>CM057455.1:1700437500-1702837500 GCA_016271365.2 Neoceratodus forsteri
GCAGAGTATGGGAGATGGTGTCGAATGCCTTGGCCAGGTCGATGATGATGGCCGAGGTGATGTGGCCATTGTCCATACCGGTGAGGATAGCATCAGTGAGTCTTAGAAGGGAGGTGACAGTAGAGTGCACTTTGCGAAAGCCAGATTGGTAGGGGGTGAAGAAGGAGGATGCATCTAGATAGGGAGAGAGTTAGGCAAGAACAAGACATTCTTATAATTTGGCCAGAATCGGGAGAAGGGAGATAGGGTGATAGTTGCCTGGTGAGGAGAGGTCACCGCCTTTAGGGAGGGGTATGACAGTAGCCTGCTTCCATTTGGTTGGCAATTTGGCTAGTGAAAAGGAGAGGTTGAAAAGGTCAGCTAGTGGGGTGGCTATGGTGGGGGCAGACAAGTATAACATCTTGGCATCCAGAGCTGTGGGGCATTTCCCTTTGTTAGGGTTGAGGGCCCAAAGGGATTTGAGTACTTCAGCCGGGGATACAGGGCGAAAGGAGAAGCTAGATGGCCGGCAGGTGTGCCCTTGGTGCGGGGGGCACTGGAGTGTTTGTAGGAGAGAGTCCACGCAGCTGGAGAAGTAGGTATTGAAAGTGGTGGCAATCTTGCAGGGGTCAGTGATGGTGACAACCTGGATGGACAGTGTTGGTGATGGAGGTTGGACTGGGGAGGAGAAGAGAGATTTGAACAATTTCCAGAAGTTAGTTGGGTGGTTAAGGTTTGTGCCGAAGGCCATTAGGAAAAAGTTATTTTTGGCCTGGCGAATGAGTTTGGTGCAGAAGTTGCGGCAGTCTCGTTAACATTGGAGAGAAGCTTGGGTGCCCAGTTTCTTGTGGGTTTTCCAAGCCTGGTCCCTGGAGTGGCATTGGCTGATGATATCAGAGGAGATCCAGGGAAGGTGGGCTCCACTGACCCTTTTTGTATGCAGGGGGGCATGGAAATCCCACACTTTTAGGAACTTGGCCTTGAAAGTTGTGAAGGCAGAGTCAACAGATGGAGCAGTTGGGATGAAGGACCAGTCTACATGTGCTAGGTCTTGCAAGAGTGATAACAGGTCTAAGGAATTATAAGACCTTGTGAGCAGTACCCCGGGGGGAGGGGTGCAGTGGGCATGTGCACTTTCCTGATCATGTAGATCATATGGTGGTCACTAAGAGAGTCCAGGAGCAGGCCAGTTCTTAGAATTCTGTGAGGGTGAGAGGATAGGACCAAGTCCAGGAGTGAGTGATTTTGCGTTTTGTGGTTCAGCCGGGTGGGGTCCTTGATTAGTTGGGTGAGATTCAGTGCCTTAATTTTGGTCCAGAGCTTGGCATTTTCTTTGGCTAGCCAGTTGTAGTTAAAATCACAGAGGGCATGGAGCTTGCCTCCAGAAGCTGAGGACTTTAGCGTGTCCAGGTGGTCTAGGATGTTGGGCAGGGAGGTGCAGGGGGCACAGTAGGAGCCTGCAACATGCACTGGGGTGGTGTGCGGAAGTGAGAGTTTGATTAGAAGAGAGTCGATATGGGCTGGAAGGGAGGGAATTTGCACCCTTGTGTACTGTAGCCTGGAGGAGATATACATGGCAGTCCTCCCCCCCCCCTCTTTTTACCTTGCTGGTCATGTCTGATAATTGAGTAACCGGGGATGGATACCTCAGCATCTGTGTGGTGGGGCTTTAGCCAAGTTTCTGATATGATCAGGATATCAGGACATAATGATAGGACAATGGGTTGCAGCGCAGTTATTTTTTTAGTATATTGCAGGAGAAAATACTCAGATGACGCTCTTGGGTAGTGCTGGCAAGGTTGTGGATGTACGCAGGTGAACCAGGGACATATCTTATGGCCCTGTGAACCCTCGGCCCCTTATTGGCAGGAGGTTATTCAAGAACTAATGGCTATCTATGATTGCCCAGAGTTATGCACACCCACTTATATAGTGATGGTCACACCACCAGAGGGGGTTAAGGTTGATAAAGGCACATATAGACAGACCACACTACTTGTCTTAGCTGCAAAACAAGTCGTTACCTAGCTATGGCGCATGATGACAATCCCAGAATGCTGGCATACCCTCACCAGGGAGATCTATGTGTTGGAAAGGCTTTTGGCTAGACTATCGAACTGAGTGTAGGCTTTTGAACTTAGATGGCATAAGTTGGTGATACAGTATATCAACTTGAACACTGCACAGATTTTGCCCCTAAAGTAATATAAGGGCGTGCAGCTCTAATGGGACGTGTCAGACCTCTATGACATGATGGAGTTTTAAGGGAGAACAAGTGGAAAGGGCTCTTTTTCACTTCTATAGCCCCTTTTTTTTTTTTTAAACTTTTGTATAACTACCATATTTCAGCTCTATGGCGGGCCTACCCAGAGAGACTGGGACATATGTCCTATAACTCTCACAGAGTTCTCTTTTGATTGCTATTTCACTATCGACATCAGCTGTACAGGATGACTATCAGTAGAAATGGCATGGGGTCATTGTCTTCGGCAGAATGCCGTCGTGCAATCCGATAGCAATTTCTTGTAATGTTTTGTTCTGTGGGGCTCTGCCCCATACACACCCATTATGAGGGCGCTCCCAGGCCCCTTCAATAAGATTCCAACTCCGGGACCCAACTTGGAGAGTGCACAGGTCCAGGTTTCGCCATAATGCCGAACGCTATTAAGCGTACGACATTATGACCCAGTACGGTAGAAACAGAGGTACTTTTGCTTTAAGCTGAGCTGTTACAAGGGCTTTGGAACTTGAACTGACTCCTCTCTACAACGTTAGATATGTAGAGATGTTGCTCTCTCCACATTTGGAGGTTTAAAACAATGCTATTTATATGAAATGCTTGGATTCAGAATGTGTAAGTCTTGGTGCCCATACACATTGAGACTTTGATGGAATTATTATATTTTCTCTTTTTAATTTTCTTTTTATTTATTTATTTATTTTTTATATCGTGTATTCACATAATAAAAATTGAATTAAAAAAAAAAAAGAATTTGATGGCAGATAAGGACCGCTTGGCCCACCTTGTCTGCCCATTTTCCTTACCTGTTCCATATACTGCAGATCCTAAATGATCTGTGGCTTACCTGATCTTTCCTATCACACGAGTTCCTTTATGTCTGTCCCATGCATTTTTGAATTCCCCTAGCTATTTTTCCCCTACAACCGCTGCCAGGAGGCTGTTCCATGGATCCACCACCCTTTCTGTGAAAAATACTTTCTCACGTTACTGCTAAGTCCACCCCTTCTATCTTCATATCATGGCCCCTTGTTCTTGAACGTCTTTTTTTTTGAAAAATGCTACCCCCCTTGTTCCTTATTTACACCCTTGAGGTATTTGAAAGCCTCTATCATATCCCCCCTCTCTCTCCTCTCCTCCAGGGAACACATATTGAGATCCTCCATTCTCCCCTCATATGACTTTTGGTACAGCCCCTGCACCATTTTTGTCGCCCTTCTCTGAAGTGCTTCTGCTCTGTTTATGTCTTTCTGGAGATGCGACCACCAGAACTGGACACAGTACTCTAGACGAGGTCTCACCAATGTTCTATACAGTGGCATCACCACCATCCTTCTGCTGGAGATACCTCTCCCTATGCACCCCAGCATTCCACTGGCTCTCCTCACAGCCTTCTCACATTGTTTGGTAAACTTTAGATAATCAGATATGATTACTCCCAGGTCCCTTTCCAATTTGGTGGCCGTCAGTATCCCCCCCCCCATCATGTACTCCTCCTCCTCTGCATTTCTGTACCCCAAATGCATGATCTTTTACTTCTTTGCATTAAATCATAACTGCCGCACCCTTGACCACTCCTCAAGCTTGCTTAGGTCCCTTCTCATTTTTCTACCCCTCCTGGAGTGTCAACATTGTTGCAGATCTTCGTGTTGTCTGCAAAGAGACACACTTTCCCTTTCAGCCCCTCTGCAATGTCACTTATGAAGACATTAAAGAGGACTGGTTCAAGAACTGATCCCTGCAGGACCTCGCTGGTCACCCCCTCTCTTTGGATTGAACTCCGTTCACCACCACCCTTTGTATCCTATTGCTCAGCCAATTTTTTACCTAGTTTACCACCCTTGGACCCACTCCCAGGCTGCCCAGCTTGTTTACTAGCCTCCTATGTGGGACAGTGTCAAAGGCCTTGCTAAAAACAAGGTAGGCCACATCCACTGCCCCTCCCTGATCCACCTCCCTAGTCACTCAGTCAATGAAATCTATCAGATTTGTTTGAGAAGATTTCCCACTGTGAATCCTTGCTGCCTTGGATCCTGTGGTCCTTTGGATTCAAGTTATATCACAGACCTTTCT
The DNA here is from genome assembly GCA_016271365.2 of Neoceratodus forsteri. Taxonomy (NCBI): domain Eukaryota; kingdom Metazoa; phylum Chordata; order Ceratodontiformes; family Ceratodontidae; genus Neoceratodus; species Neoceratodus forsteri. The sequence continues at coordinate 1,700,441,792 of CM057455.1, forward strand.
TTTAGTAGTGATTTTAGTAGTGATTCCATTAGTTTCCCCACCACCACCTAGGTCAGGCTGACTGACCTGAATTTGCCAGCCTTCTCTTTGCTCCCACTTTTGTGGAAGAGACTACATTTGCCCTCCTCCTCCGCTCCTTTGGTACCACACCTGTTTTCAGTGAACTGTTGAACAGGGCTGTCAGCATAGGTGCCCGGAAGATGGTAAAAACTGAGGGGGCGGAGGCTCAGAGGGGCACTTGTGAGTGTAAAAAGGGCACTTTCTCGACACTAGTTTTTGCCATATAAAAATACAATCAATCATGTACACACATCATAACGTTAAGAATGCAGTCCCATATAGGAATATTTATGCAACGACATACGAAGGTGCCAGCAAAAAAATAGACCACCCAGTCTAAGTCTGCTCAAGCGTGCAGCTATATTAAGAAAGCAGCTGTCGACCCAATCCCTCCAATAGCTCCACATGACGTTTGAACCACACACTCCTTAACCTGTTACAGTGGTTGTCCAGGTGAAACAGAAAGATGCCATAGTAATGTGCATCACCAGTCCCAAGCATGCAGTCTTCACACTAATGAGTTAGGAGTTTTTGGTTCCACTAACTCCAGGATAGAAGTTAGCAGTTAAGCCCAACCACCAGCAACAAGGTAAACTCCTGAGGCTAGGGAAATAATGACACAGAGCCATTATGTTTACACAGCTTATTTATTAATGAATCTCAGTGTACATTGTAAAGTGTATTTATTAATGAATCATAGCGTACAATGACAGTAAACAATATTGTACCATGATATGGGTATAAAAACAGATTTTTTACAGCAAAGTCTGGATGGATGGAGGAGTGGGATACATTTGGAAATGGGCCACTGTTCCTAAGAATTCAATAGAGGAAAGACATCTGCTCATTCATTCCTGTACTGTTTACTGCATGCCACAGACTCACCCGACCAACCAATTTACCATCACATCTGTACTTCTGCCATGAATTAATCCTTGATGCTCTGGTCACCATTTCAGGCTGGTAAGCCTGTGCAAGCCTCCACCAAGCCCTGGGGCCACCAAATCATCCATGAATGCTCTGGTCACCACTTCAGGCTGGTAGCCTGTACAAGCCTCCACCAAGCCATGGTGGCCACAAATCATCCACGAATGCTCTGGTCACCACTTCAGGCTGGTAAGCCTGTGCAAGCCTCCACCAGGCCCTGGTGGCCACCAAAATCAACCAATTTACCATCACATCTATACTTCTGCCATGAATTAATCCTTGATGCTCTGGTCACCATTTCAGGCTGGTAAGCCTGTGCAAGCCTCCACCAAGCCCTGGGGGCCACCAAATCATCCCATGAATGCTCTGGTCACCACTTCAGGCTGGTAAGCCTGTACAAGCCTCCACCAAGCCCTGGTAGCCACCAAATCATCCATGATGCTCTGATCACCACTTCAGGCTGGTAAGCCTGTGCAAGCCTCCACCAGGCCCTGGTGGCCACCAAATCATCCCATGAAATATGCATCCAACTCTTTCCCCAGGACACACCATAAAACAAGCTGCTGTCATCTCATTTTGTATAAATGCATACAAATGGCACCCATGCTCTGTATTTCATATTCAGCACATCATTGACCAATAAAGGATTTAAGTTGTTTACTTTGAGCTAGATCCAGAAGTAAATGGTGTGATACCTTTATTGGACCAACACAGATGTTACAAAAACAGTGATTATGCTTTCAGACCATTACGGTTTGATTATTTTGGTGACGTCTACCTTCAAAAGAGATTTTGCTCAAGAGACTGTCATGTTAAAATTTATAAATAAATAAATGAATAAACCATTCTTTGTCTTTAGTCTTTCACTAACTTGCTTTTTCTCTCGTCTTCTTCACCTGTTTAAACCTCTCTTGGGATCCTTACTCCTCCCACACTGTTAAGTGTTATGACAGTGTGGGACAGGGCACAATTATATATTTATCTTTGTTTTTCCAATTCTTTGTTCATATTGACTGCTGCTTTCCAGTACACCATGCCACTCTGTATAATGTATGTCACTCTGTATAGACACACGATAGTGGCATTGGCATAGGCATTCAGCAGAAGGAAATTGAGGTTATTACAGCCCTGTGCCCAAGTCTGCTGCTAGCTTCTTGAAGTACCTGCATAGCTTTTCCCCCACTGATCTGATGTCTATTCCAAAAGTTCAAACCTATTTACATGCAGTGGAAAGCAGGAAAGTGTAAGTTTTATTTACAGCAGTTTTTTCTCCTACTAAAAATAACACATTGCACACCATGGTACAATAAATAATTCAGTCTGTCACTATAGATGGGATAGTGGATGGGAGTTGGGAGACTATGCATAACCAGTGTATTGTGGCACGAGGGGTTCTGATTCCATGTGACCTTCAGAGTGATGCTTGAGGGGTCCATGGAATTAGATCCCTGAGGTGGCACAACACTGGTTGTGCATAGAGTTGCTCATCCGCTATTCAATATAGTGTATGGGCATTAATGCCTATTTCTGATGCTGCACTTTGTTTCAGTGAACTGCTTGTTTTTTTGGGGGGGCACTTGAGGGGTGGTGGCAGGCCCAAAATTATTAACAGTGTGATGCTGATGTATCTGCAGGTTCAAGTTAAAAAAAAATACAACACACCTTTCAGCTTAATTGGACTGGGGAAAATCAAGTTAAACCAGTATTTTTGCCACTTATAATTTATTTCTCAGTTGTATATAAGGCATGTAAATTGGCACCCACAACAGTCACAATGACACACACCAGGATCATTTACCAAAATTTCCTCAGTGGTACTGCTGCAGCAAAGACACCGAAGTGGCCAAACGCCTGAAGCAGAGTAGTAAAACAACAAGTCAATTTAGTCACAGAGTAAACATAGAAACAGAGGTTGATGGCAGATAAGGACCACAAGGCCCATCCAGTGACAGACTGAATTACTTATTGTACCATGGTGTTCAGTCGCTTGGCAAATACATTTGCTACAATGCCACACCACACACCACTAACCATGCTACACCACAGTATGAAATACTGCAGATGTTCAGCAAGACAGATACAGGACCCAAAGAAAATGTTTGACAGGGGCGCATACAGTTATTGCCAAAGCCCTGGCTGCCATGTCTCATCACCATCACTGCCCCACATTGCCAGCCAGACCCAAGGTAAGAGTTTAAAGCCTTCACCCCCCAGCTTCACAGCTCCCCTGTGTAGGGGAGACTAAATAATCATAAAGGACAGAAGGCACATGACAAATATTTGGCAGCTGGGAACGGGGACATGTCCTTGTAAAAGATGACATCTAGTAACCCTGGCAGGGGCCCATACAATCACTGGCAAAGCCTGTCCCTCCCCACACACACAGTCATTGGCAAAGCCCTGGCAGCCCTGTCTCACCACCATCATCCACATTGCCAGCCACAATGAGCACCTGTGCCAGACCCAAAGTAAATGGGTTTAAAGCCTTCACCCCCCAGCTTCAGCTCCCCTGGGTAGGGGAGAGTAAAATAATAATCAAAGGACAGAAGGTACATAAATATTTGGAATTTGGGAAAGGGGAAAGAGGACATCTGGTAACCCTTGCAGCCTAGCAGGGGGCATATGCAGTCATTGGCAAATCCTCTGCCCCTCCCCAGTCAGCTGCCCCCTCCCAGTCAGCAGAACTACTCCAACCACTCAGCTCCATATTAACCATATGTGAAATGTCCACCCAATTAACTTTTACTACTGCAACCTTGGTTTCACACACATCTTTCGGTACGGGAATAGCACTAATGAAAAGTCATACCAGGACACAGAGTGGTAATATGAATGCCTCACTCACTTTTTCAAACAAGCACACCAATTGCTGTAGAGAACCATTTAATTTCTTAGACATCTATAATGTGTTTTAAGCAGTATAGTGAATTTCTTACATAAACTATCAGATTTAAATTGTTTTACAAAATCATAACTGATAATTATAGACTGGCTATATGGTGATCAACAGCACAATGTATGTACACTCAATACCACCTCAGATAGGCTGGTACAGCTGAAGTATACAGTAGCTTTTGATTGAAAGAGTGAACGTTTGAATGAACACCAGGGGAATCACCTTTTATTTCAGTAAATTGCTGTGCCACTAATACTTTTAAAATGTTTATGAAAAACAAACTGTCACTTGGTCTTAACTTACTGTTACTTGCCTTTCAGTTACATCAAAATTCTGTGCTTGTTATATCAGTCATTTATACAACTAACGAGTTGAGATGATACAGATGATTAATGCCACTTCACAGACAAGCAGCAGGAGTAGAACAGCATCAGAACAGTAAAAGCCAGAATTATGTGTATAATGCAGTACTTTAAATGCTTAGTGACAACCACTGAAAGTGGTCTAAATGAGCCTTGGACCCAAATTGTCAAATCCCCATCTCTCTCCCCCCATTAGCAAAGCCCTGTTCATCCCTCCCCCATTGGCAAAGCCCTGTTCTCCTTCCCCATGCCAGGCACACACAAAACAGTGATCCTGAACCACTACCATCCCATCCCATCATAGGTAAGAAGAATTAACCCCTGAAAAGTACCTGGATAATGGTCTAGGTCTTCTGTCTGGGTAGTTCGTTCCTCTGAGTCCTGGGCTGCCTGGGTGGCTATAGTACACGGCAGGGCACCTCCTAATCCTGCAGCAGCTGGGCTGGTGGCAATTGGCAAAGCTCCCTCCCGGCTCTGGCGACTCCTCGCGACGCTCTGTAGTCAGCTTCGGCTGCTGGAGGGGGATGGCTATCGATTCCGGATTCCTTCCACCCGACACACAGGAACACAGTCAGACATGAGCAGAACAGCTCATTCATGGGACAGGTATAACTCTCCGATGCTCGACTACTCGACCAACGGACTCCGCTCTTCCTCAGTCTCGACTCTACTGCAGCACCTGAGCACCAAAGTAATGGACTGAATGGACAAAACTGCTGGCATTTAAACAGTCCGCCCATGACTAGCCGCCTGCTTTCCTTACAAGCGGACCTGATTGAGGAGACAGCATTTATAATTGCATTTATTTCTCAATCAGGTCCGCTGTGTGCGCGTCATCAATTTGACCCCACCCCCTCTGAAAAAGCTTAGCAGGGATTCATGAGGCTTGCATTGAGTTTTGGGTGTGGATTAAGAGAAGACAGCCTCAGGCGGCTTTCGCTTTCAGCAGTTGGGCGGAAGGAAAGCTCATTTGTAAAACAAAAGAAGGCAAGTAGGCAAACCGCCGGTCCATCGCAGAACACAAAGGAATTGCTGACACGCCAGTCAGCCAGCCCCTGCTACCCCCACCACATCAGCATGCGTGTGCCTGCAGGCAGTACAGACAGGACTGTATCGGGAGCTGAGAACATTCCCGTTGTGTGTGCAGGCAGGCTAATGCAGCATGTAGAGGCAATCTCCTGGTGCACTTAAAAGTGGAGGCGGCCGCCCTCCGCCCCGTTCCGGCGCCTATGGCTGTCAGTGGTGCTGCCAGAACCTCCTGTGTTCTCTTAATACTCTGGGATATATCTCATCGGCCCCATTGCCTTGTCCACTATCAGATTAGCGAGTTCCTTTAAGACTCTCTCCTCCTTAAATGGACTGGTGTCCACCTTTTTCCCTCCCAGTGCTGCTTCCATTGCCTAACTTTGGTCCCTCCCCTTCCTCTTCTTCTGTGAATACTGAACAAAAACATTTGTTCAGGATTTCTGCTTTTTCTTAGTCCCCCTCTGCACGCTTCCCTCCTTCCCTTTTTAGTCTCACAATCCCACTCTGTCTTTTTTCTTTCGCTAACGTACATGAAAAAGTTCTTGTCCCCTTTTGTTGTTGCCTGGGCTACTTTTTCTTCTGTTTGCGCCTTTGCGCTCCTGACTGCTCTGCTTTTCCAGATACAGTTGCCTGTGTTCTTTCCTCTGTGTTTCCTTGTACCTCCTGAATGCCACCCTTTTTGCCCTTACCTTCTCGGCCACTTCCTTTGAGAACCACAGTGTTTTTTTTCTTTCTTTGTTTTGCTTACTTACCTAATGTAATGGCTTGTTGCCTCCACTATGGCTCTCTTAAGAGTCTCCCATTGTCCCCCCCATGTATTCCTTCTCTGCCAGTGATTTCCTAAGACATTTCCCCATCTTTGCAAAGTCAGCCTGCCTGAAATCCAGGACCCTTGCTTCCATGTGGTTTGACTCTTCTGCTGTTCTCACGTTGAACCACACCATACTATGATCGCTTGATCCTTGATGGCTCTCCACTCTTACATCCTCCTGTTAGCCACCAGTAACTGTAGAATTTAATCTGAGAATTTTCCCACTCTTAGAATAGAGCAGTTGATATTGATCTGAACACATCATGACTTCCGGAAGCTTGTTCCAACCCTTATAAAGCGTGTTATAGACACTGCTTACTTGTTCCATCCTGTTAATCTACTATTTATACTTGTTTTTAGGCAGAGTTTTTCTGGATTACTTATGCTTCAATGTTTAACTATGTTCACTTGCATTTGTATGTCTGCTGTGTTATTGTTACGCTTTGTTGCACATATAGATATTGTAAAGTGCTCTGAGCCTATAGGGAGAATGCTATATAAGCAAACTGATAACACTTTGCATTTATATAACTACACTGTAGTTATAGTATAATTACACTGTAACTGCAGTATATCTGCTACTTACTTACATGGATCAAAAGTAAGTACTCTGTAGTTACAATGTAGTTACACTTTTATGGGGTAATTATACTTTATTTAATAAACCTACCAACCTATTACTCTCTGAGTGAAAAAATGTCTTCATGCATCTTTTTTGTACTTTTCTTCCCTCAACATCTAAGACCAAAAATACTAAAATGAATAAGATTAGGCAAATAAATGTGTTCAGAGATGAGAGAACAAGAGAGCATAAGTGGACAATAAGGGAGGAAGATTTAGAAAGAATATTCAGAGATATAATTTCATATAAAGAGTGGTTGATTTGTGGAATAGAGTGACATCTTACAGTATGTAATGTCAACTGAAACACGCCATGTAAGGCTTGATAGGTACATGGAGGAAAGAACAATATAAGTACATGTCCACTCACTTGGTGGGTAAAACTTGGGATTCAGCCATCTTTGTTTCCTATTTTCGTATCTACAGTATTATTGAACCTTTGTTATGGGCCCCTGTGCTTTAATAAGCAGGTTATTTTTCCTTATGCTTGTGATATCCTTTAAGTGTTTGAACACCTCAGTTTAATTATTCATTTTCTCTAGGCTAGTTGACTTACTCTCTTTTCCCCTTGCTTCTATCAATGGACAGGTGAACTTGTTCCTTGGCTCCCTGAAGTTGTCTGTTAAAGATTGCACCTGGTTACATCAGGGCTGGTGTTAGTCTATTTAATGATATGCACAAGGCACTGGTGGATGCAGAGCCCTGAAAATTTAGCTCAATATCTTCATGTCCCTTTGCTGATTTTGCATATTTTTCTTAGTGCTGACTACCTTGGCCAGCATTGCGTTTTCTGTGGACTTTACCAGCAGGATGCTGACCCCCCCTTCAGTTTTTTTGATAGATGTTAACCAGCCCCTATGGCACGCCAGAGGTTGCTGTTCTTGAAATGACTTTTGACATACCCCCTACCCCCACCATTACACGCTGGCATCTATCTCTGTCAGTTACCCGCCTCAGTAAGTTACTTCTCAGTCCCAGTTTACTTATATTACGTACAAGCCTTTTGTGAAGTACATTATCAGATATCCTGCTGAAACATAGACGTAGTAAATGCAGCATATTGCACACTCTTTTGGTGATTTCATCAAAGAATTGGATCAGGTTTGTTCGGCATGACCTTCCTTTTCTGAACCTTTGTTCGCTATCACCGAAGACTTCATTTCCTTCCATGAATGCCATAGCTGAATCTATTTCCCTTAAAAATGCATTGGTGGTATAGTCTAGAGGTTAAAGTAATGAGCTATGAATGATCTTGGTATATCCAGCGGATCTGGACTTGATTCCCAAAACCTTCACTAGCAAGTCAGTTAATCTCCCCTGTGCCTAGTGGGCCCTACAGAATCAGAAAGTCCCTGCACCATTCCCCATAAAATAAGCAGACAAAACAGATATCAGTCTGAATAAAGTGCTTTCATTTAATCCAAAGTGCCAAATCTGATAATGTGTTGAGCAAAACCAGTTGGAGGCAGTCGTGCAGGGCTCCTGCTGGTGTCCCAAGTGAGAGGTATGGTGTTTTGGCACTTTGGAATAAAATGAAAGCACTTTATTCAGACAGATACCTGTTTTGTCTGCTTATTTTATGGGAATGGTGGATGGTGCAGGGACTTTCTGATTCTATGTATACTTTTTTCCCCCTAGCACATCCAGCTGTTGGGGCAGTTATCCTGCTTGTTTGCCTGGCCCTATCCAGTTACCAGTGAACAAAAAAATGGGCATCTAATGCTTTTGGTTGCTATCCAGTTAACAAATTACAAATAAAAAAAGTTTCAGAAGCAAGAATTAAAAAGTTTACCTAAAAAAGCAATTTTCACAGAATGTAATGAGTAATTAATGGTGGACTCACCATTGTTACTGCTTCCAATGTTTATTAATTTATTTTGATTTATTTATTCAAGTCTTAGATTATAGGCCTTTGAGCTGGGAGCTCATTTACAAAGGTTCCATGTCAAGCAGTAAGCAATCAATAGGTACATACAGGTTACATACAAGGTTACATAAGTTTCATTGGTGGTACACACACATGAATATGAGATTTAGGCAAACACTTGATACATACAGGTTACCATCATAGTTACACAACAGGTTACATAGTTGGTTCAAGCATGATAATGAGATTCAGACATGGTGTTAGGATGTAAATGGTTGTACAGAAAATCAAGGAAGATTGTTTTGCTATACAGGAGGTGGAGGGACCTTCAGTGGAAGGTAATAGGCAATGGGGTGGGGGGAGTGGGGACCTGGCAGGACCAAGGTCCATTGTCAAGGTGAAGTAGTTGGGGTAGTAGGGGGAAAGGAAAGTTTAGGGCCAGAGTGGGGGGGATGGAGCAGGTGCAAGGGAGTGATAATAGGGATAGGGGTATGGAGGAGAGGGTGGATAAGGAGGAGAGCAGGGATACTTGAGGAGTGGGGGATTAAGAAGGAGAGGTGATGATGGTACACAAGGTGAGAACGGGTAAAAGAGACAAGGGGAGGACAGAGTAGAAGGTAGGCATCTAGGGTAGGTAATGGCATCTGATTGGACAGAGATAAGTGCAGGGCGCACATAGGTAGGCAAGAAGTGCAGGGAGGTGACCAGGCAGTCCCTTGATGGAAAACTGGCAACTGGAGTTAAAAAGGGCAGGTGCACCTCATGTGGCTAGTAAGGTGGGTGTGGAGCATCGACTTGAAATGCCCAATTCTGGATTCAGCAATTAGCCCACTCGAAAGGGAGTTTAGCAGGTGAGGGGCTTGGTATACAAAAGACCTTTGGCCTAAGGAGGTGCGACAGAATGGTACCTTGAAGTAGTTAGTGAGTGAGTGTTCTTTGTGTCAGATGAAATAGTACAGAATGCCTTTTAAAGATTCATATCATATCACCTGCCATGTTTCCAACAGCACTTGCAAACAGAATTAAATCTCCCTGTAAACCTTACAAAATTTGATACAACTGTACCCTTCTCATAGCGAATTGCTACATATTGGGGTGGGGGGACAGCAATGAATACCTTTTCATGGCAACACAAATTTTCAGCATTGCCCTATTTATTGTGTTGCCTATTTTTGTGATTACCTGCTGCAATGTTCCTCAGCTGTATTGGATACAACTGTAAGTAAGACTATGCTCTTCTTACTTTTAATAAAAAAGTTGAAAGTTAACATTAAACAATATGACATTATACCCCTGCTATGTGAGCCACATCTAACACTATAGGTAATTCGGTCTATGGTATCAGATATGGCTCATATAGCAGGGACACAGAGTAATCTTTGTTAGGTAAGTTTTCATATATGGCAGTGTGCTACCTGAAGGGTATTACTGTGTCACAATCTCAGGTGGTTGTCAGTGACCTCTCTCAGTGTTTTGAGAGTCCTCATGAAAATACGACAGGGGCTGTGATATGAATCTGTAAAGGGCATGCTCGAAGCATTTGGCAGTGCTGAATCAGCCATTCATTACATATACTGGAAAGGCAACATTCACTCAGCTTTTGACAATATTTGCTTTTAAAATACACAGTGAAAAAAGAATGCATTCTTTTGAAATATTTTTAAGAGCAATAATAGGAGACAGTCAGAAAATATAAAATATGTGTTAAATGCAATGGTTATAAGAGAAGTGGTTTTAACATTAGATTTTATTTGGCACCTAGGAGCTCCATCCTTAGTTGTAAGTGCAGGCAACTCTTGGTTTGTGCAACAACTTAGTGCCAGGACAGAGACTGTGACCCCATTGAATCATACTCAGTGGGGTTGCAAGCCCTTCACAGAGATCCACAAAAGTCATTGCAAGCAGTCAGGAAAGACAGAAGGGGCAACCATGCAAACAGCATGCAGGGCCAAACACAGAGGCATGATGCTACAGGCCAGCATCTGGGTTTTCAATACCCTAAGTTCATCAAACTGCCTGGGTAATTTTCATGGACAAAAGCTATACCAACTAAGAACCTCCTGCCCACTTTAGGATAGAGTAGGGATCTGTGAGCCCCTGCCCCCCACCTGGTTTTCAGTCACCTCACACTGTTGAGCTCCAATCTGTGCTTGTCCTGGAGGGGGTTTAAGCTGCTCAGTGCATTGTGCTGGCTGGGTTGTGGCCTCACTCATTGTCTGTTGGAAGGGCAGCCTTGCAGTAGTGGTTCATAACTGACCTGACATTACTTCATCTGCTACCAGCACCAAAGATTACCAAAATGTAAGTCTAGAGCATCTATTTAATGGTCTGGCTGCTCTATTCCCAGAGGGACAAATGTGTCTCAGGATGGATGCATGCTGCTGTATACCAGGTTTAATTGTTGCAATTGAACCTGGTTTTGAAAATTACGTCCACTGCAACAACATGGCTGAAAGACGGAGTAGGGATGACATAGCTGCAGGTCATCTGGCAGATAGGCCAGGGGGGCATTTTTTGCTGACATGTGAACTTACTAAAGCATGAAGGAAGTGCTTTCTTTCATACCCCTGTCAAACATCTAGTTGAGAGTACCTCTAGAAAAAGGGATTTTTATTAAAATGTTATAAATTACTGTGTAAACTGAGCCAGGGAGTGAGGTGACAGAGCTGTTTTAAAAATTGTCAAAGCCATAAAAAGTGGCAGTGGACTCTTGAAAAGCACCTGACCTTACCCTAGACATTACTGTTGTTTCCAGGTTCCCAGGGACAAAAGGCTGTTGTCTGTTAGCAAAATGAGTGAGATTCATGATGACCAAGATAAAAGGTAAGTGAAGCATGCAGTACTTGTAAATAGGAATAAAGAGGACTGGAGATGCCAGTTTAGTACAATGTTATAGACTGAATGGGAAAACATTGCTATGGGGCTTCACAGTAGTTTCACCCATAGTACTCAAGAACGTACTCATAACCATTATAAATCACTTACAAGATTGGCATGCAGAGCCACTGCACATCCCATCCTGCATACAGTGATCGCCCATGCAGGAATGTTAGTAGTGGGGCATTACTCTTCTCAGCCAAAGGAAGGGCAGCTTTATTTAGCTTTTGAAATAAAAAAATACTTGATCCATATTATAAATCACCCTAGCTGATTCAAGTCATTTTTAAATAAGTTATTAGGGCCTCCACAGGGTGCCTCTTTTGGAAAAAGAGACTCCTCTCATGAGATCTGGTCAGTCAGATCCGTTGAGCTTTGTTGCTTTGCTTTGGGGTCCTCTCACCCCCGATCTCACACTCAGAGTCTCTTATACCTTAAGAGACACCTGACAGAGCTGCTATTAAGTTATATAGGAGACATAAGAACTGTACATATAGTATATACTACTGTGCCCCAGCACAGAATGAGGAATTTGCAGCTTTATTACAGATATTTTTTTTGGTCTGTCTATTAATGTTTACACTTAGGGGACCTTTTAAAATGTATTATGTTAATGTTCACACTTGGGGGACCTTTTAAAATGTATTATGTTAATGTTTACACTTGGGGAGCCTTTTAAAATGACATAAAAATGGCAATATTCTGCTTTATTTGCCTCATAGCATCTTAATTTGAAGTACAGTACCAGCAAGAACCTGCAAACTTGGTTTACCTCAATTGTTTTGATGCTATAGGCTTAGCAACTAACCTCTGCTAGTATAACGCTCATATATATATATTTGTTTTTTTTTACCAGGAACTGTATTGGAGCAAATGAAGGTCATAGTAACTTGGATGGCACCGAGAGCAGAATACAAGTGCTAAAAACTGTGCCAGTCGATCTTTCCTTGAATCCAGAACACCTGGACTCTTCCAAAAGGGAGCATTATGGCACAAATCCTTCTGATGGTGTGCCCATCTCCATAACAGGTGTTACTGTGGTGAAAGCAGAGGCCTACTCCCCTGCATTCATGTCCTCCACGGTACATTACAGCAGGGCAGACAGTGATGAACAGAGAGGCGTCATCTTCGAGCACAGTCATTACGATGTGTCCCCCACTACTCATGCACACTACCTCAAAGATGACCAGCGCAGTGCGCCTGATAGCACTTACAGTGAAACGTTCAAGGAAGGAATAGCAGATGTAAGCATCCTTAACTATTACTCAGAATAATATTTAAATGCAAATGATTCATTAAGCTCCTTTTACAAAACAGAATAACCAGTTTTACTTCAGCATAAAGGAATTTGGCTGGAAGCAAGGATGAAGCAATGCCATTCCAAAAAAGAGGTCTAATACTCAGCAAAGTAAAATAGCTTAGCTCTGGTTAATTTTCTTTTTCGTGCAAATGAATCAGTGGCTACCTGCTATTAGAGCATTCAGTTGCTAACCAATGCCCACTGACTCTATACTTTCACAATCATCTCCATGAAGCTGTTGTTCATACTGTATACATTTTACTGTACAACTCGGGTAACCTCATTCCTTTAAATACTGTAACTTTGACAGTCTTTGATGAGCACGCTTTCTTTAAAGTCTATGTGCACTAGAAATCCCTTTCTGTTCTATGGTAAGGCCTTTTGTCAACTATGTTGTAGCAGTTGTTCTTTTTAATAGAGATTACACTGCACTTAACTTGATAAATATATTACTTCTAAAGAGATCCTCATCGGTGGCCCTACAAAGGTACTGTAGAAATGGAAGGCAGGGATTTGCTCCAGAGATATCACATGAATTTCAGGAAACATCTGACCATGTCCATTGCCACAACTGAAATAGAAAGGTGTAGTTACCTTGATGAAGGTTAATTTTGTACCCATACAGTACATGTTGATCACATGGGGCCCGATTCTCAAAGGCCTTAGAGTGACGTAAGGTGCCTGCATCAAAGTTTTCTGATGCAAGTGGCACCCTGCATCAAAAGATGTGTCAGGAGCTATTCTGGAAAGCATACACCAAAGAAGGCTTGTGCCTGCCTTGTGCACAAAAGGGGGCTGCGACCTGGCCCGAGGGGGCTTGTGGCAGATGCAAGCTGCCACATCCGCTAAATCGATATTCAAAAAACTCCCCAAGGGGACAACCGTCTAAGTACTATTAGACCAGCCAATCAGGGGCTGGTCTAAGTGTACTCAGTTGTCCTCTGAGGGTTGCAACAATGTGCCAGGTTCCTCATCCCAGTGAACGAAATGCCCCCCCTCATCTCTGATCGTACTTAAAGACATGCCCTGGGCACCCCAGCCTAGATCACTGGTCCCCATGTAGAAATGAATAAATCGCTCTGTAAGTCCAGGGTACCCCCCAACAGCCCCAATCCCCATGTAGAAAATAATGAATAAATCTCCCTGTAAGTCTAGCCCCCCCCCAGCCCTGATTCCCAATCCTCATGTAGAAAATAATGAATAAATTGCCCTGTAAGTCTAGGGCACCCCCCAACATCCCCAATCCCTGATCCTCATGTAAAATAAATCACTCTTGTAGTCTAGTGGTCCCTCTAACCCTGATCCCTGATCCCCTAACAAATATGCCAAATGTTCTCTGGTAGTCTAGTGGTCCTCTCACCCCAGTTGGCAGTGCCCTATCACACCACTCCCCCTCCATCCCCGACCCAGCGACCAGCACAGCCCTCCTCACACCTCTGCAGCTGGCCTCTGACTGAGCTACTAATGAAGTATACTAACAGTACATTGATAGTTCAGTTGGTGGCCAGCGCTGCAGTGTGGAGAGGCTGTGCTGGTTACCAACTTGGGATGGGGTAGTGAGGTGGTGAGTACTGCCAACTGGGGTGGGGGAAACCGCTAACATACCAGAGAATGTTTGGCATATTTGGCAAGGAGATCGGGGCTGGGGGGAACCACTAGACTACCAGGGTGATTTATTTCACATGGGAATTGGAGATCAGGGATTGGAGGTGTTGGGTGGGGGGTGCTCTAGGCATCAGAGCAATTTATTTATCATTTTCTACATGGGGATTGGGGCTCATGGGGCCGGCAGGGGGTGCACTAGACTTTTTCAGTGGAGCAGCCTTGTTTTCCGTGGTGCATTAGACTTACAAGGTGATTTATTCATTTCCACAGTACATGGGGATCTGGGATCAGGGATATTGATGGGGTGGAGGGGGGTGCACTGGACTACCAGGGAAAATTTATACATACAATCGGGGATCATGGCTTGGGGGGGTCACCAGGCACTTGTCCATAGTGCTGTTGCCGCAAAGCCGACCCATGACTTGCAGCAAACTTTCCTGTTGCGTTGTCTGTGTGTTTGAGAATCTTGCCCATGGTCACGTCAGGAGGCTGTGATCTGAAACAGCTGGTAAAGCTCAGCTACGGTACATGTCTAGCATGCATCTCACGTACAGTAGCTGGACCTGGGTTCAAAATGAATCCAAATGGTAAGCTCAGCACCACAACATGGCACAGTTTATACCAACATCATGTAAAACAGTTAAGATACAAGGAATGAGTTCATATTACTTTTTATACAGTATGTGCTCAGTAATGTTCCTTGTGCATATCGCATTTTCATTATTATGGTGTCATTGTCATTATCATGAAAACATATTATCAGGGGAAAGTAGCATGCTCTGCACTCTAATATGTGAATTAGATCTGTAAATTCAGCTGCTGCTCTGGCCGTAGGTAATGAGATTGCCTCTTGCCAGCCAGTAGTTCATAGATTTACATGGATAATCACACACCTTTTACCATAAACAGTTAAAACGAACAATCAGGAAAATTCATGAATAAATGCTATCAGAAAGCATTCATTTCTAGAACATTGGTATACACTAGTCGATCTAGCAATTTAGATTTAATAATAATCAGTTGCGAATAACCATTGTTTGTTTTACAACTTAATATCAGTTAGCAGCTAATCCAGCCCTAGCTTATTAGGAATGAATTGAAATAAGTTAAGTGCTTGTTGGTTCTTACTCCTCAACAAGCTCAACACCTCCATGCTCAGCTTTTTGTTAGACTTTGGTTAATTGCTAGGAAACTGTTAAGTAATGAATACCTAAGTATGTATGGGTTGTAGTTCATGATACAGTACCAAGATATGATAAACACAATATAGTAAATTATAAGTGATTTCGGCCAGTCAGTGGGCAGAGCACTGTCCGTCATCTGTTGTGCACAGTGCACCTTTGTGCAGGAGCATTAGGGAGTAGTAATCCACATCAGTGCCCGGGGTGAGGATAACGCGATAAAATTAAAACAAAAGATTCTAAACATATCGCTTGAGCTAAACTCAAGTGATTTCTTCTAAGATAACACTGTAACACTGCTTCTGAGGTATGTCGCTTGGTTTGGGAAGACAGAATCACTTAACTTCACTCTCTTTTTGCCAGACTTCATGCCTGGAGTCTCTAATACCATAAGAAATATAGAAACAGAATTTGTCTACAGAAAAGGACTGCTTGACCCAGCCTGTCTATCCAGATAGTGCCTGCCTAGTCTGTCTCAGCAGACCCTAACTAGTCTCTGGTGACAATTCCTCCTCCCTGCCTTACTAATATTCTTCTATGTCTATCCCATGCCTGCTTGGAAGCCCCTTACAGCTTTTGCCTCCACCACTTCCACTGGCAGTCTGTTCCAGGTGTCTATGACTCTTTCAGTGCAATAGCACTTCCTACCCCCCACCCCTCATCCAGCTTCATCATGTGCTGTCTGGTCATGGTGCTCTTTTTCATTTGAATTCCTGCACCCTGTTTACCCCTGTGAGGTACTTGTAGGTCTGTCTCATGTCCCCTCTCATTTTCCTTTCTTCCAGGGTATACATGTTGAGATTCCTCAGTTTCTCCTTGTAGGGCTTTTGGTGCAACCCCTGCACTATTTTAATTGCCGTCCTCTAGACTGCTTCCACCCCGATGAGGTCTCACCAGCAAGCAACATAACGGCAACACCAGCTGCCTCCTCCTGCTGGAGATTCCTCTCCCTAAACATTCCAGAATTCCCCTGGCCATACCCACTGCTTTGACATACTGCTGTGCCCCTTTGAGGTCATCAGATGTGATAACCCCAAGGCTCCCTTCTTGCTTAGTGACTGTCACTACCTCCACCATCCTATACTCAGATCCTCGGTTCCTATGCTCTAGAACATGATTTTGCACTTTCTGGCACTGAACTCCAACCGCTATGCTCTTGACCACTCCTCAAGTTCCCCAAGATCCCTACATTTTTCTCCACCCCCTCCTGAGTGTCCATTCTATTACAGATTTTGGCGTCATCTGCAAAAGGCATACCTTCCCTTCCGTTACTTCTGTAGTGATGGTTATGAAGGCATTGAAGAAGACTGGTCCCAGTACTAGACCTGTGGCACCCTGCTGATCACTATCCCATCATTAGAGTAGGTGCTGTTAATGACTGCCCTCTGTCTGGTATCTTTTAACCAGTTTTTAATCCAATTCACCACTTTGGATCCCACCCCTAGGCTGATCAATTTCTTTATCAGCTTTCTGTGTGGCACAGTGTCAAAGGCCTTGCTAATGACAGATCACGTCCACTGCCCTTCCCCAAATCTATTTCTTTGGTCACCTAGTCAAAGAAACATAATAATAAGAATCAGCATTTATATAGTGCTTTTCATATACAATGTATCCAAAAGTGCTTTACAAGTAATGCTATACTGGTAGTGAAGTGACTGACTGTGTAGTGGCAGCAATATCACACACATCAGCACTCACACACAGCCTGGGCAATTGCATATATCAGTTTTATGGGAAGGGGAATATTGGCCAGGACACCTGAGAGAGTCCCCTACTCTTTTGCAAAGAGTGTCTTGAGTTCTTTTGCTTCCACCTGGACACCTACCAGGACAGCACCAGGATGGGTGGAAGGGACTTCAGTTTAATGTCTCATTCAAAGGATGGCACACCCCAACAGTACAGCACCCCCTAATGCTGCACTAGGGTGCCAGTGTTTAGGTATGAGTCCTGTCCTGGTGTGGGATAAAAAATCATGCTGGCACAGAGGTAGATGTGCTACCAACTGAGCAAGGCTGAAATGAAAAAATTCCTTTGACATGACACCCCCCCCCCCAATGAATACATACTATCTGTGGTCTCACAACCCATAGGATTCAAGATACTCTAATAACTTTTCCTTTAATAAGGTTTCCATTACTTTCCTCAACAATGATGTGACTCTAACCTATAGTTACTTGCCTCCTCTCTGCTGCTGCTCTCCTCCAGGCCTCTGGAACCATGTCTGTTTGCTCCCTGAGTTCCTTTAGTACCCTTGGATGTATCCCATCCAGTCCCATATCCTTGTCCACTTTTAGCGCTCCAAGTTCATTCAGTAATCTTTCCTCTGAAAATGAATTTGTGTCCACCTCCCCCTCTTTCTTTTTGCTGCTCCCTGGTGGTCCGTTGCCCTCCCTCTACTGTGAAGACTGAGCAGAAGTACCAGTTCAGGATGTCTGCATTTTCTTGATCTTTCTATGAACTTCCTCCTGCTGCCCTTCTTATCCTCACTACCCCTCCCCTTGACTATCTGCTTTCACTTATGTACCCAATGAAAGCCTCATTCTTTTATCCTTTTTAGCTACCCTCTTGGCTATTCTTTCCTCTGTCTGTCTCTTCATCTCTCACTGCCTTTCCTGCCTTCCTCTGTATCGCTTGGTACACTTCCTGTCTTCCTCCCTCCACATTTCTTTATACCTCCTGAATGCCCCCCCCTTTTTTCCTTCACCTCCTTGTCCACTTCCCTAGAGTACAGTAACGGTCTGTTTTTCCTTCTTCAAGTCACTTTCTCCAAGCAGAGGCTGCTTCCCTCATTTTTTATCCACTGTACCTCTTCCCTCTCTCCCCCCCCCACGAGGCAGTTTCTAAGGCAATCTCCCATTTCTTTCAAATCCATTGTCCTTAAGTCTAGGTCCCTAGTCCTCATGTTTACCTCTATTCCTGTCTTATTGTTAAACCACACTGTACGGTGATCTCTTGTACCTAGGGGACTACCCACTATGATGTCAGCAGTTCCTTACCTATTTGTAAGCATGACATCCAGCAGTACTCTGTCCTTAGTGGGTTTATTGACTAGCTGCCTGAGACAAGGGCTCTTGTAAGAAGTCACGGATGGCCCTGCTCTTTGCCAAATCTACAGTTGAAAGGCTCCAATCCGCAGCTAACGGATTGAAGTCACCAACTAGCAGCACCTCCCCCTTACTTGCCATCCTGATGATGGCTTCCCCAAGTGCCTTATCCAACAACTCTCCCTGTGCTGGAGGTCTGTATATGACCCCTGTGTGGATAGCGGCCCCAGCACCTGTCTCCAGGATAACCCATAGCACATTCAGCTGTGCTTTCATGACCTTGATTCCCTACCTCACATATACCACAACCCTTCTTCACCTCCTCCCATCCCTGTCATTCCTCAACAGAGAGTAGCCTGGTAAGACCATGTCCCATTTGAAGCTGCCAGTGCACCACCACTCAGTTATGGCCACCGAATGCAGGCTAGCCTCTGCCATGATGGCCTCCAGGTCCAGAATTTTATTTCCCAGACTTCTTGCATTGTCATACATGGCTTTCTTTACCTTAGTCCCTCCCTGCCTGCTTCCCTCCTTTCCCCTTCCTCATCCTGCCTGTGCTGTCCCCTGATACTCTCCCTGACCTACCTGTTCCCTTGTTACTTTCTCCATTACCTGTCTCCTTTACTGTGCCTTCCTACTTCCATGATTTATACTCCACTTGTTCTCAGCCATGGCCCCATCCCTATCTTCTTGTGCCCCACCACAGGGGAGTTTACTCCCCTGGGCCCTCTTTTCCTGCTGCTTCATCATCTAAGGGGCCAATTGTTGCCCCCCTTAGTTGTATAGCCTCTCCCCCACCCTGGGCTAGTTTAAATGTTTTTCCACGTAACATTTAAACCTCCCACTGAGGACTGTGGTCACCTTTCCTTGAAGGATGCAGCCATCTCCCTTACAGAGGCCCATATCTTCCCAGATTGGTCCCATGTCCCCAATGTGACCAAAGCCCTCTTCCATGCACCTTAATGTGGAGTGTCCTCTCCTCTCCTCTCCCTGGTTGTATACAGATAACACATCGGGAAAATCCACTGTTCATGCCACCTGCTTGAGGCCCATTCTCTGCTCCCTGAAATTTCCTTGCACTACCCATACCCTGTCCCATGCCAGGTCAGTTGTCCCCAGGAGGAATATGACAACTAACTCCATCCCATCTCCTCCTGCTCTAGCAATCCTCTGGATCCACACTCCATCCCTCCAAGTCGAAGCACCTCTCAGATACTTCACCTTCCTAGCAATTCTTCTCCTCCCAGCTCCCAAGTCTATATACCTAACAGCAGAGTCCCCCACCAGCAGCTGCTTCTTCCTCCTCAGCTGGTGACCTCTCCCCCCCTCCTTGGCGCCTCCCCTTCTGAGGTACCTCACTTTCTTCCTTCCCACTGCTATGGGTGCCTTCTCCCAGCTGCCCTGCCCTGCCACTACAGTGAAGGAATTCAATAGTGGTGCAGGCTGAGGAGTGTGTAGCTTTCCAGCCACCCCATGCTCCCAGAGCCCACAAAGATCCAACCACTTTCCCTGCCTAGGCACCCTCTGGGGAAGCAGCAGCAGCAAACTTGGTGGCCCCTGGTGGGGCAGAAGGTTCTCTGCACCTTTGCCAGTTTGGTATAGAGTTCAGCAACCTCTGCCCTCAACTCAAAGAGGTGAGTACAAATGGGGCAGCACATAAGTCTCCAGAAAGACCGTGACTCCATACATGTTGCATTGCACCACTCCTGTGTTCTTTCCTTCTTTCACTTTATTGCCTTTTGAGACTTCCCCTGTGCCTAACTGCTTCCCTTCTATGCTTGCTGAATTTGTACCTCTCCCTTTGCTTGTTTGTAATTTATTTGGTATCCCACCCTAGACAGGACATCCCTTGTTTTCCCTTTTTTAACCCACCTACCTGTGCCTAACTTGCACTGAGTGTCTATTACTTCTTACCCCATTGCCTGAATCTTATTTGTTAGAATAAGAGACACTCCTCAGAGACTAATAACTTAGTTTGCATGTGGATTGCTGTCTTGAATCCCTTAACTTCCTGGTCAATAAGAAAACTAAATGGTAAGTACTTTGCTTGATTGCCATGTTTCCTCCCCTCCCCCATTCTGATTTGTGTAGCTCATGCTGAAGCGGAGTGACAGTATATGTTTGTTCACCTAAGGCTGTTCTGATTTTTAACTGTGCACGTGTACAAATATCTGCATATGTGACTTGTAGCTCATAAACAGTCAGGTCTAATTGGCACTGAAAAATAAAGGCCAGCTATTTACCCTTACATCATTTCAGTTGGGTTAGGAATCAGGATTTTAATCGAGGTGCTCAGTTATGAAAGGGTATTTTTCTCTGCCCATCACACATCCATTGTTCAGTTCCAGGTGTTGACTATACAGTACTACACAGTTGTCCAGGGGTTCTGTGTAACCTGTTTGTTAATACTATGTTCCTATTCATGTCTTTAAGCTTAAGGAAATTATTTAGGATTTGGTAGCTATCTCCCAATGATTTATTTTCTTGGATTGCAGAACAGATTGCAAAATATCAGTAGTATTTTGCAAAGCTTTTCTTGATGGTTACATTGTGCTGCCTGTCTTATATAAGACTGTAACCTCAGGATCCACATATTAAGTGTGTCTATATATGCTAAAATATATTATAATGGTGCAGTAGCACCACTATATTTAGGGTTGAGCAGGGGTTTCTATGTTAAACCTCAAACTCTGCACTTTAATAAAAACATAAAAATTTTAAATTCTCGTAGGATAACATTGGAACTTAACTCCCTCAATATTTGGACTTCAGGCACAATCTATATATCAAAACAAAGGTCCTAATGAGTACTACAAGAATAACACATATCCCCCCAAAAAAAGCATTTAGGGGCAATATGAAAAATGCAAATTTCCACAGGATAACATTGGAATTTCAACAAGCCACAACTCCCGCAATATCTTACTTAAGGGACAATGTATACATCAAAACAAAGTTCTTAGTGAGTACTACAAGAATAATACATGCTCTGCAAAGATTTAGGGGCAATATAAAAAATGAAAATTTGCATAGGAAAACATTGGAACTTCAATAAGCCATAACTCTCTCAATATGTGGACTTAAGGGATAATGTATATACAGTGGTAGTCGTGCAAAAGTTGACCAGTAGCACAGTATACCGAGTGGTGCACAAACACAGTACCCATTGAATGACATGTATAGCAGTACCGCACAATGACATACACAGCGTCAACTTTTGCGCAATTACCATTGTATGGGGAATACAATGGCCTGTGTTCAAATATGCCATTTATTTCCATGAGTGATGAGGTGGGACCATAACCAATGAATGGTGAAGCCACAAATGAGTTTTGAATGTCCCACCCCCTCACAAATGGGAATGAATGTTATATTTGAACATAGGCCATTGTGTGTTCTGTGTATACAATGCATCTGTGTTCACAGGATGCCCCCTCCACACACATAAGATTAACAAGTTCGTATCTGAAAGTGGTCTGCTGGTGTGCCCCCCACCCCACTGATGTTCAATGCTGAGTGGCTCCACTCACTGTGGAAAACAAAAAAAGCTGCCAAACCTGTTTTGTTTTGCAGCATCAGTTCTTTTCAGCAGGTGTTCCTGGGGCACTGTGTGTCTGCAAATAGGAGTGGCAAAGCGCAAACTGCAGTGTCTGTTAGGCTCCCAAACCTGTTTTTTTGTGTTGTGCAGAGGATGAGCAGTGAGTGCAAACTGTAGTGGCTGTTTGACCTCTGGTAGTTTTCTATTGCACAGAAAATGAGCAGTGAGTGCAAACTGTGGCAGCTATGTGACCTTTGGTGATTTGACTAATGTGAGCCGTTCGCACGGTCAGCAGGAGATGTTATGGAAGGGGTTTGAAATGGAGGCACTGGTTGGTGGGGAAGTAAAGAAAACATTACTGTGTCAGAATAATGCAGCACTTAAAGAATAAATATTGTCTTTTTGAATTAATTGCCTGGGCTGTGGGCAAAGTGGGGAAACAAGACGGTGATGGGAGCAGGGTTTTCAGAGGGATAGAAGGAGCATTAGTGAATCAAGTAGTTTGCAGGATTCACTGTGGGATTGGCAAGAATGGGATGTCAATCAAGATGAGAGACGATTTTGGTCCTAGCATGATCTAGGCAAGTGAAAAATAAACGGTGCCATTTGCCCATTGGGTCAATTACAACATTTATTTTTCACTAGAGTCAGAGTCTTGCCAGAATACCTCATTTATCTGAATGGTGAGGATGCTACATGCATTGTATACATCTTAATGAATACTACAAGAATAGCACATATTTACCCCTCCCCCCAAAAAACATTTAGGGGCAATATAAAAAAATGAAAATTCCCATAGGATAACATTGGAACTTCAACAAGCCATAATTCCCTCAATATTTGGACTTTAATGTATATATCAAAACAAAGGTCTCAATGAGTGCTACAAGAATAACACATACTCCCACTAAACATTTAGGGGCAATATAAAAACTATTAAAAAATGCAAATTCTCATAGGATAATATTGGAACTTCAACAAGCCATAACTCTCTCAATATTTGGACTTAAGGGACAATCTATATATCACAACAAAGGTTGTAATGAGTACTACAGGAATAATACATAGACCTCCTCCACACATTTAGGGGCAATACAAAAAAGCTTAAACAATGACAACAGTACCATGAAAAACAAGCTGCTGCAACCCGCTGTCACCACTGCCGCTACTGCTACTGTCAGCACCTCAATAAACGCACTCACTGTCTTCACCAGGAATTCATCCAATATAATCCAGACACACCACTAGGAGCCATGAAATATGAAACTCAATGCCCAAAGCACATTAAACTGCCAAGGGAGCAAAAACCTGAACAATGCCTGTGTGAATATTGCATGAATACTTCACTGAAGCTCAAGGCACTAAATCATGTGGATAAACATCAAGTAGCAGGATGCAAAGTCATGAATGTGTACCAGGCAGTAGTATTGGCTATGTGTACAAAAGTACCATATGAAAAGTTCTACAGGTTGGACTGTATAGAAAAAACATGTGACCAATGCGGCACAGACAATTTTAGGAAAGCAGTGGAGGAGCTAGTCATGCAACAAGGACAAGAACAAGCAACATGGCAGCAATGGGACAGCATCAATGTAATGCACAGTGCTGATTGCATACAAGTGAAACAAATGAGAAAATTATTAAAAAGTAAATGCTCAACAGTCCAGCAGCTGGTAGAAGTAATAAAAGAGGAACTTTTGTTCCTGGGTTAGCATCTATATGTGGCAGCATGGCAGCAGTTTGGTAGGATCAAGGAATTCATACCCAAGGAATGGGTTGTGATGGTCCTGGACTTGAAGTGCAGGCAGCCCACTGGCATCATGAACATAGATACATAGACATAGATACATAGACAATGTTGGCAGATAAGGGCCTATGGCCCACCCAGTCTGCGCATTTGAGCTTGTAGGTTCAGTTTGTTTTCCTAGAAGTCTGTTGCCCCTTACCCCTGACCTCCAGAATTCCTTTATGTCTATCCCATGCAACAAGCAACAGTTCACCATGTGGTAACCTATCACAGGTGTGATCACTGTGAAGCCACTGTCACTGAGTTACTGGTGTTCATCTCCAGTGATCTGAAGCATGATCACAATGGTGTGCATCATTTTGTGCAAATTGCAAATCTGTACCTCACGAATGTCTGATCTTTGAACATTGTTAAGCAAGTGCACTTCACAGATGGCAGTGGGGAGCCAGTATAAGTCAAAATGGTCATTTTACGATATTTCATTGACAAACAGCAAGTATGGTTTTCCAGTCAAGTGTGCTTTTTTTGGGTCATGACATGGAAAGGGACCCTCAGATGCTGAAAGTGCAGTTGTGAAATCTGTGGCAAGCAGGGAAGTACAATCATGGCAGGCTGTGATTAGGAAAGCAAAAGACCTCTACAAATACTGCCGCAATCAACTGATGAGAGAGCCTGCCACTGAAGGATGCATTCACTTCAGGAGAATATTTTTCTGGGTGGGTGAAAATCAGATAAAAAGAAAGTCAAGAGGAGATATGAAAACTACCTGGGACGTGCCTTGTACAAAGTATGAAGTCAGTGGTATCTGTTGTGGTGGCCACAAGAAATGTTACATGTTTCTGCATATGCTGTGTTAATAAAGATGGGCCTGTGAGAACCAGAGCCATGTGGAAGAGTGAAAGACAAAGAGACTGACAGCTTCAGCTGCAATTGTGCCAGCTATAAAACATCCCAGCACCACATTGCCCACTGATGCTCCTGCTTACTCCACAGTTGCGAATGTTGTGTCCAGCCAGGCACACTCCACAGCCTCCATGCCAACCCATATCCTAGCGATATGACTGCATCCAGTGCTCATCCAGCTCCTGATGCCACAACAGCAGCCACCATGACCAACAATTCTGAAACTTTGCCAGACATAGGTATGCTCAACGATGCTCCTACATCAACTGAGTGCACAGCTCTATATTCCAATAACATGTTTGGTCCATCATCAACCAGCGTCCCCACAGTTCCTAAAATGATAAAACATTTTCAGATCCAGTAATTATATAGATTCATAATTACTATGCTGGTACTATTCCAAGGAATTTTATATTGGGCAAGCAACTGCAGTGGATACCATGGAAAAATGATACTCCATGAAGTTCCTACAGAAGCGTGGGAGTGTTTTTACTTGGCCATGACAGTAGGACAATGACTGCGTGACAAGAAAATGAATCTTCCATGGACCAATGCAGTTTGATGCTGGAGATGTTATACAATTTGAAGAATTTAAGATGATCTCTGAAAAGTTCAGAAAACTTCAACATAGATGGAATTCAGAACACACTCAACTTATACTGTACTGACCTCATAATATTAAGGTGGACTTTGGTGAAAATATATTCATTATTGTGTATTACAATATACAGTTTTTATAATTTATATACATGGTTTAGTCTGTAGATATAGTTTAGTCTGTAGTTGTAGTTGATGCATTAGCAAAAAATGTTTCTGTAAATGTCATACTTTTTAATAAATATATAAATTTGTTAGTCTGTAGTTATGGTTTAGTCTATAGTGTTAGTTATAGCTGATGTAGTTGACGCATTACAACAAAATCATGTTTTTATAAATTAAATACTTTTTTGTATAACCCATAAATTATAAACTTTTTGGAACTTTGACTGCTGTTTCCTGTTTCTTATTGCATGTGCTGTGGTAATTCAAGGTCCCTTGTTACATTGCAACATTAGGAAAAAGTTCCCTGTTACATGCACATCCAGAGTTTTAAGTTCCCTGTTACATGCGCATCCAGAGTTTTATGCCCCCTGTTACATCAGCATCCATCTTTTTATCTCCCCTGTTACATGAGCATCAAGAGTTTTATGTCCCCTGTCACATGTGCATATCCAGTGTTATGTCCCCTGTTACATGCACTACTTTGTGACTGCTTTTTTTTTCAGGACCCTGTAAGGTAGTTATCTTGCACCATAATAAATTCTGATTAGGTGAGTCACAGTGTACAAAAAAAACTTTTAAAAAAATTACATTATCACAATTTGATAGCCCTTTTTCATGCATTCACCCAAATATATATATATGTATATTTTATAGTGGCACGGTAGCACCATTATAGTTAGGGTTGAGTAAGCAGTTTAATGTTAAGCCACATATTTTGCACTTTAATAACTTTGCAACTGTTCAACAGATTTGCACAAAATGTGGTAAGCACAGTCCCATGGGGTAGGTCTTTTGATGTACCAAGTTTCATTTTGATTAGATTTCTGTATTTTGCACAGCACATAGTGGAGAAAGTGTAAGAGTAGTTTTTTTTCGTCAATTTTTACTGATTTTCTTCATTATGCTGGGGCAACACCATTTGGAATTTTGCCCTGACATTTTCAGAACAAGCCCGCATTAGTTTGGTTACACAATGTTAATCTGTTCCAAAGTTATTCAGTTTTGAAATTCTGGGTTCTGAGCATGCTCATTTCAGTTTTTTGGCTAGCTCTACAGCTTTGAACAAGAATTTGGGCTCACGAACAGGTATTATGACAGCTCTTGAACAGGGATTCATTAAATCCCTGTTTGCATGAAAAAAATCCCTGTTCGTGAGCTGCCATCTTGTTTTCAATTTTCTTCAAAAACAAAACCTTGTAACTTGCCCCAGAGATGTCTTCTGTACGCACTGAAGTATGGGTTTTGTTCAGGGTGACACCCTCTACACACACATGGCTTTGGTTCCATTTACTTTAATAAAAAAATGGCTATTTTTGCATTTGAAAATCCTTGTTCATGATTCTCTTCCAATCCCTGTTCATGAGGTGTCAAAATCCTATTTGTGAGCCAGTCCCTGTTTGTGAGCTGTCAAAATCCTTGTTCATATGAGCAAGACCAGATGGTCCTGTCTCACAAACAGGGATTGGCTCATGAACAGGGATTTTGACAGCTCATGAACAGGGATTCTAAAAAGGAATCCCTGTTCATGAGCTGGCAAAATCCTTGTTTGTGAGCTGTCAAAATCCCTGTTCATGAGGGGACAGCCAGATGACCCTAAAAATCCCTTTTTGTGAGGTGTCAAAATCATTGTTTGTGAGGTGTCAAAATCCCTGTTTGTGAGCTGATCCCTGTTTGTGAACTGTAAAAATCCTTGTTCTCAAGGGCATGACCTAGATGGCCCTACCTCATGAACAGGGATTGGCTGATGAACAGGGATTTTGACAGCTCATGAACAGGGATTTTTAAAGGTTGCTGTTTGTTTGCCACTTCACTGCAAAGACATGGTTAGGACTTTTGGCTTGGAAATTGCAGGGTGTCCAAGAGATGACACTTATGCAGGTTTATTGTAAAAATTTGCATTGGTTATATAGTTATGGCATTCCAAATTTGACAAATGTCCCATAGGATAACATTGTGGCTAATGTGGCACCTTTTGGTACCTATATCTGAAAAATAGCTTGAGATATGGATGTTTCGCTATCCGCAGGTTACTAGTCCATCATTACAACTGCAGTGGAATGTTTTCCAAAATTACTACAGTTACTTAGATATTGCACCATTTGCTGCACTAGGCTTTCTTGGACTGTGTCTAGGGCTGTGATGCATCTCTACAATTATAGGTAGGTTGGCATGCAAGGCCCTGATGGCCCTGCACTCCTACACATGGATACCATTATACAGTAGTTGGACTGCTGAGCCATCCATTATGCAATACTGGGAGCACAGGGCCCTAGGAAGATGACAGCTCATTACAATGTTTGTGCACTTATGGCTAGAGGGGGCCCTGCACTTCCAAAAACTGATGCCTCTGGGCCCTGTGCTCCAAAAACCATATAAGGGTTAGATTACACTTTCTAAAAAAGTAAGGAAATTCATTGCAAAAACTTTGTTAATGTATCAGTTAGGGTTGAAGCTACAAAAGTAGGGAAATGAGGCATTAGGGTTGACACAAATGTCTAAATGGGATGGATTTGAGATTTGGGTGCATGATAATAAATTCTGTTTTTATTGCACTTTCAGAAACTTGGTTAACTGGTAAAATCTTAAATCAATTGGTTACTCTACAGGGTAAAATATTTTTAGAGAAGCTAGAAACAGGCAAAAGAGGGGAGGATGCCTGCAATATGCTAAAACCCAGTTTAAGCAGTTGTGAATTTTTAGTCTGTCATCAGACTGTGAGTTCCTTCCGGTAAAGATCATCTTCAGCAATGAAAAAATCATCTCACTAGCAGTTATTTATGCTCCACACCCTCACCTGACACTTATCCAACTGCAATTGATATTATTTGTAAATATGGAAATTCACTTCCAAACAATAGGGAAATGATAATAATGGGGGACATAAGCTATGACTGGAATGGTAAAACTGAAAATAATTTGAAAGATTCACTAGTCAACTCTAGACTCTGTCAGATCATTGAAGAACCTACAAGGAATAATTATAAATCAGGGAGCTTCACTGTCATTGATTGGATTTTAGTCTCTGATACCTCTAAGATTTGACAATTGTGAGTTCTTGCAGATAGCCTAGTGACCACTGTGCAGTTTATTGTCTATGGAGTGGAAAAAGGACAACTGTCCCTCCTGTGTATATTATATCTAATAATCTTAAAAATACCAATATTCCATTATTCCAAGAAGCTGTAAGATAGATTGATTGGTCAAGTTTAGACTTCCCAGCTTCTACTGATAAGGTTCTCTCTCAGTTTTGTGATCTATTCAATTCTATTTGTGACAACTTTGCCCCATTATGGCAGCTTAGAATTAGAGGTAAGAGACAGGAATGGGTTACTTCACAGTTGGTTGAACTGATGAAGCAGAGAGACAGGAAATGGAAGGAATTTAGGAAAACTTCCTCTGAATCTGAACTGATGAAATAGACAGTTACTTAACATGTGTAAATCTCTGATCCATAAATTGAAACAGGGTTACTTATGAAAAAGGCAGTATGATTTTGCAGGAAGAGATGTTACTGCTACTTGGAGAATTATAAATGAAATACAAGACAAGAACAACAATTTTCTAACTTGTTAGTCACTGACTCTGAAAACAATACTGACCCCCGTAAAATTGCTAAGAAATATACTTTTGCAAATCTAGACAAATACATCCCTGAGTATTAATAGAGCAACTGCTTCTAATCTTAGTTCAACAGTTAATAAAGCTCCCCATCTGCAGTTCTATTTTCAGGTACTTACTCCATTGGACGTATTTAATTATATCTTCAGAATGAGTCCTAGACCTCAAGTTGGGATAGATAAGATGGACTATAGACTGGTCAAGGCCACTGCCAATATTCTGTGCAATCCATTAACAAAAATATTCCATAAATCATTATGTTTGGTTCAATTTTCAAAATTATGGAAGATAGTGACAGTGGTTTCTGTTCATAAATCGGGTAGTACGGCTAGTTTACAGAACTACAGTCCCACCTCATTACTGGCCCCCTTGCTAATGTACTTGCAACATATTGTTTTTAATCAATTTCTCAAATTTCTCAGTTAATATGAGGTTCTATCACCAGCCCAGCATAACTTCCATCTGGGACATAATACTGAAATGGCTTTGCTGGGTTTTATCTGGTCCATACATCGGGCATTAAATAGGGGCTATTTTGCTACATCTGTATATATGGATCTTACCAAAACCTTTGATCTTATTAACCATCAGTTTTTGATCAAGTGTTTGGGTGATCTTAGCTGTTCTGAAGGTGTAGAAGTTATTTGAGTGACCGCTATCAAAAAACTAAAACCGTAAACTGTTTTTCTTCTTTGTTTCTGATTCCTATTGGAGTTCCACAAGGTTCAATATTGGGTCTGTTGTTCTTTAGCCTGTTTCTTAATACACTTCCTAGGGTTTGCACAAAGCTTAATATCTTATTGTAAGCAAATGATGCTGTGGTTTTTACTGGGGGTGATAACATAGGGGAATGACAGCATAGCATACAGTCCAATTTTGATTTGGTACAGCAATGGTTCTTGGAGCAAAAGCTTTTTCTGAATACTTCAAAAACTAAATGTACGGTCTTTCTTAACTCTAGAAAAAAATGGCTACTGAAGCAAATATTCTTTTTTTTTTTTTTGTAATTTATACTTTATGCTCCTACTCATCCCAGGCAGCCTTTCTCTGACTGACCCCCCCCCAAACCCTATCACCCTAGCTCCCCCAGGACTCACCCTCACTAGTCCCCCCCCCACAGGGCTGTGGGTGTCTCCAGCCATCAGGTGTAGGGCTGCAAGGAGTCGGTCATCATGTCACCACCACGGGGTTTTCTGCTGATTTTCTCCCCGGGTCCATGGACATGCAGTGGGTGGAGCTGTTGAGCTCTGCTTATGCAGAGATGGCCTACACCTCTGAACATGGGATCGCTCTCCCAAAGTGGTGGCGAGCATGTGCTGGCACCCAGCTATCACTTAGTGTCAGGCAAGCAGAGTGCCATTCAGTCCCCCCTCCCCGAAAAAGGAGAGATGTCTGCAGATGATTGATCCTTCTTCTCCCACCAGCCCCTGAGCAACCTGAGTCTGATTCCCTCCCCCGGTTGCCAGCGTGGCTGCAGGGAGACATAGATGCCTCAACCTGCCATGCCACTGGGTCAGCCTGAAGCAAATATTCTTATTTGTATTATTGAATGATATTCACATTGAGTAAGTACCTGTTTTTAAATATTTGGGGCTTCATATTGACAGTTCATTAACATACAGTTTTCACATTTCATATATGATTACAATGCTTCATCAAAGATTAGGTGCACTTTACAGGATTAATTCATTCTTGTTACCTTCTATTAGACTTTTATCTCATCTTTACTTTCTTTAATTGACTATGGCTTATTGTTTTACTTTGTGACCTCTGAGACAGTGATCTCTAGGGTCAAGATTTTATACAGCCAGGTGGCCAGATTTGCTACTCAGTCATCTGCTCATACTCTCATCATTGTGTACTCTTGAAAATGGTTCAATGTCCCTTCCTGGCTTCTTGAGTCAAACTCCAGCTTGGTATAATTGCTAGGAAAATCTTGTTGAATAAGGCTTTGGTTATTTAGAGGGTATTTTTTCAACCTAGGGTATCACTGGTACATACTAGATCTCATAAGTCTGCATTTTTGTAAATCCCTTCACTCTGAACCATCTTGGGCCAGACATCATTGCTGTATCAACTTCCTAGCCTCTATCAGCAACATCTTACTGATATGAAGCTTGTTTAAAGATATTTAAATCGAAGTTGACAAATTTCTTATCAACATTTGATCAATGAAATTGCTTGAAAATGTTTTGTTTTTATGTTTTACCTTTTAGTACTTGTTTACATGTTATACATGTGATTTTGTACAGATTGATGTATATTGTCTGATGTTAAAATTTCTTTTATTTATATCTGGTCGCCCATGAAAACAGGCAGTACAAGCTCATTGATTTACCAGATTTTAAATAAATAAACCAATCCACACAAACCGATAAAGCATTAACAGATAGATTTGCTGATTGTCATTACAATAAAGAATGTGTATAACAATCTCTGGAATATGCAAGAGGTAAAAGTAGAAATGAACTTTTACAGACAAACTTGAATAGGAATAGGAGAGGGAGAATGAACATTGAGGTACAAAATGAACAGATTAATTTTATCACAACCTTTTCAACCCAATTCCATAAGTTGAGACACATTTTTGAGAACCTGGGGATTACTGTACAGAATGAAAAGGCATTGCAGAACCTGTCAAAACTAAGAACTGTATACAGAAGAGGTTGCACTATAGGAGATAGAATAATGCATAGTATGCACACTACTGGTACAGGGACCCAGATAGGTACACATTTACCAAAAGGACATTTTGCCTGTGGAAAATGTAAGTTCTGCAGTAGCACAATTTTTGGGCTTCTCATATTCTCTTTTTATATTAACAATTTGCATGAGTGTCTAAAATACAGTATGCCTATTTTATACTCGGATGACCTCGCTCTAGTTGTCTGTTCTTCCAATACCAGTACGATAAATCAAATGATCTCTCATGATCTCCAGGCAGTCCAAACATGACTTTTGCAGAATAATACACTCTTGATTGTAATAAAAACACATTCAATGGTCATCGCCCCCCCAAAACTAAGAAACTGTCAGACCCCCATTCAAATTTCTTGTGTGGATGGTACATTTCTTCAGGCGATCCAATCATTTAATTACCTCAGTGTTACACTAGATCTCTCCTTAGATTTCCACTTGCACATAATTAAAACCAGTAAAACTGTTAACCCTAGACTTGGCTTGGCCTACAGAATCAGGAGCAACCTACAGTAACTGCTGCTGCCTGCTTAGCTGTTGTGAGGGGATTACTTTTTTTTATAATTTATTTCTTATATTGAACTATCCTTAGAGAAGAGTCTTACAATATGATCATTACAATAAGGAAAGCTAGTCAGTCAGGCCATAGTCATGCATTTCTGGATGAATTCAGCTAACAAGATGACATTAACAGTCTATCCACATCCTAAAGTGTTCCTTACAGTAGATAATACATCTTGAGCATCCGTAATACCGTTATGCAAGGATTGCACCATTTCTGTAAATATAAATCTTTACAGTAATCCTAAGCCACAAAACATCAGATCTCTAATTATCTACACTTTAGATAACATAATGCTAATGATGGAAATAAGAAAAATGAAAAGTTGAATTTCCTCAGTATTCCCAGCAAGAGAGGAGTCACTGCTATGTGTTATTTTCAGTTTAACGATTCAAGGGTCTGTAATCCAGGGAGAAACCTCTATGGTGAAGGCACATTTTTTTCTCAGGCTCCCTCACAATTCTACATCTTCTCCAATCTTTTATTGAACTAAGGCACAAAATCCGTATGGTTGTCTAATTAATGTAGCACACATTTCCACCAGCAGAGGTTGAAGAGCTCCACCCGACCCACTAGTCTGGCATAAAGTCAGTCCAGAACATAAAGTTCCCTAACCAATGAGTTCCAGGCCTCTCAGGTAGGGATAATTTTTGATCACCACAAGTGAGTTATAGCCTTCTGAGCAGCAATAATAAGCATAGTAACTTGCCTGCAGGTGACCTGATCAACCCTGACTCCCTCTGGTGGCTTAAAAGTCAAAATAATTGTGGGTGTCAATAATTTGGCACAGTCATAGATATTCACTATGTCAAGGGTTACCTCTCACAAGAACGGGGCCAAGGCCCGACTGGCCCATATAATATGCATGTGGTGTGCCCCATCCTCTCCGCATTCCCTCCAGCATCTCCCCAGGGGGATCACCTGAATATTTTGCTACTATAGCTGGTGTGTGGAAGAAATGGGTTCAGAGCTTCCACAAAGATTCTCTCAAATATGGAGAGCTGGAGACTTTATAACACTGGAGAGCTGAACCCTCCCATCCCTGGCTCGGTATGTCCATGTGTGATTCCGTAGACCATTGAATTCTAAAACTGATGATCTCAAGGTAGGAAAACAGTGCAACAAGGTGGCAGGTAAAGCAAATAGGATGCTGGGATGCATAGGCAGGGGCATCACCAGCAGGAAAAGGGAGGTCATAATTCCACTATACAAGACACTAGTGAGGCCGCACCTGGAGTACACTGTGCAGTTCTGGAGACCTTACCTACATAAGGACATGGACAGGGTAGAAAAGGTTCAGAGGAGGGTAACAAAGATGGTGCAGGGTTTGCATCATAAGTCCTATGAGGACAGGCTGAAAGATTGAATATGTACTCCCTGGAGGAGAGAAGGGAAGAGCGGGGATATGATAGAGACATACAGGTACCTTATGGGGAGGAACAGGGTGCAGGAAAATACAATTTTCCAGTGAAAAAGATGTTCCAGAACTAGAGAGTATGGGATGAAGATGGAGGGAGGGCGATTCAGAGGAAATGTGAGGAAGGATTTCTTCACAGAAAGGGTGGTAGACAAGCGGAACACCCTGTCTGAGGAAGTGGTAGGGGTTGAAACAATCATGGGATTTAAGAATGCATGGGATAAACATAAGGAAATTCTGGAGGTCAGGGGAAGGGTCAACAGACTTCTAGAAAAACTTAACGTGATCTTACAAGCTCAAATGGGCAGACTGGGTGGACCGTAGGCCCTTATCTGCTGACAGTATCTGTTAATCTATGTATGTATAATTGAATCCATGGAGGCCATGACTCCCCTCCCCTGCAGTGCCCCATATAGTAAACTGATAAGATGCTCTCCTGGCTTCCCCATTATTTGGGAGTGGACCAATGATATAAAAGGTGATGGGTATTCCACTACGGCAACTAACACCTCCTCATATGTTTGCATATAAGATTTTAATTGCAGGTAGTTATGAAAATATCTCTGAGGAAGGTTGTAAGTGGCTTGCAATGACACAAGTGGGAGAGTGCCGGAGTGGCACAGCAATTGAAATATATACCGCAATCTGTGTTGGTGCCACCAAAGGAAAATGTTATCAAACTGGTTAGGTGAGAATTCAGAGTCATGAGCATAGGCCCTCAGGTAAAGTGTTTCAGTCATTGTCAGGTGTTTACGGGTAGCCCAAAGCCACTGGCGTAGAAGTTACTGTGTGTATCAGGAGAAATTTCTAAGAGGGAGACACTGCATGGGGTTACCAAATAGATAACCAGAAAGATCATGCAGGTAATTTACAGTAAGATCAATAGACTTCCAGTTTATACCATACCAGGGGGTTCAACCAACAGAGAAGTGTTCAAAACTGTAAAGCCATGGCATACTGTCTAAAATTAGGCAAATTAAGACCTCCCTTATCTTGTGGCAGTTGGAGGATAGAGTATCTCACTCTGGGAGGTCTTCCTTTCCATATAAATTGGGATATTAATCTGTCCCAGGATTGAAAATAAAAGTTAGCTAGGCTACAGGAAGGGTCTGCAGAATGCAAGGGGATTACTCTCCCTAAACGTGTGTATAATTTAGCAGTGCATGCTTCCTCTGCCTCCAAAACTGTACTACAAAAGTGGGATGTCACTTATAATAACATATGTCGGTCTGTGCTTGCCACTAATAGATCTGTGCATCACTGTACATTGTATCAGATGTTGAAGTTGCTCTCTCTTTGTTCCCTGCATGAACTCAACCTGGGAGGTGCTGTCTTTAATACTCTGAAACTTCAACAGCCTCATCTGCTTGCTGCTATGCTTCAACCCCAGTCTCACCCCTACTCCCCACAATCTGTGCATCTGCACCTTCTTGCAGTGCCGAAACTCAAAACAAACCTGAGGATTTCTGCTTTTCAGAACTTTTCACCTAGAAAATGGAACAGAATCCCCCTTGAGATACAGCATTGCTTACCCTCTGAGGGATTCCAGCATGCCTTCCCTACATAGTTACTCTCCTCTGCCAGGTGCTCCTGCCCTACATGAGATGACACTTTTCTTGAACTTACCATTTGTGTATTGTCATACCTTGTATAACTTATTTATGATCCTAGTTCAGCTTTGCCTCTTATGTTGTACCTAATTCATTTTGACCTGTCCTGTTATTACTTCCTATGCTTCATTGTCATATATTGCTTTGTAATGTTGTATCTTTTTTCTTTGTACTTATCACTGTTACTTGCTGGCAGTATAGCCTAGAGGTTAGAGGAATGAGGTGTGAATGAGCTTGATACATCCAGCAGACCAGACCTGAGTTTGAGTCTCACAACCTCCACTTGCATAGTGTGTGACTCTGAGCAAGTCACTTAACCACCCAGTGCTCCCAGGTCGCCCCTGAAAACAGGCAGTTGTGCTTAGTGGGCCTTACCAGGTTACCAAAGACTAAAATAAAAAAAAAATAAATAAAACTTCAATCCCTGTAACCCCAAGCATTGTATCTACTGTACACTGATGTACCGTGTTGTTGTGCCTTCCTCTTATCTTGTATTCTCCCGGATCGTGTCTGAAAACAGACAGCTTCTGTCTAGTGCACTTACCCGGTTAACAAAAACTAAATAAATTAAGAGAGGTGAACTAGTTATTCACCCTATTAATGGCAAGGAATTTTCAGTGAATTGGCTTATCAGTTTTACTACTATAAATATAGTGCATTTAGTAGTATGTACTTGCAAAGCATTTTACATAGGAAAGACAACTAGGTCTTTTTAAAAACAATTAATTGGTGAGCATTTACTGGCCATAGAAAAGGGAAATGAAACCAGTACGCTGGCCAGTCATGTGAAATAGGAGCTCATAGGTCATTCATTAAATTTCAAGGCACTGAACAGGTTAAAATCGGCAATTGGAGGAAGGTGATACAAACAACAAGATCTTGAAAAGGGAAATAATTTGGCAGTTTACTTTTTATGCATGTACTCCCCCAAGTCCTAATATAAGCTTTCAACTGGCACCATATTTAAAATGAGTTTATAATTAGATTTATTTGGCTTTCAGTGGAACAAGGTTTAAATACAGAAGGGATGAGATGTAATTACTTGTGCTATGTGTTTTTTTTCTAATTAACTTGTTTTTTTTTTTTAATAAAATTTGGAAAGTATTTATGTTTTATCATATCCTGTGAAATTACCCCTTATACCTATTATAGGTGTTAATCTGAAAAATATGCTGCTTGAATTTTGGTAGCAGGATTATTGGGTGTCCAAATACTAAGATGCGTCATTCGGGTACATGTGTTAATTGTCTTATGTGTTATAATTGATGTTGGTGGTCTTGAAATGTCTTGTAAGAAGAACATGTATTGTATGTTTTGATATCCTTCCATATTTATTGTATTTGTTTAAGATAATGCTATATTATTACAAATGTATGAAAATGAATATATCTGGGCTTATATCTCTCCCATCATGGCAATATATGTGTAACATGGGTGGTGTTATTTACTTTCTCGCCCCCCCCCCCCCAATCAACCCATGGTTGTTCATGTTCTTAGGGATTTGACTACTTGGCTTCTGTTCTACAGCCAATCCCACAGATGTCCTTTGTAATGAATTCAGCACATTGAAACCAATGATCTCTGTTTTACACTTGAAGTTGTATTTGTTTTTTATTGAATATTTTAAAAAATCAAATATGGATTGTTTATGGAGATGTTAATGCCACCTAAACTCAACATTAGTTTATACTGGACTAATTGATTAGAGTTTTTTAAACTAAACCAACTGGTGGCATTAGTACAATGAACAAGCACCCAGTATTGGTGCAAAATGTTGGTGTTTGTGTGTGGATTATGTCAAGCTGCAATCTTTGTTGGGTGCTATGACCGCACCTTAAAAAAAAGTCTTGCTTCTTATTGAATTCATTTTAGGACTCCTTTTGTGCTATTTATGAGTGTCTAGCTCCTTCAGTGAGTAGTTTGAACATTTTACATTGTGAGCACCGTACTTGGGCTTCAGAGCAACCTCCTCTCCAGTTTCTACAGTAGGTACATGCAACCTCCCAGTCTTTAGATGACAGCCAGCCAAGGTTGTGAGCGGAGTGGTTGTGCCAGTTGCAGTCTTGTTGGTGGGGATGGACTCTAGCAGTTTTGTTAAGTGGGGGCCAGAGGGAGTGGTGAAAGGGTTTGAGGGGGCAGGATGGGGAGGTGTGTCTTCTGTTATATCAAGAGGAACAACTGGACACCAGTGACACTTATGCATTATAACGGATGGGTGATCGGGGAAGCAGGGGAGCACTAAACACTAGAGAATGTATTGCGTGTTAACAGGTGGGTAGTTGGGAGGGGCTGGGGACCACTGGATATGAGAGAAATTGTTGAGTGATAATGGGAAGGTAATCAGGGGTGTGCTTAGGGAGGTGCAGGGCCATATGACCTGGTCTGGGGAGGTGGTAATTAGCAAGGCACTAATGGCTATTTACCACCTCTAAACCTTCTAATATGCATGTGCACCTATATGCAATGCACAGTCAGCTGCTTTGCATCAGTACACTGGCACATGTTAGTGCCACTTGCAAATGGGTTAGGGCCTCCCTAACTGTGTCTTCCAAAATAGCATATTAAGTGAAGCCCCTTCTTTTGAGGGTGTTATACACAGTTTGCAAAGCACTAACATGCTTCCAGTATCATCGCCGTAGTTATTTATAGAACACATTGGGGTGTCTAAGCAACTAGTTCTTAAAAGGTCTGTTGTTATCTGTCCCTTCAAAATAACTTCTTGTCAAGTGATTCTGCAGGCTTAATAACCAACTAAAAGCAATTATTGGCTTCTCACTGACATTTTTAAAACCTGATCACTTGACATAATAGGTCACGATTGATGAACCACATCACCTAGCTCACCAGCAACAGAACTGAATTCAGAGGCAAAAGCCATTGCAACATCATCAGATCTTAATTTCTCTTAGGTTTTAAAAGATTTGTTCTGGTGGTGGCACAAACCCTGGTTAGTGCCTCACCCAAAACCCCATCCTTATAACCATCTTGCCTGACTCAAGCAATTAGTTCTTCAGCCTGCAGTTTATATGCAGTATCATCTTAGCAGTTTCATCATATTTTCAGCAGCTGCTCATATGAGATAGTTAGTTAGGTGGTTTGTGTGGACACTTACAGCCTGTAATAAATGGATTAGTGGTAGTAGTCCTCCAAGAGCAGGCTGTAGCAACAATTTGATCTGGCATACCATTGAGGAGGAGACAGAGATCCAAGAAAGCTATTCTTTCTAAGGAATATTCGTAAGTAAATGTCACATTTTTCTCACTTAAATTATTACAAGCCATGAAGTCTCTCATTTCTTCCTCATACCATGCCACATGTACTTAATATCATCTATAAATCAGTACCAAGCATCAGTATTGTCCCTAATTTTTTTCCTAGTAATATCATATTAAAGTCTTTCCTCCCATAGGCCCATAAATAAATTTGCATAAGAGTGGCCAAAGCAGTCCCCATCAGCATCCCACACTTCAGTAAATAGAATTGTTTTTCAAACAGGAAACACTTTTTGTTTGAAATGAAGTCAAGGACCTATAGGAGGAAAGATGCAGGCATGTGGCTCGCGACAGGCAGCCTCATCAAAAATATTTCTCAACTTCAGTGCACTGCTCATAAATGATGCTCATATGAAGCAATGAAACATCAGTCATAAGGCAAACAAAATCATCGTACCACACAAATTCATGAAACTTATTAAGGAGATACATATAATCATAGAGGTGGGATCCCAGAGCCAGAATACAAGGCTGCTGAAATGAATCCATGAATGAAACAGTGGTTCTGCCAGGGAGATCCAATATGTTTTTATGAACCTTTCACAGTATATAAAGGCCTGGAGTACTATGGAAGTTAATCTTAATGAAGTCTGCCTCTTCATCTGTTATATAACTTCTCTCAACTTCCAAATCTGCCATATGAAAAAGTTCAAGCTTCTACCTGCTTGTTGGCTCACCAACAGCCTCTCCTAGTTCCCTTCAACTGACAAGAGACCCAGACCCTTCTTTTTGTAATCACTTTCTGTCATAAACACAATATTTCCACTCTTGTCAGAGGTTTTAATGACCACAATTTTAAACTTCCTAGTCTGCTGTAGAGACCTCCACTCAAGCAAAAGTAGATTGTACCCATGGTGCTGCTCTGCTACATTGGAAATTAGTGTATCAGTTTCAATGCTAAGCATAGATTTGAACATCTGAATCATTGGATTATTAATCTCAGGGTAAAATATACACTTTGGCTTATAATGCCTCTTACACTTCAAACTTTCCAAACAACCAAAGTCATCATTATACTGGTCTACGTAATTATTTAAAAGTTCATCCAAATCAATCAGATCTATACATTTCTCTCCTCCAGTGTTACCAATTCCTCCAGCTCTTGTATGATGTTCATATTTTCCAACAATTTTTCTTCTAATGCTCTTCCTGCCCCAGCCATACATACATAGCTGGACAAATTTGAACATTAGGCTCCATGTAATTATAAGCATTCAAAATCACCCCAACATCACTAAGTGGTATTGTGCCAACATTTTTGAATAATCAGCATTTAATACTTTATCAACAGTAATAGTCTGAGTCCTAGCCCCAAAGGAATCATCTATTCCAGTCTGTAACAAATTAACATTTAACATGGAGTTTGCAAATGGTTTCTAATCCCCAAGGACAATCTGAATACTAGCACTGAAGACGTAGAAACATAGAAACATAAAGGTTGACAGCAGATAAGGACCGCAAGGCCCATCCAGTCTGCCCATTTCTTTTTCTACCTTATGAATGTGCCATCGGCCTTTGCTCTTTCAGTGGCCTATCTATTCATACTCATCTGTATTGCTCCCTTATGCCTATCCCATGCCTGTTTGAAGCCCTGCACTGTATTCATAGCCAGCACTTCCTGAGGTAGGCAGTTCCATGCATCCACCACTCTTCCTGTGAAAAAGAATTTCCTCACATTCCCCCTTAATCGGCCTTCCTCTAATCTCATGCTGTGTCCTCTAGTCCTGCTATTTTTCTTATATTTAAACATGTTAAACTCTTTCACCTTGTTAATGCCCTTAAGGTGTTTGAATGTTTCGATCATATCACCTCTCTCCTCCCTCCTTTGCTCAAGGGTATACATATAGAGCTCCATTAATCTGTCCTCATATGTCTTCTGATGCAGTCCCTGCACCATTTTGGTTACCCTTTTCTGGACTGTCTCAATTTGGTTAATGTCCTTGTGAAGGTGTGGCCTCCAGTACTGCACACAATACTCCAGATGGTGCATTACCAGTGTCTTGTAAAGAGGGGATTATTACCTCCCTCTTACGACTTGTGATACCCCTACTAATACACCCTAACATCCCCTTAGCCTTACCTACTGCTTTAGAGGTCTGCTTGGATGATTTCAGGTCATCAGTGATGATGATGCCCAAGTCTCTTTCTTCCTTTGTGACTGCCAGAAACTCCCATCCCAGCCTATAGGTGGCTTCAGGATTTCTCTTCCCTATGTGCATGATCTTGCACTTCTTTGCATTAAATCCCAGTTGCCACTCTTCTGACCATTTTGCTAGTTTATCCAGATCTCTTCTCATTCTGCCCACCCCATCTGGATCATCTACTCTGTTGCAGATCTTGGTGTCATCTGCAAACAGACAAGCCTTACCCTCTAGTCCATCTGCAATGTCACTAATGAAGATATTGAAGAGGACTGGCCCAGGACTGATCCTGAGGTACCCACTTGTGACTTGCATCTCTTCTGACTGTATGCCATTTACCACCACTCTCTGTTTTCTGCCCGTCAACCAGTTTGCCACCCAGTTGACCGACTTTTGACCCACCCTGAGCCTACTCAGCTTATTTATCAATCTTCTATGTGGAACAGTGTTGAAAGCTTTTCTGAAGTCAAGATAGGCAACATCAACTGCTCCCCCTTGGTCCACCACTCTGGTTACCCAGCCAAAGAAATCTATGAGATTAGTTTGACAGGACCTTCCTTTTGTAAACCCATGCTGTCTTGGATCCTGTGCCCCTATGGATTCCAGGTGTTGCACTGTCCTTTCCTTAAGGAGTGCCTCCATAATCTTGCCCACTACTGAGGTAAGACTGACTGGTCTGTAGTCTTTTGCCTCCTCCCTGCTACCACTCTTGTGGAGCGGGATCACATAAGCCCTTCTCCAGTCTTCTGGGACCTCGCCTGTGCTCAGAGACTCACTAAACAGTCCTGCTAATGGCTCTGCTAGTTCCACCCTTAGCTCCTTAAGTACCCTGGGATGTATGCCATCAGGTCCCATTGCCTTGTCCACCCTGAACTTAGCGAGCTCTTGTAGGACCTTTTCTTTTGTGAAGGGAGTAGTGCTCACTCCCCCATGTCCATGGTACTGAGCTGTGGGCCTACCTACCTTCTCTTCAGTAAATACTGAGCAAAGGTATCTATTTAGGATAGATGCTTTACAGGGTCCTCCTCCTCACATGCCCCTTTTCTCCTTTGATCTTAGTAATACCCCTCTGGACTTTCTCCTTTCACTAATGTATCTATAGAAAGTCTTGTCACCTTCTTTTACTGTTTGTGCTAGTGTTTCCTCAGTTTGGGACGTTGCCTGCCTTACTGCCTTCCCTGCTTCCCTTAGGGCAGTTTGGTATGTCTCCCTATCTTCATCCTGCTGTGTTCCCTTATTTCCTGAAGGCCAGCCTTTTGTCTCTGACCTTTTCTGCTTCTGTATTTGAGAACCAGAGTGGTTTCCTTCTTCTTTTGCACTTCTTTTTCTAACACAATGGGATGTTGCTTCAAGTATTGCATCCTTAATGCTTGCCCACTTTGCCTGTACCCCCTCACCTGT
This sequence comes from Neoceratodus forsteri, assembly GCA_016271365.2. Taxonomy (NCBI): domain Eukaryota; kingdom Metazoa; phylum Chordata; order Ceratodontiformes; family Ceratodontidae; genus Neoceratodus; species Neoceratodus forsteri. The sequence goes on from CM057455.1 coordinate 1,700,484,037, forward strand.
GTTTCTTTTTGCCAGGGCTAGCTTAACTCTGTTGGCCATCTTATCAAAGTCAGCTCCTCTGAAGTCCCATATTTTTGCCTTGGAATGGGAAGATTTAGATGTAGTGGCCAAATTGAACCATACCATGTGATGGTCACTGGCCCCCAGGTGACTTTCTACCTGGAGATCTGTGATTCCTTCCCTGTTAGTCAGTACTAGATCTAGGATAGCCCTGTCTCTTGTGGGTTGTTGTACCAGTTGTTTGAGGCCCTCCCCCTGCAGGGAATCCACCATGTGTCTAGTTCTGGCAGATGTTTCTTCTGGTATTGACCAATCGGTATCCAGCATGTTGAAGACTCCTATTATCAGAACCTCCCCTTTAGCTGTCATATTTTGTATATCTTCTAACAGTAATGTGTCTATGTTCTCCCCCTGGTCTGGGGGCCTGTAGACAACCCCAGTTCTTATGGCTGTCCCATTCCTGTTTCCAGGGTGACCCACAGTTCTTCTGGCTCCTTATGTGTATTCTGAATTTCTGTAGCTTTGATATTTTCATTGACATACAGAGTCACCCCCCCACTTTTGCACATCAGTCTCTTCTGAACAGTACACAGCCAGGTACTGAAGTCTCCCAAGTGTGGTTACTGGTAAACCACGTCTCACTAATTGCTACTATGTCCAGTTTAGCCTCTGACATTATTGCCTACAGGTCTGGGATCTTATTTCCCAGGCTGTGAGCATTTGTGTACATGATTTTCCATTGGCCAGATTTTGGTGTGTTAGTTGCTGGGTAAGGTTTGGCATTTCCCCTGTGTGTCATATGGGGAGACAGACAGTATTTGTCCTGGGGCCCATGATACAGATATTCACGGTATGTCCTGAATAGGTAGGGGAATTAATTGTGCAAGTGTTTGAAACATTACTGGGACCAGCATGCATCTCTATGGAGGCAGTATAGTGTAGTGGTTAAGAGCACTGAGCTACAAACCTGGAGACCAGGGTTTGAATCCCATAGCCCTCACTTGCATACTGTGTGACCCTGAGCAAGTCACTTAACTTCCTTGTACTCCCAGGTTGCACCTGGAAAAAAGCTTTGGCTTAGTGTGCCTTTCCTGGTTAAACAATTTCCCCTGTCTCCTTTGTCCAAACTAGTATAAATAACTTTCATAGAACACACAGGAAAGTCTGTCCTATGTGTATTAGAGTCCAGATTTGTATGACTATCAAAGCCCCTAGTTTAGTTTGATTAATTATTGGGAACAATATCCTTATTTGAAAATTATATTTTAATTTAATCTTTCTTATTAAACACATACTGTCTGTCACCCCATATGACGCACAGGGGAAACGCCACTCTGAAGAAAGGGGGGTTACTAGTGGGGTACCGTAGGGTTCAGTATTAGGACCAGTCCTCTTTAATGTCTTTATAAGTGACATTGCAGAGGGACTGGAAGGAAAAGTATGTCTCTTTGCAGATGACACAAAGATCTGCAACAGAGTTGATGCACAAGGTGGGGTGGAAAGGATGAGAAGGGACTTGGCAAGGTTAGAGGAATGGTCAAATGTATGGCAGCTTAGATTCAATGCTAAGAAGTGCAAGGTAATGCACCTGGGAAACAAAAACCCTGGGGAAGAGTACACAATGGGGGGTGAGATACTAACAACAACAAAATGGAAAGGGACCTGGGGGTAGTCATATCAGATGACCTAAAGGTGGGCAAACAATGTGAGAGGGCAGCAAGGAGGGCTGGGGGATACTGGGATGCATAGGGAGAGGCATCACCAGTAGAAAACAGGAAGTTATCATCCCTTTGTACAGACAGCTGGTCAGACCCCATCTGGAGTACTGCGTGCAGTTCTAGAGACCCAATCTCTGCAAAGACATAGACAGGATGGAAGCTGTCCAGAGGAGGGCAACTAAAATGGTGCAGGGTCTGCACCGGAAGACATATGAAAAGAGACTTAAGGAGCTTAATATGTATAGCCTCGAGGAAAGGAGGGGGGGGACATGATAGAAACTTTCAAGTACCTCAAGGAATCAACAAAGTCCAAGAGGGTAGCATCTTTAAAAAAAAGGTGTGCAAGAACAAGAGGGCACAATTTGAAGATAGAGGGGGAGTGGCTCAGAGGTAATTTAAGGAAGTATTTTTTCACAGAGAGGGTTGTGGATGCATGGAACGGCCTTCCGGAGGAGGTTGTGGAGTCAAAAACATGGTGGAATTCAAGCATGTATGGGACAGTCATAAGGCAATTCTAGGGGATGGGGGTAGGAAGAAGTAGGCTGCTGGTTAACTAGGATCTGCAGCTTATCCATTAGGTAGGGAAATGGGCAGACTGGGTGGGCCAAGCGGTCCTTATCTGCCGTCAAATTCTATGTTTCTATGTTTCTACATCAACCTTAATTTTTATTGGGTTGAGTGTCAGCATTGGGATGAATGATATGCCCTGGGAGAGAACCTTTACCTGAGAACTTCTTTATGACTTAATCAGCCAGTAAAAATAGGTGAATAGGTGAGTGGGGTGGCTGCAGAGTTCAGCACCTGCTCAGATTAGCCAGGGTGACTAATAGAGTCAGAGGTTATTTCTTCAGCTCATTCTCTGAGGTGAGCCAGCACCATCATATGTCCTTGACTGGGACTCAGAAAACAATTTCAGAGCCTAAGGACTGGAATGTCCTTCCAAGATTTCAGCCTTTGGAGGGAGCTGGGGTTGTCTTGCAAAAGCTCAGATTCTATAAAAGAGAAACCAGCCTGCTTTTCTCAAATCCTAATGTAGGGATGCATCACAATAGAAGGCCCAGCAGTCCAGTCCCTAAGTGATTGCCTTGGTTTGGATGGGAGATAAGGATAGTCCCCTATGATGGGGTGAAGAGGATCAATAAGAATCATGGGGAGTTTAAACACAGTCCCCAATTTTTGCTACCAGAAGTGCATTAGTTCTGCACCTCTAACTAAGCCTTCCTGCACACTCTGAGTGTAAAAAATCCCATAGAGACTGCTGCATTGCTTCATCCTAAGAGCATTTGAATATATTGACCAGGACCCAGCCCTGCAACACTTAAAACAAAAATGGATTATTTAGATTGTATTTGGCAAAGGCTGTATGATAATTGCAGTGCCCAGAGAAAGGAATGACTCATCTTCTGAAACAAGTTTGGTTAAACACTTAATTGCCTGAGTTTTGTAACTGATATTTGGAACCCACACCCACCTGTAATTTTTGCCAGTGATATTGCATCATTCGCAACTAACAGGCCTGCCATCCTGTTGCTACTCTATGTGCATACACTAACTGTAGGAGCTCCCAGAAGAACTTGGGGTATACCTGGTGCACTAAAAGGAAAGATTGTTCAGGACTGTGTTGGAGATTGTGTTTGGGATTATTGGCTTGGAGAGTTATAGGATTCAACTCTGTTGTTTGGTTATTTATTTGCACTGCATGCCATACCCTTTTTATCTTCCAGATATGTGATCCTATGTTCTTGTTTCCCCAATAAGCCTTTTACTTTCTGTACTGTTCATTTGGGGCAAATTGCCTCATTGTATTTCAGAGTGTATATTGTTTGGGGGTTGGGGTTATTGCATACAGTTACTGTTATCTCCCAAAGGTAGGAGCTGGTTGTACTATTGCTATTTTCTTTGTTGGCAGCACTCTGCTACCTTGTTTGATGAAAGGATCTAATTGGGTGGATCCCCACACTGTTCAGTTTAACATTTTATAACCCCAGAGACTTTCACAACCTCAGGGCCATCTGCCCTAAGGGGTAAAGGTACTAGCCATAAACTAACATCATCCAGGATCTGCCAGTTCTCAGTAACAAGGGTTACATGAACATTCTGCATCATAACCATTTTGTATAATTAATTTTATTTATTGTGAAAGATTTTCAAATATGTCATCCTATTTCATTAAGCTTACATTAGACCGGACATCGAGGGTGATCTATTATACTGACCCATGTCAACTAAATCAATACTTTTGGCTTCTGTTTTTTAACCCTATAATGCTTTGGTTGCAAGTTGGACCCTGTCTGAGGATGTGATTGAAAATCCCATCTTTGTCAATAAGAGTTTCTAGGCTTGATTATTGCATCAGGCTGTAGAAAAGTCTCTTCTCATGAATGAAGGAAGTGGTTCCCCACGTTAGAGAAAGAAATGACAACCAAATCAGTAGCTGATTTCTTGCATTCCACTTACAGTTAATCAAGAGCATACATGCTGTAAGCAGTACCATAGAGAAGCCTTCTTTTTTCTTTATCAGTCTGTCTCCATAAAGTAGGTAGGGGTCACCGGAATGGAGAAGTCAGTCATGAGACCTTTTAGTAAGACTAAATAGTATGGTACTTGTGTGTGAAGGACGATGGGGAACAGGATGTGAGAAATATTGAATGTCAAAGTGCCACAGTTACAGAAAGTTTACATAAGAATATGTGCTGTACTTACCAGCCCAGTGGCACGGAGAGTTGAGGTGCTGGACACCACACCTCGTGCCATGCCGGTGATCCATGTTCAGGAATAAGCACAGACCACTGGAGGTTGACAGGGGAGGAGAAGGATTGACCATCCCAGGGACTGCGTGCTGCCTCCACTGGCGTCATTCCATGCCCCACCCCCGAGGGGAAAAAGAACAGGGAAAATGCAGTTACGTGGCTTGATGGCCATCCCAGGACGCACTTGGCTCTGAGGGTGTCACCCCCAGAAGACTGGATCTGGACATGGTGGTAAGTACTGGGGCTCACCGCCACCCTGCCATGGAGGGCAAGCCATGGGGGTATGACGTGGGGGTGAGGGCGTTCATGGGAGCTGGGGTGCACCAGGACAGCAGATGGATGTGTGCCAACCATGGGGGGAAAAGTACTAACAAAAAAACAACAACAATATGTGCTGTACTTAATTTTGCATTTAACAGGGCAATTAAAACTTTTTAGTGAAGTTTAAACAATAACATAGTAACAATATAAAACTCCTTCAAATATCTGACCAAACTGTTTTCTTTCAAAATTTCAGAAATACCGTAGTGAATCTTTGGGTGCTGAGGAATACATCTATGAACAAAATGGAGGGTAAGTTACAGAAGCTCCTCATGATGTAACAGAAATTAAATGCATCATATTGTACCTCTCCCACTGATGTAAAAGCATCCTTTTCTTCAAAATCTGGACCAAAAGTATTGTTCTTCAGTTCTTTATCTGTCTTGCAGCAAAACAAAATGGCACCAAACTACCTGTAAATTAATAATAAAATGAACACCCAGAGTTTTACTGCTTGCCTATTAATAAACTACTAGTAGCACATTAAAATAGGAAGGATACATATTTAACTACTAGTTAGGTGCTTTATAAACCTGAAAGCAATTCTCAAAAAATCCCATGATACACGGGGGTGCCATCACAACTATGTATTCTGTTTTTTTGGGGGGGTGCAGAATGTTCAGGATTTTAAAAACTCTTTCAGTTTGGGGGAGAATGCAGAAAAGCAGCGCAGTATGATTAAATAAAACATGGAGAAGTGTATTTCACCTTTTGCTTTTACACACCTTCAGATGTATGACGTCCTGATAAACCACTCCGCTTCATTCATATGGTTTATGTGGCCATCATACACATTGGGTGTGTTACGAAACAAAACAAAATCCACACCTCTTCATACATTACATTATTCTGCATATTGTTACATTTTACTCTGGTACATAACGCCCAGATGTGGTACAGTTTAAATTCCTAGAAAAGCAATGAACATCAGTGTACCAGTGTGGCATACATGAGAAATAGTCAAGGTGGTTTGCCAGCTGGCTTAGGGGCAGGAAGCTGAGCGTGGTGGGGGATGGGCACAACTTCAAGTGAAGAGGTGTACTCAGAGGTGTCCCTCAGGAGTCTGAGCTAGGATCACTGCTGTTTAATATTTCTATTAACAGTCTGGAAGTTGGGGTCTCCAGTAAGCTTCTTAAGTTTACCGATGACACTAAGATGGCCGAGGTGGTAGACTAGACTCCATTGAGGATGAGGACAAACATCAGGAGGATCTGATCAAGCTGCATGATTGGTCTGACTCCTGGAAACCCTGATTCAATGCAGCCAAATGCAAGATTATACACTCAGGGAGGAAAAACAGAGGCAGGATGGAGCTATGCAGTGTGTGGAGCTCTTCTTGCTGAAGTGTAGAAGAAAATAGTCACGGGGTCATAATAGACAAAGAGCTGAAGTATGACAAGTCATGTGCAACTGTCAAGAGGGATGAAGAATGCAGGGATTCATCAAAGGGGGGGGATTACCAGCAGGGTAGGGGAAGTAATCCTGCCATGTAAAAAATCCCCAGTCAGGCCTCGCTTGGAGCATAGTACACATTGCATTAAACTGTAGCACCAATGGGTTGGTTTAAAATTGTTTTTAAAGGATGCAATGCATTGTCAACTCTCATTGCATTGTTTTTTTAAAGGATGCAGTGCACTGTCAACTCTCATTGCATTGTTTTTAAAGGATGCAGTGCATTGTCAACTCTCATTGCATTGTTTTTAAAGGATGCAGTGCACTGTCAACTCTCATTGCATTGTTCATTTAAAGGATGCAGTGCATTGTCAACTCTCATTGCATTGTTTTTCAACAGTTAGTCAGCTCAGGAGCAATGACCTTGCCTGTGCTATATACTAGGCAAGCATGGCAAAAGGTGACTTGGCTAAATGTTTGGCAACACCTCATACTAGGTCACATGACTATGTCAGTTGGAACTGCTTAAAGTATCTCGAGTCTCTACACTGGGGGTAGCCCCATTATATGGAACCCCTGGTCATGTCAGAGCATTTTTCTTGTAATCCACATCATGTAGCAAGACACAGGCCTACTTAAATCCTTTTCTTAACTCCAGGATGAGTTTAATTTACCAAAAGGGGACCATTGGAAGTATCTGCAGTTGAGGCATGCTTTGCAACAATGCCTTACTCCAGGGCAACTGTTCCAGTAGAATACCACGATAGAAGATGTGACTAGCTGACTCAGACACATGAAGGGCAGAGTATGACTCATTTAGAAAAATATTCAATCGCACCACCTACCTAAATGGGATTCACATAGGGAAAAATGGTCAGTGGATTTGAACCTGCCATTAGACCCTAACTGTTAGGAAATGTGTTGGAAAGAGGCCCACAGAGCAACCCCAGACCCCAAATACCATTTAATATAAAAGAAGACCCAGGGCAGGTAGCATAGAACACCAGATAAGTTGGTACATATGGGAATCCATATAACAAATGAATGTTGGCACTGTAAGAACTCACCTGGCACTATCTCCTATACTGTATATTATGGTTCTGCCCAGTAATACAGAATTGGGGGAAGAACCATAATTAACAAACCTGAACAAATTAAGGCAACAACCATTCCTCAGGAGCTGATATTTTGGATCTTGGGAAACCCAGACCAGCTCCAGATAACAGGGGAACCCTATAAATACCTTCTCTGAGCTGCTATGGAGGCCAAGTGCCAAATACTTATGAGATGGAGACAAGCAGAGAGCGTTATAATAGCCCAGCAGGAGTTGGGGGTTGCCAGAACAGCCTCATATTTGTAAGTACTACATAGGCACAGAAGTACACTGGCAAAAATTATAAAACTGTGGGCCCCCTGGGCTTCGCAAGGTGGGGATTATGACAGAACAGAATACACTGAAAGCACGTCCCTTCTTATAGATCATACACTACATAAACTCAATAGCCTTGCCATGCAGATGTGGAAATAGAACTTTCATGCAATACAAGGAACTGATTTTTTATTTATTTATTCAAGAGTTTCACCAGGAAAGCATACTGAGCAGAAGACAGCTCGTTTCCAGATGCATCCTGGGAAAGGGGAAGGGGAGTTGAACAGGTAAATAGTACATGAATACAATTTGAACAGGAAAAACAATGGCAGAATGCAATGTAGGCAGCTAACAGAGCAGTACATACAATATAAGTCAAGGGCATACAAAAGTTTGCTCAGTGTACCATTATGAGTTGGAACAGAATTAATACCACTAGGAACAGCATTCAAACAAGAGAACAGGGTAGGCAGACAAGGTGAATAGGAAATAGGAGAGGCAAGGAATAGTGCTTTGTTGGACAGGCAAATGGACCATGATGAAAGGATCTGACCTACTACCCTTGCATGGAATCCATCTAGTTTCTTACTGCTGAGAAAAAGAGAGTCTCTGTGTAACAGCATGTGCGCAACAGTATTTAAGGCAGCGTAAGTGCTTGAATGAGACACTGTATACTAAAGCATGCCATGACTTAATGTAGCACACATTGACCCTGGCCATGCACCATAGGTAATGTTTGCTATTCTAAAGACTCCCTGGACACTTAAAGCTATCTAATTCACTTCCCTAATGAATTGCTATGTCACTATTATGTTCCCTTGTTGTTTACTGAGCTTCTGATTCCACAATGAGACCTATATTCATAGACATCATCCCATTGTTCTCTACAGTTTAAGGCATTGCCACTAAAATGTAATCTTGGTCCATTGGACTTAATTTTCCCCAGCTGTTTGTCAGCACGTGAAGTCATAAGTGCCCCTCTGCTATTACCACATAATTATTTCTGCAGCACTAGATTGTGATGCAAATTTTATTTGTTTCCATGTTAACAGACAACTCTTTTTTCTGTAGCTGTTAGGAATATACACGTTGGCTTTAGTTTGTTTTCATTGTTCATGCTAGTCACCTGCAACTATCCTGGGGTTCTCCATTTTGTGGTTGTTGAAATCTCATTATCCATGACAGCTACAATGGCATATGAGAACATAAAGTCTCATCACCCATTTATACCATGTATCTCTATGTTGAATGTACAAATATCCTGAAAAAGCTCTCTGGAAACACACAAACTGAATGCAATTTAAGGGAAGAACTTTGCATTACATCTCACAGTTTGCTAACTGAAGGTAGACGTGGTATTTCACACCTTGATGCAACTTGTTTTGTTAAACTAATTAAGCGGACAGGCATACTGTGGAGTCTAAAGGTTGCTGACACACCATTTTCTCATATGCTAATGTAGCTCTCAGGGACAATGAGATGTCAACAACCAGAAAATGGAGACCCCCAGGATATTGACAGGAACTGGTATGAACAGTGAAAATAAACTAAAGCAATCACATATATCTCTAACAACTACACAAAAAGACTTGTCTGTTGACATGGAAACAAATACAATTTACAAAGTATGAGGGTGTAGTTTTCATTTAAGAGACATTTAGTAAAGGTTATTGGAAAGTGCTGTGAAGGCGTAGGGTGGTTTACAGTACACTGCAATTTTCTTTCTATACCATGACTGCATGAAGTTACAGTACGTAGTTTGTGAAGGCGTAGGGTGGTTTACAGTACACTGCAATTTTCTTTCTATACCATGACTGCAAGAAGTTACAGTACGTAGTTTGTGAAGGCGTAGGGTGGTTTACAGTACACTGCAGTTTTCTTTCTATACCATGACTGCATGAAGTTACAGTACGTAGTTTGTGAAGGTGTAGGGTGGTTTACAGTACACTGCAATTTTCTTTCTATACCATGACTGCATGAAGTTACAGTACGTAGCTTGTGAAGGCGTAGGGTGGTTTACAGTACACTGCAATTTTTTTTCATACCATGACTGCATGACAGCACGTAGTTTGTGAAGGCGAGGGTGGTTTACAGTACACTGCAATTTTCTTTCTATACCATGACTGCATGAAGTTACAGTACGTAGCTTGTGAAGGCGTAGGGTGGTTTACAGTACACTGCAATTTTTTCTATACCATGACTGCATGAAGTTACAGTACGTAGCTTGTGAAGGCGTAGGGTGGTTTACAGTACACTGCAATTTTCTTTCTATACCATGACTGCATGAAGTTACAGTACGTAGCTTGTGAAGGCGTAGGGTGGTTTACAGTACACTGCAATTTTCTTTCTATACCATGACTGCATGAAGTTGTACGAGGTTTGTGAAGGTGTAGGGTGGTTTACAGTACACTGCAATTTTCTTTCTATACCATGACTGCATGAAGTTACAGTACGTAGCTTGTGAAGGCGTAGGGTGGTTTACAGTACACTGCAATTTTCTTTCTATACCATGACTGCATGAAGTTACAGTACGTAGTTTGTGAAGGCGTAGGGTGGTTTACAGTACACTGCAATTTTCTTTTTATACCATGACTGCATGAAGTTACAGTACGTAGCTTGTGAAGGCGTAGGGTGGTTTACTGTACACTGCAATTTTCTTTCTATATCATGACTGCATGAAGTTACAGTACATAGTTTGTGAAGGCGTAGGGTGGTTTACAGTACACTGCAATTTTCTTTCTATACCATGACTGCATGAAGTTACAGTATGTAGTTTGTGAAGGCATAGGGTGGTTTACAGTACACTGCAATTTTCTTTCTATACCATGACTGCATGAAGTTACAGTACGTAGTTTGTGCTAGGGGGGATCTGACTTAAAAGGCAGATGGGCTGCAGTAATACTGAAGACATCCTTCACACACTGATTTCCTGCCAAGATTGCCTTTTTTGTTTATGTTTACTTACCCAGGGTGGTATATCTCATTTGCAGTGGGGTTCTGCTTCCAAACCTTTTCCACAGCTGACTGCACAGGAGCACTGAGAAGTTAAATGATTGCCAAAGGGCACACAGTTTGTAGTTGGCTCTAGCAGGGTTTGAACCAGTGATCTTTTGGCTCCCCAGCTGGTGCTTTAACCACCAGACCACACTGCCCCCAAATGGTGTTATCAAGATCATTAAAGCAGTGCTCAGAACTGCTTGCCTTTGGGTTTCTGCTGTCCTTCAAAGGACAGTATTCCTTTTTGTTTTGTGCACAATGGTCTATGATCCACACAGATGTCAGAGCTTGAATTCTGATCTGACCAATAACACCAGGATTCAAGCGTGTTAGTTTCTTTTTGGTGAGACCTAATGCCCCCCTCCCTGTTTCTTCCAGACCCTCCTGTCCTCTTCCCTGACCCCATTGTTCAAGGAAAGAATTGTGGAGTACCTTGAAGCCAGCGGGCAGCAGGATTCAGAGGAACATGGTTTCATGGCAGGCAGGTCTTGCCAGACAAACCTGATAGATTTCTTCAGCTAGGTTGCCATGGTGGTAGATTGGGGGGGGGGGCAGTTGATGTGGCATACTTAGATATTAGTGAGGTCTTTGACACCATCCCATATAGAAGGCTAGTAAACAAGTTACACAACCTGGGAGTGGGGCACAGGGTGGTGAACTGGGTTAGAAACTGGCTAAGTAGGAGGTCACAAAGAGTGGTAGTGAAGGGGGCTCAATCCATGATCCATGGAGAGGGAGGTGACCAGCACACTGCCCCAGGGTTCTGTACAGGAACCAGTCCTCTTTAATGTCTTCATTAGCGACATTGTAGAGGGGCTGGAGGGGACAAAGATCTGTAATAAAGTCAATACTCCGGAGGGGTTGGAAAAGATGAGAAGGGACCTATATAAGGTTAAGGAATGATCAAGGGTGTGGCAGCTGAAATGTAATGCAAACAAATGCAAAATTATGCACTTGGGGCATATAACCTAGGGGAAAAGTATTCAGAGGGGGATTGCTGACATCCTCCAACCAAGAATGGGATCTGGGGGTGATTATAACAGATGACCAGACTGTGTGAGAAAGTGATAAGGAGGGCCAACAGAATGTTGTGGTGCATAGGGAGGAGTATCTAAAGCAGAAACAGAGAGGTGGTGATGCCACTCTACAGGTTTCTGGTGAGACCTCATCTGCAAAACTGCGTCCAGTTCTGGAGGCCTCATCTAACAAAAGACATGGACAGAATGGAGGCAGCCCAGAGGTGGGCTACAAAGATGGTGCAAGGGCTGCACCAGATGTCATACAAGGAGAGGCTTAAAGACCTTGACATGTATTCACTGTCAATGAGGGAGGAGGGAGGGAATATGATTGAGACTTTTAAATACCTCAAGGATATTAATAGGGTCTAGGAGGGAGCCTCTTTCAGAAAAAAAGAATGCTCAAAAAATAGGGGTCATGATATGAGGCTGGAGGAAGGTAGACTCAGGGGGAATGTGAGGAAGCACTTCTTCACAGAAAGGGTGGTGGATGCATGGAACAGCCTCTATGTGGAGGTGATGGGGGTACAAACAGTGTCTGCATTCAAAAATGCATGAGATAGGTGTAAGGGAACCCTAGTGATGAAGAGGATAGTGTAATCAAGAGACATCTGGGGGTAGGATATATGGGCAGACTAGATGGGCCTGGCGGTCCTTGTCTGCCATCAAATTCTGTGTATCTGTATATCTGTGTATCTTCAAGAAGATGATTCAGAAACAATCCTCTGCCACTAAGGAAAGGATTGCTGGTGATTTCAAATCCCACCAAATCCCAATCCTAATTAAGCAGCAGGGAGGGTGATTCAGAGGGACACACTGCAGCCCTCCCTTCTTGTCATGCCCACTGACCCCTGCCCCATTGAGCAAGAAACTGGAGCTAGCTCCCAAACCTGGATCTTCTGCATAGCTATGCAGTGAGCTGTTGCAGAACTACTAGATCAGCTGTACTAGTCCCTTTAATTGGAAACAAATAACCCTCTATGAATATCATATAGTGTATGATAGAATGTTGTTCTACATGGAAATCCATGCCTAGAATAGGGTTTCGCTAGCCGCATGTTGAATCATGTAATTTGATCCCACCACCGACCCTCAAGTGCCCCTCCCCCCTGACTGCCAGATCACTGAAAGGAAGCGGAGTGTCTGAAATGGGCATGTATGCCCATACACTATACATGATAATGTATGGGTATCCATATGTAGACAAGCTTGTGTCTTCATCTGAAGTTTTCTATGGCTTTGTTTTCAAGGTTCCTGTTTGCCACAGAAACCTCTTGATGCAGACACAGGCTTGTTGTGTATGGGTGCCCATACTCTGTATAATAAGGATAAATGTTTCCAAACACAAAGAATTGGGAATAATGCAAATATGCTGGACTGGATAGTATGTTTATTAAACCTCAGTTTATGGTGTCATTTTTATAAAACGAGCATACATTTTTTTGAAAATTGTAAAAAAAAATCAAAATTGTAGCTTTGAATGACAAATGTGCAAAACCCCACAGAAGTAACATGCCATTATATTATGTTCTTTTTGCTTTGTTTCTATAGAGACACATTTCAGTATACATTAGATGCTACCAAATCTCTACGTCAGAAGCAGGGAGAGGGACCAATGACCTATTTAAACAAAGGACAGTTCTATGCCATCACGCTGAGTGAAACCGGGACCAATAAATGTCTAAGGCATCCTATCAGCAAAGTGAGGGTAGGTTAAATTCTTACCTATAAAGTAATATACACGTTCATTTCATAAAATGCTTTGTTTTAGTTATGAAACAATGGTTTTAAGTAATTCCTTTCACTAAATTGGAAATATCAGAACAATTTAACACAAGCGTTCAGAATATACTGTATGATTCTCTTCATAAATCTGTGTTCTTTTTTTCTAATTTACACTTAATAATGCCCCCTAGTGTACAATAGTTCTTGTAGTATCCCACATAGGAGTGTCATGATAACATGCTATGATGTTATATCATGATAATTCCCACAGATGATAAATTATCATTATATATATATATATATATATATATATATATATATATATAAAATTCCAATTATCATGCAACATGATATGCTGCAATAAACCAGCTTAATGTGCTGCTCTGTGATATATTTTTCACAAATATTGTGATACTAAAAATTTGATATCATAACATCCCTTATCCCACACATGCGTTCACTGAATCCATCATAAAACTCAAAACTCACAAAAAAAAGCACTGTGTGAGACATGCCCTTTTTATGTCTGCATGCAAGCATTCACAGCAAACGTTTTGTTACAAGAAATGGCATTTCAGAGGTCTGTCACTGTCTTGTCCAATGCAGCTCAGGCTGCAGTGGGCTGAACAGTGACAGCCCACCCAGGAGCAAGCTGATGGTGATGCCGTTCAGCCTGATGGATGAATGTAGAATTAATGTAGTTTAAAGGATACAGCCTCACCAATACCAGTGCGGTTCCATCCTTTCAAGTGCAACATGTCACCTACCAGCCAGCTGAGCATCATAGTCATCAGCCTGCTGGTGACAAGGCCATGACTGGCGGGGAGGAGCGCAATGATGGCAGCTGCAGGAGGCTGAGCAATACGGGGGCCCAGCTGGTGGCTGGACGGCTGTAAAGGAAAATCACTCACCTGCAACCAACTGACATACCTGGCTTAGTGGATGTGCCTCAGTTCTGTTCTGATTTGAATTTCAGTATGGACAGCCTGGATCTGCAATTTCTGAGGCAGAAGGTTGAGTCAGTTCGCTAGTAGTTGACTCCTCAGTCTTCCGGGGGAAGAATTCACCAATCTCCCTTAGATATTACTGTTACTTCTGTTCAGAATGACAACCTGTCCCAGTTTGCTACAACATCTGTCAAAAATCAGTTAATAAAAAAAGAGGCGCTGGATGGTACATGACATTAATTTACAATGCTTCAATATCTAAAAATCTTGAACATTTTGAAGTACTTGTTTCACAACCACCATTTCCTATGAGCCTATAATGAAGTTCCAAACAATGTTTTTGTGGTGGCATGCCAATATCTCACAAAAAGGCAAAACTCCAACAGTTGAATCCAATATATTTATTGAAGTTGTTCTGTGACTTGCAGACAGTCATGGTGCAATGTCCCAGTGCTTCAGCCCCACAATAGTGCCTTTGTCCGGGGGTGTTAAAGGCGTTCTAAACCCTTCTTACACAGCAGCACTAGCATAACATTTTCAGGTCATACAGATTGCTTTCATAGTCAGAAAATACATTCTATTCTTTAATTGCTTGCAAATGTAACTGCCTTTCTTTGCACTGGAAAGGTTACTTGTTTTTGAAAGGAACACCAAAACAGCGGAAAACACGAAGAATAGAATATTATCTGATATAAAGAACTGCAACTGAAAATTTGATGTAGTGCCTCAGATTAAAACTCCAAAAAATGCATCATTTATACAGTTAATTAAATGGTGTTTCTTTATGCTTAGGCCAAAAAAGTCTGAAAGACTGAAAGTGCTGCATACACAAATTCTGCAATAATGGATAAATGAAATACTACCGCCTCAAAACACCACATGATCTATTCTAGTGCATAGAAAAGGGGTGAGATTGGGAGTCCCTGAGAGATATGCCTAGTCCTGTTGCAAACAATTGGGAGAATGTGATTGTGTACTACTTGCCCTATTGCTTCTGGTTGCTGCTGCTGCTGCTGAGTAACTTGTGCTTGGCTCCACTCTCATTCTCTCGCTGTGTGTCACTAGAACGGAACTCCACCCCTCCCCATGTGACCAGCTGGTGTCACAAAAGTTATAACCTGGGTTTGCTTTCTAGGATATTGCCCCTACTCACACTGCCAGCAGCTGGCAGTCCTCAGATGTTTCACTAACGTAGCACAACAATATGGAATGCAGTTGCACATGCTCATTCTGGTGCCCTCCTATTTTCAGGAAAGGTCTGTGATGGTAAGAGCTGGCCCAAGCAGCGAGTGGCAATAAAAAAATGAAAAAGTAAGGCCACCTACTGTGTTTTAGGAATACAGAAGACAAAATTGAAGCTCAGCACTAACAGCAAGTTACTTTCAAAATGCAAGTGCAGTTTATTGTCCGAAAGCTGCCTGTGAACAAGCCAGTAGCCCCTAGCACCTCAACCCTTCAGCGGGTTTTCTAATGGGGGCATATCTAGAGATCAGACATACACGGTAACAATTTAAAGTGCAGTCCGTAAAGTGACATACACACAAACAGTGCTACCATAGTAATGAATTTAAAAAACTTTCTTTTTTACAAAACCAACAAAATTGTTCTGGCATCTTATTTTGCTGGGGTAAATTACTTATACAATCATTTTATACTAAGTAAAACCTTTATTTCATTTAAAGTATATATGTACTACTTAGCTATTAAAGATGAACCAATCACATGACAGAGAACATCGACAAATATAACAATAAATTTCCTAGAAAAATATAAGTATTATGTACTTTTATATATTGCTAGATCTGGGTTGACTGCCCTCAAAAACAATTTTAATCTCATTTCTTTATAATTTAGACCTTATTAGACATCATGAGAACTGAGTTCTCATGATGCCTAATGTCAACCCAGATCTAGCAATATATGAAAGTATAAGAGAGTGGAAAAATATACAGATTTTGTTGTTTGACCTTGCTCACTTTGAGTTGACCTCCTATAACCAGAAAATGATACTTAACTTTGGTTATCTCTGTGATATTTAGAGCGTTTCTGTCCTTGCCTTTTGAACCTTAGTTTATTTATTAAGTTTTGAATAGAATATTTATACCTTTATAGGAAATTCATCGTTATATTAATCAATTTTCTTTATCATGTGATTGGTTCATCTTTAAGAGCTAAGTGGTACATATATGCTTTAAAAGAACTAAAGGTGTTTACCTAGTATAAATGACTGTATAAGCAATTTACCTAGCAAAATAAGATGCCATGACAATTTTGCTGGTTTTGTAAAGAAAATGTTTTTTTAATTCATTACTATGGTAGCTTGTGGGAATGCCAGTTTAAGGAATGCACTTTAAATTGTTCCCATGTGTGTCTGCAGATACCCAACCATCCCCCCATTAAAAGACCCACTGAAGGGTTGAGTTGCTAGGGGCTACTGGTTTGTTCACAGGAAGATTACTGACAATAAACTGCACTTGCATTTTGAAAGTAACTTGCTCGGAGTGCTGAGCTTCACTTTTTCTTTTGTATTTCTAAGTTGGTTACTTTTGCTGCAGCACCGCCTTCTACAGTGTGTGCACCTATTTCCAAGTTTATTGTATTTTATGAATGCCCATACATTACAAAAGATAGTGTGTGAGTGCTCATATACAACAATGATATTTTTCATTCTTGAGGTTTCCGTGTTAACGAGACCTCTCAAGCTGCACTCTTGAGGTCTCTGGTTACCATGGAAACCTCTTCAGCGACGAAAAACATCCTTGTGTATGACTGCTCATACACTGTCCTCTATTTGATAATAAGTAGCTTTAAAAAAAATTCAGCATGCAGGACACAAATGAAAAAAAACTGTACTGTAATCCCAAAGTGCATGTGTGTGAGTGACCTCATGTCCATTCAACATTCTGAGGACATAATTGACATTTTAGTGAAATGCCACCCCTCCCCTGGAGAGAGTCCACTTATTTGACTGTCACTCCTTATCTAAGCCCCCCCTTCCTCATGAGAGTAGATACTACACCTAGGTCCATTATCTCCAGGATTTGAAGCAGAAAAGTAGAGGGGTAGGAGTGTCATGGTGGGGTAACCAGAGGTTCCAGTTGAAACCCTGAAGATTTATTTGTAACCCTTGTGATGTCCACTGCAACCCTTTAAAAAATGTTTTCCAGATTTGGGGCTAATCCACATAGGGGGCTCTGCAACCACAGTGCCCGTCCATGCTGGACAGCATCCACACCTCCTGTGTGCTGCACTCTGCTAGTGCAGAGCTACATATTGAGGCACTGGGTGGTGGGGGGATAAAGCAAGTCCAAACTATGGGCATCCAACTGGATGCCTCCCATACTAGACTGTTGGTGGATCCCTTGCCTGTGCAGGGTGCTGGGTATGATGGGATATGGCAGCCCCCATGGCTATGGCAGTAAAAATCAAAAGTATTGCAAGCATTGTCAGCTGGTGCTGGTACTGCTCCATCCCACTGTGGATGCTTCTGGAGCTGGTGGGGGGGTCATTAGTCCCTGGGAATGAAGATGTGGCTGGGTGGAGGGGCTGCACAAAGTCACTAATGCAATCATTTATGCTGCATAGTCCCTTCTCTGTCATATGTCTGCACCACAGATATTTGTTTTTTAATTATTTTTATTTTTTATTCATGGCTCAGATATAAAAAAGGCCAATATATCATCTGAAATTATCAGAATTAATGGTCTACATCATTATCATAGCTGTGGGGTCCAGGCTTTTCTGTCTATCTTATATATTATACCTTCTGTTACAATCTTAGAGTCAATTGATGTTTTATAATATACCTTGCTGAATACTATCTTGGAATGGAGACCACATTTTTTCAAAGATTTCTGTTTTTTCTTGTTTAATATAGTGAATTTTGCCAGATTTATCATATCAATCATATATTTTGCCTAGGTTTCTATAATCGGTGGGGCAGTGTCTTTCCATTTTAGTAAAATACATTTACGTGCA
This sequence comes from Neoceratodus forsteri, assembly GCA_016271365.2. Classification (NCBI taxonomy): domain Eukaryota; kingdom Metazoa; phylum Chordata; order Ceratodontiformes; family Ceratodontidae; genus Neoceratodus; species Neoceratodus forsteri. The sequence goes on from CM057455.1 coordinate 1,700,502,250, forward strand.
ATGATTATGGCTATAGTGATAAATTTAGTTTGTTCCTCTAATTTTTTGGGAGGGCTAATTATTAATAGTGTTAAATAAGGAGTGACTTTAATTGTTAATCACTTTTTATATTATGTTTATTATTTTAGACCAATAATTTGAAAGATAAGGACATGAGTGTAACATATGGATAAGCCTGCCAGATGTTGTGGCACATTGTGGACACTTTTCTGAAATATTTACATTAACGTGATGTAGTCTAGAGGGTGTGTAATATGTCCTATGGATGGTGTTAATTTTGTATTTGTTGCAGCTTACTTGCCATTATATTGGTGGTAAAAATAGCAATTATACTTTGCCAAATTTCCTCAGTTATATTAATGCCTAACTCGCTCTCCCATTTCTTAATATGTTTTTGTTGTTCTTTATGGAGTATGTCTTCTAATTCTTTATATATTACAGAGATAAGTTTGATTTTAACTTTCTTTTCTTTTAATGTTTTGAGCAAGGATGTTTCTACATGGCTCTTTTGATTTTTCATTGAACATTTAATATAGTTGCATACAGTATTTGTAAGTATTGTAAATATTGTGTTTTTGGGATATCATAAACATTTTGTATTTGCAAAAAAGTTTTAGGTTTGTATCTATTTAAAGCATCTTTAATTTCTTGAATTCCCATGTTTGATATACTTTATCTGTTACTGATGTTATAAAATTATAATTCATATGGACCAGTAAATAAGGTGATATTTTTATATTTTCTTTCATCATCAGATATGCTTTATACCAGGCATTGATGGTTGTAGCTGTAGTTATACTGTACTTAATTTGATTTTTTTTTTACTCTACTGTGATAGGTGGAATACAGTAATTACATCATATTTGGTTATAGATGTATATTTTGTTCAAATTGTATTGAATTAGGGATATTGTCTGGTATATTCAACCATTCCCAAATTGGGACAAGTTGTGCAGCTAAATAATATTTAGACATATCCAGTAAAGCTAAGATACCATCTTTTTTTTGATCTTATAAGGGTCGAGTAAGCAATTCTTGCTGATTTATTTACCCACATAAAATTTGTAATCATTTTTTTTTTATTTTATTAAAATAAGTCTGTGGAATCATAATTGGTAATGATTGATATAGAAATATTAGTTTTGGTAATACTTTCATCTTTATTATATTACTTTGTCCTATAAGTGTTAAGGGTAGACTTCTCCATCAATCCAAATTCTAACATACTAACATGCCAACAGAATAGGCCTAATGGTCTCTCAAGTCTGCTCAATTGAATATTCTGTTTGAATATTTGTATATACTATATCATTATTTTTTACTATTAATTTTTTTGTGTCTGCAGGAATTTGTACTCCTAAATACTGAATGTATGAGGTAGTTTGTTGACAGTTATACCCATTAGGCATTTCTATATCTTGTTGATTATTTCATTTTAAGATGATCATTTTATTCCAATTTATTTTATATCCCGATAGTTTACCATATTGCTCAGTAGTGCTTATTAATTCTTCTATTGATATTTCTGATTTAGTAAGAAATAAAATATCATCTGCATACAAACTTAATTTATATGACTGTTTTTTGATTGTAATTCCATATATGTCTGGGTGGTTTCTGATTCTATTTGCTAATATTTCTATCACCACAGTAAAGATCAGTGGTGATAGTGGACACCCTTGGCATGTGCCATGTTGAAGCTGTATAGGTTTAGATAAAGTCTGATTGGTTTTTATTGTTGCGGTTGGTGTATTGTATATTAGTTGTAACCATCCGTTGAGCTGTGCACCAAACCCCATCTCCCTGAATATTTACAGCATAAACTTCCATTTGACTCAATCAAATGCCTTTTCAGTATCAATGGCTAATAATATTGCATCATTAGCTTCTTTTAATGTTATTATATTTATTATGTGTCTTATGTTTTCTTTAAGTGCTCTTCCTTTTATAAACCCATTCTGATCATTGTAAATTATTAATGGTAATATGGGTTCCAATCTATTAGATATAATTTTTGTAAATATCTTGTAATCAACATTAAGCAGGGAGATAGGGTGGTATGGTGCACAACTCAATGGATCCTTATTTGTTTTGAGAAAAACATGAATTGTGGCTTCTTGGAATGACTTTGGAATTTCTTTAGTTGTTTTAAAAGAATTAAATGTATTTTTCAGGATTGGTATAAGCAGATGTTTAAACTGTATATAGAATTCAATAACTATACTATCTGGCCCAGGTGGCTTATTTCCTGGGAGATCATCTATTGCTTGTTCAAATTCCTCTGTAGTTATATATTGGCCTAGCTTTTTTTTTTTATTCTGTTGGTATATTAATCAGAACACTTTGTTGCAAATAATTTTTGACTTATTCTTCTCTTATTGATTTTGTGTCAGATGTATATAAATTTATATAGTATTTCTCAAATTCTTCATTGATTTCTGTAGTGTTTTCCATTATGTTGCCATCTGATTTTTTGATGGCTAAGATATTGTTTTTTTTTTTGTTGATCTTTTCTAGTTTGCCATGCTAGTAACTCCAGAGGCTTTTCTGATAGATATAAGTAATTGGATCTAGTCTATATAATTTGCCTTTCAATACTGTCTGTATTGTATCATATTGTTCTTTTTTGTGTAAGTTTATTAAATATTGTTGTATCTAAAGTTCTACTATGTAAACTTTGGGGAGTTTGTATTTCTTTCTCTAGCTGGTTTATTATGTGACTTTGTGTTTTATATCTCAGTTGTTCTAGGCTGATCATATTACTTCAAATCCAGATTTTCAAAGTCTCCCTTACATTATTAATGGAGGTCTCTTGTTCTGTATTATTAAAAAATTGTTGAATTTCTTGTGTAAGTTTATACTTAATCTGGGGGATCTTCAAAACAGGATGGTACATCTTCCAGATCTTTTTATTTATATAGTCCATAGAAATGTTTATTTGTAATGTACATGAAGAATGGTCAAATATTATTATCCCTGGATACTGGATATCCATTATGGTATGTTTTAAAGTTCTGAAAATTAGATAATCTATTCTAGAGTATGAAATTTGAGTTGCTGAGTAATAGGAATATATTTTTATTGAGATATTTAACTAGCCAAGGGTCTATAAGCCTAAATTCGGTAATGTAATGCTTAATTACCCTACGTGCAGAATTATGGGCTTTGTCAAGTTTTGATGTTTTATCTTGGGCATATAACACTAAATTAAAATCTGCTCCTATTATATATGGAGGCTGAAAAGTTGATAAAGTGGGAAAAAATAGTGTGAAAAAATTTGGATTATTCATATTTGGACTGTAAATTGTTGCTATGGTAGCTTTAAAATTAAGAGTATTTCACTGATAGCCCACCTACCTTGTGTATCTGTTTCACTTATAATAATTTTAGGATAGGGCATTGTTTTATTAAAAGTGATTGCTACTGCACGAGAATTATTTATATAATCAGACACTATTTCATTGCCCCATCAATTGCAGAACCATGTGTATTCTTTGTTATTGAAATGTGTTTCTTGAAGCATAATGATACTGGTTTTTCTTTTTTTGCATATATTTTATGGCTTTAAGCATTTTAGTTCTATTTTTAAGGCCTCTTATGTTCCAATACATTATATGTATCTGATTAGCCATTTTTTTGTCTTTAAATAGTTGTATTCTTTTCTGTTCTTATTAATTCCTTTGCCTGGACCCCAATTACTTAATCTTTTTTTTTTCTTTTTTAGAATGTGTTGTACTATTTTTTATGTTTTTCTTTTTTTTTACCTAATTGTCTTTTTAAAAGAATAAAATAATAGACCCAAAATATTGTCAAAAAAGGTTGCTTCGCTATCTTATTTCCACAACCACCTATATCCCATAACTAGGAATCACAAGGATTCCTTACCCCACCAAAAAAAGATGATGACTAAATCTGTCATCACTGTACAGTGAGGATAGTACCAATATCATACTCTTTTTTTTATCTGAAACAATTGTATAGCATTGCACAAGCTCCCTTCCCCCTTCCCCTTGTTGTTGTTGCCCCTACATATGCTTTTTCAGCTTCTTTCACATCATAATTAAGTTCTTATGTTTTAGTTTTCCAAGTTATTCTTTCTATTATGTGCCCATTACATTTGTTTCATATGACTGTGGTCTCTTTTGTTCATGCCTGGCTGCATGATTGGATGCTTGCTTTCCGTATTCTTCTTCAGATGCTTCCATGGTCTCATCCAGGTCATCAAAAGTGTGAATCTTACTGTTAACCACAAATCTTAGTTTCATGGGGTATATCATAGAAAACCTAATGCCCTTTTGGTACAGCATAGTTTTGACTGGATTAAATAGCTTGCACTTGGCGCTTGTTTCCAAAAACATGTCAGGGAAAACATTGAATTTAAAATTTTTATAGGTGAGGCCTTTTTCACTTCTAGCCTTCTGTAATATGACTTCTTTATCTAGTAACCTATGAGGCTTAACAAACACAGTTCAGGGGGAAAGTGTTGTTAGAGAAAAAATTTCCAGCTCTATGGGCTCTATCCAGATGTATTTTTCTCCTCTGGGTATTTTTTATTCATTGCCACAGTTAGCAGCTTTTCGAAGAAGGGGAAGGGGTCACCATTTCCTTTTATACCTTTAGGTAACTTGCTTATATGAAGGTTCCCCCTCCTTACCCTATCTTCCTGCTCTGCAATTTGTTCCTGTAATCATTGCAACTGTTTCTCCAGTTGTATTTGTTTTGTGGAATCAGATTAGTAACATCTTCTAGTTTGGAGATTCTCCTCTCAGCTTCATCAGTTCTCAAAGTGAGCTTTTCCATTTTAACTATAATATCATTAACAGAGGTGGATAGGTCTGTTATTGATGTTTTAATCTTCTTCAAAGTTTGCAGCACCTCTGCTTTAAAGCTCAACATTGCTTCCAGCATTTCCCCCCCCTTAATTGCTGTTATATCTTAGGGAAGCATTTTCATTTATGTCCTCATTTGTTTGTGTGTCCTGTTCCTCTGATGTTATCTTCTTTTCCCTGGGTCTTTCTTTTGTAGTTGATTTCTTACCCAATTTTTCTTTGCATTTTCCATCACCTCAGTATACGTATTTTGTACATTTAGGGCCGTTTTTTCTTGACCTGCATTTATGTGTATGTCCCCCCTTGCAGCCATTTGTGGACCCCCTTTTCCTTCTGTTACAGTGTTTTCAGTTAACTGCAGGGTCGCCCCCCATTTAATATCTGCCTCAGAGTGTTTTGTGGTACGTTTCTTTGCAGATAATGAAAAATGTTACCTGCTCTGGTTCTCATCTCCTTATCATTTTTCAAGATATGGCATCATGCTCTGGACAAGGCAGTCAGTGCACACAAAGGTAGCTAGCCCAAAATCACATAAATTGTGAGGAGTGTGCACTCATAAGAAGAAAGACCACTGTCAACCCACAATACATTTAAGGCTTTTAATTCTCCAAACTTGGAAGATGCTGAACAACTAGCCCCAGCGCTTCAACCACAAGGTCTTCCTCAGGGGGTGTGTCACAAAAAGATGGAGAACTGCAATTTATAGTGCTGCAATATCACACATCATCATGACATACCAGGAAATTAATTAATTCAATTTTTTACATAAAAATAAAAATAAATGTAAATACCATAGACTTAATAAGCAACAATGTATTGTATAAGACACAAACATAAACTTACTCTTAAGTTTGTAAACAAATATCTTAAATTAGTTACAAGGTTGTAGAAAGAAGGTAGAGAAGTACACATGGAGCCCTATTTCATTACCACAGCAGTTCTTTATGTCTGTTGGTAAAGATTTCCCTAATATTGTGTTTTAATTCATTCAGTCTATGTATAATTAAATACAGACCTTGTTATTTTTACTAATGCTCAATAACCACTCTTTAGGACATGTAAATAAATACGGTAAACTATCTATTTATTAAATTTTGGTGACCGGGTAAGCCCACTGAGCCCCGGAGGTCCCTTTTTCAGGGGCAACCCAGGAATACATAACAAGAGACAGCATACAGCATTATAGCAAACTAAACAAATAAGGGACATTTTTAAGCTACTCCAAGTGAGTTACCAGATAGGAAAAGAAAAGGATGCAAAATAAATAAATAAATATATATATATATATAAAGAATAATAAAAAATAATTATATTTTAATCAAAAATTTCCTATATATAAATGAACATCTCTATGCATAAACGTACAGTTTTTATGACACACTCAAAATGATATACAGACCAAAGTAGAGTTATGAGCTCTAAGCTGAGGCTAAAGCTTAATTTTGGTACGTGAGAATATATTGAAAGAAGTGGTTCAGGAACCTGGAGATGCAAGTTCTCCGAAAGTAGAGTAGTGGCCAGATCTGATATTTAAAATTGGAAATAAGGTGTTGAGTATCAGCTGTTTCCCTGTTGATACATCATTCAGAAAGACAAAGTTAGGAACTCAGATAGTAGAACATTTTGACAAGGTGCCTTTGTAAATGAGTCTATGACTCAAAGGTCTGTAAACTGATGATCTAATAAATAAATAAATAGTAGGTTACTGATTAACCTAATTCTAGAACAAATTTATTGAAGTATCTATACTAATGTTTAACCTAATCATACCGTCCTTTAGAGAAGAAACTTAAGGATATTTTATTAAGAGTCCTTTAAGAAAGGCCTGAGATCTATTTCTTCATTCATGCCTTTGGGGCTTAAGACTCCCAAGGTAAAAATCCACCTACTTTCTTTTTTCTGTAGCTGGTTAACTTGATCACCCCCTTAAAAGAGTAGGGGACTTGTTCAAGTGCTATACATTTCAATCCCATCAGGCTTGAACAATGGGCTACTACATAGTGAGATCCAATGGCATTTTCTAAGTTCCTGTTTAGAATTACCCTAATATGCTCTTGGATTCTCACTTTTAGCATGTGAGTAGTAAGGCTCACATATTGCAATCCACAGGAACACCATACTGCATACACAACATAGGTTCTTCTACATGTAATGAATTGTTGAATTTTATTAACCTTATTATTCTGAAGTGGGTGAATGTAGGCATTGCCTGTGGATGCATATTTGCATATGTTACAGAACCCACAATGAAAGAAGCCAGGTGGTCTATTTGGTAGCCAATTCCTGGGTACTTCCATTCTAGTATAGTGACCTTTTGTTAAAATGCCACCCAGGCTCCTACCTTTCCTGAATGTGACTCTTGGTCTCTGTCCAATAACCGGCTCCAGCTCTGAATCACTCATTAAATAATGGCCAACATTTATGTATTATATTGCCTACTGAGCCAGAGACTGGACTGAACTCAAGAGACAGTGTGCAGGGGGTTCTCATCCTCCAGTTCCCTATTTTTCAGGGTTGAAATGCTCCCCCTTTCCTGAGATCTGGCTCTCTTTCTAGGGCTAGATTCAAATTAGGCAATGTATAAACTCTGTTCACTAACCATTTCGTTAAGTCACTTACCTGTAGTTCAAAATCATATACTGTAATGCGGTTTCTACACAATCTGAGATACTGTGCATATGGGATGGAATCCACCAAGGAACGTGGGTGGGAACTATTATGATATAATATGCCATTTGCAGCTGTAGTTTTCCTAAACCCCTTGCTAGAGATCTCATTGTCTCGGTTGACGCCATAGTGTGACAGCTAGGAAATTAAGTGTGTGTTCATTGATCTCGCGTGTAAAACTAAGTTCAAAATCATTGTTGTTAATATAATGCATAAACTCCTCAAATTCCTTGGTGGTCCCATACCACATGCACAGTATGTCATCTATAAAACAATACCAACAAACAATTTGATCATGGAACTTATTTCTTCTGACATCATAGATCTGCTCCTCCTCCCACTGGCCTAAATAAATATTAGTATATGAGGGGGAAAATGCCACCCCATGGCTGTACCACACTGTTGGAAGTAAAATTCCTTATCAAAGGTAAAGACATTTCTAGTAAGAGCAAAATTTAAGCCCTCAAGAATGAAGGGAACAGGGGCTCCATCTTGTAACAGCAGTGTACTTTGAACCACTTTGATCCCTTTGTCATGTGGGATACAGGTATAAAGTCTAGCAATATCAAATGCTAGCCCATTTATATCTGGTCTCCCACCTGACAGCTCTTATTTTATTCAAAAGATCCATCGTGTCATGTATATATGATTTCCTGTCAAAAGCACATGGCTGTAGAAAGTGGTCCAAAAACAGATTTAAATTTTGGCAGCACCAAGTTTTCCCATCAGCGAAAATGCCAACCTCCCCCACAAAGACGGCACAATACCAATGCAGGTATTGTGCCACCTCTTGACTTGTTGTTTTCTGTGGTGGTCTGTGCCCCCACACCCCCTATGTGGGGGGTTCTGCCCCCGTACCCTTTGGACTCTAGGATTCCAACACCAGGTCGGAGTTGGTCTGGGGAGGGGGCGGAACACTGGGGGAAGGCAAAATATGGAAAAAGGACCATTACCACGAATGTCACTGTAATGGTCCTTTTCCTTGTTTTGGTATTGGGGGTTCAACGAAAAGGGGTGATAAATAAATGTTGGGTCCGAGACCCAACCCCTGATGCTATCAGTCAACCTAGGGGGTTGTTAATATTTTTGTGGATCTTGGGAAGGGCGTAAAATATTGGAACTATGGGAAAATCGTTCTTCAAAAAATTGACTTCTTGTAATGTAAAGAAGCCCTGCTCCAAACCAAGATTCACAAAGTCAAATAGTTCACTTTTAAAAGCAGACATTGGATTAGTTTTAAGTTTTCTATAATTAACTTGGTTATCAAGTAAATTCCTCACCATAGTTACATATCTTGATTCCTTTAAAAGTACAATATTGCCCCCTTTATCAGAGGACTTGATTATCATACCTTTAAGATCCCGCAGTTCCTTAATGGCATCCTGTTCCAGTGGGGATAAGCTGGTGTTGAATCTCACCCTTTGATTACTGATAATTTTGTCGAGTTTGTGATTTACTAGATTTCCACAATCCTTCAAAGTACTGTTAGTCATATTCGGATAGAAAATTTACTTAGGTTTAAATTTTGTTTGTGTGGTTAAACTGAAGGGTGGGTCTTTCCTATTGGGACCCTCCTTATCATTACCTGATGGGGTTGCTGACAAGGGGGAAACCGGCGGCTCCTGTAGAATTCATAATTCTGGGAGGCTAGGAGACTGACCAGGGGGTCAATGACTGTTAGGGTAAGTGTTCGTTGTCCTGGCTTTGTTGCTTCAGGTGTGTCACTTCTCCATAAAATGCATGCCTGAAAATTTGCAGACTCAACGAATTTCCTTTGACTATTTCTCCTTTTAATTGTTCACTTTAAGCGGTACTGTCAAAAATAAAGAAACATCTGTCAATCGAAGAAGCTGTGGCCAATGCTATTTTCTAGCATTAGTATGTAGTGGGAGCACACCAAAAAGATCTGTTCAGTGCGAGTTACACCTGGCCATCTTGGATCACATCAGTAACAACACTCTTCACAAGTGCCCACTATAGCCCTCCACACCATGGTTCTTGTGTTGTGGATGCAGCACAAGCCTGCACCTATCCCCTCTGCCCATGTAGCCACACTTGTGGACTGAGATTGGGTGCAGTAGGGATGCATATCCCATAAATTCTGTACAAAAGAGGCACTCTGTGGCTTTTCCCCACCAGGAGCCTACCTCTGGTTTATGGTCCAGGGCTCTCACTGTCAGTTTAATTTGTTGCCCTTTGGCTTATCCTCTGCACTGTGTGTCTTTACCAAATACTTTACAGCAGTTACAGCCACCCTCAGAAGGGAGGGCCTTTATGTTTTTCCATACCTTGATGATTGGCTTCTGAAGACCCCATTGCAGGAAGCGATACTTTACACACTATTCCGTACCTGACAGCTCTTTGTGCAGTTGGATATTCTAATGAATGAGCCAAAGTCAGTGCTCACTCCATATCAGTGTCTCCAATACACAGGCACAGTACTGACCACAAGGGAGGGATGGGCATTTGTTCATTTAGACCGTGCTACTTCACTGGTTGCCCAAGCTTAGCTAGTCTCTTGCAGTGACCATGTCTCAGCCAGATTTCTTCCGCAGATTAATAAGCCTCATGGCTGCTGCTATTTTCACTGCCCCACTGGTGCATCTGCATGTGAGGGTTCCACAATGGTTCCACCATGCCCAGTGGGCTCAGCATTCAGATGAATTGGAGTGTCTAATACAGACAACTCCTTTGCTTTGCCACTGCTCCAACCTTTCTCTGTGCATCTTCTCTTCTCTTCTCTTCTCTTCTCTTCTCATGATGATAATGGATGCCTCCAGTTCTGTATGTGGTGCCTATCTTGGCCCCTTCTAGACTCTGGGTCAGTGGTCCCCTTAGGCACAGTTCTATACAGCAACACTCTAGAGACAAAGTCTGTTCTGCTTGGCCTACAGGTCTTTGCAACTGTTCTTCAGGGTCACCAGCTATTGATCTGTACAAACAATGTTTTGGTGATGTATTACATCAGCTGCCAAGGCAGAATCCACTTGTATCCTCTCTGCAGAGAGACAGTGAGAGTCTGGCACTGTGCCATGGAACATGGCATGTTCCTGTTGGCCAATTTTCTGCCTGGTACCCTCAGCAGCACCCTTGTGGATCATCTCAGCAGGTCTCAAGCACTCTGTCATGAATGAGAGTTTTTGGATTCTATCCTGTGTGACCTCTTCATAAAGTGGGTTCACATGAACATCGACCTCTTTGCATCTCGATACAATGCAAAACTGCAGTTTTTCTGCTTGCTCACTTCAGAGCCTGGAGGTTTTGGGCAAGACACATTGTCCTTCTCTTGAAAAAAGGAGGTTCATGTATACATTTCTCCCATTTCCTCTGATACAGAGGGTCATGGTCTAGTTGCAGGCTGACCCAGCCACCCTGTTTTGGTGGCTCCATACTGGCCCAGAGAAATTTGGTTCCTTCTGCTTCAGCAATCAGCAGTGGAACCCCTGTCCAACTCCCTCTACAAGCAGGACTTCTGTCACATGAGCAGGGCTTTGTGGTGCATCCAGATCTTTGATCTCTGCATCTCCACACCTGGCTTCTGAGAACGTAGAACTCTCCTGCATTTGGGTGTACTTAGCAATTGCAGCTGTTCTGCTAGTGGCTTGTATAAGCCATCTACTCTGTACTCCTATTTCCCAAAATGGAATGATTTTACGGTTTGGTATACTGCTAATTGGCTTGACCCATTTATGTGTCCAGTGAGTCAAGTTATGGACTACGTGCTTTCTCATATTGACGTAGACCTCAGGTATTCCTCAATAAAGGCTCACTGGACTGTGGTGTTGGATTTTTATGCCCTCACCAATGGCTAAACAGTGACCCAGCTTGAGGTTTGCTGCAGGTTCCTCGGCAGTGTTCTGATTCTACAATTCGGTCTGTGGTCTGATTCCAATAAGAAATGTTAATAAGGTTTTGCAGACCCTTACCACACCTCCCTTTGAGCCTGCCGCTTCTTGTGAACTGTGCTTTCTCTCTTGAAAGACATTGTTCCTTGTTGCCATGACATCTACTAGATGTATTTCTGAATTGCAATCTCTGGTTGCGGCGTCTTCTTATCTTTTCTCCTCCAAGAATTGTGTTACCTTACGTACCAATCCTCATGTTCTGCCAAAGGTCATTTCTGAATGTACACTAAATCACACTATTGACTTGATTTACTTACTGCCTTCCACAGATAGTGGCAAATGTCATCTGCACATGCTTGACATCTGTCAGACATCGTGTTAGTACCTTGATCATACTAAGAATTGTAGTAAATTCTCTCTGCTATTTGTGGTTTTTGCCCACAGGATGGTGAGATTCCCTATTTCTAAGTAGAGCCTTCCTAAATGGTTGGCCTGCTGTAATAATTTCCATTACCAGAAGCACGGTAAGCAGTTTCTTGGTCCTGTCTATGCTCACTTCACCCATGGAGTGGCTACTTCTGTGGTTTGTTTTCACAGTGTGTCCACTGCTGACATCTGTGCTGCTGCCACTTGAAGTACTGTTCACATAGTCACTAAACATAGAGTCTGACATTATCTCTTGTTGACATGCCAGAATTTCTCTTACTGTCCATCAAGGCCTCCTTACTCAGGATATTTAGATCCTTCCTTCCTCCCTTGGTGCTGTTGTACTGTTTGGGAATTGTTCCATAATGTGGTTCAGTGATGGGAGATATCCTTGAAGAAGATAGAACAGTTACTTACCATAACAGTAGCTCTTCAAGAGAATCTCTTCCACTGAGTTACTGCTCTCTCTCTCTCTCCTTCCTCCTTTTCAGGTGGCTGGTGGTTCTCCTGCCTGCTCTTGCATACTGGTTTTCCTCTTATGCCCAACTTTGCCATTAAAATACTCGTGTTTCCATATTCTCTTCTGTGTGCCTGGTTTGTTCCTGGTTGCTGTGCTCCCTACTGGTTTGATGACCCTCCAAGGTTGTCACCAGTGAGGGAGGCAGTATAGCACAGTGGTTTAAGGCTCTGAGCTGCAAATCTGGAGACCGGGATTTGAATCCCACAGCCCCCACTTGCATACTGTGTGACCCTGAGCAAGTCACTTTACTTCCCTGTGCTCCCAGGTTACACCTGTAAACAAGCTTTCAGTTTAATGTGTCTCACCTGGTTAAACAATTGGGGAAAAAAAAGAACTGAGGCATGATGGGACCTACTACATTGTATAAGTGGCAACAATGCATGTCAACATGGGCATCCTCAGGTAGCAAAAAAGTCCAGGTGGTTCTGACAACAGTGGCTTACAGTTCATGATTTTGCTCAATGGAGGAGATTCTCTTGAAGATCTACTGTTACGGTAAGTAACTATTCTTTTCCAGGTGTGCGCTAGAGGGTGGGTTCCATGGACCACTTTTATTGTCAGGGGGACTGTTAGCCATGACACCCTGGAAACTCCCAAAGTCTTCAGTGAGTACTATGGGATCTTTAATGTCTACCTAGACAGTGACCAGAGATGGACACAATGGACCTCATTTAACATCTCATCTCAAGGTTGACACCTCAGTAGTGTAGCACCCCTCGGACTGCACTACAGTGTTGCGTATGGGTATTACCTCAAGTACCTGGTGTGGGACTTGAGTCCCTGATCTTAAGACTTTCCAGCCCCTGAAGTGATCATGCCATCTTCTGAGCCACCAGCACTGACACTGATAAGAGAAGCTGTGTTGCCAAGCTAGAGGGAGAGAGAGAGATCATTTTCATTCGTGCATTTTTATTTTATTGTATTTGTATGGAAGTAAAGTTCACCTTTATTGGAATCATGCTAAAGGATTGTCACTGCCTTTAAAAAGTTTTGATAAAAGCTATGAAAAATGTTGAAAGTGTTGTAGCAAGCCAAGACTTTTGGGGTTACCCTCCAAAAGGGTACTCCAGGCAAACAAAGTTCAATTAAACAAAAAGTTGCTTTACTGCAGACAAAACAAGGGTTCAAAAGCAGCTTACTTTCTGAGCAATGGCAGAGATTGGGTAGAACATGTCTTTTACAGCCAAACTAAGAGGGGTGATGATTTTAATAAGAAAAGGTATTAATTTTTATAAAATAAATCATATAACTGCTGATGAGAGGAGCTGGCAACTTTTGTTATGCTCTGTGGAAGGGAAGAAAATTGCATTTTTTAATCAGTATGCACCTATATTTCAAGTCTCAGTTGTTTACAGATTTATCTGCTGGACTCTCACCCTTCTCAGATTACGAGGTTATTTTAGGTGGGGATTATGGACCCCTACCTAAATAGAAGTAACCAATCTTGGTATAATATTTTTGACATATGTTTCTCTATCCTAAATTGAATTATTAAGAACTTCAATCTAAACGACACATGGAGGCTCATAAATCCTATGGGTAGGGAGTATATGTGTTTCTCTCCATGGCACACTTCATACAGCCATTTGGGCTACTTCTTTGCCTCTTCCACACTTTGTAATAATATTATTTCAACACACATTGATAACTTACATAAAGCATGGTCAGATATATTAAAGTTATCATTTGATTTAGAGTCTAATATACCCTCTAGGGCAAACTGGCGTCTCAATTTCTCTTTGCTTAGGGACCAAACATTTGTTACTTGGCTTTAGAAAGAAGCTCAACATTATTTTAAAACTAACCAGAATGGTCAGATTGAAAATAGTGGAGCATGGGAGGCCTTTAAAGCTGTAATAAAAGGACTAATACCTGTCTTTTCTGCTAAACGCAAGAAAGAGAAACAAAAGGACTTACTGGAAAAGAAGAACTACTCACAAAATTAGAGAAGGAACATAAAAGCAATACCAACTTATTGCACCAAATTACATAATTAAATATGAAATTACCTCTATGTATAATGACAACATTGAATATGCACTTTTTAGGATAAAGCAAACATATTGGGAGTCTGGCAAGAAAAATGGAAAATTATTAGCAAGCGGACTTAAACAGAGACATAGCTCAAACATCATTACTTGTATAAGGGACTCCCGATGGGAAGTTAAGGTCAAAAGTATGGAAATCAACAAGGTATTTTGGGAATTTTATTAAAACCTATATTGTTCTACTTCTTCAGCATCAGCATAACAGATTAACCCATTTTTATCCAAGCTTAATCTCCCCCAGCTGGCAAAGGAGGACATTGTCAACTTGGATAAGCCAATATCTAAATTAGAATTAGAAGCTGTTATATCAAAGCTACCAATGGGTCGAACACCAGGGCCTGATAGGCTTCCCAATGAAATCTATAGATTACTAGGCTCCATTATTAACTGCCATTTGTCTAAAACATTTAATGAATCCTTTTTAAAAGATGCTCTTCCCTCTAAAATCACAGAGGCTAACACAGAATTAGAAACATAGAAACATAGAATTTGATGGCAGATAAGGACCACTTGGCCCACCCAGTCTGCCCTTCCCCCCCCACCTATATCATTACCGCTCACAGTATTTGACCTACAGCTCTTTCTCCCTACCCCCTTCCTTTCCACTATGATTCCCTTGTGCCTATCCCATGCATTCTTGAACCCCACCACTGTCTTCACCCTGCTACCTCTGCTGGAAGATTGTTCCCACGATCCACCACTCTTTCTGTGAAGAAGTACTTCCTAACATCTCTCCTGAATCCACTCCTCTCCAGCTTCATAGCAAGTCTCCTTGTTCTTGAACACCTTTTCTTCTGAAAAATACTTTCCTCCAGTACCCTGTTTACCCCAGTGAGGTATTTAAAGGTCTCTATCATATCCCCTTCTCCCTCCTCTTTTTCAAGGTGTACACATTGAGGTCCTTCAGTCTTTCCTCATAGGACTTTTGATGCATACTCTGCACCATTTTAGTTGCCCTCTTCTGGACAGCCTTCACTCTGTCTATGTCCTTCTGGAGATGTGCTCTCCAGAACTGCACACAGTACTCTAGGTGGGGTCTTACTGGTGATCTATACAGAGGTAACACCATCTCCATCTTTCTGCTTGTGATACCCCTCCCTATGTACCCCAAAATCCCACTGTCTCTCCCAACTGCATTGTTGCACTGCCTGGCCACCTTTAGGTCATCCAATATGATTACCACCAGGTCTCTTTCCTGCTTAGTGGTTGTTAGTACCACTCCACCCATTTTGTACTCCATCCCTGGGTTTCTATGCCCTAAGCACATTATTTTGCACATCTTTGCATTGAAACCAACTTCCTTACCCTTGACTACTCCTCTAGTTTTCTCAGATCTTTGGTCATCCTTTCCACTCCTCATAGAGTGTTCAGCCTAGTGCAGATTTTGGTGTTATCCCCAAAGAGGGGTATGCAACCCTTAGGCAATACCAACACAGCAAACTACAATCCTGTCGGCAAAATTGACACTTTGCTGACAGATCACTGTGTTGGTGTGCCTGAGACAGGGGTACACTGTCTCCCTGTCCTGCACCCCCACCCCAAAGTAACTCTGACTGGAGTTAAGAATCCTAAAGTCGAGGGCGGGGGCAGATCTCCCATATGGGGGGTTCGGGGAGCAAAGCCCCCGATTTAAAAAAAAAAAAAAAAAACAGGAGACAAACAGGAATCATGATGTCCACAACTTGTGGTCAACATGATTCCTGTTGGCGAGATGCTGGTCAACAAAAGGGTAATTGAACCTGCATTGTAGATCCCCAAAGAGGCAGACCTTTCCTTCCAGCTCCTCTGCAATGTCACTTATAAAGACATTAAAGAGAACTGGTCCCAGAACTGATTCCTGAAGCACCCTGCCGGTCACTCTCCCTTCCTCACAGTGAACTCTATTTACCACCACCACCCTCTGTCACCTGTCTCCTAACCACCTTTTACCCAGTTTACCACCTTTGGATCCACTCCTAAGCTACTAATACTGCTTTAATGCATAAAAAAGATACCTCCATATGAAAATTATCAGTCCATCCAACTAATAAATGGTAATCATAAAAATCTTGGGCAAGATTTTAGCAAACAGGCTCTCCCCACTCATATACAACCTCATTGGTAAAGAACAAGTAAGTTTCTTATCAGGAAGATGGGGTTCTGATAATATAAGATGAATACTCTCTGCCATCTGGGAGTACAAAACAACTGAAATTTGAAGTCATGGGTTTATCTATTGACATAAGCAATGCCTTTAATTAACTAGAGTGGACTGTTCTTAAACTCTTACGGCACACAGGATTGGCCAGATATTTAGTACATGGAGATCTGTACTTTACACAAATGCTAAAGCTTCAATCATTACCAAATGGTGTTATGTCTTCTTGACTTAAACTTCATAAAGGCACTAGGAAAGGATGTCCCCCTTCACCTTTATTGTTTTTACTAGGTAGAATTTTATTGTTTGTCAATAAGTCATTACAATCCAAATACAATACACATAAATATTTACCTTAAAAAAGACAATACCATATACATGCACATACACATACATAGCTATCTAAAAAAACCTACATACTTTCTTAAATACATCAAAAGGTTAAAATCGGGTTCCCTAAGCATTTGCAGATTTACTGATAATGTCCTTTCAACTATTTATTTTTCCTAACACTTTTAATTAGTCCCCCTTATTTTATATTTACATGTTTTCTTAATTCTCTCTGCATTTGCGAAGAAGATTGCCAACGTTTTAATTGTTATCAGATCTTCTGAGTACAAAATAATTTGTGTTAGGAGAACCTTCTCCATTTCCATTTGTTCAATTGAGTCAACCTGAAAAATAGTTTTCACAAGAATCTTTCTAGTTTTACTATATCTTGGGCAATCCCACAGTATATGCAGAAGGTTTTCCCCTACCACCTACTTCACAATCACTGTCAGTAGAAAGAACATTCTCTTTATTATACCTTGCCACTAGCACATTACTATCAACATTTTCAAATTTATAATTTGTAAAGGCATTTCTTAGGTTCGTATCTATATGCACTGTTTTTACTAGCTACTGAACCTCTAATTCACTGTATAGAAATAAACAAAACTAGCAAAGGCATTGAAGTGAGAGGTAACCTAAATAAAATGTTTGCACATGCAGATGATATTCTGGTTACTATGTATTCCCTGTTCTCATCACTTCTTTCTTTAAAAAACAAGCTGCAACAGTTTTAGGAACTCTCTGGACTCTCCAGCAATTGGAATAAATCTGCTGTATTAATTCTAAACCCCTTACCTGGTAGGATAGTAGATCTTAAAACAGAAATAAAAGTATCCAGGCCAGAAAAGTACATGAAATACCTAGGGCTGAAAATGTCAAATGCTTAATCTAAGTTGATCTCTATTAATCTAGAACCTGTGTTAACAGAAACAGAATTAAAATTACAGAAATAGGCCAAGTGCCCATCCCCATGGGGCAAAGTAAATTCAGTTAAAAATGTTTATTGCTCTTAAAATATTCTATCTCTTATATAATTTACCCCTTCTTATTGGCAACACTTGGTTTAAAACACTGGGGAAAAAATAATTAGGAATTTCTTATGGGCTGGGACCCCCCGAATCAGTATTTTGAAACTGAGGGCCTCTTGGGAAAATGGAGGCCTGGGACTCCTTTTGTGGAGTAAATATCAACAAGCTTTCTTAATAAAACAGGCTATATTTTGGTTTTCTATAAACTAAAGCTACCTTACACCTCCATGGGTGACTTTAGAACATTGTTTAATATCCCCAAATAGCAGTGTTGGGCAAGTTACTTTTCCTATTACTTTTGGAAATTTGTTCCAGGAAGCTCTGTGCAGTCACTAGCAAGGATGGAGAAGTACTGGAATAAGTAATACACCTTACAGTTATAAAAACATATGTCTTTTTATAAAAAAGTTATACGTAACTGTAACTGATTACATTTATTTGAAAGTAATTAATAACTAACCTATTACTCTTAAATAAATGTAATCTGTTATAGTTATTTATTTATATGCAAAAACAATGCAAAAATAAATAAGTAACTATAACTCTAAGGTATATTACTTTTTCTAGTACTTCTCCATTCTTGCTAGTGACTGTACAGAGCTTCCAGGAACAAGTTTCCAAAAGTAATAGAAAGTAATAGAAAAAGTAACTTACCCAACACTGCCAAATAGATTTTCTGATTTTCACCACCCAACATTATTAAGTCCCACCCAACTATATATGGTACATTAAAAGCCATAAGGCCACTTAAAGAAATCTTGGGATGGGACACTTTTCCATTAGCACTTGCTCCTCTATGGAATAATCGTAGCTTACAACTAGATGAATTACATTTTTTTTTAACCTTATGTTTCTCCACCTACTTGCACCATCCTTCCACTCAATCAGAACTCCTCAATTCGCCATTTCAACATCCAATGGTGCCCCCAGGAGTTTGCTCCTTGAGTGTTAGTCCGCTCAGTGAGACTCTCAGGCAGCCCGGTATACCCCCCGGGTGGGGCAGGGGAATGCAACCCCAAGCCTTCCTCCTACTAACGGTGGAGCGAGCGGGACACAGTGGAGTCTGCCCCCAGTGAGCACTGATGACGCGGTCTGGCTGTGAAGGAGTTATCACCCCGGAGTGACAGGTTCCGTTTTCTCCTGTTCTGGTCCCTATCCCCTACAGTTACTGGCACAATAGGAGAGCCAATGAGGAGGCACGCATAGACACGGCTTCCCCCAGGGCTCTCAGCCAGCACTGCCCCTTCCATTGTGCATCCCAATCCGCACCGCCATTCCTGGGTTCACCCAGGAGGTGGCGATATAGCAGCGAGATGGACTTATAGCCCTCCCCAGAGAGGAAGAGCTGCCTCTGGGTGCTCAATTCCTCTCTTCCCCTGCCAACCCCCAATGGCCCGGGCTCATTCCCGAACCCCCGGGTCTCCAGCGTGGAGCGAGGTGTGGCATCCAGCACCTCAACCCTCTGTGCCACCGGGCCAGCTTATGATGAATGAAATTTTTATACTAACACATGGAAAAATGCCCAAATCCTTAATGTTCAAGCTGTTATAGATCTAGTATCTGGTAACATGCTATCCTTCGAAAACATTAGGGAAAAATTTTGGCTGCATAAGTTTCAATGCTGTAATTATCTACAGATTAGAAACACTTTACAAAATGTACTGTTTTCTTCAGATAATAGCATTCTCTTAGATAAGAAATAGGATAAATTCCTCCAAGTTGTTGCACTTAAGAAATGATCAAGTATGGTATACAAAACATCATAAGAGTAGAGTCTATTTGTCTTCTCCAGAATGGACCCTCCTGGAGCTGGAGCCATCTTCATGCATCTTTATCATACATGCTTTGGAGCTGTCCAAAAAAGTCTTAACAGCCTTGAAATACATAAGGGCAATTTCTATAAATATTACAAAAATGAATCCGCCACTTGATCCTGAACTCTGTATCTTGAGCAGCTATTTCTTGGTTCCACAGGCTAATAGCCGCCTGAAATCCTAGACACAGCTAGCAGCTCTGAGTCTCAAAAAAGTCATTTTAATTAATTTAAGGAATTGGAAAACCAATTCTAACATTATTACAGAAGAATGGTTGTCTCACGTGAACATATGTGCAGCAAATGAGACAGTTGGTTATATCTAGGAAAACAAAAGATTTTAGGAAAATATAGCAACCCTTTTTAAATTACATTGCTAAAGACAAACAATGTTACCATTGAATGAATAGTGCTGTTATAACCTAATTTATAATATGTTGTTTGACATTGAATAATGATTTACATACTGTATTAACTTCATTTATTTTAGAAATATCCATCAATATCCTACAATAGCTTAGTTATTGTATTCAAAGTTATGTTTTTTGTATGTTCTCATTTATTGTAGTGTTGATTACATAGTTGTTATTACTTTGTAATCACATCATTTCAAATTGATAAATAAAAATAATAATGGGGAAAAAAAGCAGTTTACCTTGGCAAAGGAAAAACAAACAAAATACTTTGTTTAGCTTGATTCAGCTTTTTTCATTTCACAAAAATCACAGTTCTCTTTCTCTCCCTCTGTCTCTCTTTCTCTTTCTCTCTCTAGCTTCCAGATCTTGCCTCATACTCTGTCTGGTTTCCTTTTCATGCATTCCAGGTGAGACTCATTTGTGCGCTTCCCCCACAGGGATTTCCAGGACTGCATGCATTCCGTACATATGGCCTTTATAGGGCCAGGCCAGAAATCAGCAGGGCTGTGTTTCAAGTCACCCTGTTCTCCTGCTTGTGTCCTAGTGGGGGTCCCAGTTAAAGGTTGTATAGACTTCTTCACAAACCCTCTCCCTCAGAGTTGTGTCCACGGCATGCTCAGCACTGGTTACCACTGAGCTGTTCTTTGGGGAGAAAACATCAGCAGCATTATAAAGGGAACCTGCCCTGTAGTGCACCTGGAATGAAAAGTGCTGCAGAACCAGGTACTACCAGCTTACTCAAGGAATTAGTGTTCTGCATGACGTGCAACCATTTAAGGAGAGCATGGTCAGTGACTAAGATGAAACATCTCCACAAACAGTAATGCAGTGCTGTTACTACCCATTTCACTGGCAGACCCCCCCTTTCTCTAGCATGACCTAATGTTGTTCCCTGGGAAGCAATTTTCTGGACAGATAGAGAATGGGATGAATCCCATTATCAAATTCTTGTGATAAGATAGCTCCCAACCCAACTTCTGAGGTGTCCATGTACCAAATGAATGGATGGTTGAAATCAAAACTTTGTGTAACACATCCCTGACACAACACACTTTTGATAGTTTGGAAGGCCTCCTGACACTACGAGGACCTCTGAAACTTATCTGAGACAGCCTTTTTAGTCAAATCAGTCAGTGGGGCAGTAAGTGTAGAAGACTCTGGAATAATCCAGCAGTAATATCCTGCCAAGTCAAGAAAGGACCTAACTTGCTTTTTAGTAGTTGGTACAAGGCAGTCAGCAAGGACTTTTACCTTATCAACAAATGGGTGTGCATGGCCATCCCCAATCATGTAGTCCATGTATTATGTTTCCTGTCACCCTAGGGCACATTTTGTGGCATTAGCCATGAGACCTGCCTTCTTGAGCGAATGAAGTATGCAGCCACATCCCTCAGGTAAACATCCCAATCAGAGCTAAATATGACAACATTGTCCAGGTATACTGCTGCATACAGCCCATGGGGATGGAGGATGTGAGCCATCATTCTCTGAAACATGGCAGGGGCACCATGCAACCCAAAGAGGAGCATGGTAAACTCATAGAGACCAAATGGGGTGACAAAGGCCATTTTTTTGCAGGATTCAGAAGTTAATGGGATTTGCCAACACCCTTTGGACAGGTCTGAGGTACTAATGTACAAGGCCTTACCCAGTGGGTCCAGCAGTTCATCCACTCTAGATATAGTACATGTGTCAAATTTGGGAACCTGCATTAACTTTTCAAAAGCCAAATCAAAACCAAATGGACCCATCTGGTTTTGGGACTAATACAATATGGCTAGACCAGTGACTCTGGGAGTCCTTTATTTCTCACATTTCCAACATAAAGCAGATCTCCTCCTGTACCATCTCTCAGACGTCTTCCAGGAAACTGTATGACTGTTACAGATCTGGACACCTGGATCTCTGTCTAGATGTGATGTTGGATCACATGAGTTCATTCTGGTTTGGGGAGAATACATGCCCAAACTTTCCTACTTTTTTTTTTTCAGCTGGCCATGTAGCATGGTGATGAGGGTGCCTGGCTATGGTTGGGAGGGTGCAGGGTTCTGGTCTGGGGGGGCATGAGAGTTTTAGAGATGAGCAAGAACAAGGGGGCACAATTTGAAGATAGAGGGAGACAACTCAGGGGCAACGTGAGGAAGTATTTTTTCACAGAGAGGATGGTGAATGCATGGAACAGCCTTCCTGAGGAGGTTATGGGGTCAAAAACAGTGCGGAAATTTAAGAATGCATGGGACAGACATAAGGCAATTCTAGTGGGAGGTAGGAGAAAGTAGGCTGTTGGTAAAACTAGAATCTGCAGCTTATCCAGCAGGTAGGGAAATGGGCAGACTGCATGGGCCAAGTGGTCCTTATCTGCCTTCAGAGTCTATGTTTCTATGTTTCCTATCAGTTGCTGGGCTTCATGTTTCTGGGTCATGTTCAGCCATTCATCTAATAGGATGGGGCTTGATTCTTTTAAAATTTTAGGGCCTAACTTGAGGATGCCATTTTCTCATTGGAGTCATTTCTGACCTTCCTTAAACCCAGGTCATTGTGGTCCCAAACCATTAAAACCTTGGATAGAGGGGTTCCCTTGTTTTTCCTCCCTCAGTTTCTGTCCATGGGACTTCTTGGGCTTCCTTCTGGGCCAAATAGTTCAGCATTAGTGAAGGGGATGATTTGTTCTTATCCCTTCAGGTTTACCTCCTCCCATGAGCATACACGTTCAAAATTATTTTATAGGATGGCATAACAGTCTTCCCAATCTTGGCCCAGGACTACTGGCCAAGGTAAGGTTTTTTAAAGTCTCACCTTTATTATTCCTACCCAATTGCCCACTGTTAACCACACTGGGACTGTAGGATATGTGTGGGTATCCCCATTACATATGACATTTTATGGGGTCTTCCCAGTGGCCTAAATTGGGTCCTGTCACACACTGTCTAACCAATGCCTGCATTTTCAAGTGCCCAAATCCACCAGAGCCATAACTGGTTGTTTGCCCACTTGCACCAGGACCGTAAATGAATGGTTGGAATGGGGGTTCACTGTCGTGGTCCCTAGCTACATGTTCCACAAAGACACAGTCCATACTGTCACAAAACTTACAGATATGCCCCACTTTACCATAACAAAAACATGTAATACTACCATCAGGTTGTTAACCTGTGGCACCCCTTTTTTGAGCGGGGTCTTAAGACTGGGAAACTACACTTGATCCTGGGGTTATATCATTTGGTTGTGACGGGGTAACCATTATTTCATTACTTGACCACTTACCCATATTAGTACCCTTTATTTCCATCCCCCATCATCTTTTCCTCCCTTTTCTATGGAGATCTTTCCCTTAAGTCGCCATCAGGGGTTCGTCATTGGTTTTGCTCTTCTTAGCAGCCTCTGGTCCATTTCAAAATAATGATCTGTGATCTTGATGGCAGTAAGCAGGATGGTTTGCTCATGATGACTCATCAAATCATGTACTAAGTTTGGCAAAATGTTTAGGTACTACTCCAACACAACTAAATCCAAAATGTCCTCTTCAGATTGTACCTCTGGTTTCAAAAACCAGGTAGCAAGTCTTTCAATTTTTGAGCCACCCCTCTGGGTCCGGTTAAAATAAAAATGTGCGGGAATTCAAGTGACAGCTTTCTTCAGTTATTCCAATCCAGTTGAGGATAGCCACCATTACCTGGTCATAGCCTCTGGCAGTGGCATCATCTAGGCTCCGAAAAGCAGCTTGTGCATCTCCAGACAGATATGGTGCAATGAGAGTAGCCTTACTTTCTCATAGCTAGGCAGTGTTACTGGCAACTCTCTCCAAAGTCATAAGGTAGGCCTCTGGATCATCCTCAGGACCCATTTTTGTTAGTATGTGGTAAGGTCCTACATTGACTAGATTCCACATGACCAGGAGCTGAGGCATACTTTCTGTGCTTGCAGCACCTGCTTCATAAACTCCTGCTGTTGCTCATCTCTCTCTGCACCTGCAGTGGCACTTGCTGGGCCATCTGGACCTGTTGTGTCAGTTGTTGATCTCTATGAGTCTGCTGTTGTACCAGTTGTTAGTCTGTCTAAGACTGTTGTTGCACCAGCTGGGTCTGATGTTGGGTCTGCTGAGCCATCCAGTTCCTTTGCATCTGCGCCTCTTGTGCTTGCATCTGGATCTGTTGTGTCTGCTGTTCTGCCAGCCATTTCAGTACTTTGAGTCCATATTACTCCTATTTCGACAAAGGGAAGTTTGATCCCACAACTAAAGCCAAACACATAGAACAGTGTTGTAGCAAGTCAAGACTTTTGGATGAACCCTCCAAAAAGTGACTCCAGACAAAGTTCAGTGAAACAAAAAGCTGCTTAACTTCAACACAAAACAAGGGTTCAACATTAGTTTACTTTGGCAATGCAAAACCAGAACAAAATACTTTCAAGTTACCTTGATTCAACTTTTCCAGTTCACAGCAACACTGCTCTCTCCCTTTCCCTCTCTCTCTGTCTTGCCCCCAAATTCTGCCTCTTGCTCAGTCTGGTTTCCTTTTTATGCATCCAAAGTGTGGCTCATATGTGCCCTTCTCCCACAGGGATTTCAGGCCTGCATACAGCCAATACATATGGCTTTAAAGAGCCAGGCCAGAAATCAGCAGGGCTGGGTTTCAATTCACCCTGTTCTCCTGTTAGTATCTTAGTGAAAGGGGGGGACCTGGTAAAGGTTGTATAGATTCCTTCAGATGCTGCCAAACAGGAAATAAAAATAAAAATCTGGTCACTAAAGATAATTATTTCTATAACTACTGTACAGTGCCACCTACCAGGATCTTTCTTATTACAATTTATGCTGGTGATGTTTTGCAGGATACTGCTGAAATGTAATCCAATGGCAGTTACACCAGATTATTGTACAAGAAACTGTAACGTCTTTATCCCAGAGTGGGTTGATCCTGTTTGGCACCACTGAAGGTATCTGAAACTACCAAAATACCAAGGTCCTCAAAAATGCTTTTCAACAAGTAAAACACAGTGAGGCCTTTTAAACAATTAGCTTTTCTTTACCAAAGTATGTGACTTGGCATTAATGAAACAAGTTGTATGATATAGAAATACAATCTTTTTTAATCCTTTTTCCACAGAGTGTGATAATGGTGGTATTCAGTGAGGATAAGAATCGTGATGAACAGCTGAAATACTGGAAGTACTGGCATTCAAGGCAACACACAGCTAAACAGAGGGTTCTTGATATTGGTAAGCAGCTGACATTTAACAAATGACAATATTCATATAATGATAACTACAAGTAGGCAATATTCCCTTATTTTCTTATTGCATCCATTGGAGTGTTAAATTCCCCTCTTAAAGCATTGTGTTCTAATACTTTCCAGATCAACTAAATTGGCATCTGAAACAGTTACTGGTGCTTATTTCATTTATAGCAGCCAATCATGTTATGCTTTTAGAATTTGGTTGAAGATTTTTTGTAAATTCTATAGCCAATGCTAACTGATTCTGTCTTCACCCCAACATATTTTTATTAGAGGTCTGCCAACCTAAAAACTCAACCAACAGAATGCTGGTGTAGCTAAAATATTCTGAGATCCACAGAATTCCATCAGGTAGAATTTCCTTATTTTGCCTGCAGAAATTGAAGAATTGGTACATTTCTGTGGAAGTCTGCATCCCACAGAAATCTACATGTTCCTCAACCCAACAGAAACAGAATATTTACATTCCACCTACATCTAATCAGGCAACTCTATTTTATAGAAATCCAAACAAGAAACACCGCGAACGAACTGTCCAATTAGCAACCATGCAGCTCTCAATAAGGGCGGCTAACCCTAATAACAGATACATTCCAGAAATAGAGAGCACAACAGTACCTCTAGCACTGGGAAAATCTCTGTTGTTTAAATATTACATGTGGTGTGTCACTTTAAATGTTGAAGCTTTATGTCTCATTAATTATTAATTAATTTAACATTTATAAGTGCCCCAATGGTTGGTTCTGGTACCCCCTTTGAAGACTCGTGAGAGTCAAAACACTAGATGTGTTTTGTTTTCTTGCAGCGATCACCTTGCACTGGTTTCCAATTGTGTATTGCTACTGTGAAGACTTCAATAAAATTTTGAGTGTTTTTTCACTATAAGACGCTCTTTTCTGTGGCTGAGTCTTCACCTGTATAAAGTATTTTTCCCATTGCTAGAGGTACTGTTGCGCTCTCTACTTCTGGAATGTAACTCTATTTTATACACTTGCTCCCTCATGGGGTCTTACATTGAACTAAGAACACAGTTAAATCTTGAGGCTGTTTTCTCCCCTTTTGTGTAACTAATGAAGTCAGTAAAATGCATACTCTGTAATTATTGTTATTTTGCTATGCTGTATCTGTATTCTGTGTTACATTGTATGAACTTGAATACACAAGTAATACAATATTTAAAGGGGAACTGTCATCTACAGGGTTTCTTAATGTCTGAAAGTCCATAAAAAGATCATTTGAGTCAGCCATTGTGTTTATCTGTGAGTCTTTGCAGTCCAGAGTTATTCATTTGTAAATCACCCTGTAACTAAGGGCTGGGGCAGCCATGTGTTTTAGGCTCCTGACAGGCAAAGATGTCACTGAAGGACTTGACCCTCCTTTGACTGTAGATAATCCAACATGTTCAATAGGAAATCATCTGTTTTATTAAGTGTGTTTTAAGGTGTTATTACAACACTTTCTAAATGTATAATAATTGTTGTGTATGTCTATTGAAACTAGTGAGTTATCACCTTTACATTTCAAACTGTTAGTGAAAATAATCCATCTTCAGGATTGCTTTAACCTGTAGGCTATACTGCCAGCTGATCATCAAAACCTACACATCTCAAGGCTGGCTCTGTGGTGCCAGCAAGTATTGGGGCCCCATATCAGGATTTCTAAACCCTGGCTGTATTCATGTTAGTACAGATTTCTGGGGCTGCCACAGCACCAATTTCTGTCTTTTTCAGTTCCCTCTCTTACAGCCTTTCCTCTTACAATTTTGGGTGTGAACTCAGGTCTACAAGATACAAATGTGGCTATGTACCTACTGGCCTGGCATCATGAGGCCAGCCTTGAAATGTGTAGTTGTTGATTATCAACTGGCAGTACAGCTTACAGATTAAAGCAAAGAGCTGTGAAAAAGCTTCTTTCATCCAGCAGAATGGGTGTTGATTCCAACATGCTTTACTTGTATAGTGTGTGACCAGAGCAAGTCACTTAACCTCCCTGTGCTCCCAACATACACCCAGGAACTCAATGTGCCTTTCCTGGAAAAAGACAGTAAAAACAATGTGAGCATGTGTTATGATTCTGAAAATATTAGGCTCTTTCTATCCAGATTTGACTTAAAAAGAAGAGGACACAATTATTTGTTTATTAATTGCAAAAACACATAGATGGACAACATTGTTAAAACCTGCATAACATGAAATGTATTATTAAAATATAGAATAATATAGCCAGCCTGCCAGCACAGTGGCAGGCTTCTGTCTGCGATGCTGATGACCTGGGTACGGTTACAGACCCAGGATATCAGATGGCTGGCCGGGGGAGAAGGATTGAGCATCCTAAGGACTGCTCTCCTTCTCCAGCAATCTCTAGACTGTATTGCCAGTTGATAATCAACAACTACACATTTCAAGGCTGGCCTCATGATGCCAGGCCAGTAGGTACATAGCCACATTTATATCTTGTAGACCTGAGTTCACACCCAAAATTGTAAGAGAAAAGGCTGTAAGAGAGGGAACTGAAAAAGACAGAAATTGGTGCTGTGGCAGCCCCAGAAATCTGTACTGGTATGAACACAGGCAAGGTTTAAAAATCCTGATATGGGGCCCCAATACCTGTTGGCACCATAGAGCCAGCCTTGAGATGTGTAGGTTTTGATGATCAGCTGGCAGTATAGCCTTGAGGTTAAAGCAATCCTGAAGATGGATTATTTTCACTTACAGTTTGAAATGTAAAGGTGATAACTCACTAGTTTCAATACACATACAAAACAATTATTATATATGTAGAAAGTGTTGTAATAACACTTTAAAATGCACTTAATAACACAGATGATTTTATATTTAACATGTTGGATTATCTACAGTCAAAGGAGGGCCAAGTCCCTCGGTGACATCATTTCTTGTCAGGAGTCTAAAACACATGGCTGCCCCAACCCTTAATTACAGGCTGATTTACATATCAATAATTCTGGACTGCAAAGACTCACAGATAAACACAATAGCTCACTCAAATTATCTTTTTATGGGCTTTCAAACATTTAGAAATCCTGTAGATGACAGTACCACTTTAACGAAGGCAAGAATGGCAGTTCAGTTACTTACTGTTACCTGTGTATACTCATGTATAAATCAAGATCTTGTATAAGTTGACCCACTTTCCCATGTGATTTTAGCAGTTTTTTAGATATACCTCACATAAATGTCGCCCCCCCTTACCATGCTTACCATACTAGCAACCCATATACAGTAAGGTAACATACTCAACTGAATAAAAGGAGGAACACTTAAGTGTATACCAAAAATAAAGAAAATGTTGCATATTATTTTTGTAGAAAAAACACCTAATGTACTGTACATTCACTGCATTGTTACGACTGCTTTTTTTGATATCTTTTTATTAAAAGATGTTCAGATTTCACTTTAATTATATACTATAAACAAGTAGAAAGATCTCTACAGTTGAGTTAAATAGATACTTCTGCTCAGTATTTACTGAAGAGAAGGTAGGGCAGGGCCCACAGATGAGCACCATGGGCACAGGGGGGAGGGAGGTGTGCACTAGTCCCTTCACAAAAGAAAGGGTCCTACATGAGCTTGATAAGCTCAGGGTGGACAAGGCAATGGGACCTGATGGCATACATCCCAGGGTACTAAAGGAGCTAAGGGTGGAACTAGCAGAGCCATTATCAGAACTGTTTAGTGAGTGTCTGAGCACAGGAGAGGTCCCAGAAGACTGGAGAAGGGCTCATGTGATCCCGCTCCACAAGAGTGGTAGCAGAGAGGAGACAGGGAACTACAGACCACTCAGTCTTATCTCAGTAGTGGGCAAGATTATGGAGACACTTCTTAAGGAAAGGACAGTGCAACACCTGGAATCCATAGCAGCACAGGATCCAAGATGGCATGGATTTATAACAGGAAGGTCTGTCAAACTAATCTCATAGATTTCTTTGACTGGGTAACCAGAGTGGTGGACCAAGGGGGAGCAGTTGATGTTGCCTACCTTGACTTCAGCAAAGCTTTCGATACTGTTCCACATAGAAGATTGATTAATAAGCTGGGTAGGCTGGGGGTGCGTCAACTGGGTGGCAAACTGATTGATGGACAGAAAACGGAGAGTGATGATAAACGATATACAGTTAGAAGAGATGCAAGTCACAAGTGGGGTACCTCAGGGATCGGTCCTGGGGCCAGTCCTCTTCAATATCTTCATCAGTGACATTGCAGATGGACTGGAGGGTAAGGTTGGTCTGTTTGTAGATGACACCAAGATCTGCAACAGAGTAGATGATCCAGATGGGGCGGGCAGAATAAGAAGAGATCTGGATAAACTAGCAAAATGGCTGAAAGAGTGGCAACTGGGGTTTAACGCAAAGAAGTGCAAGATCATGCACATAGGGAAGATAAACCCTGAAACCACCTGTAGGCTGGGAGGAGAGTTGCTGGCAGTCACAAGGGACGAAAGAGACTTGGGCGTCATCATCACCAATGACCTGAAATCATCCAAACAGACCACTAAAGCAGTAGGTAAGGCTAGAGGGATGTTGGGGTGTATTAGTAGGGGTATCGCAAGTCAGAAGAGGGAGGTACTAATCCCTCTTTACAAGACACTGGTTAGGCCCCATCTAGAGTACTGCGTGCAGTACTGGAGGCCACACCTTCACAAGGATATTAACCAAATTGAGGCAGTCCAGAGAAGGGCAACCAAAATGGTGCAAGGACTGCATCAGAAAACATATGAGGACAGATTAACTGAGCTCAATATGTATACCCTAGAGCAAAGGAGGGAGAGAGGTGATATGATTGAAACATTCAAACACCTTCAGTGCATTAATAAGGTGAAAGAGTCTAACATGTTTCAATATAAAAAAAATAGCAGGACACGAGGACACAGCATGAGATTAGAGGGAGGCCAATTAAGGGGTAATGTGAGAAAGTTCTTTTTCACAGAAAGGGTGATGGATGCATGGAACAGCATACCTCAGGAAGTGGTGGATATGAATACAGTGCAGGGCTTCAAACAGGCATGGGATAGGCATAAGGGAACAATACAGATGAGTATGAATAGATAGGCCATTGACAGAGCAAAGGCCAGTGGCACATTCATAAGGTAGAAAAAGAAATGGGCAGACCGGAGGGGCCTTCCGGTCCTTATCTGCCATAAACTTCTATGTTTCTATGAGTGGAAGAGGGTCGTTTGCACAGATCATCTTTTCAAGTAATGCAATAAAAAACTTGCAGATAAGTCGACCGGAGCCCTTTAAGGGTTGGTAAAACACCCACAGATAGGTTGACCTTGCTTGTAGGTTGAGTCCCTATTCCTCGGTGCTTATTTCTGGCACTAAAAACTTGACTTATATGCAAGTATACATGGTAGTTCATCTAGCCAACTGACAGCAGTAAAAATAGAAAGGGACCTGGGGGTAATTATATCAGATGACCTAAAGGTGGGCAAGCAATGTGAGAAGGCAGTAAGGAAGGCTGGGGGGATACTGGGATGCATAGGAAGAGGCATCAATAGTAGAAAACAGGAAGTTGTTATCCCTCTGTACAGACAGTTGGTGAGACCCCATCTGGAGTACTGTGTGCAGTTCTGGAGACCCCATCTCCGCAAAGACATAGACAGAGTGGAGGCTGCCCAGAGGAGGGCAACCAAAATGGTGCAGGGTCTGCACCAAAAGACATACAAAGAAAGACTAAAGGAGCTTAATATGTATACTCTTGAGGAAAGAAGGGAGAGAGGGGACATAATAGAAACTTTCAAGTACCTCAAGGGAATTAACAAAGTCCAAGAGGGTAGCATCTTCCAGAAAAAGAGATGTGCAAGAACAAGAGGCACAATTTGAAGATAGAGGGAGGACGGCTCAGGAGTAATGGAGGCAGTATAGCACAGTGGTTTAAGGCTCTGAGCTGCAAATCTGGTGACATCCAGCAGACCAGACCTGGGTTTGAATCCCACAAGCTTCCACTTGCATACTGTGTGACCCTGAGCAAGTCACTTAACTTCCCTGTGCTCCCAGGTCGCACCTGTAAAAAAGCTTTCAGCTTTGTGTGCCTCTCCTGGTTAAACAACTAAATAAAAATGTGAGGAAGTATTTTTTCACTGAGAGGGTTGTGGATGCATGGAACAGCCTCCCTGAGGAGGTCGTGGAGTCAAGAACAGTGGGGGACTTCAAGAATGCATGGGACAGGCATAAGGCAGTCCTAGGGGCGGGTAAGAGGAAGTAAGCTGTTGGCTAACTAGGATCTGCAGCTTAACTGTTAGGTAGGAAAATGGGCAGACTAGGTGGGCCAAGCGGTCCTTATCTGCTGTAAAATTCTATGTTTCTATGTTAGCCATAAGGTGCCTATGAGATATGAGGTAAAATCAAGTGTCTTACACTCCTGTGGTTAGGGTAACATAGCTAACCAAACACTTAAAAATCTTAATGCTATTATTAAAATGAACTTCTCATTAATCTCCTTGTAGCTTAAATTTGAGCAGTTTTATTGTATATAGGGGTTTATAGCCATTAACATCAGTGTGTCTGTATATATCTATATCTAGCTATTATCTATGTAGAGAATAAATGATAGGGTAAGGACGGTATGCAAGGATGTATACCCACTGAGGGGGCTAATTAGGACTATAAAGCTACGAGCCCAAAAGGTGAGTCGCATTATTGTCCTAATTAGCCCCTGAGATGGGTATACTTCTGAGTGTTCCACCCTTCCCATTGTTTGTTGAATATACTACATTAGGGCAGTTATTGTTATGGAGGTCACATTTGCAGTCATGTTATGGTAGCTGACGTTCTCTTGCAGCAAGGAGGAAATGGTGTATAGTAAGTGCAGGTAGGAGTTTGAGGGATTTCTGGGGTTGGGAGGATTTTGTTTGTCTTGTTTTCTGGGTTCTTTTGCAACTTGTTAGTACTGGGAGGGAGCTGCAGGACTGATGATTTCTTTTGCACTTTCTGCATCATGCAACAGTGTGGCTCTGGTCACACATCAAAGGCTGCAGGTCACCCCGATGGAGTGAATGATAACCACCCACAACCTGAATCCGAGTGTTGCTGTTACCCTAATATTGACAGTGTCTTGTTACACAAAATAAATGACACAGCAATGCTTGCACAGAGGGTGTCAGTATTAGAGTAATCACAACACTGCCTTGCATGATCATTCAGACCCCAGGGAACACCACAACACTGATTGGATGAGACTTTGAACCCTAATTGTTCCTTTCTCTACTTCATATACTATACAATACTGTAATAGATGCAATAATGTAACTTTTTTGCAATTACTATGTACTGTACAGAAGCTGTCTGATAAGTGTCCCATGCAAGAAAATAAAATGACCATTGAGGGGCTAGCAAGCTCACAGAATCATTCACCTGAAGGGTGAGTGGTCTTTATGAGCTGATTTGGCCCAAAAATAGTAATATTTCATGAGTATATGGGCATTGTCATCAGAAACTTTATATACTGTATTACATTAGATTGATTGGTTATTCTTGAAGCATTTATGACCATTTCTGGGTTACCCGGTGTCATTTAGTGTTTTCCCATAGCACATTATTTTTCCATAGTGTAGTGGAGTTTGTTCTACAATGTACTGTTGTTTTGGGAGGTTCACTGTTTTGCCCCCTCTAGCTTTTCTGTAGTGTAGTGGCTTCCTATAGAAGGAGGTGTGGTTGTGGTGGTTCATCGTTTATTGTCTTCAGTATAGAAAGTAGCATGGCATGCAGAGTGCAGTTGGGTGTGTTGGTTCACAGCATTGTGTATTGTGAGGTCTGGAGTGTGGTCCAGCATGGCAGTCATCAGAGGCATGGCAGTTTGCAGTTGGGAGTATTGTGGAAGTTGGCAGCAGCATCAGTTTGGAGGGCCTGTGCAAGTGTGAGAGTAAGAGAGAGAGTTGCAGCATCAAGATACATGACTGTGTAGTAAGCGAGGCTAGAGGAAAGTTTTGGCCGAGTTATAGGATTTCAAATCAGGGCAAGTTTCATATGTTATTAAGGTGATTGTTGCATGTGTTACTAATGTGGCTGTCACATGTATTATTAAGACTGTAAGGAGGTAGCTTGTATTGTGTTAGTTGGCTATTAATATGTTATTAAAGTGCTAATAACACAACAATATAGTGACAGCAGTTAATTGATTGCTTATTTTCTGATTGAGCCCTCCCTTCACTTTAGTCCGTCATCGTCTTCTGCTGTTGTGCAGATACTGTGTAGAGAAACCTGTCTGAAAAAAAAAAAAGAAGTCCCCCCCCCCCAAAAAAAAACAACACAGTGTATGCACAGGCACTTCATTTTTCAGCCAATCAAAGGATTGGATTTGCTGTCCTCCCAAAAGTATTTTAAGGACAAATTCAAATGTCATAAGTGTGTGGCTGTAATGTGGGAAGGTGGTGGTAATCTCCCTCTCCTCAAATGTAATAAGAAAATGTTAAAACAAATTGTGAATGATTGAAATATAACACCTTTAAAAAGGCCCCCAAAAAGAACTGTGTATGTTCTGGGACAGTTTTTTTTACAGTTTTTTTTTTTCTCTATCACTCAGAACATTTACTTAACTTGTGCCTGTCTAGATCGATAGACAGACAGATACTAGACAGATAGATTAGATTAGATAGAGAGATGGATGGATGGACAGATATAGATAGATAGATAGATAGATAGATAGATAGATAGATAGATAGATAGATAGATAGATAGATAGATAGATAGATAGAGTGGAGCTTGCCAGGACTGAACCCAGCGTCTCAGCTTATTGAATGGCAAAAAGATTAACTCTCATTGAACTTCCTTGTTTCCTTCAGTACCACTGATGTAGAATGCTGCAGCATTGTGCTGCATCCCAGCAGGTTCCACTGTAGGTAGGTAGGTAGATAGACAGACAGACAGCTACATAGGTAGGAAGATACTGTATAGGACATTATGTTTGCTGTCATAAAATGTTCCCTATATTCATGATTTTCAAAATTGAGCAAAAATGTTCTGTCAGTAAAAATAATAGCACACTGAGTACTATCTCATCAGCAGGAAAGGGTGCAATCATGAACCGACTGAGTAACATAAGTAAGATGCTCATACTGTTCTCTGCACCTATCCTGCACATACCATACTGCTGCATTTTCTTAATTTATTCTTTTTACCTGAGTTAGCTGCTACTACAGCTTGATAAACACTCCATCCCATTGCATTTGGAAATACATGCTAAGCTTTCTGCAGTGAGCATAGCAACTTTATTTTAAATCAATATGATGGGTGGTTTTAAAAAAGAAGTGAAAAGAAGCAAATGAAAGTTAAATCCAGTTGTATTTCAGTCAACATTTTTGACCATGTAGTCATTAACGTCCTAGATGGTGTCTGATGTCAGCAATTTGGTCAGAGGTTCAGGCACCTGAGAAAAATAACATTCTGATAGTAAGGTATCATATTCCAAAGAAACCAGTAATGTTACTAATAGATTAAAAAGATTACATGTAAGCACTTGCCCGGTTCGAGCAGTTGGCATGAGTGTGTAAAATCCCTGCCTCCTCAAAGCTCCTGATGCAGTCTTCTTTCTGTGCTGACAGTTCTGCAAAGCTGGCTTCTAGCCACATAACATGCCTCTCCTGCATGTGATGGAGCTTGAAGTCAATTTTAAATTCCTGGCTGCACATTCTCAGCACTAAGTCCTGCATACCCACTCTTGAAGTTTTTCCTCAGGCTACTTTTGAACAGTTTATTTATCGAAATGTCCAGAGGCTGCAATAGATCTGTGCACAATGCTGGTGTGAAAATAGGGACAATATTGGACTGCTTGAGGACAGCAGTATAGCACAGTGGTTTAAGGCTCTGAGCTGCAAACCTGGAGACCTGGGATTGAATCCCACAGCCTCCACTTGCATACTGTGTGACCCTGAGCAAGTCACTTAAGTTCCTTGTGCTCCCAGGTTGCACCTATAAACAAGCTTTCAGATTAGTGTGTCTCTCCTGGTAAAACAAAGGTTAAAAAAAGTATGGATGCATTCTTCTTAAACAGTTGTTGTGTATGCTTGGAACAGGTCCATCAGCAAAAGGGTTTTTGCTCAAACAGTAGTCCAAATCTTGAGTTTTGCAAGCTCAAAACAGGGTATTAACACTGTTTCTATGTATTCCAGCATGGCAAATTCATTAGCCCAGTGGTTGCTGGACTGTGTTATTGACCATTCTGAAGGGAATCTGTGTGAGGGATGGCAAGTGGTGTTTTTCCCTTATGAATGACTTGAGGGGCAGAAAGTAACCAGCTAGTGTGCAGGCTAATACAACTGACACCTGCCTCATCCCCTCATCCAGCAACCAAAACTTGCTTGGAACCCATGACAGCCATGGTCCATTTCTACACAGGCACCATGCTGACACTGGTTTCATCAAGGTTTATCACAAGGTCTTGTGGTATAGAAACATAGAAAAATTATGGTAGAAGGAGACCAAGGGTCCATCTAGTCTGCCCATAAGTTCCTGAGACCTTATAAGCTCTTGGGAAACACAGCTGGCAATTCTTTTTAGGTAAGACACTTTCAGCCTAATGTAGTCAGCAGGTGTTTTTCTGGCTGTTCTGGTGCCCTTACGTTTGCTGGGTTCCAATATGCCACGGTGACAGGGATATCAGCGACCTCCCCTACAGCGACACATGGTCACCGACATCCCCAACACCGCTGATCCAGACCCCCGACCGGAGACTACACCAACACCTGTTCAGTGTACATGAGGGGGGCTGCACCCCTCACCTGCACCCCCCAGACTTATGGATTCCAACTCTGGGGGGGGCGATGTCAGGGGAGAGCGGCCAAACTCCGGAGTCAATGACTCGGTCATTGCTCCTGCAACCCAGTTGACACTGCAGGTGTTGACGGGTTGGTGTCACTGTAACAGCACCACTGTGAGAGTGTCACTGTTACAATGGTATACCCATTTGCTGAACCCCATCCTGCACAGGAATTGCCATGCTCATTTCAATGTCCGCTCTAAACTACCCCCGTTTTCATTTAGCAAGTGTGGGGCATTAGCCTTCACTGTTCTCTGTGCTACAGCCTGTACAACATGTGCACTGACAACCGCACCCTCACATTGCAGGCTGACAACAATCTTTTTAAGCTGTTCTAGAATGTCCAACATCAAAAATGTGGATCTGCCTCTTGATTTCCTGGGCAATACTTGTGAAAGCTCGGATGGTTCTGGGGTTGTTTTTAGCTGCTCAAGGTAATCACTTTTAAATTTTTGAATTGTGCTTTCATTAATTTCCATCTTGTTTTTAGCACTTTAGAAATGCATGGCAGACATCACTCCATGCTTTGTGGCATTGCATCCCAACTTGAACCTGGTCTCGGGTGTGTAATATGCATAGGAGGTAGGCCATTTTTTTTGTAAGGGAGAGCACAAGCAGAAAGCTTCTTGGAAAATGTGGCAGCAACATGCATGTCTACTCCAGATGTCTAAGAGAGGTTGACAGGATTTACCTCAGAGACATCGAGTATGTATTCATGCTTTAAAGATTTTGTTTTTTCAAGGCAAGTATTGACATGATTGCAAGTAACGCAAAGCTGCTGAGCAACAGAATGCCAACTGAAATCATGATGGAGTCTGACTGACATTTACATGCTTTCAAAATCAGCTGATCACTCACTGTAACTAACAAGTCAGAAAGCTTGGTACTCATCTACTTTAAATACACCATGTTGAGCATAGTAAGAGAACAAATACTTGAAATCTGGAGATTGGTGTTCTATGTTGGGCACAAAGCATATCGTAATAGCACTGTTTTATTCACTTGAAGTGTTTATATAAATTGTAATGGTTATTTTAATGATTTTAAAATCAGCTGATCACTGAAACTGACAGCTGAGCTTGTGCCAATTCAAAATGGAGTGAATATGTCCACTCAATTTCAAGTGTGTAATTTACTGGACACAGAATCAATGTCCTATACAGTAGATAGAGAGAAGCACCTGAACATGCACCAAGGTCATTGCATAACCATCTCAATCCCAGTGGCTATGGGGTTTAACGGAGAAAAAAACTTCTCAGTGCGAGCCACGTGACACCCGGGATTCCAGCATGAGCTGGGACCCAAGCCAATGGGGGGGGGGTCTCTCCCTGGTCTCTGACTGGGGGATAAAAATGTTCATTATAAAAAATGTACTTACTCTAAATGTTGACAGATGTATGCTTCATTAGAAGATGGTCTAAATAGACTTATTTACACTCAGTACTTTTATTAGAAAAAAGTTCATATTTCACTCATAGAATCCTCGTGTTGGACTTAACATGTGCACATAACATATAGTATATACACTTGGTAGCAAACCACCAAATGTGAAAATGTTTTTTTTAAAGTCTGACATAATTAAAATAATTAAAGCACAAAAATTGTTCAACACAAACAACAAAGAATGAAAACAGACATGAAAAATATTCTGTGCAGCAATGAACAAAATGTTTAAAACAGTAAAACTATTGTGAAAAATGTTCTAAGTCCTACATGAACAAAATGTTTAAAGCCAAGAGAAACAAAAACCGATCAAGAGCATGACTGAAAAAAACAAACATTGTATACATTTTGTACTACACAGTTAGTCATATGCTAACAAATATGAAGAAAGTTATATCTCATCTCTTACTTTTCACGTCCTGCTTCCTGTGAAGTAACTGAACTCAATTTTTTCTTCAAGCAGGGCCCGATGGGCCCAGCACATCCTGCTTCATGTGGTGCAAAGCAAGTTAGGACTCCCCTCCTCTTCGAGCTGGTTCTGCATACCTTGCTTAATGCAGGGCCCAAAGCAAGGTAGGATTCACATCCTGTTTCATGCAGTCCTAGTGTGAAGCAACGTAGCACTCTACTTTCTCAAAAAGTAAGGAAATATATTGCAGAAACCTATGTTAATGCATCATTATGGTTCTAAAGCCACAAAGGGTGAACTGATCAGCATCTTCAAAGAAGCCTCCACTTTTTCACTTTTGTCAGCACAGTGTGAATGTTCACACTACTTGTGTTTACTGCCTGGGCCTTTTGCATGATATAAAATCCCACATCATCTATTATGGCTTTAACTAGGTCATGTGGAGATGCCACCTGAAAGCTTTGGAGAATTTCCTACTGAAAATGAAGAATGCCAAGCAGGCAGCTTCAGTGTCTACCCAGGGATCTTCGCCTCACTCTATCAGATCTGCTGCTTTGAAACCCCATAAGTCTTCACAATGTGTGTGGCCACATTGTTGCCATAATGGAGAAAAATGTCACTCCTTGAATGAGAAGGCAAAAAAGACCTCTTCTACTGGCATCACTGCCATTCTAAGTTGCTCTCCCTGTCTAGATCACCACTGAATCTGCATGAGGGAATGCCTCAGATGAATTTATTGGTCTCCATCACCAGCCAGACAATCATGCAGACCCCAAGACCAGTCTTTGCCTCAGCCTCTGTTGTAGGCCCACTTCTCCACAGGTAAGCCATGACAGCAGTGCACTGCTGGACACAAAAAGGGCAACCAGCCCCTCAATATCAAACTGCAAAGTCCAGAAAAGTGCAGCACATAAGAAACCAACATATGATGACTCCAGGGGCTCGTTGCTGCAGCTTGAGCTAAGCAGTTTTGTATAGCATAGCACTGCTATTGACTTCATAGAAGTTTGTATGAGGACTGTCTGCACATATTAAAGCACTTGTATTTCAGTATATATTTAGAGTCCTCATATGTTTGTTTCTCCTGTGCTGCACTTTTCTGGACTCTGTTGTAGGCCCACAGCCCGTTATCAGTCCTGTTGATGCACAGTTTTACTGGCTACTCTCTCTGATCTTTTTTTTGGCAAATTTTGCCATCTTTGCTGTCAGTGATTATAATGTTCATGGTTGAGCCTTTACCATTGTTTCCATCAATGTCTGGTGGCATTTCTGGGACTTCTGCTCCTCCTACATTGCAACTTCAGCCACTGCCTCAGCCTATGGTACAGTACCTGTGGTCCCTTA
This sequence comes from Neoceratodus forsteri, assembly GCA_016271365.2. Classification (NCBI taxonomy): domain Eukaryota; kingdom Metazoa; phylum Chordata; order Ceratodontiformes; family Ceratodontidae; genus Neoceratodus; species Neoceratodus forsteri. The sequence continues at coordinate 1,700,541,511 of CM057455.1, forward strand.
GGCCCCCCTCCTCTACCTGAGGATGGAAAGAATCAATGCAACTCAGATCTACTGGATAGAGATGTGAAATTTAAGTTTGCCTGTGAAATTGCAGCAAAATTGGAAATTTTGCATGTGAAACATTTCGCAAAATTTCGCTGTGCCACAAAATTTTTTGCAGGGTGTGAAGTAACGAAATTTCACCTGTGAAAGGCAAAATTTCACTGCGAATGCACAGTTTCACCCGAAATGGTGAAAAGTCACCTTTGGAAAGTTGAATTTCGCTGTTCCATGGGCAAAATTTTGCATTTTGCACCCACAAAATATTTTGCAAAATGTGTGAATTTCATGAAATATTTTGCATAACTACATTTCACAATTTTGTACATCTTTACTACTGGATAATGATGAGAGGGGATGATGAGAAAAGAGTAATCTGCTTATAGATTTGACTTTAGTTTTCTTGTCTCCTCCTCCTCCTGCAGTGAAGTCATATTGGTACATATCCCCAAATATCCTCAAGAGGACACATCATTTCATGTTGTACTGTGCCTTGTGCAGGACAAGTTAGGTGTTGCTGCTGAAGAGCTGGACCCTACTAAGAGGAATCTGATTCTGTAGGAATTCATTGAGGTCTTTACGTCTCCTTCCATGATCATTTCTCCTAGCAGGGCAAATAGGAGCAGACACCCTTGATATAAGCAGATTTAAAAGCCTCAAAAGCCTCATGAAGGAAACCAGAAGTGGAAGCTTCCAGGTGGGCTGATCAAGTCCATTCTACATATTCAGAACCAGCATGCAAAGCACATAGAAAAGTTCACCTAAATTGAAAGGATTCTGACTATGATCTCCATCAGATTGGGCCTGGATGAAGTGAGGTGGAGCCTTGTGAAACATTGGCTATAGATGATGGATGTAGAGTAAATAAAGAATTGCTGATCAATACATAGGGAGTTGAGCTTTAGTTCTCTTTCTCAACCCTCCTATTTACCCTGCTTTGAGGATGCTACCATGGCAGCCTGGCACAACTTAGTACATTGCTGGCTGTCCGTTGTAAGGAATATAAACAATATCCTGCCCCCTCTACCAACTTTTTATATCACCCAGCCTGAAACTAACTTGTTGGTCATTATGGATGCTCATGACAGATCTAGGCTCCATGTCACAAGAGCGCTTTGACTCCTGGCAAAGAATAAGAAAATTAAATGTTATGGGCAAAAGGACTTATGCTTCTGCCTTTCTATCACTCTGTATTTCTAACTACCATGCTTACATAGTTATATATCAGAATAGTCTATGAAAATATTTGTCTACTATTGTAGATGAATTGCCCAGTGGCAGTGCAAAAACTGAAGCCCAGCAAAGTGTTTCCTGCAGTTTAGAGGCTGGTGCATACTTACTGTGCTCTGCCTATGACACCTCTGATACTTCAACTTATGCAGCTGTCTCTGGCATCTGTCTTCACAGATATTCCTGGCTGCATGTTGTTGGTTTTGCTACTGAGGTCCAACAGTCAATCCTCAACTTGCATTTTCATTGCCTCATTAGATTGATATCTCCCTGGGGCTTGTTCCTCCCTTTTCTCACTAAACTGAGCTTCTCTGGACTTTTATATAGCTTTTTGGGCTGACTAGATAATTCTGGACTTTTGATTAGATGCAGTTAATTGTTATGCAATGTGATTGTTAGTCACATTTTGCTTGTCTTTTACAAAGCATTTTGAGATACTGCTGTATGATGGACGCTATATATTTAGAGTAATCATTACCTCCATCATACTTGTACCACATCATGAATGATGTCAGGCACAAGTACAAGACATACTGCAGATTCACAGAATATGAAAAACAGACACAACATTTGATGTGCATGGAACAATCTTAAAGTAACGCTATCAACCCACAACTGACCAATTTAGCCCCTTTAAAATGTGTGCTTTGATGATGGGGTTTAAACAAAGAATATCAGTCTATGATTAAGACGTCTGAATGAGACCTAGTTCTTAAAAAAACAAAAGTAAAATTAGTATAATGTTAGCATTTTAACATCTTAACACAGGTGTCAGATTGATCTGCATTAGACATATTCCTGGCATGTAAACAATGCCAATAACTTGTTAAAAATATTTATTCTTAAGGAACATCTTATTCAGTGGGGTAAAGCACTGAATCAGATTTTGTATTTAAGACACTATCAACTACCAAATCAGTTTAAAAAGGGCTAAAAATGTGGTTGCATTTCTGATTGAACAGAACAGTCGTTGGACTGTAGGCTAGATTCTGTTTTGTCCTACCACGGCAAACTAGTACGTAATTAATGGCAATAAGAAAGAGCCGCACAGAACCACACGAAATAGAGACAAAAACAGTCTTGGCACAACTGAGTGGACAAACAATAACTCTCCACACATAAATGAGTAAAATATTACTTTCTTTACTTGAAAAATACCACAAACAGTGATGGCAGACATACAATGTATACAAGTGCAGACATAGAAAAAAGGATTTTTTCTGTGTCTGCCTTTCAATCATTGTATGTCTACCATCACTGTTTATGTTTCAATGAAAAAACAATATCTACTCGTTTTTGTGTGGAGAGTCTTCTCACTCAAGTGTGCCAAGACTGTTTTTTTCTGTAGTACATAATTAACTTGTACTCCTTATAAGCTGTAAGACGAGCAGAGAGGAATGTTCCACAAACTGTACTTAAGGTTGGGATGACTGCAGTTTATAGTCTTCCCTCAGTTGTGAGCGCAGTGGTACATTCCTTCCACCCTCTGTTGGTACTCTTGGGCCAAGTATAGGAAGAGTCACCCTCCCACATTGCAGCTGGCCCATCCCTAATTCCATCATTTGGAACCTCGGCTCACCATAAAGCACCCTCTGTTAGTGCTGCAGGGTGTATGTGTAATAATCAGTTACTCTGCTGTCTATAGGAACATTTTCCTGGCTTTGTCTTGAAGATGTTCAGTGCAATACTGTATAAAATTGGCCAAAGAAGAATGTAGAATTTGTCTTTACTTTGCTGCCCTTTTTCTTAATTACTTTATGACTTTCTCACGGGTAGCAGCTCTACTGAATACACCTTTACTCATTCTGAAACAGGTTTAGACACGTAGATGCTCTTTCACAAATAAATTCCAGCCTTCTGTGACTTGCACATACATAAATAAGGAACATTCCTTTTTGATAATGTAAAACAAATTCCAGTTGAGGCATTTTTAAGGACATCTGGAAGAAACAGTTTTGAACTTGTGCTAATAATACATTAATACAAGCTAAGCTGCAAAACTCAGCTTTCAAACACTGTATTACTTAACTGCATAACACCTCAGATGATCTATGGTGAAACTGCCCCCCAGACCAGCATTATTATACAGTGGGGTTCTAGAATCACTGCTTTTGATTGGCTGACTGGTACCCTCCAGCCATGGTAAATCCTGATATTATCCACGGCAAAGGTGCCAGTCATCTGCATCTTCAAAAAAAAAAAATTCGACCCCAAAAATCAAAACATTATGACCACCATGTTATATGCCCACTAAACTGCAAACTAAAGCTCTCATTGGAATTGTCTGCAAAAAATTTAAACCACAATAGTCATACATCACACGAGTCCTCAGCCAGTGTAAGAAGCACAAAACCTTTGTAAAACAGATCGACTACAGTGACCAATATTAAAAAAAATGTGTTGTACCTCCAAAACAGAATGACGGCCAAACTCAGAGCATGGTTTTGACTTCTCCCCCTCCTGGCTTCTCACAGCTGCTCTGGCTGGCTGCTCCCTGCTGGACTGTCTCTCCACTTTGCCTGGCCCCATATGTATTCCATATCTTGGCAGTGGACATCAGTAAGCAACAGATCCATTTTGTTTATTTGAAGTTTTTATCTAAATGTCCCAGTACCAAGAAAAGAAAAAGAAATTTCCCTCGAGTCACACCACTATGTTTTGAAAGCACAGTAACCTTGGAAACGTGACCCTGAGGGCAGGCTGGGACATGAAGGATGGCGCACTGAGATTTTGCCCCATTTTCTTCACGCTTCAGTGCTACTAGAACAGTTGCCTGTCGCTCCCCAGCTGTTTCCTGCCACAGTAGTCGGGTGGTCCTGACTGTGAACAAAACAGTTTAATAAAGATCATACAGCAGCAAGGTAACTGCAGATAGAGCTTATACGCTTGCTGCACCATGCTCGATCATTTAAGCTGGCTCAGATCAAAGGGCTCTTCTGGGCTAGACTTTTTTGGGAACCTAAATACAGTACTACATCCTTGCCTAAAGTTTAAACCTACAGTTAATTTTTTTTATGTCCGTGTGACATCTGTGCTGAAGGGCAGCTTAAAATAACTGCTAGGGAAATGCTAACAGTGAGAAAAATTGACTATTTTTTTCTGTCGTAAGAACAAATTAAGTAAAAATCATACAAAATGCACAAATAATTATGATTTTTCTTTATTTTTCATACAAAAAATGAAGGGGGACATTGTATAATTGCAGTTATCCACGACAGGGTTATGCTGGAATTTACCCATGCCTGCGTGGTTTGGTCACTCAGTCTGCGGCCTTCTGACTGAACCACGTCAGGCGTGGGTAAATCCCAACAACATAACCCACACCCTGTTGTGGTTTATTGCTTACATTGCAAGGGTTTCAGACTCTTTATTGTTATTTTTCTACCAGTTGTGAGGCAGACCTGCAAAGATGGAATATCTCATATAATAACATATGTAGGTTTGTCTTACAGTCAAGTCGAATGGTGCACCACTGTAACTTCACAGTGGTTTAAATTGGCTTAGTCCCAAGGATAAACAAACTTATGAGACTGGCATTTTGGTGTTTTAACACCTTGCAAAACTAGTAACAAAACATCTTAAACATCTGTTACAACCTATGTCTACAACTAGAACAGTGTCTCTATGATCAAGTGATCTGGATCCTTTTGTTGTGCCTTTTACTAAATCATTTTTATTTATTTATTTTTATTTTAGTCTTTGGTAACCGGGTAAGGCCCACTAGGCACAAGTGCCTGTTCTCAGGGGCGACCTGGGAGCACTGGGTGGTTAAGTGACTTGCTTAGAGTCACACAGTATGCAAGTGGAGGTTGTGAGAATCAAACTCAGGTCTGGTCTGCTGGATGTACCAAGGTCCTTCACACCTCGTTACTCTAACCTCTAGGCTATACTGCCAGCCCATGACATGGCCAAAGGGCTTTTGCCTGCATTGGTCCTACTATATGGAATTCTTCTGATGGTAGACAGTCTCAAACTAAATACCAACTTCAGAATGGTTTAAAAAGTGATCTTGCAAATTTGTCACAGTGTGCCTGGTTTTAGTTTTTCACTGTGTTTTTGCTTTCTTGTTTTTTTTATAGTTTTAGATTGTTTAGTTGTGTATTAATATGTTTTATGTATCATGTATGTTTGTTTTTTGTTCCTATATATTTTAAGTCACACATGCAACTAGGACCTCAGCCTAGTTGTGCTTACCCAGCTAACAAAAAATGTTATAAATAAAAATAAAAGATTTTTTACCCTTTTTAAAAAAGGGTTGATGTTGATCTTCAGCATATCTTTTAAATGAATTATAAAACCCTGTACTTTAGGAGTACCCTAACATAAAGCTGAGGTGAAAAAACAGTTACATAAAATGAGATAAAGTACACACCAGATGCAGATGATTCATTAGGAAAACAAAAACTGTTCACAAAATATTTGTTAAAGCTACTTTTTGTCTTGTTCCACGTAACAGTCCTAACTGCTTGGTAATTATACCATCCAAATATGGAGGCTTGCAAGCAAACAAAGTTGTGATATCATCACAAAACCCTACCCTCTTAGTATTTCAATAACAGTTAGTGAGATAAAGCTGATTATTGATGATTGGATGGCCTCCAATTGGCCTAGGTAAATCCAGATAAGATGGAGGTGTTGTTAGGGAGTACAGGTTCTCAGAGAATGATAGTGTTGAGTGGGGATATGGTGAAGTTGAAGCAAAATACTGCCCATCTGTAGACAGGGCAAATATCTAGGCAGCATCATGGATTGCAAGCTGACATTAAAAGCATCAGGGGCCAGATATTCAAAAGTTTACCTGGGTGCTATGGGATGTTTGCCTGTGTTGAGTTTTGTACCCAATTCATGGGTGGGGTCTATATTCAGAGCACCCCACGGCATTGGCAAAACCCCATTAGCACCTGAGCATTAACTTGCCACTGCATCCATGCAAATGAGGTCCACCCCTGCACACGGGAACAGTGTCAAACTCAAAGATTTGCGCAGGAGGTAACTGCCACCCAACCATGCACAAGTTACCACCTTTTCAAACTCTGACTTAATGGGGTAGAAGACCCTGGTAGCGGGCAGCATTACTGTAGCTGTTTGCCCCCCAACCCCCAAATCCAGGCCTATTAAATCAATGGATGCCCAGATGTCTAGTGGCACCCCCCACCCTCCGATCACCCCTCCTTGTACTATGTAATTTGTCCTTGGTGTCTAGTGACATCCCAACCCCCAATCGCCCATCCCTGTACAATGTAATTTGTCCCTGGTGTCTAGGGGCACCCCAACCCCCAGTCGCCCACCCCTGTACTATGTAATTTGTTCCTGGTGTCTACTTGGCACCCCAACCCCCAATCACCCATCCCTGTACTATGTAATTCATCCCTGGTGTCTAGGGGCATCCCAACCCCTGATTGCCCATCCCCATACTATGTAATTTGTCCCTAGCATCTAGTAGCACCCCCTCCACCCTCTGATCACCCATCCCTGCTCTGTGTATTTTTTCTCTGGTGTCTAGTGGTATCCTCCACCCACCAATCACCATCCTAGTGCCAGCCTCCTCCCCCAGTGGCTAGAAGTACCCCCCAAACTGCCCGTACCGAGCACACCACCCAGCCACCACATGGAAAGGTGCCAAGGAATCAAAGCCAGATTATAGCTCTCCATGGCCTTCTCACTCACTCAGCACAAGCTGTCACTTTGCCTGAGGTGTTAAGTACCACCAAGAGCTTCTCAGGCTCCAAATTTCAAACTGGATGGTATCTGAACATCTCCACTGGGGGTATAATTAACCGGGGGCCCTACAAAGGAACTGCATGGCATAATGAACCAACCAAACAACCAGATCAACCCTGACATCATTAATGCCAAGACTGTATGAGAAGACCAGGTCCAACAAATTGCCATGCTGGTGAGTACAAGGCCCAGTGAAGTCATCAACTGGAGGAACTGCATTCCAAAAAGAGAAGTTTCATTGTCAAACCAGGCACTGAAATCACACAGCACTGACAAATGGGAGAGTCCATGACCACTTAGGCCAAGGAACTCTCTAATTCCTCTTGGAAATGATTCCCTGGTCCCAAGATCAGTACATGAGAATGATCATTGCAACCTGTACCCAGCCCACCTTTCACTGTCTCACATTCAAATGCCCTGGTCAAACCTGTGGGGTCCTGTAAGCTGTACCCAGCCAACCCTTCACAATCACACATTCAAATGACCTGGTCACACTTGTGGGCATTTATTTATTTATTAGCTTTTGGTGACTGAGTAAGTGCAATAGGCATTAACCCTGCCTATTTTCAAGGGTTCCATGTCATAATAGCGATTGAGAAACAGCGATTGCTACTATGGTAAGTGTACATCGGCAAAAAATAATTTTGGCGATGCACACTGGCAGCGCACAGAAAAACAGTACCTGAGACCTACAGGTCTAATTTTTAATGTGAGGGGCTTTGTCCCCCGCACCCCCTTACTCATGGACTCTCAACTCCGGGGGGGGTGCATGTCAGGGGAGGTGAAAAATGTGACTAACTGCATGCTGCCAGGTGGCAAAAAAAAAAACGCACCATGCTGGACCAAAACCCAGTACCCCATGCCTCCCAGCTGACCACCCTCCCCATGATGCCAGCAATCTGGCTCAGCAACTGCTCGCCGCAACCCCTCCCATATGCCATCCCTCCCCTGCATCCCTCCCCGCAGGTGTGCGCACATGTTTATGTGTGAGTTCCTGTCATAGTTTTTGCCGACTGCAATATCCGGTCGCTCTCCTCCCTAGATAGCCGTGATCACAGTCATCAAGATTGACTCAATGTTTTTCCAGGCACTCAATCTGAGTCGCTATGGTCGTGGACTACCATTTTCAAGCACATGCCATCAGTAATGTAGTTTAATATAGTTCTTTACTCTCACCAGTTTTTAATGCAATTCACTGGCAGTTTGTGCACATTAGCATTAAAAGAAAAATTTGGAGTTGGCCTGGTGGTGCAGAGGGCTGAGCCACTGTAGCACTTACCTCTCACCACACTTGTGACCCAAGTTCAGGAATGAATTTGGGCCATCAGGTACTGTGGGAGGGGAGGTCTGGGAGAGGATTGAGCAGCCATTTGGCAACTCTTCTATCCTGGACTCAGGTGGTGAGTTGAACCGGCTGTTAGCTGCCACTGGGTGGTGGTGCCAATGTTTGGGACACTGACTTCAGTTGGGAGAGTGGAAGGAGCCACAGTTCCAGAACACATATGCGCTTCCATGCACATGCACCCTCCATGCTGTGGTGGCTCCAGGAAGTGGGAAACAAAATGGCAAAAATGGGAGGACTAGGGCTTTGTGAAGTGTCGCCTGTGGCACTGCGACCTGCCCTGCTGCTCTAGTCAGGGGGTAAAATTCTGAATGAGCAACACCAGGGGGGAAGGACCCCCTGGCCCTTCTGCAAGGAAAATCCACAGAGGAATCTAACCCCAACTAGGAGTGAGGCAAGGGATAGTCAGCAATGCCCAGGGATGTGGTTGAGTAGTCGCTCAATCTGCCCTAGAGAGATAAAATCCTTTACAAAAACAAAAAAGGAAACTTTGGAAAATATGGTGTTACTTTTAGTAGGCTACTCAAACTTATCGATATAGGACCATCATACATTCAAGCAGTAGTGCACATTACAGTACAGTGATTATGATGTGGAAGATCATCATCATCATCATCACCATAATGCTACATCTGTTTTAAAACTTGTGAGCAGAGACCTTAACAAAGTCTGGCAATGGTACAATTACATTGTTTTCTAAATAGAATATATGTTTAGAAAGTTTGTTCAGATGAACGTGTAACCCCCCTGCAAATGGGGGTTCCCAAAAGACTTCCAGGAGCTTGCTTGAATGCTCCAAGCCTGAATGGTGTTTGGCATTTAAGCCATTTATCAGTGAGTGTTTTTAGAACCTCTGGTACTGTCTCTTTAAGAGCTGTCTGCTTGCAGACATAATTAGTTTGTATGGGGGACTGTGTGTTTCTTTGATTGAGTACCACTCAAGCTGCTGCCAATTCACTTCATTTTTGCAGTCACTAGGAGTGCGAAGGGAACCTATCTGAAAGATGTAACTGTTTGCCAGAAATTATTTAGAGTAATAATGAAATTACAGTTTGTCTAACCTGCTTTCTTTGCAGTCAGAACTGTGTCTGCTAGTTCCCCATTCTAGTTTTGAACTGCTGAACTGGACCAATCAGTGTGGGGTAAGCTAGCTCTAAAATGGTGCCTTGGACGAATCAGAATTTGGACTCATAATCTGAGCCAGCCACAAGAGGATTGTATGGGCAGTGACTCTGGGAGATGTAGTTTAGACTTCAGTGCCTTTTTGGACCAACAGCAGCAGTCTATTGTGAGTGACAGCCAATCCAGTCAAGAACTGGGAGGAACTCAAAGGAAGTGCCCGGTTTTGTCGGTTGGAGTTTCAGTTGAGCTTTGGCAGTGAAGAAGGAAGGAGCCCTGTGCTTTTTCAGTGTGCAGTTTTAGTCAAAAAACGTGTGTAAGACCCAGAGTTCCGGTCTGCAGCTTGTGTAACAGCTTGTTAGGACTGAATCCGTCCTGGAAAAGAATCAAAGGATCTCTGAAGAGTAGAAACCAGGCTCACCCTGTAGAAGACTGGAGGAATTGCTGAAAATTACTCGGTCTGTCAGGAACTGAATCTGCTGTGTGTTCTCCGGGTATTGTGCAGTAATTCGATCGGGATACAGATGCAGCCTGCCTGGTATAGTGCTTTCTTTTATATAAATGTGTGAAGAGGTTTGTGTACCTCAAGTGAGCTCTGCTGACATTGAAGGACCCTATCTTATTTGGAGGTCGTAGTACTAATTCAGGGTTGCTCCTGTTGAATTGCCACATTAAATCCAAATGGAATTACTGTACTGCTGACTGTTTAATTTTCCTTTTCTCTGTGTGAAAGGCCCCTACCAGCTGCCACGGTTTGGACTAGCCACAAGGGCTTGGGTACCCAGGGACAGTAACTGATAGGGATAGGCCTGTGCACAGAGCCATAAGTAGATTATTAGAGTGATAAGCTAATTAACCTGATTTCCCCTGTCCTTGTTATATCCCCTAAATAAATCGGAGCTGCTTGTTTCAGCAAAGTTATACTGCCTGAGGTATTTGTCTATGTTAAAGTACTGTACTGTTGTTGCACTGTATCTCATTTCACAGGAGGTCCCAGTGCGGAACCAGTCCTGAGGGTAAGTGTATACTGTGAAGGTAATTCTGATATATTGTGGGCCACTAGTGGGAAGAAAGGGGGGTTGCAGTGTCCCAGAGGGCTGTGACCAAGTTAGTTTAACTATTGCAAACCCTGACCTCTGGGTGGAGGCACCCGCCATTGGATCCAGGCCCCTCAACCTGTTAGTGGCAAATCAGGCAGGGGTAGTAGCCCCTGGGATAGCGCCATCTAGGGGTTACAAACATAAATAAATCTAATGGTGCCCTCTGTGTGACTGAGTTGGTACCACTGTCACCGCTGGCCACACATTTGTGAGTTCAAGACCCTCATCGTGGGGTTGTACTCATACTCATGGAGTTGTACTCACACTCAAAGTTGGCACTGCAGTACTGCTCCATGGGATTTTGCAGATGACACAAAGATCTGCAACAGGCTTGACAGACAAGGAGGCATGGAAAGGATGAGAAGGGACTTGGCAAGGTTGGAGGAATGGTCAGAAGTATGGCAGCTTGGATTCAATGCAAAGAAGTGCAAAGTAATGCACCTGGGAAACAAAAATCCAGGAGAAGATTACACAATGGGAGGGGAGGTAGTAACAACAACAAAAATGGAAAGGTACCTGGGGGGTAATCATATCAGATGACCTTAAGGTTGGCAAGCAATGTGAGAAGGCAGTAGGGAGGGCTGGAGGGATACTGGGATGTATAAGGAGAGGTATCACCAGCAGAAAACAGGAAGTTGTTATCTGCCTGTACAGACAGTTGGTGAGACCCCATCTGGACTACTGTGTCCAGTTCTGGAGACCCCATCTCCACAAGGACATAGACAGGATGGAGGCAGTTCAGAGGAGGGCAACTAAAATGGTGCAGGGTCTGCAAGAGAAGCCATATGAGGAGAGACTTAAGGAGCTTAATATGTATACCCTTGAGGAAAGGAGGGAGATGGGGGACATTATAGAAACGTTTAAGTACCTCAGTGGAATCAACAAAGTCCAAGAGGGTAGCACCTTTCAGAAAAAGAGGTGTGCAAGAACAAGGGGACACAATTTGAAGATAGAAGGGGGACGGTTCGGGGGCAATGTGAGGATGTATTTTTTCACAGAGAGGGTGGTCGTCGCATGGAACAGCCTTCCTGAGGAGGTTGTGGGTCTAAAACTGTGGGAGAATTCAAGAATGCATGGGACAGACATAAGGCAATTTTTGTGGGGGGTAGGAAGAAATAGGCTGTTGGTTAAATAGGATCTGCAGCTTATCCTCTAGGTAGGGAAATGGGCAGACTAGGTGGGCCAAGCGGTCCTTATCTGCCATCAAAGTCTATGTTTCTATGTTTCTATAGTGTATGTGAAAGTCCTGTGTATGTACCAGCAGGCGTGATCGTCATCCAGTCAGAAACATGCTTGTTGTCTACAGAAGTAATACAAAACAGTAAGCAATTGTCTCTCTTTTTTTTTTTTTTATATCAGGAGTTGTTACCACATTCACAGACAAACTGCATGTGAAACCAAAGCCATTTTGATTTTTTTACTTACCAACTTGAAGTTGTTGTAAATGCTTCTGTTTCTTTTTTTTTTTTAAAGTAAATTAGGGACAAGTGATCAATTCAGCTGCTACTGTCATGTTGATTTCCCATACACTATATAAGATAAGGTATGGGAAACCATACACGTCAAGGCTGCTTGCCACCTCATAGTTATTATGACAACAGGGACCTCTTGAGGTCACTCTGTCATCATAGTAACCATTCAGTGGGAAAACAACCTTATTGTGTATGGTTTCCCATACATTATTTTATATGTTGAGGTTGCCGTCATCTGAATGAAACATCATGCAACAGACCCTCTGACAATTTCTGGTGATTGTGCATGTGGAAGTTAAAGATCCTGTGGCACTTCAAACATAATACTGTAGGTGCACTGGCATCATATTACATGACCAGTGTTTCCTCTCTTTGTAAACAAGTTCTATTTAGAGTTGATTGGATAATCTGGTGAGGCCACTAGCTACTGCAGAATACTAAAGTCTGTTATGGTTAAGTGTGACTTAAACCTGTATGCTCTGAGTCAAACATAATAAAAATCACTAGATTACGCAGCCACAATCTAGTGAAATTTACTAGGAGTGTCCTGCAGAGCCAGACTTTCCTTGCTCAGACATCAATACCCACAATCAAATCCACCCTGTATAACCCATCTGCTGATACCTCCCCCAGTAAAGTTAATGACCTGAGTTCCTCTTCCCCAGTTCCTCCAGTAAAGTCCCCTGATGCCTCCTATACAGGAGATATTTTGTAAACTAAAAAAATACCTGGAGCGACCGAATGCAATAATATCTGTGACTCTTTTTGTACTGACATTAATGGTTCTAACATGACAATTGGAATTAGCCAGCTACAACAACTGTGAGATTACTAGAATTGTGAAAAATGTATTTCCTTCTAGCGGTTTGCATTTAATATCACGTGTCACAGTGATAAAATTAACCCTGCATGGTGTTATGTAATGGTGCACAATATGCAGTAGTACCAAGCAAGAAAACAAGGAACCTGCTTTGCAGCCTTTGTTTAGCAGATGGGCTGTAATGTGTTGAAACTGACTTGAAAACAAACATAGAAAGATTACAGTATTTGGATTGGAGAGGTTTGAACAGTTTAAATGCCTAGCCATGTCCCAAGCTGTTTTGAACATTCCTTGCACATTGTTTTGCCTGCCTAGGCAGTACACCTACCCGGTAGACTAGACTGAAAATGTACGGATCCTGTGGGAAGACATTTTTCTTCACATATGTGCTAATGGTATTTATTTGTTAAAGAACTGCTTCCATGAAAATTAATCAAAATAAAAGTATCTGTGTTGCTAGTGGAATAAAACCATCATATTTCAAAAGATGGGGAGGATCTATGAAAACGTTTAGATTGCTATGAGTTATTTGCTTGCAACTTGCACTATACATTGATGAGTGGGCATCCTAGAAGGGGAAGAAAAGAAACAAAATGATTGATTGATGCTAGTTTATTGAGCTAATAGCTAATATCCTGTAGGAAAAACAGGGTTTTAAGTACTTCAATTATTTTAAAATGAAACCAGTGGTTGTTTCCTTTAAAGGATGTCAGGTGAGTCCCCAAAGATAAACCACTGTGATAGATTTCCTTGTGAATGACTGCATGACTCCAAGGACCACACCTAACACAAATTTGAGATCCTTATCCTTATAATGTAAATTACTAAACAGATGAACTGGATGTTCAAAGGGGGAGGGGTACAATTTAAGATGTAGTTGTAATTTGTTTTTCAACCTGCTTTTTCTGCTCTTGGTCCCCAGTTTGCCACCCTTACTGATGGCTCCCTGCAGCCCTGTCAGCAAACTTTTTGTGGACTTACAGGTTAACCACTCCTTACCCAGGACCTCAGTGGTGGTGGCTGGCCTACACTGTGAGTTGTGCGTGGGCCTGCGTGGGTGCTGGCATTCACTCTGGGTGGACTGGAGCTTTTCCTCCATGCTTTTCGCACAGTGGTGCACATCTGTGTTGGCATCTTGCTGCAGTTCCTTCCTCTGTGACGTGCACACACTGCACTACCACCTAATCACAATCAGGAGGCTGTCCTGACCTGAGTCTACTCCCAAATCCGAGTCTCCGAAGCAGTGATCACTATGATTACTACTGCGCTGCTGGGTCAGCACTGGTAAATTGTTCAAATGAGACAATTAGAAACATTGCTGTATATTATTTAATTTGAGTGCGTGAATATGCATATTTACCAATAAACAGTGATTTTGCTTTAAACAAGAAATTGCAGTAACAATTCCTTAGAGAGAGAGAGAGAGAGAGAGAGAGAAAATCACACAGCTACTCAAATTAGTTTTGACTTACTGGGACCATTTTAATCTGTAAATTGTCCATGGCATACAATATTCATTTTAGCCACACATATACTAAGGTACTATGGTAAACAATAGATTCTCTCTGTCAAATGGTCATGTGGTAAGAGAGAAGAGACTCCATGGAAACCTGAACTACCTATTCCTATCCTAGGCTAGGAATAGGGATGGTAGTGTGGTCAGATGTAAACATCCATTAAAAAAATATAGTAGCAAGGTGGGTTAACTTCAACATTAATATTACATCTGCTTTACACTTATGCAGATGACTAGCAGTATTGATTTTATTAGTAATTGGAAAAATTGGACTAGGAGTTCAGACATATGTATCATTTTCAACAATACTTTTAAACTGAAAGCCTTTACCTGATACAGTACTTATCTAAAAATCTTTCTCTCCTGTGCTACCGAAACCAGTTTTTAAATACGGAAGTGAAAGTGAGCTAGAATGATTTCCCTTTCTCATATGATGCATACAATATGTGTTACTATGACAACTGTGATACAATATCATGGGCATTGAACTATAGTCACTGAATGAATAACTAGCTTGCCCAGGGTAAACAGCCGCCAAAAAATGTCATCCAAAATAATCTGAACCACTACTTATTAATTTAGTTAGTATTCTCTTGCAAACAGAACTCTGACTACACAAAATAATTTGCAGTCCTTAAAATTATAGCAAATGAATAAGGAGCACTGCAGCCTCCTTCAAAAAACAGCTATTTTTAAATTTATAAAAATGTTTGTTGTTTTATACAGTGATATGAAAGCCTACCTAAGATAAAATCTACTTTTAATTTAAATATGCATTGTTATTATTGGCAAATGCAGCTTTCATTTTTTGATTTGCTATAATTCTCTAATTACAGTTAATTTAATTGTAACATTTTGTTGACCAAAGAAAAGTAAATTTAGTTAATTATTAGTACTATGGACATTATTTTGGACAGTAAGTTTGTTACACCTTGGTGCTTTTTACTCATTATAGATTGGCCATATTAGATATGCTATTTATTCCATAGTCCCGCACACATAGCTATTACACTGGAGAAGCGATGCAGGACACAAATAGCTACTGTACAGTTATCCCTAGTTCTGTATCCTAAGTAAAAGAAGCATCTCCCCACACTACACTACAAAACCCATGTTAGCTTCTGCTACTGAACAAGTACTGTAATATAATTACTTTTTCTTTAAGAAGCTTTTTTCAATAGAGTTAAAATATATAAGGCTAATGTACAGTAGTTGGTTAAGTCCTGAGATTAGTTTTATTTTGTTACCTGACCTCCCTCTACTAGTACGCTGTAAGAAAAAATTATCTACTTTGTTTTTTTCTGATTTATATGGAGTGGTTAGGTAGATCTGAACCAAAAGGAGAAAGAGGAGATTGTTTAACCAGCAGGAATGGCACACTAAGCCAGAGCTTGTTTCCAGGTACAACCTGGGAGCACAAGGAAGTTAAGTGACTTGCTCAGGGTCACACAATATGTAAGTGGGGGATGATGGGATTTAAACCCAGGTCTCCAGGTTTGTAGCTCAGTGCCCTTAACCACTACACTGTTCTGCCTCCTAAAATCCTAAACTATGCAGTTTGCCCTGACTTCATGGTATCTGCACTCTATATGCCAGATCCTTAGCTGGAAAGACAACCAGGCCAGGCCAGGATTAAATCAAAACTATGACTACAAATAATATTTAAGGGTAATACATAGTTATATCAATACAACCAATGATACACTCTAGAATACTAGTAAGAAAAAATTATCTCTGTCAAATACTCAAGCAGTGAAAGAGTAAAGTCCCCACTGAAAACTGAAGTACAGTACCGATTCCAGTCCTAGGAGTGGAGCTATGGAGTAGAGAGCTGTGTGGAATATAAAATTCTACCCACAGAATGCCTACAGAATTACCATTCTGATTCTGTGGAATTCTGCAGAATTTGCATGAAGATGCTGCAGAATTTTGTCTAATTTAAAATTTCAGTTAGTTTGCTCTAATTTTTAAATTGTGCATCCTCTTGACAGCAAATTTGGTATGTTGACAGTAACAGCCTACATACATGTACCAAATGACAGGTTTTGGTCAAAAGGAGGCAGAGTTATTGGAGGCCAAATATTTGGCCAAAATTTAGTTTTTAGTTATTTTGATCTAATTTTAAAATTTTCTGATCATCATTTTACTATAGTTTTAGGATTTAGAAAAACTTACAATATGAATCTGTGCACTACACTTTAAGTCTCAAGCTTCAACAGGTGCTGAGCTATAAGTAGCCAAAGTTTGCCAAAATTTAGATCTCTTTTATTTTAGTATAATATTAATAGTATTCCTTGAAATGTTATAAAATTTTACAGGTATACAGATTATCACTGCATTTAATTATGTACATACTGTAGCTTCACATTTCTAGCATCAAATGGGACTAAGCTATAGCCTGCCAAACATGATGCCAAAATCTACATATCAGTTATTTACCTCTAATTTTAAAACAGCATATCCAAATTTAATTAGATTTGAAACATTTAAACAACTATTCTACATGGTCATTTCTGACAAATTTCATTGTTACAGCTTTAAATAGGATCAAATTAAAAGTAGGCAAATTTTCACAACATTTTAAAATAAAATTTAGCATCAATGTAAACTGCAAATTTATAAACCCCTGAAACTTAAAAACTAGAGAACAGAATTCCATTAAATTTAGCAGGTTCTTAGACCTTATAAACAGACTGTGTGTGTGTCAGTTTTATTAATTGCTTTCTGCCTGAAATTGTAAAGTAACATTTGAACTTAAGGTCAAATTCCATAAGTCTGTGAAAATTGTGGAATTTCATGCAAATTCCATAAAATTTGAATTTGCTAATTTCCCTCAGCCTTATCAGGGAATTCTAATTAAAGGATAGGGGCATGACAGGCAGGTAATGTAGGGGGTTCCAGGTTCAGGAGTTAGATGCATATTTGCACCAAGAAATGGACAGCTGAGCTTGGTAGCACACCAGTGGTAGACCCCCGTGTTTGAGCATGGTAGCACAGAGTGTGAACAATTCCAACCTGAATGCAGGATCTATAGAGATCACACCCAGTAAATTGATGATCCAGGGATCCTCACATACATGCAAGTCTGGGACTTGGAGGTACTCAAAAAGATATAGTGGGGGAAGACAATGTTTGGGGTACCAGGAACAAAGAATTCTGGCTATTCCAACAGGATAGGTTGATAGGAAAATGAGTAGATGACTCATTTTAAGTGATTTTGTCACTGTAAAGAGCAAAGAGGATATCAATAGGATCAGTAGTTCTACTGAGTCAATCTGGCTATGCTAAGTGGGGGAAGGCAAAATAGTCATCCAGAGAGGAACAGCAGGACTGCAAAAACCTCAGCTCAGTTTATCAATTGAAGTAGTGATATGTGCATTCTGAATGTTAAATCTGACAAAAAGAATTCTGGACGATTTTTATGTTTCCTTGCACTTGTGCAATAAATATCTTGTGGTAGAATGACATGTGAAAGTTGTGTCAGGGATGAGTCCAATTGCAGAGCACTCTGCAGTGGGCTCGACCCTGACAGACCAATGACCACATAAGCAGAGAGTGATGGTGGTTGGAATTTCACAGTGGGGAAGCGGACGCACTTGAAAAGAATGAAGCGCTCCAATGAGAGCGCTTCATTCCTTTCATTTACATTTACCTTTGTGCCATGTCCCTGCACTCGGCATCATGCAATGAAACCCTCCTGCTCCCTCCCACTGTGTGCTGCCCACCATGCACCCTCTGTTCCCCCACCAGACTGGCAGTGATCTAATAAACGCCCCCACTCCCTCCCACTGCATCCTGTCTGCCCCACACCCTCTGTTCCCCAGCATCCAAATCATCCCTCCCTCCTTCCCACCATGCTGCCCTGCTCCCTTTGTTCCCGATGCTGACCTTGAGGTGCCCAATCCCTGTTTTGGCATTATCTAACCCCCGGATACTGGGAGCCCTCCCAGTGTCCATAAATAAACATTTTTTTCTCTCTTAAAAGAAAGAAAACTGTCCCTCAATTTTTTTTTAAGCCTGTAAAAAAGAAAACAGTCCCTCCCCCATGTCCTTCTCCCTTCCTCTGTGTACCTGCCACCTCACACCCTCCCTTACCCTTCAAGGTCAGCAGCTGTGATATTCTGAGGACCGGGATACATCTGCATTCTTCAAAGTTGAACTGAGGAATCAAGGTAAGCGCTGTATAACGGCTGTCAATGGGGGGGGGTCAACTTATGTTGATATCTCAGTCATTTTTAGGAATTTTGACCCCAAATTTTCAACATGGGATTCTTAGGACCCCTACTCATGAACACAGTCACTGTCATTTTGATATTTGGTCTGGAAAGGTGAGTTCATGGTCACTGTGCGGAATCACCTTTTGGGACTGAGTAACAAAATGACAGTGCCAGTGTTCATGAGGAGAGTTCCCAAAAACCTCATGTTTGGTGCAAATAATCCCCCAAATAACTGTGTTACAAGTGTGTGTTGTGCAGTTTCTACACGCACTTCTAACTTTGCCAAATTTTAATATTTTCCCTCCAGATTTTCAACATTGCCATTTTTTCACACCTTCTCATGAATAGTACAGCTGTCATTTTTCACATCCTGCCCAAAATGGGTTTTCGTACCTATGGTGCAGAATGGTGCATCCGCTGTGTGAAATCACCTTTCAGGATGAGTAAATGAAATGGCAGTGGCACTCCACATGAAGTGGTGTCCCAAAAAGGCCATGTTGAAAATTTAGTGAAATAACTCCAAAAAATGGCATAGTTACATCCGATCAATCAAAATTTTCTACACACGCGTGTAACTTTGGTCATTTTCTATATTTTCACTCCAAATTTTCAATATAGCCGTTTTATCACACCACCTCATGAACAGTACAGCTGTCATGTTTCACATCCTTCCCATAATGTGTTTCCACACCTGTGGCATGGAATGCCATTTTCCCACAAATTTGAAAATGTACACCTCTAAAGTTCATGAGGTGGGGTGATAAGAAGACTATGTTCAACATCTGGGGTCAAAATATGAAAAATGATGAAGTTATGGCAATTCGTTGCAATTTCGGTACGCATGCTTCTAACTGCAGAAAGCTTGTATGTTTGTACCCCACATTTTTTTTTATTTATACCCCTGCTCCACAGCCTTATCTATCTGGAGAGAGCCCCAGCCCCATCTCTTGATGTCCACCAGCTGAAGCCAACCAGCTACCCCCAAGGCTTACCCCCCTGGTGGGGTCAGCGGGGGATCCACCCCCACCAAAACCAGGAAGGCCCACCCCCACCAAGACTGGATCCAGTACAGGGGTTGGTGCCATGGCTATTCGGAGATGGGACCTGCAAGTTCCCTCTGTCATCTGCTGTGAGCATTTTTCCTCCTGGTTTCTCCCCTTTAGGGGCAGAGCGTGCAACGATGCCAGTGATGGTGCCGCACACGCACCCATGTGTGCACCTCATCAGGCATCTGCCCTGTCTCTGACTCGATATCTGCAGCATCAGTGTGCCAGCGCCCAGCCACTGCTATGGGCCAGGCATGGACTGACAACTAGTTGCCCCCCCCCGGAGAAGGAGAGCTGTTCCTGGAATGCATGATCCTTCTCCTCCCCTGCTGATCCCCAGTGGCCCACGCTCATTCCTGAACACAGGTCACCAGTGTGGAATGAGGTATGACATCCAGTGCCTCAACCCTCAGTGCCACTGGGCCAGCAATGCACCCCACAGTTTCAACATATCCTTCTTATTAACCCAGCTTCTGTATTCAAATGCTGTCCAAAATATGACAGCTTGTCACGACATACTCCAGGCAGGCTTTTCCTCCCACCAGAAGTTCAACTAACACAATTCACCCCTGCCACATAAACCATGCAAGGAAACATTTGGCATTGTCAAATGCTTGTTCTATATGCTACCATAAATATTTGAGAAAATGTTACCGATATATATTTTTTGCTTTTGTTTTTTCACTGTAAATTTAAAACTGCTAAACCAATTTATCCAGTTGTGTTAGACAACAGAATGCACACTGGATCTGCATGTCAAATGTTAAGACTATGCCTGCAAGAGCAGAGAAGTCTCAAACATCCACATTTTTGAGAGTTTTCACAAAATTGTGCAAATATATACATAGTACATATATGAACCTCTGTGACTGAAAAATCTCTTATCCAATTCTCCCCATATTTAGAGGATTCTATAACCATTAGAAAAAAGTTATTTGTACCAATTTACCCATGTCTAGCTCTAAAGGTGCTTGGGTTATATGCAGATAATAATTTCCATGAAATGTCCCGCAAAAACTAAAATGACAGAATTAAGCACATATTACAACACATTAGAAATGTGCACTGGGGTGGTGGTGCTAATAGCACAGGAGTCAGTCAATTCAAATAAAATGGGTGCAGCACTCACCCTCACAGTAAGGACACAAGACGAATAAATGGTTAATGACCAGTTTGAACTTAAACCATTTTTAAAGAAAAGTAAGTAAATTGTGAAAAATGATTTGGGCTACATTGTTTATATGAACGTGTTTCAGAGATCTGAATGACTGTACTAAACCTAATAAGCACAAATATTTTGGATGACTCTGTCCCTGCTTTCTCCCCCCCCCCCCGTATGAGGACCCAAATTTGGTATAGTAATACAATGGTGTTGGTGCAAACCTAGTAAATGAATGTTTTTTTCTGCTTACAGATTAATTTGGTGGATGCCTTGCCAGCCCAAACTGTTAACTTATAATATGAATTTGAAGTGAACTGATTGATTTTGTCACAATTGGGATTGACTGTTATTCATTTATTTTTTGATGCAACTAATGAGATCTCATAATGAAGTCATATGTTTTTGTATCGTACACATAGCTTGCTGTGAGTGCCACAATGTTTATAGTAGCAAGCATTTAAGTGGGATGGTCTCAATGTAGAGTCATTCTCTGATGAAGCCTTGATGGCGAAATGTAAGATTTACCTGCTACGCTGTTTATACTGGATGGATGAATAAAACTTTAACCGTTTATTCATCTTGTGTCCATATTGCGAGAGTGAGTGCTGCACCTATTTTATTAGAATTACTGTAAGCACACATGATTTTGAGAAGATGCATCCTAATGCCATGCAGTTGGGCTCATTTTTAGAACACCTACCATCAAGCAGTCAAGCCAAATTTAAGATCTCTGGACCAAGACACGGCTGAGGTATATGCAGATACAAATTTTCATGAAATTTCTCACAAAAAATAAAATGACAGATTTTGAGTCCCTATAATTTTGAGACAATGCATCCTAATTTCATGATATTTGGCATGTCATTAGAACTTCTCCAGTCATTAAGCATGCCACTGTTCAGAACTGTAGCTCAATAGACGGCTGAGTTATGACCAAGTTAATGAATTTTTTTAAATTCCACAAAATTTCAATACAATTCTGTGGAATTTCATGAAATTTCATTGAAGTCCCACAAATTCAGAATTTTCTCATTCTGCACAGCTCTGCTATGGCGGGTTGTGTGACTCATATGTAAACATCCATTAAAAGAATTATAACTACAAGGTAGGTAATGTCTTCTTCTAACAACATTAATGTTATATCTTCGAACACCTAGCAGTACCCTTGGATGAGGGTCTAGGATCTTCTTAGGAAACAGGTTCTGAAGTACTGAGGCCCAAACCATGCCTCCCTTTTGGACTGCACATAACTGCAGTAAAGGCATGTAAAGGTGCAGATTAAGGCTAAAGTAGCAGCTTTGCAGACTTTCTAGGCCCTGTACACACTGTGGATCTTAAAGCAATTTAAGTTATAATTCAAAAAAGGAAAGCCAACAAAAAGTTAAATAAAATCTGCAGAATGATGGAGCCTGATGTAGAAATCTCTGGCAGTGCATGCTTACAATGCTTGGCCGTCTTTCCTGATCTGAAAAGCACAGAGGAAAGCAAAATATTGGATGTTATAATTACTGAATTGAGAGCAGTCCAATGAGAAATGAAAGTATACCTACAAAATCTGCAGACAGAACAGGTCAAAGCATTTGAAACCAGGTACAGATTGACATTTCACAGCCACAGACTACCGTGTGTATGTGTAAGAAGAGTCCTTATAAAATGGGCGTGGAAATCCCTGTGTCCTGACTAGCTGAGACTTGGTTCTAGCTATTGCCTTAAGAGAGCACCACCAACTGCTAAAAACAAGTACCTGCCAACTTGGACAACTCACAGAATTCATAAGCCGCTTGCTTCCTAATCTCCATCATAAACATGGCTGCAATCTTTACTCATATATAGAAACCTTCAACTAGGCCCTAAAATGAAAGTCTATTAAATTAACTAAAGTAAGTAAATAATTTAATGTTATTTTTACTCAAGAACCCCTCCTTACACACATACAAAAATTTAGAAAATCAAGTACTATTCAGATTTTCCACTGCTGGTCTTTCTTTGATGACCATGAAAAATCCCCCTCCTATCCCCACCAGTTTAACAGAGAACTCCCTGTTCCTTACCTGGCAATAGATACAGCTGAGGTTCTGCGTCCACTTGAGGCCTGTGTGTGTATGCCAGTGGAACTCTAAAGAATTTTGAATTCATGTGTTCCATGTTACTATTCCGTGTGTGTGTGTGTTGGGGGGAGCATTCTACTACTGGACTAGTGCACAGCTTTGAATTCTTCTACTCCATGGTAAACAATCACACAGTGTACTGAATATGAAGAAAGACAGATGACTGACAGGTAAAAACATCTGTGGAGGGACTATTTTACATTATTTAGCAACATTTTATTATAATTTTTGTGGGTTTGAAAACTTTTGGAGTATTTGTTTTTTAAAAGTTGCTTCTGGGCCCATTTTATATAAGCAATAAAGCACTTCAGGGACATTGATTGTGCTAGTCTGACACCATGGTCAGGGGTTGAAGGTACTCAGCTTCGACTCATGCCTCACAATGCCCCTGACCATGATGTAAACTTAGTACAACTAATGACCTGTTGTGCCTTATTGCTTAAATAGCACAGCTAGTGAAAACCCAACTTCAGACACAAGCAAAACTGGAACACGTGGAGGGTAGTGTCCATAGAAAGATCAGAATTTATAGACTTCCAGAAGGAACAGGGGGTCTGTAAGTACAATCAGACCTGGTTAATGTGGACATGATCATAACTGACCAAATACTGCTGGATTAAAAATTGTTGGATTAACAAAAACACCATTCGTGTAATGCATTTAATTTTGCCCTTACTCAAAAAATGGCTGTTTCAAATAAAATGTAGATGAAAACACAAGATAGACAACACATTAAACATTAAGCAGAACTTTTCTTTATTATTCTTTAGAAAAATAGTCAGTGATGTTCATTTCACCAACCCAATAGACCATGCCATGATGAATTTTTTTGTAGCACATTATGAACGTGTTTTCACATTTCAGTGGCTGGATGCTATTCCAGGTATTAGAGTAGCATGTTTAGAATCTGGAAAGCCTCAGATACAGAAGTAGGTGGTGGTGGCAGGTCTGACATCTGTGAGTCCTGCAGGTCCTCGTTGACATCTTCTTCAGGATTTTCCTTTGGACAGATGGTGTCCAGGATATCAGCATCACTCAATGGTGGTGATGTCTCTAGTTCACCCTCAGCTGCAATGAACTGCTGTGCAGTAAGGGCGTCCTCATAAGTGGCTGATGGTGGCAGTGAATGAGAACCTGCAGCTCCATCATTTCAGAAGCTGGCATGGTAGGCATCGCAGTTTGACTTTTGGGGACGGGAGTTAAACTCAACATATGGTAAGCTCTGTACTTGCCACCAGCAGTTTTTAATTGTGCTGTCAGTAACTGAGTACCAAGGCATCCCCCCCTTCCACTTCAATGCCATATCCATCCAAGACACCACCAAACTTTTAAGAAATCTCCCAAACCGGGGTAGCCCTGGTTTGGATGGCCTCTCACCTATCCTGCTCAAACTCATCTCCCCTACTATCTCCAAGCTTCTCACTTTTATTCTTAACTTGGCCCTGTCTACTTCATCCACGACGGATACCTGGAAATCTGCAAAAGTGATATCTATCTTCAAAGCTGGGACCCCCACTTGACAGATAATTACAGACCTATCTCTTTCCTCACCCACCTAAGCAAACTCCTAGAAAAAATCATCCACAACCAGCTGCTGGAATATATATCAACAAACACAATCTTACGTGTAGCCAACAACATGGCTTCTGTGAAAATCACTGCACCACCTCTGCACTTGCACTCTTTACTGACTATGTCCTCACTAATATGGATCGAGTAGGGCAAGTTACAGGGGCCATTTTTGTGCACCTTACCAAGGCCTTCAACATGGTCAACCATGCATTCCTCCTCTCCAAGCTGCACAAACGTGGCTGCTCCTGTGGGACCTCTGACTGATTCAGGAGCTACCTCTCAGGCCACTCCCAATCTGTGGACATCGGTACCACCATCTCCCCTGCCCTTCCTGTCTCTACTGGTATCCCCCAGGGTTCCATCCTGGGCCCACTACTCTTTTCCATTTTCATTAATTCTCTCCCCTCTGAAAGCATCAAATGCAAATCACTTCTGTATGCCAACGATCTTGTTATCTACCACAGATGTAAGTCCCTTGCCCAGGTCTCCTCTGTCCTCACCCAGAGTTATGGCAGTGCCCATAGCTGGTTCACATTTAACCTGTTACTGGTTAATGAGGAAAAAAACAAATCCACGCTATTCACGTCCAAACCCAACCTTGCCAAAATTCATAGTTCAGGCTCCTCCCTCTGAATACTATCCCCTGAGGGTCTGGTCCTTGATGACCTTCCCTCTTTCAAATACCTGGGGGTAACAGTCGACCCAGTACTAACCTTCTCTGACCACATCAACAATGTGGTTCACAGGGTCAGTCAAAATCTAGGGGTCCCCTACCGGCTACGCAACTTCCTAACCCCAGAGGCTCAATTAGCTATAGTTCAGGGTAACCCACTTCCTATTATTGACTACTGCTCCCCCATCTATTTTAGTGCATCCTCTGCTCTCAGAACTAGGCTCACGTCTGTCTATAATAGTGCTTGCCACTTTGCTGTCTTGGCACCTTTCTCAACTCATGACTGCTACCTCTATAGTACTCTAGGCTGGCTACCCTCCAAGGCCGCTTTGACTTTGCTGTCAGCTGCATTGTGGACAGCACTATTAGGGCAGTAATGTGTTCCCTTTCTCTTCCTTTCTCAGAGTCAGAACCCTACCCAGGAGACTGCACTCATCCACTGTCCCTCCTCTTGAGGTATCATGGGTCTCCACCAATATGGGAGGGAAAGCCTTATCAGTCGCACCCCCTCTCTGTGGAATGGGATCCCTGCACCAATCCAATCATTGAGTACACAATACAGCCTTCAAATTCCTCTCTAAAACGTGGCTGATGGATAGCACTCGCTGATCCTGCCCACCTGGGTAGCACCTCCTCTAGCGCACATAGTTAAACTACCACCGCACTAACATGACTCCTGGTGGGGTTTTTCATCTACTCTCACTGTCTTGGTCCCTGATCTGTTTTCTGTCCTCCATCTCTCTCTGTCTCTCGAAGATGTGTCATGGCGGGGAGGGCCAGGACTGTTTGTTCTATCCTATGTTATGAATCAATAAGCCTACCGGTAATTTATCAGCCTTACCCTGTATATCAGTTTTCAGTATTTCTGTATTGTAAATCAGTTGATTTTACTGTTTTGTATACCAATATTCCCGTATTGTAAATCAATTGATTTCAGTGTTTTGTACCTTTATAGAAACATAGAAACATAGACTTTGACGGCAGATAAGGACCGCTAGGCCCATCTAGTCTGCCCATTTCCCTACCTACAGGATAGGCCGCAGATCCTAGTTAACCAACAGCCTTTATCTTCCTGCCCCCCACAAGAATTGCCTTATGTCTGTCCCATGCATTCTTGAATTCTCCCACAGTTTTAGACCCCACAACTTCCTCAGGAAGGCTGTTCCATGCATCCACTACCCTCTCTGTGAAATAATACTTCCTCACATTGCCCCTGAACCGCCCTCCTTCTATCTTTAAATTGTGTCCCTTGTTCTTGCAAGTCTCTTTTCTGAAAGATGCTACCCTCTTGGACTTTGTTGATTCCACTGAGGTACTTGAAAGTTTCTATCATGTCCCCCTCTCCTTCTTTCCTCAAGGGTATACATATTAAGCTCCTTTAGTCTCTCCTCATCAGGCTTCTCTTGCAGACCCTGCACCATTTTAGTTGCCCTCCTCTGGACTGCCTCTATCCTGTCTATGTCCTTGCGGAGATGGGGTCTCCAGAACTGGACACAGTATTCCAGATGGGGTCTCACCAACTGTCTGTACAGAGGGATAACAACTTCCTGTTTTCGCTGCTGATGCCTCTCCTATACATCCCAGTATACCCCAGCCCTCCCTACTGCCTTCTCACATTGCTTGCTAACCTTAAGGTCATCTGATATGATTACCCCCAGGTCCCTTTCCTGTTTTGTTGTTACTACCTCCCCACCCATTGTGTATTCTTCCCCTGGGTTCTTGTTTCCCAGGTGCATTATTTTGCACTTTTTTGCATTGAATCCTAGCTGCCATACGTCTGACCATTCCTCCAACCTTGCCAAGTCCCTTTTCATCCTTTCCACGCCTCCTTGTGTATCAACCCTGTTGCAGATCTTTGTGTCATCTGCAAAAGGCATACTTTCCTTCAGTCCCTCTGCAATGTCACTGATGAAGACATTAAAAGGACTGGACCAATCTGAACCCTCGGTGCCCACTAGTAACCGCCCTTTCTT
This sequence comes from Neoceratodus forsteri, assembly GCA_016271365.2. Lineage (NCBI taxonomy): Eukaryota > Metazoa > Chordata > Ceratodontiformes > Ceratodontidae > Neoceratodus > Neoceratodus forsteri. Next base: position 1,700,568,621 of record CM057455.1, read on the forward strand.
CAGAGTGGACTCCATTTACAATTACCTTCTGTGTCCTGTTGTCCAGCCAATGTTTTACCCAGGCTACCACCCTGGGACCCACTCCCAGGCTGGTTAATTTGACTATCAATCTTTTGTGTGGGACTGTGTCAAATGCCTTGCTAAAGTCTAGGTAGGCCATGTCCACAGCCCCTCCCTGGTCTACTACTTTGGTCACCCAGTCAAAGAAATCTATTAGATTCGTCTGACATGACCTTCCCGCTGTGAACCCATGCTGCCTTTGATTGTTCCTTTGATTGTACTTTTGTTTATGTTGCCATCTTTTAGAACCCAGGTCGTGCCTGAAAACGGTCCCTTGGATCACTGCACTTACCCGGTAACCAAAAACACAAATAAATAAATAGGAGTGAATGAAAAGGAGAGCTTGCCGTACACTAACTATAAGATCTTCGTCAGCTTCTGTACATGCTGTAAAGAGAAGGCACAGCTCCTTTTTGTAAAAACACTTAAAGTTCTTAATGATACTAGGTCCATAGACTGGATCTGGGAGGTAGTGATACTGTAGGTGGAAGGACATGGACCTTAACATGTGACAAGTTGGGGGTACTGCATGGCTGTTGATGTTCACTAGAAAGTTTGTGTCTGTGCTGTAGTCTCATGCTGCAGCTATATCAAACACCCAGTCCTTGAACTCACTCCCAGTCATCCACTCTTTGATGTTTGCTCAGTAACGGACATACAGTTCTGAATCAAAATCACTGGCAAAACAGTGTGGCTTTCTGGCTTTGCCAATTACAAATGGCTTGACTTTATGACTGCCATCTGTATTACAGCAAAGGGAAACAGTCATGTGGTCTTTTGGCTTTTTTATTCCCAAGGGATTAACCCTGAGTGTTAAAAGCATTTACCGAATCCAGAATCAGAGAATTATGAATTAAGGAGACAATTAAACAGGGCTTTGTCCTGTGACGGCACATAAGCATTTGGATAGCGAGATATGCAGACTAACCAAACAGGGATTAGCCAGGTCTGACTGTATCAGATTTTTTGGGTGCTATGTTCAGACAGGTCTTACAGCTCGAGGCTGATTAAACAATGGTAATAAAACACGCTTATTGGATTCTGCCATCAAAGCTCATTGATCCTGCAACTTGCCCCAGTCCCTCATTATCTGTTTTCTCAGCTTTTTGCAGCAAACAAGACATTAAATAGAGCATGGCAACAGAAAGATGGAAAAACGTGTCACTTTTTTACAACAAATACAGTACCACTGACCATGTTGGCCAGAAGACAATCATATACTGTACAGTATACCTATTCTAAAGACACTGGAGGTTAAACCATGTTTACACGGTCACATTTGCACTGGAGTAACCCATGCACTCAGGTTGCTCCAGTGCAAATGTGACTTGTAAACACATACCCAATCAGGGTAAGCCACTCACTGAGATGCTCCCAGATTCTCTGGTAAGCTGGGGACACCAAGAGGAGTGAGCGGCTTACAGTGGTGTAAGTGGCGGTGTGGACTGTCTGTGCCACAGTAACCCAGCAGATGTCCAGCTCCCTTGCGATGCATGGCCCCTCACCAGCACAGATAGCAGCGGTGCAGAGAGGAGCCATGTAGACATACAAACCATGGGTGGCAGGAGGTCCAAACCACGCTGCTGCAGTTTGTATTTCCAGGGCTACTGCTGTGTAAACATGGCTATAGATGCTTTAATTTCAGACCTATTTTCCTTTGAAGTCAATGGTGCTATTCCCAGAGTGACAAAATATATTTTACACCCTTGTAGAAGCAATATGGGAGCTGACTGATAGAGGAATCCTTTTACAAGTTCCTCCAATAAAACTGACATAACACTGTGATAGTAAAACAGACTGCTGACCTGGCAAAGAAAAAAGGTGCAACAATGCTAATAGCTGCAGTTTAACACTACCCTACAGCAAGCAATGGAGCAATTGCAACAGATCTGACAAAACAGCAGTGGAATGAAAGTGGCATACTTGGTATTGGGAGAAACAGCAGTAAAGTGATAGATCAGAACTAGTTAGTCTTGGGTAATCGGAGAACTTGGAGGAGTCATGGCTGGGATGGGTTTACTGATTGGTGGGACTGACTGATTGAAGGGGGACCCTGCCTTCCACTCTATATTTTCCAACCTGGTGTACTCTGCAGGGAGCACACTGTGAATTTTTACCAGTCATGGGCTGCACCCTAAACACCTATAGAAGTAAAGGAACAGTCCGCACTGAGATTGTGGTGCAAGGTATATAATAAAATTAAATTTTCAGCACATCCAATACCACACATGTAGTTCTTCAATGAAGTACTCACTTTATTGGTTTATAAGATGCTCATACAAAGAGACAAAATTCAAAGCAGGATAATTAGAACAGCAGGACTAACCCCGGGGAGTTTATCTCGCTGCACAAGCATCTTATGTACTAACAAAGTGAGCACCTTACTGCAGAACTTTATGTGTGGTGTTGGATTTGTGCTGTCATATCCCTGGTGAGTGGTGAGTACAGGTATTTTTGTACTGAACCTGAAATGCCTAACATAATATCAGACATGTGAAGGGGGTCCCCTCAGCCTATGCCAGACTTTAGCAAGGGAGAGGTAAAATCCCTTACAGATTCCTTGGAGTGATCGTGTGGTTCTGGAGGGTAGTTGGGACCTCACAGTTCCCTGATCCATCCATGGTCATCTCTATTGGGTTGGCACTACTGTCCCTGGCTAGTCTGACTCTGACTCTTCCTGCTGTGGAAGCTGAATTACAGCTTTCTTCTTTAACCCATGATTGCAACTATAAGGAAAAGCTGGGTAAACAGACTGTTTCCAGACAGATTTAAGAATCATAGAACATAGGGAATTATTTTCTCCCTTTTTTGACATTTTTTTTTCTATCTGTATAAACGGTTCAGGATCAGACTGCTAGATCACACAACAGTTTGGTTTCAGGACCATTAAGCTGGTAATGCAGTCTTCACCAAAGGTTGATGCAGGACTGGGTGTTATGAGATGAGCAATTTCCATCAAATAACAGAGATCGCAAACTAGTCACCCCCTCAAGTGAACACAGCATGAAGTTTGGACATGGGAAATAATTTTGGACCTGTTAGCCTGTAGCACAACACAGTGCTTATATGCCTTTAAGTTTGATTTTGAGCTTTTTTTCTACCATCTTAGATATTGTCTTTTTCTGTTGGGGAATGGTATAGAACCTATTTCATTTCCTTTCCACAGTCTGCTAATACCATGGGATACCATGTAGAAATAGCTAAGCTCTGGCTCTCATATTTAGTTAGTTTCAAAGCTTTCCCTGAGGTCTATTCAAACTATCATTTTCAGTGTGGCGACTGGTGGTAAAATAAGAAGATGTCACAGATTTATTCTGTCTTCTCCTGTCCCCACTGTTCATAAGAGGGGTGTATCACTACAGAAGCAGTGAAGGTCAGCAGCTGATGCCATTCTGTTCTCCAGCACAAATCCACATCCTATTCCTATGGAGTCCTGTTGACTGTCTTGAGACCTCTGGACCTCTTGTCTAAGAGTTATCCTCAGTGCAGAAACACTTGACACTGCAATGCTGTATTCAACTCCTGATATGCTCAGGGCCACACTTAAGCATGGTCTTTACACCAATTCATAATCAGTGCACAATAGCTTTGGGTTTAAGTTTTGCCTCTGGAGAGCAAGTTCAGGTTGACTTCCATGTTAGAGCTCAAGCTGTTATTACTGATTATTAGTATATTCAGTTTTGGCTTTTAGCTGTTGGCATGTTGCAATAAGTTCATGCACATAGGGAGAACTCAGGAGCATGCAAATTACAACAAACTGTCAAAGACAGGTATATACAACTGCAATGCTCTGCCCCTGCTTCTGCTTACCTGTATGATATTTATCTTGTAAATAAATGGTCTGTGTATGAAATGTCAGTATGTGAGAGATTTGGCATTTAACTTTCAAGGTCAGTAGCTGAAACCACAGGATGTTGTAAAACAGACCAGAAGAACCAGTTAATAAAGACTTCCTTACAGAAGGGCATTTTATTACCTTTTTATGACCTGTCCATGCTTTTGAAGTTGAAACTAAATGTGAGTTTAATGACGTTACAGGAGGCAGGGAAATTGGGCTAGTTCCTCTCCTTTTAGCATATAACCAGAAATGTGTGAAGAGTCATAACATCCCTCAGATCACAGTAGCACAGGAAATCAGCCCAAGAGGACATGAGTGTGGGATTGTTAAGTTCAAAGAGAAAATGTTTAATTAAAGACTGTCATATCTGGGAAATGGCTAGTACAGATTTTTCAAAAGCAATGACTCACATCCTCAAAGACACTTATGTCAGAAATTATCTAAGGGAGGTTGTAGCTGACCTCATCAAAAGGAGTTGGGGACAGACGGAGTTAAAAATGAAACATTGTATATGGGATTGTGACATATGATTCTAGACTCTGACTGGGAAAGCACTTAGAAAGGTAATAGCTAGAAAATAATGAATTATCTGTGGTAGGGGTGTTTGTTCTGAAACTGCCTTTTTGTTCTACAAGATTGTAAGCTGTATGATATATTGTTCTGTGTTTAATTTTACCATTTTTATAATATTTTAGTAAATAACCATTTCTTTGAAATACTGCCTGGGTGTCTTCTCTTTTTTTTTTTGCATGTGATGTATCTGGGGTCAACTCTTACAGCTATTAAAAGGCTTGATGGTGTTACTAAGCTTGGAAAAGATAAGAATATACCAAAGGTCTATTATAGAGTTTTAAGGGTTCATTTTGGAGACCTGGCTTGGTGCCCCTGGTGAAAGATTGTACTCCAGTCCTGAAGAGGGTACATCTCTGAGCCTGTAATTGGGTATGCTAGCATCAGGTCCACAGTTTGAATCCCTCCAGAACTTGAGGCTAAAGGTGATTCAGACCCAAAGCAGACAGGAGGCTTACCCTGTCTGTTACCTGTTCACACTATTGCACTCTGAGGTTGGCACTGTGGGAACAGAGAGCCTGACCTGCGGAGTGCATTTCTGACAACAACTACCTAAAATTATATTATATTGTTGGCAGGGGGAAGGGGGACTGCACTTGGGCCATGCCAGGAATTTATAGTTTATAAGCCACTGTCCAGTAGCAAGCTTAGTGTCTTTTCAATGCCCAACTAAAATCCACAATAGGGACTACACTACTATTTTCAGTATATTCTCAAAATATAAATGGGCACACCACCCAATGATGCACTCTGTGGTCATGGCAACAGTTAAAAAAACATAATGCCTGATCTAATACTGCTGCAGAAGACTCACCTCTCCAGCATAGAGCATAATAAATTGTGTAAGTATGCTTTCCATCAATTTTATGCTTCATTTATAAAACAGGGAGAAGGCGAGGGGTGGTGACTTGGGGACCACTCCACTGCATGTGAATTCCACTTGCTCAGACAAAGAAGGCAGATTTTTTATTTCAGTAGGTTTGATTAATGAGATAGAACAAACCCTAGTCCGACGAGGGGTGACACGTCTTCATCTGTCCAGCACATTTTTGAGAACATGATTCAATTGAAATATGGAATATTGGCAATTAGGAGGATTTTAATTTATAATTGAATCAAACCTTGGATACTACCAGTCATCATCCCTCTCACCTTCTCTCAGCGCAAAAGCATTGTAAGAAATTGTTATCAGACCTGGGGAGAGTGGATGTTTGGCGGCATTTTCATCCCACAGAGAAGGACTGCACTTTTTTCTCAAACAAACATTGCATATACTAGGATCGATTATTTTTTCTCACTGTGGAGCGTATGGAGAGCATTAGGAAATCAAAGTGACTAAATATTGTTGTCAGATCATGTTCCAGTGGCCCTGCTACTAAAATATGGATAAAACACAGCACACTACAGAATGCCATTTTAATTCGGCCTTACTGAATGACAAAGACCTTTAGAAATTTCTCCAGGATAAAATACCAGAAATCATACACTTTAATGCCAATGCGGAGAGCAACCTGGTAACTCTGTGGGAAACTATAAAGGTAGTTCTGCATGGAAAAAAATCATTGCCTGCTTGGAAAAAATGACAGCAGGAAACCCATATGGCTAAAATAATGGCATAACTACATTTTCCTTTACAGTACATTATCTACATAAAAGGGGAGATGCGTCCTGAGTGAAATAATGGCATAACTACAATTTATTTTACAGTACCATATCTACATAAAAGGAGACATGCCTCGGTGGTGCAACAATTGAAACAGTCACAAGAGGAGATACAGGAAATATTACATTTTACAACAGAGCAGACATTACACTACATTAAGCAAAAATATTATGACGGTGGGCATGTGCCTTGAAAATTCTGGCCTATAGGTTGTGGCAATGCCAGAAATGACCTGCCATCCTTAAACTCTGTAATCCAATACGTGGTCAGGTAGTAACCAAACCTGACCATGTGTTAAAGGCTCTAAGCAACTATTATACTTCTTTCTATGAACAAGGGTCAGTTCCCCAGCACGATCACTATAACAGTTTTTTGAACCACTCTATTTACCACAGGATCCCCATATATCAGAATTAATGCCTGGCAAAACCAGTTCAACAACTGGAAATAATGTAAGCTCTCACCCATTTCAGAACTGGCAAGTGCCCCATCCTATATGATTACCCTGTGGAATTCTTCAAAGCTTGTAAATCACAACTTACTCTCTCATTAATGAAAGCATTTCAGGTAGTACTAGGGCAGGGAAATCTTCCAGAATCTTGGAAATATTCCATGATATCAGCAATTATGAAACCTGCCAAAGACAGCATAAAATGCAAGTCACATCTGACAGTTTTGATCCTAAACATAGATTTCAGCATTTTTGTACCAGTAACAGCCAAACATTTAGAAACATTGCTTCCCTCACTTATTCAGGCAGACCAAACCGGTTTTGTTTTAAATTGACAGACCACTGTTAAGCATATCCTGTCTCTTATTAGACTAGCCATAGACAGTAAAACTCCAGCAATGTCCTTAAGCTTAGATGTTTTGAATGTATCTGATAATTTCTCTAGGAAATTCATACCCCCCTTTCAGTGAAGAAGTATTTTCTTACATCTCTCTTAAACTCCTCCCCCCAGCTTCATTGCATGCCCTCTGGTCCTGGTGTTCTTTCTCATTTAAAAGACACTCCCTCCCTGCACCCTGTTGAGCCCTGTGAGGTACTTGCAGGTCTCTATCATATCACCTCTCTTTCATTCTCTCTGTCAAGAGGCATATGTCAGGGTTACCCCTTGTCCCTGGTTATTTTTTGCCTTGTATGTAGAACCATAGACACAAAGAATCTGGCAAATAGCTGAAATAAAAGGTATTACAATCTGAACACTGGTCAATGAAGTAGCTTTTTATGTTGCTGATCTTTTAATTTATTTGACAGATTCAACTGTTTATCTTCCAATACAATAGACTGCATTGGATAACTTTGGCCACTTAGCAGAATATCAAATTAGTCAAGATAAAATGGAACATAGGAACATACAAACATACAAAGAAGCCAGCAGAGGAAGGTCATTTGGTCTGTCTAGTCTGTTCATACTGTAGGGTCCACAGCTTGAGCTACTGTCCCTGCCCCCCTCCCCACTCCTCCCATCCTCCCTACCCATGATCCTTACCTTCCCCTATGCCTATCCCAGCCTCTCTTTAAGCTGCCCACTGTCTTCATCGAGACGACCTCTTATGGCAGCGCATTTCAAGTGTCCACCATCCTCTCTGTGAAGAAGTGCTTCCTGACCTCCCTCCTAAACCTCCCCACCTCCAGCTTAAGACTGTGCCCCCTCATGTTATGGTTGACACTTGGCTTAAAGAGACCCTCCTTATCGCCTTATTTATCCCTTTCAGGTACTTGAAGGACTTAATCATGTCCCATCTCTTTTTCTCTCTCTCTCTCTCTCTCTCTCTCTCTCTCTCTCTCTCTCTCCCTCCCCTTTCCTCCAGTGCCCTCAACCTCTTCTCATATGCCTTACCCTGCTGACCTGCTATCATCTTTGTTGCCCTCCTCTGGACCTTCTCCAGCAGGTTAATGTCCTTTTTGAGGTGTGAGCACCAGTACTGAACTCTATACTCTAGATATGGCCTTACCAGTGACCTGTACAAGGGTAGTATAACCTCCTCTCTCCTACTACTGATCCCCCCTAACTATGCATCCCAGCATCCTGTTTGCCCTTGCTGCTGCTTTCTTGCACTGCGTGGAGTGCTTCAGGTCACTAGTGAGCATCACTCCCAGGTTCTTATCCTCCTCTGATGCAGATACCTGGACTCCACCCAGGGAGTACTCCGTCCTGGGATTCTTAGTGCCAATGTTCAAAGCTTTGCATTTCATGGCTTTAAAGCCAAGCTGCCAGATCCTGGACCACCTCCCCAGCTTTTCCAGATAATCCTGTAGGTCCTGTATCCCTTCATCTGTGTCCAGTCTCCCACAGAGCTTGGTCACCCATAAATAGGCACATTTTGCCCTTAATGCCATCCCCAATATCATTTATGAATACATTGAGCAATATCGGCCCCAACACCGAGCCCTGTGGGACCCCACTGACATTTTGAAATAGGGTAGAACTCCCTCAATACACTGAAGATACACATTTAAATTGGGTCGAAAGAAAAAATACTTAAGGGTACAAATCCCAAAAGATTTAACTCAATTAGCAAGTTTAAGTTACTGCCCATTTATTAAAGTTTTATTGGTGGATATTACAAGATGGGAATTATTACCCCTACATTTAATTAGTAAATCAAACCAATCTGCATGGATGTGCTTCCAAGGTTATTATATTGTTTTCACATACTCTCAACATCATTTGTCCAGGCTAGTTTTAACACTGAGGACAAACTAATTTATTTATAGCATGGTAAGGCATTTACAGAGGCCTAAAATAGCTTAAATCAACAGAAAGGAGGATTATTTATTTATTCAGTTATTTATTTATTGTTTTTTGGTAACCTGGTAGACCCACTGGAACCAAAGAGTCAGAATTAGTTACACAAAACAATTACATCGGTAAGAACAGAGTGCATAACCAAGTCACACAACTAGGGGTGGATAAAAGTTGTGAATTCCACTTCCGTGAAATTTTGGAACTTTCACCATTGGCGAAACTGGGATTTTATGTGGATTTTCACCATGTTCTGCAGACTTTTTTGTGAACTGCAGAATAATGCATACAAACTGTGGCGTTTATTCTATCCACAGTTTAATGAACTGTCAGTGAATGAGCGTGTGCTTGTACAACCACGCGGTCATTCATTGACAATTCAGAGTGCCACCGGTAGTGGAGAGAGAGGAGGGCTGAGCCAGTGGCCTGCTCAGGGGCAGGATGGGGAGGCGGGGTGGTGGCAGATGAACTGTCAGGGTGGGAGGGTGGGGATCCCTAGACACCAGGGAATGGGATTTTTATAAGAGATTGGGGACGGGGATCTATTAGACACCAGGGAATACTGGGAATAGAGGAGATGAGTCAGTGGAATACATTACATTATATGCTGCTGACTGTATTTTGGGGATTAAGGAATCCAGGATAGGAGGGTCTGCTAGACATCAGGAAATAAAACATTTTGGGGCCATGACTGGTGGGGGGGCCACTAAACACCAGGGAGGGATCCGAGTTTTTGATTCCTCTTTACTGGGACCCGTGGGCCGCAATCACTGGGCAGGAGGGTGGGAATCACTAGACACCAGGCATCAGGATTTTTTTTTTACTTGGGACCCATGATCAGTGGGTGGGGGGGCCACTAGACACCAGGACAGTCTGAAGGAGGGATCGGAGTTTTTTTTATTTATTTATTTACTGGGACCCCTGATCAGTGGCGGATGGTGGATTAATGAATTAAACTGCAATTAAAAAAAAGCCTCAGAACTGACCACTGGCAGTGATCCGTTCTGCAGATTTTTTTACCTGCAGTTCATATGTTTATTCTACAGTTTTAAGGTGGAATTTCCATGAAAGTTGCGAAAATGATTTCCAAATTTTCATGAATTTGCACTTTCATTGGAAATTCCGCTGGCTGAATTTTTTGCACACCCACATACGCAACTCATTTGTGCATATAAAAAGGTAGGAGACAAGACTTTTCAACAAATTCAACAGCTAATACAGGACAATAGCAATGTAAAACAGGGTCACTTTCAGCAGCAGGCACTGTGCAAAGTCTGGAACAAATGCCAACAATACATGAAAGAGAGACCTTGCTCAATGCCCCTTGGAATGAAAACACAAACATTTTTGTTTGTAATCTTGGAAAAAAAGTTTTATTTTTACAGTGGACACATATTATAAAAACAGGTACATCACCCCAAAGTGAAAAATAACTTCCCAATGATCATTTCACACCTGTGTAGGTGCTTTAATAAGGGTTATCATATTGAGGGAATACAGGAGAATCACTAGACTTGCTACAAAAGTGGAAATTGTCCAACAGGGAACTTACATAGAAAAGGAACAGTCAGAGAAATTGTTTTTTGAACAGGTCATGTCCAATACAATTTCCAGTGTACAACAACAGTGCTTGCATGTCAGCAATTACATTTGGTTAGGTTGAGGAGGTGCTTCTTGGGAAACTAACTTGAAGGAGCTAGGTGTTTGACATACTGTTGGTTTATCAATAGGGAGGAGGATGTTTTACATGGAGAGGATAGGTAGACAAATGGTCCTTGTCCAGTACTGGTTTTCATGCAGGGTTTTGAGACAGGCTCACAGAGCACAGACCTCAAGTTCTGGGAGGAAGTCTGTCTGGTTAGAAGTTCAGACCATACTGGGGGAGAATTTTGCTTAAGTTGCTCAAAAGTTTCCAGTATGAGGAATTACAATGCTGCAGCACAATTGTGTCATGTTTATTGCTGGGTGGGCCCATCTTATACTGCATGTTAGAAACTGATAAAATTAACTCAGTTTCTTCCTAATCTTAAATTGGCTTTATTTTCTAATTCCATGTGAAATTTAAATGGAGTTACAGGTGATATCCATCTACAGAATGTGCTACAATTATGGTTTGCACAATTATAGAAAGATGCAAATGTGACATTGTTAACTGCACTCCCTAATGAAAAAAGGTTCTCTCAGATCTGTTGGATACCACATTCCAACATTGGCAGTACAGGCTAGAGGTTAGAGCAATAAGCTGTGAATAAGCTTGGTACATCCAGCAGACCTAACTTTGAGTGCGACGACCTCCACTTGCATAACAAGTAACCCTAAGCAAGTCACGTAACCTCCTCAGTGCTCCCTGGTCTCCCCTGTAAACAGGCCTTGTACCCAGTGGGCCTTACCTGGGCAACAAAGAATAAACTTTTTTTTAAAACATTGAGAATGGCAGGGCCTTTGTTGTATTTTTTAATTTTATGGTCATGGTACCATACTCTCGTTTGCTCAGCTCAGACAAATCTACTCCTTGCAACAAGTGGATTAATTCCACTGTCAACAAGTTAGACACTGTTATTTAGCTACTGATACAGGAATAAAGTAGGATGCAAAATCAGTGCTTCCATTAATTACGTTAATAATTTAATCTTTTTAATTGCCTATTTTTTTTGTAAATGTCTGTATAGCAACAGACGTTTGCATGCTGCCCAAAAGTATAACCAGAACGATGAATAATTAGGCAGCTTCTGTTTGAAGAGCACATAGCCATTCAAGGACAACTCATAAACAGGAGTACCTCTGTGGAAAACCAGATGACTGGATAAGATCCCTAAAAACTGGCTTTTCTAGTTATAAACCTGCCAAGTGGCAACACTATATCACGTCTGAAGTGCTTGTTTTTCTTGGCCTGTGTCAACAGCTAAATCAGTGGGGTAGAACAAGCATTTCACAGATGATGGTGCCGTCAGCTTGCAGCATGGTTAGTCTTCTAAGGAGAAAACAAACTCAGCTAAGCCTATGATACCACCTTAATTCTAGAAGCCTATTACCAAAAATGGATGTTATACAGGAATGGGTTTTGGATTATAGACCTGACATAATAATAATTTCGGAATCTTGGCTAAGTAAGAAGGTACTTGATGATGATGTTCACATCTCTGGATACCAACTGTGGAGACATGATAGAGGGAAAAGGGGTTGGGGAGTTGTAGTATATTGTACTCTGGCTTTGGAGATTGAAAGCGTAGCATGTGATATACCTACAAGGGGTATGGAAAAGGTCATTCTAGAACTAAAACTACCATACTACAAACCTGTTCTACTAGTGGGATGTTACCTCCCCCCTAAGGGAGATGAGCAAAGTCTCTCTGCCATACAGGATTTTTTATTTCCCTTTAGGGACAGCCATGAATTGGCTGTCCTAGGGGAATTTAATATGGACTGGGCAACAGTATCTCCTACTAGTATAATTATGGAGTTTTCATTGACCCTGGGATTTACCAAGTTAACTGATACTTTTACTTGACTGAATTCCAAAGATTCCACTTCCTCTACTATTTTGGATTTAATATTTACCTCAGCTCTAGATACATTTTTGTGTCATGGCGTGTTGCCAGACACCTTTAGTGAGCATCAGGTCACTTTTTGTATTAGAGAAAAAGATAAGAAAGCTAGTCAACTACAAGTGAAGACTTTCAGAAATTAAAAAAATGTGGATTATACTGTTTTCATGGTAGAGTTGGAATGCAGGAACTGGAAAAGATTGGCCTTAATCCCTGATATAGATAGTGCCTGGCAATACTTCCAAACTGAGTTCTTGTCTGTTTATAATGCCTTTGCCCCATTAAGGTGTAAAAAAGTTAAGAAAAACAATTCTCCTTGGTATACAGCACATCTTATGAAGTACCATAGAGCAAGGGATGCGGCTAGGAAATTAGCAAAGAAAAATAATAAAGGAAAGCAGTTCTGGGATAAATATTGCTATGCACAAAATTTATATATAAAAAAAATAAGGGAGGCACAGTCAGAGTATTTCACATCTGGTTTTAGAGCAGAAAAAGCTAATAACCCTCGAGATTTTTGGAGCATGGTACAAAAACTACAAGGCGGTAAAAATTTGGAACTGCCTGCAGCCTTCATAGTAAACAGGGTTTTGCGGAACACTTCAGATGGAGTGGCAGATATGTTTAATGAGATGTATATAAATACAGGATCTCATATTGCTGGTCCCTCCCTTGCCTCTGGGATATCAAAACTACAAAAGGATTGAGGCACTGGATGCCACACCTCGCACCATGCTGGCAACCTGGGTTCGGGAAAGGACTCGGGCTTCCGGGGGTTGGCTGGGGAGAGGGTGGATTGAGGGTCCCAGAACTGATCTCCTCCCTCTGGGGTGGGTAGAGGAATACACGTCATGCTGTAGCAACAACTGGTGATGACCGAGTGCAGCACAGTACAGTGCATAGAAGGGGAGGAGCATGGCAAGACATCGGTTTATGCACGGACATCATTGCACTGTTGACTCCTGGGGAAAAACTGGAGGAAAATGGCTGGGCACAACCATGGCAGCTTGATGGCTGCACTCCCACCAACCTGGAGGACTATTGTGGAATTGCACTGGGGTGCCCAGTCCAGCTCGGCTCGGAGAGGCATGAGGAGGCCATCCAGTGGGCTGGGGTGACCACACTGGATCCCCATCATGCGAGTGAGCCTGCTGCTCTCTGGGGCGATGGGGGCCAGCGGCTGGATGCCCCCAACGGGTGTGATGCAGACGGCAAGAAAAAGTGTGATATGATAAAAAGAAAAACTACAAAAGGATTATAAGGATAGGGATAAACTCACGGGTCATTTTTCTCTCAAAACTTTGGCTGTAAACCAGGTTCTTAAAGCCCAGGGTCTGGACTGCATTTCTTCTTTTTTACCTAAAATAGCTGCACCAGTGGTTGTCACACTATTAATAGATATTTTTAATCTTTCCATACAGACTAGTTCCTATACACTAGCCTGGAAACAGGCAAATGTAATCCTTCTTTTTAAGAGTGGCCAAAAGTGCAATATGGGTAATTATAGACCAATATCACTGTTGTCAGTTACCTCTAAGATTTTAGAAAAATTTATAGCTGGGCAATTGAAGAGTTATATGGAAACCCAAAATTGATATAACCAATACCAATCAGGTTTTAGGGCATTGCACAGCACGACTACGGCCCTGGTCAAAGTAGTATCTGATGTTCAGGTAGCCATGAACAAGAACCTCCTTTTTTTTTTTTTTTTTTTTCTTTAATTTATTTATTTATTTTGATGATATAGCTCAGAGTGTGGATGCTTCAATCATCATATTATCTCATGAAGGCATATTTGTCTTCATCATTGCTAAATCATCTTTAAGCTGAATGGTCCAGAATAGCCAAAAATGGTTGCCAGATTGTCTCTAATTTGCTAAATTTGCCTGCCAAAAAGTAGACAGACTTTTTTTTTTTTGCTTTATCTGTTTATCTCCCCTGCGACCCTCACCTACCTCTCCTTCAGGCCAATTGCCACAAGGACTCTCACCTCTCCCGACACTGCCGCCGATCTCGACCCCACATGGCAGCCACCTCAGGGTAACCCGATGTGACTCTTTGTCGGGTGGGTCCTCCTCTTCTGAGGAGAAATGGCCTATTGGCCTAGACACTGGCCCTGGGTGCTGCTGCGGCCAGGTCGGCTGTCGCAGAGCTCGGGGAGGCACTGGTCCAGGTGGCTGTCATCCGGTAGGAGAAGACACCATTTTCTATTTTTTTCCTCCGATTCCCCTACTCACGTCACAACTGAGCTTCCACTGGTCTCAACCGGGGGCCGCTACAGAGTGACGCCATTCCCCAACCCACTCCAGGAGAGGAGAGCAGCTCTCCAGACACTCAATCCTACTCCTTCCCCTGCCGACCTTCTGGCGCCTGAGTCTGTTTCCGAACCGGGGTTGCCAGCATGGTGCGAGGTAAGGCGCCAGCGCCTCAGCCCTCTGTGCCACTGGGCCAGTCCAAAAGTAGACAGACTTGTCTATATTGCCATGATCCAACAGCCCCTGGATCCACTCTCTATATGTTGGGGATACTGTGTTTTTTCAGTTTTGTAAAATTAATATAAACGCAACTAAAATTACAGTATTGCACAACATTTTTTGATACCTTAGCTGATCCTGGGTGTCAACCGGGAATCCAAAAATTATAATGCCAGGATCAAAAGGAAAATCATACCCCAATACCTTAGAGAGAGTGGCTCATGTGGATGTCCAATAAACTTTGATCTCAGGGCAATCTATCAACATGTAGTGCAGCATCCCCCTTCCCCCTCTACACCTATTGCAGAGATCTGTATTCTACACATTCATTTTGTAAAGTTTAAAAGGAGTGAATTAAGTCCTATGTAAAAGGTTAAAGTAGATTTGCAATAGATGGACAAGGGCCTCCTGGTTTGGGCCATATTTATAGATCTTTCAAAGGCATTTGACACTTTGAACCATGGAATGCTTATTGAAAATCTGAGATCTGTTGGCCTCAGCCAGGGGGCACTAAAATGGTTCCATGGCTACCTGACAGGGAGAGAGCAGTGTGTATCTTTGAGTAACAGTTATTCTTCAACATTTCTGGGGTCCCTCAAGAGTCAGTATTGGGACCAGAGTTGTTCAACATCTATAGAAATGGTGTCGGAGAACTGTTGGGTGATGCCGACACCATTTGTATGTGGATGACACGGTGTTATACATAGAAGGTAAGACTGTTAACCAGATTCAAGAAAAACTCCAAACGGAGTTTAATATACTGCAGAGTTATTTTCGGGACCATGGTCTAGTTCTGAACCCTACAAAATCTCTGGTTATGTTGTCATCTGGGAAACAAATTCCAAATAATCTAGCTTTAGATATAAGGACATTAGATGATCATTGTTTAGTTTGTGTTGATTCATATAAATACCTGGGAGTGTGGATAGACTCACAGTGTAAATGGGACATACATATAGATCTGTTAACCAGGAAACTAAATAAAAAAACTTGGAATTTTGGACAAGTTTAAAAACTATTTACCAATGGATGTTAGACTGAAATTAGTAAATTCCATTATAGTCCCATTGTTAGACTACAGTATGGTGTTGTTGTCTTTGGGAGTGCATCTGGGGGGAGTGCTGTGCAGGCTTGATGTGTTATACAATAGGTATGTACGGTTCATCCTGGACTCACCCAGGGATATGCACCACTGTTCTCTGTATAGGGCTTTGGGTTGGATGGAACTGACAGAGCGATGTAAGTTACATGTATTACATCTGGTTTACAAATATAAACACAAGAAAATGCCCCAGTATATTTTAGACCTAATAGAGGAGAGAAAGGTTAGGGAGGGTCTGTGTGCATCAGGTACTATTGAGTATGTGGTGCCAGTTATGAACTCTACTAGGGGTAATTCTAGTTTTAGGTGTGTAGGCCCTAAGGCATGGAATAGGCTACCAGGACAGGCCAGCTGAGGCCACAAAATAACACTATTAAAACTTGTATTTGGATGCTGCTATGGTGCCAAAAATTTATTGTGGATGAGAAGGAATGTTTAATTCCTAGTGAAATTGTGAAGTGATTTTGTGTTCTGTGTTTTAAATGTTGTTATGTACATAACGTTGTATGTTTATATATTGTTAAAATTATAGTGGCCTGTACTGTGAACAAGAGAACCCAGTGAAAAGTAGCTTCTGCTAAATTGGGGCTATCCTTTTCTGGTTAAAACACAGAACACAAATTTTACTACTACTACATGATACCCACTATACTGCCAGAGAGACCCTGTCAGAATGTTGGGATAGACCCTAGACCAATTTAACTAGAAGTTACCTGATGACTTTTTATGTTTCATAGAGATAACTCATTGACTTGCACCACATCTCAAGACATTGTGAAACATCTGAAATCAATATGTGTATACCCTGGGATACCTAAAAAGATTATTTCATATACAGAATCCTAGTTTTCTGCTGTTAACTTTGATACCTTTGTAAAGCAGTATGGATTCACTCACCTTACCATCAGCCCTACATATCCAAAAAGGGTTCCACCATAATGGTTCAACAACAATATTATCGACCAACATAACAGAGACAACAAAATGCCGATAGCGACCATGTCGCTCAGCAATTGTGCCACCCGACTGCCATCACGGCAAAGCACCAGGGCACATCCCAGCTGTTTGCAGGAGGCTTTGCCCCCACACCCTTGAAATAATATAATCACCTCCAGGTCAGAGGTGTAGAGGGGAAACAGTGCAACAGCCCTGGGGCAGCACGATGGTGCGTGCTGCAAAATCCTAATTGACAAAATGGCTGTAGATCGGGTTGAGGTACCCACATTGCCTCAATGTAGGGGTTTCGCTGTGCTGATGGCACACCTCCAAAAAGTAATGGTGAGGCAGCGATATCACTACAGACCATAGATAAACTATTCAGGACATAGAGGTTCATAATTAGCTCTGCTTACATACCGTAATAAACTGCTAGTACAAGGAAGCCAACAAATGCAAGGTTATTCACCTGGGGGAACAAAACCAAGAAGAGTACTGTATGGGAGGGGTAAATTGAGCACTATGGCACAGGAAAGGGACCTGGGAATCATTATTAGCAGCTCCCTCAAACAATCAAACCAATGCAGCAAGGCCTATAGTTAGGCTACTAGGATGCTGAGGTGTATCAGAAGGGGTATTGACATCAGGAAAAAGGAGGTACTACTACCTCTGTATATGTTCTTGTTGAGGCTGCACCTTGAATACTATGCTCAGTTCTGGAGTCCTCACCTAAGGAAGGGCAGGGACAGCCTGGAGACAGTGCAGCTCAGAGTGACCAAGATGGTTCAGGGCCAGCAGGGTAGATTTTATGAAAATTATCTCAAGGCATTGAACATGTACTCATTGGAGACCAGGCAAGAGAGACAGGATATGATAGAGACCTTCAAGTTCCTGAAGGGAATAAACAAAGTACAACAAACAAACAAGCATGGTACAAGTAGGGAGCAAATTGAGCAGGGAGGGAAAAGCAGCCATGGGAAATGATGATGATGATGATGATGGGTGGCCACAGGGTTGTGGGGCAGCAACAGCAGTAGTCTAAACTGTGAGCTGCACAACTGAGCAGATGTGATAGACTGCTTGGCCTGTATCTGCTGGCATTTCCATATGTTCGTATATTTGTAAAGTGAACTACATGGAACTATATAGCAGGAGTACAGAGGCAAGAACCCAAAGGCACAAGTGGAAACTGGGAGGGGAGGGTTAAGAGGGATGTGAGTAAGTTCTATTTTAAGGAAAGGGTGGTGGAGCCATGGAACAGTCTGCCAACGGAGGTGGTGGGTGCCAAGACCATAAATGGTTTCAAGCATGGCTGGTATGGAGGGAAGGGTTGCTCACTGAAGGCTGAAGAGTGGTTGCTCAGGTCAGTATTAGTAGGCAGAGGAGCAGGTGGTTGTACCGGGAAAGATAAAACCCTATATGGACAATAGGTCCTGTTACTAATGGGGAACTCTGGGCAGACTAGATGGACTTACCTGTAGGGTCATTTTCTGCCATCATTGTCTGTGTTTCTGTGACAGTCCAGCAGAACCCATGTGGAAAAGAAACATATTTCGAGTATATGTGTTAAAATATATATGAAATACATTCTGAATTTCATCTGTAAATGTATTTTCATAGTAGTTTCCAAACATATGCATTATATCTCAAATTGGCCAATTTTTCAGATGTACAGTATTTGAAGCATATATTTTAGATGCATGTTGCATATTATTTTTATATACATTGAGATATATGAAAAAGCAAATGTAGAAAATGTGCACAAGGATATGTGGTGCTCATGAATGAAAAGAAGTCATTGTAAACATGAAATTCGAGCATGCACCACCTCAAGTAGAAAACAGATGGCAACTGCTCATATAATGTTTTTAAAAGTAATTTATTTACACAAGACCAGAGTGTACAACACCCCTCAACATGTCCCCATGACCTACATCAAAGGCTTGATAAAAGACAGATTCTGTCCAAAACGTGTCAGGCAGGATGTGTTGAGGAGTGTTCTACACTCCGGTCTTGTGTAAATAAATGACTTTAAAAAAACATTATATGAGCAGCTGATCACCTTGGTTGACAACATTCTTACACAAGGTAATATAAATTTATTGCAAATTTTAAGCATTTTAATACCAGCAATATTGCTGTGTATGAAATAACATTATGACTCCTGATCAACTGGATAAAAACACTGAGCAACCAAACTGACCAAATGAGCCAATATGAGTTGTGTAGATACACCAGCATCCCTGCAGTTGGACCAGCACCTATAGTTCCTGGAGTAGCATCCCCTATTCATCTGAGCACTCTTCCTGCAGCTGTACTCCATCCTCAGCCCCCAGACCAGCCTATGACCCTGGCTGGTCATCATTCCTGTACTATCCTGTGCCTTAGGCCAACATACATCCCCTACTCAGCTGACCACCATCTCGGCAGCCAAACCACCACCCACAGACATGTTGCATCTCTCTCCACTCTCCATCCTCTCCAGCTTGGATGGTACCCCTCCGCCCTTGAAGCAGTTCAGTCCTTCAAGTACTTTGGTGTGTAGGTAGACAGAAAGTGACTTCTCTACACACAATGATGCCATCTTATTGCTAGACATTTATTTATTTATCTTACTGATGACATTGAAGCTGGCCCCAAGGGGTCTTGCATGCCATGACAAAGGCAATGGGACTGATCTGATGGACAAACAGAGAAAACTGGAGAACCGCCATTGCCTTCAGAATGGCAACCACTGGCACACCCTGGCTAACCTATGTGGCTCTCCATTGACTACGGCTGAAGCAGCTACTGCGGGACTGGGTCCCTTCGCACTTGAAATGTAGAGAGTGTTGACACTGTTAAACAGCTGATCACATAGTCTGCGGCCTATTTCGGATACATGCATCCACGTGCAGTCAACACAAGTGCATAGATCACATATGCTGTGCAGCTGCACAGAAGATCAGCACATGAAGCCAGAGTCTGTTTTCTGTAATTGAGATCACACAGACCCGGGCGTCACCACGCATCAGGGTGGGCAGGATTTTTTTCTGGCAATCAGACCATATACTGGGCAGCGAGGTGGGACATTCTCTTTAATGCAAGAGAGGTGTGAATAAAAGGGAAATGAAACAGAAAACAGTAAGAAAAGGAGAATGTCACATATGCCTACTGTACTGTATTTCTTTTGTGGGTGTCTTCAGCATCCTAATGTCTGCACCTGAAAAAAGTTAGAGAAAAACTTCTAAAGAATTAGGTGTCCAAAAAAGGTGAACAAGGCATCTGAAAGGAGGAAGACATAGCTGTTCAATAGATGAGTTAAAGATTACCTATGTATCTGTGCTAGTGGCTGTACAAAAATGTATAACTAAGAGGTGGCTCACCACCCAGATTCCGTATCTCCAGCACTGGTGGGACATACTAAACAGTTTATACACCATGGAGAGGATCATGTTTGAGCTGAATAATATAACTATTTACATTTAGGTAGACCTCACAGATACTGCATGCTATGCAGCACATTCCCACCTTTGTGTCTTAGAGCATAAAACATTACAGGGATGAAGAGAGGAAGGGTGGGAAGGCATTCCATGTGTGGAAAGGGAAGGATGGCAGGTGAACAGGCTAGATACAGCTCCCACAACAAGGACAGACATCAGCTCACCAGCATGGGAAATAAGGAGGGTATCTCTGCTGTCCTACTGCTGAACCACGGAGAGCAGAGGTCTTGGAGTTTATTCTTTTTAGCATACGATATTGGCTGGTCATGTACCAGTCACTAACTGTTGTACTGCTATTGCTGCATGTATCATATATGTATTGTAGCTTTCTTAAAAAATGTTAATAATATATTTACAAAACAAAAAAAGATTACTTATCTAATCTAATTTTTTATCCCAAGTGTTTTTCTTTCTTCAGAGTGCCACCTCTTTAACCTGAAAGGTAAAAACACAATAAACAGTCATACATGCTGCTGTTCACTTGCTTACTGTGGGATTCATACATTGTACTGTGCATTTACTGTGAGATAGGATACTAGCGTTGTATTGGTCAATTACTGTGTAATTGTTCTAACTGGAGATTGGTGGCAATCTTGGCTCTGCCATCTCGCCCTCTCCCCTTCCCTCCCCCCAGGTAACCTGCTTCCTGCCTGACCTCTATGTTGTCTCCACTGACCTGTTAGTCCCTTCCATTGCAGGTGGCTCCTCACTCATTGGAACACTGGTTGTGAGTGGGCCTCCCAGGCTCAACCCCAGGAGTGGCATCTGCAGCATGCTGTGCAGGTAGTGTGTGGCCTGGACAGTTGACTCATAGCCTCTATGTGGCTGCTGCCTCACCTGCCCCCCCCTCACCCTGGGAGGGCATTTCCTTTATTGGTGTCCCACCCCATGCGACCTATGATGCCAAATTATTACTATCACCTCTAATTCCTACTTGCACATTATTTTGTTTGTCCACTAGGTGTTGCTATAGTCCTTACCCTGTCTGGCAACATTTTAATTAATCTCCCCATTCTTCTGTTTGTGGTGTTACATACCCCCTCCCATTCTGCCCCCCTTCTGCCATTCCCATCACTTTGCTCTCCCTTGTGTTCCATTTAAACCATGTTATGGCTTTGAACCAGCGACCCTTAACACCAAATCCTACCTTATTCAGCAGATCAACCCTCTAGGCCATCCAGCCTCCTAGGGTCTTCTCCCTTTATCTCTGTGTTATTCCTGTTTGGTCCACTAGTGTTGTATGGGGAGTGATAACAGCCTCATCCATTCTGAGCTCAGAAACAATCTCCCCACTTTCTCATTGTTTGGTTATTGAGATTGGCCACTAGGGACACCATATGCTAGCTTCTAGTTAACCCTGTGATACTACCACTTCCAAGTGTCATGGCTCTGTGATCTCTCTCAACCACTGTTCCCTGTAAACTCTGCTAGCCTATGCAGGGGTGTTTAGTCTCCTTCTGGTATTAGTTGCTCTGATCCTTTTATGACTGGGTTTACAGCTAGTCCTCTACCCCCTTGGTACTTAGCCCTGATCCTTTTATACCTTCTTTACTTTTCTTTTACCAGTTCTCTCAGCCCCTTATACTCTCTCCTCCCCCCCCCCCGGCTCACACCATGCTCAATACCCTCATCTTCCCCTCCTGTTCACCTTAACGTCCCTTCCCTTCCCTTCCTCCCTTCCGGCCTTGCAATTGCCTTTCTCTCCTCCCACCCTTCCAAATTCTTCTCTCCCCCCACTCTGCAACTCCCCCTGGCACCTGTGCTCTTCCTTGCTTTGCTCACCTGGTGTTCACTTAGCCTTTCTTTGCTCCTCTCTTTTCCCTTGTAGCCCATCCTTAAAGCAGTCCCCCTCCTTGCATCCTTGTACCTGTTTCAGCATTGAAGACGAATGTCCTACCTCTCCAAACTACTCTTCCTAATTCTTTCCTCTCAGCCAGTGATGTGGAATGTAACCCTGGGCCTTCTTCCTTCACCGCCACTAACCCTGGACCCACACCTTCTCCCCTTACTGTCCTGCCCAAAGGATTAAAAATAGTCAATCTTAATATCAGGCGCCTCCTACCTAAGATTGAGCTAGTTCAACCACATATGACTAGTTTGCAACCCACTATTCTTATCATCACTGAATCCTGGCTCTCTCCAAAAATCCCCAACACTGCTGTCTCCATCCCTGGTTACGCCCTTATCCAACAAGATCAGTCAACCAGGGCAGGGGGTGGTACCATTTACAGCTCTTCCTCTATCCAGTACTCCATCTGCCTCTCCGTCTCCACCACCTCACCTTATGAACTTATATTACTGAAGCTTTCTCTCCCTTGCTCCCTCCCAATCTTCATGGCTGGAGTATATTGTTTTCCCAGCTTCCCCTCCTCCTTTTCGATTACTGACCTTATCTCCCTTCTCATCACCCTTTCCTCAACTGGGGAACTCTACATTCATGGGGACTTTAATCTCAATTGGCTATCCAAAAAGCATTCTAAAATCTATAATTCTATCTCCTCCTTAAATTTAAAATGGCTCATCTTTGAGCCTACTCATTTAAACCTTAAGTCTGGTAAACATACCCTGCTAGACTGTGTTCTGTCCTCACATCCCCATTGCCTCTTCAGGAATTCTCCCAGGCGCTCTCAGCGACCATGATATGGTCTTCTGTGTGCAGAAAATTCATAGGCTTATAGCCCCCCCAAATATACTCTTCCTTCTCTCCTTTAGATCAGTCGCTCTATCCTCTTTACACACCAAACTCTCAGGTACTGATTGGACTCCTCTGGTCACTGCTTCCTCCATTGATTCCACCCTGTCCTAGTTCAACAGTCAGTTTCTGAATGTCTTAGGAAGACTAGAGTGGTGGCTCCCACCTCCCCTGGGTTTCCGCCAAACTGCTGGCTTGCCAGCATGCTCGAGATCTAGCTTGCTCAGTCCATGAAGCTTCTGGTGCTCTAAAGGATTTAATTACCTGTCAGTCCCTCTGGAACTCCTGCACTAGGGCCATCCATCTTGCCAAAATGGAATACTTCAGTACTTCCTTCAGGAAAACCTAAATAGTCCATCTAAATTCTGGAAGGTTGTACATGTTCTCCCCCCATGGTCAGTCTCCTCCGGTCCTTAGGTCTGGTGACCTCAACATCTCTGCCCCCCTATTTCTGTTGAATTCAACAACTTCTTCACCACCTGTGCTTCAAATCTTCTTGCCTCCTTCCGCCTACCCCATTCCTCCACCAGCCCTGCCTCCTCCTTCTTCCCCCCTTCTCCTTTCAACCAGCTTCCCCTGCTGACACCCTCAATGTACTTTTACCCTTAGCTCCTATAAAGGGAAAATCCCAGACAGTCTTGACCCCAAGCTACTTCATTTCTCAGCCCACACTATAGCCCTTCCTCTCTCCATGCTCCTTGAAGCAATCCTACTTGCTAGCCTCTGTCCCTAAAGCCTGGAAGATTGCCACTGTTGTCCCTATTCATATGAGCAGGGACTCTTCTATTCCAGGTAATTACTGCCCACTATCTCTACTCCCAGTCCTTGCCAGGTTTCAAGAGCACTTGACTCTGGCTGAGCTCTCCACCTTTCTTGACTCCTCCTCTGTCTTCACCCCCTTTCAATTTGGTTTCCAGAAGACCCGCTCCACCACCGTCTCCCTGCTATGGCTCACTGATTCCATTCTCTCCAGCGTGGATCAGTGGCGCATTACCTCTGCCATCTTTGTCAACCTGGCCAAAGTCTTTGACACAGTTGCTCACTCCCTTCTCTTCTGTAAACTTACCACTGGTCTCTCTGAGACTGCCACCAGCTGGTTTCATTACTACCTCATGAGTAGGACCAAATCAGTTAGGACTGGCAACGCCATCTCTCCCTCCTCCCCATTAACACTGGTATCCCTCAAGGTTCCGTTCTCAGGCCAATTCTCTTTTCTGTTTTCCTTAATAACCTTCCTAATGCCTGCTCTACCACTAATATCCACATGTACGTGGATGACAGTCTTGTTTGCCTCCGGTACTTCCCCTTCAGATGTGGAGACTAAGCTCCAACTGGATTTCAACAACATCCCCCTTCCTGCATCCTTGTAACCCTTTTCAGCATTGAAGATGAATATCTTACCCCCTCCAAAATACTCCAAAAACTAGCCTGAGATTTTACACCTTAGCTCTTGTGCGGTGTGTAAATAAAATGAATAATTTATGTCTACTTCTATATGTAGGCTAGCAGTACTTATGCAATTACTAAATGTACTTCATGCAAAGCTTATTATGTAACCGCTCTTTCATATTTTTTCTGTATTCACCTGCTATTATCAACTGTTACATCATTAGTTCCTCTTTATTGTACTTAATTTTGTTATCACCTTTTCCCTTGCCCCCAGGATGCACCTGGAGATGAGCTATTGCAGCTCAGTGTGCTTTTCCTGGTGAAACTTTTCAAATAATGAATAAATACATGGACCTGCATAAATCCAAGGTGCAAATGGCAAGGTTAAGCAGAAGAAATGCAGTCTACACTGAGCTGTTATATGTGTTAAGACCTGGGTCCTAATATAACATCTTTCTACTTAGGCCAGCAAAAGCAGAGTACTGTTGTAGCTGGCATATGTCCCAGACTGTAAACGGGGACTTTATTATGCATTACAAAAGGTACAGAACATGGAGTTGACGCCCCAGCTCTTCAGATCAAATGATTCGCTGCAGTGCTGCCCACACAGTGCTTTGTACCCTTATCAATCTCCCATGTACCCAGGCAGTAGATCAAACCACCCCCTCAGAATAATGCCAGTACCAATGCCCTCACCAATCACAACTATACACAGAAAGTGAAGGAAAATCATAAATCAGGTGGTGCAGGAGAATTCTGTCAGAGACAAGAGAAGTCACTTAAAAGATAGACCCCCTCCAGGTGTTTAGCTGACCAAATGAAATGAAAAAAAAATCCACTTCATCAGGGCTAGCTTCTTCCACCAAAGGTTCTGTCCATTCCCCTGAACTCAAAGATTGATCCCAATGTCATAAATGCCCTGTGCTGCAGTCTTTAGAAATTTTAATCTCCCAGAGTGATCCTTTAGCCTGAATGTTTTTCTTATCTTTAATTTTTCTCCTAACCTACAATATATGGCTCTCACAGCAGTAGCCTTGCGTATTGCCTGTCAGTGCATGGCTATGACTGCAACCCCACCCCTCAGTGCAAGGCCCCATTTGTCATCCCCCTCACATGTCCTGCACACAGTCAGCTAGTGCATGGCCCCATTGCGATCTTCCCCCTGTATTGCCCCAATTGTGATCCCTATCCTCTATGCATGCCACAGCTGTGATCCCCCATATCCTGTACTTAGTATAGTGCATGACTGCGATCCCCGATATAAAACCACCACTCCCAACAATATCAAAGTACCTGCTGTGTAAAAAGGCAGTTAAAGAAATCAGTGCAACAGAACTGTCTTCCAGCAGCTGCAGCACACTTCAGCACTTGACTATTAAAGCAGCCTGAGAGGAAAAGACAAAAGATGCAAGTCTGACTTCCTCCCATACTACAGATTACCAGGAGTAATGACATCATGCTACATGGTGACCACTGAAAGAACAGCTGTGACATATTAAGTGCATTTACCCATAAAGCTGTTTACACAGCAGGTCAAGTAGTATCCATATGCTTGATTAACAGTGTTAGGTGTGGTGGTTTTATTGGGCGGGTGAAGGATTGTAAATTGGGGCCATGCAGGATGGGCTTCCAGCACAACCAGTGAGGCAACTTGGGCAAGGCTAGAAGACTTTTTTTTTGGGGGGGGGGGGTGGCATGCATGACATTTTAAGAGCACAATTTATAACCATGGTGCTTTCTGCAGGGAGCACAGAGGATCACAATTAGGGACTGCACTTCTGAGCAATTAATAAACGCAACTTAGGCAAGTGTAGGAGATCACAAAGGGGTGAGGGTGTGGGGGGACATGCAATGAGTACAGCACAGCTTGGTGCACATTTCATAAGGGCACTGTCTGGGTATGATGGGGAAAGGGATTAGATAGTAGGCAAAGAACCTCTGTGCGCAAACACTGAGGCAAGGGTTACCCCAAAGGACATTTGGCTGGGAAGCCAAGTTTCAAGAAAATACAAAATCACACATGCCCACACAATGCAAAGCATCATGGGCTGCATATGCAAATCACCACAGAATGTTATGCTGGTTCAACTTTAAGCAGAATTGCATGGTGCCAAAAGGCCTCTCACACAGTTTGCAAAGAGTGCTAACAGATGACATAGACACGTGTTTCGTCCTACCAAGACTCATCAGTATGCCTCATCTGTTTGACACCCCAGTGGAATGGACCAGCTACCCTAAGACAGTGTGTCTTGGATATGTTGTGGTGAACCCATTAAAATAAAAAACTATTTAAAAGACAAAGAACCTCTATGCGCAAACACTGAGGCAAGGGTTACCCCAAATGGCATTTGGCTGGGAAGCCAAGTTTCAAGAAAATGCAAAATCACACATGCCCACACAATGCAAAGCAGATAGTAAGTACCCTTCTAGTAAATAATTTTGGGATGGGGTGGTGTTTTGAACTGTTTGGGGCATTTAGGTCCTCTAGAGGCATTCTCCACTTTGGAACTTACCTAGTACATGCTATCCTGATCTGTAGAGAATATAGGCAGATTTGAAGGTGTAGAGCAATGACAGGGAGTGCAGTATGTCAACCCAATCCTGCAAAATAAAAGGAAACATATATTAGCTAAATAAATACAGTAAAATGAAAGGACATTTTGTTATGAAGGAGGGCATTCCACTGGATATCAGGGACTGCAAATTTAATGAAGAGAGGGAGGGGAGTCACTGGACCATGAGAACAGGAATACTAAGCCTAGGGGGTGGAATCAGGCACCTGCCCATATGTGCAGTGATAGCACTATGACTTGTGATGCTTGCAACCCTAGTTGAGGAATGAGCAGGGGTTAGAAGGCCAGCTGGAGGAATATTGAATATCCAAGAGGACACCATCCTCCAAGGAGGGGAGGCTGCCTCTGCCACTCAAGCATAACTTGTGTGACCACAGACGGTAGTGATGCATTAGACAGACTGGGAGGGAGGCAATCAAATGGACTTACAGCTGGTACACAGTTGTGCATGACCCAATCATGCTAGTGTGCTAGAGGGCTGGGAGAAAACTAGCAAAATAGTCCCAGTACATGCAACAACAGACCTCAATATATCTTGAGCCTGCACCACCACTGGTGCCTCCTGATGAGACATGACTTGGAGAGGATTAATACTACTCCATACCTGCCCGGGGGGGGGGCATGGCTCCATGGAGCATGGTGCTCACACATTGGTCTAAATGTTAGGGTATGGAGTTGCAGAAGATGACAGTAATAGAACCATTTAGCCAAGGCTTGGACATGGTATACTGTTAGGCAATTGGAGCTATGCCACAACCAAATCCTTGTGGCTGTTGCTAGCCAAAATGCTAGCAGTGCAGACCCCATTTCGGCCCACTAACATCTAGATGAGAGGTTTGCACTGTGAATAGTTATTGGGAAAACTCCTCCCCCCAGCGTCTAAATCAACCATCTGTGTGTGGCAGTTCTGAGTGCTTATTTGCACCTCAGATTTGTGCTGATGCCAACTGTGACTCATAATTAGGCCTCAGATCCCATCCCTACAATACAGGCTCCCTGCAGATAAGAGTTGCATTCTGGCTTGGTCTGGTAGTAATCAAGAAGAGAAAGGTCATTCAGTCTGCTATGGCACAAACACTTCCTAAAAGGAAACAGTCAGGATTGCAATGTATAGAATTAGACAGGGAGAATAAACAAATCTGGGCTTAAAAACAAATCTTTATGTGTTCCAGTGCCCCCCCATTGCCCAAAGTAATCAGTACCCCTTTTGACAGCATAGGCTCCATCCTGCTCCTTACACCCTTTGCCAGTTGCAAGCTGCCTCCATCTCCCTTAGGCAGCTATAGGTGCCCTTTCCCCTCCCTCTGGCAGCAATTGGTATCCTCACCCTCCTCCAGAGGTTATAGACTCCCTCCCCCTGCTTTCCACAGCTACTGGTTCCCTCCCCCTCTTCTAGCAGTTACAGACTCCTCCCCTCCTTCTAGCGAGTTACACACTCCCCTCCCCCTCCTTCCAGCGGTTACAGTCTCTCTCCAATTCCTTCCAGCAGTTAAAGACTCCCCCTCCTTTCAGTGGTTACAGACTCTCTCCCCTTCCTTCCAAAAGTTATAGACTCCCTTTCCCCTCCTTCCAGTGATTATAGACTCTCTCCCATTCCTTACAGCAGCTATTGGTTCCCTCCCCATCCTTCCAGCACTCACGAACTCCCTCCCCTTCCTTCCAGCAGTTACAGACTCTTTCCCCTTCCTTCCAACAGTTTTAGACTCCTTTGCCCTCCTCCAACATTTATAAACTTTCTCCCATTCCTTCCAGCAGTCATAGTCTCCCTTCCCCTCCTTGCAGCAGTTACAGATTCTCTCCCCTTCCTTCCAGCAGTTACAGACTCCCTCCCCTCCTTCCAGCGGTTACAGACTCTCTCCCCTCGGAATCATAAGGGTGACAAAGCTTCCCTTTTTACTTACTTTATTTTTTTTTTCTTTCCATGTATTCAGCATTTTTAAATGTTTTCAATTATACTCGAATACCTGCATACCCAAATATCTAAATACCTGGGCTGTACGAATACAAAACTTATGAATTTGCACACCCTTAGTATCTATGTACCTTTTGTCCTAGTATCGTAGTTTAAGATCACATACTGTACTTTTATACATTGTACCTTGAACTCCATTTACCAGTTGTCAAGCAACATTTTTAATTTAGTTGTCCTTTAACTAGAAAGTGTATCCTAATTTCTGGTTCAATAAAAATACAATTCTTATCCAATGCATGTTTTGAGAGTTGGAGAATTCTTTTTTCTTGAAGTGTCAAACCTAAAAAGAGAAACAAAAAGGAAACAGAGTAACTGCAGGGTTTAATTCAGATATTTGCTTAGTGGGGCCATTGAGAGAAACATTGTGTATAAAAAGTAGGAGATAAAGAGACTTACCAGCCTCGGCCCCTGCACCTGATATATAGGTGCCTTACCTCGTGGGACTGCTTGTAATATGTAGCTTGCTGAAAATAATCCCTTTAGTAAAAAGTTGTAATGCTCATAAAATTAGAAAACCAGGGTCCTAGAGACTTCTCGGTGTCTGGTGCCGTCCACGCTCTGCTTATGACGCGATGCTAGAGAGAGCGAGGGAACATGCTCCATTATAGTCTATGGGTGACACCTTTCCGATTGTTTTTTATATTATAATGGCCATTTGGTGATAAAACATGGGCACTGGTCGACTAATGAGGCCCTTGTTAGTTGACCAGTGGCCACATTTTATCACCACATGGCCAGTACGATATAAAAACAATTGGAAAGGTGCCGCCCATAGACTATAATGTAGCACACCCCTATGCTCTCCCTAGCATCACATCATTATGTGGCAGAGCGGGGCCAAGCATGGGCGGCAGCAGACTCTGTGAAGTCCGTAGAACCCAGTTTTTCTAATTTTATGAGCATTACAATTTTTTGCTAAATGGATTATTTTCAGCAAGTTACATACTACAAGCAGTCCCACAAGATAAGGCACCTATCTATCAGGTGCAGGGGCTGTTCATTTTACCTTGGTGTGTCTCTTTAATAAAAAAAAAAAAAAATTGTGTAATTTTGTTCAACTGAGACCAAAGTCTTTTAGTGCAAAACATTAGAACAGTGGGTCAGACTGTTCCCAAGGGAGAAAAATAAACATGTACTGCCCCCCCCCACAAAGGGGAGAGGAAGGGTGGGCAAATGGGGCATTCTGCATGCCTGACAAAATAGTTGTTCTGCAGCCGTTCCTGACAACTTATTATCTAATTCCAGTATCCCTTACAACCCCACCAGTACAAAAGAACAAAAATATTTAAGTACTACCTCTTCCCAACCACCAGCTGTGGTGGGTGGAGGGCAAGATTTCAGTGTTTCCCATTCATTATTTTAGCATAGTGTTACCCACCACCCAATAATCTTTAGCACCTCTATATATTTTTTAACAACCTTTCTTTTGCTGCTACCATATGACAAATACCCTGACCTTTAAAGGTGAGAAACAGCTTCTAAATGAAATAGAATTTGGAGGGGAGATAATGAGAGCCACTTAACTCCCAGAAAAATGCACTGCAATAATACAATGAAATATACACAGGAGCTGCACTCCCCTGCCCTGTGCACACCAGTATCTGTACTCCCCCACCCCCTCCACACCAGGAGCTGCACTCCCCTACACCAAGCACACCAGTAGCTGCACTCCTCCACCCCCTCCACACCAGGAGATGTGCTCCCCCAACCCCTCCACACCAGGGACTGCGCTCCCCTGCTGCCCTTCCACAACAGGGGCTGCACTTCCCACTGCCCTCTCCACACAAGTGGCTGTGCTCCCCACCTACTCCCCACCTGGAGCTGTGCTCCCCACTCCCTCCACAACAGGAGCTGCACTCCCCACCTCCTTCCACACCAGGAGCTGCACTCACCCACCCACCTACCTCCACATGAGGCTTCTCCCCCATCCCTCCACATGAGGAGTGTTGCCCCCCACCCCCTGCACCAGGAGTTGCACCTCTTCCCACTCCACACCCAGATCTGTGCCCCTGCCCACTCCACAGCAGGAGCTGGTGCTCCCCTGCCCCTTCCACACCAGGAGCTATGCTCCCCTACCTCCTGCACACCAGGAGCTGCGCTCCCCTACCCCCTCTTCACCAGGAGCAGTGCACCCCTGACATGAGCTTTGTTGTACTGTACTTTCTGAGTCCAGAATTTATTTTTCCGGGAGGATTTTCTCCTGAGACAGATAGCTTCCTTGCCAAATCTGCTTTTTCTAATGCTTTCAGAATGCCTTCTAGAACTCCAGTCAGACTGTTGAGAGTTCTTAAAAGGTCTGCATTGCCATTGCATGTGGGATCAAGTGAGTAGTTTAGATGCACAGGAATGTGTGCAGGTTTCTTTGGCTGGAGTTTTAGACTCTAGTTTTAGGGATGCATCGGGGAGAGGGTCCCTTGGGTTTGTTGCAAGTTTCTATTAGTGAAGTATGCTAGGGCTTGATACACTTCAGCAGAAAGGGAGTTTAGGCCATGATTTTCTCTCTTACTGCTTTTTTCTGTAATAAAAACGGTCTTGTCTCTTTTTACAGTTAGTCTCCTACCTTGCATTCTGAGATACAGTACTAAAACCTTAGACATTGGTCATTATATTTATAATTCCATTATCATCTTAATCATAGCAGTTTTCAATGATGTGGGCCTGGATAGACAGTAGCCTTGTTTTACTTGACTCACAATTTTTATCTTTGGCTTTTCCTAAATATTGAACACGAGCTTCATGCTGGATTTTAAGTGACTGCTTGTGACACTAGTGACCTGGTTTCAGGAATGAACCCAAGTGATTGGAGGGCCACCTGAGGAAAGAGGAGTGAGTGTCCCACAGGCTGCTCTTCTCCTAGGGAGAGAGAGATGGTTGTCACTGCCACCATATCTCCACCACCTGGGTGACCACAGGTTGTGCTGGAGGTAGGGGTCCACACTGGGAGGCAGAGTATCAATTGGCTGTCACAGGCATGTGTACAGTACATGAGCATGCCCACTCTTGGACTCACCTGGTGTTTCTGTGGGAGGGAAGAAAAAGAAACCCATAGGAATAAATGCCCAGCAGTGTGGTGGGATGATATGCCACTGGTACTCTCATACCCCAACTGGCCAGCTGCCTTCCTGACCCTCCCATAACTGTACGCTGATGGGGAGCCTGTGTAACTCTATTATCCCCTAACCTCGGAGTGGTAAAAATTCTTAGGTAAGAGGGGGCAAGGTAAGCAACAGAGAAAGGGAGGATGGGGCTAGGAGTTTAACGGCTAGTGCTCAGATGGGAGCAGCTGTGAGATGGGATAAAGTATATATAAATAAAAAGGAAATTATTAAAGATCAGTGGCAAAGATAGTAATTAAACAGATTTGAGTCTTGTTCAGGGTTTGGTTAACAAATAATATGACTAAACCATTATATACTGTGTCCCATGGTTATTTTCACAACAACCATCCAAGCAAGCTCCTGTTTTTTTCTCAGTCACTGAAATTTTCTCCATTTTTTTCTTCAGTCTTGGTTGAGAGCTGCTTGCCATTGATATTGTTCAAAGACTGACACCAGTGGCAGCAGCATGAGAGCGTTATGGCCAAAACAGCTGCCCAGCCATCTCAAGATGCTCAATGTGTGTTTCCTGGCAACGTTTTACTAGTTGCTCAAGTATTTATTGCCACACTGATAACCTTTGCAGGTTACAACTAAACGAAAGTATAAAAAAATCTTATGGCACTCAGCTGTCTGTTAGCGCCGCCGCTCCTCACTGATGCTGACCGTTCTTTGCAGCATGGAACAAATTTTAAACTAACTGCACACAGGTCAGTCAACAGTCACCCCTGATATTGCCACTACTCACTACCTGAAATTCATAGTTACTGAAAATTAGCTCAGATACTGCAGTCAGCAGGGCTAATGGCAATCTGGCAAGGAGAGCCTGTATTGTGTGAGTGTCAGCTAACTCACAGTTTCCTGCAGCTCACCAGTGCTGACAATTGAGACAGTCCCATTAGTGTTATATATCTGCATATGGTACACAATTAAAACGTCAGGTTGATGGGGTTGTAGTAGTACTTTTTTTATTTTGGTTAATGAAAGTCTAATTTATTTATAGAGACTATTTGCTGTCTAGAATCCTGCTCATATGCAGGCTGCTTCTACTCGTGAACGATACAAAGCTCTACATAAAATGTCTGACAAAGACATAGAGTACAGTGACTCTATGGAGGTGTCTCGAGAAAGAACACCTAAAATGCATTCGAGCCCATAGCTAATGATACAGAAGTTAATCACGAGAATGCGGAAGAGATGGTCAGTTCTGCAAGCATCTTTAACTATGGGCTCAAATGCATAAGGTGTTATTTCTCAAGACACCTCTACAGAGCCATCGCATTCTATGTCTTTGTCAGACATTTTATGTAGAACTGCGCATAGTTCACGAGTAGAAGTAGCAGCCTGAATACGAGTGGGATTCTGCTGAGTAAATAGAGAGTCTCTGTAAATGAACTAGATTTAGGCTTTCTTTCTAAAACTTATTGTTTGTTGACCAGTCATCTGGAGCACAAAGCATTCTGAATATATTCTGTGTAAAATTGTTATGACATATCAAGTTCTATAGTGTGTGACATTCACCGTTGTTGATGTGCTTTTCACTCTCTGGATTGCAGGCTGCCAGCTCTTCCTGTGTATGGGGGATGCAGCAAAATTTAACCTTTGCTTGAATTTTCTCAGATGTCAACTCGTGTAAGTTGCTGTTCTCTTCCCCTCACCACAGTACAGTCCCCTAGTCTGATGCTTAGAGCAAATATGCTACCTTTTCACCGCTTGCTGCACAATACCCACATGTGCCTCATATATACAGTACATTGACCCTTTTTCTACATGCTTCCATTTACTGATTTGTTGGGCACATACAATATAAGCTCTGTGAGACACCCACAGTCTCTCATGTGCAGACCCAATCTGCCTTCAGCTTTACCTCACTGAAGCAAGTGAGAGGCACTCACCACAGCCTCAACTCCATCCCATCCTTGTGAGTGAATTAGTGAGGTATAATTCCTGTAAAAGTCAATTAACTTATCCCTAGTGCCTAGTGTCTTGTTGCCCTATTTCTCCTCTATACCCTGTATATTAAGGGCAAAATGTAGGGGCAACAGCAAGCATTCCTGCCTCACGGACAAGGACTGAACTCAGGAGTCCTCCCCCCTCCCTCCCTCTGTTGCAAGCGGGGAACAAAACTGACCTCCCAGGCGGTCGTGAGGACTGAACTCAGGAGTCCTCCTCCCTCCCTCCCTCTGTTGCAAGCGGGGAACAAAACGGACCTCCCAGGCGGTCGTGAGGACTGAACTCAGGAGTCCTCCCCTCCCTCCCTCCGTTGCAAGCGGGAAACAAAACGGACCTCCCAGGTACATACCAGGACAAGCTACAGTCGCATTTCCAGTGGCTCCTTTGTCTCGCTTGGCGCCTTTTTTTTAAAAAAAATAGAGGGCTCGGCCCAACGATGCAGATAGTTTATTTTATGTTGATCTTCTACTGTTTCTGCTGTGCATAGCCTCCCCTTTAAAAAAAAAAAACATTTTTTACTTTTATTGTCTCTGCATTTGATCCAAACTGCTGCTTAATTTTACTGTGCATAGTGTGATTTTGATTTCTGTACACTGTGTGAAGATTTTTGCATAGTCTTTGAAAACCTACCCCCCACCCCCCCGTAACTTGTTAGTCTTCCCAAACCCTATTTAATCAGCCTGTTTCTTCTCCTCTCTCCCCCAGGCGGTCATGAGGACTGAACTCAGGAGTCCTCCCCCCTCCCTCCCTCCGTTGCAAGCGGGGAACAAAACGGACCTCCCAGGTACATACCAGGACAAGCTACAGTCGCATTTCCAGTGGCTCCTTTGTCTCGCTGACTCTGCCCCGCCGAATGCTATGCGTTTGGCTCTCCACCGCCCCCACCACCACCCTTGGTCAGCATCCTAATTTATAGGCTGAATTGTGATCACATGATCATGAAAAACCTATCAGGCCACTTTCCCATCTGCAGCTTATCGTGCTCCACCACTAGAGGTCCTATCACCACCTTTTACTCTTTCTCCTTTTTTTCTCCTCCCTGTTGTTTCTTTTTATTTCCCCACCAAACCTGTCACTCATTTTACTCCTGCTTCTACACTGCCATGCTCCCACTTACCCTCATTGCGTTATTCCTGCAATCTACACATCCACCCCTACCCCCCACTCATAATCTGAAATTGGGGCAATATGTTGCAACATGCTGTCCCCTCTATGGCTGGCACCCCCAAACGTGCCCCCGACCCACCAATGCGCCCTCACTACCAGCCCCTTGTCATCTCCCTCAGCAAGTTACACACTGGAGCCCCCCTTTCTCCAGCCAACCTCCCTCCAGAGCCACAACAACGCAAACCACCTCCCCCCCGTTTTCTCCTCCTATCTGCCCCCCTTATACTGAATCTACCAATACCCACTATCAGCGGCACACAGCATAAATGCCATAGACCTACCACTCGAATAAACCAATACCGACTCAGGTCACTCATTCTTTTTCTCCTACTAACAAGTAATGTCCACCCAAACTTTGGCCCCCAGGTTGCATCAACATCCCACCGATCTCCTGGTAATGGCCTGCGCATTGCCTCACTAAACATCTGCAGCCTGCTAAAAAAATGTGATTCCTTTCAGGGCTGGGTACTCCAGAACAACCCAGATATCATTGCCCTGACAGAAACCTGGCTCTCCCCCTCTGTCCCTGACTCAGCAATTAAATTGTCCGGTTACTGCCTCCATCGCTCTGACCACTTGGGAAAGTGAGGGGGTGGCTGTGCTATCTACCTCAAGGACTACTTCATGGGCCACCCTCTCCCCGTACCCATACTAACATCCAGAGCTCAGGCTCTCACCTTAAAAATTACCCTAGGTAGGTCTACATCCCCTCTCCTCCTCACCACGGCCTATATCCCCCCCAGCGACCAGAAGCAAGCCTTCCAAGCCATCATGTTCCATCTCTCCACCCTACCCCTGAAACAAGAAAAAATACTAATGGGGGATTTCAACATAAACTGGTTGGCCAAAACAGCCGAGCCTTACATCAATGAGGCTGCTGCCCTCGACCTCACCCAGGTCATCAAAACTCCCACTCGGCTTCATGCCCGCACGGGAACATCAACCCTAATAGACCTAGTGTTCACAAACCGCCCCCACAAAATAGCCTGCACCGAAGTCCTCCCTGACACCCTTAGCGACCACTCACCAGTACTTTGTAACTGGTCGGGTACCCACCCCAAAACGGTGCCTAAAATTACTACACAACAAAAACTAGGACCTTGCAAATTACCCCTTCTCAAGGCCCACCTTAGACAGTGGGACTGGACACCACTCACTAATACATTAGACCCTGACACGCCTTGAATTGTTTGTCAACATCTTCAAGCAGCCTGTGATAGATTCACCCTTTTGCAAACTATGACCAAGGAAGCGTGTCCAGTTCCGGACCACCTCCAAGGCCTACTGCACCAACGTGATGCTCTATGGCACCTGGCAAATGAGACCCAATGGCCTCAGGATAGGCAGCGCTATCGGGAGGCCCGAAACAAATGCACATGGGCCATACACACGGCAAAGTCTAACCATTACAAAGCCACCTTAACCTCCACCTGGGGAAATGGACACAAGTTCTGGGAGAACATAAAAGAACTCTGTGGCAAAGGCCCAAATCTACCACCTGATCAAATACTCATTGATGGTAGCCTCGCGCCAACCCTGCCAGCATAGCCACGGCCTTAAATTCTGCTTTCTCTGATCTCTCCAATGTACTGCCCCCTAATTTCTTCGACCCCCCACAGGACTGTCATTCCCCACCCCACAGTGGCACCTTTCTCGTGTCCTTACCCCGAGATGGAAACCCTACCTTACTAAAGCGTTAAGTAAAACCCATTACAGTCACGACTCCCTAGACTATAGACTTCTTCGCCTCACCCTCCATGAAGTCCTGGCCCTCTCACCCACATACTAAATCGCTCCCTCTGCCAGGAAATTTCCCACCACTGGAGTGAAACATATCACACCATCCATAAAGGTGGTGATCGAACATCCACAAATAACTACCGCCCCATCTCAATCCTACCCCCACTATCAAAAGCACTAGAACGCATAGTTGCCGACCAACTCACTGAACACCTGAATAAATATAACCTCCTTACCAGGCAGAAACATGGCTTTCATAAGGACCACAGCACCACTACCACCCTCCTTGAGTTTACTTCCCATGTCCACTCTGCCCTGGACCATGGCCACCTTATGGGTGCCATCTTCGTGGACCTATCCAAAGCTTTTGACACAGTTAACCATGCCCTCTTACTAAATACCCTGGCCTGCTCAGGTCTCTCCGACAGCACCTTAAAATGGTTCTCCAGTTATCTCTCTGACAGAACCCAGAGAGTCAAGGTAGGCACTGTCCTATCGCCCTGCCTCCCTATCCAATCCGGTGTTCCACAGGGCTCCATACTTGGCCCCCTACTTTTCAGCCTATACCTCAACTCCCTCCCATCCTCTTGCTCCGGAAATCTACTTCTTTATGCAGATGATGCGGTCTTATTCACCTCCGACCCGGCTCCCCTCAAACTCCACCAAACCTTCCAGCTTTCTTTCCCTGAAATTGAAGACTGGCTCACCTCCCGCCGACTTATTATCAAGTATAATAAGACCAAAGTCATGATATTCACCCATCCTCAAAACCCACTCAAATCCCTGTGCCCAATGTTCCTCACTGCAAATCACACCCCCCTTGAACAAGTATACAACTTTAAATACTTAGGGATCACTCTAGACCACGCCCTCAACTTTAATCAACATATCCTACACTTAACAACCGCTCTTAGCTCCAGGCTAGGCGTACTCTACCGTTACAAGCATTGCCTCACCCCTGAGGCACTACAACTTACCGTAAACTCCTCGATCCTCTCCCTGTTTGACTACAGCATCCTAATTTACAGTGCCGCGCCCTCCACAGCCCTGAGCAGACTCCGGCTAGTGCTCAACAGAGCCTGCCGCCTAGTCTTAGGATGTGATCGCCTCACTCACTCCTGCTCCTATATAGCAGCACAAATTGAGCTAAACCTGGAAAACAGAATCAGGTACCACACCCCTTATGACCAAAAAGATACTACTAGGCCTCACCCCACCTCCTACTCCAAATTATACTCCCTGCACCTCTAAAGCAAAACAACCCAGCTCTAGCAAGCAGCTACTATGGTACCCCATGGCGGACCTTCAGTACAACGCACTTTCAATTACAGGGCCCCTCTCTGGACAAACTCCCTCCCAATCCATATTACTGAGGAAAGAAGGCTGGGCCCTTTTAAATCAATGCTAAAGGAACACCTGCAGGTCTCAAATAGATGTGACTGTCCTTGACGCCGGATCTGCTTCGCCTCCTTACAATCAAGCTATTAGCAGCAAATGTACCACAAATACATTTTTTTTTTTTTTGTATGAAACAAGACAAGCAGCCTTTGTCTGAATCTCTCTGACATCTGTCCTCCTCACTCCTGGCTGCGCTAAATTACCTAAATTTCTCGCTGCTAGCCTACTAAGAAACAACTTTGGAACCTGTTTATGTTATGCTTATCTTGTGTATTTTTTTGTAATGTGCTGTTCTCTGTCTGTATACTAATGTCCCGTCCCTCGTGGAATTGCTTTGTATGACGTGGAACCTTTGTAAATGAGTCTCTGACTCAAAGATCTTTCTGACTATTTCAAATAAATAAATAAATGTTCCTGTTGATAGCAAAGTGGTTTGACACTGTGCCATTCACCATAACTGTAGCCTCTGGTGCTGCATATATCATTTTGATAATTTTCAACGTGGTGTCCCCAAATCCCATTTTCTGCAAGACCTCAATCAAGTATGCCCAATTAAGCCTAGTATCAAAGGCTTTCTTGTCGTCTACTAAAATTGCTAATTGCGTTTCCTTACCAGAGCTGCCTTTTGAGATTATATCAAGGAGTCGTCTGATATTATCTCTTATGTGGTGACCAGGGATAAACTCCGTCTGATCTTGA
The DNA here is from genome assembly GCA_016271365.2 of Neoceratodus forsteri. Classification (NCBI taxonomy): domain Eukaryota; kingdom Metazoa; phylum Chordata; order Ceratodontiformes; family Ceratodontidae; genus Neoceratodus; species Neoceratodus forsteri. The sequence continues at coordinate 1,700,607,719 of CM057455.1, forward strand.
TCTACTAATATAAAGATAATTTTCTGGAGCCTGTTGTCCATGATTTTCATAACAAGCTTTAGATCCTGATTTAATAATGATAAAGGCCTATAGGACTCACAAACCTCCCTGTTCTTTCTGAGATTTGGCAAAACTGATATCATTGCCTCTGCCCATGTACCTGGGGCCTTACCCATTTTATGGCTCTCATTAAAAACCTTACATAGTTTCAGGGTCAATACCTCCCTAAATTTCCTATAAAAGTCAGTATTAAACCTGTCTGGGCCAGGGGCTTTATTGTCTTTCAGTGAAAGAATGGCACCGTCAACATCCTCAGTGGTTATGGGGTTATCCAACATAGCCTGACCTACCTCCAATAATTGTAGCAGATTAAGGTCCTGCAGAAATGCCCGAGTCCAGAGCTGAACTGTTTGGTCATTGTTAGGCTTTGTGTATAATAGGAAATACTAATTCTTAAAGCATTCAGCAATATCCTTAGAATATGTATGACATTGCCCTATTTCCTGTGCATCTTGTATTTTCAGAATAGTGTATTCTGCCTCCTGTTTTCTAATTCTGTAAGCTAGCAGTTTAGTAGCCTTACCTCCATATTCATAATATTTGTGAGCTGTATACCTCAGTTGGCCCTCTACTTTCCTATTCAAGATAGCCTGTAATTCTCCCCTTTTTTAAGTTCATTATAAATGTGTGGGTTTCTTATAACCTTGTGCTCTTGTTCTAGTTCCCCTACCCTTTTTTTCCAAGTTCACCCTAATGGCATTAGTTTGTTTTTTTCTTAGCTGAAACCCAGCTAATAATTCAGCATCATAAATATGCTTTCATGGCATCCCAGGTTGCCTGTACTGAGGCATCTTGTCCTTCACTGGTGGCAAAATAGGAATCAATTTCATTCTTTGTTATTTCTAGAAAGTGTTGGTTATTCAGTAAAGCAGTACTTATCCCCCATGTCTGTATGTGCAGTGTAGGCCCTATATCCACATCTGTAGTTACTGGAGCGTGATCAGAGTGAGTAATACTATGAGTACTGCTCCAAATAATTCTGTGTGTACTAGTTTGGGGAACTAGAAAAAAAAAACAATTGTGTAGTAGCCCTGGTGTGGACTAGAAAAGTAGGTGTAATCCTTTTCCTCAGCATGTTGCTACCTCCAAATAGCTACAAGTTCCAATTCCTCCATGTCATTTTTTATTACAGTGCTAGTGGTTTTATTAGATGCAGCATTGCCGAAAGCTTTGTCTACTTGGGGGGTTTAAGACACAATTAAAATCACATCCTATAATTACCATGCCATTTAACTTGTCTAAAATTCTAGGAAACATATTTAGGAAAAAGGCTGAGGCTGTGGAATTAAGCACATATTCTGCAAATTAAGTAAATGCAGTGTAACCCCTTTTATTATGCCTGCGATCAATACCATTCTGCCATCTCTGTCTGTTTCTATATGTGTGATCTCAAATGGCAAGCCTCTTTTAATTAAAATGGCCATACCATTCTTTTTCTCCACTGGGTGAGAGACTGCCACCACCTTACTCACCCATATTCTTCGTAGTCTAAGATTCTCAACCTCTGAGAGGTGAGTTTCCTGTTTCCTGAAGAAATGCTAGGTCACAGTTTAAATTGCGAAGTTCATTGTAACAAGTGAGTTGCTCCAGTTAATATTGTATGTGACTATCCATTCACTCTCCACGTTAGAATTACAAAAAGCATATACTTAGTTTGATCAACGGTAGGTGATGCTACTCCCTCCACTGGATCCATAGCTGCTTTAAACAATTTTCTCAATTTTATATAACTGGCATCATTTTGTGCTACAAACAATAACATTGTAACAATACAATAATAAACTCTAAACCGTAATATATCCAGAGCTTTATAAAGCTAAATTCCCCTATACAGTTTCCTTGGTCCCCTCCTTTCCAAGGTGAACAAGAGCTGCACTACATTCACATCACCACATAGCCCGGTGACTGGGTGAAATGCCCTATGGCCTCCGCATCTTCATGCATAATTGTATATGGGAGGGACCCGCTCAAAGCTGGATCCCCTGGCCCTGTCATGAACCCTCCCTGTCACTACTAAATTAGCAGTGACTGTTTTAAATTTGGTTCCCTCCCCCTCTCATCCACAAGCCATCCATCTAGCTTCATTTACCTATGAAATGGACCTACATAATTGTCTAGAAAAACAAAAAAGAAAAGAAAAAGCAGAACTTATCACTCCATATCAACTCCCTTGAGGGACCCTTGTATGCGGTAGGCACCCAAGATCAGAGCTAAAGGAGCACAGCCGCACCCATAGAGTTGTAGGCTAGCATACAGTATGTCTAGAGGGAATCAAGTTACCACCTTTACTTCACCACATGTGTCTGGGAGATGACAATACCCCTGGGTGTCACCCTTCAGGTTCAATGCTGCAGCAGTATCGTGCTGTATCTGTAAAAACATTATTTTAAGAATGTCCCCTCCACAACCACCCACTGTCCAAGTGGATTGATTCAACTGTGCCTCCAATTCTGCCATTTCTGAGTCCGGACAGTCAATGCCCCATTTTTTAAGTTATGGGGCAGCTTCCAGTAGTGAGTCCAAACATTTTTTTCTGAATTCTAAGTGGATCTTGAGCCTCAGTGGGAAAAGTAGTTGTGTCTTTGTGGTCTTGGTTTCTTTTAACTGTTTAATTACCTCCCTGCACTGCTTGCTCTGCTATCCTGGGGAGAACTCCTGATAAAAATAAATAGGTTGATTATTATATTTTACACCTTTAGTTTTCCAAGCGCTGGATAAAATGTGCTCCTTGCTCTGATAATGGAGCATTTTCACTATAATGGATCTACGTCAGGCTGTTTGTTCCTTAGACCTCCAGCCCAGTGAGAGGTGTGCTCTCTCAATTGTTAGGGGAAGCTCCTGAGGCGGCACTAACATGGCCGAGAGTACATGCAGTACAAAATCCACCATTGAGGGGAAGGAATCTTCTGCTCCCTCTGTTTCAACATGCACATGAAAATTGTTTTGCCAAGCCCTGTTTTCAGCATCCTCAACTCTGTTCTTCAACTCTCTCTCACTCTCTGAAGTAAGTAGAGCAGCAATCTGTGGTGAGTGGTTACAGATTCTGTAACTTCCCCCCACTCTCTGATTTGTAGCAGCAAGCCGTTTATTCAGTGATTTTTAAGCTCATTCACACATCCGCACAGCAGATTCTGTCTTTTGTACTGTTCTTAGAACTTTGTCAAAGGCAAGATCAGCTTCTGATATTTGCTCCCCATCCTCATCGTATTCAAAATCAACTGAGGAGACTGATGCCAGCAAGCAAGAATGCAAGGAACAGGCCCGAGTCACAAGGGAGTCACTCTCATTCACTAACTGCTTAAATTTCGCTGCCAGAATTTGCAGTTTCAATCTTGTTGCTCATTGTGTGTATCCTTTACTGCTATAACCAGTAAAAATTAGATTTTTGATTAGTTAGGATGGCTCGTGGATTAGCACTGCTCTCCTAACTCCCTGCTGCCATGTCCATGACATCAACGAAGTCCATGAATTAGACTTTAATTCGCAAAAATCTGCTAGTACAGCTGTCAGCACTGGCGAGCTGCAGAAAACTGTGAGTTATCTGACACTTGCATAGTACAAACTCTTTCTTCCTATTTAGCCCTCAGCATTGCTAACAGCAGGATCCAAGCTAATTTTTTTTTCAGTTTAATCAGGAGTAGCACACTAAGCTGAAAGCTTTTTTATAGGTGCAACCTGAGAGCACAGGGAAGTTAAGTGACTTGCTCAGGGTCACACAATATGCAAGTGGAAGCTGTGGGTTCAAACCCAGGTCTGGTCTGCTGGATGTCACCAGATTTGCAGCTCAGAGCCTTAAACCACTGCACTTTACTGCCTTTTAAGTAAGTACAAGTAATATAAGATACAGTAATAGTAATGGTAATGGTTTTGTGACGTGCAAAGGGATTGTTCAGGCCCACATGGACACTAACAATTAACACCTTAATCCACTATCTACATGTACAAGTTGTGGAACCTGTGGGTGCTACTCCAAACAAAGAGTGAGCATCAGATCCAATCAGGAAATTAAGCAACTCTTCTGACTGCATCCTTGGCAGCTACCAAGGATCTCTACAGGGGTAAACCCATGCCACATCACAGCAACCCACCAAAACATACCATTTAGAGTAGAGGAAATACATACATTACAGCTCTTGATGAGGATGACACAAAGACAATTTCAAACAGCAGCAACATTAATAATAGCACTTAGTTCCCATTCTAGGAGAACACTGTCTTCAGGTATTAATGACAATAAATATTCCCCTGTTCTTTCAGTGGCAAACTTAATAAGAACTTTAGTATTACACTAGCAGCAGAAAAGGTATTACTCTTCATCTCTGGTGATAGGTGATGATTGACGTAAACAGCGAATAACAGTCTCGTGCTTAAAAAGGCAATCTGTGGTTGTGGCAGCAATCCTGGCAGCCTCCAGCAGACAAAGTCAAAGAAATCCTGCAGCCTCTGCCACTCCAGTGAGCTCAAGAGGAACACTAACAGCATGAGAAGAATGAGATGGGAGGACCTCCCTTGCAGCTGGGGCACAAGTGGCTGTCCTCAGAACAACCACTGAATGAGGATCCCCAGAGCAGCAGTTATACAGCTCATGCAGCCCCTCCCCTACACAGGTACCAGAGCACATGGCAACAGGAGTTCTCAGCCTTAACCCATGGGATGCCAGTGGGCAACCATATTGAATTTTAGGAACCCATCATGATATCTAGGGGTTACACATGGCTTAATAAGCCAAAAGGGTCCCTTAAAAACTGTTTGGCAAAACCCACAGGTCTTCAACCAGGACAAACCCCAGGCAGACTGATGAGAACTTTTGAGTTCATGGTATAGAACCATTTTTCTCTGAGTGTCCTACCCTTGGGTGCTGGAATGAGTTTTAGCAATTATTAGCACCAATACAGAGCAAATAATTAGTGGTCCAACCACTCCTGCGCACCAATGGCAAACAGGGACTTGGTTGGATTTAATAAACATGGAGGGCCATATCTCATGCTTTACCAGTATTCCCGGGGCACAATGGGGTTTACTAAGTTAGAGAAACACAGAGAGACAATGTTTTTATTATGTTTTCTGGTTCTTAAATATTTTGAATATTTTGTGGTTAAACAGGGTTCCTAACACTAAATAACTTAGTGAAAGAACATAAATAGACATTGTAGAAGCACTTCTATAAACTCAAGACAGATAAATAGTCTTGGACCCAGGTGAGGCTTCAATCCATTTTACTGCCACCTTCTCTGAGATATGCATCAAGCACACCCCAGTCATAAGATACAGAGTCCATGGCCACCATCTACCCTGGCTCACTCCTGGCATTATTGAAAGTTCCCAATGCAGAGATGCAGCCTGGATCAGATATAAATCCTCAGATCTCCCTCCGACAGGCATGCCTTCAACTCTCTCCACAGCCTCTGTACTAAGCTCACAAGGAAGGCCAAAGCCACCTATTTCCAAAGGAAGCTAGTGAGTAACGGTTTAGATCTATCTAACTTTTGGAATAAAATCCACAGGCTCCTTAATCCCCACTTAAATACTGTGTGACCCTGTGCAAGTCATTTAACTTCCTTATGCTCCCAGGTTGCACCTGGAAACAAGCTTTGGCTTAGTGTGTCCTTCATGGTTAAACAATCCCCCCCCCCATCCCCATCATCGTCAACCAGGGATCAGGCCACTCCTTGCTCCACAGCGATAGCAGATGATTGATGGCTCAAGGGCTTTAATCACCCAACCCTTCATCGTCATCAGCCCCACCCAGTGGGCAGTTTCCATCTCCAGGCAATTCCAGTTGAAGACATATACAAAGAGCTCTCTGTGCTTAACACTAACTCTAGTTGTGGGGATGACAGCATCTCTCCCAGGCTCCTGACCATTGGTGCCCCTTCCATAGCAGCTCCCATTGCCCACACCTTCAACTGGTCCCTTGCAGTTGGCTTCTTTCCCAATACCTCGAAGCATGTGATAGTCATCCCTATCCACAATGGTGGCCCTGCAGATGCTCCCTCCAACTTCTGCCCAATAGCTCTCATACTTATCCTTTTCAAAGTCGTTGACAGGTTTGTGAGCAGGCAGCTCTCTGACTTCTATTCCAGCTTGGGCTTCCTGATCCCATATCAGGCTGGCTTCCACTCCAACCACTCCAACACCTTCCTTCGTGTCACTGACCACATCCATTCCAGCATGGAAAAGGGCTTGGGCACAGGTGCCATCTTCATTGACCTAGCTAAGGTTTTTGATACTGTAAACCACAATCTACTCCTAAATAAGCTTGCAACCTCCAGCAACTTCCCCTCCTCTCTAGCCTGCTTCCATTCCTACCTAACTGATTGGTCCTAATCAGTCAGGCTAACTGGAACCACATCACCCCCTTTCCCCACTAGTTACCCTTGCAGTCCCACAAAGCTTGGTCTTGGGTCCACTGCTGTTCACACTCTTTATAAATTATCTCTCCCTAGGTCTCTCCATATGTATGCCAGTGACACAGTCATCTACACATCCATCCCACCACACCCACCACTGAAGAGACCCTACAAAAGGACTTCGCAAGAGTCCAGAAATAGTTTCAGGACAACCACCTAGTCATGAACTAGAAGAAAACAGTATCTGTGCTATTTGGTCCTAACTGCTGGTTAAGCACTGCACCTAACTCACTAAACCTGCACTCTACCTGGGGCAAATGACCTGACTTAGTAGTCTCATACAAATACCTCAGCTTGCACTTGGACCAATATCTTGACTACTTTGGCCACATATCCCACTCAACAGCCAAGTGCTATGAAAACTCTGAGCTCTTTACAGGGCGAAGAGTTTATTTCAGCGACCCATCAAAAACATAGAAACATAGAATTTGACAGCAGATAAGGACCGCTTGGCCCACCCAATCTGCCCATTTCCCTACCTAATGTATAAGCTGCAGATCCTAGTTAACCAGCAGCCTACTTCTTTCTACCCCCCTAGAATTGCCTTATGACTGTCCCATGCATGCTTGAATTCAACCACTGTTTTTGACTCCACAACCTCCTCCAGAAGGCTGTTCCATGGATCCACAACCCTCTCTGTGAAAAAATACTTCCTTACATTACATCTGAGCTGCCCCCCCTTATCTTCAAATTGTGCCTCCTTGTTCTTGCACACCTCTTTTTTTGAAAGATGCTACCCTCTTGGACTTTGTTGATTCCTTGAGGTACTTGGAAGTTTTATCATGTCCCCTCTCCTCCTCCTTTCCTCAAGGCTATACATAATTAAGCTCCTTTAGTCTCTCTTCATATGTCTTCTGGTGCAGACCCTGCACCATTTTAGCTGCCCTCCTCTGGACAGCTTCCATCTTGTCTATGTCCTTGTGGAGATTGGGTCTCAGAACTGCACACAGTACTCAGATGGGGTCTCACCAGCTGTCTGTACAGAGGGATAACAACTTCCTGTTTTCTACTGGTGATGCCTCTTCCTATGCATCCCAGTATCCCCTCAGCCCTCCTTACTGCCCTCTCACATTGCTTACCCACCTTTAAGTCATCTGATATGGCTACCCCCAGGTCCCTTTCTATTTTTGTTGTTGTTAGTATGTCACCCTCCATTGTGTACTCTTCCCCTGGGTTTTTGTTTCCCAGTTGCATTACCTTGCACTTCTTAGCATTGAATCTAAGCTGCCAGACATTTGACCATTCCTCTAACCTTGCCAAGCCCCTTCTCATCCTTTCCACCCCACCTTGTGCATCAACTCTGTTGCAGATCTTTGTGTCATCTGCAAAGAGACATACTTTTCCTTCCAGTCCCTCTGCAATGTCACTTATAAAGACATTGAAGAGGACTGGTCCTAATACTGAACCCTGCAGTACCCCACTAGTAACCCCCCTTTCTTCAGAGTGGACTCCATTTACTATTACCCTCTGTGTTCTGTTCTCCAACCAATTCTTTACACAGGCTATCATCTTGGGACCCACTCCCAGGCTGGCTAACTTGTATATTAATCTTTTGTGTGGGACTGAGTCAAATGCCTTGCTAAAGTCTAGGTAGGCCATGTCCACAGCCCCTCCCTGATCTACTACTTTGGTCACCCAGTCATAGAAATCTATTAGATTCATCTGGCATGAACTTCCCGCTGTGAATCCATGCTGCCTTGGGTCCTGTACCCCCTTGACCTCTAGGTACTCGACAGTTCTTTCCTTCAGAAGTGATTCCATCATTTTCCCTATCACTGAGTTTAAACTAACAGGTCTGTAGTTTCCTGCTTCTGCCCTGCTCCCACTTTTGTGAAGGGGAATCACATCTGCCCTTCTCCAGTCCCGTACCAACCCATCCTCCCATGATTTGTTAAAGAGGGTAGTCAGTGGTGTCACTAGTTCTACCCTTAGTTCTTTTAGAATTCTGGGATGAATTCCATCAGACCCCATTGCTTTGTCTACCTTCAGTTTTAAGAGTTCTTTCAGACCCCTTTCTTCTGTAAATGGGCTGGTATCAACTTCTGTATCCAGAGTGTTTCTATTGTTTGTTTTAGGTACCTCCCCCTCTTCATTTGTAAATACTGAGCAAAAATATTTGTTTAGTATCTCTGCCTTTTTACCGTCACCCTCTGCCCACCCTCCCCTTTATTAAGCCTCACTATCCCTCCCTTAGTCTTCCTTGCCTTTTGATGTACCTAAAAGGTTTTATCCTTCTTAACTGAGTTGGCTATCTTTCCTCGGTTCGGACCTTTGCTGTTCTGACTGCCTTTCCAGCTTCCTTTTGCTTTAACTGATATAATTCTCTGTCCTGCTCCTTCTGTAATTCCTTGTACTTTCTGAATGCTTTCTTTTTCTCTTGAACCTTCACTGCCACCTCCTTTGAGAACCATAGTGGTTTCTTACATTGTTTTGTTTTGTTTATTTGCTTCACACAAAGGTTTGTTACCTCTGTGATGGCAGTTTTTATTATTCCCCATTGTTCTTCCACCCCTCCTTTGTGCCCATTTGCTAGTGCATTCCTTAGGCACTCACCCATTTTGGCAAAGTCAGCCCTCCTGAAGTCCGGTACTTTTGCCTTTGTATGGCTTGACTCTGTTGCTGTGTTTATTGTGAATCATACTGTTCGATGGTCGCTAGTTCCCAGATGGCTACCCACTTCTCCATCTGTGATCCTCTCCATCTCCATTTGAGAGAACCAGGTCTAAGATTGCTCCCTCTTGAGTGGGTTCCGATACTAGTTGTCTAAGGCATGACCCCCTGTAGGGCATCTAGAATAACCCCACTCTTAGAAGTGGCTGCTGCAACTGCACTCCAGTTAACATCTGGCATATTCAGATCACCCATCAGCAATATCTCCCCTTTATCTGCCGTTCTAAGTATACGTTCTATCATTTCCTTGTCCATTTCCTCCCCCTGAGAGGGGGTTCTGTATACAACCCCTGTGTGGATTGTGGTGCCATTGCCTGCCTCCAAATTGACCCACAGTGTTTCTTCTCCTCCCTGTTTACCCTTAAAAAGGTGGTGGTTGAGTGCTCCATCTTTCCCTTGCTGGACTATGGGGGCCTTGTCTATGCTGGTGCCAGCTTCTCTGCTCTATCCAAACTATCAACACTATTCAATACCTTATGCAGATTTGTACTGGCCTGTCACCTCTAGAACTCACCATTGTGCCATGTACAATAACTTCAGGTGGCTACCATCCTCAAGCAGGCACTTTCTACACATTGCTCTAGTGGGAGCTAGGTACCAGGCAGGTAAATGCCTGGGATGCCTCGTGGATAAATCACACCTACCTCCTCAGGTCTGAGGATGGTTGCCATTTCCAGCTCCCCACACAGTAGGAGAAACTTAGTTTAAGCCTAATCACCCATAGGCTACCCTCTGTTTGGAACAGTCTGCCTGCCAAAATCACCACTGCCAATTCCTATCCCTCATGTCAGAGGCTAGGCAAGGTCCATCGTGCTTCCTTGATTTCATGCCCCAGCTGCACCAGTCATGCCTCTTCTGGCTGCAAACACCTTTGGCCTGCTGCAACATAGTGGGTCCTGAACAAAGTGGAAAAAAAGAGAGGAACACCTCACTTCTTAAGGTGCTGCTAATGCATGAAAACTGACTGCATACAAAACAAAACAAACACTGGTCACAGCCAACACAGCTGCTTCAGAGCGGTGAGCCTGAGTCAAATAGTAATCTGAGCTCCCACTGCAGCAGACGCCATGCTTGTGCAGTACTCTTGCACATGCAGTAACCAATAATTGCACATGCAAGAAAAAGAGCCCACCGTGACCAAGATAACCACCGTGACAACAGTTCACATGCACAATTACCAATACTTTTACATGTGCAATGAGCTCGAGGTGGCCATCTTGGGCATGGTGGGCTCTTCTGGAACTGATGAGTGTCCAAAAAATAATGTGCCTGCTGAGAGGAGGGACTAGTGTGGCCGTGGAGGGAGAAACAGTGGAGATAAAATTCTACTGCTCTGACTGCAACACTGTGGAAGGCCACAGTGCCTGACACCAGTTACATGCTTCCAAAGTCCCTTTTCCCCTCTCCTAGCAAAATGAAATATTATCCTTGCTACAACATACATAAAGATTCTATGCATTCAGCGCTGTGCTGCCAACCTCTGCAGCCTGCCCAAGAACAGTGTTTTGATCTGTGGGACATAACTAAGAGCAGGATTGGGGGGTGGGGTATAAACACAAGTTTGCTAATCTTTGAAGGTAATAGTGGTATCACCAACATTTCATTAAATCATTAAATAAAATACAGAAAAAGTCTAATTTATAGCCTCTCAGGTAGAAAGCTTTTTGGTGCGAGTTGCCTGCCCGGTCGGTACAACAGTCACTCTTTGACAAACAATCCAGCTGCCTCCTGTGAGGAGTCATACTAGTCATATCACAAGCACAGTAGCCTAGAAATGACAGTTTATTTTTTCTGTTTCTTAAATATTTTTTGTTTCTGTGTAGATCCACACTGTCAATGGGTAATCTTAACAAATGGGTAATAATGCACCCCGACCAGGGATTGGTAGCACAGCTATAGCTTTAAGAAACTGACTGCAGCTTGGACTGCTGATCACCTCTGTATTCCGAGGCAATCAGCTCCTCAGTCTTTGCTGTGCCACTGATTGGGATCTCAACTTTGAGCCAGAGCTCTCCACAACAACCCCCTTTCCATGTCAAGGACAGTCTCTTTAAGCTGAGCGGCAACCATAACATGAGGGGGCACAGTCTTAAGCTGGAGGGTGGGAGGTTTAGGGGGGAGGTCAGGAAGCACTTCTTCACAGAGAGGGTGGTGGATGCTTGGAATGTGCTGCTAGAAGAGGTCATCTTGTTGAAGACAGTAGTCAGCTTTAAGAGAGGCTGGGATAGGCAAACGGGGAAGGTAAGGATCATGGGTAGGGAGGATGGGAGGTGTGGGGAGGGAGGGCAGGGACATTAGCTCAAGCTGTGGATCCTGCAATATGAACAGACTTGATAGACCAAATGGCCTTCATCTGCTGGCTTCTTCATATGTTCGTATGTCTTTTTTGTTACTTTATCCATCTGCAACTCTGAAGGATTCCCAGTGTTAGAAAAGCCTGTTACACCTGCTCTTTGGTAGCGGTCCTGCTCCTAACAGCAAAATAGAGTGCAAAAGACTTTCCAGAGAGCACAAGAGTTATACCTTTGATGCAGTGTTTCATATTTACCTTCCCATTATTCTAATATTGAAGTCACATATATTTATACATGAGCTTGTGTGCTTACAACCCTCTTACTCACACTACTTGGGCAAGCAGTGAAGTCACAACCCTATACTTGTGACAGTCATTTTCATGTAACAAACTGATGTCACAAATACAGGACTGCAACATCACAGCATGCCCAAACAATAGGAGTAGGGAGGGTACCAGGAAGGTAACATTACAGTAATGGAAAAATCACATTAAAAGGCAGAAATTGAAAATGTATCTTATTGATAAGTAGTCTAAAGACATGTTTTCTTGTGTGTGTGTGTGTGGGGGTTATTGGTCCTGGAAGTATAGTCACTGGGAAGCCTTGGCAATTAAAATTCTGAATCTTGATACTAAGAAACTTTGGCTAGGTCAACACACAAAAATGGCAATATAACATATTCTAAAATGTTTTAGCTGTAGGATTTAAACATGTTGAAAGGTATTAAACAATCTGTCTCTCAGACTCGGTACAGACAGAAATTCGGTTCCCATTGTATCAGAGCTCGGATTCTACTTCATTTGATTGCCCAGTCTCCAGTAGGGCACTGTGAATTTATTTTTGGTTGTCCAGGACTAAAAATAGCAGGTCCCCAACCCCAGGACTTGTGGAATTTTCAGTCATAAAGTACATGGGGGCAGGCAGGGCGATAGTGTTTTTTTTTTTGTTTGTTTTAACTTTTGTGCTCATAAAGTCTCTACCACTGGATGCTCAGAACCGGTTGGGTTTTTTATTTGCAAGCACATGATTGTTGGTTCAGTTTATAAGAGCACTAACTAAATAAGGAGATTCCAGCATTACGTACAAGGTCATTACTATTACAGTTCCCTTATCATGCTACTAAACCAGTCCTAAGATTCCAACGTAACATTCAACAGATCATAAAATGATAACTATTGCTCATGCTTTGCCAGGTACAGCATAATAAAACAATGCAGCAAAGTACTTGGTGCCAGCTCCATTCAAAGGAAATCAGAGTTATAGTATCAGAGTCAAAAGCATTCTGCAGTGAAGAGTGTTGTTGGAAAACTAGCCCATTCCCCCACTTACTGTCCTAAAACAGTCACTAAATTTGTCACTTTTCAATCCCTCACTTACCTCTGGATCATGTGTATTAAGTGGCTGCAGTGTCATTTTATTATGGGATGCCCAGATGTTTGAATCCTTTTGCCCCTCTATTCATGATGGGTATGTTAGCCATGATGGTATGTTGTGCTTAAATCTGAAAATAGAAAATGAGATGGGATTTCAGTTTTATACTGTAGCAAAGAGCTCAGTATTTTCAAGTGTAAACAAAGTGTAAAACCATTCAAGTCTTGTTCCAGTTTTTGTTTTTATATATTTCGTTTATGCATCTTACCTCCTGGGCTCCTCTTATTTCCTCAGCTCTCTCATTGCTCCTTGTTTCCCATGTACAAGATGAGTCTTCTTTCATCTACTCTAATCTCCTGATAAATAAAAAGTCACAACCAATATACAATATATCCATTCATATCATTTGCCCAGCCAAACTCAGATATTTCCTTTTCAGTCACCCTCCTGTGGTGCCAATCTGCCTCAGGCTACTCCTTCGGCACACCAGCGAAACCTGGGTGCCTCTCCTGTGCTTAACCTTATCCGGGGACATCAAGGCAAATCCTGGCTCCTCCTCAAGGAATAGACCTCCCCATGGCTCTGCCTGGTTCTCCTCCCAAAGGTATGAAAATTGCACACATGAATATCAGAAATGTGACTGCTAACTTCACCAAGCTGGAAGCCTGGATCGCTCTCTACAGTCCAGATATACTAGGATTGACAGAAACGTGGCTTAGGCCAGACATTCCACGCTCTACAAAATAAACGGTTACAACCTTATTAGATCTGATCGCCCTTCAAAGCAAAGAGGTGGCAGGGTTGCTTTTTATTATAAAGAACATCTTAACATCTCTGTCCAACATTCAGGGTTGTCAGGTTTCTGTGAAACCCTGCATGCCGTTTTGCTACTGGGGGGTCCAAAAGGTCAACTTGGTATGTGCTTACAATCCTCCTAAGGCAGCTCTCCCAGGCCTAAAAGGACTCATGGACTATCTTTCTACCCTTAAGGTTAAATCAGAGGTCATTCTAATGGGTGATTTCAACCTTGACTTGTCTTGTAGCCACTCTTGCGTGACTTCATCTATCTCAATTAATTTCTAGCCCTACCAAATCTCAGCAAATGGCAAACATCAATCACTTCTTGACTAGATTGCCACAAACAGAGCAAATAAGATTATAGCTTCAGGTACCTTTTCTGATTCAATTAGTGATCACCTTCCTGCTTTCTATATCTGGAACAGTCACAGCCCAAATCCCCCCCCCCCAAAGTAATTTGGTTTCAAGATTTCACTAGACTAAATCCTAGAGCACTTCATGAGGATACAAATAATATTGACTGGTCTCCTGTCTATATCACTGAGGATGTAGATAAAGCCCTTGACCACCTGCTTTCAAACCTACTCCACCTCCAGGATCTGCATGTTCCACTGAAAAGGAGGAGAATAAGGGACTCATCAAATAGGTGATTGCACAAAGATCTCCTTCATTCTATGAAAAGAAGGGACAAGGCCTGGGCTGCAGCAAAGAAGTCCCAACATAGAGAACACTGGGCTAGTTACAGAAAGATGAGGAAGGATTGTAAGAGAGTCATTCAGATGGCAAAAAGGGATTACTGTCACAAACTACTCCAGGCCTCCACTGAAGATACCCATGGTTTCTGGAACCACATCAAAAATTTCATGGACCAAAGGCCCAAGCCGTCCATAATCGAAATGACGATAAACGATGCCAGCTGTAACAAGTTACCTATGATTGCAAATGCTCTGAACGTTCATTTCTCTGATCTCTTTGAGTACCTAACTAAATTTCATCAGTCCCCATCTCCCACTCATGATAGACAGTTGCCTCCCAGATCTTCTTTTAACCTTAAAATGGTCTCCTCTGCTGAGGTGCTGCATCTTCTTAGAACTACCCCCCCCCCCCCAATGGATCTGCTGGGTCTGATGGGTTACTGCCAAATTTCATCAGACAGGCTGATCTTGCTCTTGCTGCCCCACTTGTGAGAATTGTCAGTCTCTCCATCTTAACTTAAGCAGTGCCTACTCTATAGAAATGACTCGCATTGTCCCAGTACACAAAAAAGGGGACCCCAAAAACATGGTTAACGATCACCCAGTTAACATTCTTCCTACCCTAAATAAACTACTTGAGATGGTTATTGCTTCCCAGGTCACAGAGTACATACAGTTTCATAATCTCCTATCTCCTGCTCAGCAAGATTTCTGGACAGAGCATAGCACCACAATGGCGCTACTTCAGCTCTCAAATGACATCTTTTTTTTTATTCAACTTCTTTATTGGTTTTAAATTATAAACATAGTAGAATTCATAACAGGTATAATACATAGATGCAACCATCCACTTAGCATATATTATGGAAAGCCAATGAAAAGAGAAGGAAATCCTCCTTCCATCCCATTCTCCTCCCTCCCTCCTCCCGAAACCCCCTGGAGTGTGTCAATACATATAGTACAATACTTGAAAGAAATATTTGGTACATAGAAACATCTTGAGATGGACCTGGAAAAAATTAATGTTAGAAAACCTCAATGTAGATATAAGGAATACAATTTGCCCCATTTTTTTATCAAATGATGCCAGATTATTACAGGAGCCCAGCAATCAAGCGCTCTGTCCTGAAGTAGACTGAGAGGTCATTTAGCCATTCATTATAGGAGATAGGTAATTGATTCAAGCAGTGTTTAAGCACTAGTTTTTTTACCACCATGGAAATTAGTGCCATGTGGTATTTCCGTTCTTTAATCTGGATAGTGGTGTAAATCCCTAGGATACAGATCTCCACAGTGAAGTGGTCCCCTAGACCAAGTATTGGGTCCAATCTGGATTGAATCAACAGCCAGAAGGGGGCAATTTTAGCACAGTCCCAGAATATATGTACTAAATTTCCTTCACCTTTACCACATCTGGAGCAATTAGAGTTGGGCAGATGGCCAATTTTGGCTAATTTTATCTTGGGAGATGTATGTTTATAAATCTTGCCAGACTTTTGACCATTCAATGACTGTTCCTGGAAGGAGAGAGGACCAGATTTTGGAACCGGGTACAGGATCAGTGTGTCCAATGGAGAGGATATAGTTGTATAAGAGGGAGAAGCAGTGTGGCTTGGAAGATAGATCATGAAAGCCTTCCAATATAGGTTGAAGCTTAGATTCTAGGGAAGCAGTACCAAATACTTGTGCTATTAGGTGTCTCAACTGGAAGATCTTAAAATTATGAGAAGCATTTAGGCCAAATTTATGTCAGATTTCGGAAAAGGAGAGAAGAGATGATGGGGAGTAGAGATCTGTTACTTTAGCATTGTGTAGAGGAGGTAACCAAGTGTGCATGAGGAGAGTGCCACCAACCTTAATGTTGGGGTTGAAGATGAGAGGTTGTGCAAAGTCTTGACGAGGTGAAAATTTGTAAGAGGAGCAAAACAGAAAAAAACTTTCAGGGAGGTCCCAATTACTGAGTGGCTGACTGGGTCCGGCAACTTCTTCAGGGGAATATAGTAAATGGCAGGGGAAAGCAAGTGGTGTTGTTGTAAGATCTGGGTTTCTATTTATAGCCAAATAGGAGAGGCTTCATCTATGGGATCCGTAAGCCATTTCCCAATCCTAGAGAAGTGGCTCACCCAATAATAAAGAAGAAAATTAGGGAGGCAGAGACCCCCTGATGCTTTGGGGAGACTCAGTTTAATAAAGGATTTTCAGGTTGTTTATGTAGCCATATAAAGCCAGAGATGAGAGAGTGTACCTTCTGGAAGAAAGATAGTGGGAGCCACATGTTCAGCATACATAATAGATAATAAAGTCTAGGCAGGACATTCATTTTAATTATATTTATGAGTCCCCAAAGAGATAATGGAAGAGATTCCCATCTTTGAAGATCAAGTTGAAGGATTGTCACTAGGTCATCAAGATTGAGTTTCTTTGTCTGAAGAGGATCCATCATTAGGTGAATGCCCAGATACTTAACTGAATGAGGAGTCCATTTTAGGTCAAAACCATTGAAGTCAGCTTTGTGAGTGAAATGATTTAGGGGAAAGATTTCTGATTTGTTCAGATTATGTTTATAATTGGATAGTGAGCTAAACTGGGATATTACCTCCACTACTTGTCTCAGGGATTTAGTAGGATTCTCTAAACGGAGGAGGATATCATCTGCATATGCAGAGAGGATGAGGTTGTGATTGAGTATTGGAATTCCCTGTATTTGTGAAGTTCAAATGACATCCTAATGGCTATGGATAAGGGCTTGCTTACGGGGGCCCATCTTCATTGACCTCACAAGGGCCTTTGATCTTGTGGATCACCCTCTACTGCTTTCCAGTCTGTCATCCCTGGGTTCCTTCCAGACTGCCATCCCCTGGTTTGATAGCTACCTCACCGGGAGGATGCAATTTGTTCAAATTGAAAATGCTGTCTCTGATCTTGCCCCCCACCCGTGTTGGAGTCCCTCAGGGATCCATTCTTGGCCCTCTCCTCTTCTCTATGTTTACCAACAACCTGCCACCACTGCCCTGTTCCTCCTCTATGATTCTATACACCGATAATATGGTGCTTCTCTCAAGTAGTAAAGATCCCTTGTCTATAAAGTTAAATCTCCAGGAGGATTTTGACTGTTTACAAGACTGGCTTCTACAAAACAAGTTCATATTAAACTCCAATAAAACTGTGGCCATGCTTTTTGGCTCCCCTCCTAGGACCAAATCCTGTACTCCTACCCTTTCTGTCACCTGTCTCGATGGCTCCACTTTGGAATCTGTTAACTCTTTTAGGTATCTAGGAGTTACACTCACCCCATCCCTGGATTTTAATCTGCACATTGCTGCTACCTGTAAGACGGTTAACACCAAACTGGGACTTGCTTATAAAATTAGGTCCTCTTTAAACGATGCCGCTTGGCTAGATATTGCACAGGGGTTCCTCCTTCCCAGTCTCTCATACTGTTCTCTGGCATACCTGGATGCTAGCAAGGGAGCCTTCCAGAAATGGAGCACCTGCTTTAATAGCATATGCAGATTTGCCTTCTCTGCTCACCGACTTACTCATCGTTGTCAACTCTACTCAAGACTGGGCTGGCTCCCCCCATCATCATATAGACTCTATACTGCTGGCTTTCTGATTGATAATATAATCAGAACAGGGACCCCTGAGTACCTCTCAAGGTTGCTAACCCATTGTACCCAAGCTTATCCCCTTAGATGGTTGGCACAAATTCCTCTTGAAAGTCTGAGGTATTTCACAAAAAAGGGTGAGCTCTCCTTTGCAACATCTGCACCATACATCTGGAACTCCCTTCCCCAACAGGACAAACTCACCAACTCTCACCAGGCCTTCAAATGTAGTCTACACTCCTTCCTAACAAGTGCTAATGACTGTTCCTGCGCTGTAACTTGAGGCCAACTCCTTGTTATTTTTCTGCCCCTTTGGCACTTATCACTCTCAGTATTCAGGTGCCAGCCTGTTTTTCCCCTTTCCTCTCCCAAATCCTTTTCATATAACTGGTATTGATTTAAATTGTTTGGTTGCCAGGTTTCAGCTTGAACTTTCGCTACTTCTGGTGCTTGTAATTTTTGTTTCAATCCTCTTGGTTTTTGTAAAAATTTGCTTGCACTTAGTCTGTAGTCTTTACTATGTTTTTGTTCTCAATTTCCTACCTGTTGTTGCAAACAATGTCTCTACTGACTGTACTTTGCTATCCTGTTTTTTTGTACCCCCTTGAACCCTGCCAAACATAGGCAATACTCCTGTTTTATGTGCTTACCCGGTAAACAGACTCTAAATAGATTAAATAAATAAAATTTCTGGTACTCCCTTCCCTTGTTTCTTGACATGCCTGAGACACACCCTCTCTCAATTTGAATTTATGACACTCCCTACCTATGCCTGTGAGTTAATCCACCATAGCCTGACTATCAACACCACTTCTGCCTATTCCTTTGTTCAACCCAGCTGTCACATTTTAGGTCTCCTCCCCTAAGCCTATGCTACCTTACTCCTACCTGCCTCTTGCCTGTCCTCACTTCTCATCCTTTCTCCCTGATTCCCCCTACTGCCTCTCCATTCCCTTCCCCCTTATTTTTACAATTCTCTGCTCACAAATTGTGTCCCCTCTGCCACCATCTGCCCAGGTTCCTATATTTGAACCGTCTGTTATCTCCTGCAATGAGTGTCACTCTGCTGCTAACTTCCCCACTGCCACACTTGTGTTATTGGAAATGTAACTCACCTCACCTGTGTGCTTCCCTCATTGCCTGATCATTCCTGTTTTAGTATGTACTTGGAGGCTTTCTGGAGCTATTTGCACTTTGCCTTACTCTGTACTACCTGCTGAACTGCTGTATTTAGCTTTCTTATTGGTACAACAATGTTTTGTCACTACTGCATTTACTGTATTTTGTATCCACTTGTTGCCTGTCTTGTAATCTTGTTTTGTAATCCTTCTGGGTTGTACCTGAAAATAGGCATTCCCAATGTCTAGTGTGCCTACCTGGTCAACAAAAACTAAATGGATAAATAAAACCCCTCCAGTCTCCTGCAGCTTAGTCCAATGTCCCCAGCTCCACCTGTTACCCTGCTTCCCTAACGCAGCTGCAGAAGAAGGAACATTGATATCTGATTGAGGGATGCTGGACGGGCACTGCAGTCCGGTTCACTGAGTGTCAGTTCACTGTTGTCGGGGTGGGAAGGCACCATGCACTGGTGCCACAGTGACACCTGTGATTGGCAGGGGAGCCTTCTCCCTCTGCAGGACATCAATGCATGCATCCGAGGGTGACAGAGGCTAGCTCATGCCTAGGGTGACAGAGGGTCCAGGGAGAAAAGAGGGGTAAACTCCCATGGCCATCTATGACAGCCTGGACTCTGTAGAGCTTCTCAGGATCCCTGGTGTTGCCTGACACTAGATCTTAGTCCACATAGTGAACTGCCTCGGGGGAAGAAGACTGCCATTCCTTGGGGGCAGGGGAAGGTGCAGACCTGCAGGAGATACCAGGGTGAGCTGCTAGGAGTCTGGAGGAGGACATGGGGTTAACAGATCTGTTCAAGATATATCCCTGAGACATGACATCGGGTTGGGAGAAAAACCTCTATAGAAAAAGAATTATGCTCACACTGCTGCCCATTTTGACTGACCCATATTGTCAGGGTAAATGAGCAACACAAAAACACTAGCTGAAAAGTAAAATAATATTAAAAGCTCACACAAATGAGAACTATGCTGAACCTCTACATGAACAGTCTTTATAAAATGGGTTGTAATAAACTCATAACCTGATTGGTCCACTAGCATTATGTGCCAGTTAATTAAATCCCCTACTTAATCAACAGTTCGGCAGAGCGAGTCAGGGAAAGTACCAAAGTGCATTGCTGGGACCCGTTAGTTACTCAGAAAAGCAAAGTAGAAAGGCAGCTAGTGGAGCAATTAGGTTATGGGTTTTTTACAATCCTGAAAACAAGCCGGCTTTCCCCACAGCTATTTAATTCAGCTTAAAACCTCTTTGGGCTCAAATCATTACTTCTTCCATCACACATTACTACAAACTCACGTTCCGCAAAAGCAATTATAGTTGATCAATGACAGCTGTTCAGTAGGTTGCATCCTGATGTTTGAGTAGTGACAAAAGGTTGAGAGTGAGATATACCCCCAAAAAAACACTTACGTTTAACTATATATATAGAAAACAAGCTCATGCTCAAGAAAAGTAGCCCTGTTGGTGAGAGTGAGCAGTGTACCTTGGTCCCAGTAAATGCCAAGTAACACCCAGTAATCTTTCCAAGAACATGCTCAACCACAATACAACCAAGAAATGGAACTTAACCAAAAAAAAAAAAACCTGGAGCGAGAGACAGTCTGGCATGTAGTCTGGGTTTTCTTACCTGTGCAAGACAGCACTGGAGGCACATCGTTGCCCCATTAGTCATATTGCATCACTCCACAGTACCTCTTGAGTTGTCACACAGTCCACAACCCTCCCGGGGTCCAATGGTGGCAGTCCCATGTTATTCCCGGAGCCCTGCATGGTGTATCTCGGTCCCAGCAAATGCCAAGTAACACCCAGCAAGCTGTCCAAGATCAAGCACAACCACAATACAGCCGACAAATGGAACTTAAAAAAAAAACAACACAAAACACCGAACAAGAGAGTCTCTGTATCATGCAGTCTGGGTTTTCTTACCTTTGAAAGATAGCACTGTCCATGCATCGGCGAGGGAAGGGAAGAGAGAGAAAGAAAAACACCACTGAATGTATGATTGGGGTGAGCGGTGCATGGAGAGGTAGGGGAAGTAAGAAACAGAAAAACACCACTGCATGTATGATCGAGGAGAGAGAGAGAGAGAGACAGAAAGAGAGAGAGAGAGAGAGAGAGAGACCAACAATAGCAGCAAATGTAAGCTCGGGAAAAGTGCATGTCAAACTATTTAAGCTTTGGGATCAGCTCCAAGGAGCATGCATACGTGTGTGTGGGCCGGGAGGCAAAGTAAAGCATTTTTGAACTCTTACAATGTATTTTATGGAAAACAAATGTCAGAAATTATTTTAGTACTATATTTCTGGCATTTGTCTTTTCCAAAAATAAATCAAATATGCATCTGTTGCTGGGGACTACTTTAAAAGTGGCAATATATATTGTAATGTCTCCCATTTAAACAGCATAAAAAATGTTTTCTGTGTGTTTTAAAATGAATCACAAATAACCCATTTTATAAGCGTAATAACCCACTCCAGGGTGTGGGGTTATGTGGATTTAAACTATGCCCTGGGTGCTGTGAGGTGTAGGTTTGGTCAGTGGCACAGCAGGACATCTTGGTGTACATGGTGAGGTCAGAGAAGAGGATATAC
The DNA here is from genome assembly GCA_016271365.2 of Neoceratodus forsteri. Classification (NCBI taxonomy): domain Eukaryota; kingdom Metazoa; phylum Chordata; order Ceratodontiformes; family Ceratodontidae; genus Neoceratodus; species Neoceratodus forsteri. The sequence continues at coordinate 1,700,629,353 of CM057455.1, forward strand.
GTACAAGATCCCTACACCCAAAATCCTGAAGATCGAAATCCCGACATCAAAATCCCAACGACCACAATCCCGGTTGTATAGCAGACCTCCTGACAGCCACATTCCTCACAGTATGGTGACCCTGAGGTGTTTATATATATTTTACGAGGGGGGGGGTGCGGGGTGGCAGAGTAGAACGGTGTCAGGAATTGTGCTGTCAGCAGTTTCTTACCATCGGGCTTTTGCTGTCGGGATTTCAGTCCTTGGGCTTTTTGGGTGTTGGGATCTTGTATTAGACCCAAGAGAAAGTATTAAAAGCAGTTATCACAGCATTATTACAATTACCACAAGTGCCACCCCACGGAGGCCCTAGGAACTTACATTGGTCTTGTTCTCTGGTGTTGTCAAATACTTTCTTGTACAGATAGTTCACATATAGCTGTGTATCCTTTTGGAACTAGCATGTGTACATCTTAGTGTTCTGCTCCACAAACTAAGCAATGTGGTGTATACTGCTGTAGCAAAGGACATCTATGAAAATAGGACTTTAACTCATGGGGCCATTCTCCCATTTAATTCAAGGTTGAAAATGAAGAACATGTTGGTGACAGACCTCTGGGCTATTTACCCTTAAGTTTGCATGAGCTTGTGTCCGCACTAAGGAGCATAACATTGTTGCTATTTTGACTCTGCCATGTTACCTGTGATGCTGTTGTCTCATTGCCTTACTCTGTAATCTCCCAGTTCGCACCTGAAAACAGGCATTTTTAATTGTCTAATGTACTTACTTGGTCAATGAAAATTGAATACATTTATAACTACACCATTCTAATAGCCTTAGGAGACATTCAGGTTCCTTGTGTTCTGTTTATATGACTGAGCGGCATTCTAGGAGCCCTGGGGCTCCAGGACTTTGCTAATTTTAACTCCTGCATTTGATGCAAATGTTGAACAACTGCAGCTACCTCGCTTGTCAACCATCATTTCTTCTCACCTTTGTGTACAAATAAGGTAGAGACCTATGGAATAGTAACAGTTATGGGAGCAACAGAGGAACAGAGGGAGTCTCTGTGTGACAGGAAAACAATAGGAAAGGAAGAAGGAGAGGGAACACACACACACACAAAAATGTTCTCCATGAAATGGGCGCTGCCAATCTTTAAACTCAGCTACACATAAAAAAACTGTACATTTTGGATGGGAAGTTAAAGTTAATTTGGTTAATTAGCGAGAACACAAAAAATTGTGAGTTCAGCATGGTTTTTCATTCTAGAGACCTTGCCTGACATTTTGCAGTGCATTGTAGAACTGTTGCATCAACCACTGCACAACTAGCTGGGCTTCCAGTACAGTCTCTATAGACGAAAATAAAACCATGTACAGTGTTCAAGTTAAAACTGATACAGTACGTAGGTGTAGCCACAGCAGACATAGCACAGTTATTCTATTTAAGAATTTTAAGTTACTTGAGCCCCCATTTAACCCTTGCCCCATAAATAGCAATAGAGCATGTAGTACTACCAGCTAGAGAGAAATATAAAATATTGGGCAGCCTTCAGAACATGAGGGGCATAAGCCCCATACCAAAGCAAACATGACCCCTCACACACACACACACAACTAAACATACCCTCCATTCAAGACATTGAACAGAAAGCAGCAGTTAGTAGTTTGCGTTGTAAATAATTACAGAAATGTTTTTTTATGAAGATATGGGGTGAGTGGATAGACCCATCTTCTGCCCCCTCAAAATAGGGTTTGACTTGGTAGACTTGGGTTCCCTTAACTCCCCCCCCCTCCACTGGTGGCAACCTTTAGTTACCTTTTGTTTGCTTTTCAATTTCTGGTTAATAGTTTTTTTTTTTAGATACCTGTTATTAAATGTTTAGTGAGTTTAAATGGCTCAGGCTTTAGGGAGGTTCTCCACGAGGCCAGTATACCTTGATGTATAGAATTTTATGGTTTGGACCATTACAAATGGGATTCTGGAGAGTGGCATATAACTGTGCATCTTGGTAAACATGTAGGCATCACTTGATCTGTTGTTATATTGGTAACTGTCTCAGATCCTGAGACTATAATGCTCAGAGTGGATTGCGCTCGAGCCAGGTTCTGAGTTGCTGAATGTGTATAAAGTATGTACTTTAATTTTTGGGAAAACCTCAATAAACAATTAATTTCAAAAGAAATGTTTTTATAACTTTGTTGTACTTGTGATGCCACACAGAATACTTGTTAGAAGCCACATATTGCTCATATCAATGACAAACAAATAAGTGAAATTCTGCACTCTCCTGTCATGATACCATGCTGTTCCACACACTCAGAGCTAATTTTATGGTACTCCATCGAGGCCCTCCTGATACACAGGACAGTCGAGACATGCCATGGCCTGCTGCTCCCCCTTCCCCATAAGGGCTAAAGCTGTATGAAAAACAACCACTAAACAGAGGTTAAAACAGAAACGTGCACCACAGCTCACTGCTGAGCCAGAGTTCCTACCTTTCCCGGTTGAGCATGAGAAGAAGGGACCCAGCAAACTTCAAAGCAGTATGTCCCAGTCAGGCATGCTCTCTGCCTCTGTCATCTAACCAATCAGAGAGCGAGGTAACAAGTAGCCAAAGGTCTGGTCAGGGCAAATATGGCTGTGAGAAAGAGCCAACCATGCCCAAGATGGCCACTGTGACAACAGTGTGCATGCCCAATTACCGCTGATACTCATGCATGCGCAATGAGCTCACATCAGCCATCTTAGGCACAGCGGGCTCTTCCAGAACTGAAGAGTGCCCAAAAAACAGTGTGCTCACTGAGAGGAGGGACTAGTATGGTCATAGAGGGGAGGGATGGTGGAGAAACAATGCTACCACACTGACCACAGCACTGAAGCCAGTCACATGCTTCCAAAGTCCCCTTTTCCCCTCTCCTAGCAAAACATCTGCAGGGCTCTTCCCAAGTAACTATAAAAATGGCACAGAACTGTAAAGAGGACAGGTATTTAATTAATAAACTACAAAGGAATGGTGACCAGCTACCCCTACATATTATCATTTGCCAGTAGCTTCCTCAGGGGCATCTTATTTGAACCCCAGGGTATTGTCACTACCCTGCCCCTGCTGTTATGACTTGCATCCTAGATTATTGGTACATTGCCTGTTGTATGCAACATAGGTAACATACCCTTTTATGACCACCCCTGTACTGCATTACCCTCTGGCCACATATGGGACCATTCCACACAGTAGTGGGAGTCTGAGTTCTTTGTCTCTTCCCCTGAGAACACCCTCCAGTTGGGTACTACTTGAATACCATGCCTTACCTCCCCAACTGGTGTAGCTGAGAGCTGCCAAGGTAGAGAGATGCTGCACTGGACTGACCTGGAGACCTGCAGCAATGTGAGACTCTGCAAGCAAGGACACTGACACTCTGATCAATGAAAAAATTAATTTTAATGAAAAACTGTAAAAAAGTGGCTTGTACAACTTGGAACAGAGAAGAACTTGGGAATATATTCTCCTAAGGTTCAGGATAATTGGTGATGCACACCTGATGAATGAGATGGGCATTGAATTCCAACCAAAATGGACAGGATTAAGGGCACATGAAAAACGAATTAGATTGGAACAATATAGCAATATGAAGAGGTTCAATAGTTATACACAGAGAACTGGTACATTATGGAATATCCCTCTCAGCTAACATAAGAGAGTGCAGCACCCTAGATAGTTTCAGACACAGATTAGATGAATGCCTGTTAGTCGAGGGTAGTATTTGGACCCACTAGTTTGGGTAGACAGGCTCGATGGCCTTCAGCCTTTTTCTGTTTAAACCCAAGAATGAATGCCAAGAATGAATAAATGGCAAAACACACCTTTTGCATAAACTTTGTGAACAGAAAAACATGAAACTGCAGTTTGAATAAACCACTTTTTTTTTCCTTTCCCCGGCAGGGCACACCATCCCCCCACACTTCCCCTGGAGACTGCAGGCACATACCACCCACCAGCCCTCCAGAACACAAACTAGACCCAGGATAAGCACCCTACCTGGCCTTAATACCTGAGCTTGTTTACACTGTATCCCTAAGGGTAAGCAGTGGCTACTAGGCCTTATCCCACTTTAGTCAGCCCACTGTCCCCTTACTCCAGATACCCACCTGGTATCCACATACACAGTTGCACTTCAGTTAACTCTATACCTCTACACAGTTAAATCATTCAGCATTTCTCTACAGCAGCTAAACATATTTAGCAGTTAGGAAAACAGTGGCGTGAAACATATTACATACAGGTACATTAAAAGCTAGGACAATGTTCCCCCCTCAGTCAATGACAAACGTGTTTTAAAATGCAGAAGGACTGAGGTAATTTACTTTCACTTCAGTGTCACTTAACTTTTAAAATAGTCCCTAAAATTGTAGCAATAAGTTTTTACAATACCACATTCATTTGGATTTCTTGAAGAAATTCTTGGATGAAAATGCTGAGGAATTCCTCTGAGGGCCCTCTGGAGCAAGCAGCTGTGGTGATACAAAACTGGAGAAGCAATGAATTCCTCAGGTTGCAGCTTTTTTCTGTGAGGAAAACGTGATACATCTGGATCATCAGGCACTAGAAGCAGTAAGCTCTCTATTCCCTCCCCTGCTGTCACTCACTACCCTATCTGACCCTATACTGGGATACAGGCGATCCTCTAATCCTATTACTTTACTTTAACTGGGGGCTGTCCCCAGGGCCCTGTCACTGCAGCAGGCCTCTTCTGACTGAACACCCACTTGGCTCAGGTCCTTCCTTCTTGGTCACTCTCCTTGATTGTACTCCCTGCACACTGGCTGAGCAGTTACTTTTATGCCCAAAACTCATTTACATATGCTAATTTCTGGTCACTGAGTGGAGACTGACCTGTCCAGGGGCTCAGCACCAATCACATTTCTTTCTGCAGCAGCATAAGCCACAATATCATTTTTGAAACCCAACTGCCTTTCCCAAACAGTCTAACACTTCTTTCTTTTCTCATTTTGAGTCTCATTTGTGTACACATTCACTTTTGACATAAAAATAAACATTTTCTCTATTTTAAGCACTTTCTTGCTGCTTTAGCTGGAAAGCTTACATTTCTAACTTTCTCCTGAATTTTGTCTATACAAATTGACCCACACAAAACCTAAGTCGTTAAGTCTTGAACTTGTCTGAAATTAAGCTTTCAAATAACACATTTCTGAAAAATGTTTTACCTCATTTTTCCTCAGAAATAGCAGTTTCTCCTTTAAGTACACTGAACAGAACAGGTTTCTTTCAGTTACAAATGAATATTCATTTTTCCTACACTTAGCTCCACCTCCTGTGTAACTGTCTGCATGGATTATGTCTGACCAGGATCCACTCTTCCTAAAAAGGTTAGCGACTCCTCTATTTTACATTTTTATCACACAAACTATTTTCCCCTTATTGTACATACATTCAGCTATAGTACTGCCAAGTTTGGGGTAAATCTGTCAAAACACGGCTTGGCAGTGCATTTTAGAAAATGCATATGCTTATGAACTGTGTTTTCTGACTGAATCCTGCTTTCCCTGACAGAGCTCTTCTTTAAACTGCTCCGTTTTTGCTTGTGTACATTTCTGTAAATGAATCTAACCTATCCTGTATTCCCAGGACTTCCCTTAGCCCCATTATGACTTTATTTAATGTAAAACATGTAATTTTAGTGTGAATAAATGCTAGTCAGTGCCATGGGTTCCCAAAAAAATAGAGTATGCTTTCCATGCTCCCAAAAATTGCTCCTGCATGAGCTTGATTCAGAATGCCTCCACAGAGCCCCAAAATTCAGACTCTGACCATATACATTTCTTTTATTTGTTTATTTATTCATTCATTCATTTTGTGAGCTGGTCCCTAAAATCCATTTCCCTGGCACTTGTTGCCTGCACAACTATAAGGGAAATTGTATCTGGTTGATCCTGCCTGCGAGAGGAGTGCCTTTACAGCATCTCCCTCTCGCAACTTCACACAGTTCTGCCACAGGCAGAAGCCTGTAATGCAACTGCAGTTGCAGTAGAGGTGTGGCCTCCTGGAGCAACCTGGGGGATTCCCCTCAAGCATGTAGAGCTAGCTGTGGAACCAACAATTGGCTGCTTACACTCCCTACTCCTCTCCCCAGTACAGCTGGTGCCTGCAGCTGCCATTCTGCACAATTCATTAAATGAGCAGCACTGCAACTCCTTTTCTTTCTGTTAATTTCCAGACAGGATCTTTTTTGCTTAAGAATATTAAATTTATCAACCAGAGACCCAGGCAGACCAAGTCAAACCACTGGACCACCAGAGCAATGTCACGATAGCCAGAGCACACAACTTACTAGCCCACTGGCCACCAATAAATAAAATCACTATTTTTTTATTATTATTACATATGTTTTGTAAAGAAAAGTTGCCAATCACTGTTAATGAGCAAAAAACTGCATGTGAGTTAGGAAGCAAGGGCCAGGTAGTCCTTTCCATACCCCCCCACACACTGCATCCTCCTGAAACAACTAATAATATGCTCACACAAAATGCAGCTATAACTATTCAAAATACTACTGTTTATTAATCATTTATTTTAAATTCTGACACTGCTTTTATTCTACCACAGGGGCCACCTTTTCTCTGTCTATCTGGCAGCTGCTACCTACCCTAGGGCTAGAACCCAGGTCCTCACTAACCTATTTTTTAGATCTCCCAAAACTAACTACATTTGCCTATTACTCTTGGTGGAACAGTCAATACAGGCTGTTACACTGTAGATAACGTGCATCTTCACTGCAATGACACAAATTGTACTTGTCTCAGTCCTTGTACCTTGTTTGTAATTTGCACAGTAATATATATTAGGTACTGTCTATGTCTTCTGTTAGCACCCTTTGAAAACTGTGTGAGAGGCCTTTCGGCACCATGCAATTCTGCTTAAAGTTGGACCAGCATAACATTCTGTGGTGATTTGCATATGCAGCCCATGATGCTTTGCATTGTGTGGGCATGTGTGATTTTGTATATTAGGTACTGTTATTTACAGAACTCTTATGGGCAAATGTATTCTCGTACTTTGTACCATGTACCACTGCTGTTTTAACAACCCTTGTAGATGAAAGTATTCTTCCCTATGACCTTCGATGCCCCTTCCCCCAGGTTGCAACTGGAAATAAGTCTTATGGGCTTTGCTTGTTTACGTAATATGTTTACATAAATGAGAAAATGTCTCCCACATCCATCTAGCAGCATATATATCTAGTCTCCTACTATCACAGTTATTTATTTATTTCAAGAACTTTACCAGAAAAGACATACTGAGCTGACATAGCTTGTTTCCAGATGCATCCTGGGGGACCGGGAAGTGGACAGTACAATAAGTTACAACAACCGGGTTACAATAATCACAACAAAAAAAAAGAGTAAATAGTAACAACAAGAACACATTGTAACAACAAGCCTATACCATGCACTGCAAATCCCTATCAGTCACATTATTTAACTTTGGAGACTGTTCTATATCAAAGTCCACATAATCCAACACTGTCCACCTCCATGAAGTGTTACCTGCTCTAGTGATCTCAGTAGGAGACCCTCCATACCCACAAATGATATACTTTTCAGATAGCATTACTTTTTTGGTTTCTGCACCCTCAACACAGCTTATACAGTGACTGAGCTGTTTCAGTCAGTAATGTGGGATGGCTGACTTCTGCCATAATGCTTAATAGGAGAAAGTGGAAGTCCTTTCAATATTGTGAGAAGTCCTAGCCACTCTACTGACTCAAGTAAAAGCTATGAATTATATGAGAAATTAGCGACTCATTTTTCAAAGCGTGCAGCAGGATTTACATCAAGTTCTGCACCACAACATTTAGGTTCTGGCAGTGCGCTGAACCCTTGTGCCTAGCACACCCAATTCTAAGATCTTGAGGCATAGTTACATGAATTTTACACGTTATGGCAGCTTGTGCCAAATATCTGGTGTAAGCTCCATAAAACAGCCCCCGGGAATGCCGCAAGATAGACCAGTAAAAGTGGGTCATACTTGTGGCACCTGGTGCATGGGATTGAAAATCCCATTCATCAGCCAGGTGATTGCCGCAAGTCCCATGCACTATATCTTCAGTGCACCTGGGGCTTGTGGCAACTGGTGGCTTTGAAAATCGAGCCCTAGGTTTATAACTGTGTGACTAATGAAGGAGAGGTGAACATCTGTCTGGAGACCTTTTCACTGTGTTGTTTGTTTTTTGCTCATTAAAGGAGAACTGCGATGAATCTCTAAGTAATCTTTCCTTGTAGAAGCTCTTTTTGAAATACTGGTTCAAATTCTGTTAGTTGTCTAGCTATCCAGGCTTTTTAGTTATCCTATTGAGTGTTTCTGATTTACAAGCTGCTGGTAAGAACCATTTTAGAATGGTATGATATAGTTTATGTCCCTGTTCTACCCTTTTACTGTTGGCACAATGCATTCATGTTCTACTGTAGAACTGTATGGAAGAGAAGGACATAAACTACATCAGACAGTTCTAAATTAGCACTTACCACCAGTTTGTAAAGCAGAAAGAATCATAGAGGTTATTAAGTCAAGTCATATTTTATTTATAAAAAGTATTTTTCCAAAACCAAAGCACCTGTACAATACAATAACAAACATTTCATACTAAAATACCCAGTAATAAAATTACAATTCAATATTTAAAATCAACACATGTCAGAAAATGCTTGTTAAAATAAAGAAGTTTTCAAAGCAGCCTTGAATGATTCAGTGGACAGGCACTCTCTCACCTGATGAGATAGAGAGTTCCACAGGGTTGGGGCCATATATTCAAATGTTCTATCCCCTTGAGGTCTTCAAACAGATCCTGGAAACCTCTAGCAATCCCTCATCAGTGGAACTGAGTGGGCAGAGGTGGCGGTAGGAACAGAGGAGATCTTGCAGATAACACGGTCCCTGTTCATGTAGGGCCTTGTAGATCAGCAACGTGACCTTGAAGGTGATTCTCCTCCATATTGGCAGCCAGTGCAGTTCATGAGCACAGGCGTAATATGACTGGCTCTAGATAAGCCAGTCAGTAGCCTGGCTGCTGCATTCTGCACCAGCTGCAGATGGCAGATATCCACCCCCGGAAGCCCTAGGTAGAGAGCATTGCAATAGTCAAGGCGGGTGGACACAAAGGCATGGACCAACATTATAAGGTCCTCAGGCAGAACAAGGTGTTTCACCCAGGAGATGTTTCTTAGATGGTAAAATAAGGTTTTGACAACAGCCAACACCTAAGCTTTCAGTGTCAGCTTGCAATCAAGTACAACGCCCAGGTTAGACACTCATTCAGAGGCCCTCAACTGGCTGTCCCCTAGTATAATACCAGATGGCCAACCAGGAGGAAACCCATCTGCCCGACTATCTGGGTCCACCACCAACACCTCAGTCTTCTCTGGGTTCAATCTCAACCAGCTAGCAATCATTCAATCCCGAATCTCAGCAAGGCAGTTGTTGAAGACTGAGATAGCATCATCTTGCTTGGGCACAAAGGACATGCACAGTTGATTATCATCTGCATAGCAGTGAAAACTCAGCCTGTACTTCCTTATGATGTCACCCAATGGCAGCATATACACTGCGAACAACATGGGAGATAAAACAGAGCCCTGCGGAACCCCACAAGAAAGGGGAAGAGGGGCCAAGGAAAAAATCCCCAACACCACACTTTGAGATCTGCCTGAGAGGAAAGAGTGGGAACATCTGAGGACTGTTCCCAACAGTCCACAGATCAACCACAGATGCTCCAATAATACCCCATGGTCCACAGTGTCAAATGCCTCTGAAAGATCAAGAAGAACCAAGATAGAGCATCTCTTCCAATCTCTCACCATTAAATCATTTAGTACCCGAACAAGGGCTATCTCAGTACTATGCCTCTTCTGGAAGCTGGACTGGAGAGGATCATAGACCTCATGGGTGGTAAGATGGTCTTCAATCTGCAGCGCAACTACCTTTTCAATAACCTTGCCCACAAACGGCAGGTTAGAGACAGGTCTGTAGTTTGCGAGACATTCTGGGTCAAGCAAGGATTTCTTCAACAGGGGTGTTACCACTGCCTTCTTCAAGGGGTTCAGGAACATACTCTTCTCCAATGAACACCAGACAATCTGTGCCAGGGCCGGTCCAATGATATCCAAACACTCCACAAGGAGGCGGGTAGGATCAGGGTCCAAACCACAGCAAGCTGGCCACAAGCCCCAGACAATGTTCATGATATCAGTGATTGCTGACTGGTCAAAAATAGCCCAGACTGACTGGGTGCCTGTGCCCTCCCACCGACAGTTGCAACACTCAACAGAACATACTAGCTGGATTTCTGGCCTAATGGTGGAAACCTTATCTGCAAAAAATCAAGCAAACTCCTCACATTTCTCTTGTGAGAAAGCTTTCCGATTCTGCAGGCAGGCTGGATTGCACAGCCTGTCCACAGTGCAGAAGAGCTGAGCCAGTCAACTTCTTGCTGCAGAAATCTCTCTGGACAGGAATTCTGCCTTCTTATAGTAGGAGAGATTTCTGACTAATAGTTCAAATAACGGGCCAGCAGTCTAAGCTTGTCACCTTCCAGGCCGGATTTCCAGCAGCATCATTCTAACCTTCGACCCACTTGCCTCAGCTGTCTCAGGTCCCCATCAAACCATGGGGACTGAGGGCGAAGAGTGAGTGAGCGAACACAAACAGGAGCTATGGAATCCAGGGCCCCCAACACTGCACTATTATAGTACCGTACCAGTTTCCCTGGATCCATGCATTCTGATGGCCTACTCGTTAGGTCCAGCACCACTATCAGACCCTCTGGGGTCATGCCCCTTAAAGGGCGGTACCAGACCATCTCCAAAGGGGCAGGTCTATTGGGGATGCTGCGAAACTGAACCCTATGGTATGATGGTCAGACCATGTGACCAGTTCCACAACCAGATCAGTAACCTCCAACCCCAGGAGGAACACCAAGTCCAGGGAATGACCCTGATTATGGGTTACAGCAATAACAACCTGTGTGAAGCCCAATGAGATCATCAGTTGGAGGACATCCTGTCCAAACTGCAAGAGTTTATCATTGACCCAGGCATTGAAATCCCCCAGGACCAACCACCTGGGGGATTCCAACATCATATTGACCACAAAGTCTGCGACTTCCTGCAGGAATAATTTTCCATCTCTAGGTGGATGGTAGATGAAAAGTATCCTGCAATCCACACCTGCACCCATGATACATTCAAATGATCTGGTGGCCCCCACTGGTATCTCCATAAGGCCCAGTTCCATATTGAAACAGATGGCTACACCCCCGCCCCTACGATCTAATCTCTGGTGGTGTATCACAGAATATCCAGCTGGAACTGCTTATTCTAATATAGAACCAGCATTCTCATCCAGCCAGGTCTCGGTGATGCAAGAAAGGTCAGATGTTCCAACAAGATCAGCAATTAATACCGTCTTGTTCTTTATTGACCTGGCATTGCACAACACCACCCGAGTTGGATGAGTGGCCACGGAAGAGTGCACTATTTGCCCACCATTGGTGGAGCCCTTGGATATGGGAACCAGGCAAGGAGAACCCCTTTCCTGTCCCCATTTCAACACAGGGTGCCTCTTTGTACCCACCACCACCCCAATCCATCCATCCCGCTCCTCTCCCCTTCTTGGTCAAGGGGCCCACACCCCTTCAACCCCTCTGAGCTATCTCCAAGACCGACAACACCTATAGACCTTATGTGACAGCAAAGGACAGTCAAAAGGGTGCAGGCTCCTAAGCCTAGAGGGGGAGTAACACCTGTCCACCAGATATAACTGCCAGCACATACCTCCCTCATTAAAACTAGTAGCAGTACCCCACCAACCACAAAAAGACCCACACTAATAAAATAACCCCAATTAAATGCTCTCTTTTTTAACTCGTACAAATCCCCACAAATTTTACTACAAACTACCCCAAAGAAATCCCACCCAGTAACCACCATATATCACAAAACACACAAAATGTTTAAACAGCAGCAGAGATTATGATTTCGAAGTTTGCGTAAAAACTATAAAAGAGTTGCTGCCACTCTCAAAGTAAAAAGTTCAAATAAGTGTCCCAATGGATCTCTCACACCAATAGGACAATAGACCAAAAAAATCCCCATGTAAGTTCTGCTTTCTCCAGGGCTCAGATGGAAACAGCAGATTCAATAGGAAATTAGTCAATTCCAGGCACTCTTACTGCCTTAAGCTGTACAAAACTAAATCAGTGTCCCACCGTAGCAATGGAAAAAGTAGAACTTCCAAGACAGCAGATAGATCAGCAACCCTGAGGCAATAATCCAACCAGAACTTGAGGCAACAGTCTATAGGATATAGGACACCATCCTGGCTCAGTCACCACCCACTCCCAGCAGGCCTTCCACAGGCAGCAGATCCCACCACTGACTAGGGCTATTCTTTGGCCAGCAAGGGTGGGGTATCACAGGCAATGACCCCCTCAGGGTCCCCAAAGATGCTGGTGCAGTTTAAGGCCCACTAGCCCGAATCATCCCCGGTCAGCTGGAGCAGTGTCCACCCACCAGCGACCTCCCCTGATAGACCTAATAGTTCCAGCAAAGGACATGCCCTTCAGCCTGCCCAAAAACTGGGCCACTCTAATGACCAGGCAGTGAACCCCCTACTACCTGCAATGGAGCCCCAATAGCCACAGGTTGAGCTCATCAAAAAGATCTTCTGCAGTCTGAGCCAGCCAGCAAATGTGCAGTCCCACACAGTCCCACACAACAGTGTGCCCCGTTGATGTTCCAGCATGGCTTCCAACCACTTTCTCTTCTTGTCAGTGTCTCACTCTGTTGGCCTCCCTATAACAGGGAAAGGCTTGTATAGCTGTAACAATAACAGAATTTTAACCTGAACATAAAAACAGCTTCTATTGGGAAAAATGACTTATAGGTTCAGCGCAGTTCTCCTTTAAACAACCTCTAGTAGCTAAAATCCAATCTAAATGAAAAGCAGCAGGAATTAACCAAGTTCATGATCACTTGGGCAAGTATTTTCTTCCCTGTGTACTTTTTAACACCCATTGCCATTTCCACATCCAATGATAGGAATGGTTTGATTAGAGGTCAGATGCAGTATTCTACTTCACGAAGTGGTCTGATGAAGGTGACCTTGCATCTGAATATGACAGTTATAGCTATAGCCTGAGGCATAACCATTTGCTTTGTGTTTTGTCTTGAAGCTTTTTCACTGTTCTGCAGTTTTGGAAATATCCGTGTTTAGCATGTCCTCTTATGAAGGACTGAGGCCACCACTGACTGGCTGCACAATAGTTTACATAGCACAGGCATATTTTTGTTCCAACAGTCTACTTTCCTGAGATCGAAGGACAGATTGACTAGTGACCTAGAATATTACATTTAAAACAAAAGGCATTGCCAAGTGCATCAGCTAACTTTTATCAACCAGGCTTAGCATTTCAAATGTAGCACTTGAGTCTGGGCATTCTGTCTGTCCTTACATTGCGGAGGAACTGGAAGGCTGAACCTCTCCTTGAAAGAAACTCCTAGTATGAAGCTCCGCACTCTTGGAAACCTTTTATTAAAGGGCTGTGAAATAACCTTTGACACAGACTGACACCAGTTTCCCAAACCATACTTATTCTGTTAGTTTCACTGTAAACAGTCTGGCAATTTACTTGTTTTTTCCCCCCAAGAAGATGAACAACTTTTACAAAAAGCAACCAAATAGCCCTTATATTCATGCATTATCACAAGGGAGAGAAGCTATTATTTCTATTCTGTTTGTTGGCATTTCTTAAATAGTTGCAGCATTGATATTGTATCTGTATACAAATATATATTGTTAGGGATTTTCACATAGAGAAACTGCACGTTTATCACCCTGCAAACAAAACAAATGAATGAATTATGACATTGTCCTTTAAAATCATTCCAAGCAGAGGTTTATCAAAAATCCATTTATATGTTCCAATAAAATATAATCAAACCATTATAACAACAACTGACAGAATTTTAAAACTGATCTGTGGGTTTAACAGGGAAATTTCAAACAAAGAGAGAGGTGTTGCGAGAAAAAGTAAAGGATAGGAAATAAGAAGAGTCCTCACTCTCCCGCTTCAGTAGCACTTTTAGCGGCACAAAGGTTCAGTTGGTCAATCTTACTGCAAAATAGCTGCCTCAGAGCAATTTAGTTGCAAAGCCAATCTAGCAAGTTTATGGAAGTCACTCCTGGACTACTGTACCTTCTCTTACATGCATAAATAACAGTATAATTTGTTTTCTTCTGTGTCTCGAGATCTACCCCTAAAATGTTAGGTGTTGTGACAGTCACTTTATATTGACAGGTCACTGCATTGTTCACCACCTGTTGGCAAATAGTCTGGATTAAAAAAATGAAGCCCAGTGCATTACATTGTTAGTTTGATTTTGGTATGGTAGAGAACATCTACTAATGTTGTCTGTATACAGTAAGTATACCATATATGCTTGTGATAGGAGATCAGTACTGTGGTAATCTTTATACTGTTGTAGGATCAGTTTTGTTATAAAGTAGAGAATGTTTGTAATGTGCCATATTACATGTTAAGACAGATCAAACAAAATTTGTTTGCTGATGAGGTTGTCTTTGTTTGGCTTACAAATGTGTCTTTGTACATACATTTTGTTTGATCTTTTTTTTTTTTAGCTAACACGCCATTCTCCAAACAGATCAAACAACATTTGTTCAGTGCTGATGATAAGTTTACTATAATACACGTATACTGAGCACATAACAAATGTTGTTTGATCTGTTATAAGCCAAGTAGTTAACCTTTTTTTTTACTGTATATATTATCAACAGAACCAATCTGGGATGGATATAACAGACTACTGCAGTCCTCTCACAGAGGAACCAGGAGCTAGTCTCAGGCCTCACCCAGATAACAAATAAGAAGTGGTATGAATTCTGCTGTATATTAGGAGGTGCTGGGGAGAGATGTCTTGCACTATAAAAACTGTGTTCCTATACAGTACTCACACTGCTAGCTCTAACCACAGCTCAGCCAATATTAAACTAGCCAGTAGTGCTAGGTAAAGTAATAATAAAGGACAGAGAAGACTGGAGAACAAACAGAAGCAAATGGGTAATGTTCAGATTTAAAGTTATCAGAGAGTGTTTGTGTGGCTTAGTGGAGGCGGTCTCGCCAAGGTTGTGAGCTCAAGTCCCACATAAAGCACTTGGGCTCATACCAAACACTCACACTACAGTGCAACACTAGAGATGTACCATGCTGATGTTGCCATCTCTTAAATTAGACATTAAACGTCATTATAAGCCTGACTATTTATTCATGAGCTGAAGTAGCTCATTGACTGGCAGTCGTGCTGGTCTGAAATCTTTTAGAAATGCCCGGCACATCAGAGACACTCAGCTGATCGCTCGTGCCACTCTGCTTAAAACCTTAAGAAACATCAACGGTAAAAAAGAAAATTGATGTTATGATTACACTTACAATCACAATAGCAACCTTGAAGCCAGTAATCTCCTTGGATTAATGACTGGCTAGAGGGAGGTCCCTCCAACCAGTCATTAATCCCTTGGAAATGACCAGCTTCTTAGTCATTAATGCTTACATTTCTCGGTGGTTGTCCTGGTGGAAGTGAAGCATCCCACATCCCATTGCAGTTTATGAAATGAGCAGGAGATTATGTTGAAGACTTGGTTGACATTCTCTCATATTAAATGAGATTCTGACTAATGCAAACAAACCTGTCTGCATTTAGGACACTGCTGTATGCATAAAAGGGCTAAAACATTTTGTCTGTTTACAGTCAATTATTAAATGTTATGACCAGGAAAGGGGGGGTGCTGGTGAGGAATGTTCTTTGAACAGTTCCTTTTTAGCTGATACTCTCAGTACAACAGTCCCAATTTCAGTTTGGCACTTAACCAGTCCAGATGATGACAATTTATTTATAGTTGTTATCAAAACATGCACACATATTAGACACTTGATAAACACCCCCCGTAAACTCTCATTCCAAGCCCTTATAGTCATTTGCCAAAGATGAGACATTAGTTAGGGAGTTTATTTGGCAAAGGGCTTACAGTCATTGACAAACACTTGTTTTTACCTGGTTCATTGGGGGAAATGATGCTTGCTGGCATTCTCTCCCTCAATGGCCCAATCCGATAAGAAGTTTGGAGTTGGTGGGAGTCTTGTTCCTGAATGACTTGTCACATCGTGATTTTGAGGCATGGTAAATAGCACATAATTCTATTTGTTGTTGTCTATCTCCTGAGGTCACATAACTTTGAATTGCTGCAGAAAGACTTGTTGTAGGTGATGGGCTGACGATGAGTAAGAGCCTAGATGTGAAAAGGTACTATATATACCTTGGTGATGATATCAGATGTTGAAAATACCATCTTGATGGTACTGGATGCTTAAAACACTATAGTTACTGCATTCTTGGATATTAAACATATCATAGTTGATGGCACTAGATATTGGGCAATACCATAATCTCTTTCTGGAAATGATTGTATTTGTATACGGTACATTTTACAGTGTAAGCATTTTCTCATATCACATCATCAGACATTAAGATGACTAAGCTGAATTTTTCTTATATTTCATCTAGAAACATTCAATAAGAATGTTTTTGCCTAAGTAAACAAAACATAGTTTGAACCTTGTCCTAATTCATTACATTTTAACACTCATTGCTTTTGTAACAAGAAATGCTTGGGGGCACTAGTGTTTCACATACTAAAAAGGCTAACACAGTTGACATATTTGTTGGTGCATATTCATTGCTACTGTCTCATCTGTTCTTAAACAAGGTTTGAGGTGACATTGTATCCTTGCACTAGGCAAAAACAAATTAGAAAAACAATTGAATCTCTACATATCCTTGAATAGTTAGAAGCCAGCAGAAAACCTTACCACCCATTTCCAATCTACAGACATGACTGGCTTCAGCCAGTTAGCAGAATTGGAACAATAGTTGAAATAGTATTACTTCCATTATTTATGTATTTGTTTTGCTTGTGTTGACTGGGTAAGGAAGGCTAGGCAATTCTGCCAATTTTCTGCTTCGTCCTGGGGGAAGGGGGAGCTACATATGCAAAATGACACACTGAACTAGATTGAGATGTTGGTGGTGTTTTAATGAAGAGGGAAATCTGGCCAGGACACAGAAGGAATTCCCTTACTCTTTTTGTTCAGTGACATGGTACAGTATCTTTAATGTCCACCTGAACAACCACCAGAATGGGCAGACGGGAGCTAGGTTTAATGTCTCATCTGAAACATGGCACTTCAGAAAAGCAGCATCCCCCTCGTGCTGCACTACAGTGTCAGTATTGGGATTCAACTCATGTTCCTGGTATGGGGCTAGAACCCACAACTTTCCAATCTCCCTGCCTCCCAGGTGAGTGTGCAACCTGCTGAGTCACTGACACTATTCATTACAAGTGAAACAGGCCTTTAATTCAAGTTCTGACTTGACCTAGAAATATCTGACCCTATATAAGCCCAATCTTTTTTTCTTGGTGCTCTGTATACATGTTCTCTACCTTACTCAAGGGCTTTACACTATGACTAGTACTGTTCTTACACCATTAACACAGAATTATGCTAACATGGTGGTCAGCATCACCTATCACACAATGTAACCACTGACCCGCTTGGGTGTAAACAGCCACGGTGCCTAAACAAACCATGATTGTAGCTTTGACAGCAATGACCACCTCTGGACCTTAATTCCATGGCTGTTCTTTGTTTAGCACATAGTCAATTGTTGCAACATCTGTGCATTTGTCCATAACTTGTCAGTGGTATTTGCAGAAACCTGAGGTTATGCAACCATTTGGTTGGAGTTCTGGGATTCAGAAGGACCTGAACCAGTATTCCTTTGGGAGCAGAGTCCCTTTGGACCTATCTGAAGATCTGGGTAGTCCCCCCTCTCCCAGCAGCATGGACTTCCAATGAGAGGGCAACTGCACCTATTCCTTGTGAGCTACCTTCACAGTCCAGATGTTATTTTAGACATTCATGGCTATGAAGTACCTTAGCTTCTGCTAGCTTGGCCAGACTATGATCAATGAAGGCCATGAGTCATTGGAATGGTGAAACCTATTTATAGTTTATGGTCAACCTTCATTTACCTGTGAGTTTAATTGTACTTCCCAGAAAAGCACAGACTTTCCTGTACCACTTGTGAGTAGTTAGGAAAATATGTGGCATTGCTGCATACAGGCTGTCCTGGAATGGAGGAAGGTGGTAACCGTATTCCCATTATTTTTGTTTGCACAGTTTAGGATATCCACACATGCCTTTCCCTGGCTATCTTACATTACCTTTTCCTAACTGGAGAGAGCCAGTGGACTATGGTTACTTTCAGTGATTCCTTATTCACGTACTTTTCACCCAGAATGCACTGCAATCTTTGACCCAGTAGGACTTGAGAGTCATCTGACTCTTGTGGGAAAGCATGGTTGTGACTATTCCTGTCACCTCTGGATGTGTTCCGGATAGCAAACCTACCACTGGATAGTGGTGAGGGGGCAGAAATTAAGGATGGTGATTATTTATTTATTTAATTGTTTGTTTACCGGGTAGGTGCACTGAGCCAATTGACCATTTTCAGACACGACCCAGGCCATACAGATGGCAAATACAATAGGATAGTCAAACATTCACAGTTTCAGGTACATAGGACAGGTACAATAAGGTACAGGTGAAAGTACAGTTACAAATAAAAGATGAGGCACAATTACATAATGTACAGTTTCAATTAGGCAGGGACTGAGTAGCAATTAAGCATGCAAGAGTCATACGATTAGAGTCACCCCAGGGGACAAGTACACTTTGCTGCAGCCACTAAGGAAGCTTTATAGTGAGTCTTAAATGACGTGTGTTAGTCAAGACAGTGGGGGGAGACAGGAAGATTGTTCCATAACTTGAGTGCTATGATGGAGAAAGCTCTACTGCCCTGGTTCATGGATATTCTGGGGACTTCCAATGGAGGGACACTGGAGCGTCTTAGGAGGTGGGGGCAGTGCCTCTTGTTGAGTAGAGAGGAGTAAAGGGATAGGTCACCGTCCCTGATGGCTTTGTCCATTATACATCCAAGAAAGTAGTTGTGCTATGCCTTTGGGGGAGCCATTCTACTGCCTGGTAAAAAGAGGAGTGGTGGGTGGTATAGGAAACCATTTGGGTGAATCTGCAGATACTGTTGTAGGTGATGGTAAGTCTAGTGAGTAGTTTGGAAGAGATGTGGGTGCAAATGGGGTCCCAGTAGTCAAGGAGAGGGACGAGGTTTCCTTCAGCTATGGCAAGTCTGGCTGTTTGAGTCAGATGATGACGAAGACAATAGCCCATCGCCACTTTCTGGTTTACTCATCGTATAGTGGTGTTAATGTGTACTGAGTATGTTAGAGAAGGATCCAGGGTGACACCTACATATTTGAAGCTAGTCAAATTCTCGAGTGGTGTACTATCTGGGGCTAGGCTGGTTAGAAGAGATGAGTTGCTTGCCAGATTGGTTAACTTTGGTTTAGATCCCAGGAGCATGGTTTTAGTTTTACTGGCATTTGCCAGTAGCCTGTTTCCTAGGAACCAGTTGTGTGCTGCTTGATGGTTGAGACTTTGCTGGGAAGAGAGGTTTGCTAGTGACTTGGCACTATGAAATAACAAAAACCAGGTGCTGCATCAGCATGTGGTCTAAAAGCAAAACAAAATCGTACTATTAAATGCACACTGAAAATAGAAAGTAGAGTTAAAAATCTACGTTTTGTCCAAGGTCTTCTTCAGGAAATATCTAAAAGAGATAAAAGTAAAGTTAGTGTAGAGGGGAGGTAAATAAGGGATATATATGTGGGGAAAGAAAACAAAGGAAGGCTCTGGGAGAAGAAGTGATAAATGGCAAGATTAAGATTAATCTGTGAAACAAAAAGGTGATGATGGGAGTGACAAGGCAAAATAGCAGTGAATGGGCTTGAGAGGTCCCCAGGTGGGGACTAAGTAACAGGGCCTAGTAAGAAGGATGAAAGGTGACAAATTTGGGGGAAGGAGACAGAGATGGAGACATCTGGTGAAAATGAAAATAGAGATTAAACGTGTACAGATGCAAACAGACTTTAGAGAAAACAAGGAGGGGTTGAATCATGTTAGTAGAAATAAGTCTGTCATTTAAACTGGAGGGCTGCTGTGGGAGCCAAGGCAGGTGATCAGCTTGGTTTCCATGTTTTTTCTATGGTCAGAATCCCAGAAGCCCTGCTGAAGGACACAAAAAGAAAGGTCTTTGACACTGTGGTCCCTGTAGATAAAGTAGGATACAATGGGCTTATAAGAGTCTTCATTACGGACTGCCCTGTAATGTTCCCTGAAACAGTCAGCAAGACATCTACCAGTCTCTCCAATGTAAATAGCTGCACACTTCTTGCAAAGAATACAATATACTACATTGGTGGAGGTGCATGAGAACTCATCGGTGGTGAAATAACACCAAGTCATCAGCATAGAGGATGGCCTTGCATGTGAGGCTTTCCTCAGGTAGGGGGTTTATAAACAGAGAAAAAATGAGTGGGTCCAGGATCGATCCCTTGGGTACTCTAGTGGTTATGTCCTTTGCTGCCAAGATTGTACCATTTTCTGTGACTGTCTGTTGATGATTCAGAAGGGAATTTCAGAACCAGGTTGTCGTCCTCCCGCCCAATAACCAAGGCTCACTAACCTGTCATGTAGCAATTGATGGTCGACAAGTTCAAAGCCTTGGTCAGATCAATGAAGATGGCACTTGTGAGATTCCCTGCATCCATGTTTTTAATGATATGGTCAATAAGATGGGCCAGAGCTGACGCTGTACTGTGGTGTTTTCTAAAGCCAAGCTGGTTAGGGCATAGGAGGTTATATTTGTTTATGTGCTCCGAGAGTTGGTGATGGATGATTTTTTCCAGAAGCATACTCAGATGTGGTAATATCGAGATGGATCTATAATTTTCCAGAGATTGGGGATCTCCAGTCTGTCGCCAGATACAAACTTAGTCTGGTCCTTAGCACTGTTTGTCTTGTGCCAGGGTTACCCAACAGGACAAGCAAAGTTGTTCCCTGTAACACCTCTGAATGACCTTATATCTAGGACTAGGGAGTAGTTCCGATTAAAAATAGATGTACATGGTGGAATAAAAGAGTACAATGCAGATGTAACATGTGTCCCATTATTGCCGGGTTCCTAAAAGGAAAATTCCCAGCTTTAGTTTGGGTGCCACTGCATCATGGTCATTTGCCACCTGGCATGCCTTTGGTATAGTAGATTTTGCCCTCATTAATACCTAGTACAAGTTAGGGGAGGCAGTCACCTATCAGGTTCATGTAAACCTCCCAAGTGCATGCTTATGAAGACATTTCTTCACCAGGATGCCCATTTTCAGTTGGAGGGGTTCATCATTCCTCGTGATCCCCTACACGTGTATCGTGATTATGTTGCCATTAGTAAAACTCCAAGGCCTTAATAAATACTTTTCATTTCTGTGACATACATACTTCAGGTAAAATCTTAAGAAAGAAAAAATGCTTTGTCTAGTCACTACTACAGCAGGGTATTAACGTTCCATTTCCTAGGCACCCGATAAGTTAATAGGTTCTTGATAACTTAAAAACAGGCTTTTAGAAAAGTGGTGTGTTGCACCCTTGCAAGGATTTAACTCCTGTTTACTTTCACAAAGACACTAGGTTCTGTGCAATGATCAAGAAAACAGGGTTAGCAGTGACTGTTTAAACTTCACACTTAATTGCTGAACCTTTTCTCATACACTAGTATGTGCATGTGTGTGTGTAAGGGGGGGCTCACAATGCGTTCAATTCCTGGACCCTCCCAACTGTATTTCCCACAAAATATTTATTATTTTTCCTTTCCTTTAAATTGGCAGTTCTAAATATCTATAAAAAAACTTTTCTCCTATCAGGCTGCAAATGCTGTAGTGGAAAACATTTTATTCCACCTCTCCTGTTGCATCTGAACTCTGTACATCAGCTTGTTAATTGGAGACAAATGTGCTTGCAAGTGTGTGTGTGTGGGGGGGGGGTTGCAGTTTCTGAATGAAGTCTGTGTCACTTTAACAATGAAAAGTTGAACATCTGTTGATTAAAATAACATCTCTTTCTGTCACTAGCTGAATTAACTGTTTTAAAAACATTCACGGTACTTGAAGGCCTCATCTCTGGCAGCATTCAGCCTTGTAAGTCACAAAAAGTAATACAGAGGTTACATTTACTTTACATTATGTGAAATAGCACTGGTCAGATCATATCTTGAGATCAGGTCGATCTTACCTCTAACTTGACCTGCTTTAGGCACACCAATTATGTGAAAGATCCCATGTCCTGATTGGGCACCATATATGTGAATGTTATGACCCAGTATTAGTTGCCAAAACCCAAACTTGGAAGCCAAATGTGTGTGTTGGGGGGGGGCAACCTGATTTACTTTATACTAGCCTAAGAGTAAATCTTAATACCGGCGTAGTGGATCTCATAATTCCCACAATGTAATGAGCTTCACAGGACAAGCGGGTAACAAGAAATACATACTACATCATTCAATAGGTTTTATTTTAAGCAACACAAACTTGACAAGAAAAATGCTGTAAAAGCAGTTAGCAAGTAATTAAGCAACAATCTCTTTCAAATACATCAGTACCAGTATACTTTTGTTAGATGAACTTTATATTGCTGATCGTCTTTTCCTTCCCCCTGGAAAGGGGGGAGGGGGGCGGTGGTACTGGTAAGGTATGTTCTTTGAACAGTTCCTTTTTAGCTGATAACCTCAGTACAACAGTCCCAGTTTCAGTTTGGCATATAACCAGTCCAGATTATGACGGTTTATACAGTTCTTAGCAAAATATTCTCACAGATTAGCCAAATGATAAAACCACAGACCCTCAGGTAAAATCTCACTCCCAGCCCTTATAGGCTCTTGCCAAAGATGAAACCTTAACCTGGGAGTTTATTTGGCAAGGGCTTACAGTCATTGACAAACACTTGTTTTTTTTTTTACCTGGTCCATGGGGGAGGCATAATGCTTGCATCCATTCTCTCCCTCCATAGTCCAGTCTGGTGTAGATGTTTGGAGCTGGTGGGAGTCCTGTTCCTGAATGGCCCATTGCAGTCTGATACTGAGGCATGGCGGACGGCACGGGATTCCTCGTGCTGCTGTCTTTCTCCTGAAGTATCATAACTATGAGCTGAAAGACTTGTTGCTGTAGACGATGTGATGACGGTGAGTAAGTACCTAGATGTTAAAAGGTACTATACACACCTTGATGATGGTATCAGATGTTGAGAGCACCATCTTGATGGTGCTGGATGTTACAAATACTATAGTTGATGGCATTAGATATTGGGTAATACTATAATCTCTTTCCAGAAATGGTTGTATTTTTGTACAGTACATTTGTTTACCTGTGTTTTGCCAGGAGAGACACACTAAGCTGAAAACTTCTTTACAGGTGCAACCTGGGAGCACAAGGAAGTTAAGTGACTTGCTCAGGGTCACACAGTATATAAGTGGGGGCTGAGGGACTCAAACCCAGGTCTCCAGGTTTGCAGCTCAGAGCCTTAAAGGGACACTGTCAGTTTGTCCCCTTCATTTTCTGTGTAAAGTGAGCAGTGTGCCTCTTGGCACCCGTCTATCCTAGATGCACCCCGCAATGCCCCTACATGTACAAACTTATAGCCTTTTGGCGGGTTTTTAAGTTTTATGCAAAAATATTTGGACACTCGGGTCGACTAAAACTCACCCGCATCCCGGAAGCACAATGTGGTCGAGAACGTGCATCTGGCATGAGTGCTGTCCCAAACAGTGATTTTTTTCAGAATGAAACCGAGATAGAATAATAAGCCTGCTCCTCGTGTAGAAATAAAACGTTGCTGGTATCTCCGTGGAAAAACTGAGCGCTCTACAGTGCAGAACTTTGAATTTCTAGTAGTTGCCGAAATCTCGCATCTGCACTTTAGAGGCGTGCTCTTGCGTATGCGCAGGATCTCCATCCGTGCCTCTGAAGTGCATGCACGTGATTTCGGCAACTACGAGAAATTCAAAATTGTGCAATGTACAGCACTCGGTTTTTCCACGGAGATACCAGCAATGTTTTATTTCTACACGAGGAGCAGACTTATTATTCTATCTTGGTTTCGTTCTGAAAAAATCACTGTTTGGGACAGCGCTCGTGCCAGAGGCGTGTTCCTGACCTCATTGTGCTTCTGGGACACAGGTGAGTTTTTCTCCGACCAAGTGTGCAAATATTTTTGCACATATTTCAAAAACCAGCCAAAAGGCTGTAAGTTTGTACATCTAGGGGCATTCTGGGGTACATCTAGGATAGATGGGTGCCAAGAGGCATACTGCTCACTTTACTCAGAAAATGAAGGGGCAAAGCTGACAGTGCCCCTTTAAACTACTGCGCTATACTGCCTCCTTTTACACAGTGTAAACATTTTCTCATCTCACATCATCAGACGTTCAGATGACTAAGCTGAATTTTTCTTGCATTTCATCTAGAAACATTCAATAAACATGTTTTTGCCTAAGTCAACAAAACATAGTTTGAATTTTGTCCTAATTCATTACATTTTAAAGCACATTGGTTTTGTAACAAGAAACACTAGGGGGCACTAGTGTTTCATTTACCAAAATGGCTAACGCTGGTGATGTACTTGTTGATGCACAGTACATGCTGCTATCTCATCTATTACTAAGCAAGGTTTGAGATCACATTGCATTCTTACAAGGCAAAATCAGATTGGGAAAACAAGCAAATCTCTATATATCCATAAATAGTTAGAAGCTAGCAGAAAACTTTGATTCCCTCTGTCTTGTCTCTCCTAAGCTCTGATTTAGAAACTGTATTGAAGTTTTTTCTACCAGAGGATTTAGTGGAAGTAGTAACTGTTTAGAGAAATTTCATCATTTTGCGATTGCAGCTACCGTATTGTTAATTTAATTTAATTGTAAATTCTCGTCAGTGCTCTGTTTCTCCTCTTTACTCTGTACTGCACTAAAAAGTTAATTTTCTTCAGCGCTCCATTTCTCCTCTTTACTCTACCATCCTAAAGCTAATCTACTGAGTCTCCCCCTTCCCCTGCATCTCTCTCTCCCCACCCCTAAATCTCCCTGAGCTACGCTTACCGATCTGATGCCCATTAGTTTTATTCTTTTGTCTCCAGCCCCCCACCCCCCCTGCTGGCTCTCTGTCTCCATCTCATAGAATCTTGATGGCAGAAAGGAATTCATCGACCCATCTAGTCTGCCCCTTGCCCCCCCTTTACTCTTCATCCTCTCACTGGCCCCCCTCCCCCATATGTCTCCCATGCTCTCTTGAATCCCTCCACCATTTCAGCTCCCACCACCTCCTCTGGTAGTCTGTTCCAGGCCTCCACCACCCTCTCTGTGAAGAATCGCCCCCTTCACATTGCCTCTGTATCATCCTCCCTACAGGTTTTAGGCTATGCCCTCTAGTTATAGCCCCCTCCTTCCTTTTAAGTTAACAACCCTCCTTCACTTTGTTGATCCCCTTCACATAATTAAAAGTTTCAATCATGTCCCTTCTCTCCTTTTTAGTCTCCAACATGTACAGATCCAGTTCCTTACACCTCTGCTCGTATGTCTTCCCTTGCATACCCTGCACCATCCTGGTTGCCCTTCTCTGAACTCTGTCTATCCCGTCTATATCCTGTCGCAGGTGTGATCTTCAGAACTGGACTCCGTACTCTGAGTGCAGCCTCATCATGGCTTTGAAGAGGGGCATCAGTACCTCCCTCCTTCTGCTAGTAATGCCTCAGCTGATGCAAGCCAACATTCCATTGGCTTTCCTCACCACCCTGCTCATTGGTTACCTACTTTAAGGTTGCTTGATACTATAATCTCCAAATCCCTCTCCTGCTCCGTTACTTTAATGATCTCCTCTCCTAGGGTGTATCCTGCTCATGGGTTTCTATGTTCCAAGTGCATCACAGCGCACTTTTTAGCATTGAATTTCAGTTGCTGAGTCCCTCACCATCTCTCAAGACTCTTCAGGTCCTGCCTCATGTCCTCCACTTCCCTGGGGTGTCCTCTACCCTATTGCAGATTTTTTGTATCATCATCAAATAGACATACCCTCCCCCTTAGCCCCTCCGCTATAGCACTGATGTAAATATTAATAAGGAGGGGTCCCAGTACTGACCCCTTGGGCACCCCACTCACCCCCTCCACCCCTTGGGCACCCCACCCACCCGTATACTTTCCTGCTTACTTACCAACCTTCTGTGAGGGGCGGTGTCAAAGGCCTTGTTAAAGTCCAGATAGGCTATGTCCACCGCCCCTCCCTGGTCAATCACCTGCATCACCCAATCAAAGTACTCAATCAAGTTCCTCTGGCGTGACTTCTCCCCCGGGGAGTCTTCCCTGCTAACTCTCCCTGAGATAACTCTCCTATTGTTTTAGCCACTATATTAAGGCTCCTGTCTCCCCTTCCTTTTCCTCAAGCTTGAAGCCCCTGACCAGGTGCTCCCTTTTAGCCAGCAGCGTGGCTCATCTGCAGGGCCGCTGCCCGCCCGCTTACCTGCCAGCCCACCTGAACCCACACACAGAAAAGATATGCTCACTCAGAGAAGCCTTTCTACAGTTTGAATTTCTGGTGCCTTCTGCAGACCTTTGCTGATTGGCCCTTTTACACAGCTGAGCTGGCCATTGGTTCCCTCTGTCTTGCTGTCTCTCCTAAGCTCTGATTTAGCAACTGTATTGGAATTTTTTCTTCCTACCAGAGGATTTAGTGAAAGTAGCAACTGTTTAGAGAAATTTCATCACTTTGCAATTGCAGCTACTGTATTGTGAATTTAATTTAATTGTAACTTCATTTGTTCTGAACTGCACTAAAAAGTAAGTTTTCTTCAGTGTTCCGTTTCTCCTCTTTACTCTGTACTGCACTAAAATGTTAATTTACTTCAGTGATCTGTTCCTCCACTTTACCATCTTAAAGCTAATCTTCTGAGTCTCAGTCTCCCCCTGCATCTCTCTCTCTCTCTTTCTCTCTCTCCCCCACCCCTGTATTTCCCTGAGTTACGCTCCCACAGATCTGATGCCCATGAGTTTTATTCTTTTGTCTCTGTCCCCCACGCTGGGTCTCTGTCTCCATCTCCCCCGCTAACTCTCCCTGAGATAACCCTCCCATTGTTTTAGCCACTATAGTAATGCTCCTGTCTCCCCTTCCTTTTTATCTAGCTTGAAGCCCCTGACTGGGCACTCCCTCTTCAGCCTGTGGAATGGCTCATCTCCAGGGCCACCGCCCGCCCGCTTGCCTGCCTACCCACCTGAACCCACAAGTGGAAAATCCCACTTGCCCTGTCTGGGCAATGACTTATATAACCAAAGTTAATCACATGACCACGAGTGGTGAAAAAACTAAGAGCTGGCTTTCCCATTGGTGTCTTGCATCTTTCATCTGCCAGGGGTGTCCTAGCTTAGGAACAGAGTTCCAACTTATCTGCCATCCACCCAATCAGTTGCTAAGCCAACTTAAACTAAATTTGCTACTATCTGAGTTCTTTTCTGACTCAAATCAGTCACTCAGCTAACTTAATACTAATTTAAGTTACTAATCGAGTACTGTTCTGACTCAGCCATCATCCCCTCATTCAGTTGTTCAGCTAAATAATAACAAATTAATCACACTACTTTTGTTCGCTTCTTCTCTCCCCCAATCGACCAGCATCTTTGGAACAGTGCACTTAAATTAATCAGTCTCATGTTAGCAGCCTCACCTTGCCTACTCCTCTTACTCCTCCCGATTCTTTCACTCCCCATCTACACCTGTCTCCTACCCCAACTACATCTACCCTTTTTTATACACCCATCCTACAAGCTCCTATGTTCATCTACGTGGTAACCCCATCACCCTCCTGTCATCTTTGATCCTATTTTCCACTCCTACCTAGTGCATCTCTCATGTCTGTGCCTAACTCATATGCCCTATTATGTCTACTAAAAATACAGTCACCACCCTCCTATGACTCTTCCCCCAGTTCCAAGATCATTTGGATCCCAGCCATGGCATAAAAGTTGTAAGCTTCATTATCTCATCATAACACTCCTACTCCTATCCACTGTCGATATTTAATCCCACCCTGGATCTACCCCCTCTGACACCTCTGGGATTAAAAGTACTTGCCCTGGCCCCTCCCCCTTCAACTTCCCTGACCTCCCCCAGGGTCTCAAATTTCTCCATCTCAATATATGTAGCCTTCTACCAAAAATTGACTTATTACAGCCACTCGCTGTATCACTTGCCCCTAACATCCTGATCCTTTCAGAAACATGGCTCAATAATAAAATACAAGACCTTTCTATCTCTATCCCTGGGTATGCCATCTCCCAGCAAGATCATGCAGGTAGGGGTGGAGGAGTGGCAATGTACATCTCCTCCTCAATTCAATTTACCATCATCCTATCCACTTCCCTCCCTGCAGCCTATGAGGTGCTCATCATAAGGCTATCCCTGCCGTTCTCTTTGTTGCTGGTTTCTGTTATTGACCAGGCCTCCCCTTCTCCATTGTTACTGATCTCATCACCTTCATCTTTTCTCACACATGCTCAGTTGAACTGTGTATAATGGGCAATTGCAACCAGAATTGGCTGGCATCCTCCCTAAGTAAGATATGAAATCGTTTAACTACTCAAAACCTAACACAATTAATCCATGAATCAACCCGGTTGAATCCTAAAATCCATAATCACTCCATTATTGACTGTGCCCTCACTTCTTACCCACACAGGGTCATCCAATCTGGCTTACTTCCAGATGCCGTAAGTGACTGCCACATGATCTATATGGTGCTCAAAATTCACAGGCCCAAGGCACCCCACAAACTCCTGTTTATTCATACTTACAAATCCCTGTACCTTGCCCCTCTCCTCCAAGACCTAGCTGTCATGGACTGGGCTCCTATTGCCTCAGCAAACTCAGTGGATGAAGCTCTGGACTATTTCAATGCTAAGTTTCTCAACACTTGGAACCACCATGCCCCAGTTAAGTGCACCAGAGTTCGACGAAACCGTCCCCTTGAGTTACCCCAGAATTGCTGGCCTGCCAACGGGCATATGACAAAGCACGGAAGATTCACAAAGCTCCCAGGCTGCCAAGGGATTTCAAAACTTACTGTAAGCTCCAGAACTCATGTACAAAAGCTATCTGGTTGACTGAGGCCAAATTCTTCAGATCCACCTTCCAAACAAATACAAATAACCCTCCCAAATTCTGGAAGGTAGTCCATGCCCTTTTCTTCCCCCTTTCAAAACCACCAATTCTATTCATCAAAGTAAATAACTTGCTAATATCCGACAACACTGCCGTTGCCAAGGAATTTAACTCCTATTTTATGTCCTGTGCCTCTGTCCTCCTGCCTTCCCCCTCTCCCCTCTGTTCCATCCCCCACCCCAGCTACCCCAAGTGCTCACCCCATGCTTAAGCATTTTTCTTTCTCTAAAGTCACCCAGATTGACATGCTGGATGCTCTCCTTGCACTTAACCTCTCCAAAGGCAGTTCCCCTGATGGACTTGATCCAAAACTTCTATACCTGTTAGTTCCTGCTATCTCCTCTCCACTGTCTGCTCTCCTAAATCTCTCATTCTCATCCTCATCTGTCTTTGCTGCCTGGAAGTACACCGTCATCCTACCCTTTCCTAAGGGTGGGGACCCTTCCTCACCTGGGAATTACCATCCTATATCTCTACTCCCTGTTCTTGCCAAGCTGCAGGAACACTTGGTTCTCTCTCTACTCTTCTCATACCTTTCAGACACTGCTTTCTTCACACCTTTTCAATCTGGGTTTCAGAAAAATCACTCAACCACAACCTCCCTACTTAGGCCCATTGACTCCATCCACTCTGGGATGAATAGTAGACTAATCACATCCGCTATTTTTGTTGACCTCACCAAGGCTTTCGACATGGTCTCCCATACCCTCCTTCTAAATAACTTCCCCACAGCTGGCCTATCTGACTCTGCCACAAACTGGTTCAGATCCTACCTTACAGGTAGGACCCAATCTGTTAGAGTTGCTGATTAGATAACCCCTCCACTCCACTCCAAATTAACACCAGTGTGCCACAGAGCTCAGTGATTGGCCCACTACTGTTCTCTATTTTTCTCAATGACCTTCCATCAGTCTGCACCTCATCCTCCATCCACATGTATGCTGACGACACTGTCCTGTTCACTTCAGACCAGTCCCCCTCTGATGTAGCAGCCAGACTACAGCATGACTTTAACAAGGTTCAGCACTGGTTAAGCTCTCATCAACTCTTTCTCAATGCCAAGAAGACAGTCTCCATGACCTTTGGCACTAGGCAGCAACTCTCCAGGCTGCCCTCCTTGCCCTCTTTCCACACCCTTGACGGGACCACCCTGGAGGATACCTCCTTTTTTAGATTCCTTGGGGTTTGGCTTGACCAACACCTCAACTTCTCTGGGCATGGTGCATCCCAAGCTTGGTGCCCTATACAGGAACCATAGTTGTTTACCTCTAACAGCAAGACGTGAACTCATCCAGAAAATGATATTCCCTATTTTTGACTACTGTGTTGTAGACTGTAGTGCTGCTCCCAAGTCTTCCTTAACCAGGCTGGACACTATCTTCAACTCCTTCTGTCACTTCACTCTGGACTCCCCCTTCCACACTCATCACTGTGACCTCTACCACTCTCTTTCTTTCCCTCACTTGATAACAGACGTCTCTCCCATTGTACTAAATTCACCTCAGAATTTTGGTTTGGGTCACTACCTTCCTACCTCTCCTCCTGCCTATCCATCCCTCCACCACCTTCTCACTCTCTTAGATCCAACAATTCTTGCACTATCGCAGTCCCACACTGCTCTACCACAGCTGGACAGGCTGCTTTCTCGTACCGCTCCCCAAAACTTTGGAACTCACTACCCCATCAAATAAGACACTCCTCTTCCCCTCCATCAGTATCCTCATCCCTGCACAACTTCTTCTCTCCAAATTGTACCTGCTCTTAAATTCTCCTAACCCGCCTTAACCATTGTAATCCAATTCATTATCTCTTCCTAGATGATCCTATTGTCACCCATGTACTTCAAAGGTGTTACAGATCATCTGGAGTATGTATTGTGCTGCTCATTGATGTGTCACAGGTTTATAAGCACTTCTTATGACCGCTACATGCTGTATAATTCCAATATTATGTATTGAGATATTATACAAGCTAATGTGCTTAGACATTTGTGTGGTTGTTACTTTATGTCACATTATGTATTGATATATTGTGCACTGGGAGGCAAGCAATTTAATTGCTCAGTGTGCCTTTCCTGGTGAAACTTTTCAATAATAAATAAATAAAACTTTAACAGCCATTTTCAATCCATAGAAATAACACACTACAGCCATGTAGCAGAACTAGAACAATAAAGTGAACCAGGCCTATAATCCAAGTTCAAACTTGACCTGAAAACATGACACACATTGCACTATCATTATGTTTAATCTGCCATTTTCCTGGACATGCCCTAGTCCGCCATCCACCCAGTGACTTCCCTATCTTATCAACCACTAGCCCCATCCCCCCACCTTTGTTCTGCAGGATTTACCATGTGGTGGTGTTGGGATGTGTCAGCTTTCCCAAGAAAAACATCTGGTTGGCAGAGGGATCCATGGATATGGGGCCCAAGAATACCAGTCATCATCCTGACCAGGCAGACATTTTCCCTGTGCTGAAGTCCCTGCCCACCTCTGATGCCCAAAACAGCTTCTAACAGCTTTGTGCACTGTAGCATCAATTCTAGAGGCCTACCCCTTACAAAGGAGCAAACTGCCCAGTCCACTGCAAGGGACTACTATGGTGCTAGGCTGCAATGCCCAGCTGTGACACACTGCCTTGCAGCAAGACTACTCCCAAACTTGGCCACCAGACTACACCACCCCAGTTTTTTCCTAACCCCATGTAATCAACCTCTTGTCCCTCTTCTGGTTCAAGTCAGGGTTACTAAGAGTTAACAGAGTGAAACAGATGCCTGAGTCCTAAAATCTTCCAGGCCCCCTTCCCCCTGCTTTGCTAGACTGCTGAGTCACTCTGCATGCTTGCACATGTGCTAGTGTCTATTCAAATGCTGGGTTACTGCTGACCATTCCCAATTCCTATGAAACTGAGATTTTATATGCATATGGCTAGGTCTAAACCCTTAGCTCAATGAAGTGCAATGTCTGGTGCAGAGACAGGAAAAAAGCCACTTCCATAGGCAGCAAAAAAAAGAGAATAAAAAGATCAGAGAGCCAGTGCACTTGGTAAGTGAGTGAGTGAGTGAGTGAGTGACAGAAAGCTAGAGAGAGAGAGAGAGAGAGAGAGAGAGAGAGAGAGAGAGAGAGAGAGAGAGAAGTGTAGAAAACAGACAATATGTTGAAAGGAACAGAGAATGAGAGTCCAGCGGCCGCACAGTCTCAAGAAGCCATTAGAGAGGGCTACTGAGGAGAAGTGGTGGTCTCCCCTCTTGGGAGTCACTCAGGATTTGTGAGAACCCAAAACAAGAAAGCAGCTATACTCAAGCCAGAGGAACAGATCATAATGACTTTCAGTGCATTCACAAAGTTATTAGCATAAACACAGATGGTTCAAAAAGATGTGGTGCAAAATTAAAAAACAGCAAACGGCTAAACACCAGGGGCTCAATTTTCAGAAAGAAAACTATGATGCAAGGTACCTGCATCAGGTATTATGCAAGTAGTTTGCGGCTATACTGATTTTCGATTGCCGTCTGCGTCAAACTCGAGATGCCATGCACCATAGCCACCTTGCGCCACCCTTGCAGCAGAAGTGCTTCTGTGCCAGGTTGCAAGGATGGTTGTGCCATGGTGGGCTGCACCACCCCCTTTTTCACTATTCTAGAAGCCACACCATGGTCACAACAGGGGGCTGCCTTTAGACCACCCAGAAGGTGGTCTAAGGGCCATGCGCCACTGCTGGGCAGGGCAGCCAATGGGGGGAAGGAACTGCAAGGAGTGGAGCCGGGGCACAAAGAGCATGGGGGTGTCCTAGTGAGTGAGGGAGGCATGGCAGCAAGTGCACGGTGCTGGGGTGGCATCTGGCAGGGTGCCATGCCAACATCCAGTGAGCCAATTGGCTGGGGTTGTGGGGGTTGGCAGGGATGGACCATTACCCAGATCCAGCTGCACACAGCTCAGATACCTGCCCAACAGGTGCACTAGTCCCCAACACTGTCAGTGGGCAGAAGTGACTGAAAGTTGCTGGGTGCAAGTGGTGGAGGGGAACATTCCCAAGGCACTGTGACAGTCCCCTGGTACTGCAGCCTTCACGTGGAGCCAGGCTGCTGCCCACTGATAGTGTTGGGGACTGGTGCATCAATGGAGCAGTTGCCACGGCTGTGTGCAGCTGGAGCTGGGTCATGGTCCATCCCCACCAACTCACCTCTTGCCAGGCCAGTCGGCTCACTGAACACCAGCATGGCACCCCCACCAGGTGCCTCCCCAGCACCCTGCACTTGCTACTGTGCTCCCCTAGCTCACTAGGGCACCACATGCTCTTTGTGACCCCTCTCCTCTCCTTGCCAGCATATTTGCCAAACACCTTTTCAGCCTCTCTCAGCTTGCACCAGGCAGGGGAGCTGGATCCTTCCATCAAACACTGCAGGTGTGCCATATGTTTGGTGCAACCCTGTGGCTGCAACAACTCCCAGGTCCCTGGCACAGGGACCCCCATATTTACAAAGTGTGGTGAAGGATCCCTGATGCACCTGGAGTGTGCCACAATCCTAGATCACTGCAAATTGCGACAATAATAGGGCTCTTTGAAAATCAAGTCCCGGTGTTCTGGCATTTTGCTCGTATGAGCTTAGTCAGGGGTGGGCTCCTGGAGTATTCCTTCCCTTTTTATACCTCTCATGTACTGGCCAAACCAATCAAGTTGGTAGCCATTACAAACAAGGGGACATGAGGTAATAGACACTGGGATTCAAACCTTTGGATACATGTTACAGAAAGTGAAACACTGAAAGTCAAATAGTGAAACATAAAAACAGTATTTAGCTCTAATACACAGTAGACCAACTTAGTGTTCAGAGACACAAAATGTTGTAAACAAAGGATTTTATGAAATGGCAAGATGTACCCGTGTTTTTAAATTCTCTCAACTTGAGTGAACTGTAGTGTTTTCAGATACTATGTCATACTATCACATTATCCTTAATTTCCATTAAAGGAAAATGTTCAAAGGTGATCGACATGCCTAAAATTAACAGGTTACATCCAATATACAGTCTAGCTCACAAAGAAAAATGGCTCAGTCAAGTGTGCGAAGAAGGGGGAATGAGGAAAGGCAAGTATTGGGAGGGGTTGGAGGAAGCAGAAGATAATGGTTAATAGAAAAATGGAATGGAAGGGCAAGTCTGAATGGTGCTGGGCGGATATAGGAGGTGTAGTTAAAGGAATGGGTCAGAGTTGGTAGATTGTCTCCAAAGGCAGATTATCCAGGCTGCCTATGTTTGTCATACAAACAATTGCATGCCTGGTCTTGGGTCATCCAGAAGATATATCAGACATAAATTAAAAAAAATGGATGAACTCTGTTCAATATAACTTCTTTCAATTTTATTGATCCTTCATTCAATACATACTGTAGAAATGTCTTGGTGACAATTCATAGCCCACGATACTTCATCAGACCCATTTCCAGTGCTGTGTTACCTAGATATATATTGCGTATCAGTTATTTAAATTAAGTAATAATTTCCTATAGATGAGTGTGACCACCACTAGTAAACAGATATAGTGATCCCTGTACCACCTCCAAATAAATATTCAAGTATATTTTTCACATTTTAACAAATTAATTACAGTTGTATACCCCTGCATCTGGGCATATTATATTGTCAAATTATTATATAATCTCTTCTCAAAATAATACTAAAATATTTATAACAGAACTCATGTAGCTTTAATTAAGTATGCCAGATACTTCAAGTCTTCATTTTGCTTTAAAAAAATGATTCTCTGTATGTGCTTGTGTAATTAGATAGTAAAAAATAATGTATGTCCCTTATACCAGTTGTATTTTTCCCCTTGTAAGGTTCTATATCCTTTGAGTATTACTTAAATTATTGTTTGTGTTTAAAATACAAAAATAATATTGATATAATCAAATAAAAATTCATACAAGACACTGTTGCTATAAACAATTATGTTCGATATTTCAAATCTCCAACCAAAACTCTTATAAATCCCACTAGATGCTCTCCAGTTTGACAGGTACATTTAGATATATTGTGAATATTTTATCTGTATGTACTCACAGATCAAATAAAATAATCATTTATTTCCCTTTAATCCACTATAAATATTATAAATATTTTATCATTATTATTCTATTTATATATCATCTTGTAGTCATTGAGCGGGATATTCAGAAGAGTTGTGCAGGGTGCAGCACAGTTGCATCATGCGCTACCCACTGATGCACCCCGGCACGATATTCAAACGGGGATTGAGCCTGGCACAAATCCCGATGCACTGGAGCACATCAGTAATGTATGCGGTGCAGATGGGGGGGCGTGCCCATGCATACTCCACACATCCAAATATTTAGCCCATGATGTCTGAGCCCATGCATGCGCAACCCCTACCTGCGCTGCACACAGGTGAGCCAAAAAAAAAAGGAGCAACAGCTGGCCACCCACAGGTGAGCTGCCGTATTGCAGGGTGCAACACAGCAGCTGCCACCTCTGGGTGGCCACCCAAGCTCCGGCTGCACCTTTGTGGTGGCGCCCCCATGCCTGATCATGGGCATACGTAGAAAATGGATAGTCTTAGATCCCTGGTGGTCCAGTGGACCGCTCGCAGCCCAATCGCGGGCATATGTAGGGAAATATCAATGTCCTATATCCCTGGTGGTCCAGTGGACCACTCACAGCCCAATCACAGGGATGTGTAGGGAAATATCAATGTCCTATATACCTGATGGTACAGTGGACTGCTCATAGCCCAATCGCGGGCATCCGTAAACAATAATGCCACACCAGTCCAACCCTGGTGGTCTAGCAGTACCCCCCAACCCGCCCACTGAGCCCCACTGCCCCGCTCCCCCCCAGCAGGCAGCAGCTCCCCACCCACTTGCCACCCTGCCACCAGTCAACTGACACCATATGGTAGGGCTGTATGCCATTGGTCTACAGCGTGAGCCAATGGGCGTGCAGCCCATACCATACTACATAGTCTAGATATGTGACTGGATCCATTTACATATCTGGACTGCGTAGTATGGTACAGGCTGCACATACATTGGCTCACGCTGTGGACCAATGAGCGTCAGCCTTCGTCTGATGTCAGTCGGCGGGCGGCAGGGCAGCAAGCGGGTGGGGAAGCCGCCGCCGCCACTGACCAGAGGGAGGCGGTGGCCCAGTGGAAGGGAGCACCGCTAGACCACTAGGGTTGGATTGGTGTTGCGTTATGTTTTTACTGACGCCCGTGATCGGGCTGCAAGTGGTCCACTGGACCACCAGGGATATAGGACATTTCTAGTTCTCTACATATGCTTGCGATCGGGCTGCAAGCGGTCCACTGGACCACCAGGGATATAGGACATTTATAGTTCTCTACAAATGCCCATGATCGGGCTGCGAGCAGTCCACTGGACCACCAGGGATATAGGACATTTATAGTTCTCTACATATGCCCGTGATCAGGCTGCAAGCGGTCCACTGGACCACCAGGGATATCGGACATGGGGCATTGGGGCACTTTGCTGTGATGTGCAGGGGGCGTTGGTCCCCGATGGCTGCATCCTGGCAGGGCACCAGGCGCAAGTCACCAGGGATTGGCACACCTGCATGCAAATGGGGCCACAATGACATGCAAATGGCCCCATTTGCGTTTTGCATACATTATGGCCCCATTTGCATGTGCATTTTTCAATATCGCGGTGGTTGCGCCTATCACAATGGCACTTGCGCTTGCACATTCCCCTGCTCCACTCTGGCCACTTGTGCTGGCACAGTGCCACTGCGCCATGCGCACTGCGGGTGGCCAGGGAGTGATATTCAACGATGCTGTGTCACGGCGCAGCTCCGTTGAATATCACCCTGTCAACACCCCTGCGCAGCCAAGTTGTGCTGCACCCAGGCTTGCGCCACAGCCTGGTGCAGTCTGAATATCCCACCCATTACATACAGTGTCATTTTTTATCTCTCTTCCTCATGCCTTTTCTCATTTTTCTCCCAGTAGTCTCTATGTTGTTTGTGTCTAAAACCAAAATCACCATTGTATAAGGGCCAAATATTAATTTCATAAGGTTACAACAGGTGTGACTTATTAATTTCACAGTGCTACATTTGTGCTCCATACCTCTAGTTTTGATTGCCCTTATTTAGCAGGGGTGCACCATGCTTTAATTTGCATCTGTGTAGTCTGTCTCATAATCCCTCCTGTGTGAAATTCAAATGGAAACAATTAATGCCTTGTCACACCTCTGTAATCTCACTCTGTATAAACTTTTTGATAATAAATTCCTTACTTACATTCAATAATGAACGCTTCTGTGATGCATATCCTTGTCCCCCACAAGCTTATGGGGTGGTCTGGGCAGCTGACATGTGCAGTATTTATACTGCATTGTGGGGGTGGATTACAAGACATCTATACAGTGATCCACCCATCACTGTTGCTACCGGGGCTTTCCTGCTAAGCCACTGCCTACCAGGTACCTCATGGGGATCATGTAGTGTGGCGAAAGATCCCCATCCTACCCTGGTTGCAAGCTGCAATGGTTCGATCAAAAATACATATTAAATTTATATTTAAACCTATGTATTTTTAATTATTTTTAATTCATAAATTGTGATGTGAGTAGACCAGGTGACAGGATTAGGCATGTTGGTCCCTGGTCTTCACTATATGCAAATTTCAATATTTATACAAATTAAATGCTAATAAATGCCCTACTTTCCACATTTATAGTCAATTTGACAGCCATATCAAAAACACCTCCTATGTATTTACAGAGCTACGTGGCATAGTGCAGATCCCCCAGCCTATGTCAAATTATTAACTACTACAGTTTGCCAGTAGATTGTCCAAATAAAGATGTTGGTTACCATAGCTTGCGATCTCCCAGCTGTGTCACAGATGCCAGTCATAGCCTGTCAGGTATATTTCTGTATTCAACGGTGTTCAAGAAAGTTTGCCTTTTGTTGTGAGCTAGAGCTGACCATACAGCATGTGGAAACCTGGAGAGAGGTAACCATGCAAGTCAGGCTTCCCAGGGGAGAGTAACATCAGTCCTAGTGGGTATTCCAGATGGTGGGGGCTGTACAGTATAGCAGCATGCCCACACTCTGACCTGATATTGTCTTGTGTATAGAGAAATGTAGACCCTAGAGTGAATGTGGAATGGGCCAGAATCTATCGTGTAGCAGGCTCTGTAAAAGTCAGGTACACTATAGAGAAACACAAAAAGTTTACTTAAAATTTTGGTTACCGGGAAAGGCACACTGAGCAGAGGCTCATTTCCAGATGTGACCTGGGGAAAAGGGATACCGATTCAAACAAAGGGGAGATGACAAAGCAGTTACATAGCAACATAGAACATCATTCAAAATGATACTAACAATAAAATAAAACCTAACATAGAACTTCAATCAAACAGATAAATAAATAGCATAACATTACAGGCAATCAACACGGATTTTATGAAATGAGAGCAGATTTTAGGGCCATAAGGAGACTAGGGAGGTTGGGGCAGAGAGACAAGGGTGTTAGAGGGGAAGGAGCAGGGGGGGATGGAAGTGAGATGGAGCAGGTGCTTGAGGACTGGGGATGTAGTGGAAAGGCAAATGTCAGAGGGGAGCAGATTCCAGAGGAAAGGGAAGGGAAGCAATAGGAAAAAGCAGGCTGTCCAGAAGTTGAGTGAGGTCGAGGAAAGGAGAAAGAGTGGGAGTCCCCGGAGTGCAGAGGGTAGGAGGAGGGACTGACAGGGGATAGGAGGGAGGACAGATAGGAAGGAAGGGTCCAAACCAGTATTTGGCAGTAAAGGCCAAACAGGGAATACGTTGCTGGTGGGGAAGGAGTGTGATAGAGAGAGAGAGGAGCAGAGAGAGAGAGCAGTGGTGTGTATGAAAGAGGGAGTTGGTTGCAAAGTGACAGAAGGAATTAGGAATGCGTCGAGCATGGCAAGGGACACAGTGGGGGTAGTGCCATAGAGTACATCAGCATAGTCAAATACTAGAAGAATCATTTTAGTTACTAACTCATGATGGATAGGAAGTGACTGTCTAGCTTTGTGCCAATGTAGAATACCTAACTTGGTGCAGAGTTTAGAATGGATTGCATCAATGTGTGTGGTGAAAGTTAGATGATTGTCCAGTCAGACCCCTAGGTATTTAAAAGCAGGGACCACTTCAAGGGGGACGCTAATGGGGGTGGAGAACACCGGGAGAGTCTGAAGCCTAGCCAGCTTTTGCCTGGATTTGAAAGTCATTGAAACTGTTTTTTTCATGTTCATTTTGAGTTGGTTGGAATAAAACCAGTTTAAGACTTTTATTAAAGTCATCTGGAAGAGGGGCTTGTATGACTGCTGGAGATGGACCCAAGGTATAGATGACAGTATCATCTGCATACATGTGGATGTGAGAGTTACAGCAGCAAGAGGGGAGGTCATTAATGAAAAGGGAGAAGAGGATGGGACCTAGTACTGATCACTGGAGAACCCCCACAATGATTGGGAGAGAGGGGTGATATAATATTTTAAACCTGGACTGATTGCTGCCTGTCAGAGAGGTTAGAGTGGAACCAATTTACTGTCGGAGCAGCCAAGCCAACTGTGAGTAGCTAGTTTAGGAGGAGTGAGTGGGAAACTGAGTCAAACACATTAGACAAGTCAATAAAGGTGGCTACAGTGATATGGCCTTGGTCCGTTCCTGAGAGGATGGAATTTGTCACCTGAAATAGGGAGGAAATGGTTGAGTGATGTTTTTCTGAAACTGTCTTGGGAGGATGAGAAAGTATAAGTGTGGGATAGGAACTCAGTAAGCCTAGGGTAGACAAAGGACTCTTGGAGTTTAACGAGGGATGGGAGTAGAGATATGGGCCAACAGTTGCCAGGGGAAAATGGGTCCTTTATGGTGGGGCAGTATCTTAGCAACTTTCCAGGCCATTGGAACGGTGCAGGTGTGGAATGAGAGGTTTAAAAGGTACGCAAG
Organism: Neoceratodus forsteri; assembly: GCA_016271365.2. Classification (NCBI taxonomy): domain Eukaryota; kingdom Metazoa; phylum Chordata; order Ceratodontiformes; family Ceratodontidae; genus Neoceratodus; species Neoceratodus forsteri. Next base: position 1,700,669,607 of record CM057455.1, read on the forward strand.
AGGGGTGACAAATGCCGGAGCAGAGATATGAAGGAGCTTTGGGTGGAATCTGTCTGGGCTTGATTTGGCAGGATTTAAGGGCATTAGAACATGGTACACCTCCTGGGGGGATCTGGGGGGAAATTTTAGCCACCAGAAGATGGAAGAGGAGGAGGGTCGGGGGAGGCAGGCAGGGGTGGTCAGGAAGAGCACGAGTATTAAAGAATTTTTTGAAGATCACAGCAACAGAGGAGGAGTCAGAGATGGAGAAGCCATCCACTGTAAGGGCTGTGAGGGCAGTCTGGGATGGGGGTTCAAGAAGGGAGTGTATGACATGGCAGAATTTTGTGGGTGAGTTGCAATTGGTTTGGAGGTGGACATTGCAATAATCAGCATTGGCCATGCGGATCACCTTCGTGCAAGCATTTCTTAGCAATCTGTACAATTAGAGATCTAATTGGGAGTGGGAGGATTTAAATTTAGCCCAGGTTTGATCACAGGTTTTGAACATGTCAATAAGGTCAGTTGAGATCCAAGAGTGGTGAAGGTGTTTAACCCTGATTTTTTAAGGGGAACATGGAGGTTCTAGATATATGTGAGGATGCTAGTGAAGTGGCTTAGAGAAGAATCAATGTTTGGGGCAGAAAACAATGAAGACCAATCAGCATCAGCTAGGTCATGGAGAAGGGCATCGGTATCGAGGGCATTGAGTGGGTGTCACCAAATATATTTGGGGACAGACAGGGGAAGATGCCACTTTCTGACACAGTAGGTTAGGCAATGATCACTGAGGGCATCTGGGAGCATGCTAGAAGCAATGATGTGATGGGGAGAGCACCCGATCTAGAAGGGAGTGGTTGGGACAGCAAGGGTTATAGTGGGTCAGTTCAGATAGTAACTGGGTTAGGTTTAGGGATTTGATCTGTTGAAATACATGTTTAGTGTAGAAGGAGAACCAGTCTAGATTGAAATCACCTAAAAGGTAGTGTTCACCAGAGGCAGCATGGGAAGTAATCGATGTGATACAGGAGACCAGGGATGTGGGCACAAGCCTGGGGGAGGCATATAGCACACCCACATAGATTGGGAAAGAGGGGAGGGGAAGGGAGGGATAGTTTAGCAACACAAGTTTGTGAGAAGAGGGGAGGAATTCCCACAGGGAGATAGTGCAGGAGAGAGAGACTGACGAAAGTACAGGGTTACTCCACCATCTCGTCTGCCACAGTTCTGATGATAGAGGTGGAAGTCAGGAAGGGCATGAGAGGAGTCAGGGATCCTGGAGGACAACCAAGTTTTGGTGATTCATAAGACACCAGGTGTGCTGGACAATCCAAAGCTTGAGAGCATCAAGCTTAGGGAGGACAGTTGTGTTTTTGCCTATAAATTTGTTGTGTCCCCAATGGTGACAAAGTAAAGGTTGATTTGTAATTTAATAAATTAAAATTTGTTTGACTTTACTTCAGTGGACAGTGGCCTGTTAGTGCTGAAATATTTATTACATTCTAAGCAGCAGACCTTAGGGACCCAGCAGTTGCCCCAGTGCCCAGACACAACTAAAATCCCTGTCCGGCTCAGTACTTCGAGGAGTGGGTCCCTAGTACGTGGAATCTGGGGGACAGGTTACATCCACACTGCCTGCATGGAAGCACAAAGCACTTTCACTTGGCCACCGTGTGGCCACACAGTGAACCATGTACACTAATTATGTATGACTTGCACTTAATGTCTGGATACTCATCTACGACCCTCATCCTGTTATTACATGTTGTATGGCTTATTACCTTTATCATTCTTGTATTTTTATCTTCTATGATATATATATATATACATATATATATATTTCCTTTACAATAGATTATGTCCCCAGGTGTCACCTGTAAATGGCTCTGGTTCAGTTTGCCTCTCACAGCTGTAACCCCCGTGTGGGAGAAGGGTGGAGAATAATGCATGAAAAGCAGAGATACTAAATGAATACTTCTGTTCTGTCTTCATCAGGGAGAAGGATGGACCAGTGCCTTCCGGAGGGAGAAGAGGAGTAAGGGGGGGGGGGCATAAATGTAGTGATAGAGGAGGATAGAGGGAGGGAGGGGCTGCTAGAATTGAATGTGAACAAATCACCAGCCCAGAGACAGTACATCCAAGGGTACTCCAGCATTGCCTCAACCGTCTTTTTTTTTTCACGACTTACTTTCTCTCCTTCACTGCAGAATGAGCTGACGGTCGTCCAGCCGCTGGCACCCGCACCCCTGGACCCAGTCTGGCCAGCAACACACTCTCCTCCATGCAGGCTGGCATGCTGAGTCCCCCCCCATGGGGACCTGGATCCTGACACCTGGGGGAGTATCTCTCTGGTCCAGGGGCATAGCGCATGGCCATCAGCCACCATGACAGCCTAGCAATTTTCTGCCTGCATTTTTCCCCCTTAGAGATGGATGTGCAATGGCATCAGAGCACTACGTGCCGACACCAGCCATGCTCCAACCTTCAACCTGTATGCCACTCCTGCAGTGCCTCTGGCTTCTGCCAGTTGCCGCTGGAGAGCAATGTAAACCCCCTTATCCACTCCAGAGACAGGAGCGCTGTCACAGGATGCTCAATACTCCTTCTCCCCTGCCAACCCCCGATGACCTGAGTCCGCTCCCAAATCTGGGTCACCGGCATGCTGCCTCAACTGTCTTAAACATATAAACTGTACTTGCACCATGCTTTCTAGCAAGATTTTTAAGAATCTGAAATATTTGTGTACATACTGTGTGTACCCTTTAAATGTTTTAAACTATTTTATTTCCAAACTATAAGACATGTCTACTCTTTGTTAATATTTCTTTAGTTTAGTTTACAAAATGTTTATTTCACTGGAAACTGAATAAAGTCAGGAGAAAAGCTAATCAGTGCATGTGCTCACTAGAGATGTGGAAGTTTTACTTTGCTGGTGAGGTTCTGGCAGAGTTGTGAAATTCACCTTTGTGAATAACTTTGTGAATGCCCACTTTTCCACTTTACATTGAGTTTTTCTTGGGAAATAGCACTTTCAGAGGTGATGTCAGGCGAAGTTAAGGCGAACTTGCAACTTTGCTTTAACTTCACCTTAATCTCACCTGGAAAAGTGACCTTTCGCTTGCCCTGAACTTTGCAAAGTCAGCACTTTATACTTCATGAATGTGGCAAACCTTTGTAAATTATTTAGTGGAGCAAAGTTTGCCAACTTCAAACATCTCTAGTACTCCCTCTGGAAACAATAAATATCTTAGAAGGAGCTTGGGGGTCCAGTCATGCGAGCTGGTTACTTTCAGTGCCAATAAATGCACATATGGCCATACTCAATAGCTGATAGGCAAATGTTATAGTTTTAGCAATAATAACCTGCCAAATTAAGTTAGTTTTAATCTCTTATTATCACTTTTTTAACAGCTGATTACAAAGAAAGTTTTAACACAATTGGGAATATTGAAGAAATTGCATACAATGCGGTCTCTTTCACCTGGGATGTAAATGAAGAAGCAAAGGTGAGCAAGCTGTTTATATGATAACATCAGAACATGCTGTCCTGAATTTTAAGTATTTATACAGTGTGTTTTAATTGTACCCATTGCTACAGGAAATATAACATTGTGTAGACTACGGGCCTGGTTCCTTAAAAGGTTTCCTACTTTTTTGTGCCTGAAGCACAAACTTCTGTTTCCATGATTCAGTAATTATGATGGGAATTGTGGTGGGATATGTACAACAATCCCCTGAATGCAGACCCTTTTTCTTTCTGTTTTTCAATTTCTGTTTCTTGCTTCTTTGGCCCGCAGTGCAGGCCCACTGACTACAGTCATACTTCTACATTCCCAAAGGTGCCTCTTCAGTCCATCACCCCTGGCCCTAAGGTCCTCCCTTCCCAGTAGGTATCTTCCATTTGGCTCCTAGGCAGTTGACTCCCAAGGTCCTGCCACCAACGATGGGGGTGGTGGGTGGGAGAGGCACCAGGGACCATCCCCAAGGGCAAAGGTGTTAATGGACATGGCAGAAATGCTAAGCATCATCCAGCTGCCCAGTCACCTGTCTGTTAGAAGCTTCCCACATGAAATTTCTGGCCAGGACAATGCTGGGCATCACTTGAGATATCACACTGGACTCATCAGTATTTGCATCCTCCCCTCCAATGCACATGTTCTCCTGACTGTACCACCAACCATGAAGTTGAACTACCAGGTGGCAGTGGAGTAGCAGAAGTCATAACCAGCCCACTCGAGGAGGAGCACATCATCTGGGATGTTCCATTTTCCTCCTGCCAGTCTGTTGTGACATCCCAAGTTTGGAGCATTACCCGAGGTCAACGGCATGTCCAGAAGTGTTCACCTCTGGGCAATCCGATCAGTCCAGCAGCTTTTATTTCTGACTACCCCAGTCGACCCTATTGACTCAAAATTGGACTTAAAACAGCTGCTACTCATATGTGATGTATACAGTTGTTGATCCTACATATAAAATGTTAGTATCTACCAGTAGCGCACTAACAAGATTATATCACCACATAGTTTCCCTTGATTCTGTACTTTAGATTGTACTGTTCCAATAATATACTGTCACTGAAAGAGCAGATATCTATTTAGTGTGTACGTTCATTAAGATAATGTTTTAGATAATAAGGTTTACTAGAGAATATAGTATTTGAATTTTCATCTTCCTTTCCAAGATGTATAATGCATTTTTGTAGCCGGTCCAGGAAGTTAAACTTTTCACTGTCCCCAGCTGACATAATTCTCTTGTTTGTGGCACCATGAAGCTGTCCAGGGAAATAGACTTCACTGTAGTGTAGACAAACACAGGAACATCCTCCCATACTCCTGCTGTGGGGATAGTCCCAAGGATTTTAAGTAGCCAAGCTAGTTAATGGGCTCATTTAAACATCATATGTTATTTTTATTAGCATCCCTGTAAAACATCCAAAGCAAGGAACAGCAAGGACAAATAAGGTAAATTAAAACTTTTTTTCAGTTTGAGTAGGATATAGCCTTCAAAAGTTTGACTGTTAGCAGCAGTGGTTTGGATATACTGGATATGAAAAGTCACATTTTTAGTATACTTTTTTGTAAAAAAAAAAAATATCCAGCAGCCAATGAGGTTTTCGAAATTTCTCACTATTAGTAGCAGCAGTTTAAATATAAAAGTTTGGACTTTGACCTAGTTGGCTTATGCAAAGATGCTATAAAAATGGAGAAGCTAGCATTGATTTAGTGTGTACTCAATGCCAGTTATAATCACAACTGAGCAGCATCAATTCCTGCAGATCACATTTAAGCAGACCTTCACTGACTAAATAAAGTGCATACACAGTGCATAGATGAGGTGCTAAGACCGCTTGTAGTTAAAGCCAACAATCAAATCCCTTTCAATTTACCTTATTGCACTTTGCCATTCCTTGCTTTGGATGTCTCACAGGGAAGCTATTAAAAAGTAACAAATGTGATTTTTAAGTGAGCTAATTAACTAACTTGGCTACATAAAATCCTCAATGCTATCCCCACTGCAGGAGTATGGGGAGGAGGTTCCTGTATTTGTCTGCTTTGCTATGATCCCATTGGGAGCAAGTGTAATTGGATTTTGTGCCCTAGAGCTGGAACTTTACTTTTCTTCTTGAGACTTCACAAATGCAGACATTGTGACATCATTTGGGAACAGCACAACTGGGGGAAGCATTTAGAAGACCAATGACGGGCAAAAGTTAATAGCACAGGAAAACATGTTAAACATATTTGTTATAAATGTGAAAGTACATTGTGATTTGAAGAGAGGCACAAAGAATGAAACTGTTTGGGTTTTTTCTTCTCTTGGCATTATTTTACAGATCCTCCTGTACACTGCCTCCTCGCTATGCTTATTCCAAGTGTACTAAATATCACATTCCTTGGGGTGTGACTTGGCATTTGGCTGAGATGTTAACAGGATCTTGTAGTTTGTCATTCTCGGCATGTGTAAATGGCAATATCTGTTCTGACAATGCCTTGTCAACCTGCTTTGCAGAAGGATTTGCATACCCACAATGCCTTGCACTGGGAGTATGGGTTTAGAGTATGAGTGAGGTTTGGAGAGCTGCATATAAATCAAGCAATTTAGATATTCTTTCTCTCTCAGCATCCTTTTACATCTTCTATACACTGCTCTTGCTGCAAGCTGATTCTCTGGCATGCTAATTCAGTGTGTTCTAAATGTCCAGTGTCAAGCTTTTTATTTCAGTAGATACTGTACCTGCTCTTTAAAAGAAAAAAATGCATTAGTTAAACCATTTTGCATTGCCATATCTTTACCTTCCCTTTCACATTCAGTACAATGGTGCAGATCATTCACAACCTCTTGAAAACTTTCATTTTCCTACCTTCCCATGAAGAAGGCAGGGCATTGAATGTGTTAATGGGTTGGGGCAGTGGTTACACCTGTATGCCCTGATAGTTTTGATGATTGCTGTGATCACTCAGACCTCGTGTGGAGTGGTCTACAAATAAGTGAGAGGAAATTTGATTCCTTCTTTTCAAAATGTTTGTACTAGTGCTGTGTGAAACTGCTAAGGTTCGACCTTGGGAACTTCAAACTTTGAACCAGGTAGAGGTCACCATGGACCAAGAAGGTTGAACAGTTCCCAAGGACAAATTGAATAATTTTTTTTAACTCTTTATTTACAAGGATTTTCAGATATAACATAAACAATACAATACATTATAATACAATGGGGCATGCAGTTCATATAACTTATTTCAGGTAGATAAATCTTAAAAAATAAAAGAGACTGATCCAATCCTCATATCTTAAGGCAGGCTGTACATTTCATGTTATAAGAAATCATAGACTTTATTGAAAGAGAAGAAAAGAAATAAACAAAAAATGTCATAAGTTTTCTTGAAAAGAAAGGGAAGATCCTATATAGTAATTAATATAAAAAAAGATTTATATTTAAAGAGCATATAAGATACTTTTCAGCAGATTATAAACAGGAGAGGAGGGTATATCGCTGGAAGAACCTATACTTCCCTAATTCTTTTCCTGGGGTACATGGGTCCTGGGGGAGGTATTATATAGTAATAAAGCAATCATATTAATTGATTTCTATATATGGATTCATCCATGTGGTAATGATGAATTCCCAGGTAGTCGCTGTTCCAATAGTTAACGTAATTGGTTTTCCTCCCATAGGTGACATTGTCTCCCCTATAATATGGGGATCCCTCCAGATTCTGGCATTCCCACTGTGACAGCATCCCTAGGGGACAAAATATTGTCTATGAGTCATGATATAAAATATTCCCTTTCTCCACTGGATTTCAAAATTCTCTGTACAGTGATTAACTAAGGCTGTGAGTTTTTCCATTTTATATACTTGAGTCATAAGGTCTTGCCATTCCCTAATCAAAAGGGGCTCCGGAGAAAGTCATCTCTTAGTTATTGATTTCTTGGCAGGGAGAAGACATATTTGAATGAGCTTTCTACTTGGAGCACCCCTTATCCCTTTCTCTAGTTTAGAAAAAAAGTAAAGTTCCAGCATGAGCTGAGTTGGTGTCCCCATTAGTTCCCCTATTGCACCCTCTAGTTCTGTCAGGAAGGGTCTAAGAAGCGAGCCCTTCCAGAATATATGATCATGAGTAGCCAGAGCATGTCCACATCCTCACCAACATGTTGATCCCCTAGTTGGGCAATATTTAACTTATATCACCTGGGTCCAGAAGTATCTCAGGGACATCTTCCAGGAAAATTCCCTCCAGATACAGTATATGACCGTGTACCTAAATGTAGGAAACAAATATGGGTTTCCCATGTCTGTCAGTCTATGTTAATATTCAGATCTTTCTCCCATGAAAGTTTTACAGAGTTCAGTATATGCTTGTTAAAAAAGAATATGCTTTATAGATATAAGATATCATATGTTATTGTGGGGCAGCCCCCTGAAGTGCTAATTTAAGTATCTCTAGAAGAAGGGGATGTTGTTCTCCTGCAACAAGGGGGTTTGGTAATGTCTTAATGTAATTAATGGCCTGAAAATACTTAAATCTGTCTCATGGTGTCAGATCATGGCAACACAACATTTCGTCAAAGGATAGTAAAGTTTCTTTTTGGTAAAACTGAATAAGTATTTGAATACCCAGTCTTAACCAGGTCTGAAAGTCTTGATCAAAACTAGCTGGGTGGAAGGCCTATAAATATGGTAAGGAGTTCAGAAGATGTTTATATGGTGCAAGTTGTTTGGACTTACAAAATTTCCTCCAACACTCCAATGTGTTTCTAGTATATGGATTGTCCGTCATCAACTCTAAGGGGATGAGGGGTTGGTTTAAGAGTATTTTCTCTAGAGTAAATAAGCTGTATTCCTGCTTTTCCAGTTCACACCACTTCACTGCATAAGCATGGTGTTGCCGCAGGAAGACTACTCTGATTTGAAAGGCCGTATAGTAATTACAGAGACATGGCAATGCTAGGCCTCCTGCCCTAGAGGGTAGCTGTAACATTGAGAATTTTAGTCTGGGGGGATGGGAGTCCCAAATATAGTGAATTATCTTTCAGTTTATCTCTCTAAAATAGGACTGTGGGGGTGCTATCAGTAGTGACTGCGCCAGATATAGAAATCTTGGTAAAAGGTTCATGCGAACCGTTTCCACCCTCTGAATTAATGTGAGTGGGATAGTGCTCCACCTCTCCAGGTCTGCTGTAGCCTGTCGTAACCAGGGGGCAAATTGTGTTGATATAGATGCGTCGGATCATTGTTCAGCTGTATTCCTAGGTATTTCAGGTGTGAAGTGCCTCACTGGAAAGGGAAGTCCTGTCTAATAATGTCCATGGGGGAATAGTTCACCTGTAGCACCTCTGTCTTGGTTGTATTATTTTTATATCCTGCCACCTTTCCAAAATCCTTAAGTAAAGTCCAAAGAGGGTGCAGGTGAGTGCTCCGGATGTGTAAGAAAAATTAATAAATCATCTGTGTATAGCGCAAGCTTGTGATGTTCTCCCCCTGCCTTCAACCTAGATATAGCATTTGCTTGCCTAATGGCTTGTGCTAGTGGCTCTAAATATATCATAAATGGCAGGGGTGAAAGGGGACACCCCTGCCTGGTGCCACTCTTTAATGCAATTGGGGGAGATAGCCCCGTTGATCTTAATGTATGCCATCGGGTGGTCATACATTCCCATTATTAGCTGTTGAAATCATGCAAAGACACCAAATGAACCCAGGGATGCCATCAAAAATGGCCATGCCACCCAGTCAAAGGCCTTCTCTGCATCAAGATTTAAGACTAAAAAAGTGGTACTTGACCGGAAGGCGTGATGCAGAAGATGAAGTGTTCTTTTAATGTTGTCCCATGTTTGTCTAGATGTTATGAATCTGCTGTGATCTGGGTTGATCAACAGTGGCAAAACTCCCTCTAACCTTTTAGCCAGGATAGTTGTGTATATTTTATAATCAATATTTAAAACTGATATTGGATGGAATGAGCCACAGAAGCTAGGATCTTTTCCTGCCTTTGGTATGCTTGAGATAACAACATATCTCTATGATGGGAGGATAGGGTCTCCTCCTATCACCTCCTGATAGGCTTGTTGTAGGGGGAGCAACATAAGGTCTTAAAATGTTTTATAAAATTGTCCTGTGAGGCTGTCAAGCCCTGAGGATTTGCCCATTTTCATATTCCCTACTACCTCCTCCAGCTCCACCTGTGTAATACGGGCCTGCAGTTTTCTGTTTGCCCTTGACTAAGTTGTGGGTACCTCAGATTTGTTAAAAACTGAGTGATGACCTGAAGGTCCCAGATCCTCTCTGGGGTGTACAGTGTCATGCACTGTTCCTCAAAGACCTCTACAATCTTCTGGGGTGTCTTACAGAGGTCCCCCATTCCCTGAGAGCGAATCTAAGTAATTGTATTTTGTGTCACCCATTGTCTTAGTCTGTGTTAAAATCTGGGTGGCCCATGGGCCCCCTCATAATGTTTTTGTTTCAGGAATTGCAATGCCTGCTCAGTTTTGGCATCTAGCAAGTGTTGTATTTGTTGCTTTGTGACGTCTAGAAGGAGAAAAACAGAGTTATCCCCAGCAGCGTGTTGCTGCTGTAAGTCCCTAAGTTGTTTCTGCAGTGCATTCAACTGAGCCATCTGTTGTTTCTTGTACTGGGAGGCAAAACTCACAATATCCACCCTGATCACCACTGTGAAGGTATCCCATAAAATTACATGGTTAACCCAATGAGTATTCTCTATTAATATTTGGAGGATCCTAGTTTTGATCATGTCTTGAAAGTTTGTAACATTTTATAAGAAATTATTGAGGCGCCATAAAGTAGACTTTCACTTGAATATCCATCTCATTGTGATAAGGATCTGTGAGTGGTCTGAGGGGAACAAAGGGTAAATCTCACATTTTTCTAATAAGTGCCCATGCTCATTTGATATGTAGCACAGGTCTATTCGAGTAAATACCTTGTGTTGGGCCGAATAATGTGTATGCCCCCTTTTGGAGAGATTCATGGATCTCCATGCATCTAGCCACCCCATTTCCCTGATATATCTCGAAGTCATCTTCTGGGCTGCTGAGCATTTTGGGGGCCTGGAGTTAGTAATGTCCCTATTATCTAAAATCATATTGTGGTCTCCTCCCACAAACAATGCTCCCTGTTGGTGTTCCATGATTTTTTGTAACAGAGTGCGGGCTGTCATGTCATCTGACCCCAGTGGAATATATAAACTTGCTAAGGTTAAGGGAGATCCCTTGAAGTTACTCACTGTGATGATCAGTCATCCTTTGGGGTTGGAATAGGTTGCAGTTAGCTGAAACTGCGAGGTGCGGGGGACCAAACCAGCCACACCTCACCGTTTACCCCCTCTATAGGAAGAGGAGAAGATTATATGGCTAATGCCAAATTTCTCCAGCTTTTGATGCTCTAGTTGGTCATGTTGCATTTCCTGCATCAAAACAAAAGTAGGCTTTTGTTTCTTGAGCAGGGAGAGCATCTTGTATCGCTTGATCATATTATTCAGCCCATTCACATTCTGGGAGGAGACCACAAGTTTTGACTGTGATGCCATTTTAATATTTTGGTTTATCCTTTCTGATTAGTTGCTGGGGATTGTTTAAATTCTCCAGTTCCACCAAATTCACAAATCCTAGCATTGTCTCTGCCATCCTCTTTTTTTTGTGTAATAACATTTTTCTAATTTCTGAGTTTTGGTTGCCACTGTTTGCTGGGGGTCCTTTCTCTTATCCGCACACCCAGACAGGCTCCACCAGATCCCCTTCTTATTCTTAAAATTTGTACCAGGTAGATATCCCACTCGGGTTCTAAGTGACATTGAGGAAGTAGTACAGAACTGATGTCCCTGCATCCCCCTGCAACCCTTGACGGGTATACCAAGCACCTGCCCCACTTTGTTGATCATTAGTCTTTTGATGTCTCAGCCTAGAGTAGTCTGCATCTTGGACCCAGAACCAATAACATGTAGAATACATATAACAAGTTACATGTAAACAAGTGTAACAGTAACTGAACCTATATACAATCAATCTTCTTGTGTGACTTCCACAACAGAGGGGTCTGTACACCTTACTAGACCATCCGTATGCCACATTGGTAGGGTGGAGGCAGTCTGGAGGAAAAATAATGGAAGAAACCATTAGGTCCTCCCTTCCATGGTATACTAACCATGGATTGCCCCAAGGGGCTATTGACATCATCACCTGGCCTAGCAGAATGGCGGCACATAACCAAGGTATGTGTAATCCCACCATGTTGGTCATATCAGGAGTTCTCTCCCTGATCCTGCCCAACATAGCCTAAAGAAAGGAAAAATCTCTGTGTGTTATTTTAACATTGTCCTGTCTTCCGGGCTAAAGCAAACGACTTGGCAAATAACAGAAACATATAAATTCTGTATATTTTAGAATGACTATCTTAGTTAAAAAATGTCCCTTTAACTGTTAGTAGTCCACATAAAATGGAAGCAATCTCATCTTGAGCTTGTCTTGAGCACATGAACCATCTCAAATGATGTTTAGCTTCAAACCATTTCTTCTAAAATATAACCACCAGGGGGCTTCAGTTATTCCAGCTCGCGAGAAGCCAGAACACAGTCCAAAGCATAAAATTTTCAGATGGCTCTGAATAAAAAAATCGCAGCCCACTGTGTTTCATGGTGTAATAAGAGTAGATCTTAATTGGCAAATAAGGAGACGACTTATAGCTGCTTCAAAAGTGTCCTAGTCTTTCTGCTTCTAAAATCTGTACCAGTTAAGGGGTAAAAAAAATAGTGGTTTAATCTTCTCCTGTTGTAGTACCATTCTAGTAGGAAGAAGCCCCATTGTGGAGAAATAATTATACAAGTCTATATTAAAGTATATTTGAAAGCATACACAGTACCTTAAATTAGGAGCCGGTGAGCAGGTGTAAGCTTCAAGTGCAGAGAAATGCAGCCAATTTTTGAGGCATAGAGCTGTTCATGTTGCTATCTGCTGCATCATGGACATCGTTGAGGTGCCATTCAGTAGTTTTTTGATGTCTGTAAGTGTAGCTCGGGTTGTTCATCTGCCTACCAAGCTGAATTGCCCTGATTCCTTCTGGTTCCCCTTCTGTCTCTGCAGCAATGGCCTTGATGTGTTTGTAAGGTCTGAGACGTTGTTTATTCCATGTGTCTGCAGAGCTTGCTTAGCATCCTGCGGTGTATTGTAAAGCTCTGCTCCAGTGTGCCAGAAAACTTTAAGTTGAGGTGGGAATGGTGTAATAAATCAAACCTGGTTGGCCTTTAGCACTCTCAGTATCCTGGCATACTCCATACGCTTTTTCAAAATATCAGTGGGATAGTCGTGATCAAATAGCAGGTGGGATCCATTATAGTCCATGTTTTTCTATCCCCATGCAACACATAAGATGGTTTCTTTATCTCAGTAACTGATGAATTTGACCACGACAGAGTGTGGTCTAGCTGCTGGATCTGTAAATTGAAACGCAGTCAGGAGGGGGACCACATGTTGTATTAGATCTATAATAAAGTCCATCTGTCCCGTTTCAGTCCCCTTAGGTAGACCATAAATACGAAGGTTATCCCTACATGACCAGGATTCAAGATCTTGACATTTGTCATTTAGAGCCTTCTGCTGTTCAAGTAGATAGTCCACCATGTGCTGTATGCGTATCATGTTATCCTCAGATTGCGAGACCCTTTCTTCCACCTCTTGTACTCTGGTTTCTACAGCATTTAGTTTTACATCTAGTTTTCAAAATTCCACTTGGTTTTCATTCTGGAATTGTTTGATCTCATGCAAGATTGCTTCAAATCATGATCTAGTGAGGGTCTCCCTCTCTGTGTCTATGTTGGCTTCTGAGGTCTGGTCACACACTGGAGAAGAGCCTCCGCTACCTTGTGGTTGAACGGTGTCTAATCTTGTGTCATCCATTCAAGTTTGGGTGAAATCTGTTCTAGTTTTTGATATCTTTCCTTCTTCTGCTTGCTTTGGAGGCATTTTGTTGGTGATCGAGTGGCGATGTCCACAGAAAAGTTTGCTTTAATTGCTGGGCAGATCTGGAGTCAACAGATTGAGCTGCCATGCAGGTGATGACATTACCCGGAAGTCCTTGAATAACTTTTTTTAACCTCCCAACCCTCCTCAGGTGACCAGAATTAGCTTCTCAGCCACCCATCCCTAACCTCAGCCATTTCCTGCCCTCTACCTCCATCCCCATCTTCTTAAGTGGCTACATCCCTGAAAAAATTCCCAGCTTCTGGCATTCTGCTAGGATCCAACACTATCTTTTTAAACTATCCATCCTCCCTACACCATCCACTTTCAGAGCCAAATATGTAATTAGTTAACAGTTGGCCCCTCTCTTCACCCCCGAGCCGTGATTTCTGGGGTGTGGGGCCAATAGTAATCAAAACCAAGTTAGCTTAGTCAGGTCCCCCCTTTCCCTACCCTCCCAATTACATAATAAAACATTGCTGACTCCTGGCGTGGAAGCAGAATCCAACACCACAATTTAAAATTATGCCCCATCCCTAGCAGCCCCAAAGCGTAACATTCCTTCAGAAGGAAGACTGCTCCATTCTAACCATCCAGTCCACGATGGGAGTTTCAGGGGGCAAATAGTAGCAATCATATTTTTAACCACCAGGCTAGCTTAGTTGGGAGGGACCTCGTCCCTAACTTGTAGTGCATGCTTGATTAAAGGGAAAGACCGCTCAGCCTATTTTCTGTATACCTGCAAAGCTGGTTGGCATAAACAATGATTCCCTCTCTTGCATCCCCCTAACTTCATCCTAATTTAAATACAAATGAGGTTGCTTCACTCTGTTTTTTCCTGGTGGGAAAACCTGTTTTACTCCATTGCAAAGGTCATGACCCCCACTCATGCAAGTCATCATGGGAGCTGATGATGTGTACCTGCACAGGCCAGCAGAAATAATACTCTCATTCAGTTATGTTACATGTCTTGTGAAGTCCCTGTATTCTCTAAAAACATTTTGTTTCTAACTCAGATACACTTTAAACTACAGAAAAAAAACAACAGGGCACTTACTATGCCCCGCAATGTTTCATGGCCAGCATTAAGATAAGAACACAGGGACTACAGAGAACTGCAACAGTACTGACTAATACAGTATAACTACAGCAGACTTCAGCAATAAAACAAAATTCCAGGATGCCCTGAGTGAGTTGGGTCATGACTTTTGCAATGGAGTCAAGCAGCTTTTAACACCAGACTTAAATACCTTAATTTACACTCATTTACATTTCAATCCTGATGAAATTAGAAGGGTGCAATAGAGGCAATCATTATTCATGCTTGCAAACTACACAGGTATACTGAATAAAAAGTTAAGGGGACATTCCCTTTAAATCTATTCACACATTGAGCGCATACCCAGATGGGAGTGACAGAGTGGGAGGCAGACTAGATGGACCTTTGGGCTTTTTCTGACGACATTGTCTATGTTTCTATGAGGCATCAATAATGATGCTTGGTATACCGACCAATAATCTGCCTAACATCATCAATGATATCACCAACTCAGCCCCTCCCTCTTGCCAGTTGCATGGATTGAAACAAGAATGTGCCACAACTTACAGGTGGCGTCCCTCCCAACTGTTCTTAGCCTGGAGAGTTTAAATCTAACAACTACTATTGCCCCCCCATTGTGGATTGGTGATCATAGGAGGGAAAAGTGTCTTTCTTGTGGAGGTACATTGTGGAAGGGAAGGACTAGTGGATACATTCAAAGTACAGTGGCAGCTCCTGGCTCCGTGCCAAGAACTGGCAATTTTATTTTGTACTTGAGAGGACATGTTAGGGGAAACCAACCAAGCTACCCAGGTTTGACTACTATTAGTTATTTATGGATGTATGAATGTAGTTAGTTAGTTATGTACTGTATTTCAAAGTTTTACCAGGAAAGACATACTGAGCTGGTATAAACTAATTTCCAGATGCGTCTCAGGGGAATGGGAAGTGGAGAGAGAAGTGTGAGTACAACATACAAAAAATGCAATAATATAGAGTTAGGCAAAACAAAACAAGTGATTACAGGCAATGCATCTGCCCAGAAATTATGCAATGCAATAAACTGCAGAAGGAAGAGCAAAAAGAACTATACACAACAATTCAGTAATATGAGGGGGTAGGATAAGTGTCTGAAAACTGGGGAGAGGGGACTATACTAGTGTCAGTGCAGGGTGGAGGGTCATGGACAGAAGACCAACCCAGCATCAGGAGCAACTGAAGGAGGGCATGGGGAGATTTTTAGAACTTGAAGGGAAGGATGTGACAGGGAGCTCCTGCCACTCTTGAGGACCAACCTTTTCTTAAATCCGCTGCAACAGTTCTTCTATTTTTTAGCCTAATCTGTCCTTTACAATTTCTAGTCCATAAGGTTGGCCACCTATGGGCAACCCCTTCCCTTTCTTGACTATGCTATAGTGTCCTCTTTAATTTTCCATTTCCCTCTCAGGTCCTTGTACAGGGAGGTTATTCTGGTGATCTCCAAGCATATGTACAACAGGTTGTGTTTATCATTGTTGGATTTAGTATGTAATAGCACCATGCCATAATATACCTTATGTTTATGAAACCTGTAAATGTTGAAAATACCATGGCACTAGGTGTTTTTGACAATGGCAAAAAGTACTAGGTAACTATTATAGAAATTAAGTTAGTTGTGCTATTTGAAATGCATGTAAATTGCTGTAAACTGAACAAGACTGAAATGTCATGGTGATTTGCATATATCCTATGATGCTTTGCATTATGGAAGTATGCATGATGCTGTATTTCTTTGCAACTTGATGTGCTGCCAGTGCCCTTTAGGGTAACCCTTTTTTCAGTGTTTCTGCACTGAGGTTCTTTGTTTTTAGCTTGTTTTTTTTTCCTTTTGTGCCCCCACTACCCAAGCAAACAGGGGATGAAGGGTTTTCATTGAAAATTGGTTAGATTAGAGATCATTGTCAGTAGGTGCTGGCTAAGTGCAGAGAAAGGACATACATAGTCTGTTGCTGCAAACTGATGTACCGAAGAAGGAATATGGCATTGCAGGAGTTTGTTTCCTGTGTTTTGAAGAAACATCACACAGAGATTGTGTGTTGAACCTGAAGTTTGGTGTCTGGTCCATTTGTTATCCCACAACCCCTCCACAAAGGGGCACAGCAAGCCAACAGGGGAAGAGAGGCCCAGAGTTTAGGAACCAGAAAGAAAAGACAGCTTGATCAATAGTGGATTTCATTGGAGGGAGAGCTAGAGAGTGACAGTAAGCATTGCAAAGAGAATAAGAGGTAGAAGGGGGATGAAAGGAGAGAAGCAAAATATGAGGGGAAGGAGCCAAACCAAAATTTGGAAACAAAGGAGGCACAGTGGTAAGGTGCCTGTCATCATGAGAGGGGAGGGAAAGAGAAGCAAGAGAAGTATACAAAGTACAGTGGTGAGTGCATAGGGGTTTTTACGGGCAGACTGACAGAAGCAGTGAAAGAGGGGGTCCAGTTGGGCTAAGGTAGACTTGAGAGAAGCACTATAAATGATAGTCGAAGATGGGAAGAATCATCTTCGAGAGGATCTCTTTGTGGGCAGGAAGTGGGATGCTCCTCTTGTTCCTGTAAAGTGCACCTAGTTTGGTGTGAAGCCCTTGTGGATTGCATCCACATGAACAGAGAAATCAAGGTGATGGTCCAGCCACAGCCCAAGGTACTTGAATCAGGAAATATCTTCAATTGCTTCAACATCAAGGGAATGGAAGGAGGGAAGAGTGGCAAGTTTAGTTAGCCTCTGCTTGGAACCAAAAGCCACAGAGACCGTTTTCTTGGCATTTAGAGACAGTTGATTTTTAGGGAACCTGTACTGGATGTTGCTAAAGTCCAGCTGTAGCTGGGCCATGGGGTCAAGGGCAGAGGAACCAGAGGTTAACAGTACCGTATCATCTGCATATATATGAATAGACAAAGAGTAGCAGGCAGTGGTGAATCTGGTTAGAAATATGGAGAAAATAATTGCACCAAGGAGAGACTCTTGGGGGGGGAGTCTCCAATACAGACAGCTTATGACCAGCCCTCAAGGTAGGAGCAGAACCACTCAACTGAGGAGGCGAAGAGCCTGTCCACCTCAAGCTTGTTCAGGAGAATGGAGTGGACACAGTGTTGAAAGCTTTGACAAAGTCAACAAAAATTTCAGATGTGACTAGGCCATGATCCATGCCAGACAGGATAGTACCAGTGAGCTGAAAGAGGGAGGTGGAGTGGGACTTCCTGAAGCCAGACTATAAAGGAGTGAATAAGGAGACTTAGTCAGGAAAAGGAGAGAGCTGGGAAAGAACTAAGTGTTCCTGTAGTTGAGCTAGTGTGGGGAGTAGAGGAAGAAGAGTCACTCCCTTTAAGAAAGGGAATGACTGTAGCCAAATTCCAAGACTTAGATACTGAAGATATCTAGAAGGGGATGTTGAGGAGGTAGGTGATAAGGAGAGTAATGGAATGAGCAGAATGATATTGGCATTTAGGGTAAAGACCATTAGGGCTCCCACCCATGAGTGTGTTTAGAGCCAGGAAGGCCTTAAACAAATCAGCAGGGGTGGTGGGAGAAAAGGAAAGATAAGGGAGGTAGGGAGGGTAGAGGAGAAGAGTGAGAAGGTAGAGAAGAAGGGTGAGGGGAATGGGAGGAAGAAGAGAGTAGGGAGCATGCATAAGAGATGAAAAAGGAATTGAAAGAGGGGGTGACTGCAGCAGGGTTAGATATAGAAGAGTCACCCACCTTAAGAACAGGGAGAGGGGTCTGGGTTGGAGGGGAGAAGAGGGCATGGGTTATCTTCCAGAATCTAGAGGGGTGATTAAGGTTGTTCTGGAGAGTGGATGTGAAATGTTCAGACTTCACAAGTCTCGTAGCTCTATTACAGGCATTAAGAAGGGCCTGGTAATTTGTTAGGTCAGACAGGAAACCAGTGAACTTGTAGGTTCTCCAGGAAAGGTTACATGCATGGTAACAAGCCAGCAAGTCTGCTGAGATCCATGGGAGGTGAGAACCTCAGACCCTGTTTCTTCTAAGCGGGCATGATGATCCCAGACAGACATAAATGTGGAGGTGAAGAATTTGAGGGCATGGTCACTGTTGCCAGCTGTGAAGATAGAAGACTAGTCAGTAGCTACCAGGTCAGCCAGGAGAGGGAACAAATTAAGTGACCAGAAGGAATAGACGTGGAGAATTTCGAGGGTGCTTTGGGTTGATGAATCTTATGCACACAGTAGACCATATGGAGGTCATTGAGGGCATCAGGGATTGTATCAGCGTCCACAGTCCGATGGGGATGTGAGGAGAGGACCCAGTCCAAGAAGGAGTGATACAGAGAGATGAAATTTAGATTAGTGGAGTCAGAAGTGAGTTAGGATTGTAGAAGGGACTTTAACATTCAGGCAAAAGTTATGTAGAGAGGTGGAAGCCAATTGAGGTTGAAATGAGCTAGGATGAGTAACTCACCTGCGGAGGTATGGGAGGAGCTGATGATGAGCAGCTCAATGACTGAAGGAAGGGACATGCCAGGACAGCAGTAGATACTGGCAATAAATATGGGGACAACGAAGGGCAAGGAGAGTTTGAGGAGAAGCATCTCATAGGCAGAGGGGTGCAGGTGGAGAGCACAAGTGCAGACTGGATGTTCGAGGACAGGCAGATGGCTACCTCACCACCCCTCTTTGCTTGATCCTGATGGACAAAGGTGAAACCAGGGATGGCAACTGAGGAACTGGGGACCCTGGGGAAGGAGCCAAGATTCTAAGATCACCAACACATCAGATGGCAGAGTGCAAGGAGCTGGCAGTGTTTTTTTTTCTAAATTAATGTGTGTGTGGACATATGGGGATGGATGGAGGGACGGGTTCAAGGTTAGCCAGTTCGACTGGTTCAACTGGTTCATTCCGGTTAAAGTAGCAAACCAAAACGTTTGTGTTTGGTCCTAACTGTTCGAGAGAGCCTGAGAGAATCAAATGCCCAGTTTAAAATGTTCAAGCCCCTGGTAGGATTGAATCTGAAGCACTGGTTTATACATAGAATTATGTGTCAAAATGGGTGTCTTATCAAGAACAAAGCTTCTCTTCATTCATGCTAATAGAACAATAATAAAAACCTCATTTACTGTAACCTCTCAGAAGACTTGTTTTCAAAACAGACAGCTCTGTTCTAATGCTGTCTTTTTCTTTCACTTGTAGTACATGCTTTACTGAAAGGTTTACAATCTGTTTGCAACTCAAAAAAAAAAAATGAAACCAGTTTTAATTTACATATTGTGTTTCAGTGACAGCACAGCTGGGACACAGTGTTAAGGACCTCCAGGGAAGTTCAGAATGCATACGTTGGGTCTCAAGGAACTACACATTCTAATCCAATTTATGTGACAGTCATTCTTGCTCAGCTTTCAATTTAATATGTAAATTTTTCTAACATGGTGAAAATACTGAAATTCTACCCGTTTAGGACCATATCTGTAAAGATCAGGTCTTTATTTTTTTTTCTTTCTACTTCCTGCTTGAAGGAGAGAGACACACTGCTAATAGTGCACTGCTGATTGCTGATAAGAGTTTTACAGTACAATAGACAGGATTGTACTTGGCATAGCTGCAGGGCATTAATGGTCGGTTATTGTTATGGGTAGTACTGAGAGCAGAATAATGATGTAGTGAACCACTTTTGCTTCCTGCTTTCCAAACAGAACCCCAACAAACATTATTTCAACTCAGTTTAAACACCTGCAAATTCCAACTGAATTGCCACTGGTCCCCTTTTTTAGGTTAGTAGTGAATATTTGGGGTATACATGATCAGAATATTAATTCCCTGATACCATAAAAAGTACAGTACTCATTATTTAGCATGCCATAAATAATAATATTCAATACTGGTGTTCACTGTTAGACAATTAATATAACATTTTTAATATTTTTTTAAAAAAGTACCTTCCCCAGGTAGTCAGGGGTTGTCTCCTGGTTTCCCATGCAAGTGTTTTCCCATCCACCTCTACCTTTCCCATGGGCCCAGACTTGAAAACCAAAAATTGCTGCAGAATGCCAGCTCCTGGAACTATGGCGTGGTGAGGCTTGTTGCAGGTATATCCAGTTAGCACATTGGTCCCCTCCAGCAGTGTTCCCACTCTATACTGGTAGTGCAAATCTCAATGGAGTGAACAGGCATGTGATTAGATGGGAGGGTATGGAGCAATTGTATCACTAGTGACACCATTAAATGTCAGTCTCCTCCTCATAACTTAGTGATGCACATGCACAGCCATGAAAAAGCATGCAGTACACTGAAACAACTTTTACATCTTTACAGTGCAAAACCACAATGCAAACAGGTCCAAACCTTCCACATTGAGGGTCCACCACCTCTGTGGCCCTCCATCATACCCGTCTTCCTATTCGGATGCCATTTTATAACTAACCCAGGCAACTGTGTACCATAGGGCACTCCAACATGAGAGGGTCCAGCCAGAGTCCATTAGTAAATATTGGGATATCAAGCTTGAGGTCTGTGGGACACCAGTAACACATGGACTAATCAAGTAAATGCCCACACAGTAATATTTATTTTAGGGACAACACACAGAAAATGGTACACAACATGGGTGAAACACCAAGGAAGTATTTTATTGAACTCAGCAGCAAATACACAGGTGTTTTGCTTGGCTGCATCTGACTGTGGTGTACAGCATCGTATGAAGTTCTTAAATGCATGCAAATTAGGGCTGAAACACCAAACCTCTATACATTCAGTATCTAGAGTCACATATTCAATTCTGTGTTACATACTGTAATCAGAAAATTAGTTGCATACCTGACAGTAACACATACTAAAAAACATTTTTTAGAAAAAAATGAAGGTGAGATGTGGACCTGCAGTTCTAGCTGTCCCCTTAAGTGTACAGCACAAACCACATATATATGCTAAAATGAAAAAGGAGTGAAAGTGATTGGGCGCCCAAGTGAAAAAAACACATTTGGGGTTCACCACGTTGGTGGACTTCCATCGCACCTGTCTTCCTGTTAGGGTGCCATTTTGTAACTGACCTGGCAGTTGGGTACAGCGTGGCACTCCAATATAGGAAGGGGCTGGACAGAGTTCATTAAGTTGTAAAGAATGGGAGAACACGCATGAGGTCTGAGGGGCACCAGTAACACACTGATTAATAAAGTTAACATCCACACAAGGACAGAATCAAGCAGCATGGCATATTTATTTCAAGTATCAGACTTCCACCTCCTGGATATGCATCGGTGAAGGTACACAGCTTCAGCAGGGACTGTAATATGCAGGGTAATTCATTCTTATCCACTTACTATCAACCTGATCTTTCCTATGGGGGGGGCTATCTCCTTGCAGGAACCAATTAGGGAATTGCAGCTGGGCATTTCAGGGCATACACAGCAATACTGTATAATGCTGGTCCCTTTATAGTTGATTGCAGAGTAAAATCCATATCACAGTACATTCTGAACACCTTGAAGGCAATGGCAGAGCAAATGTTTACATACATAGAAACATAGAAACTTAGAATTTGACAGCAGATAAGGACCACTTGGCCCACCCAGTCTGCCCATTTCCCTGCCTACTGGATAAGCTGCAGATCCTAGTTAACCAGCAGCCTACTTCTTCCTACCCCCATCCCCTAGAATTGCCTTATGACTGTCCCATGCATGCTTGAATTCCACCACTGTTTTTGACTCCATGACCTCCTCCGGAAGGCCATTCCATGCATCCACAACCCTCTCTGTGAAAAAATACTTCCTTAAATTACCTCTGAGCCGCCCCCTCTATCTTCAAATTGTGCCCCCTTGTTCTTGCACACCTCTTTTTTGAAAGATGCTACCCTCTTGGACTTTGTTGATTCCTTGAGGTACTTGAAAGTTTCTATCATGTCCCCTCTCTCCCTCCTTTCCTCGAGGCTATACATATTAAGCTCCTTTAGTCTCTCTCTTCATATGTCTTCCGGTGCAGACCCTGCACCATTTTAGTTGCCCTTCTCTGGACAGCTTCCATCCTGTCTATGTCTTTGCGAAGACTGGGTCTCCAGAACTGCACGCAGTACTCCAGATGGGGTCTGACCAGCTGTCTGTACAGAGGGATAATAACTTTTATAATACATTTTATATATATATTAGATACATGTTTTTAATATATATATATATATATATATATATATATATATATATATATATATTAGATACATGTTTTGTTTTTGATATCAGGTAAGGTACACTAAATATACACACTATACTGTATGCCTATTTTCTGATATGACCCAGGAGAGCTACTGTAGTAGTAAAGGCCAAAATTTCAGACTTACATCATCAACAAAGCAATAGCATTTATAAAACAACAGCCAGGATCACAAATAAATAAAAGTAACATAAAGAATATTGCAGCACACAAACAAAGATAGCAACAGGAGCAACATCGGGAATGTGATACACAGTACAAGTGCCAAAAACATACTATTGGTGACTAAAATGACTGCTGGGCACATAAAATTAAAACCAAGACTACAAGTTATTAGAAGTTTACATTGAATTGATTTATTAAAGCTGCAAAATGCAGCTAATCTGAATAAATTAGCAGTAACTGCTGGGTACTTGAAATGTCAATAGCAGAGCATTGTGAAATCCCATTGATCCGCAATACCAGCCATTACCTCTGCAAAGAGTCTAGCGTAACATCATGCAGTTATTCTCTTTACTTTGAGTTATTGGATCAAATAAAAATTCTGCACCCATGTTAAAACTTTGAAAGTTGTTTGGTATTAGAAACAAATCATGTTCAGTCTTTAAAAAACATGATTTTGATCATGACTAACAATGATTAAACATGAACATTATTTGGCTGTCCAGTGTTATTTGGCTGCCAGTGAAAAACCATGATGTTATTGAAATGGTGATTGTAATTAATGATGATCTCATGCTATCATGATTTTTTCATGACCATGGTTAGGATCACTGCAATAAATGAAAAAAAAAATCAATGTATCCTTTTTTCTGTACTTGCTGAATTTTTTTTTTCTCTTCTGTTTAGGGATTTTTACTGGAATCATCAGTTATGGTGCACCTTCTATGCAAATACACTGTTTTAATTAGACAGTACTTACTCTTACACCTCACTTATTACTAGTGTTACAATGGCTCAGATTGGTATATATACAGTATCTCCATTCAGTGGTTCCTTTTATGGTTGTGGTGAGTTCCCATAAGTACTTGGTTTTTGCTCAAAACTTTTCTTTACAGTCTGTAAACTAATACTGCCAAGGCAAATTATTTAAAAAATTGAAATTACAGTTGTGGTCCATAAACTGGGCCTTTGAAATATGAAAATGTGTTATGCAAATGTCAATACGGGATATTTGCATAATACTATGGGAGTCTGTGAGCTGATACACCAGCCGCTGTTAATCTCTGCTGATAACCAGCATAAGGCACTTTCTGCCCTCCTGTTGGAGAGGCGCTCTTGGCACATCAGTACCCACTTCTAGCTGCACTATCTTGATGCTCATTCTATCTCATGATAGGCGCACATGTCATGCAAATACATGCCCGTACTTTCACTTATTTTTGATGTATTCTCTGTCATGATGTTACCTGCTGTTATTCTATCTCTCAGCGCTGTTATGTATCTTGTTGACATACTGCCTACTTTACCATTATAAAGCCAGTTGTACCATTTGCTGTTCCACCCACTTGTTCGTGGGCCTGTATGTTACCTTGACTCTGTATTGTGTTTCTTATGTACTCTGTAACCTCCCGGGTCGCACCTGAAAATAGGCACTTGTTGTCTAGCGTGCTTACCTGGTTAACAAAAGCAAATAAATAAATAAACAAATACTATACCTAACATAGCATGTACTCTTTCTACATGGATTAAATTTGACTGCACATAATCGATATTGTAATTAATTTGCTTTTGGTAATATCTAACATTGATATTTTCATATTAGAAACATATAAAATGTTAAATATTACTAATGTGACTTCCAGTCTTACAATATGAAACTGAAATAATCATCAATGATCATCATTTGATCATCCACAGATCATCAAAAACCATCATGCTGATTTAAGCTTACAAAAATAATCATCAGTTGGCGATTTGAAAATTACTTGTTTGATGACTAAATGGTGTTCCCATTGAACAAGTTGATTGTTTCAAGTATTTGGATGTAATACTTGATGATACATTGTCCTCGGAGCCACATGTTAAATACAGTATGTTAGTAAGACTATCCATCAAAGATTAGATTTGTTGTTAGGGTAAATGAGTTTCTTTTCTCAGAGTCTCATAAATTGCTTGCATAGCCTTTTACTTTCTGTATTAGACTATGAGCTACCATTTTATGCAGCAGCTAAAAATTGCACTATGTCCAAAGTTTGAGTTGTGTACAATATCTGTAGGTTCATAACCAATCTTTCTAGAGCTGCACATCCCTGTATTTTGTACACAACTGTTGGTTGTCGCCCTCTTGAAAACTGATGCAGGCGTAATGTTGCAAAAAAAAAATGATTTTGATTTACTCCCCGAATCCACTTCAAGTATGTTTAGCAATACTTACAATTTGCATGGGACAGTATTTCAGAAATAAGATTTTACAACGTCTCTTTTCTTAAAAAATCTTCCAACCAAACATCATTGTTGTACAGGGCTCCAAAGTTTTACAACTTGCCACCTATAAGGTTCTCTTAAAACAATGGCTCTTTCAACATACTGTTTGCACATGTTTTAACATGTATATATTATCTGTTTTTGTTTTGTTTTGTATTATACTGCATATACTGTATGTACTTCTGAACTTGTCACTAATGAAAATGGGCAGTGATGCTCATTAGCCTACAAGTATAAACAATAAAAATGAAAAAAAATGAAATGAAATAAATCATGATCTAGATGATGTTCTTAGATCAAGGTCTCCCTTGAATGACCATATGGTGACATTTGATAATTAAGAATGAACAGTCATGACTGACTTTCAAAAATCATGAATTATGATGGTTTACTCTCCTTGTAGTCTCCTCAGAGGATGGGCAGGTCAGTAGCCATAGGTCCTGAGAGGTTTCTCCCAAGGGGATTTTTCCTCTCCTGAGAGCTACTGACCACACTCTCTCCAGAGTTGGAAGAGGTAATCATATTGATTATTATATTCTTTTTTGGGCCTTTATTCTACATTTACCTAGCATCCCACCAAAGGTGGGATATAGAGAAAGGCCAAAGATCAAGTTCTACCATAAACTATATATCATACGGATCTAATGTATCTAAACATCAACCATATCTCATCCAGTTCCTATGTACTACAAGAACTGACTTATGTAACATTCCAAGCTGAACGTATTCTAAGCACCAACCAAAGTACTCTGTTACTGCATACTGCAAACATTGATTTACATACCATCCAGTCACATGTATCTAGAGCTAACCTTACATTATTCAGCTTAAGTACCACAAAGCACTGAGCTATGTATCACACATTGAACCATTTGTTATGCATAAAGAGTTAAAAGATCTGTTCTGTTCTGTCCTCTCCTATTCCTGCCACTTCTCTCTCTCTCTTCTCTGTCTGATTGCTCTTATCAGGCGATAACCCACACCTCAGAGTGTGTTATTGCATTTATAAAATGAGTTTAAGTAACTATTTAAGAAAAAAATAAAGATTAAAAAACAGGGCAAAACATTTTAAGAGTTTGAAGTTTTAATGCCTCAAGTAGTAAAATAGTCCCTCTATTTAGATACTTTCTGTGCTGTGATGTCCACTACATATGGCCCCCCAAACCCCACTGATCAGGTTGTCCTCTGTCCAGTGTGTAGTGTTAGAAATACTATGTTTTTATTTTGTTGATATTTTTATTTAGGCTTTGGTTATATGTTTCTGCCGCCAGTGCTTTGATTGCATGGTAACGAGCATGTCCTATAGCGGCCACCATACACAGCCATTTGGTGGTTTGCATTTGTTTTAAAAAAATATGCTTTTTGGTAGTTGTGTGGTGCTTTCCCATTTGAATGATTGAGCACAGAACTCGAAAAGGATTGACTGTGTCTCACTGTACAGAGCCATTGAGTTCAAAATAAGACAGCGAAGAATGCAGGGAATGGGGGAACTAATGAGGAAGTTAGCATGTTGTACACCTGAAAGCCATCTGTGTGTGCAGCGAGCAGTTTCCTATTTCAGCGATCGCAGAGGTAGTCAGGTATTTAGTTTAAAAAAAGTTCGCTCTGGATGAATTTATTTTATTTTTGATAAAGTTTGTGCTTCTTCTGAGAGAGACAGGCTATGTGCTCATTGTTCCACATGGTACAGGGGTGCGGCGTTTCGTGCTGCTACTGCTGGTTGTGTGCCTGCTTGTAAAAAAGAGTTTGAAGCGTGGTTAGGTTATTGATTTAGCATTGTTGTTAGGTCGCCCAGGGAAGAATAGTGCTGTTTGGCATAGATATCGGCTGATAAGGACATGGCTAGTAGGTCCTTTCAGCCAATCAATTTAAGGCATTTTGTTGACCCATTTTATAAAAAAATATATGTGATCTTTACGTGAAACTGGGATATCTTGATTTACAAATGTGTATGTTTATGTTTGAAATATATTGCAGGAGGCTATGTGGGGATTATTAGAAAAGGCAGAAATCTGAAACAAAGAATTGACCTTGAGAAACCTTTTGACCTCCTCAAGCTTGTTAACAGAATTGCCATCAGACAGTTCCAGACATCCTGCTCTATTTTGTTACACCCGTGGAGCCTGGATGTACTTGCACAGGAAAGAAACTGACACATTTGTTACATTTTGTGAAAAACAGGATGCAGTGAGAAACTATAAAGACAGCAATGTTGTTGGTGTTTTAGTTTTAGATTTGGAGATGCACTCAAAAGATGTACTTATGTTTGGATTGCTGCCTGTATTTAAAAAAAAAAAAAAACATGATTGCTAATAATAAAACAGTATTTGTGAATTTTATAACTGGTCCTGGTTTGCCTATGCTTCCTGACCTTTGTCTGTACGATAACAGGATGGCATTGGCCCAGCAGCAATAGGAGGAGAAACTTGATCCTGACCAGGGAGAATATAAGAGGCCTGAGCACAGGCTGAAGAGATTGTTTCCTCTGTCATTTAAAGTTAGCTTAAGTTTAATTTCCAGCCTACTGAGTCAATTTAGAATTTTAATGTGCAGGTATGGTTCTCCAGGACTTCTTTTTCCAGTGATCTTGCAGACTGTAAGTACTGATAGAATGTTAAAGCATTGTTCTGGGCCATGCAGAAATGGAAGTTTGGGTGGGGGGAGGGGAAGAAAAATCTCTCTTTCATGCAGTTACAAATGGCCATTGTATGTAACCCTGTCTCTTCCATGCCATAGTACTATAGTATGTATTCACTTATTACAATGATGTCTGAATATTTTTTGAGTGTATTTTTCTTAGCCTTTCTGCTGATTCACTGTAAATGGAACATTATTGCATAGTAATTCTAGTTAAAAACAAGCGTTTGTCAATGCCAAATGTTGTCACGCTGGCATTGGCTTTGGTAGTGCAGTGCGGGAAAACATTTTAGGCAGGATGTGAAAAATGACAGCTGTACAGTTCATAAGGAGGTGTAAAAAAATGCCAGTGTTGAAAATGTGGCATGTAAATATAGCAAATTTGCGAAGTTACAAGAGTGCGTGGGAAATGTGCAACATGAGCTTGGAACACAGTCATTTATAGGTGTTCTGCACAAATTTTTCAACATAGGCATTTTAGCACCTCTGCTCATGTACAGTGTCACTGTTATTCTCACACTCTCCCAAAAAGTGATTTCGAACAGCGACCGCTCTGTTCTGAGCCGGAAGTGCGAAAACACATTTTGGGCAGGATATGTGAAATGACAGCTGTCCTGTTCATGAAGAAGTGTGGAAAAATGCCAATGGTGAAAATCCAGAGTGAAAGTATTACAAATGCACAACGTTACAAGAGCGTGCAATCTGCCAATGCACGCTCGTAACACAGTCATTTTATGGAGTACCATCACCAAATTTTCAACATAGGCATTTTAGGACCTCTGCTCATGAACTGTGTCACTGTCATTTTCATAATCTGGCCTGAACATTGATTTCCCACAGCGACCCGTTATTGTCATGCAAAGTGCGAAACACATTTGGGCAGGATGTGGAAAATGACAGCTATACTGTTCACAAGGAGGTGTACAAAAATGCCAGTGTTGAAAATCTGGCATGAAAATATTGTGAATTCGTGAGATTCACGAGCCTGCGTATCAACTTCGCAATGCACACTCATAAAACAGTCATGCTTTGGATATTTTCCACCAAATTTGCAACATAGGCTTTTTAAGAGGCCACCTCATGAACACTGACACTGTAATTTCATTAATTGGTCCCGAAAGGTGATTCCACACAGTGACTGCGAAATCACCTTTCGAGGCCGAGTAACGCCATGACAGTGATAGAATTCATGAGGGGGGTCCCAGAAACCCCATGTTGAAAATTTGGTGTCAAAATTCCAAAAAATGCCCGAGATATGCAGCAAAGTTGAAAAAACCCTATTCATTCCATTATACAGCTTACCGGCATTTCCTCAGTTTGTGGATGGCTTTGAAAAGTGCAGACGTGTTCCCGGTCCACCGAAGATTGTCGTGCCAGACTCTGGAGGTAAGTATCGGGAGGGGGGTGTGGAGAGGCAGGGTGCACAGTGGGTGGGTGTGGGTTGTGGGAGGGGGGCCAGGGAGACCGCCGAGGGAACGTTTCTTTCTTTACAGGCAAAAAAAAATGAAAGACATCAGCGGACCATTTTCATTTTTAATAGATGCTTTGGCATGCTTTGGTGGGCTCCCAGAGTGACACCTGTGTGTGGGTGGGTGGGTGCTTTAGTCGACAGGGGATTGGGCACCCCCATCGGCAAACAAGGAAAGGGGTGAGCCACAGGAGGCGAGGGGGATTAGGCACCCCCTCGGCAATCAAAAAAATGGAAGGGGGACCACATTATGCCGATGGGGAGTGGCCTCCCCCATCAGAAAAATTCAAGGGGAGGGAGGGATACATGCCAACAGGGATTGGGCACCCCCATCAGCAAAGAGAAACTGTTGGGGGGCCCACGATGCCGAGAGGCATTGGGCACCCCCTCAGCAATCAAAAAAGGGGGAGGTTATATGATGCCGATGGGGATTGAGCACCCCCATCGGCACACAATAAAGGAAGGGGGGGTGACAGGCAACAGCAGCAGTCACTGCCGCCATGTTCCCTGCATGTAGGGAGAGGCGTGTTGTGGTCACGATGCACGAGAGCTTCGCTCTCACTGCAGCTGACCTTTTGTCAGATCTCTTTGCCTCGTTAGCCAGGCAGGGTGTCAGCCACTGCTGCTGGCTGATTGGGGAATGAGGGACGCACCTACTGGTGCTTGCCCTGCATTTTCCCAACAGCGACCGCGCCTCCAAATCTCCACTGCCGCAAGATGTTGGCTGTGCAAGTGCGCTAACATAATTAAGTGAGGACCCTCTTTGTAGGGGTCTGTTGTAGATTTTTTAATGTTCATGCTGTTTCATATTCTGTCAATAGATCTTGATTAAGGACTATTGCATGAACAGGCTTTATCCCAGAGAGCAAGGTTAGCAAACTATTTGCTATTATGCATTTCTCATATATCCGACATTGCTATGCAGCTCATGGGCTGTTAGATGCAGTAGAGATTATAAACTAGTATACCTTTGGCTCAGATTATATTTACATTTTAACCCACTGTGGTATCAAATGAGTTGAGAGATGCTCATATCCTTATTACGAAGGGTTTTACTTCTAAATGCTCGCATCTGTTGCTTATGATACCCAAACGGAAATACTGTTTCATGCATATCTTGAAAATCAATAAATATATTACTGTCATTGTTTTCTATTGCATTTTATTTCTATCTACGATCACTGTTTGAACTGAATTACTGTTTTATTGTACTGTTGTTGGCTATTCCCAAGTCCTTGGTGGATGGAGAGGAGAAAGGGCTGGTTTGCAGTCTGTCTGCGCTCTAGCTGAGCTCACTAAATTCACTCTACTATGAGTCTTTTAAAATTTTACCAGTGGAGAATCCGGGATTTACACAGGAAGCAAGAACTGTGGCTTTCAGTCTCATAGATAGTCATTTTAAATTGTTTAAATCATTTTATAGTAAGTTTGGCATCCCTTAGTAAGGTTGGAGGCTTAGGGCCAAAGTGTAGACAGGGTCAGGTTAGTGAGTTAGAAATAGGAGATATTTTTATTATTTTTTTAGTGAGAATTCACTGGTGTGCTGTCTGGAGGAGAGTTTTGCTTTTGTTTCCATCTGCGAACTGAATTGACATCGTGTTCACAGTGACAGTCTTTGTCAGCTGTCTAGAAAAGGTGCCAGGATACCAGTGTGTTGGGGCTGTGGTTTTGGGCTTGGAGGCTGATTGATATGAAGCATTTTGGAGTGGACTGTACCAGCTGGATTGCAGCCAAGATACAAAGGTTGGAAGCCGTGATCTGGAGTCAGACGGGGAGCAATGTGGAGTGTTTATGGGCCCCTAGATCCTGCATTAGCAGGGCAAAGAACTGTAGCTGAACTTGTCCATTTTTGTCTGTTGGACATACTTGGGATTAATGGTATTGGTGTGCCCTAGTGTGGAATTACACCAAGAGGCTGGTCATCGAGTATCTGCTCCTCATAGAATGGTGACAACATTGTGTGATAAGGGCAGCATTCATTCTTTTCCACAAACTGTTTTTTCTCTGTTTTATTGCCCAGGCATTGGTGAGAGCACTGCTGTCGAAGGTACCTCTCTGTATTTGACTTGGACTGGCTCTGTTGGCAACAGGGCTAATTTATGACTACAGACCTCAACTGAACTATTATTTTGTTATATTCTCTCCTCTAGAATCCCACTTTTTGGATTCTCCCACCTACTTGTTCATATTATTTTATTGTTTTTGTTACTATTATTGTGAGGTTTTTTGGGTGGTTTGGGAGTGAGGGGAGAGGTAAGTTTGAGTGTTATTAGGCTTGTGGTTGGATGGTTATTGTATCTGAATCATTATTTTATTATATTAGAATTGTATGAATGTCTGGCTGTGTGTATAGGTATAGGGTGAGTGAGGAGTATTTTAGGCTATGCTTTTTGGAAGGGGTTGGCTGCGTAATTTAAGTGGGTTGTCTTTTAAATTATGTTAGAACAGTTATTTAAAGTGAGTAGACTGAGGCTGGAGGAAGATGTGTTTAGGCTTTGAACCCCAGAGGATCAACACTCGATATCCCTGTTGTTGGACTTCTGCCCCTTTACTGACCATGCATCATCATCTAAGGCATGAAAGCACTGTAGGGAAGTCAGTATTGAGAGGAATCGAGATGGTAGACAGTGGGATGTTAGGATCAAAGTCAGGGACAGCCATATTGGGGTGATTAGAACCAGGAGGTGCCCTGAAGCGAATGGGGACTAGGGAGAGGCCAGACATGTTTGGTGTGCATATCCTGGATTCCTACTGGATTGAGCAGGTAGGAATCTGTTGGAACAGCAACCACTGCCAGTCCCCTTTAGGTGGTGCCATGTAATGCGAGACTGATTAGGAACAAGACTGCAGTTATAGTGGGCTTTGTCTCCTTGGTCGATCTGGCTTGCACCACAGAGATCTAACTGAAAGATGACACTGGCACAGTTTTGGAGGTGTCTGTCCTGGCTGGATTGTCTGTGGTGCGCTGCCTGAGGTGGCACTGCAGGGGTGGGGGTGTGGTCATCTATTTTATATCCAGCCTGAACTTCTCTGTACCCAGTGGGTCCCACTTTGTTGTTTGAATACATGGCCATATGTGGCAGTCCAGGTGCAGGTTGCAGAATCCTTATTGTGTACCAGCCTCCAGGTCTTGAGGGGGATTTCTGCAGGAGGTCACAGACTTCATCACCAAGAAAGTGTCGGAGTCACCCAGGTGGTTGGTACTGGGTGATTTCAGTGCTTGGATCAATGATGCACTATTAGAGTTTGACCAAGACTTCCTCCAGATGATGAATTGTCTGGATGTTGCACAAGCTTTTACCACTGCAACCCAGAGACACGGTCACACCTTGGAGCTAATATTCTCACTGGGGCTTGAGATAACTGATCTCAGGATTGATCCAGTCATTTGGTCAGATAATTGCACAATAGGATTCTTGTTCAGGGCTCTCCTAGGTACTCCTTCCCTTGTGGAGTTGGTTCATTATCACCCTTTAAAGGGGCTGTCCCCAGAGGGACTGATGGAGGTAATGGACATCTTGGAAGTGAGTGTTGCTTGTTAGGCAAGTATGTGTGAGGCAGTGGTAGCCTATAATAGGGCTGTTACTTGGCACTCTACTTTGTTGCACCAGTCTGTATATGAGCAAGGTCTTCTCACTTGAGATCCCCATGGTTTGTTGGGCCCTCAAGGAGATGAAGACCAAAGGTCAGAGGTTGGAGCATTGTTGGTGGAGATCCCCATCTGAGGAGGACAGGCTGGTTTTGAGAGTTCACTATGGTGAGTATCAAAGGGCAGTCCCCCCTAAGAAGGCAGTATTCCTCTCTGGGGACATTGCTACAGGGAGGAACAGACCAGCTCAGCTCTTTTGAACTATTCTGTCCTGCCTGTCTGCAACCAAAAAGACTAGTTTCAGCAGCCAAGTGTGAAGAGTTCACTCTGTTCTTCTCTGATAGGGTGTCCTTTATCAGATCTGGGATTTCTCCAATGGGGCGGTCACAGCCCCACAGTAGTGGGATGGTTGTCTCTAGAAGCATGCCTCTTGTCTGGAGCAAGTTTAGACTAGTGGGGGTGGAACAGGTCTGTGAGTTGATTTTGAAGCTGTGTCCCACATATTGTGAATTGGACCCAGGCCCAACCCATCTCCTTGTGGGATGCATGAGGTCCATAGGTCTGGTATTCACTTTTGAAGGGGTTATTCCCTAGTGCTTTGAAAGAGGTGCTAGGGAAGAAACCATCTCTTGACCCTGACATCTTGGCAAATTATAGACCACTCTCTAATCTTTCCTTTTTGGGTAAGGTTATTGAGAACATAGTGGCTCTGCAGCTCAAGGTACACCTCACAACTTTTGACATCAATGAGCCTCTCCAGTCAGGCTTTCGGTCCAGACATTGTGCTGAAACTGTATTAGTCAGGGTGCACAATGGTCTCCTCAGGGCTAGATATAGAAGAGAAATGTCAGTTCCCATTCTCCTCAATCTTTCTTCAGCATTTGACACTGTGGACCTTGTGGTGCTGTTCGAGTGCCTAAGGGAGCTTGGTGGACTCACTGGCACTGTCATCAGTTGGTCTGAGTCCTTTCTCACAGGTAGGATGCAGAGGATGATGATGGGGAGTTCCTCCTCATGCCCCAAACCCCTGCCTTTTGGAGTTCCTCAGGGCACAGTCCTCTCACCCATACCGTTTGCAGTGCATGTGCTTCCTCTATGTGAGATTATTGCACATTGCAGTGTAGGGTTTCACTGCTATGCAGATGACATCCAGTTGTATATGTTGTTTGCACCCAGGACACTTGATACAGTGGAGGTACTAAACAAATGTCTGGCCGAGATTCATGGCTGGATGTCCTCTAACTGGTTGAGGCTCAACCAGGACAAGACGGAGGTGCTGGTGATTGAGTCTGGTTATTGTTAGTATGCAAATGCTGTTGGGGTGAGAACAGGCTTGATGCTGGAACCCATCCCTCTTACAGACTCTGCCAAGGTGAAAAACCTGGGGTCATCCTGGATGACAGATTGACATTTGAGGCTCAGGTGTTGTCTGTTGTCTGGAGTGGTTTCTACCATCTCAGGAATATCACACATATTAAAGCCTTAATCCCACCTGATGACTTGCCATCACTGGTGCATGCTTTTGTGACATCCAGATTTGACTATTGTAACACACTCTACCTCAGAGTTAGTAGAGGGATCCTGCATTACTTGCAGCTAGTGCAGAACACAGCAACCAGGTTGCTGATGGGCCTTCTGAAGTCCTATCATGTGACCCCCATTCTGTGTGATCTGCATTGGCTGCCGGTGAGATGGAGAATCACCTTCAAGGTGGATCTTCTCACCTACAAAGCCCTATATGGACTGGGTCCTGGTTACCTGAGTAACCTCCTGAATCTTGGCTGCTCTCAGAACTTTCTCTGCTCCTCCTTCTAGCAGTTCTCAGGGCTTGCCTTAAAACCTCAGGAGAGCATTCATTTGAGGTGGCAGGGCTGGCCTTGTGGAACAGACTCCTAAGGTCTTTGAGGGAGGCCCCCTCACTGGAAGCCTTTAAGCGGGGTCTGAAGGTACATTTTTTTAAAGAGACTTTCAGGACCTGTTAAATTTCCCCCCTTATTAGTTCTCCCTGGCTGTTGTTATGCTGTTTTATATCAAAATGTTTTATGTATGTGTTTTAATCCCGATGATTAATTGAATTGAATTGTTTTATCCTTTTGTCTGTATCCTGTACATGCCTTGAGCCCCAGTGAAAGGATGTTTAACAAATAAAATATTACTTACTGCACTGTGGTTATCTAAATTTGCATTCTGTTGCTTGTTTCCCATTTTCCATATTTGATGGAGCTTCCTCTTAATTTGCCCATTGTGTAACTTCCCGGGCTGTACCCGAAAATAGGCAAGAAGTTGTCTGGTCTGCTTACCTGGTCAATAAAACCTAAATAAAATAAAACTAATCATTCCTGTAGCTCTTAGAAGCCCACATATAGTAATTATGGAAGGGTGTAACATAAGCACTTGACCTCCAGCTGCATAAAAATGTTAAACTGAAACTATTTTATGAAGTAGTGGATGCATCACATCAATATTTGTTGCATTGTTAATAAAATATTTTATTAAAACATTGATCACACTTCTAAGTGTCAGTTTCAATGTAATTGTGGGGTTGGTAATCAATAATTACATGCAACTGGGGTAATTACACTGTAACTACATGTTTGTTGCATGTAACTACATTGCAGTTGCAATGAAGTTTCAGTACAGTTACACTGTAACTACAGTGTGCTTAAGGAAACTAGTGTTTTCACAGATAGACCCACTTTAAAATAACAGTAAGGCATGACAGCATGAGACATTGTCAGATTTAACCACTTCATCTGTGGTTTAAGGCACTTAGTTTTGCCTCCTGCCATACCACATGAGGTGTGGGTAAATCTGACAATGACCCATTGTGACAGGGTGGAATAAGACCCTGTCCCATTTGTTACGGAAAAAGTATTTAAATGCAAGCATCTATTCTTTCCTTTTCTGTTTCTTCTCTGTCTGGTTGCGCAACCAAATTTTCCTGTGAGACTTCGGATTTGATCACCCCGACAATCTTGCAGTTCTTTGGCTCTTACTTTCTCAGTTTTCCCTTGCTGTTTGTTTTTCCTCCCTTGCATATTCGCTGATATAAAAATATGTGCAAATCATTGCATGGAATTGTAATTGATATTGGGATCCCCTTTGTTTGGAAAATGTATGGCATTACTGTTGAAATATATAGATCCAGAAGCAAATGATTTGATACCTTTTAATGGACCAACATAGATGTAATAACAAGAACAAAGTGCTCTAGCTTTTGGACCAACCAGTCCTTCTTCAGGAGCTCATGGCAGTTGTTTTATAAAAATGTATATAATTGTATAATGTATAAATGTATAATGTATATAATGTTGAAATGTATATAATTATAATTTGAGATGATTGTAAAAAGCTAATGGAAAACTCCAGAGGCTACTTGAGTGCAAATATTCCAACTTTTTGCAAAAGCTGCAGAAGGGGCCTCAGCTCAAAGCACACTGTATTCTAGCAGCTCCTGCCTGATATTTACAAAAACGGGATGCTTGCTAAGGATGGGGGTTAAAAGGTCTTATAAAAGAGCTAAGCAGCAACTGCAAGAAAGATTAGGAGAACAAGGGACACAGAGACTGAAAGAAAACTTTATTTTATTTTGCCTTTATAAATAGTTATACTGAACAAGTTTATTTTATGATACTGCTAGTGTAAATAAATAATTGTTGGTGAATTCTACAACTGCTTCTGGTTTTCCTATGCTTTCTGACCTGTGCCTCGATGACACCCATGCCTTAACTTTAAAAGTAGCTATAGTATTTGCAGTCAGAAATCCTAGTTTTATATAGAAACACAAACTCCACCCTAAGTCTGTTTGCCCTTGAAAATGGGTCTCTGGCTCATGGACTTTCCAGATTTTAAATAAACAAAACAAACGAAGCAAGTCAGTGTTGCGGTGCTGCTGTAATGCTACTAAAATCAACCTCACTACATAATACTGTATGTACGGTATGTCTTACATTTTATTTTTTAGCACTTCGATTACTTCGGTACTAAAGATTCCAGTTAGCTGCAAAAATGGGAAGAAGCAGGACTCCACGGAAAACAAAATGCTATAAAATAACATAGTCATTTAAGGTACTGACAGGCTTGCCAGGATGCAATGCAGTGTCACAGATTCCTGCATGACAAAATAGACTGCAACTGAAAGTGCACATTTCTTGCAGTAACTCTGCAGGATTCTGTGTTGCATCCTGGTGGCCTCCGCCCTAGTCCTATCATGTCTGCCCAGACTGAAATCATGTCTGGTCTTAATTGGGGTTTCCTGGGTAAATCTCACAGTGCCTACCTACTGTTGTTTTGCACTATAATGTAATTTTGTACTCGCACTATGTATCTACTGTACTGAATTCTCATATTGTTATACTTGGATTCCTGTGTTGTTTTCTGCATTATGTACTTCTACTTTACCATTGTGCCATCTTCATGGTCCAGGTCATGCCTGAAAATGGCCAGTTGGATCTGTGCACCAACTCAATTAACAAAAGCATAAATTAATTTCATTAATTAAAAATAGAATAATGGATAGGTTACTGTGCATTACTAGTGAGTAATACCATCGATAGGTTCTTGATGATGAATAGAACCTTCAAACCAGCAGTACTTGTCAATCATCTATTAAACTGCTCTGCCTTTTTTCATTAAATAATAAGGGGGCACCAAGACTTCCCTATTGATATAGGCTACAGTACAGTAAAAATGAACTTTTGTAAAGGAAAGGTAACTAAGCAGCTCAACTTGCCATTATAAATGATGTTGTATTCATTATTTAATCAGTTGGCCACTGTTTCTGCCAGTGTTTCACTCACAGAAGCTTCATAAGTGCATGTGAGTGTGGAAGGTTCCCTCCTGAAGCTACTATTCCTGCATTGAAATACTTCCCTTTTGTGTCCTTTTACATTTTCATGTTTTGTTTTATATTTTGTTTGTATGTCTCACATGGACTGGCCACCCATGTGTCTTTTTTTTTCTTTTTTTTGTGAAGTCTATTTGTCCTGTGACCCTCCTCCCCCCATTCCTGGCAGCTGGTTGTTTAAAATGATGGAAACTTGCAAGTATATGAATGGATTAACATCCTTAATATCTTAAAAGAAAAGTTTTGGACATAACAGCCTAGGTTTTGGTTTGTTGGTATTCCTCCTGTATTAATACCCTGAAAGAGATGCTGTTCTGAAAACTCCAGAGGGTTACAGAGGAACAATACTTGCTTTGAAGCACTTTAAGCTTCATTTTAAACTCGTACTCTACACAAAGAATTTGTTTCTTTTACTGTTTCGTTGTTAAAGAACTAAACTGGAGGCATTAATAAGCACATGTTCTACTAAAAAAAGCTTATATAAAACTCTAAAGGTGATGTTCTTTTGAGTAGAAAAAGAGAATGGTACCTTTAAGGAAAATTGGTGTTGCGTGCCTCTCTGCTCTCCTCACTGCAGCTAGAGCGCTATAGAGCCGGCCGGCCATTACAGCACTACTTTTATACAGCGCCGAACTGAAGGAGGGACTAGCAGAGTGCTTCTTCGAGCTATTTTATTTCCCAAAAGATAAAAACAAACTCTGCTGATTTTCCTGTATGTTATTAAGAAATGTAAGACAATGCAATAAAGATTATAGGAAAATT
The DNA here is from genome assembly GCA_016271365.2 of Neoceratodus forsteri. Lineage (NCBI taxonomy): Eukaryota > Metazoa > Chordata > Ceratodontiformes > Ceratodontidae > Neoceratodus > Neoceratodus forsteri. Next base: position 1,700,708,001 of record CM057455.1, read on the forward strand.
AATTGTCTAAAGAAAATTAGAAAGAGGATTATGTAACCTCCTCTAATTGACAGACAAATTGAGCCAGTCCTGAGCATCATCAGGCTATATTTGTAGTGACTCTACCTGATGAAATTCAGATGTGTTCGGGGTGTTGAAGGGACAACACTCACACGGGACTAGAGCTTGCTAGTCAAAAGAAGACGTTTTTCCTTTGTTCATCTGGGACTAAGTTTATGCTGAAGTTAAGCCTTATTTCATTTACTGACTATTCCTATTGTTACTATTAGTATTTTTTATTTTGACGAATCCAGTCCACTTAATTTTGGTTCTGTAAGTAAATAAAAAGGAAGATATTTTTTTGAACTGGCATTTTGGCGTATGTGTCCATCTGTACCCACCTAAGACTCTCACAGTGAGCCCATTTGTTTTATTAATTATTTCATTTTACTAAAAAAATGATGACAAAGATGGTGTTCTTTCACAATTTCTTCTGCATCCTTTTAATGTTACTGAGTGACGACCATCGTAATGGAGGTAGTTTACATTTCTGCAGTTGAACATTCCCAGCTCACTTTGTGGCTTGCTGTGGTTCTAGATTAGCACTCTTCTAGTGATCTGTAGGACTTATTTCCCTTTCTTTTGCTGACATTTTTTTTATAGTTTGAAACCAGGAGAGGCACACTGAGCTGAAGCTTGTTGCCAGGAGCGACTTGATGTGGAGATATAGGGGGGGAGGATATGTGAAAGTGTATGTCCAAGAGGGTGATTCATTAAAAAGTAGTCACAGAATGGCACGCTCAAAATGAGTAGAGAAGGAGTCATGCAAAATGACAATATACAGCAGACACTGTGCACAAGCTGAGCACAATTACAGATTGTGTACTAATCAATTACCAAAGTAATAAGCCATGCAATATGCACAGAAGGTGAGTATGAAAATTTGCAGGATGCAGTTAGGGAGCAAGTATGTACAGTAGGCAGGTATGGTGCTGGCTCAGAATGGTCAGGGCTTCCTTAAGGATGAAACAGAGGGGTAAAGACTAGGAGCAAGGCAAGGTGTGGCTGGACAGGGGTTATGGAGGAGGGCATTGAAGAAGACGGAAAAGAGGGAAGAGCAAGTTGTTTCAGAGGAGGCGAAGGTGTGAAAGGAAGGCCAATTTGTAGTTTTGTAATGGAGAATGAAAAAGAAATGGAAGTCAAATAAGCGAGTATGAGAAGAGCAAGGAGGGAGAGAGGAGGAGGAGGAGGAGGAGGAATCTCAGGTGGCAGGGAAGAGAGCAGAACCAGAAGTTAGAGAGAAAGTAGGCACAGTGGGAGACAAGGCAGAACTTGAGGGAGGAGAGATAGAGGTCAGTATATAGGGGGCAGTCATGGGTGCAAAGGGACAGTTTAACATGAAGCAACAGTAGCAGTGAAAGAGGGGTCCTATCTGGCCAAGGTGGTTTTGAAGACAGCACTGTATACCTCATTCACCTAGTCGGTCACTAGGTGGATCATCTTGAGAACAATCTCTTAAGGGACCAGGAGTGGAAGACACAGCCTATTGCAGTAAGGACACCTAGCCTGGGAAGGACCTTCTTGTGGATGTCATTGATATGCATGGAGAAATCAAAGCTTTGATCCAGATACACCAAGTTATTTGAAGGGATACCTCGTCAAGTGGTGAGCCATCCAGAGTCATAAAGACAGGGATACAGGGGAGCCTGACAAGTCACTGCTTTCTGCCAAAATACTATTTTTTGGGGCATTGAGCAAGAGTTGGTTTGAGTGGAACCTGTGCTGGACATTGTCAAAGTCACCTTGCAGGGGTGTTAACAGCTCAGGAACTAAGGTGCCAAAGGCAAAATGTATAGTGACGTCAGCACACATGTGGATATATGTAGAGACCAAGAGAAAGTGGAGGTCATTAAGAAAGATGAAGAAGAGGATGGGGCCCATGAAGAAACCTTGAGGAACTTCTGAAGTAATGGGAAGGGACAGGGAGAGGGCATCACGTATGGACTGAGTGGTACCTATTAAATAAATAGGAACAGAATCAGCACACCAATAATCCAGACAGACTCACCCCTGCAATTTTATGGACCAAGAGGGGATGGGAGAGGGTGCCAAATGCTTTGGCAAGGTTGACAATGATAGCAACTGTAAGCAGTCCCTGGTCCTTCCCTTTCAGGATGGAATCAGTGAGCTGTAAGAGGGATGAGATGGTTGAGTGTGTTTTCCAGGAGGAAGAAAGAGGTGTCAAAAAAGGCAGAGTGCTGGGAAAGGAACAGTACATCTTCCATTAAAAAGAAGCACAGTTCTATAAACATTCCATTTTACATGAAAAGGCATTTTTTCCTTCTATTTGTTGCAAGATTTTTTTTCTGTTTTGGTCATAGTTTAAATGAAGAGGAGAAATATTTAATACCGTAACTCAACCAGTGATTTTAAAGGGGATCCATCATAGCATAAAGTTATGGTCTTCCTCTCACTGTCATTGAGCTGAACATTGTCAAAAGGGTAAATGTTTTTCATGCAACTTTGTGTCACAGCTTAGTGTTACTAGGATATTGTCATGGTTGACCTGACTCAAAAGCAATTTTTAGGAAGAACAATATGGTCTGACATTTTATTATTAGCAATTCACGTTCTTTAATGGATCTTTGAATATGAGCGTGTTTACAAGAGCTACCATAAAACATATGAATATAAACAACACAGTGTGTCATGTTAAACATGAATTGGCTGGGGCTAGTTTGGTCTTGCACTTTGCTCCTATGACTTGTGTACGCTGTTTGTTAGGTGGATACTGTACTGTGTGGGTGTATGTTGGGGCAGAGAACTACACAAAGTCAGGGGTTGCAGTTTCCATTCCATGTTAAAGATGCAACTTTCAAAAGGAAAATAATTCATGGCTGAGATTGTCAAATGTGAACTACATTAAAGAGTTTGTACACTACCTAAAATAAGTTCAGTTTTAAAAGTATTCACCAGTTACTTGTTACATCTGAAGTATTGCTTTCTTTTCCATTTTGCTAATTAGAAGATTTCTAGTTCCTGTGGGGAACAGTGCTGTGTTTGGAGGCTGGCATATCTAATTCAATTTCCCCTCATACATCATGAGCCTGACATCATCTGTTGTGTCACGATCCCCTGACACTGATACTGTCACAAATTCGCTCAGCAGGTCAGGCCCTCGACTCTCAAAGTGCCAAACTCTGAGCGTAGGATCTGTGGACAGTTAACAGAACAAGGTAAACCTCTTGTCTGTTTTGTGGGCTCGAGTCACCTTAGTCTCAAGTTCTGGAGGGATTCAAACTGATAACCTCTTGTTAGCGTACCCAATTATCAGGCTCAGATAATTCCGTCTTCGGAGGGCCAGATATCTTTGCCTTATTGGGCACCTAACCAGATCTACAAAATGAACCCTTGGAACTCTATGCAAGACCTTAGAGAACTCTATCCGTTTCCCAGTTTGGTATAACAATAAGCTCATACACAGGATCAACTATAACTTTTAAAGCTCCACTTATATAAAAAGAAATTTCAAGGCAAACCAGGCAGTTTCCATTTTAAAATATATCTTTACTTTCAAAAAATATGAAAACATAAAATATTACAGAACAAAATATCCCAACACATACAATCTTAAAAACAAAACAGGTTTAAAATGCAAATTCCTACATACACTCAGACTGGTATTATCTAAGGTATTCTTACTTCTTAGTCTTACAGAGCTGTGACGTCTTTCCTTCTCAGTCAGAAAATGAATGTGTAAAATCTCAAGGTTTGCCCTGTAAGTTTAAGACAGTCCTGAGCTGGCCTTCTCTCTGAGGTCACCAAACTCCGCCTTGGTGTAACAAAATCTATATTTTATATCACATGATGGCCTACTAAGTTATTTAAAAAAAAATAAGAGATGACATAATAAATCTCCTCTGCTCGTGTTGACTGGTCTAAACCAGTCTGTGCTTTTGCTTCACACACATATCAAAAGTCTCTTTGATGTAAGTCACTGTATATTCAAAACAAAAGTATTTTGGCCTCCTTAATTTCATCTGGGCCCTGGTATCTACACATCAAAGGTCTCTCTGCTGAAATGAGCTGGCTTCCTGGGAGGTTATTCATAACACTGGCCAGTGTCCCCTTTTTCAAGACATCTAGCGCACATCAAAGGATTTCCCTGAGGAGTCATGAATGGCTAGTTTTATTTTCTGGGGTCAAAGCAAATTGACAAGGTAATTGCATTTTAGAAATCTGCAGTTTAATATACCTCCTGTCCTTTGAACTTATCCTTGGGGGTTTTTGTGTCAACTTCAGCAAGACAGTGGTTTCTCTTGATACAGTCCATCACACATTTTTTTATATTTACAAAAAATGATACAGGGATCAGAACCAGCTGTCCAAGTGTGACAGGATACCACTACTATCTGGACAGCTAATGAAATGATGTGGTTCCTCAATGTGCTAAAATGTCATTAAAGTAGCAACCTATGCAAGCAGCAGTATCACCATCAGGAGCCACATGACTGATTGCAGCTGGTGACGTGCAAGATGTGTTTTGTTGACCTCATTGTGTTTAAAAACAGACCCATGCCTAGGATGTGGGGGAGAATGAGTGAATGTCCCAGAGGACATCCTCCTCCAGGGAGAGAGGGCAGCAGGCTCCACTGTAATATTGTCACCTGACTACAGGTGGCAGTGCAGGCAGAGCAGCTTGCAGGCAGTCAGAATGCTAGCTGGTGACATGATCAGCCACATATACGCATGAGTATGTGCATGTGTATTTATTTATTTATTGACTTTTTGTTGACTGGGTAGGCCCACTGAGACTAGAAATCCCTTTTTCAAGGGCAATCCGGGGGATACAGATGGTAACCAACTGAAATTGAACCAGATTAAGCTGTTGGTGCTATCTCTTAGTGAGTGGGAGAAATTTGGCCAGGACACCCGGGAATTCCCTTACTCTTTTCGAGAAGTGCCATGGGATCTTTAACATCCACCTGAACAACCTCCAGAACAGACAGACAGACAGGACCTCGGTTTAATGTCTCACCCAAAAGACAGCACCTCAGAAGTGCAGCACCCCTTCCCCCGATGCACTACAGTGTTAGTATTGGGATTTACCTGGTATGGGGCTAGAACCCACAACTTTTCAATCTTCTGGCCTCAGAGCCAAATGTGTAACCTACTGAGCCACTGACATGATGCACTCACTGTGGGTGTTTGAGTGGGGAAGAACACAACAAAAGTGGAAATCTTCAAAATGGGCAAAATAATGCCTGGGGGTCTTGTGCCCTGGCTACTCCCCCTCCTGCATAAGATGGCCTGACAATGCAGCAGAAGAAACAAAACAAAGAAACCACCACAGAGCAGGAGCTGCACTGTGATACTGTAATGTCAGAGAAGTGATTGGACTGGGCTGGAGTCAAGGTAGAATGGGACTTAATTAGTGGCTGGCATAGAAAGGATAACTACAAAACTAGTGATCCATGACTGACTGATTTAACTTATTAATGCATGTTCTGTATTATTGTCCATAGTGCCTTCCTTGCTGAAGGTACTAAGAAGTAGGATTTATTCCAAATGACATTGCAGCAGTGTTGAACTCAAAAGTGGTACCTGCACTCCATATAGAAAGCCAAAGTTATTTTTCACTGTCATTTACATTGGTGTGTCCATTTCAGACAATGTCAACATACTACTTTCAAACAGCTCCATAATTAGAAAGGCAAACACTGCACTCATGTGTAATTTCTTTCCTTGTATTTTAGTGAAATCTATATGCCACAATGCTGCCAGTGGTTTTTATAGTCATTGCAGTGCCCATGTGACTATGCAAAATAGCAAAGCAAATCCAACCCCTTCATTAAATGCAGTTACACCATCAATTAAATCATTTGACGTTGCAGTGTTACAACAATGTCAAAGAGCTGATAGCCACTGTAATAAATAATGTATTTAACATACTCCGTTTTTTTACAACTTACCAGAGAACACATTTAAAACTGCTCCATCCCCTCCCCGGTTTTGCAGCACATTTTACCTACATTTTCAAAACATCTGCAAGAAAAAGCTTTCAACAAGAATTCATGGTTTTATAGCACACTATTATTATTACTATTCTATAATATAATTATTGCCAAATAAGATATGCAATCAGTGAGCTGAAGCTCTTTTTCTGTGTTGCCTTGAGAATATACAGTATATATATAAGCAATAAGATCTGTTAGGGTGTGAGTTGTTAGGGGATACCCTCCAACTTAGGGCATAGTGAGGCCCAATGCCTGAGGGGTCGTATGTGCTTAGAAAATGGGCTGTGTTGGTCCAACATAACCAATTTTTTAACCATGATATAATAGGATTGTAACAGTACAAGCTACACAGAGTGGAGGCAGTGGCAAGCAGAGCAGAGGGCTTTCAGTGTCAGCATAAGCTGCAGCATGGAAGTGTGAGCTGCATACCAGCATTTTTTTAAATCGGGCGGTGTTGCCAGATACACTCATGCCTTGTGATTGTCTGCCAATCAGGTTTCAGGATTCTTTCATCTCATTTTCTAAATAAACATTCCATATAAAAGTTTCCATATAATGCATTTCCACATGATACAATTGTAACCCTCCCCGTCCTTTTACCAAAACAACGACAGGTGGCATGCAGTTGGCATTTGGCAGCAATACCTGGTGGGGAGTGTATGTCTATGGGTTTGGGGAAGGATGAGGCTATTTGGCACAAGAGGCCTAGGTTTGACTACTCTGCACAGGGGCACCCAAGTAAATACAATTACAGGAAGCAATAACTGTAATGTCCAGAACTAGAATTGGGATTTTTCAGTGTGGCTTTATTTATTAACTCACTGTACATAAACAAAGCTCTATATGGTCCCCCATAGGGCTATGTAACCGTAATGCAGATTAGAGGTTAAACACAGCAGTCCATTTTAGGAATGAACACTTTACAACAGTTGTCTGGCTTTGGACCCACCAGGCACTCAGCCCCGGACTTCGCATGCTCATTGGATACACAGCCCGACTGGCCCAGCTCCCCTGCCGGCCACTCTACTGATGGTCCACTTGGCGAATGAATCCAAACTCTACTTGGAAAGACATCCCATCAAACAAGGAGGCTCCCAAACTGTGGCTCCCCACACCACTTGAAGTTTGCGACTCCTAGACAGATTTTGTTTTCGTACTTCCAATTCGAAACTCCCATCAAACAGGGAGACTCCCATCCTACAAGGAGTAATGTTCCCATCCTGTGGCTCCCCACACCACTTAGAGTCTGTGACTCCTAGAGAGATTTTCAAGTTGCGACTCACGTCTGGGTACCCACTCCATCACTGGCCAAGCGCATGAGGCGAGTAGCAAAAACAGAAGAAATCCGTAGAGGTGGACCTGGTTACTAAAGATGGGGATCTATCCACCTCCAGCTCCCACAGCCCATACCCGACCATTTCTCTGAACACACAGAAACTTCAGGACTGTAAAAATGTAGATTGCATGGTGGATGAACTGATGCACCCCCTCTACTGTGAACTCTAAATCCTTTTAAACTTTAAACCGACTGCTCCATTTGTTCATCCTAGTGTATATAGTCCTCCCAAACAGCAGTCCCCAATAACATTTCCTGACTGAAAAACAGTTGTTTGCCCCTTAAACTGGAGCCAAACGCTCACCCAATCGTTGCAGGTGCCCCACAGGTGAAGTCCTTTAACCTTTTCTGTCATACCCAAACAGACAAAGTAATTTCAGGCAGCTTCTTTCCTTGGTGGGAAAAGGGGATTGTCCCTGGAACCCACAGAGACCTTTCCCTACCCCCCCGGAGGGAGGGAGCACTGAGACCGAGGGGACGGTCTCCACCACTTGAAGAAAGGTGAAACACAGAAAAACTTCCTTCTATGTGGAGGCAAAACTCAAACTACAGTCTGAAGCTTCCTTCTTGCTCAAGGACAAACGGAAGACTGGCTTTTCAAATTCCCAAGGTTCTAGAACTACTCTGAGCTGAAGATTCCAAATGTGGCTGATGCAGCTGTAACAGTTCTATAATGATGTCATCTCTCCAGTCTCAGCTGTGACTGAGGACAGAGTGAGACAGTGTGAAACCCATTTAACTGGAGTTTCACAAGCTGCCTTCCCTGCCTACCACTAGGTCTTACTGAGATTCTAGTAACCCGGGTAACAAGGGGTTACTTGCCCTTGACCAGAATGACTGTCTGGTCATTGCTCGCCCGACCTTGAGCCATCCACCCCTATGTGCTACCTGCGGAGGGGGGTGATCAGGCCCCCTCCTACTGTGTGCGAGCACAGGTAGGCAACACTAAGGGTCTAGAGGCCTATAGCTGACATTTCAGCCTCTACTCTACTCTATCCACTTACTATGGACACCTAGTGGTTCTGGTAGAACCATCCAGAGCATAGCCCTGATAGATCAGCACTGCAATCCCTACGGCCGTTCAGGACCACAGCCTGTCTATCCCCCCTAACCCTCTAGGGAAAACCTATCTGCCTCTACACAACAACCCAAATAAAAACAAAACCCGGGGACCTCCCCAACCTTTCGCAGCCTGCAACTACAACATTAGAAACACAAACAGTACTTTAATTTCTAAACATAAGCACTGAAATGAGGAACTCCGATGAGCCCCTCCTCCTCTTCTTGTCTTCTCTTCTTTCTTCCAGGAACACCTGTAGAAAAGACAAAAAACAACAAAAACAAAACACCCTAATCTGCATTTACGATCTACCTAAATAACGATGACTACAACAACAACAACCACAACCCTTACCATACAGGATAAACAAAAACACTAAACAATCCCAAAAAAAAAAAAATATATATTTTTTTTTAGAAAAGTAGAAAAGACAGTATATACATTAAGTACAGAAATGACATTGATAACAATGCACTTTTTTGGGGGGATGGAATGCCCTAAATGTCCCACTAGTGACTGCAAGGCCCAAAGGCCAGTCCATTAAAGAGTCTCTCCTGGGCCGGAGCCCCATGAACATAGTCTTTTAAGGCCATAACCCTGAAGGGGAGAGTCTTTGTGGACAGTTCAGTTTGAAGTCTGTAGTGTAAGGTGTGTATTGCAATGTCATAAAGATAGAATAAAAAGAGATTTTGACTCACCAGCCTCTTGAAGTATTCGAACATCCCCAACCTGGTCCCTGCCGAAGACTTTCCCTGGCAGCATTTCTTCTGATACAGCTGGGCAGACATCTTCCAGGAACCCACAGGAGTGCACATCTGGAAACAGCTGGGCTGATGTCATAACTGGAGAAGGAACCTTAGAACAGGAACAGGAACAAAAAGAGAAACAGCTGGTCCGACGTCATCCGATTACCAGGCGATGAACAGGAAAACAGCTGGGCTGGTGTTCTCTCTGGATCTGAAGTCATCTGGTGGTACCAGTAGGTGGTTGGTGATTGCAGGCAGTTTACTGTAGACTGAAGAATGTGGAGCACCTGAATTTTTGTTTATTCATTTTGGCAGTTCAATAAAGGTACTTCACAGTTCAGATGTGGCAGTATTCACTACCACTGCTCGGCTCTCCATTTTGTAGGCACGGGCTTAATTACTGGGAGGTCCTTGCACTGAGGCCAATAGTAGAGGGGGTCAGGGGCTTGAATTATTACTCCACCTGGACACACATAATTCACACAGTGGGAGACTTCGCGTCCCTCTCCGTCCACAATTCTCACTCTTTCCATAAACAGTGTCCTTCCTCTCTTCCACTGTGTATACTTTTCGTGGAACAGTCTATTCTTTACATGCTGATTAGCCCCAGGATGCACATGTTTCATTGCTTCATCCCAGATCCAGGATTTCCTGCAGTTCTCAATCTCCTCCCAGACTCTCCGAGGAAAGGTAGGAAAGGTCATACCAAAGATTTCATTGGCCTTTCTACAAACCAGTCTCTCCTCTTTACTTGCTTTGGTCAATCTGAGACCACTGGCCTGGCTTGGGGGTGGCCAGTCCTGGTTCTGCCAGCTTCACATCCTCAATGAAATTAAAAACGGATCCCTGACTTCTTTTTCTTCTGGTGAAGCCAGGGCCGTGGCATCACCACCTTCTTGAACACATTCCTCCGAGGCAAGATCTTGAGGCTGTGTACCCGTTCCTATCTCACAAGACCACTTAGGTTCCTCCTCATCTTCCTCTTCACTGAGGATCTGAGCCCAAGAGTGAACAGTAGTTCTCACCCTGAGACTATCCATTCATCACTAGGAGGCGGGGTAGACACCTCCCATTCACGAGCCTCCCGCATCTCATCTTCACCTTGAGACTTGGGCTAGGCCCCCACCCAGGGTCTATTGATGCTTTATCTGAACTTGCCTTCTGAGATCCAGCATCAAAACTTCAACTTTAGATTTAGTCTCTAATTCTGCACTCTCTAACTTTGTGCCACACTCCCGGAGACCTTCCTCCACAGGCTCGCCTGATACTGTGCTGCCAACTGCAGATTCTTGAAGTTGTGTCCATGTGAGAGTAAGCCGAATCTGAGGCACTTTATACAAGCCATATTTTTGTAGACATCCAGCACAGTGAGGAATCATGAAGACATCCCTTCCAGCACTAAAGCACATCTGGCATACACGCACTGGATAATTAGGAATTGCCACATCAGGAGGGAGTTGCCCTCTATAGCACCGATTTTCAATGTCTCTCAATCTATTTACTGCTGCTGTTACTGCAAGCCGGGCATGATCCGGGTAACGAGCTGGTCCTGAGGCCATAACTGCAGAAAAACAAACAAAAGTTCACTGTAACTGAAAGTCCCACTTTAAATGAACACACTCTGTAGCTTTAAAATGGTTCCTCTGCTGCTGTGTTTACTTTACTACCCCACCCTGTAATGGCGGCGGCAGCACTCCTGTGCATCAACATTCAGACTCTGGGTCAAGCCACTCCGCACCCGATTTACATCAGCTACCAATAACTTTTATTCAAACTGCACAACTTGCACTGTTCTAGCTGTTTTCACATTTACAGGATTTTCCTTGGACTTTTCACATGCTGGCAACATTTATTTAATCACAGTCCCTTTTAAAACTTCAGGTTTCAGCACAGGATTGCCTGCTTCTACTAGTGTTGCACTTATTTTACAACCCACAGTCTCTCTCTGGCTGCAAACTTTAAACTGAGGCTACTTTCATTGCTATGCTCACATTTAATGGCTTTACAGACTTGCACTTGCCAACAGGATATCTCATAATCGCTACTTGCAAAGCGACTATACAGCTGCACTCACATTTTATATGGCATTCTCTGAAAATCACTGATTTGAGCAGTTTTAAATCCTTTACTCACTGTTATTGTAGCAGATTGCTGCGATGGAGGAAAACGGCCTGCAGCCAGATTTTTGAAGGCCTCAGATTACAAACGGTCAGGCAGTCTCCAAGATCATAGTATTAATCACACAGTTCACTGATCCCACGACCGATAAGCGGGTTGAGCCCAATTTTGAACTAGCAAAGTCACTTTTCACTGTTTACAACGCTTTGAACACTTCGCGAATGCTCCTCCACTGCCAATACATGCACTACTCTCTGTCTCCCTCTCGAATGCTGAAGCAGACACATAAGAGCTGGCTGAGGGGCGGAACTAATGGCAAACTGACCAACCACACGACGCCATGCAAATGAGCCTCTTCTTCCTCACGGGGGCTCCTTTCCTCATGGCAATCGTCGAGCAGGCAAATTCAAACTGAAAAGATGCACTTTTTTTTTTCAACTGACTCCACGGCGGGAGCCCATTTCAACCATGTAACATTGCCATTAACTCTGCAGTCTCTAGTATTGCACAGAAAGCATTTCCAATGTCCAGGGCATAATTTCTCTGTTGCTACCCCTAGTTTTCCACACTTTCCTTCACAGAACTTTATTTTAAAACTGACAAACGCTGTAAACTATGTTGATGCAGGACAAGGACACACACTGGCTTTACAGCTCCTTGGTAAACAGTTGGCATTTTTAAACAGCAGCACAAGATTCACAGCACACAGCACACACTAGGGAAATTGCTTCAACTTTTTGGGGCTACCGACTGCCAGATAGCCAAAACGCTAGCCTACTTGCCCAAGTGCCTTCCTTCCCAAACAAATCCCAGCGGTGCCTCCATTTTTGTAACCCTCCCCACCCCTGTCCTTTTACCAAAACAATGACAGGTGGCATGCTGTTGGCATTTGGCAGCAATACCTGGTGGGGAGTGTATATCTATGGGTTCGGGGGAAGGATGAGGCTACTTGGCACAAGAGGCCTAGGTCTGACTACTCTGCACAGGGGCACCCAAGTAAATCCAACTACAGGAAGCAATAACTGTAATGTCCAGAACCAGAATTGGGATTTTTCAGTGTGGCTTTATTTATTAACTCACTGTACATAAACAAAGCTCTGTATGGTCCCCCACAGGGCTACGTAACTGTAATGCAGATTAGAGGTTAAACACAGCAGTCCATTTTAGGAATGAACACTTTACAACAGTTGTCTGGCTTTGGACCCACCAGGCACTCAGCCCGGACTTCGCATGTGCATTGGATACACAGCCCGACTGGCCCAGCTCCCCTGCCGGCCACTCTACTGATGGTCCACTTGGTGAATGAACCCAAACTCTACTTGGAAAGACATCCCATCAAACAAGGAGGCTCCCAAACTGTGGATCCCCACACCACTTGAAGTCATCGACTCCTAGAGAGATTTTGTTTTCGTACTTCCAATTCAAAACTCCCATCCAACAGGGAGACTCCCATCCTACAAGGAGTAATGTTCCCATCCTGTGGCTCCCCACACCACTTAGAGTCTGTGACTCCTAGAGAGATTTTTCAAGTTGCGACCCATGTCTGGGTACCCACCCCATCACTGGCCAAGCGCATGAGGCGAGTAGCAAAAACAGAAGAAATCCGTAGAGGTGGACCTGGTTACTAAAGATGGGGATCTATCCACCTCCAGCTCCCACAGCCCATACCCGACCATTTCTCTGAACACACAGAAACTTCAGGACTGTAAAAATGTAGATTGCATGGTGGATGAACTGATACACCCCCTCTACTGTGAACTCTAAATCCATTTAAACTTTAAACTGACTGCTCCATTTGTTCATCCTAGTGTATATCGTCCTCCCAAACAGCAGTTCCCAATAACATTTCCTGACTGAAAAACAGTTGTTTGCCCCTTAAACTGGAGCCAAACACTCACCCAATCATTGCAGGTGCCCCACAGGCGAAGTCCTTTAACCTTTTCTGTCATACCCAAACAGACAAAGTAATTTCAGGCAGCTTCTTTCCTTGGTGGGAAGGGGATTGTCCCTGGAACCCACAGAGACCTTTCCTACCCCGGAGAAAGGGGCACTGAGACCGAGAGCGGTCTCCACCACTTAAAGAATGGTGAAACACAGAAAAACTTCCTTCTGTGTGGAGGCAAAACTCAGACTACAGGCTGATGCTTCCTTCTTGCTCGAGGACAAACGGAAGACTGGCTTTTCAAATTCCCAAGGTTCTAGAACTACTCTGAGCTGAAGATTCCAAATGTGGCTCATGCAGCTGTAACAATTCTATAATGATGTCATCTCTCCAGTCTCAGCTGTGACTGAGGATGGAGTGAGACAGTGTGAAACCCGTTTAACTGGAGTTTCACAAGCTGCCTTCCCTGCCTACCACTAGGTCTTACTGGGATTCTGGCAACCCCGGGTAACAAAGGGGTTACACAATTATACAAAAGGCCTCCAACACAATTTAGTCATAACATTTATGTTGCTTATTCTAAATATTTATATCACTTCTTATGCTGTCAAAGTGCTTACCATGACAACAAACTGTGATGTCATTTTTGAAGCAGTTATGTCATTTGTGGATAGTCAACTATATCTGAAACAGACATTAGAATAAATACTTATAATGTATGGTAGAACATTATTATTCATGGAAATCGGACACTTCATAGTGTTGTTATACTAGCGACATGACATCATGATGTTGTTATGCTATTGTGAGTACGTCACATCGATGGCATAACAACATTTACTGTATTTGTGCATATACGTCCTGCATACTGAACTGTGTTTGTGCATGAGCGATCCATGAACGCAAATCCAAAATGGCTGTGGTGGTGATAGAGATAATAATAATAATAATAAAATTTATTTAATTGAGTGCCTTTCAAGAATTCAAGGCGCTGTACAGCAAGAACATACATAAAAACATATTCAATACATTCAATAAAATCAAATATAAACATATATTCCAATACAACAGTATAAAATCAGAACAAAGAAGGAAATGCTTTTTCCCATAAAAAGGTCTTTAGTGCCTGCTTAAAACTCCCCACCGTCCTACACTCCTGGAGCTGACAGGGCAGAGAATTCCAGAGGGTAGGTGCAGCAAATCCAAACGCACGGGCACCAGATGACTTCAAATTTACCCTCGGAATCTCCAGCAACCCCTCGTCAGCCGAGCAGAGCTGATGCACCTTGGAAATGGGCGATTAAATCATGAGTGCAATTTTCTAATAATATGACTTGAAAAAGGGGACCATACACTATAAAAGATAATGTATGGTTCATTTATTGGCGACCGGCTTGTGTAACCATCTCAAGGTTGCCATGGCGACTTAAACCACTCAAGCTTCGCTCAAAAGGTTTAAACGGTCGCCATGGCAACCTCTCGATGGTTAACAAGCCAGTTACCGACAGATGATAATGCATTATCCTCTATGTTATTTTATTTTTTATTTATTTATTTCCGTTTTACCAGGAAGGTGGACAAAATTATCTATTTTCAGCCATGCCTGGGAATAAGGGTTACAACAGAAGAAAGATAATACATGTTATAATACAATATGCAGTAGTAAATACAAACATTTAAAATGCATTAAAAAGTAAAAATAGGTAATATTCCTATGTACATAGTGTATTTACAACAACCACTCCACCGTACTTGTGGTTACAACTGCATAAGGTATTTGACCACAGTTGGTCACACAGACTTAGTTTCAAAATAGAACATTTTGCAAGAGGGTCTAAGCCCTGATGAATTATCTGATTTAGTATCATCTGACCATAAGTATTGAATGAACGTTCTGCAATTTTGGTTCGAATCAACTTTTCTGAGTACTGTTTGGTGAATTCTTTAATGATTTAACCATTCTGAACCAGCATACGTAACTGACTTCTTAGTACACTTGGTGTATTTCTTGTCAGTACATTTTGAACAAAATTTGCTGTATTTTGATAGATCCTTAGTGACAGAGGCAAGTTTAAAATTGGTGACAAAAATAACTACGATTGCTTTGGCAATCTGGCTACAAATCAACATATGTTATTACTGTAAATGTTGTTTTATATTTTGGGAGAATGCTATCAGATAAATTGTAAACAAGCATTTGTCAATGCCGAATGTTGTCGCACTGGCATTGGCAGTGGGAGTGGCATAGCTAGAGACGCATAGTGCTGTGATTTTGTGAATGTGTCTCAAAAAGTGATTTTGCACAGCAAGCACGCCATTGTGCACCACAGCTGCAAAAACACATTTTGGGCAGGCTGTGAAAAATGGCAGCTGGACTGTTGATAAGAAGACATGCACAAATGCCAGTGGTGAAAATGTGGCATGAAAATATTGCAGATTGACAAAGTTACAAGGGTGCATGGAAACTGCGCAATGCACGCTTGCAGCATAGTCACTGTATGGAGTTATGGCACCAAATGTTCAACATAGGCATTTTAGGACCTCTGCTCATGAATAGTGTCACCGTCATTTCCTCAAACTGTCCCAAAAACTGATTTCACACAGCAGCCATGCAATTCTGTGCCGGACGTGCGAAAATACATTTCAGGCAGCTGGAGTGTTCATAAGGAGATATGGAAAAATGCCAGTGATGAACAGCTGGAGTGAAAGTATTACAAATTCAGAAAGTCATGAGTGTGCGTGCAAACTGTGCAATGCACGCTCATAAAACACTCATTCTATTGACTTTCGTTCCCAAATTTTCAACATAGGCATTTTTGGGCATCTGCTAATGAACAGTGTCACTGTCATTTTCATCATGTGTATCGAACATAGACTTTCCACAGCGACCAGGCTATTCTGCGCCGAAACTGCAAAAACAGATTTTGGCCAGGATGTGAAAAATGACAGCTGTACTGTTCATTAGGAGGTGCAGAACAATGGCACTGTAGAAAATCTGGAGTAAGAATATTAGAAGTTTGCGAACGTACGAGCATGCGTGCAAACTACACAACGCACGCTCATAACACAGTCATTTTATGGAGCATTGTCACCAAATTTTCAACACAGGCATTTTAGGACCTCTGCTCATGAACTGTGTCACTGCCATTTTCATATGTCCCAAACACTGATTTCACACAGCAAACACGCTATTGTGCGCTGAAAGTGCGAAAACACATTTCGGCAAGGATGTGAAAAATGATAGCTGTACAGTTCACAAGAAGGTGTAGTAAAATGCCAAATCTGAGAATCTGGTGTGAAAATATTGCGAATGCACTATTACAAGCATGCATTGCACAGTTACTCATGCGCTATTAACACAGTCATTTATAGATATTGTCACCAAATTTTCCACACCGGCATTTTAGGACCTCTGCTCATGAGCAGTGTCACTGTCATTTTCATAATGTGTCCCGAACACTGATTTCGCACAGCGACCGCGCTATTCTGCGCCGGAAGTGCGAAAACACATTTTGGGCAGGATGTGAAAAATGGCAGCTGTACAGTTCACAAGAAGGTGTGGTACAATGGCAGTGTTGAGAATCTGGCAAGAAAATAGTGTGAATACGCTAACAAGCGTGCATTGCACAGTTGCTACGTACTCTCGTAAAACAGTAATTTTTTGGATTTTTCCCACCAAACTTGCAATATAGGCTTTTTGAGAGCCCCTCTCATGAATAGTGGCACTGTCATTCCATTACTTGGTCCCAAAAGGTGATTCCATGCAGTAACTGCGAAATCATCTTTCAGGACCGAATAACCTCATGAAAGTGCAAGAAATCATGAGAAGTGGTCCCAAAAACCCCATGTTGAAAATTTGGGGCCCAAATTCCCCAAAATGCCCAAGATATGCATTAAAGTTAAAAAAACCCTATTCATTCCATTATACAGCTTACCGGCATTTCCTCAGTTCACGGCCGGCTTTGAAGAGTGCAGATGTGTTCCCGGTCCACAGAAGATCGTTGTGCCGGACTCCAGAGGTAAGTATGGGGCGAGGGGAGTGAGGGGAGGCAGGGTGTGCAGTGGGTGGGTGCAGGTGGGGGGAGGGTGGCATCGAGACTACGAGGGACCATTTTTGGTTTACAGGTAAAAAAAAACAGAAAAAAACATTGCGGGATAGTTTTCCTTTTACAGGGCATTTGGCACGCTGGGGTGGGCTCCCAGCATGCCACCTAACTGTTTTGGAGGGGTGTCAGTAGCCAACAGGGGATTGGGCACCCTTGTCGGCCACCACAACAGGGGGAGGAGGAAGTAATGCCGACAGGGATTGGGCACCCCCATCGGCACAGAAAGAAAGCGGGAGCAGCGAGAGGATTAGCCACCCCTCGGCATTCAACAATTGGAGGAGTTTATGCCGGCGGTGGGCTCCCCTGTCGGCATGCAAAAACAGTGGGGGGGTAACCAACAGGGGGATTGGGTACCCCCAAAGTCAGCAGACGTTAGGCGGCCGCCCGCTCACTGACCATGCACATAATGGCGGCGAGCACGGCAAGAAAAGGACTGCTACATCTGACGAGCTTTGTTCGGATTGCAGCGGACCTTTTCTTAAATGTGCTCACCCCATTATGTATGCATGGTGTGGCGCCAGCATACAGGCTGATTGGGCAATGCAGGATGCAACTACTAGTGCATGCTCTGCATTCACCAAACAGCGACTGCACCTCCAAATCCCACTGCCACAAGATGTTGGCTGCGCACGCGCGCCAACATAAAAAGAATAAAACTATGAACAACCTCTGTTATAAATGTAAGACTGTGTTTCTTGGTTTTGCTGTTTCATGTCCATATTTGTATAAACTAATTCAGATTATTGATTAAAAAAAAAAGATTAAAGTAATATTATAATGCTGGAAGTAAAACCTGTTTGGTTATGAGTTTTCTTATATCAACTGTCAAACTTAATTGATTTTTGCACAGAAATCCGTGTTTTCCATTTGCTTTTCAAGTCACTTTGTGAATGTGATCTTAAAAAGTAAGAACCTGGTCAAGTACAATGCCCAGATAATGAAATGTTTCCACAGTTTCTCAGGCTGAGTTGCTAGACCCAATGAGCAGTCGGATGACCCGGAAAAGGGGCTCAGTGTAGATCCCAGGCCTAAGGAGGCACTGGTGAGGATGAGGGCCGTCCTGGGTCTGGTTCTGGGCCATGCTCAGAGGCAGGGGCTTCTTGGGAGCTGGTGTCTGTGGTTGGCATTGGGGACAATGCTGGGGTCCTTTCTGGTGCCATTCACAGTGGGGGTTCTAGTCCAGGTGCCGTTTCCAGTGCCGACCCTGTTCCTGGTGCCATTTGCAGTGCCAGGGAGAGAGTCAGTGCTGTTTGCACTGCCAATCCTGGCACCTCTTCCTTTGGAGGTTCTGGCCTTGATCCTGGGCCTGGCCGAATGGGCAGTTGTGGTTAGTGGAGAACTTTGGAGTCTGGGCCTGCAGCTCACTTCTTGTCTAGAGTAGATGGCAGCTCTAGCAGGAGTTACAGATCTGCTTCGGACCCATTCTTCTCCCCAGAACCATCTTGCCCCTTCATTCGTGGGGCTTGGGGCTGCCCCAAGGGATCTACATAGCTCCACTCTTACCACCTGGGGGCTTCCCCCCATAGGCACCTTCCAGACTGTCTGCAGCTGTTGGCCGCTCGTTGACAGGTAGGGTTGCCAGGCCCTCCCCCCAAGGACAAGTTCTCTGAGCTTTCCCGCAGCCCTGGCATAGGACC
Organism: Neoceratodus forsteri; assembly: GCA_016271365.2. Taxonomy (NCBI): domain Eukaryota; kingdom Metazoa; phylum Chordata; order Ceratodontiformes; family Ceratodontidae; genus Neoceratodus; species Neoceratodus forsteri. The sequence continues at coordinate 1,700,726,882 of CM057455.1, forward strand.
TGGCCTGATCTCACATGACCCTTCTCCTCCCCTCATAGAAATATAGACTTTGATGGCAGATAAGGACCGCTTGGCCCATCTAGTCTGCCCATTTCCCTACCTACAGGATAGGCCACAGATCCTAGTTAACCAACAGCCTATTTCTTCCTACCCCCCACAAGAATTGCCGTATGTCTGTCCCATGCATTCTTGAACTCTCCCACAGTTTTAGACCCCACAACCTCCTCAGGAAGGCTGTTCCATGCATCCACTACCCTCTCTGTGAAATAATACTTCCTCACATTGCCCCTGAAATGCCTCCCCTCTATCTTTAAATTGTGTCCCCTTGTTCTTGCACGTCTCTTTTTCTGAACGATGCTACCCTCTTGGACTTTGTTGATTCCACTACTTCCCTCAGCCCTTTCTCCCCCTTCCCCTTGCCATTTTGGTCCTCTTGGGCCAGTTCAGGGCAATAATTGGTGCTTTCACCCAATACCAGCTTAGGACAGACCATGCCATCTTCCTGCCTGAAGTCCCTGCACCACCACCTCTTGACTCCTGCTCCTCATTATCTCCTGCTTCATCCTCTAAAGAAGACACCTCTGTTCATCTCTCCTCTGACACTGAGTACACTCAGTACCAGCAGTTCCTAGGGGAGATAATGCAGCATCTGATCCTACACCACTTTTCTGGTCACAGTACTACTACCCTGGCACTGTCATTCCTTGGGGATTACATCAGAGACTCTACAGTTATCCTTCCATGGCCCTGGTCTTTCACTGAGGCATCCAGGCATGTCTGACTCCATGTCTCTGCCCCTTCAGTGCCAATATTACTCTCTTGTAGGGTCTACAGATGCCATTCCACATCCCACATCTGGGATCCTGCTCCTGGAACCCCCCTCTGGGGCCTAGGTTCCTGGTGCATGACCGACCTCTTGACTCTGACTCTGCAGAGATTGTGTCTGTGGTAGATGGGTTTTCTCGGTGACATGCACTATGATGTGCATTTTGGCACATCAGGCCCATCAGGTGGCCTATGGCAGAAACCTGTGGATGACACTGCATCAGCTCCTAGTGTCAGTGCCAGACAGTGAGGCAACCAGGCAAGCCATTTGCCTTTCCACCCAGGGCCTGGAGCTGGCAAGGCACCATGGAAGGCTTCTTATGATGAAAACGAGGTGGCTTCCATGCTGGTAGGAACTGCAGTCTGCATTCGGCGGATAGTGTAACTTTGCCTTTCCTGGTTGGCACCCCTGGCTAGGGGTAGGGTGCTCAGCTTGTGATTCTATGGGAACCAATTTTTGTCCTACAAAGTCAGGCATGAGCTGTTGAGTGACCTCCTGCTCCCAGGTTATGGGAGCCCCCACCTGTCCCTGACCAGTCTCTTGTCCCACCAGACCAATGATGAGTCCCTGCCTTTCTGTAGTACTCCCCACAGAAGGCTGTGGGAATAACCATTTCCCTCAAGGTGAGCCAACTCCACCCTTTTTTGGATGTAATGCTTGGAGCCCTAACCCACAGGTGTGAATATATGGTGAAGATTATTTCTTGGAAGATATGATAATTACATACTCACTGCAATTCTTGATCTTCCAGAATACCTTCACCATTTATTGCCAGTCCCTCCCACCATCCCCTGCTCAGATAGGAGCCAGGGCCTCTGGGCAGCTCACCGTGTGCCTTTCTGTTCCTGCCATAGGGGCATTGATTAGGAAGCAGTGGCAGTCAAGATGAAGTTATAACATTCGCAAGTAGCATTTTATTATCAATAACAACAAAATATAAAAAATACAGTTGTACAGGATAGCTCTTCATAAAAGCAGTGCAAAAAAAGATCATCCATCTGAGTCTCCCCCTGGAAAAATATTGCTCTGATTATATTAGATGTTTTTGCCTGGCAATTCAAACTCTGTATCTTGCTATTTGTAAATTACATCTCCTGTTTTTCACAAAATGTATCAACACTTTGTAATTTTCCTACCTAAGGCCAACCTGAAGAGCACATCTAGTCCTAACAGGTGCAAAAAAATAATACATTTTGTCCCAAAGCTGGTTTCCTGTTGACAATTCCGTAAACAACCTTGTGGAGGTCAAAATGCACCTCAAGGTCAACCCCCTGTGTCCCAGATTGTTATATTTTCTAATAAACCCAAATAGCTTTCTGCAATCTGTTAGACCTGCCATGTTTTATAAGGACCAAACATTGCTATCATAACAGACAAGGGATAATACTATAGTATTGTATACTAATGGTATTACTAATGCACTGACAGTTTTGTTGTATTACAGGAATCTCCTGTTCAGCTAGATACCTAATGTATTAGACAGAAACATGTATCTGTGGTCTGTAAGGACATCTACTAACAACTGTGATATTAGCAGCCTAACATGATATAATGATATAATGGTAATAACATATTTTGTGATCTGCAGCGCCACCTATGTTCTGAAGTCAACATGCTTTAGTTAACTAATTATATGAGAAGAAGTCTGTTGTTCTAATAAGTAGTTAGCACATTGCTGAAGATGCAACGATATGTATCTGCCTGGGTGCGAGACGCCCATGTTTTGTCCAGTGGAACACTGAGTACAGAGACATACTGACGTCTATAAGCTCGTAACTCTGGTAACGGGACGATCTTATCAGCAGTATATAATCCTAGTACATGACCAAGCCCCTTGGAATCCCTGGGAGCACCCAGCTTCCGCACCTGGTGTATGACTGTTTCTGTGTTCCAGTTGGTAAGATTTATGTTATGCTTCTGGCTTTTGTATTGTTATTAAGGAGAAATAAACTGATTTTCTGCACATCTGTGTTTGTGGTGTTTTACCATCTCCTGCAGAACATTGCAAGTGGCGACCGTGTTGCTGGACCTGATTGTAATAGAACAATAACCACCTGAGTAATTTACAGGTGTGTGTGAATTTTGGGAATGGGGATAAAGAGGTTTTCAAGGGCAGAGACATTTTCTCGACCAGAGGAGTGTTCAAGCAGTTGCATGCTTCTGCTTTCCTTCAAGGACAGCCAGCAGCTGTAAAAACAGCTCACAGAAATTCTTTGCAATAAGGGGGAAGACTACAGCCAAGGCAATGTGATTTATCCCCTCTTTTGCAAGTGTACTTTGTGAAGACTGGCAGTTGCTTGCTTCTGCTTTATATGCTGAGCCTTTTGTGATTGAGTGTCAAAACCCTTGAGCCCTCCTGATCATTTATTTGCATGGAACAACCCTAAGGCTTTGTCCGAGGGGCTCAATGACTCCAAAAGTATAACTGTATAGCAGGGAAAGTGCAGGGTGTTCCAGACCACTCTGGGCTTCTTGGCTTGTATGGAAAGGGGGCAGGACAGTCAAAATGTCAATCAATGCTGAGTTAAAACTAAACATCACAAACTTTTTAGCCTGCCATGAAGGTTGGGGTGATTTTGCAAGAAGTGCAGCATCTAAAGATCACCCAGCAAGTATGTGTATTCACTGTACTCAGAAACAAAACTAACGGTTAAAAAGTATAACCGTAAGGGAGCAATGGTTGCTGCATTGCATGCTGCCTCACAAGCAATTAAAGCAAGGGTGTCAGCTTTGGAGACAGAGCTAGAATCCATGCCGAGAGAATGGTGAGCAGCTGAAAAAATATAAGGAGGAGTTAAAAAGTCACTGGCATGTGATGTAGACAAAATTGTGTAACACTCTGCTAGAAAAAGACAGAGAAGATTGCTAGGTTGAAAGAGGATTATGACAGAAAGCATCAGAATAAGAAGCAGGCTTTGCAGATGAATGGTATTTTGACAGATGCAAATGATGCCTTGAAAAGAGACAATAAAGAACTGTCAGAGGAAATGGGTAAGTGTCAGAAAGATTTGGGTAGGGAGATCAGTAAAAATTGCAAGGTGTGCACCGCATACAGGGTTTTACAAAAGCATCTTAGTACAGGACAGCACATAGATGCAAAAGTAAAACATGTTAGATGTAGGCAGAGGTATGCACAGCTAAGTCAGCAATTTGATATCCTGAAGGGTCACATAAAAGTGCCTTACACCCCACCCATCAACCTGACATCACAACGAATGATGAAGGTGATTACGATGAGGAAACCCAAGATGGTGGTCCTTGGGACTCCGGAGGGCAGCAGCCTAGCCCACCTCCAATAGCAATCTTGCGGAAGAGTGACCAGGAAGAGGTTGTGAACATAGTCAATCAAGCAATCAAAAGGTCTGGCATCCCAACGGCTCGCCAGGGCATGGTGGATCTGATCCAAACCAAGGTGGGCCAGAACAGCCTCGTCCAGGGCATGACTTCAACTACAGCAAAGGCGGTGGTAAGAACCATGCAGGCCCAACCAGAGTGGACCCCCCATATCCTTCAGTCCACCCAAGCCCTCTAACCTTGCAACACAAATAGGCCAAATGGGGCCTAATGACAATTTGAGCTGTCATTTAAAAAACGTAAAAAAATCAGTGCAAACTGCTAAGCCTGCCAGTTGAGCAAACAGTACAGATTTTAAAACAAACAGTGGACCCTACGTTCTGGGCCAAACTGCCAGATGTAATACGTTAATGATGCCAGGGTGGGGTTCAATGACATTGCAGCAGGTCTGATGCCTGCACGTAATCCCAACCTAGTGGGCATGTCCATGGCCTACCAAGTCAAGCAGTACACTAGGGAAACCCCCACCAGGTGTAACAGCCATCTAAGGATGGCATGTGGAACCAAAAAAAAAAATGGCAAAATAAACCAACCAACAAAAATTCAGTAAACATAGAAATGTGTTTTTGAAAAGCATGTACCAGTTGTCTGTAAGAAAAAAAAATAGAGGCCTCTGTTTTCTCAAAAGCAGACCTTTTTACTAAGATTATGCAAAAAGCAAAATGTGCATACCAGCTGTTTGTGTGAGATCAGGGTTACGGACAAAAGGCCAAGGTGGCCGCAGTGCATCCTGATGCTGACCCAGCTACGCAGTATGTGGTAAAAGGTAAACAACAGGCCCAGGCTTCCCACCCCAAGAAACAGGGTAACCAGAATTGAGATGGGAAACAGAACCAAAAGTTGTACTACCAGGACCAAAGCCTAAAACAACCAGACCCTAGCTACAAGGAGTTGCAACAGGAGCGTAACCAGCTCCAAAAGTAAACTGATTTTCTGCATATCTGTGTTTGTGGTGTTTTACTGTCAGGTTATCTCCTGCAGAAGCTTACAAATCATTTCAACAGTTTAATTATATACATTAGCAAGCCAAGGGATCCCAGTTTCATATAAAATTCTCATATATTTTTTTAAACATAGAGAAGCAAGGGGAGAAAAAAGAGTAGAAACAGCAAGTGAAGGAAGGGAGATAACAGGGAGAAATTGTGGGACCATCAGAGTGGCTAATTCCCAGGTGCCACAAGAAAAATTTGATTGCATAATCAGATACACAAGAGACAGACAAGTGGCAGAATAGAAGAGATCAAAATAGATCCTTGCTTTAACTTTCTCTCTCAGCATGACAAATGGGACAGGATCTTACTCAATCCTGTCACACTTCCTAATCCTCTTACTGATCCCTTTGAGGGTTTTAGGGGTTGCCTCTGCTCTGCAGGGCCCTTCCCCCCCCTTATGTTCTTAAAAAAGAAGGAATAAGGGAGAAAGACACCATTTTGGAGGTTCCATCCCTCCCCAGCAAAAATAGACAAAAAAAGAACAGGGAAGGTAAACCTGTAAACAGATTTTCTTTTATCTAAGGGAATTTTATTCCTTCCCGTTCCTCTGTCCACCTCCTCCTTTTGCCCTTGGTTTCCAAAGCTGGTTACCCTTCAACTGTCAAGCTTGCCTTTTCATCCTCATCCCTCTGCGGTTGGGCAATCTAACTGCTTTGTTGTGTTATGGATGTGCCAGCACCCCTTAACTATTGTGACTACCAAGGCCTCTAGGCTGGAGGGCAGGACATTGAGATTATCCCTAATCCTAGCTCTTCTGCTTTTCTATATTGGGGGAATGGAGGAGAATATCTTTCCTTTTCTTTCCTGTACTTCTCCCATTCTTGTACCATTGTAAAAGACCTTCTCTCCCATTTTTTTGAAATATTCCTCTGGTCTTTCTTATCCAGCCACAGCCCTTTACCAGGGTTGCTGCCCTTCCACCCTTCTGTCTGCTGGTTTGTAGGCTCTGGCTCCCTTGTATTTGCTGCTACCATGTGCCCCTAGGCCCAGTTCTTAGTTTTCTCTATGTTGGTAATCGGATTTTATTCTTTTTATGATTTTATATCCTACATCCTTTTCCTTTTCCTTTGGGCTAGCTCTCTTAGTCCCTCTCCCTCTCTCTCTCTCTCTCTCTCTCGCTCGCTCTCTCTCTCTCTCTCTTTTTCTTTCCCACTTGTGTCTCTCCTGGGAAATGGAACTGAGGAAGGTTGGGGGAGTCAGCATAGGTATCTAGTCAGTCCATGCATGCCATGTAATCAAGTCTGCCTCATGGGCTGCGTCGGCACCAATTTCAGTCCCCAGACTGTAGAATGCAAAAGACTTTGCTCCCATGGGGTCCTAGTGACTCCAGTACAGACCCATAGGTGGCAATAAACAGTGAAAATATTCTGGAAGACAAAGAATTACATCAAGTGTTTAATTTTCATATTCTTCCAAGAAAACATTTTATGAATTCTTGGAGGCTTCAGCCTTTCCTACTGTGATTAGTTGAGCATGCCACTTTGGCAAGCTTGCACAGGCCTATGCAACTTCCTGCAATTCCCAAAAAGGTGGAAATACAATATCCAGCCCCGACTGCAATGCCACACCTGCTTCATAGCCTGAAACAGACTGTGTGGTAATCATGCCTGCTCATGACAGATCCAAGGTTCCCAGGTACATGAGCTCTCTTCCTTCTGACAAGAAGTCGAGGATGCTGGATGTGATAGGGAAGAAAACTTTTGCTTCTGCTTCTCTGGGCCTAAGAATTGCCCGCTATCAGGCATATATTATTAAGTATCAGAATTGCCCAGACAAGAACTATGCTGGCTGAAAAATTGCCAGAAGGCTAGGATAAAGTACTGGCACAGCAAACTATAGCTAATGGCCAGGAAGCTGGGAAGCACCTGTTCAGATTGCCTATGATATCTCTGATGCTGCAGCTAGGGCTACTACCTCTCTGGGATTTGTCTCTGTCACTATTCTTGGCTTAGGGTGGCTGGTTTTTCCTCTGATATGCAACAATCTGTGAAGAATGCTCCTTTCAAGGGAAAGCAATTAGTTGGCAGTGACATTGAGAATACTTTGAAGGATCTGCTGTCTTCTAGAATGACCTCTGATCCCTTCATATTTTAACCCCAAGCCCCGGGAAAGGGGTCGTGGTTCTTTTGCAGACCCTATGTATGTCTGGGCTGTGGTTACTCCAGAGGTCCTGGTAATGGTACCCAAAGACCTCAATCTCCTTTTCACATGCTATAAACTTGTCCACAGGTGTCCATGTCAGACTCACAAAAGGTCAAACCATTACTGGCATCCCAGCCACAGTAGGTGCTTTCTGACTCTCCAATTCTTCCGCCAATCTCACTGCCTTAAGAAGTTCTGGTGGGGGCCGCATCTCCCTGCGAGATGTGTTTGGTTCATACTGCATTAAATAACAATGATATTAGAACATGTTTGGGACTGAACTTCAAATAAAACCAGGCAGGGTTGTGAAGGCATTTTGCACAACTTAAGGGAGAATATTATAGGAAAAATCTTAGAAGAAATTGGCTCTCCCAAAGAGTTGTTGCTGGCTGGAACTCATTGCCTGAGTTCATGGTTTTAAGTAAAACTACTCATCAATTCAAACTAGAAATGGATAGTTGTTATACAGAGAGTTGCTACACATTTTAACCTTAGGTGGTGGTGTTGCAGGTCTATAAAGTTTAACACTAATTCAACCTGAATATAATCTTATGAATCCCTCTTTCTACCAAAATGGAGGACCATCACTACAGATACTTGGATACTGAAGGTGGTCCAGCACGGACATGCTATATGGCTCCTTACTGTTCCTCTAGTTACCCCACCATCACCAAACTGGTACAGTCTGGGGCATCTTGCCCTATAGCTGGAGGAGGTTCAAACCTTCCTCCACAAGAGGGCTGTAGAATTAGTCCCTGTTTCAGAAGTAAATCAAGGCTATTACACCTGGTACTTTCCAAAAAGGACCTGGGATGTAAGGCATTCACTAGACCTCCATATACTGAACCTTTTCATAGAATAGAAGATATTTAGAATGGTCTCTCTGAAATCCTTCCTGCCCCTACCATTAAAAAAGGATTGAATGGTTGCACTGAACATGAAGGATGCATGCCTTCATGTCAAGATCCACAAGTTGCACAGAAAATATATGTGATTCGTGGTTCAGGGCTTATGCTACCAATTTCATTTATTCCCCTTTGGTTTGTGTTCTGCACTACATGTCTTTACCAACGTATTTGCCGTGGTGATAGCTGCCCTCCACAGCAAGGTTCCTTATGCCTTCCTTTACATAGATGATCAGCTGTTAAAAGCCCCTTTTCCAGAAGCCATTGTATGCACACTGTTTGGGACCCAGCAACTGTTCAATCAGCTGGGCATACTGGTCAGTGAGGTGGAGTCAGTCCATACCCCCTGTTAGAGGCTCCATCCAATACATGAGGGCCATTCATGATACAAGTCTCAGTCAGGCATTTATGCTGTCCAGATATGCCATGGCACTGGTGTTGCAGACACAGTCAGTTTCTCTCAGCGATTACGTGTTGGCCAGATGTCTGCTAAGACTGCTCAGCATGATGGCAGCTGCCATGCTGACTGTCCCGCTGACCTGCCTCTGTATGCAGATCACTCAGTGGTTCCTCAGAGTGCAATAGGCTCAGTACTCAGATGAGCTGGAGTGTCTATTATAGGTCATTCCTCCTCTACATCATTCACTGCTCTGGTGGTTAGACTGCTCCAACCTAGAGATGGTGTCCCCAATTCCTAAGGACATTTCCCTGCTGGTGATGACCACATATGTCTCAGGTTCAGGCTGGGGTGCTCATTTGGACCCCTGCAGAACCCAGAGTTAATGGGGCCATCTGGATATGGTGCTTCACAGCAACTCTCTGGAGATGAGGGCTGTTCTATATGGCCTACAGGCCTACACCATCCTCCATCCAAGGAATCAGCTGTTGATTTACAAAGACAATATGTCAGAGATGTACTACATTGGTCGACAGGGCGGAGTTCATTTGTTCACTCTATGTAGACAGGCAATGACAGTTTGGCACCAAGCGATGGACTGCAACATACTCCTGTTAGCAGTGTTCTTCCCTGGTACCTTGAATACACTGGTAGATCACCTTAGTTGGTCCTGTGTGCTCTGCAATGAATGGAAACTCTCTGACTCTGTTATGGCCATCCTCTTCAAAAAATGGGATCATCCAGACACAGACCTGTTTGCGTCTCCATAATGTGCAAAACTGCTGTTTCTGCTCACTCACTACAGGGCATGGAGATTTTTGGTGAGACACATTGTCCCTCTCTTTGAAAGGGAGGTTTCCATGTGCTTTTCCCTATTCCCTCTCATACAGAGGGTTCTGGTCAAGCCGGTACATTTATTTACAAAAATGGAACCGTTTTACAGCATGATGTGCTTGGCATGCCCTGGATCCCTTTATGTGTCCAGTTCCTAAAGTGCTGGACTACCTCTTGTCCCTTAAAGACTCAGGTATTCCTCTATAAAGGGCCACATAGCTGCTGTGTCAGCTTTTCATGCCCTGACAGCAAGACCATGGCCCAGCTGGAGGTTTCCTGTAAATTCTTAAGAGGTATTCTCCTATTGCATCCCTGGTCTGAGATCTCATTCTGATGTGAGACTTTAATTTGGTCTATTGCACCTCTGGTCTGAGATCTTACTCTGGTGTGAGACTTTAATTTGGTCCTAAAGACCCTGGGCTTGATTTTCAAAGCTCCAAGAATGCCATAAACCCCTGGTGAGAGCCAATCGTGTACTTGCGGGGCTTGAACATCTATGCCAGCAATCAATCAGGATTTTAATCCAGAGGACCAATACCAGAAGTTAGACCAGCTTTTCCCCTGATCTAACCTTGTACCATTTGGGGACCCTTTTACGGAGCTTGTACCAAACTTTTGGCTATGGCTGCCATAAACTGAAGAAACTGCTAGCCAGCTCGACAATAGAAAATCAGGTGCAAAGTTGTCACAAAGGAATTCGGTGCAGCTGTGCCAAAAATTAGCTTTGACAAAGGGCTTGATGCAAGCCCTTCATTATCTTTTGAAAATCAAGTCCCGTGACTCCACTTCCATTTGATTCTGCTGCTACTTGTGCGCTGCGCTTCCTGTCTTGGAAGATTCTGTTCCTACTGGCAATAACATCTGCTAGGTGCATTTCTGAGTTACAGGCTCTGGTTGCAGACCCTCCTTTTTTAATTTTCTAAAGGGATAGGATTACATTTTGTAATAATTTTCTTTGCTTGTTTTTTTTTTTAAATAGTAGTGTCTGAAAGAATATGAAATCAGAATATTGACCTTCTGTTTACTTTTTGTCCCCCACAGACAAACGGAAATTACATATGCTGGATGTCCGTAGGACGCTGCTGTGGCACTTAAAGGATTGTAGAAAATCCTCTCAACTGTCTATTGCTTTTGCCACCTCCCCCTTCCCTCCATATCTAAACAGGGCCTGTCCAAATGGCTGGTCAGTTATATTATGTTCTGGTACCAGAAGCACAGTAAGCACCTTCCTGGTCCCATTCATGCTCATTTCACCTGAGGTGTGCCTACTTCAGTGGTTTGTTTCCAAAATGTGTCCACTGCTGATATTTGTGCTGCTGCCGCTTGGAGTACTGTTGTCACATCCACTAAACACCACCATCTGGCCGTTGTCTCTCATAGACATGCAGGCTTTAACCTCAGTGTTCTGCAAGACCTCCTTACTCAGGATCATTATGTCCTGCCATCCTCCCTCTGTCCTTGATATTGCCTGGGAATTGTTCCATGATGTGGTTCAATGGAGGGAGCCAGTAAGAACCACAATGACTGGATTGTTGTGCTCTCGGGTAAAACAGCTAAGGCACAAACAAACACAGTCCCGGCTCAAGCTCAATGCTTAGGAAATAAACGTTCAGTGCTCACTTGTAGTACAGATACTTAAGACTTATTAAAAATGCAAAAAGTGCAAACCAACCCTCATCAGAACAGGATGGAGAGCAGACCAATGTTTTGCACAGCTGCTGCGTGCTATATCAAGGTATTTGCCTCCTACAGGCACACATCTTAAATACAATGCAGTGTAGTGTCAAAGTGCAAATATTAAAATTGGGCAGACATTTGGGCTGCAATAAATGCGAATCGTGATAGATTTTTAGAAAAAACATAAGTCATCAATTTCCTGGACACACTGTTTAATTAAAAAGATTAGTATTCTTTTGCAAATCAATATACATGATCAATCACATCATCATTTAATAAAGATCACCTAATAATATAGGGGTCAGATTTTCAAAAGTGGAAATATTAGGCACGTGAAGATAGAAAGCTGCGCAAGGGAGGGTTTTCTTGCACTACCACAATTTTTTTCTGCATTTGCTCAATTTTCAAAAAAGGTTGCCTTTTTGCAACCTTTTCCACAGATTACGGCAGCTTGCGCATTGTTTTAGCGCAGCTGTGGAAAAAAAGAAAATGCTGCCCACACTCATAATGTGCTGGAAATAGGACTTTTGCCGGTGCAGTAATTTTTTCCTGCACCCGGGAGTTGTGCACAGTGACTTATGGCTGGATTTTCAAAGGGTCTGCCATGGCCCAGAAACTAAGGGCTGAATTTTCAACCCATCTCATGATTAAGACCTGCTCTGCAATGGCTGCTGCAGACCGAAATCTCTGCACCTGTGGAGTTCCCTATTTTCAGCCAGTACAGCTACAGGGGATGTTATTCCAGGTCCCACTGGATGTTAATTTTCCCCACAGCTGCACCGAAAAATCGTCTGCAAGCTGCTTTAAATTGGGAGCCAGTGGTAAACTGGCACCCCATTTGAAAATACTGCAGCTGCAGGAAAAACTGCGGCTCCACAAGTGGAGACACACTGGCACCAGTTTTTTACTCCAGCCACATGACTGACATGGCCTTTGAAAATCTAGCTGTAAGGTCCCCCATACCCTATTAGGCAGTATAGTGTAGAGTAGTGGTTAAGGACACTGAGTTACAAACCTGGAGACCTGTGCTTGAATCCCATCAGCCCACATTTGCATACTGTGTGACCCTGAGCAAGTTACTTAGCTTCCTTGTGCTCCCAGGTCATACCTGGAAACAAGCTGCTGCTTATTGTGCCTTTCCTGGTTAAACAATCTCCCCCTTCCCCCAACTTCCTGCGCAAAACTCCCTGCTGCAGGGAAAAATTCCTGCACCTGTAAACATGCTATTTTCAGCATTTTGTGCACATGGGTGGCATTTTCCTTTTTCACACAGCATACCAAGAACCAAAAGTGTAAAAGGAGATACATTAGTTACATGAGGAGAGGAATGCAGCATAAGTGGCAGACCTAAAGAAAAGAAGGAAGCACATTGCTACAGCCAGGGAAGACAGAAAGATTACATACTAACTAGAAGGTCACTGATGGCACAAACCAAACAGAAAGTCCAAAAGCAATGAGAAAAGCAGCAGCAAACAAAGGGGGGGGCAGAGCCCCAGCACAGCCTCTGGCTCTGGTTTTAGTAGCCCATAAAGGGGGATGGTGGCTGTTTGCTCCACCCATCGCACTGCAGGCATAACCTTTTAATTATGGTCCTGTTCCCTCTCTCATGATGAAAATAACATAGCCCTCATCAGGCCATTGCATATTCCCTATTTACACAACATGCATGTGTCACAGAATACAAAGATAACATGAACAGTATATTGTAACTTGACATGAGACAGCTGACCTCAGGGTAATATGTTACTGGGTGACCATTGCATTGTGTATCAAACAAACTTAGGTTTCCATGGAGGTATTTAGCCTAGATTAGCATATACTGTAGCAGAAGAGAAGTCTTCTTTGTGCATTCCTTCTATTTCTGGCAAATAGGCGACAATGCAATAATCTTCATTTTCAAGCTGAGAACCAAGATACTGTAAGTAGGGCATCCCTTCCCTTAAGGATGGAGCGACTAATCAGAAAGATGTCACTGCTGTTCCCTAATCTGCTAAAGACAAGGGTGACCCTCAACAAAGTTAAATCTTACACAACGTTTGTGACCTAGGCAGTATAGCCTAGAGCATTAATGCACCAAGTTGTGAATCTGGAGATTCAGTAGACATGGGTTTAAAACCCATTACCTTCACATGCATACTTTGTGACCCTGAGCAAGTAACTTAACCTCCTTGTGCTCCCAGGATGTACCAGAAAATGAGCTTCAGCTCAATGTGTCTTTCCCGGGATGCTTATTCTGTAAAGAAGAACTGTGCAGAATTCAGAAGTCATTTTTCACAGCAGACACTGCTTTTTAATACTGATTCAAATTCTGTTATTTCTCTTGCTATACAGGTTTTTAAGTTATCCTAGCATTTTTTTTTCTGATTTCTATGCCGCTGGTAAGAACCATTTCAGAACTCTGTGATGTAGATTATGCCCCTGTTCTGCTCTTTGATTGTTGGTACAATGCACCTATGTTCTATTTAAGAACTCTATGGTTGTTTGGGACATAAACTACATCTCACAGTTCTAAAATGGTCCTTACAAACAGACTGAAAAGCAAAAATGACCACTGAGGTTACTAAATGGCCCGTGTGGATGGAACAATAACAGAATTTGAACTAGTACTTTTACTGGGAAAGATGACTTACAGGCTCAGTGCAGTTCTCATATAAGAAATAAATCCAATGACAACTACTGGGCCATCAGAAGAGATAGTCTAAGGAATGAACACATTAAGGTTGTTATACAGTAATTATTTACCAGATGTATTCTGTTACACACCTAGCAGTGAGCAAACCAGTATCAAAATGGCCATGTCTTTCCAGTTTGTCAAATGCCACTTCTTTGGCACAGCTTTGTTGGGCTCTTTGCAGTCATGCAGGGCAGTGTAAATTTACACCAGTGTTTAGCTGCTGGGGTGTGGTGTTGAGTGATGAAGCTGCAAGAGAAGAATGTAAACATTTACTGCAAACTTTAGAGTCCTAAAGTAAAACAAAGAAACCCAAATGTTTTATTTTACAAGCATTTTTAAAGCTAGTCACTGGAAAGAACGCAGAGCTGATAAGGGTGCATTTTAACTTTATCACTGAACTTGGATGTCTGTAAATGGAATAGCTATTAAACATGAAATCCTGAAATCACTTTGTACCTATAGATTTTAGTCTGAAAAAAAAAATATATACATACATATATATATTAGAGGCCTCTATATTTAGGGTTGAGTAGCATGTTTAATGTTAGACCTCAAATTTTACACTTTAACCCTTAGAAGACTGCAGGCATATATATATATATATATATATATATATATATATATATAAATGTCCAGAATCTATATATGTTCAAACATATTCAGCACTCGGATATGCGCTCTCCTGTGGGGTAAATCTCTTGATGTGGCCAATTTCGTTCCAGTCAGATGTGTGGATTCTGAGAACCAGGTAGTAAAAACCACCCCCTTTTTTGCAGTTTTTTCCTCATCACCTTGTGGTCAGACGATGTGGAATTCATGCATGATTTTTGTTGGGTAGAAAGAACTTTGGTAGCAGAACAGACAGTGAAAGTTTGGTATAATAATATTAATCTGTTGCAAAGCTATTAATTTTTTTAGTTCCCATTATATCATAATGGAACGTTTATGAATGCCTATTTCCAGGATAGATGTCTTTTTTGCAACAAAGGATTTGATCTCACGAAAAAGGATCAAGTCTCACAAGATCATTCCTTTTTCATGAGACCTGAAATCCTTTTTCGTGAGGGAAAAAATTTATTTTTCGTGAGCCGCCATCTTGTTTTTTTTCATCAACTAAAAGAACTGTAAAATAGATACAAATGTCATTCTAAAAAAACAAACACCAGAATCTAGTTAAACGGGTCCTGTTTAGCTAGATTCTAGTGTTTATTTTCCACAGTTAGGCCCAGAAATACTTCTTCTGGGCACCCGAAATCCTGGGTGCCCAGATTAGCGAGAGGAGCCTTCTGCTGCGTTCTCTGTATAAAAACAGCAGATTTAATTAGTTCTGCAGCTGCAGCTAAACTGATGCTGTGGGCTGTACTGTGAGTTAAGAATCCCCCATTTTTCCCTGGTGTCTAGTGGAACCCTTCACTCCCCAATCACTGTCCCCATTCCCTGGTGTCTAGTGGCACCCCCACCCTCTGATCACAATCCTCTAGTCCCTTCTCTATTTTACTTTATTTATATATATTCCAACACCAGGATACCCACCCCCAGTCTTGGATGACCCCAGCAGCCCTTGTTTTATGAATGTGCTAACATTGGGGGGCTCAATCCCCATGTTGGTATTTAACACCCCCTCTCCCCAGCAGTGTGGGACACTGGGGAGCCCACCCCCAGTGTCCACTAATATTTATTTTATTTACAAACACCTGAAAAAAAAGAAAACAGTCCCCCAACATCTTTTTTTTTTAACCTGGAAAAAAGAAAATGGTCCCGCCACCCCTCCCCCATCCTGACCTTCCCACTGAGCATCCACCACCCCACCCCCTTACTCTTTACTTACCACCAGAGGTTAAGGGCTGTCATCTTCTGTTGACTGGGACATGTCTGTACTCTTCAATGCCGAACTGGGAACTGAGGAATAAAAGTAAGTGCTGTATAATGTATTTCAATTGCATTTTGAACTTATTTTCGTAACTTTGCCATTTTTTAAGATTTTTTTCACCAAATTTTCAACATGGCTTTTTGGGACCCTACCTCATAAACAGTGGCACTGTCATTTTGTTAATCCATCTCAAAAAGGTGATTTCATGTAGTGACCGTAAAATCACCTTTTGGAACCAATTAACGAAATGACAGTGCCACTGTTTATGAGGTGGGGTCCCAAAAGGCCCATGTTGAAAATTTGGTGAAAAAATTCTTAACAATGGACGAGTTATGTGCGTTCATTGAAATATTTCTACATACGCATGTAACTTTGATAATTTTTAATATTTTGACTCCAAATTTTCAACATAGCTATTTTTCACACCACCTAATGAACAGTACAGCTGTCATTTTTCATAACCTGTCTGAAATGTGTTTTTGCACCTGTGGCGCAGAATGGCGTTTTGATGCAGATTTGAAAATTTTCACCTATGGAGTTTATGAGGTGATAAGAAGACTATGTTGCAATTTTGGGGTCAAAATATGAAAAAATGCCAAAGTTATGAACATTCCTTGCAATTTCACTATGCCCACTCATAACTTTTGAAATTTTAAATATTTTGATTCCAGATTTTCAAGATAGCCTTCTTATTACCCCACCACATGTACGTCACAGCTGTCATTTTTTCAATCCTGGCCAAAATGTGTTTTTGCACCAGTGGCATGGAATGACATTGTAGTTGTGTGGAATTACATTTTGGCTGGGATTTGAAAATTTTCTGTAACAGGTACATGTGGTGGGGTAATAAGAAGGCTATGCTGACAATTTGGTCACTGTTGTACTATAAATGGAAGTGGAGGGTCCTTTGCTTCCTTAGATAGATATATATATATATATGGCAAAAAACTCTGTTTAATGCATCAGTTAGGGTTGTTCCACAGCGATAAAAGCGAGAAAATTCGGTGTTAGGGTTGAAAGCCCCCCTTGCACCCCCCCAGCCTGACCCCCCAACCAGCATTGATGTGTGTGTTGGGGTCATCGGCCCTAACTCTCACCCCATCACATGTGTAAACAAGTTGAGGTATAGTAGAGTGGGGTGAGAGTTAGGACCAATGACCCCAATGTACACCCCAATGCTGGTTGGGGGGTCAGGCTAGGGGGGTGCAAGATGGGCTTTCGACCCTAACACCGAATTTCCTCACTTTTGTTGCTGTGGAACAACCCTAACTGATGCATTAAGCAGAGTTTTTTTGCCATGAATTTTCCTTATTTTTGAGAATGAGGACTATAAATAGTGAATAGAATGTGGTGATGGGAACGGGGGCCCTTCGGGCCCCGTGCTCCCACCATCATGTCTTGTGACATAGTAACAGTTACTGCAATGCAAACACAAGTGCTAACGGTTACGCACATGGTGACGCAAACATAAATGGGAAAGCAACATTAAAAGAAATGCAAGCGCAAAGTGAAGCCAAAATGAACAGTAACGCAAACGGAGACACAAACGTGTACAGAAACGCAACTGGTAACGTGCACGGTCACGTTACTGCTATTGTAAATGCAAATGTTAACTGTTACAGCAACAATAATGCCAAAGGGAACAGAAACACAAATGCAAGTGCGTACAGAAACGCAAAGTGTAACGCGCATGGTCACGGTACCGCAATTGCACATGCTAATGGTAACAGTAACAGCAAAAAGAACGCCAAAGGAAACAGAAACGGAAAGGCAAATGCAAGTGCGTACAGAAACGCAAACCATAACATGCACAGTCACGGTACCGCTATTGTAAACACAAATGATAACTGTAACAGCAACAGTAACGGGAAAGGAAACAGAAACGCAAATGCAAGTGAATACAGAAACGAAAAGCGTAACACGCACAGTAATGGTACTGCAATTGTAAACGCAAATGGTAACAGTAACAGCAATAATAACGCCAAAGAAAACAGAAACGCAAAAGCAAACATAAATGCAAAGGGTGATGCACATGGAGGTGTACACGGGAACGTTATAGCAAAGTGACATGGAAATGCAAGTGTAAAGTCTATGTGTAAAGCCTACATGTAACAGTAAGTGGAGCGCAGACCCTATTTTTCCCCAAAAGCTCCATTGAGAAAGACAGTGAAAACAAAGAATGTATGCATAATAATGGGCCTCGGAGCAGAAAACGAGCAGTTGTAATACTAAAATGCTAAAAATGCTAATATCTCAGTAACCATACGGTGTAGAAAAAAAATTAAAATTTCACCTGATTCATGACTGTCCTGGCTAGGTTTTCATCACATGCATAGCCCATAGGGTTACACATGGTCGCAATGAAAATTTAATGTCTCGCACCTTTTCCAAGATACGAGCACCAAAAAGCGTGGCGTATGCCACAATGTTAGTCTATGGGAAAAAACGTCAACTTCGGAGTACCGTAACTTGGCATCCGTGCAATATTTTGTCACCAAAAGGCACATCTGTGAGATGTTGGCTGCATTCCCCCCAATTTTCAGCTCAAAAGACCAAACCGTTCTTTTGCAGCAGGGTGGCAAAGAACTCCTGTCATTTTGGCCATAGTCTGGAAAAGTAGAGTCATAATTTGCAAAAGCTTTCACAAAATTTGCGAAAGCATCGTGAGTGCAACACTTCTTTGTGACACTACTTTTTCCAGAAACATATTTCTGGGGTGTTTAACCCCAAAATAAAGACATGACTAGCATCCTTAGGGCTTGAATAAGTAAGCACAAAAATAATTATGTCCCTAGATGGTCCCAATTTTAAATGCCAAGCATTTCTGTGATCAGTAACTGAAAAAAAAATGGCTGACTCATGACACTACTAGGGCCATTTGCGACACTAAAAAGTGCATTTGTGAAAGTGTCGAACTTTTTGTTAACTTTTCCCATTGACTTATAATGGGAACTTGTTTTTTGAATAACTTTTGAACCATTTAATATTTTTTCACGAAATCTTCAAAAAGTTCATCGGGGACCCTGGCCGCATGTTCCCTTAATTTTCGGCCTAGCCACTCAAATGGTGCAACCTGTAGGTGCGAGCAAAGAATGCGCAAAAAAATGTAAATATGCACACGGATGTCACTTAATAACTCCACAGCCATATATCCAACCAGAATGAAAGTTGGAAGATCCCAAGATCTATGGTTATGCCCCATGTCTGCCAAATTTCTGGCAAATATGTTGAACGGTGGCACAGTTATTAAGGAGCAAAGTTTCACCCTTTAACCTTAAAAGGGCTACTCAACCCTAACTATGGTAGCACTACCATGCTACCATAATATCCCTTCGCTCCCACAGTAAAACTAGGCAAAAATCAGAAAGCATGACATTTTTAGTTCCCTCTCTAAATCCCCCAAGCTAAAGAGGGTTTATTTATTTATTTATTTATTTGAAAATTGGTAACCGGAAGAGGCATACTAAGCTGAGACTTATTTCCAGGTGCGACCCGGAGGCTAGGAACAGGAGAAGCAGAAGTACAATACACAAAAGTAAGTCATTTGAAAAAACATGTGGTATAAAAGTTGGCACAGATATGAAGTGCATTCACAATTCAATATGGAACATCTGTTCAGGTGCAAATTTAAACAGCAGCAATTCATATCATGCAAATAACAGTACCGAAGCAGGCAAGTGACCTCTAAGGCAGGTGTATTCCCTATCCCCATGGGGAGGGAAGTGCAGAGGTGATGAGGAAATGACACCAGCCAATTACAGGAGCAGGTGGGTTGGGTCAGGAGTTTCAGCTGGTGCCTGAGGGAGCTAGGGGAGGAGGGGAGGTGGAGGGAGGAGGGGTGTAGGTTCCAGAGTGAAGGAAATTGATAGGAGCAGTCAGACCGCCCAGCTGAGAAATGGAGGTGAGGAATGGAGAAAGTGTTATAATCCCTGGAAAGGAGGGAGCAGGAAATGGGGGGACTGGGGAGAGGGGGAGGAGAGAGGAGAGGTAGGGGTGAAGGGAATGAAACCAGTATTTGGACATGAAGGAGGTACAGTGAGCCTGAGAAAGTGAGGGCAGGGGGAGGATCAAGAGGGAGGAGTAGAGAGAGTATTGGTGAGTACAAAGGAGGGAGTTGGTAGCAAAGCATCAAATGGCATTACAGAGGGTGTCCAGTCTAACAAGGGAAGTGGAGGGAGCAATTCCATAGACCACATCTATGAGGTCAAAGGCAGGGAGCACCATATTGGTAAAAAGCTCTCTGCAGACCTGTAGAGATAGAGTCCCTGTTGCAGTGCAAGGCTCCAAGCTTGGGACGGAATTTTGTATCGATGGTATTAATGTGAGGAGAGAAGTCAAGCTTGCTGTCAAGCTACACACCAAGGTACTTGAAGGACTGTTCCTCTTCAAGCGGGGTGCCATCCAATGTGACAGAAACAGGGAATACCATGAGCTTGGCCAGTTTCTGACTGGTACCAAAAACCATGGACACCATTTTTTAGTGTTGACCCAGAGTTCGTTGGTTGGATTTGAACTAGTGCAAGATACTGCGGAGGGACCGGAGGTGAAGATGACTGTGTCATTTGCATATATGTGAATAGGTGAGTTGGCACAGGCAGAGGGGGAGGCCATTCACTGTAGGGTGAAAATGAGGCTTTTAATAAAGGGACATTAGAAGGGCTGTTTAGCTTTTGCTGAGAGAGACAGGCAAGCAGGTCCCCAACAGCACACATGCACGCTGTGTGTGTGTGTGTGTGTGTGTGTGTGTGTGTGTGTGTGTGTATACTGTACTAAAACCAAACTTTAAGCTACAGTGAAGTGAAGTGTAAAGACTAACAACCTAAGGGAGAAAGGAAAGTTTTATAGGGGTTTATTTTCATTAGAAATGTAAGGTTTTTGTAACTTAGTTGTATGAAACAAAGAACAAGGCAAGTAGTTTATCTGAAGTGCAGTTAGCTGTTAGGGCCCTTTTTAGGGCTGCAGTGGGTGTAGCCCTGCAGACCTCTTGCTTTATGAAAAGGGATCCCGCATTCCTTGCAGCTGAACAACATGATGGCGTGCCAACACAATCTCCTTTACATCTGTGAAGCACTCCGCACTGCACTATTTCACTTAGCAGTCAATTTCTTTTTTTTATTAGACATATCCCCCCACCTGACCCTTCTTATCGGCACCCATCACCCCACCCCACCCCCAGAAACATATTAGTGACACTGGGGGTGCCCAGTCCCCCAGTGTCCCAATCACGAAATCCTGTTTCTGATCCCCCTCTGTCCACTACCGCATATGCATGGTTATTTGTGGGTTTGTTTGGGGAGTTTTGCGGGTATTTGAGCATTTTTTTTTTATTTATTTATTGTTTCTTCCCCCCTGACCTTCCCTCTCACCATCCACCACCCCACTCTCCCCCCGGAAGGTAACAGTGACACTGGGGGGTGCCCAATCCCCCAGTGCAGGAATCCTCATATGTGTCATCTCCCTCCCCTCCCCCATCCACTACCGCACATGCGTGGTTATTTGTGCATTTCTTTGTTTTTATTATTTATTTATTGTATCATCCTCCCCCACCCAACCATCCCTCTCAGCATCCACCACCCCACTCCCCCCCCAGAAAGGTAACAGTGGCACTGGGGGTGCCCAATCCCAAGTGCAAGGATCCTCATTTGTTTCATCCCCCCCAGTCCACTACAGCGCATGCATGGTTATTTGTGTGTTTGTTTGCTTTTATATTTATTTATTGTATCCCCCACCCTCCCTCTCAGCACCCACCACCCACCCCCAGGAATGTAACCATGGCACTGGGGGCTGCCCAAGACCCCAGTGCATGAATCCTAGTTTGTTTCACCCCCGTCCACTACCACCTGTGCATGGTTATTTGTGCATTTGTTTGCTTTTATTATTTATTTATTGTATCCTTCCCCCACCCTCCCTCTCAGCACCCACCACCCCTCCCCCAGAAATATAACCATGGCACTAGAGTGCCAATCCCTAATGCATGAATCCTCATTTTTTTTAACCTGTAAAAAAAAAAAGGGGGGCCATTGGTGTCTTTTGTGGCTGTTGCACTCCCCCCACTCAACCCTCCCACAGAGCACCCACCAACACCACACACCCCCAAGCCCTTACTTACCCGTCAGGGGTCCAACGCCGTAATCCTCTCTGGACCACAGTCACATTTTCATTCTTCAAAGCCGGACCATGAACTGAAGAAACAGGTATGTGATTCAATGTATCTCAATGGTGTTTTGAACTTAGTGGCATAACTTGGCCATTTTTCATATTTTTGGCCCAAATTTTCATAATGCCTTTTTTGGGACCCTGCCTCATGAACAATTGCACTGTCACTTGTCAAATCTGTCCTGAAAGATTATATTGTGGTCCCTGCCTGAAATCACCTTTCAGGCAGGAGCTGAAAATTTTCTCTGCCCTTGTTCATGAGGTGGGAGTCATAAGATGGTTATGTTGAAAATTTGGTGTTAAAATATTAAAAAACAACAAAGTTATGAGCCTACGTTGAATTTTGCAAATGCAGGTCATAACTTTGGTAATTTTCAATATTTTGACCCCAAATATACAACATAGCCATATCTTTACATCATCTCATGAATGTGATAGCTGTCAGTTTTAAAATCCTGGCCAAAATGCCTTTTTACATTCTGAAAGGTGATTTTGCGGTCCCTGCGCGAAACCACCTTTCGAGCAGGAATTGAAAATTTTCTCTGCCCTTTTTCATGAGGTGGTGTCATAATAAGGCTATGTTGAAAATCTGGTGTCAAAATATTAAAGAGAAAGCAAAGTTATGAGCCTACATTGAATTTAACTAATGCAGTCTTGCAACTTTTGTAATTTTCAATATTTTTACCCCAAATTTACAACATAGTCATATCTTTATAGCACCTCATGAATGTGATAACTGTCATTTTTCAGCTCTGGCCCAAAATGTGTTTTTTGTATCCCAAAAGTTGATTTTGCAGCCCCTCCACGAAATCACCTTTTGGGCAGGAGTTGAACATCTGCTCTGCCCTTCCTCATGATGCAGGGTCATAAGAAGGCTATGTTGAGAATTTGGTGAACAAATATTACAAAACAACAAATTTATGAGCCTGTGTTACATTTTTCCTAATGCAGGCTCATTGTAACTTTGGTAATTTTCTGTATTTTACCCCAAATTCTCCCATGCAGCCCTATCGGCTCTGGCCAGAATTTGTTTCCAGAGTTGTTCATGGCTTGGCATGATGTACAAGAAAAATGCAAAACATATTCTTCAGTTCTGAGAATAGTAAGACTTGTCAGTTCAGCATTGCTGCAGTGACTTGAGTGACTTGATTTCAAAATAAACATATTTAAATTTAAGATCAGAACTCTTCCTGTGAGGAGCCCAGGCTTGTGTCTTTCCATAGTCACTTAAGCAAGTGCAAGTGCCCCATAGCTGGGACGGTGGGACTGTTTGGCTGACTCCCACTGCTTCAGTTAGCTGCTCGCTGTTCTCTGTGTGTGCACAACTGTACACTCAAGAAACACATTTTTCTAAGTTTGTGACTGTGTGCAGGAAGAATTTAAAAAAATCCTGAGAATTTAGTCAGGCTTCATTATAGTGAGTGAGATCTGTCTGCTCAGCATTGCTGCAGTAACTTGAGTGACCTGATTTCATAATAACTGTAATTTAAATTTAATATCAGGGGCTGGATTTTCAAATGGCCATTAATGCCGCACACCTCCTGTGCATCAAACATATGGCATACGGGGCTTGCGACATTCACCGGCCATCATCCAGGATTTTCCATCCCTTGTATGTAGCGCCACTCTGTAGACCACAATTTCTTGTTCTGACGTGCACCACTCCTGGGGGACAAAGTACCGGTGCTTGTGCCAGATATGTGGTGCAAGCTGCTGGAAAGCAGGGAAACTGTCACAACTGCACCTGATAATGGAGAACTGAGTGCAGCTGCAGCAAAGCAGATCAGTGCACAGCTGAATTCAGAGTCCCGTGGTGCAGGGCTGGACGCATGCCCAGCACCACCTTTCAAAAATTCTGCCCCAGAAATCTTCCTGTGATGAACCCAGGCATGGGTCCCTCCATGGCCACTTAAGCAAGTGCATGTACATCATAGCTGATAGGGTGGAACTAGTCAGTTGGCTCCCTACACTTTAGTTAGCTGTTTTTCTGGTGTGTGTGTGTGTGTGTGTGTGTGTGTGTGTGTGTGTGTGTGTGAGTGTGCATTTTTCTAAATTTGTAGCTTTTCTGCCCAAGAAGAAATTTAAAAAAAAAAGGTTTTTTCTGAGATAGTGAGTGACACCTGTCAGCTTAGCATTCCTCCAGTGACTTGAGTGACATGATTTCATAATAAATGTAATTTAAATTTAAAATCTCACATCACCTGTGAGGACCCCAGAGTTGGGTCCCTCCATGGTCACTTATGCAATTGCAAGTGCACTGTAGCTGGTAGGGCTGGACTAGTCGGCTGACTCCCACCACTTCAGCTACTTTTCTGTTCTGTGTGTGTGCACGGCTGTACACTCAAAACATTTTTCTAAGTTTTTAGCTTTTCTGCTCAAGAAGAAATTTTAAAAGTATTTTTTTCTGAGAAGGTTTGTGGCTTTCTGCCCAAGACAAAATTGAAAAAATTTGTTTTTGTTTCTGAGAATTTACTAGGCGGGCTTGACTATAAGTGAATGAGACCTATCAGCTCAGCACTGCTGTAGTAGCTTAAGTAACTACATTTCATAATAATAAAATTTAAATGTAGTATCTCTTCCTGTGAGGAATACAACCATGGCAGACAGAAGAGATACTACCAGAAAACACAGTTGGTTCACTAGCCCCAGAAGAGCTGCATCAGGTGTAGAACAGCAAGCAGCAGGAGAGGGTGAGCGTACTGCAAAGCAACACTCAGGTCACATTGACCTTACACAATTCAGTTTTACCCCATCAAAGCCTGCAGTCTCCACCAACACCAGTATGGCATCAGCTGAGACCAAGGCAAAAAAATAGAAGTACCATTCAGAGTACTAGTAGCGTTGCTAGGAGGACATTGTCATTAACTGCCCCTGATACTGCTAATGTGAATGTGTAATTGGCATCCCTTGCCACCATTACCACCAGGATGAGGACATCCTCCTTAATAGCCACCACTCTTCTGATCCACCACCCATCCACTGAGACTACGAGTATCCCGATTTCTGCTGCAGCAGTGGCCCTGCCAGACACTACTGCCACTTTGACAGAGACCAGTGTGATTATGACCCAGACCACTCTTGCCAGTGTAACCATGGCAATAACCAGTAGTGCTACGGCAACACACTATTACCACTGTGGCCACAGCCAGTTGCACAAATATTTTCAGTACTCTGTTCACCCCTACTGTTACATCTCTTGTTTCTCAGCCTATCTCCAGTATTGTAGAAATTGTCGATACAGACGAGGACAAGGTACACTCATCCATGTCTGAGTACTTTCCACCAAGAGATGAACTGCCCACTGACACATCATCTGAGGAGGCTAAGCTAAGCAGCTTTCATGATTAGATAGAATATGGGGAGTTCCTTGAGAACGAGACAGTCAGGTGACCAAAAAAACCTCAAACTCTTGATATAATGGCAGCAAAAAGATGGATGTGGCTCCTCCCCACCTAAAAAAAAAACTGGCAAGTTACCCTTCAGCACTTTGTTCAGCAGGCTTTGTCCCAGTCTGAACAGTCAAGTAGAGCAGGTTGACTTTTATGATTGGATGACTAGGGCACTCCGACGGGGTCCATGTGCTGGATGTCCTGTATCTGCGTTTCAGCAAGGCTTTCAATTCGGTGCCATATGGGAAGCTGATTAGCAAATTGGGACACCAGGGAGGAGAACAAAAATGGTGGAATGGGTCAAGAACTGGCTGTAGAAAAGGCAGCAGAGGGTAGTGGTGGGAGGGGAACTCTCATTTTTGAGGGTCGTAACTAGCAGGATTCCACAGGGCTTGGTACTGGACCTTGTGTTGCTTGACATTTTTATCGCAGACGTCTCACATGGCATTAAGAACAAGATTAGTCTTTTTGCAGATGACACGAAGATTGGTGCAGTGGTAAATGATACAGAAGGGTGGCAGGGGCTACAGCATGATCTGGATAAACTTGAGTACTGGTCAGACACATGGCAGCTGGAGTTCAATGCAAAGAAGTGCAAAGTCATGGACTTGGGAGCAAGGAACCAAAGGAATTGTTAACATCTGGGGGGTGGCTAGCCACTACAGAGAAGGAGAAAGATCTTAGGGTGATAGTAACAGGACAAATGAACCACTCTGCACAGTGTAGAAAAGCTGCAGCTAAAACTAATAAGACACTGGGGTGTATTTCCAGAGGAATCACCTCCAGAAAAGGGGAGGTAATCCTGCCACTCTACAGGTCATTGGTGAGGCCACACCTAGAGTACTGTGTGCAGTTCTGGTGCCTGTACTTAAGGAACAATGTCAAATTACTGGTGGGTGCCCAGCGAAGAGCAACAAAGATGATCCTGGAGATGGAAGATAGTCCTTACGAGGAGAGGCTGAGGGAGTGTAACATGTATTCCCTGGAGGAGAGGAGGGATAAAGGAGATATGATAGAAACCTCTAAATATATGACAGGCATAAACAAGACTGATACAGAGGGAATCTTTAAGTTAAAGGGAGGCGGGACACTAGGGGGCATGATCTGAGACTGGTGGTGGAAGATTCTGGGCGAAATAAGAAGCCACTATTTCACAGAAAGAGTGGTAATAAAGTGGAATGCACTGCCTGAAGAGGTAGTATCCTGTAAGTTGGTGGGCAGTTTTAAGAGAGGGTGGGACAAGGTGAGGGGGAAGGTCACAGTAATGCGGGGGGGGCAGCTGCAGTGTAATGGGCAGCTAGCTGCACATTTGAGCAGACTTGATAGAGACTGTATGGCCTGTAGCTGCTGGCAGTTTTGTATGTTCGTATGTTAATGTTAGTGTTTTCTTGTTTTCTCTGTTACTATCTTTTATTCTTGATCTACTAAAGATTTCAAAAAATGCTGTACATGCAGTATTTCACTGAGCCTTTTAAAAAGTTTCTGTCTGTTTCCAACTGACCTCACAGTTGTTGTTTATGATTTCAGTCTGTTGTTATCATGAGCATTAAGATATTATAAACAAAGTTACAATTCAGGTAAGTAGGGGGATAGGCCATTTTTTTTTATACTAACTTTCCGGATAGACTATCAAAATGTGCCATGAACTCTGGAAAGGAAGCCTGAAAATTACAATTGTGTTCTCTAGTAAATTGTTATGTAACCCCCCTGTTACCTGGGGTTACAAGAATCCCAGTTAGACCTAGTGGTAGGCAGGGAAGGCAGCTTGTGAAACTCCAGTTAAATGGATTTCACACTGTATCACTCTGTTCTCAGTCTCGGCTGAGACTGAGAGATGACATCATTTTAGAACTGTCGCAGCTGCATAAACCACACTGGAATGCTGCAGTTGTAGGTTAGAGTAGAACATTGGGGAATTTGAAGTCAGTCTGTTGCAGTCTGTAGTAGAGGAAGGAGGTGCTATGCTATAAGCAGGCCCTCAGAGTCCTAAGCTCTGTCAAAGAGCTATTTTTTTGAATAGGTGTGTGTTCTCTCACCTGAAGAGGAACACAAGAAGAGCCAAGTTGAAGTGGCAGAGACCACTTTCAGTGGTTCAGGGCCCCATCCCTGTGGGGATGGGGGGAAGGAATCAGCCTACTTCCAAGGGCAACTCCCCTGATCCGGCTAGGGGAAAAGAAGCTGCCTGAGTTAAGTTTGTGCTGAGGCACCAGAAGTTCTGGATGAGATTTCTTTGAATAGAAAACACTTGTGGAGCACCTGCAACCAAGGGGTGAGTTCGCTTTGCTAAAGGGCCAATGTGTTTTCACCTGAAACAAGATGAAACTAAAGTGACTGTTACTGTGTGGTCAGGAAAAGACAGCCAAGTACAGTTTGGAAGATGTGGGGATTGGACTGCTTAACTCTGTGGGGGGTCTAGAGTAAAGGACACAGCCACTTATTAAGTATGTTCAAGTTCAGCACAAATGGGATGTAAAGACAGTAGATTGAATGTGAATACATTTAAAGAGAATCTACACAGCAAAGTGTTTTCAAGGATGAGGTGTTGCAGTCCAGAGAAATGTCCTGGTATGAATTATGGGAGCTAGAGGTGGGAGACCCCCCCCCCAGCAGTAGTAACCAAATTCACCTCTATGGGTTTGCTTTGAGACACCTGTTGCTTTCTCTCAGGTACTTGGCCAGTGCCTGAGGAAAGTACCCAGACGTGGGATTGATGAGGAAGATTCCCTAATGGCGCCAGAAGTGCTCATAAGTGGTTTAGGGAGCCACCAGTAAATGTTTCCATGCTATATGGAAAGTGTGCAAAGGGCTGGCATGATAGCCAAGCCATGGAAGGAAGGTAGTCCAAGTGGCTGGCAAGGGAGCCAAGCCAGGGAAACCCAGAGCAGAGTACAAGTTCAGGCTGTGTGTCCAGTGTGTTTCAAAGCCTGAGGGCTAAAGTGAATGAGGATGTGTTCTGATCTCCATAAATCTGCATTACCAGGAGTGTAGCCCCATGGGTTCCATCTATGCTTTGTTATTCTGTTGGATGTGAATAAAAGTCACACTTTAGAATCCCACCTCTGGTATTGGACATTACAGTTATTGCTTCCTGTGTCCGGAGTTACTTGGGTGCCCCTGTTGCAGAGTAGCCAAACCTAGCCAATGTGCCGAGTGACATATTCCTCCCCGAACCCAACCCACCAGGTAGTGTTGTCAAGATGGAAACGGCATACCTGGGTAGGGGTTACAGTTATAACTGAAACATAATGTTTGTGAAATACATGCTAAAGTACACAGCTGCTCATTAATAGATCAGTTAAAGGTTAAAGCACTCCAAGTAGGGAAATCAAAAATTAGGCAAAAAGTCCCGAAAGTTTGGAGAATCGATGGAGTACTGTTCCTCAGGGTTTGAATGATCACCTGATACAGTGCTGACATCACCCTAACTTTAGCACCCTCTGTGCAAGCATTAATGTGTCACTGTTTTACTTTATGTTACAAGACAGAGCTAAAGTTGGGGTAATACCAGTTCTGTGCCCCGTGATTGTTCAAGCCCTGAGGAACAGCACATCCCAGATTCACTATGGCTCAAGGCACTTTTTCTTCTAACTTTCTATGTTTTGTGCTTCAGCCCTAACAGATGCATTAATGTAATGTTTTGCAAACTGTATATAGGTTTATATTTATACAACAGGCGTGAGACTGCTCTTGCCAGGATAAAATTACTATCTCATGGGCTACTAGCGAGACAGTAGTACTATCTTGCAAGCTAGGAACTTCATGGCTACTGTCTTAGCCAGCTGGGTACATCACAACGGATGCATGCGGTGCAGCAGAGCGAGGTCTTCTGAGCTCGTGAATGCGCCTGCTTTGCGCTGAATATTCTGTTAAGCTGATTTTGAACAGAAACCTATCACCACAAAGTAAAACTTCTGTCTCTGCATGGCCATAATGATTGCAGTTTAGATACACAGGAAAGGCCCCAAAAGCGAAAGTGATTCGTGCAAACACAGTTTCTATATTTACCGCCTGCCTATAACTCAACTTCTAATAGTGACACTAAGCCCCATACTCGGTATTACTCAGTATTACTCGGTTGCCAAAGGCAGAAGAAAGCACGAGGCCCATCATGACTGTTGAGTATAGAATGGGGAAAGGTACTGACAGTCACTAGACAGGAAAGATACCTTGGGGTTATTACACCAGAGGACCTCAAGATGGCAACACAGTGTGACAAGGCTATGGGCTGGTCTCAGGGATACTGAGGTGTATAGAGAGGGGATCTCCACCAGGAGGAGGAAGGTGGTGCTGCCACTGTATTGCTCACTGGTATGCCCTTACCTGGAGTACTGTGTCCAGTTTTTGAGATCGTACCTCAGAAAGGACAGAGACAGGGTGGAGGCTGTTGAGAAGAGAACTAAAATGGTGCAATTTTTACACAGAAAGCCCCTACAAGGAGAGACTGAGGGATCCCCACATGTACCCCCAGGAAGAGAGGAGAGAGAGAGAGAGAGAGAGAGGTGACATGATCAATACCTATAAGTACCTCACAGGTTGTAGGTGGGGATTCTCTTTCAAATAAAGATAAACACCAGGAGCAGGGGGATTGTGATGAAACTGAAGGGGGTTGAGTTCAGGAGAGGTGTGAGGAAATATTTCTTCACTGAAAGTGTGGCAGATGCCTGGAACAGACTGCCTGCAGAAGTGGTGGAGGCTAGAATGGTGGGGCTTTCAAGCATGCATGGGCTAAAGAGTATATTAGATAAGAGGTAGGAAAGGGGTAGGGTCACTGCATGAGACCAGATAGTTTGGTTTATTTGTTGGAGCACTCTATCTCAATATGACTCTACATGTTTTACAAAATTCCCTAATAGTATAAACAAAATTTACATTAGGATATCCAAAAAAGATATAAAACCGAGTATAATAAATTAAAAGGAGTGGAAAGCTTTACTAAATACAAAAGTCTTCAGATCCCTCTTGAAGGCACCTACCGAGGGAGCCTCCATATGTGACAGAGGCACTGAATTCCACAGGGTAGGCGCAGCAACTGAAAAAGCCCAGGCGCCAGATGATTGTAAATGAAATCTGGGAATCACTAGGAGGTCCTCCTCGGATGACTGGAGAGGATGAGAAGGGTGGTAGGGCTAGAGGAGGTCTTGCAGGGGACTGGGCCTCAGACCATGTAGTGCTTTATAGGTCAGCAAACCAACCTTGAAGGTGTTCTGCCACCTGACAGGAAGCCAATGCAGAAAGCGCAGCACAGGCATAATATGACATGACCTCAGAAGACCAGCCATCAGCCTGGCTGCCGTATTCTGCACCAGCTGTAGCTGGCAAAGATCAGCCCCCAATAGCCCTAGGTAAAGGGCATTGCAGTAATCAAGCCATGATGTCACAAGGGCATGAACTAGTGATGGCAGCTCGCCCGAGGAAATCAAGGGTTTAATCCTGGCGATGTTTCTTAGGTGGTACAAATCACTCTGGACCACGTCCGACACCTGAGATTCAAGTGTTAGGCTGATATCCAGCTCAGCATCAAGATTTTTCACCCTAGACGAGGTGAGAAGCTGGGAGTCTCCAAGCCAAAGCCCGGAGATTCAACCAGTCTGCACACCAAACCTTGTGCGACCTGGCTTACAGTAATCATTAGAACTTCCATCATATCTGGATTTAACTTCAACCAGTTGGCACTCATCCAGTCTTGGACCTCAGCAAGGCACCAATTAAGAACTGAGACCACATCCTGTTGTTCAGGTGCAAAAGACAAGTACAACTGGGTATCATCAGCTTAGCAAAGAAAACATCTTATAATGTCCCCTAGTGGTAACATATGCACCACAAACAACATGGTGGACAAAATGGAACCCTGTGGGCCCCCACACGGCAGGGGCAGTGGTTGGGAGGAAAAAGTCTCCAAGACCACCTTCTGCATCCTGCCAGTGAGGAAAGAATAGAACCAGATGAGGACCACACTAGAAAGTCCACAATGAACCCGCAGGCAATCCAAAAGTACCCCATGGTCCATGGTGTCAAAAGCAGCTGAGAGATTGAGGAGCACGAGAATAGACTGCTCTCCTCTATCCCACACCACCAGGAGATCATTAAGGGTTCCATGTCATAATAGCAATTGCAAAATAGCGAACACTATTATGGCAAGTGTATATCGCTGAAAATCAGATTCAGCGCTGCACACTCACAGTGCAGAAAAAATCAGCACCCAAGACCTACAGATCTCATTCTTAATAAGGTGGCTGTGCCCTCCGTGCCCGCCTACTTATAGATTCTCAACTCCATGGGGGTGCATGTCGTGGGGGGTGAAAAACTTAAAATACATGCTGCCTGCCGGCAAAATAAAAACAATATCGCGCCAGACCAGGACACTGTACCCTGCGCCTCCCAGCAGACCACCCTCCCCATGACACCAGCGGTCTAGCTCAGCAGCTGCCCACCACACCCCCTCCTACATACCATCCCTCCCCTTCCTGTCACAGTTTTCGCCCACCCCAATATCCAGTTGCCCTCCTCCTTGGTAGCCATGAACACAGGTGCCATAATTGAATCGCCATTTTTGTAGGTGCCCAATTTCGGCCACCTTGTTCACGGGCTACCATCGTTAAGCACCCAAACCAGGGCAGTCTCAGTACTGTGCCCTTTCCTAAAGCCCAACTGGAGAGGGTCATAGATGTCATGACCTAACAAATGGACCTCCAGCTGTAAAGCCACCACCTTCTCAATAACCTTCCCTAAAAAGGGTTGTTTAGAGACATGCCTATAGTTCACCAGGCAGTCTGGGTCCAACAAAGGTTTTTTTTAAGAGGGGTTTCACCACCGCTTCCTTAAGAGGCTCAGGAAAGACCCCCCCCCCACTAATGAACACTGGACTATCCTAGCGAAGACCAGGCCTACAAGAAGGCACATCAGGCCCAGGTCCAAACTACAGTAGATGGGTCTCAGCTCATGGATGACCCTAACAACATCCTCGACCACCACCAGGTGAAAGTCAGACCAGATTGATGGAATGCCTGTGACAATCACAGACTCACCTCTGCATGTCCAATTGGAGGATGCTGACAGGATTCCAGATCTAGTAGAGGAAATCTTATCAGCAAAGAACAGAGTAAACTCATCACATTTGGACTGTGAAAAAGCTCTTACCGGCTGAAGACAGGCTGGATTACACAGCCTGTCAGCAGTTCGGAAGAGCTGAGCTGGTTTGTTAATTGCTGCAGCAATTTCCCTGGACAGAAACTCTGCCTTCTTATGGGAAATTGCTGTTTGACAGTCTCTATAATGAGACATCAAAACAAGCTTGTCCTCAACAGACCAGCAGTGCTCCAACCTTCGGCCCCTTACCTTCAACTCCCTAAAAGTCCTGTCGAACCATGGGGATCTCCAGAGTGAGGCGAGTGGTCGAACACGGGCTGGTGTGATGGAGTTGAGAGTGTCAGTGACGGACCTATTATAGGCTGACACCAATTCCCCTGGCTCCTCACAAGCTCTCATCATACCTGATACATCCGTCACCACTATAAGACCCTCTGCGGTCAAACCCCTCAAAGGGCAGTACTGAACCATCTCCGTGGGGGAAGGTCTATCGGGGGCTTCAAACAAGAACTTCACAGTATAGTGGTCTGACCAAACGACCGGTTCCACTATAAGGTCAGACACCTCTAATCCCAATGAGAAGACAAGGTCCAGGGAGTGACCATGTGAGAAGGGTGCAGAGGTAACCACCTGTGTCAGGCCCAGTGATTGCATTAACTGGAGGAAGGAGGAAGATAGGGTCTATCTGAGGAGACAGACTAGGCAGAGAACCCTTGGTCACACCAGGTTGGTCACATGGTGCTTTTCTGCTGACAAATTCTATGTTTCTATGTTTATAGTAGCAATATTCGGTGAATGGAACAACATATGGGAAACTGTATGGTATTGCTGTTTTTTGTGTTTTGTCTGCTAGTCACATACTCATTGTCAGCTACTGGATCTAAATAGATGTATTTATACCACATTTCACAATTTATATGGTGCTGTAGATTGTATTCGTTAAGGTATCACAACAGGATGGCAAAATAAAGTAAATATAATAGAAATGAGAACAATGTCTTGAGCTGGAAAGAGTGGCTCTTCAGGCATGGGGAGGAGAGGCGGAGTACATGCGGCTCAATTTCCAAAGAGTGATGCAGGGCTTGTGACAAGCCTTCCATCAAACCCTTTCTTTGGTGCAGCTTTGCTAATCACCCTTGCCACAAATGTGCCCGATTTTGGTAGGTCGGTGCAGTTGCAACACTTTACTTGCCTCACAGCAGCTTGCACCAACACTTTGGCACAAGGACCATGAAAATGGTCCCCAAGATTGCTGTAAGCTACACCAGAAAACGTTGGTCAAACTTGTGGCAATTGGTACATCATGGGATCGAAACATCTGACCATCAGTCAGGTGACTGCACAAGCCCCCAGCTGCCATATCAGGGACTGCTAATTTTTATTGTGATTATGTAACATTAGGTAGGACTCTCTGTACTTTGGATTGCATGTGATTATGTACACATTATGAATAGGGACACAGTAGACCTTAACAGGTCAAATTTAACTACAATGCCCACTGTTTATGAATTGTATTTATATTGTACTCCTAACTTTATAATTTTGGAGTAAGTTCTTGATATGTACTTTATTGAATGACTGACATGCATTGTGTTATTCTGTCAGATATGTATGTGGTATTTGAATGTGATAAATCATATGATTTTAATACATTTGGAAAATGAAACAAACTTGAACTTGATATCACTGGCACACCCAGGGCTTGCAGCAAACGTGGGCGTTTTAAAATTGAGCTCAGTAGGTTTATATAGGGAAACTTCAGAGACAGAGAAATGGGAGAAAAAAAACAGCAACTGTTCTCAACGACACCCTTCATTTCTCTTTCTCTCTCTGATGTTTCCCAATTTAAACCCATTGCATTCTACCTTTCCCCATACCTGAAGATATAAGCAGCCCTTTTCAGCTCGCCATGTTCTTATTTCATTTTCTTTTGACATATTGTTTGACTACCTTAAAGAATAACACCTACCCCACAAGTATACCACATGGCTAAGATTCCATTGAGGAGTTATTTTGACAACCCCAACATGGAATCACAGGCTGAGTCATAAACTATTTCCTAGTTTGTTACTTGTAATAGTATATATGAACATACGAAGAAGTCAGCAGAAGAAGGCCATTTGGTCTATCAAGTCTGCTCGTATTGCAGGGTCCACAGCTTGAGCGAATGTCCCTGCCCTCCATCCCCACGCCTCCCATCCTCCCTACCCATGATTATTACCTTCTCCCAATGCCTAGACCAGCTTCTCTTAAAGCTGCCCACCATCTTTAATGAGATGACCTCTTCTGGCAGCGCATTCCAAGTGTCCACCACCCTTTCTGTGAAGAAGTGCTTCCTGACCTCCCTCCTAAACCTCCCACCCTCCAACTTAAGACTCTGCCCACTTGTGATATGGTTGTCACTCAGCTTAAAGAGACTCTCCTTATCAACCTTATTTATCCCTTTCAAGTACTTGAATGTCCCAATCATGTCCCCCTCTCTGTCTTTCTCTCTCCTGTCTTCCAAGGGAGTACATGTTCAGTGCCCTCAACCTCTCCTCGTGTGCCTTGCCCTGCTGACTGGCTATCATCTTTATAGCTCTCCTCTGTACCTTCTCCAGCAGGTTAATGTTCTTTTTGAGGTGTGGGCACCAGTACTGAACTTCATACTCTAGATGCGGCCTTACCAGAGACCTGTATAAGGGCAGTATAACCTCCTCTCTCCTACTACTAATCCCACTAGCTATGCATCCCAGCATCTTGTTTGCCTTTGCTGCTGCTTTCTTGCACTGCATGGAGTGCTTCAGGTCACTAGTGATCATCACTTCCAGGTCCTTCTCCTCCTCTGATGCAGACACTCAGACTCCACCCAGGTAATACTCTGTCCTAGGATTCTTGGCTCCAGTATGCATAACTTTGCATTTCTTGGCATTGAAGCCAATCTGCCAGATCCTGGACTGCCTCCCCAGCTTTTTCAGATCTTCTTGTAGGTCCTGTATCCCTTCAGCTGTGTCCACTCTCCCACAGAGCTTGGTGTCATCTGCGAATAGGCACATTTTGCCTTTAATGCCATCCCCAATGTCATTGATGAAGACATTGAACAACACCAGCCCCAGAACAGAGCCCTGTGGGACCCCACTGGTTACCTCTCTGGTGCCAGATAACTCTCCCCCCACCACAACCCTCTGGGTTCTGTCCCTCAGCCAGTTTTCCACCCATCTGACCATCTATTCCCCAACTCCAAGATCCACCAACTTCCTGATCAACCTTTTGTGGGGCACAGAGCCAAAGACCTTGCTGAAATCAAGATAGTAGATGTCTACCGCTTGGCTCCTGTCTTAGTGACACAGTCAAAGAAGTCAATCAGATTTGTTTGACATGATCTCCCTCCCATGAACCCATGCTGCCTCTTATCCTGAAGACCATGTTCCTCTAGATATTTCACCAACCTTTCCTTTAGTATGGTCTCCATCAGCTTGCCCACAATGGAGGTCAGACTGACTGGTCTGTAATTCCCTGGATCATCCTTGGGACTGCTTTTGTGAAGGGGCACTGCATATGCTGTTCTCCAGTCCTGTGGTACCACGCCTGACTCTAGTGAACTATTAAATAGGTCTGCTAGTGGACCTGCCAGCTCCTCAGCCACTTCCTTTAGTACCCTTGGATGTACTCTGTCCGGGCCTGGTGATTTGTCCACTTTCAATACCAGCAGACACTCCCTCACTCGATCCTCCTCTATCACTATATCTGTGTGCCCCCCCCCCCCGCCGCTCCTCTTTTCTTTCCTGAAGGCACTGGTCCTTCCTTCTCCTTAGTGAAGACAGAGCAGAAGTATTCCTTTAATATCTCTGCTTTTCCTCCATTGTCCTCCACCCACTCCACACCTTTCGTAAGCCTAACAATCCCTTCCCTCTTGTCCCTTTTCTCACCTATATGGTGAAAGAAAGCCTTCTCCCCCTTCTTAATTCCTTCAGCTATTGGAAGCTCCTTCTGTGCCTTTGCTTGCCGGACTTCCTTACTTGCCTCACTAGCCAACCTTAGGTAATTTTCCCTATCCACCTCTCTTTTGGTCTTCCTAAATTTCTATAGGCCAACCACTTTTCCCTTACTGCCTTGGCAACCCCAGAACTGAACCAGCTGGGCACTTTATCCCTTGTGTTCTTCCCCCTGATCCTAACACACTAATCTGTGGCACCCAGTATTCCTTCCTTAATGATGGACCACTTTAGGTCCACCCCCATATCTGCTCTGATACTCACCAGATGGCTCATTAGAACCTCACCCATTTTCCTGAAGTCTGCCCTCCTAAAATCCAAGATTTTGGTCTTAGTCAGGAAGCTTTCCCTGCCCATATCCAAATGGAACCACACTGTGCAAAGGTCACGTCCCCCCAGTGGCTCCCTGACAATTATTTCCTGTACATGCTCCACATTTGTGAGCGCCAGAACAAGAATTGCCTCAGCTCTTGTTGGTTCAGTGATGCCCTGAGTCAGGAACCCACTCTGCAGTCCTTCCAGGATCACCAGACTCCTAGCACATGTTGTGGATGGCATACTCCAGTTCACCTTGGGCATATATATGGCTGGTCATTGCTTTGCCCCAGGAACAAACACTCTCCATCCTGCTCTACTCCCCACTCCATTACACTCACTCATTTTTTCATGTTAATTGCACACATGTGCAAGAAATGTATTGAGGCAGCTTTCTCCAAAGCAGGTTGTGGAGGCGCGGCACTGTTGTGGCCAATGCCCCCACAGACTTAAAAGGCTCGGCCCACTTCCCCCAATGCCATGACACACTGCTGCTGACACTAGTTCAGCCAGTGTGCCACCAACTTCTAAAAAATAGCCGCTGCAATCAGGGGCCACCTCGTCATTGCAGCGTCAGCCACTGCAATGAAGGAGCGACCCCTCATTGCAGGGCTCCCTTGCATTGCCCGATTGTTTGCCGAGGGGGGTGCCCAATCCCCCTCGGCATCGTGTCCACTCCCTTGGTGTTTTGCCAATGGGGTGCCGAATCCCAGTCGGCATAATGTCACCCTCCCTTTTGTTGTGTGCCGACGGGGGTGCCCAATCTCCATCAGCATGATGTGCCCCCCCTTTTGTTGTGTGCCAACGGGTGTACCCAATCCTCCGTCAGCTACAGCTGACCCCCCAAAAAAAGAGTCTGGTGGCATGCTGGGAGCCCACCTCAGCATGCCGCATGCCCCTGAAAACAAAAAACAGTCCCGCAATGTCTTTTTTTTTTTTGGAACCTGTAAAAAAAGGAAATGGTCCCACTGTGGTCTCCCTGCCCCCTTGGCAACCCGTGCCCACCCACTGTGCACCCTGCCTCCCCACACCCCCCTCACCCCATACTTATCTCTGGATTCTGTCGCAACAATCTACGGTGGACCGGGAACACGTCTGCACTCTTCAGAGCCGACAGTGAACTGAGGAAATTCCAGTAAGCTGTATAATGGAATAAATAGGGTTTTTTTCAACTTTGATGCATATCTCAGGCATTTTTTGGAATTGTGGCACCACATTTTCAACATGGGGTTTTTGGGACACCTCCTCATGAATTCTGTCACTATCATGGTGTTAGTCGACCCCGGAAGGTGATTTCGTGGTCACTGCACTGACTCACCTTTTGGGACCGATTAACAAAATGACACTGCCAGTGTTCATGAGGTGGGCTCTCAAAAAGCCCATGTTGTAAATTTGGTGGGAGAAATCAAAACAATGACTGTTTTACGAGCATGCATTGCGCAGTTGCTATACACGTAACTTCGCAACTTTGCAATATTTTCACCCCAGATTTTCAACATTGGCATTTTTTCACACCTCCTTGTGAACAGTACAGCTGTCATTTTTCACAGCCTGGCTGAAATGTGGACAGAGTGCAAAACTTCCAAACCATGGCACATTCATTTGTCCTAGGCTAACCAAGGCCAACCAGACACTTCCTGAGGTTCCTAGGGCAAATGGACTGTACTACAGCTGTAGTTCTAGGTACAAGGTTTCGGATGAGTGACATCAATATCACCTCAGAGCTCATTGGTCTCAGAAGAGAGACTCTCTGTCAAAACTCATTTCAGTCACAAACACCTTACTGCAAGCCCTAGACTGGTGGAAGAAGATAAAGAAAACCTCAGGGAGGGAGCCACCAAAGGTGCTCACTACAGATGCTTCCCTCCTAGGCTGGGGTGCACACTTGGCAGACCAATCCATAAGTGAGGTATGGTCTCCCAAAGAGTCCAGGTGTTACATAAATTTCCTCGAGCTCAGATCCATTTACCTGGCCATCAAGGCCTTTGCTCCCCCCCCCCAGCTAAAAGGCCACTCTGTCCAAATCAGGACAGACAACTCCACTGCCATGTTTTACATAAACAAACAGGAGGGCATAAGATCCACAAAGCTCTGCACAGAGGCCATGCATCTTTGATCTTTGGCCTATTCCTTGGACATGCAGCTCCCTGCCATTCACCTGTCAGGCAAGGACAATATGCTGGCAGATCCCATGAGCTGCATCAGTCAGGGCCACCATGAGTGGACCTTAGACAGACAAGTACTGGCCACAGTCTGCAGGAGGTGGGTCATTCCAGAGATAGCTCTCTTTGCCTCCAACCTCAGTTACCAGATTCCCCTGTACTGATGCAGGCCTCCAGCTCTGGGCTCAGTGCCAGTGGATGCTTTGTCTCTGGACTGGACAGGAAGGTTTCTTTATGCATTCCCTCTATACCCCCTGATTCTCAGAGTTTTGCTCAAACTCAGAAGCCATCCAGCAACAATGATTCTGGTGGCTCCAGACTGGGCAAGGCAGCCTTGGTGCACACTGCTGCTAGCCCTCTCAGTCAAATGGCCTATTCGTCTTCCCTCCAACCACAGTCTCCTGACCCTACCTCAGACAGGGGCACAGTACCCCAGCATAGAATCCTTTCACCTCAAAGCTTGGTACTTGAGGAGCTAGAGTTCCCAGACTTTCAGTATTCAGAACACGTCCTAAGAATCCTTCAGCTGGCCAAAAAGTCAAGTACCAAAATGACTTACACTTGCAAATAGAAGAGGTTCCCTTTCTGGTGCAAGGACAGGCTTAGACCCCTTGTAAGCCAGCCTGTCTTCCATTCTAGACTATTTGGTGCATTTGCAAGTGTCAGGCCTCAGGGCATCTTCCTTGATAGCCCACCTGGCAGCCGTCTTAGCTTACCTCTCGGCTGACAAAGAGAAATCTGTAATTTCTCATTCCATCTTCAAGAAATTCTTTAAAGATCTGCTGCACCTCCAACCACCACTCAGGGAACCTCTCCCCCTGGGATATGAACCTGTGTATAGCCAAGCTAATGGAGTCTCCATTTGAGCCCATGGCCACTGCAGACTTAAAGTATGTCACATGGAAAACTGTTTTCCAGTCAGAAGGATTTCTGAGCTGCAAGCTCTCTGCACTGAACCTAACTACATCATTGCACACAAAGATAAGGTAGTCCTCAGAACTAACAGGAAATTTCTTCCCAAAGTGGTGTCTGAATTTCACCTGAATCAATCCATAACTCTTCCAATCTTCTTCACAGACAAGTCCACTCCTGGGGAGTGTAGGCTTCACAGTCTGGATGTTGAAAGGGCACTGACCTACTACCTGGAGTATACTAAACAGCTCAGGGCCTCCCATACCAAGCTGTTCCTCACCAATAGTGAGGTAGGCAAGGTTAGGCCAGCCTCTAAGAGAGCTATCTCTCACTGGATAGTTTCTTTCATCTAGTTCTGTTACACTAAGGTGGGCAAGCAGCCACCTCAAGGTCTCATGGCCCACTCTACCAGGGGCACTGAAGCCTCTGAGGCAGCAGCTAGGGACATGCCCTTGCTCGACACCTGCAAAGCAGCCACTTGGAGGACTGGACACACATTTACGAAGCACTACTGCCTGGATGTACAGTCCAGATCTAATGTCAGATTTGGCACTGCAGTCCTGCAGAACCTGTTTGCTAAATAGGTCCTGTTCCCTTCTCCCAACTGCACTGCGTTGTCTGTACTAGTCAAGTATACTGAGGGATTCCTGGGGTGAGAAGAAAAAATTACTTACTGTAGTAATATTGTTTCTTCCAGGAGATCCCTCAGTATGCTTGACCTCCCAACCAGCCTCCCCTCATATAATCTGACTGAGTGTAGTTCTGCAATCTATGCCTTTTGCCAAATTTGTCTTTTGTTAGAGTTTTTCTCTTGCTGTAATGCTCAGTTTCCATGATGTTAATAGTTTCACCAATAGGTGAATTTTCTCTTTTCTATTTTTTCCTTTTTTGCTAGGATATTTTTGGGAATTAGGGACCTTTGGTCCCTTGGGCTTTGAAAATGAATCTGACTGACTCACAGTTCCAGCTACAGCATCCTGATAGGCTAATTCTCCTGGCATCATTAGCATAAACTCCACCTCTGGGGCAGCTGGCATCACCGTATTAGTCAAGCATACTGAGGGATCCCCTGGAAGAAACAATATTACTATGGTAAGTAATTTTTTCTTTTAATCATGGAAGCTTGTTTAGTTGCATAATAATTGTTAAATTTGAATGTATGTATTTATTTAGAAACTGGTAACCTGGAGAGCCACGCTGAGCTGGGGCTCATTTCCAGGTACATCCAGGAAGGGAGGGAGTTGCACAGTGGGAGAGAAAGTACAATATCAACACAATGCTGACATCATTCATTTTTTTAACTATTTTGTCGCACAGAGGCTAATAAGCAGGGTAACTAATTTGCAATAAATGAAGCAATCTGAATCCAGTTTCAGGATTTGTAATTCCTGGATTGCACTGCTGAGTCCTAATCTAATTCCTGGATTTCATTGACTTTTACTATGTGTATTATAGGAGCACAGTAATGCCTCTATGGTTAGGACTAAGTAGGGTATTCAGTGCTAAACCCCTAACTTTACACCTTAATAGTTTAGGCAGCATTTGACAAAATTAGCTGAACTTTTGCATGTGTTGTCTAAGAGGCAAGATATAAATATGTGGAAAGATTTGTGATGACCGCTTGTGCAGTTTCTGAGATCCACATATGTCATTTTTCTTTAGATGTCTAATTCTTTTCCTGTACTTTCCTACACTTTAACGTGTGATTTTTGTTTGCTGTCACCTGCAATCTACATGGAAGTAC
Organism: Neoceratodus forsteri; assembly: GCA_016271365.2. Taxonomy (NCBI): domain Eukaryota; kingdom Metazoa; phylum Chordata; order Ceratodontiformes; family Ceratodontidae; genus Neoceratodus; species Neoceratodus forsteri. The sequence continues at coordinate 1,700,768,291 of CM057455.1, forward strand.
ATTTTTTCCCAAAACTTTTATGGTACAGGCGTGATATTCTAAGGCAGTGCCTTTGAAAGGTTTTGTGAAAAAAATATTAAAGTTTTGTGTTTTTCTGTTCTGAGCATGCTCAGTAGGGTTCTGGGATAATGTTCTGATACTACAGATGTCTCTTGGCTTTACAAGCAAAGAGTCAATAGTTCAATTCCCAGTGGGAACATCTCTTTATATAGGAGGGGTACAAGAACAAGGGGGGCCCGATATGAGACTGGAGGGGGCCGGTTAAGGGGCAATGTGAGCAAGTTATTTTTTTTTTCATGGAAAGGGTGGTGGATGCATGGAATAGTCTACCCAAGGAGGTGGTGGGAGCAAGCACAGTGCGGGGGGATTCAAGCATGCATGGGATAGGCATAGGGGAACCCTAGCATTGGGAAGGAGGGGCTAAAGCCAATGACGGAGTTGGGTCAGAGGGCAATGACACAGGTAGGGCATACAGGCAGACTGAAAAAGTGGTCCTTATCTGCTGTCAAGTTTCTATGTGTCTATGTTTCTAACACCAAAAATTCTGTGTTGCAAGACCATTACTGATTTCTCACCGCTTTCTTCATTTTTTTGTGCTGTGCGTCCCACCATCTTGTTTCTTTTCTCCTCAAACTTAAAAGCATGGAAATTATATAAAAATGCTGTCATTTTAAAAAAGAAACACCAGAACCTAGCTAAATGGGACCTGTTTAGCTAAAGTCTGATGTTTGTTTCTTGAATTCATGACCAGAAATTCCTTTTCTGGGCACCCCAAAATCTTAGGCACCCAGCTTAGTGAGAGGAGCCATTGATCTGTGTTCTCTGTGTGAGAACAGCAGGACCTTATTGAGTTCCACAGGTGCAGCTGGAAATCGTGATGCAGTCTTCTCTGAGAGCAGTGATCTACCAATTCCCTGGTGTCTAGTGGTGCTCCCCACCTTCCATCACTGTCCCTCTATGTATGTGATATTTCCCTGGTGTCCAGTGGTACCTCCCAGCCACCAATCATTGTTCAATTATGTACGTCATGTTTTCCTGGTGTATAGTGGCATCCTCCACCCTCTGATCACCATCTCCTTATGTATTTTATGTTTCCTTATCACAATCCCATTATGTATTTCATGTTACCCTGGTGTCTAGTGGTATCCCCACTCTCTGATTGCTGTCTACAATGTAAATAATGTTTCCCTGGTGTCTAGTGGCACCCCGACCCTCTGATCACTGTCTCTACATTAATGCAGTCAATGCTATCTGCAATAAAGAAACCATCCTTCAATGTTTTTTAGACTAGTAAAAAAGAAAACGGTCCTTAACCGATCTGACTCCACCACCCCAACCTCACACTCAGCACTCACCACCCGACACACCCCACACACTCTCGCTCACCTGAACAGGTCCCATGGTATAGATCCACTCTCTGATCAAAGACATATCTTGCTTCTGCAACCGGCGACTGCAGTATGAGAAACTAAGGTAAGTGCAGTTTAATGCATTTCAGTGAGGTTTTACATTTGATGTATAACTTTGTCATTTTTGCATATGTTCACCCCAAATTTTCAACAGTGCCTTTTTTATGAGCCCAACTCATGATCAATGGTGGTAGAATTATGCCAATTAAGCCTAAAACGTGATTTTTATGGTCATTTGGTGAAGTCACCTATCAAGCAGGATTTGAACATTTTCACTGCCATTGTTCATGAAGTGGGGCCACAAGGTGGCTCTGTTGAAAATTTGTGGTAAACAATTTGTACAAATGGCAAAGTTATGAACATTCATTGAAATTTGTATATGCTCCCTCATAATCTCAGTAATTTTAAATATTTTGACTCCAGAATTTCATCATAGCCATTTTTGCAAACCACCTCATGAACATGATAGCTGTCATTTTTAGAATCTTGGCCAAAATGTGGTTTTGCTCCTGTGAAGGAGAATGATGTTTCGGTGGCACAGAATGAGATGCGCAAATATGGTAAAATGCCCAGGTTATGAATGAACATTGCAGTATTTCAACATTTATGTATAACTTCCCTAATGTTTAATATTTTGCCTCCAAAATTTCAACATAGCCATTTTTTCCACATGTATTTATTTATTTATTGAATTTTATTGACCAAGTAGGCCCACTGAGAGCAAAGGTCCCTTTTTCAGGGATGGACTGGAATTAGTGTTATATAAGGGAAAAACACTTGACATTTGCAATACAAAATACAGAGTTCAATAATAACAGACACATGTAGAACAAAAAAGAAAAAAAGGACACTATACAAAGATAGGAATAACTCATGTAGGTATCACAGAGTTTGGTCACACAGTGCAGGGAAGACCTGTTAGCATCAAACAGTGGTAGATCAGTAACATTCATTCATGACAGCAGATTAAAATCCTAAAAAGTGTAAATTACACATAGACAAGTACTAATAACCATTCATTGTAGCAGTAGCACAGAATAGGGGAGTAAGCTAAATAAGTGGGAGGATACCAGTTCAGGGGAGCACACATCACTTCATAAATGTGACAGGTGTTATTTTTTTAAATCCTGAACAAGACGTCTTTCCACACTTCTGTTGTGAAATGACATGTTGCTCAATATACTATAACAGCTGCACATCATGTTTATAACAGCAGTCATAAAATGACTATCTTGAACATTTAGGGTCAAAATTAAACAAAAAAAAAAAGAGAGAGCGAATGTGTGACGAGTGGATGTGTTAAAAGTGAATGTGTAAAGAATGAATTTGCCGGGCCCTGCACTTCTCTAGTCAGATGGATTCTTCCCACGGTGCAGGGACAAAAGGGCCATGCATATCTGCATCTGTTCACATGTCCCAAAGAGCCTTGCATAAATGAGGATATAATTCCAGTATCTCAAAAAGAAAGGAAACTCTTTGCAAAAAACGTTGTTAATACACCAGTTAGGGTAACTTAATGCCACAAAAGTAGGGAAATGTGGCGTTAAAGTTTCCAACCCTAACTCTCCACCCCCCCAAGCAGTAAAAGGAAAAAAACATTAGAGGTTTGGGTCTCCAGAATCTTAGCGAATCAGTGGTGGGGTCTTCCTTGGGGTTGTGGTCCCTAACAGTCACCCCATTCCATGAGCAAATATGGTCAGATGTGATCTGTTTCTTCAGGCAGGACCTAGTGGTCATTGGCAACATGTGGGGAGACACAGATCTGTACATTTAAACACTATACCAGAATGGGGTGAGCCTGAAAACCTCAAGAAAGATCCAACCCCTGATTCGGCATGACTCAGGAGGGCCCAAACCGTAATGATTTTTTCCTTTTGCTGCTTGGGGGTGGAGGTAGAGAGTTAGGGCTGGAAACCTTAATGCCACATTTCCTTACTTTTGCAGCATTAAGTTAGCCTAACTGGTGCATTAATGCAGGTTTTTTTGCAAAGAACAATATATAGGGCCCGATTTTAAGAAGGAAATGTTTGACATGGGGTGCCTGCAACAAATGGGTATGATGCAAGTGGCACTTTGCATCATTTGTGGCAATCCCAATTTTTGAATGCAGGCTGCATTGAAATCAGGATATCTTTCACCAAAACCACCATGCACCACCCTTGCAAAAGTGCCCTTGCGCCAAGTCGCAAGGGGGCTTTAGCTATGGTGGGGATGCACCATCCCTTTTTGAATTTAGAAGCTCCACCGTGGTAACAACTGGGGGCTGATCTTAGACTAGCCAGGAGGTGGTCTAAGGGCCATGCACCACTGCTGGGCTGGGCAGAGGGATTGGGGGTGCTTCAAGGATGGGGACAGAGGCAGAAAGAGCATGGATAGTGGCCTAGAGAGCAATGGGGCCCCAGTGGCTTTGTGTAGGTGATTAGGTGGCGCCCTGCGGAGGGTGCCTGCACTAGTACAGACAGCTGATTGGCCCAGGTACAGGAAGTTTGGCTGGAAGGGGACTGGGACCTAGCTTCAGGGGGACACAGCCCTGGCACCTGCCCCATAGGTGCCAATGACCCCAACACCGTTGGCCGGCAGCCGTGACTGCAGGTTGCAGGGTGCAAATGGTGATGGGAATGGTCCTTGGGCACTGCTACAGTCCCCTGATACCCGTTCCCCCGCATGGAGGACAGATGTTGCCCACCGACGGTGTTGCGGTCACTGGCACCTATGGGGTAGATGCCAGGGCTGTGTTCCTCTGAGGCTGGGTCCTGGTTCCTTCCTGCCAAACTCCCTGTACCCAGGCTGATTGTCTGTCTGTACTAATGCAGGGCATTCCCCGCAGGGTGCCACCTCATCACCCTCACATTGCTGCCATGCCCCCATCACTCCCTAGGCCACCCCCATGCACCTTCTGCCCCCCCCAGTCTCCTCCTGGCAGGCATATTCACCCACCACCTTCACGGCCCCTCTAGTGTAGTGCTTGGTGGAGAGGTTGATGGATTCCTGCATCAAATCCTGCAGGTACACCAAATCTTCAGTGCAACCCTGTAGCTGTGGCAACTCTTGGGTCTTTGGCACTCGGACCCCACTTTTTATAAAATTGGGTGCGGTGTCCCTGACACACCCTGAGTTTGCATAGCCCTAGATTGCCGCAACTTGCGACAGTCAAAGGACTCTTTGAAAATTGAGCCCATGGAATGAATTTGAAAGCAAGCTTAATATACAGCAAATTAAATAAAGCAGAAGGAAAACAGCAGATAAAGTAATAAAATACATTTATTTACATTATGTAAATTTATTGCTCTGATAAAATGCAAATGCTATGAAATTATTTGTTTTTTACTGTTGTTTAGAGAGTTACATTTATTTTTTTAACTCCCTGTTTATACTCCCCCTGCCCCCCTAAGCTCCACCGCCTCGGGAGTCACCAATTGCACCTGCCCTGCTTCACCTTACCTGAAGCTCATGGTAGGCACCAGATCAGGACAGGCAAGTGGGCTTATGGGTCTGCGCTGAGGTGATCCATCTTCCCGGAGCCTAGGGAGTGATTTTTCCACTGTTCTGTGTGTGGCATGCACTCCCCAATGTCAAGGCGTAACCACTGACATCTGCAATGCATTTTCTCCCTCTTTGTATGGCAGCGTACTTGCTGTGCCTCAGGCCTCCGCCAGAGGCCAGTCAAGCTCCGAGCCTAAACCCCCCTCCCTCCCTGGAGAGGAGAGCTTTCCTCTGGACTCTCAATCCTTCTCCCTCCCTGCCGACCCCCAATGGCCCGGGCTCATTCCCAAACCCAGGTCGCCGGCATGGCGCAAGGTGTGGCATCCAATGCCTCAACCCTCAGCGCCACTGGGCCGGCGAGAGAGTTAAATTTTTTTTTGGCCTCTCAAATGATACCATGACCTGGTTCAAGAGCTCTTTTTCCAATCACTCACAGCAAGTAAAGAATGACAACACCCTATCCAAAAGCAGATCTATTCACTCTGGTGTTCCCCAAGGCCCAGTCTTGGGTCCACTTCTATCTAGCATATTCCTCAACTGACTCTCGTCTGCCTGTCAATGTCAAATTCTACTATATGCAGATGATGCAGTCCTGTTTACAAGGGACCCTGACCCAGAACAGCTGGAGAGGAAGCTTCAGGATAGTTTCTTGGATGTAGAACGTTGGTTTGGTGAGCAAACATTCATCTTTAATTACAAGAAAACTAAACTAATGTTGTTCTTCAGCACCTAGAACAGGCAGTGCTCATACCCTCACAATATCACCAGCATGACTGGGATACCACTGGAATTAGTCCAACACTTTAAATATCTAGGGTTTACACTGGACAACAATGTGTCTTATTGCTACACATTGACAACACCACTAAGGCAGTCAACAGGAGAATCGGCGTCCTACATAGACACAAGCAAAGTCTCTCCCAGGAGGCTCTCAATTTGGCCATCCACAGCTCAGTGATCTCGTTCATTGACTATGGACTCATAATATATGGCATAGTAATGACAATGGCTCTCCGATGTATCACAGTAGCTTTAAACAAAGCTTGCTGACTGGTTATCATTTCCCCTATGTTAACGCACACCTGTGAGTTGTATGAACAAGCAAACCTTTAGTTCAATGCCAAACTCAGGTACCAAACCTGTCTTCTGGCCAAAAAGTTTAGGCAAGGCATGGCTCCTGCTGGGGTGTTGGAGCTCCTTACCTCTACTGAACTTCATTGAATCACCAGGAGCACCGACAGTATGACCTTCAAAGCTCCCCGCTGTCACATCTCATTAGGCCAGAGGGCCTTTACTGTCGTGCACCGTCATGCTTGAATGTCCTGCCCCTTAACATCTCTTCTGTCTCATCACTTGGCACTTTTAAACAAAAACTTAGGAAGCATCTAGTCTCCATGGCCTGTTGTGACTGCATACCCTAATCACCGTCTGGCTCTAAAACGTGACTCCCCAACACTCCCAACACAGGTCTTCCATCTTTCAGCCCACTGGCCATGTTCCCATCTCTTGACGTGGTCCTGTGGACTGAAATTCTCTTTTCTAAACTTCACACTTATCTGCTCACTCCCTCATCCCTCTTTGCCTTAGCCCTACCCCGACTTGAATCTCTCACTCCGCTACTCATACCTTCCCTTCCCTGTCCACTCCCTTGAATTTGATATACAGTCAAATCCACTTATAGCGCCCGTGGGTAAATTGGGCACTCATTTTTAGTGGCCATTTTCAAGTTGCCCAAAGCCATCCTTGTATGTTTTCCATGCTAATTGTTACTGTTGCACCGTCTATTAACCACCATCTATATCGCCCACTTGACAGCTGTCAGTGGCTGTCAATTCCAACCGTGCAAGGTGCAAATGATTGTAATTACAGTGCAATCAGTTGTGCAGCTTTATACTGTGAGCGTTAATGGCAGCAGCTCATTGTCAGCTTGTTCTCAGTTGCCGAGATGTCAAAACGAAAGGCTATGTCACTCGGTGACAAAGTTGAAATGTTAAAGAAAATAGATGCCTTGCCCAAAATGAGTCAGCGCGACTTGGCGCAACTTCTGTCTCTGCCTAAATCAACCCTTGCAGATCTTTTACTGGTGAAATAACAGATTCTTAGTGATTGGCACCGAAATGTTAACCCTGACCGTAAAGAAAACGGGAAGGAAAGGATGGTGAGTGAAGCAGAAGAGGCTTTGGTCCGGTGGTTCACTAATGCCCAAGGGTGTGATGCACTCATAAGTGGCCCCCTGCCTATCCAGAAAGCCCAGGAACTAGCAACTGCATTAGAGCATACAGAATTCCAGCCTTCTGAAGGGTGGTTGCACCACTGGAAAGTGAGAAACAACATTGGTTTTCGCAGACAGCATGGAGAGAAACAAAATGCTTACTCTGCCAGTGCTGAACACTGGCTAGAAAATGTTTTGCCCAGTTTGCTGTCCTCCTTTGCCCCTGGGACATTTTCAATTGTGATGAAACTGGCCTATTTTTTTGTTTCATCGGCCAGGGAACACTCGCTTTCAAAAGCGAGGCACTAATGGGGCAAAAGAAAGCGAAGGAGAGAGTTTCAGTTTTAATATACTGTAACATGGATGGAACTGAAAAAACAGAGCTTGTTGTTGTTGGAAAATCAGCTTCCCCATGTTGTTTCAGAGGGTAAGCCATCTGCCAGTTTTCTACCTGGCTAACAAGTCTGCGTGGATGACTTCGGTCATTTTCACAGAATGGATTCAGATTTGGGACCAAAAACTACGTGGCCGTAAAATTGCTCTGCTGTTAGACAACTTTTCAGGTCACCCAGCTGTCCCAGGGCTATGCAACATCACCCTAATTTTCCTACCACCTAACACTACCTGCTTCATACAACCCCTTGATCAGGGCATAATTTACAACATGAAGCAGCACTACATAAGGCGTATGTGAAAGCGAGTCCTGGATGACATCGACAGCAGCGCTGACACACTCCTTACATCAGCACAATGTGTTAAAAAACTAAACTTACTGGACGCAGTGAGACTGTTAAAAACTTCCTGGGATGCTGTCACTTCACAGACCATACAGCGCTGTATCCGCAAGGCAGTATTTATGAACCGGGCTGAAAACCTTGACCAAGAAGAGGGTCCCTCAACATCCCAAACAGCCACTACTGATGAACTGAACCTTATAGCAGAAATTGAAGAAAGTGTAAATACGCCTGAGGGAATGACGGCAGAGGAGTTTCACACAGTGTGTCTCCTAGGAGATGGGGAGGAGGATCCCGCAGCTGATGACATCACGCAGGTTGTAGAGAACATGCACTCGGAGGAAGTGGAAGAAAGAGGATTCGGAGCAAGATGAAGATCTGCCAGAGGCTACAGTTTTGCCGAGTGATGTTAAACATGCTCTCCTTACTCTATGAAGAGCAATGGAACAATCTGGATATGCTGCCTGACTGGAATGCTCTCGCTGCCGCAGAAAGAGTGTGGAACCCCTATTGTCAGAAATCGGCAACTCAGAGTAAAATCTTTGACTACTTCAAGAGCTTATAATTGAGCTGTAATTTCTTGTTTGCTTGTTTCTTTTGTCACTGCGGGTTATGCTTTATGTGCTGTGTGCTGTGGGGAGATCGCATAAAAAAAATTTCACTGTAATTCCTTAGTATGCGGGGTTTTTTAAGCAGTGGGTATAGCGACCATTCGATAAAACGGGCAAATAGTTAATGCACATATGTGCCTGCTATAAGCGGGTTTGACTGTATTTGCACATAGCCTGTTCTTTGTTTTCTTTCTTTCTTGGGAATGTGGTCCTAAAATGTACTGCACTTTATGTATAGTCCTGCATATACCTAGTACCTGTATAATCAATATGTTGTTACTGTTTTATTTGTTGTTACTGTTTTATTTTTTACTACTTTATCGGACGTAGAACCTGTGTGATGAGTTTGTTCTCAAAGGTGTTAATCCAAGAACACAATAAAGAAATAAAAATGAATAAATTCCAGGATGTCACTGTTTTCTTGTGAAAGCTGAAAATCATTGTCCTTGTTAGTAGACAGCAACTGTAAACTGCTGCGTTGGTCATCACCAGTTAAGTAATGCTGCATTTCTAATAAAGGAGACCAGTAAACAGTGGCATTCTTCCAGCAGTGCTTGAGGAACTACACAGCACAGCAGCCCAAAGTTAATAGGGGATTGAGCTGTGGATTTCTGTAGCCTAGCAAATGATGCCCTCTGTTGATTCATGTCTGGAACAGCAACATAAGGACTGCAGGCTATGTTACTGTCAGCACACTTGAACAGAATCCACTCCTTTTCAAGATTACGAGCATCAGTCTGTTGTGCTGTGCATCCCCAACTAAAAATGAAACAAACACATTTGACATACTTTCTTTTCTTAAACGCTTTTCAGTCCAAGCTGGTGCCTCCAGCCAACCGCCAGCCCCTTGCACTAATTATACCCAACCTTAGCGAGGATGTCAGGTGAAAGGCTTTAATCTCTCCTGAATCCAGTTAGAGGAAAAGAAGATCAAAGCCTTTCAAGCGAGGTCCTCTCTTAGCTCACCATTGCACACCAGGGAGAAAGAGCATCACCCAGAGAGCTGTTGAGGCTTGAAGCCAGTCGCTGAAATTAAGTTAAAAAGTAAGACAACTCGTTTGTTGTGTTGCCAAATAGCAGCACATTGGTCTCAGCAGCAAGGTACAGTAACCCTATGGTAAGATGCTCTCAAGTGTATTAACCGGAGCACTTTTCTGTCCTTTACCTGAAAACAGTACCTGCTCTTTGAGTTCATGCTAAACTCTCTTATGACTGAGACTTCTTTAAGATTTTAGTGCAAAAGCCTCCATCTGCTAATGTCCTCCAGATCGCTTTGTGCATGTCTGGAAGTTATCTGTTGTGGAGTGCGGCACACTGATGCTTAGCAAAGTCATTTCATTTATATTAGGATTGAAACACCAGCACAATCAATGAGGAACTACAGTAGGTACCCAAAACTCCACAGAAAATCTCTGCCTCCTTATATAATGTTGTGACATCTTAGGGCTGTCATATCTGAGTACCTCAAAGTGGCAGGGAAGTGTGACAAAGAAGTGGGTAGGGCTGTTGGGATGCTGGGGTGCATAGGGAGGGGTATCTCCAGCAGGAGGGAGGGAGGTGGTGTTGCCATTGTATTGCTTGCTGGTGAGACCTCACAAGAAATGCTGTGTACAGTTTTGGAGACTGCACCTCAGAAAGGATATAGACAGGGTGAGGGACAGTCTAGAGGAGGGTAACTAAAACGGTGCAGGGTTTACACAAGAAACCCTACAAGAAGAGACTGAGGAATTTCAACATGTACACCCTGAGAGAGAGGTGACATGGCAGTGACCTACAATACAAGTACCTCACAGGGTGAACAGGGTGCTGGGGTGAAGTCTCTTTCAAATGAGAATGAGCACCAACACCAGGGGCCATACGAGGAAGCGTGGGGGATGGGGAGTTCAAGAGAGATGTGAGGAAATATCTCTTTGCTGAAAGGGTAGTAGACACCTAGAACAGACTGCCGACATAAGTGATGGAGGCTAAAACAGTGGGGAGTTTCAAGCATGCGTGGGATAGACATAGGGGTATATTGTAAAAGATGTAGCGATGCAGTGAGGTGTGAAAATCGCTGGAAACCAGATATGGTCTGCAGAGGCAGATTAGGCAGGGAACATCTAGGCAGGTATTTTTCTGCCGACAAATTTAGTGTTTTATGTTTCCACCACTTCCCCACAACTTCCATGTCAGGATGCTTCTTTGTGGTGGGGAGACAGGCTGCACAAAGACAGAACATGTCATGGATCATCCTGCTGGGTTGAAGAAATGTTCCCACATTTTCTCTCCCCCTTCAGATGCAGGAACAGTTACCACCACATACATACAGCAGCTGTACACAGAGTATGACCGTGCATCTCTCCCCACAGCTGTCCCTGTGGGGAATGGACAACTTTCCATGTTGAGGAGGTCTGCGTTCTGTGAGATTCCTCCTCCCCCCTCCAGTGCCCTGGGTCTAATCCCAACCCTAGATCAATGGCATTATGAGTGCCGGCACTGTGGCTAACAGACTGGCCTGTACAACCTTCAGATTTTAAGAGTGATGCCAAAAAACCTTCCAAGCTTTTGCTTGTGGTTTGTTTTGTAAGCCATGAGTGGAAATATATTACATAGAATTACATGGAAAATTGTCAGCACGTACGTTGGGGGGGCGCTTGGCCCACTCAGTCTGCCCATTTTCTCTACCTAATGTAATACCACCGACCCTACTTGGTCTCCGGCTTTGCCCTCCATTCCAAACATATAATATTCTTTTTATGTTTATCCTGCACATTCTTGAAACCCACTACAGTTTTTGTTTCAACCACCTCTGCTGGAAGTCTATTCCAGGCATCCACCACTCTTTCTGTAAAGTACTTTCTAACATTTCCCCTGTATCTACCACCCCCACCCCTAGCGTCATAGCATGTCTCCTTGTTCTTGAGCCCCATTTGTTTCTGAAAAGTGCTTTTCTCTTGTACCCTATTTATACTGCTGAGGTATTTGAAAGTCACTATCATATCTCCTCTCTCACTCCTTTCCTTTAGGGTTTACATATTGAGATCCTTTAGCCTCTCCTCAGAGGACTTTTGACGCAGGCCCGGCATCATTTTAGTTGGTCTTCTTTGGACTGCCTCTATCCTTCTATGAAGATATGGCCTCCAAAACTGAACACAGTACTCCAGGTGAGGTTTCACCAGTGTTTTATACAATGATATAATTACCTCCCTCTTCCTGCTGGTGATACCCCTCTCTATGCACCCCAGCATCCCCATAGCTCTCCCCACTTCCCTGTCACACTGCTTGGCCACCTTGAGGTCATCAGAACTGATTACTCCCAGGTCCCTTTCCTACTTGGATGTCGTCAGTACCACCCCCTCCATCATGTACTCTGCCCCCAGGTTTTTGTGCCCAAGTGCATGATCTTCCACTTCCTCACATTAACTCTCAGCTGCCACACTTTTGACCACTCTTCCAGCTTTCTTTCACTAATCATTCGTTCCATCCCTCCTGGAATGTCTGCCCTATTACAGATCTTTGTGTCATCAGCAAAAAGGCATACCTTCCCTTCCAGCCCCTCTGCAGTGTCACTAATAAAGACATTAAAGAGAACTGGACCCAGTACCTATCCTTTTGGCACCCTGCTGGTCACTCTCCCGTCCTCAGAATGAACTCCATTGACTCATGCAAGTGGAGTGCTGCACGGGGAGGGATGGAGGGGAAGGAGTGGGGGATTGGGGAGTGGGGAGGGAGGGGTTTCAGGGTTAATACATATGTGTATTGTTTATGGATGGTAACTTGAGAGTTTGTTTTTGTTGATATGAACTGTGGTGTTATTCTGTTTAATGTACTCTGTATTGTCTTAATTTGTTTGAAAATTTGAATAAAACACATTAAATTGCAGTGTGCACTCCATTTACCACCACCCTCTGCCTTCTATTTTCCAACCAATGTATGTATTTACATATATATAATTTTACTGTTTAGGTTAACCAATTCCGCTATAGCAACATAATGGCATGGTACTGTAAAGATGGAAGAGACTTAGTGCCCATATTTTCCACCCCTTCTGCCACGTGGCAGGGACTGTACCCAAGTTGAGTGTGGACACACATCAAAGCTTAACAGCCAGACTGCTGCCTCTCCTTATGCTGTAAAACCCTAAGTGTCCTTCTCCCTCAGGAATCTGTCTAGTTCTGCTTTAAAAACCTGAACAGTGCTAGCTTCAAATGGTATTCTACATAGGTTATTTCACATGTTAGCCACCAATTGTGTAAAGTAATGGTTTTTAATGTTTTCCCTCATTCTGTTGCCTCCCCATTTGAGTATGCGTGCTGTAGTCCTGATTGCACTCACTGCTTTTTGTATGAAGAAATGTTTTGTAAAGTTTCCACTCATCCTGGTGCCCCCTCCACCCAGTTTATGTGCATCTCCTCCAATCCTGATTGTGTTCCCCACCTCAAACATTTGTGTATGCTCCACCTGTCTATCCCCATTGCACTGTGCTTATGTCCCCTCTCAGCCTTCTGTTCTCTAAGATGAATCATTTATTGTATGTGCAGTTTCTAGCTTTTGCATCCTACAATGCTAGACTCTCTCAGTCTCTTCACTGTCCTTTCTGTACTGTTATGACCAGAACTGGACATACAGTAATACTACAAGTGTAGTCTAACCAAGGTCTTGTGCAAGGGAAGGATCACCTTCCTTGACTTGCTCCTTATGCCCTGCTAAGGCATCACAACACAGTGTTTACTGTCTTGCCTGCAGCACAACACTGCCTGTCTGGCTTCAATTCCCTGCTCACAGTTACCCCAGAACCATTTCCTCAGTTGTGGTATCCACTATTGCACCACACAGGATGTAAATGCACCCCAGATTCCTCACCCCTTGCTGTAGTAGTACCTAGCAATTCTATGTTATTGAGTTTTGTTGACCCGGTATGCCCACTGAGACTAGAAGTCCCATTTTCAGGGGCGACTGGGGGGATACAGATGGTAACCAACTGAAATTGAACCAGATTAAGCTGTTGGTGGTATTTTTAGTGAATGGGGGAAATTTGGCCAGGACACTGGGGAAATTTCTCTACTCTTGTCGGCAGAGGGCATTGTGAGTCGCCAAGCAGGATTTCCAGATGGAAGAGGATAGTGGAGGAGGCCAGTTGGATGAACACCCGCTGCAAAATTGCATCAGCGAAGGGGGAGACGCAGCTGGGATGCACCTACCCAGTGGCCTATATCCTCGCTACACACTTCGGCACAAAATGGTGTTGTTTTCACTGATAGCTGTCTGCCGATAGTAGGCCTGGAGGGCCTATCACAAGAAATTCTCGATGGTAACGATCTGGCAACAGGGTTTCCTGCAGTCACTATATTGCACTCCTCTCCACAAGATGAAGATTATAATTCTGCTCTTTTGAGTGAAAAGTGCCACGCTCTAGAAGTGGCGACGGCTGAATTTCAAATGGCTCAAAAAATGATTGAAGAGGAGCTCCATAAGCGTCCTGTCATGGATTCACCCTCTGCAACCACAGGTAGTACTTCTAAAGTTTTTGTTTCCTCCATTTCACCAGCACCACAGTCGGGTGCTTCCCCAACCCAGACCCCTCTCCCTGTATGGGAGAATGATACAGAAGCACAATGGTTCCCGAAGATAGCCCTGGTTCGAGCGGGCTGGTTACAAATTGAAACAGGTCAGTGGATCACTGATCCTAATATTCCTATTCCTGGGGTATCTGGGGAAGGAGAAATCGAAACAGGTAAAAGTTTTTTGAATATGGACATAGGCCTTCCTCCTTTTGAAATCCTACAGATTAGTAAAAGCCATAGGATTAAAGAACAACAAAATGCTGATTCAGTTCCTCCTGTTTTACATTTAAAGTCTCCCGATGATGATTTATTACAAAATACTGACACTTCTAACTTCCCTTGTGGTTCTGGGCCACAAGAAGCAACTTTAAATATAGCTCTGGAAACTAACTCTCAAGTCCCAGGTTTTTACCTGTGCTGGAAAATAACTCAAATATAGCACAGGATGTCCCAGGCCTGCAAGAACCAGTACCTACCTATGCTAGCCTTTTTAAAAAAAAAACAATATCTCTTGCTAAGCGTCGTAATCCTGAAAGGCTATGTTTTTTAGGTTCTATTGATAACATGCCTGATAGGTTTTATGTGGGCTGAGTTTTGATCAAACAAATGTTGGGGTTCTCACCAAGTGAGTTTATGCTTTGATTCACTCCCCGGGGGAAAATACATTTGATATTAGTTTTCGGTCTCCTGATTTACCGAATAAATTTTGGATGAAGTTTGCTATCTTAAAAACAAATCCGGCCTGGGCTCATTTTCAGCCTATACCCCTGACAAAACAATCCTTTAAAGTTGTTACGGTTCTTTTTCAAAAAGAAGGAGTAAATGTCGAGGACATTTCTTACTGGCTAGAACGCAGATGCAAGTTGCAAAGTAATCCTGAGCCTATCCTTGACTCAGAAGGCTTTTGGAATGGGGGTTGGCGATATAAAATTAATTTACCTCAGACTGATGAAGGTTTACAGCATCTGCCTAGTTGCTTTTATCTGGGCCGGGATAAAGGATTTATCTTTTACCTGGGCCAGCCCCATCATTGTTATAAATGCGGCTCAGGACGCCATCTGAGTTGCACTTGTGATACTGTAAAATGCATCCAATGTGGGGAACTGGGACATTTGATGTTGGACTGCCATCATCCTGCTAAATGCTCCCTTTGTGAAGACCTATATGCTTATACAGATTGTCCTTGAGCTGCTCAAAATAAAACTAATGGGGATTTCTGTATTCAAGATTTCTTTGTGAATACAGGTGTACATGCTGCCCAACACCAGAAACCAGCACCACCACCCCCGGAAGAGATCTGGCTCCGATTCTTTTAACTCAGGAAGCTTCCCCTACTGAGCCTAACAACCTAGTCCCTGAGCATGTAAACAGTGCCCTTCAAGATGATAATATGCCAATTCAAACATCCCCCCATTAGAGGTATCCCCTTCTTCTGTCCAAATGCCTCTTCCCCCTCGACCTTCAGAGGATGTGTTTCAAGTTGTTTCTCATTGACACCACAGCCTACGATCCAGGTCTGTGACAGTTACAGTGACTGAACCAGAGTCAGAGCTCTCTCTACAAAATTCCTATACAGTTCTACAGGATGGTGAGGGCACTGAATCTGACTCTACTTTGGTACAGTCTTCCCAACCGGAA
Source organism: Neoceratodus forsteri (assembly GCA_016271365.2). Taxonomy (NCBI): domain Eukaryota; kingdom Metazoa; phylum Chordata; order Ceratodontiformes; family Ceratodontidae; genus Neoceratodus; species Neoceratodus forsteri. Next base: position 1,700,783,921 of record CM057455.1, read on the forward strand.
GTCCCCTCTGATGTGGATTTATTAGAGCAACCTGGTACTGGGAAGAAAAAGAAATCCCGCTAAGGTTCACGTAAATGGACTAAAAAGAAATAAGATTACCATGTACTCCTTGTGTGTCGTGAGCCTGTCTGTATTTTTCTTCCCAGATGAGTTATCCTACCCTTTTGTTTTTCTTATGACAGGGATTAATACCATTACCATTGCTTCTCTTAATGTTAATAGTATTTTCTCTGTTAGGAAAAGAGCCTTGATATATTCTTTATTTGATAAAGGGGATCAAGATGTGGTTTTCTTTCAGGATACTTGCCTCCACACTAAAGCTGAGTTAGAAATGGCAGCAGAGGACTGGAAATGGGGAGTTATGTATGGGTACTTTGGTGAGGATAATTGTAGTGGCATGGGTATTGGAATAAATAACCCTTCTGCTAAGTTACTTCAATTACTTGAATTAATTCCTGGGAGAGTCTTGCTTTTAGATCTGAATATATGTGGACTTCAGTGCTGTTTTATTAATGTTTATGCTCCTCAATTGAAAACAGCTAGGATTGGCATGTTTAAAGTGATTCAGCTGTATTTATTTACAGCAAGGTATGTGTTTCTTGGTGGAGATTTTAATTGTAGCAGATATTTAACAGATGGGGGGAAATAAGAAAGTTTTTTTTGTGATGCACACTGTTTAAATGATCTGTTACTACAAACAGGACTAAGATATGTTTTGGCATTATCGGGAGCCCCTCAGAAAACCTATTTTCAGGAAACTTTAGCTACAAGAATTGACTTTTGTTTTTTATCAGACTCCTTAGAAGTAGTCAAATCATTAACGGTACCTGTCGCCCCATTTGATCATGCTATTATTCAAGTGACAGTATCTAGCCATGAGATTCTACATCATGGTCCTGGTTATTGGAGACTGAATATGACTTGCAAATCATGTGATTGTGAGGTACTTCCATCAGCTTCTGTGCTCTGGGAGTGCTTTTGCTGTTTTCTGTGGTTGGAATGCATCTGAAATCTTAAACAGTTGTAAGGAAAGTTGCTGAAATCTGTATTTCAATGAATTATTTTATTTTAGAATGTTCCTTGTAAACTGTTGTTTGTGGGAAGTAAACCCAAACAGTTTAAAAAGACGTTTTTAGAAACTAGTATTGCTTGTAAAGTCTGCTTTTTGGGGGGCATGAATCCAGTCTGTTTGCAAATCTGTTTTTTGTGGATTGCTTTTTAAATCTTCTTGTTGGGAGATCAGGGGAGGAGTTACTCAAACTATTAAGAAACCTTTTTTATGAATGTCTAGTTTTGAAATTGAGTTAGAAATTTTAAAACCTTGCTGGCTGGTGATGTCATAATTGATTAATTATTGTATTGATGAAATCATAATTACTGGTGACCCCTTTAACACACAGACCAGAACCACCTTTCAAACACCGTAATAACCGGTAGAACCAATTATTATGGCGTTCAGAAAGCACCTAACTTGCACTGTCCTTGACTGCCACTTTCACTTTCTTGTAGCGTAGTGTGACCGAGCGGTGTTTGTTCAAAAAAACCCAGAAAACTTAGACAAAGTCGAATCCTGTTTTAAAAACCCTGTCCCTTGTAGCAGTTAACTTAGTTTTAGTTATTTATTTTGTGTTGAAGCCACCGAGTACAGACTGAGGAGAGCAACTGACTTGGCGGCTTCAGAAAATGACAATCAACCATAAGTGAGTATTGTGACTTCAGAAAACGATATTCAAGTGCAAGTGAGTGTTGCTACGGCAACACTCGCTTACGCTCGAATCTCGTCTTCTGAAGCCGCTGAGTCACTCGCTCTCCTCACTCTATACTCAGCTGCTTTAACACAAAATAAATAACTAAAACTAAGTTAACTGCTACAAGGGACAGGGTTTTTAAAACAAGATTCAAGTTTGTCTACATTTTTGGGTTTTATTTTGAATGAACACCACTCGGTCACGCTACCTTGAACCAGAAATTATAAAAAATAAAGGTTTTGCAACTGTTGTGTTATTGGAATTTTTTACACACCTTTGGGGTGTGATGACCTCATAAACCTCTCGAGCTTCGCTCTTGAGGTTTATGGGTCATCACACCCCTCGAGTGTGTGAAAAAAGTCCATAACACACAGTGGCATTACCACTATTCTATATATAATTGTTTTAGTACTGTAGTTTATGGCTTACTGTATAATTACCATGGTATGTATTGCAGTAAACCTTTAGTTGTCCTATGGAGAAAAAGACCTCAACATGTAATATATACTGTATAAATAGGGGATATGCCATGGCCAGACTCAAAATATGCAATTTATCTTCAAGTGTGAGGGGTGAAACAATAACATGTTGGTGGCAGAGCCACATGTGACTTATGAAAGTCCTCACCATCACAAATGATGATAATGCACTTACTCTGAGTCAGACCACTCTGTTTTCAATTTATACATCAGATTGTTAGTTATAGCTTATAAATTTGTGGTTTGTTTGAAAATGTAAATAGTTTCTCTTTGATTTCAGCTGATGTCTTCTGCGCTATATGGTGCTATTGTGATGACAAAAGTATTATGAAAGCCACACTCATGTTGGTTCATTATTCAAGTGTAATGTACCTAACATTCAAGATATCAGTTATGACAATACTTATCAACAAGATATCATGAGGTTAAATACAAAGATGTCACTTTATCTTCTCATTTTTATCTCCGGTGGTAGTGTATATGTGTTTTATAAATATACATTGTATACATACATAAAATACACATGGGTAGAAACTCTTCCATAGAAAAAGCCAGGCCTCTCATTTATTTCCCATATGGCAGCTTAATTAAGTGCCATATGCCACCCAGTTAAGTGCCATTTACCTATCCAGTTAACTGCTGCCACTTATTAAACAACCTACAAACACTGTAATTCCACATAAGCTGATTATTACAACTTTATTAATACATGTAACAGCCACCTTATTAACACATGTAACAACCACCATAAATATGTGCCATGTTTCAGAAATACAGCCCTGCTAAAGCAGTACAAAAACCCAATTACTTGACCTAGCCTAAAACCCTATCGCTAACCAGGCACCTACCTCCAGCCACACTTACCAATCAGCCATGTCCATCAATTCTCTACTTCAACTACTGAGCCCTCCATGCAGCTGCCAACTCATTCTCCATGCTGCTGATGCCGCCACCATGTCAATACTGACCACCACTACCAAACACACACACACCACAAACTGCTGCTCCCGACTGCACAATGCAAAGGGGTCTCCTGACTGCAACCTCCATGCTGTAGGATATCAGATATCACGCCACTCCCTGGGGCCATCCTGAAAGAGAAACTAAAGGACGACCACTGCAGACATGCTTATTTTATAGGAGGACCACACATGATGGAAAAACAATGGCGACAAAAAACGTACCCTGTACACTACGAAAAATGTACTAGGACAAAAAAGGCAAAGTCAAAACCTGGAAATAATTACAAAAGTGATCTAACATTAAAACAACACCATCCTTATGTCTTGCATAAAACAAATGAAAAGTAAGCGCTATATTTAAGAAATATATCCATCTTGTGGGCTAACGAGCTCATAAAGCTGCTTGCCTTTCAAGTTCGTGTCCTTTAAGAGCTTGTTAGCCTCCTGATGGCTGTACTGTATTTCTCCATACAACACACTTACCTATCAAGATATATAGACAGACAGACAGATATGGAATATTACACTTGTCCTGACTGTATGATCAGATTTATTTTCATGAGCATCTCTGAACCTCTTCACTCATGATGGGTGTAGACATGAGTGCATATTTATATTTGAAGGTACCAGTGAAAATTAATCTGATTATAGAATCAGGGCATGTGTAATACTGAAGAAGGTAAATGCAACACAAAGATGCGTTGCTAATATACAGTAAATAAAAATCTACTCTTGATTGGCTAAATGGTTGCTTGATGGCATACAGACATGGATGCACATGAAACTAAATGTTTATTTTCATGTATGTCTACCTGCAGGACTAGAGAACATAACAACATAAGAACATAGGAAAGTACCAGCAGAAGGGACTATATGATTCATCTACTCTGCCCGTGTGGGCTACCCCCGGTCTTTTTTTCCTTCCTAAGTTTACGCAGTGCCTATCCCATGCTAGCTTGAACTTTCTCACTGTCTTTGCTGCCACAACTTCTGGGGGCAAACTGTTCCAAGGCTCCACCACCCTTTCAGTGAAGAAACACTTCCTGATGTTGGTTCTGAATCTGCCTCCCTGTAGACGCATGCTGTGCCCCCTTGTTCGTGTAGACGAGCTTTCTCTGAAAAGGTTCTGAGTTCGTACTGAGTTAATTCCTTTGAGGTATTTGAAAGTCTCAAACATATCCTCCCGTCCCTCCTCCTTTCCAGTGAGTGTATCTTGAGGTGGTTGAGTTTTAACTTGTAGGGTTCTCGATGAAGTCCGTGAACCATCTTCGTAGCTCTCTTCTGAACAGTCTCCAGATGATCTCTGTCTTTCTTGAGGTGTGGTCTCCAGAACTGGATGCAATACTCTAGGTGCAGCCTCACCAGGGACCTGTACAGCTGGATTATTACCTCGCTTTTTCTACTTGTGATGCCCCTACGTATGCATCCAAGGATGCCGTTAGCTTTCTGTGCCACCTTTTCGCATTGCCTGGTTGTCTTTAAATCATTAGATATGAGTACTCCTAGATCCCTCTCAACCTTAGTTTCTGTCAGTTGTTCCCTTCCTAGAGAATACAATTTTCTTCTGTTTATACCCACCGCATATGTGTGTGTGTATGTGTGTCTATGTTTTTTATTTATTTTGTGTGACACACACACCAATTATTTGCATTGTATATCTGATTAGCCTAATTAATGACAGTAGCCTCATTGTCACTGTATTTGCCATTATACAGGAAGCAGTGCTAATATTGTCACAGGCTCTTTACCTTAAACGTTATGGCTCGTGCTACATCTGTGTGCTTTGTTTTTCCCTCGGCAGATTTTCATCACAGTGAACTGCTTGAGCACAGATTTCTCCTCACAGAAGGGGGTGAAAGGGCTGCCTTTGATGATTCAGATCGACACCTACAGTTACAACAATCGCAGCAACAAGCCCATCCACCGCGCCTATTGTCAAATCAAAGTCTTTTGTGATAAGGTAAGACCAATGATGAATCTAGGAAGGGGTTTAAAAGGATTTATTTATTTCGCTACTAGAGGTGCATCATCTTGCAAACACATAAAGATGTCAGTAGAGTCCTAGATTCATGTGTGTTATAAAGCAGGAGCCTAGAATCCAGTCTCCTAATTGACTGAGACACATGTGAATACCACATGTTATTCACATGGGTCTCACACATACCCTGCCATTGGGTGAAGCAAGTTGCACGCACAGATGATATAGAGGGCATATTTTAGTTTATTTTGGAAAAGAGCCACGTGTTGTAATGGGGAGTTTATTTATCAGTAATTCCACCCAGCAAACAACACTCCTCTTCTGCTTGTGTTGGCTGGTGCACAGGGGGTGGGATTACCTGATGGTAATCCACACTTGTTGTGCCTAACTGCTTCAGCGTCCTCTGCTCCATAAAGTAGAACTTCCTGTCACAGAGGTGTAAACACAAGCTTATAAAAGTGTATGAACATTTACACCTTATGGTTTCTGATTTAAAAAAAACATCTGACTCTAACAATTCAAGGACTGGAATATGCATGTAGTGTGCTAAACATACATACAGATTCTATCAGCCGTGTTTACATAGAGACACAGATTATTTCTCGTCACTGTTTAATGGACACTGAGGTGTAAATATTCATGTAATTATGAACGAAACTGGATACATATGAAGCAGTGGTTAGAGTACCAGTTTGGGAACCAGAGATCACATGTTCAAACACCAGTAGAGCCAAATATTCACTGTATTCCCTTGGGCAAGTCAATTAACTTCCCAGTGCTCCAGTCCACACAGCTGGGGAAATGAGCAGAAGATAAATTCCACTGAAAATGAAATGTTTCCTTTCAGCTGTGCTGTCCAGTGTACAAAAAAATTGTAAAACTAATGTTATTTTTCATTGGACTAAGAATGTGCAATGGGAATGAGCTGGTAAATAAACACTGCTGTGCCCCTTTGTGTAGTTGGGTAATGTAGGGATGCCCAGAATTGGACAATTCTGATCCAATTCGACTGTTAAGGAATTGTGGAACTTCCAGTTCCTAATCTGACTCTGATCCAGTTCCTTAAAAGACCTCAAAATCAAAATCAGATGTCAAGTTGGAATCCTAAACCCTAAATCCCAAAGTAATATAGGTGTTAGGATTCACAGAATCTGGACTGCTCCTGGACTTTGGGCTTCCCTAGCCCTTGCAGCTTTGCATTTGTTGTTTTTTGACCCCTCCTGGCAGCTCCACTGTCATTGTCATCACATCCCCTCACATAACCGGGTGAGGGCCACTGCGGTGACATGGTTGGAGGCAGGGCATACGGCTTCAAAAGGTGAGCCACTCCACTAGAGTGGTGGGAGACTGTGGGGAGGCTGCTTTGTGTTTTTTTACATTTTTCCTCTTTTGCTTCTTTTTTTAATTTTTATTTTCTCTTTTATTATGTTAAATCAGTTACTGTTTAATACTATTTGGCTTTTTCATTATGCTGGATTGTATGATCTGATTCTATTTAGCACATTCGAGGGCACACCATGGATCAGGTAAATCTCATTTTGTCCATTTTCAATATGTGGCCATCATTAATTTTGATGCTGTCCTTTCCGACTTTTGTTGGCAAGGAATTCACTGAGCCCTAGTAATCGTGCCCCTTGGTTGGACTGGGAGGCCTTAGTCTTCAGGAATGCAACAGTATTACAAATGCACAAGGGGAGGTGGTTAGGGCTGCCTTGCCCCTGACTATTTTATAGGACTATGTACTAATGAATGTTTTTTCTAAATATTTGTCTGTCATCTCGGTTGGGTGTAACGTCACTAATTGTCATGTCAGAAGTAATGTTTTAGTTTAATATGTTAGACAAAGTCTGGGAATTACATCTATTCTGTTAGACATAGAAGATGGTTGCTATTATTGTTGCTGATTTCTGGCTCAATACATCCTCACCCTGGGGCAGTTACAAACTGTGGTTTGGCCAGGAATAAACTTTTCGGTTACTCAGATCTAAAGATTGTACATCTCAGCATACAAAGTCTCCCTGCTAAATTCAATTTGTTCGAAGAATTATCAAGTTGCATTGCTTTGATGTTGTAACTTTGTCAGAAACTTGGCTCATTGAAAGGATACCAAATTCTTAAATTTAATTGGAGGGTTGTTCTTTTTATGGCTGCATGGTGATAACTAGGTAGCATCTTGCTAACAAGATGAGAGGGAGCAGGGCCAAGAGGAACTGGAACTGATGTATATTACCTTTTACTTCCACTGTGGAGTTTCCTTACCTCATTGGTATGCATGAGATCCCTGCTTTTGTGCATCTGTCTGTGCCCCTCATCCCACTCTTCCTCCATCCAGATCTACTTTATTCATGAATCCATGGCTGTGGCACTTGTTTTCTGTGCCACCTCTGCAGCTGGAAGAATGATGTTGACTATACACAATACTTAGAACCACAGGGCAAGTGTCACTGACTGTAGAACAATTCTATCATCAACTAATGTAGATCTGACATAGCAGAGACAGTTTTTCCTCATACTATGTACTGAGTGAACAGACAAATGGAGAGAATGAGACAACACAGGCAGCCGAGCTGATAATAGGTTCAGTTTACATGGGTATGCACAGAGTGGCAAAGTAAACTGAAATCTGAGCTCTGGTTTGACTAGTCCTCTGCTGCCTATGTAATCACCAAGGAACTATACCAATCCAAAACTCTAAAACAAATAATTACACTGGTTTGCATCAGAATACAGTAGATGAAAAAAAAAAAACACATGGTATGTAACAGCTGGGTGATATCTTTTGTTAGTCTAATAAAAGGTTTCACTTGCATTTTATTTTTTATTTCTTTTACATCATAGACTGGACTAACACAGTTGTCATGTTTCTCCATCAGCATAGACCAATACCAAGGAGCAGCTTGTTAAGGAAGCCAGATGTACAAGTTTTATATAGAATGTTATATTCATTATGTAACCCCTAGATGGCGCTATCCCAGGGGCTACTACCCCTGCCTGATTTGCCACTAACAGGTTGAGGGGCCTGGATCCAATGGCGGGTGCCTCCACCCAGAGGTCAGGGTTTGCAATAGTTAAACTTACTTGGTCACAGCCCTCTGGGACACTGCAACCCCTTCTTCCCACTCAGTGGCCCACATAATAGCAGGAATTACCTTCACAGTATACACTTACCCCCAAGGCTGGTTCAGGCACCGGGACATCCTGTAAAATAAGATACAGTGCAACAATCACAGTACAGTACTTTAACATAGACAAATACCTCAGGCAGTATAACTTTGTTGAAACAAACAGCTCTGATTTATTTAGGGGATATAACAAGGACAGGGAAATCAGGTTAATTAGCTTATCACTTTACTATCTACCTATGGCTCTGTGCACAGGCCTATCCCTACCAGTTACTGTCCCTGGGTGCCCAGGCCCTAGTAGCTAGTCCAAACCGTGGCAGCTGTGAGGGCCCTTTCACACAGAGAAAAGGAAAATTAAACAGTCAGCAGTACAGTAATTCCATTTGGATTTAATGTGGCAATTCAACAGGGAAGCGACCCAGAATTAGTACTCACGACCTCCAAAGAAGATATGGTCCTTCAATGTCAGCAGGGCTACTTTTGATCTCAAGAGACTCCTCACACATTTATATGGTAAAAAAAGAAAGCACTATACCAGGCAGGCTGCATCTCTATCCAATCGTAATTACTGCACAATAACCAGGAGAACACACAGCAGATTCAGTTCCTGACAGACCGAGTGTAATTCAACAATTTCTTCAGTCTTCTACAGGGTGAGCCTGGTTTCTACTCTTCAGAGATCCTTTGATTCTTTTCACAGGACGGATTCAGTCCTAACAAGCAGTTACACAAGTTGTAGACCGAACTCTGGGCCTTGCACACGTTTTTGACTGAAACTGTGCACTGAAGGAGCACAGGGTTTCTTTCCCTTCACTTTCAGATCTCAAACTGAAACTCCCAACAGACAAAAACCAGGCACTTCCTTTGAGTTCCTCCCAGTTCTTGACTGGATTGGCTGTCACTCACAATAGACTGCTGCTGTTGGTCCAAAAGGCACGAAGTCTAAACTACATCTCCCAGAGTCACTGCCCATACAATCCTCTTGTGGCTGGCTCAGATTATGAGTCCCAAGTTCTGATTCGTCCAAGGCATCATTTTAGAGCTAGTTTACTCCCACACTGATTGGTCCAGTTCAGCAGTTCAAAACCAGAATGGGGAACTAGGCAGACAGTTCTGACTGCAAAGAAAGCAGGTTAGACAAACTGTAATTTTATTATTACTGTAAATGATTTCTGGCAATCAGTTACATCTTCAGACAGGTTCCTTTGCACTCCTAGTGACTGCAAAATGGGGTGAATTGGCAGCAGCTTGAGTGGTACTCAATCAAAGAAACACACAGTCCCCATACAAACTAATTATGTCTGCAAGCAGACAGCTCTTAAAGAGACAGTACCAGAGGTTCTAAAAACACTCACTGATAAATGGCTTAAACGCCAAACACCATTCAGGCTTGGAGCATTCAAGCAAGCTCCTGGAAGTCTTTTGGGAACCCCCATTTGCAGGGGGGTTACACCCTTCCTGGCCTGGGAAAAGCTTGACGTCCGCGTCAAGCAAGTACCCCCATAAGTTTCAACTGCAACCATATACATTTGCATTAGGCTCACACATGTAATCATCAGTCAATACATCATTTTACCAAGAACCATTTCTGAAACATTGCAGTACGTCACTCTTTACACAGTATAACACACACATTGTACCATAACTCAAGTTATTACCTCTTGTACATGAAACCTGAAGAGAGGGGACCCTTCCCTATCAGTTACCTTGGGGCTGGACGGGGCAAGGGCACCATACTTAGAGGGCAACACAAGTAACTTGGAGTTAGCACTAACGCTCAGTTTGGGCAATGAGCTCGGGGACACATACACTCCTTTATGGACAACATTGAGAGGCAGGTCCACTGGCCGGCCCAGGGAATCATAACTGAGGTGCACCACAGGCTTTACAGCTCGACCAGTCTTTCTAGGGGGAGCTGTTACAGTCTCTGCACTCTGAGCCTCATTTTCAGCATTGTTCTCACTTGTCAGGGGAGTCTCCATGGGGGTAGAGAGGCTGAACTTGGGGCACTTTCAGCTCCAGGAGTTACAGTTTCTGAGTCCACAACATTTGGCTCTGATGGAGAGCTTTCAGACACTGGCAGTGGACTGTCAGGGCACTCAAAATACTCTTCTTGTTCGGGTGTATCACCAGTCTGCCCCAATCTATCATTTTCTCTCCTGAAAGCTCAAACAGTTCAACCATGCACAATGATTCCATTTCATCTGATCTGATGCTTTGCACTTCACTTTCTGGGAGCATTGGCTCCAGGGATGAAGCTGGGGCATAGACAGTCCAGAAGGCCCAGCTTTGTCTCCAGTATTGACTAGGGATTGCCCGAAACAATTGACTCAGTTCGTAGAAGGATAGTATTCAAAGTCACTCACTTTCTTCTGATATGGACTGACAGTCATGCTCAACTGGGACTTGTGCAGGGGAACACTTTAACTCTGCTTCTGTAGGTGCAGACTTCCTTGATCTTTTCTTAGCAGCAGCTCTAGTCACTGGTCCAGAGGGGCATCTTCTGGGGGCTCAGACTCAATCAGGATTTGTCCAATGGGTAGTAAATGATTTCTATGCATTGTTTTACATCTTTGAATTGTTCTCAGGCCTTACTTTGTACACTGGCAGATCATCTAGTTTGCCCACTACAATGTGAGGGAGATGGTGCCATCTGTCACAATCTTGTGTTTGCCATGCAGTCCCAGATTTCTTAGCAATACCGATCTCCCTCCTGGAGTTCCTATGCTTTCACCTTTTATCATACCTTTCTTTGTTGGCCAGATTTCTTTTGGCAGCCATGGTTTGAGCCAGTTGTGCGCATGAGTTAGCTGGGCCTTTAACTTTGCACATACTGTAAATAGTTGTCAGCTTGAACCCCATCAGGAGAGACCCCAAAACACACATCTACCGGTAGTCGAGCTTCTCTTCCAAACATCAGGCGGTAGGGGAGAACCCAGTGGCATCACTTTGGTGCAGTTATAAGCATGTACCAGGGTGCTAATTTGTTGGCTCCATCAAACTTGTCCTTTGGGTGCAGGGTGCCTAGCATATCTAGCAAAGTCGGTTGAAACGCTCAGGCTGTGGGTCCCCTGGGGTGGTAAGGAGTGGTTCTGGACTTCTCACTCCCCACAGAGAAAGCATCTCTTTGATCAGACGACTCTCAAAGTCTCTCCCTTGATCAGAATGGATTCTTTGTGGAGCCCCATAGTGAACAAAAAGTTTTCTCACGAGTACTTTGGCTACAGTGGATGCTTTCTGGTCTTTGGTGGGAAAGCTTGGGCATATCTGGAAATGGTCAGTGACCACCAGCACATTACTGATATTTCTTTGATCTGACTCCAAACTCAGAAAATCAATACAGACCAGCTCCATGGGTGCACTGGTGGTTATGTTAACAAGGGGCAGCCCTCTGGGGCAAAGCTTTCCTCTGTAAGCAGCGACTACAAGTTCGCATTGTTGCTCCACATCAGCCCCCCATCTTAGGCCAATAGAATCTGGATCTCACCAAGTCAAGTGTTCTGTCTATACCAAGGTGCCCCATGTGGTTGTGCAAGGACCTCAATACTGAGTCTCGAAGGCAGTGGGCAGCACCAGTTGTTGTTTGTCTACTTGTCCCCCTCTGTCTACTGTTTCTCTATATAACAGTTTATTGATCAGTTTCAACTTAGGACCTTCTTTGTATAACAGTGCAGTTCTCAAATCAGTGGAGCGTAATTTGGACACATCTTTTCCTGCATAGAGGGCTTCTAAAGCTGATTTGATCATAGGATCGCGGGATTGAGCCCGCCGAATACTGTCATTGTCCAGCTGAGGCAGTGCACCAATGTCTATTGCAGAAAAGTGGCAATAAGCAGCAGGTATGCAATTCTCAGAGGGTCCCAAGCAATCCACCATGCAGTCCACTCGTCCGTGGACATTTGTTCCTCCTGTCAAACTTCCGTAGAGTGCCGAATGTCAGGTTCTGTAATCGGACCCAATCATTCTGGGGAACAGGCCTCCGGGAGAGCATCAACATCTATGTGGTTCAGACCTGCTCGGTATTCAAGAGCATAGTCATATGTAGATAATGCAGAAAGCCACCTGTGGCCAGTGGCATCCAACTTAGCTGAGGTCTGCACATAGGTCAAAGGATTATTGTCAGTTTTTACTAGTATTTTAGCCCCATACAAGTACTCATGGAATTGGTCAACAATAGCCCACTTCAAAGCTAGGAACTCTAACTTATGTACAGGATAGTTCTTTTCGGATGGGGTCAGGCTTCTACTGGCAAAGGCCACTGGTCTCAGGCCATTCTCGTGCTCTTGTTAACAACACAGCCCCAACCTTGCAAGCTAGCATCAGTGTGCAGGACGAAGGTTTTCTGGATCGGCATAGGCCAGCACTGGAGCATGGATAAGTTGATATATGATCTCATGAAAAGCAGTCTCACAATCAGGAGTCCAAGCGGGCCCCAAATACTTCACTCGGATGAAAATACACTCTTTCAGTCTTGAGGACGCTGACTTTTGGTATTTTTGTGGGTTGGGGGATAACCTTGAGTAAGGTTAAGTAAAGGCGGATCACTCTTGAATAGTCCTTGATGACACGTGATAATAACCACAGAATCCAGGAATCTTTGCAGTTCTTTTTAGATTTTTGGGCTGTGGCCAGGTGGTCAAGGCCTCAACTTTACTTGGTCGGTCTCTATTCCTCGGTGGATACTATGTGTCCCACATACTTTACTGATGTTTGAAAGAATTGACACTTATCAATGGACAGTTTAAGGCCAAAGTCCTCCAGTCGATCCAATACCTTAAATAATCTGCTCTCATGTTCCTCCAGTGAGCTGCCAAACACAATAACATCATCTAGGTATACCAGGCACTCTAGTAAGTTCATGTCCCCCACTGCACGCTCCATCAATCGTTGAAAAGTGGCTGGGGCACCTGAAATCCCTTGAGGCATCCTCATGAATTCATAGAAGCCAAGCGGACAGATAAAGGCTGTCTTCTCACGGTCCTCTGGGGCCATCGGGATCTGGTAGTACCCACTGCGGAGATCCAGCACAGAGAACCACTTGCTCCCGTTTAGGCAGTCCAAAGCATCCTGAATGCAGGGGCATTGTGTACTGATCAGGGATAGTCCGCCGGTTTAAGGTGCGATAATCCACGCACATCCTTACTGTCCCATTCTTTTTCCTCACTACCACAATGGGGAAGCATAAGGGCTTCTGGATTCTTGTATTACACCAGCCGCTAACATCTCTTGCAGATGCCGTCTCACATCATCTATATCAGCAGGTGCCAGGCGCCGAGACCTCTCACGAAATGGTCTTTCGTCATGCAGCCGGATATTGTGCTCAGCTCCTTGCACGCATCCTACGCCCCATTCCTTTAAAGAAAACACCTGGTCTCTCTGGGCAAGCTTCTCACTGATCCTCACTTTCCATTCAGCTGGCAGCGAGGTTGCGAAATCAAACAAGTCAGCGCTACTCTCTGTCATTCTTCCTTGAACTCTTGCTGCTGGGTAGCACTGCAGTGTCTGCACAATGCACATTAGCCAGGATGCAACCTCTATTTACCCAATGTCTCTTTCAGACACATATGAACTTGGACCATTACCCTTCTGGCATAAGCATGGGCTCTAGCGGGCAAAATACTAGGCTTGACCAGCAGTCCCTCTGGCAATTTTCCATCGCCTGGTGCATCCAACATTAATATTTTATTCTTAACATCCTTTCTGATACGGACCTCTCCTGTAAGGTACACTGGGCATTTGGTGCCAGGATCAGAGACTCAGGATCCTTCTTCCATACAATTCGACCGGTTCCTCTGGTTCTATATTTTCAGCATCTCTCTGTGCCTCATAGGCCTTCTTAATTAAAGCCGGAACTCTTAAAGCTCTACTAGTCTTTGACCCCTGTTTTCATAACACAAATGTGCCAGCCTTCTGAACATATGAGCATTTGTTCCAATCAACAAAGGGACACCATCATACAGTCCAGTGGGGGACACACTAAGGCTAGGGTCTCTACTTGTTCGCCACTCCAGCCACGGAGGTGGGGAAAGACAGCCAAATTCGGATATACCCAGAATAGGGGTAGGCCTTCTACTTAACCCCCATACATGCAGTCCTTCTAATGGTTGTAAGTGGGTACGCCTGACAAATGCTTCTGATACCAATCTTGAAACATAATTGTCACTTGGGAGCCACTGTCTATACAGCTCTTGTAGACACTCCATTTACCTTTACAGTGGTCTCCATGGAGGGACCCACTATTCTGGACCAGTCTGGAGAGGCGGTAGGGGGCCTGGGCAACTGACCTTGCCACAAAAGGACGGAATTAGCATTTTTGGTGCCCTCACTGGGATCATTTCGCACCTCTTAACCACTGATTTGTTCTCAAGCTCTCCTTGTAGCCTATATGCCTTTGTCAGTGTCTTTGGGGATTGGCATTCCTTTTCATGTGCCCATCCTTCCCACAATTATAGCAAAACATACTTTTGGAGTTTGAGCTGGCCGAGGTGCCACACTGGGAGCCAGGGCGGGGTATTACTAACTGGAAACCTTGGTGCCATCTCTGTCTCCGGCATGATAAGCATTTGGAGACATCTCGTCAGTTTCTCCACTTCCATGGTCAAGGAATCGAAGTTCGAGCTGTTATCAGCAGGAGATACATGGGTGGGTATCCCCACCCCATAGCAGATGCAGTCGGATATAGGTCGGGCCTGTACTTCAGACGTGGCCTTCATAAAGGGACTGTTTTTGAATTCCCGGATCTCTCTCAACAGTTCGCCCCATTGTGGCATATCTTTTTCCTTATCAGAGCACTCATTGACTGCCAACCTCTGCCCCTGAACTTCACTTGATGGGCCACCTCAGTCACTCGGTCATAGCCACAGCTATTGGTGCAGGTCCCTCCGAGGTCGCCTTTCTCAACTCCTCAATTTCTCTCATTAACTCATCATAGGAGGGTGGGATTCCAGTCGATTTGCCAGGCGTAACTGAAGCAACAGCAGTTCTGAGAAGGGGCAGACTTAAGGATTCTGTCCAGTCTGGTTCGGTCCAGTTCAATCGCTGGCAAACTACCCTTTCTGAGGCATTCTTGCAACAATTTTTCCAGCCGAGAGACATACACAGACAACAACTCCCCTTGGTACTGTTGTGCATTTCTTACTCTCCACCATAGGTCCTCATCAGAATCTGGGCTCCATACACATTCTCCAAGGCCTCAAGATAGGCTTGTGCAGTCGCTTCAGGGTTACTGGCCCGTTTAGCACGGATGGTAGCCAGGCAGGACCTCGGAGGCTCTCACCAACCCTCTTCGCTGGCTTCCGAGCTGCTATTCTAGCACTTGGGGGCAATATAGTCTATCCAGGTCTCCCAGTCATCCTCCCCTTGGGGGTGGGAGGGTGCCAGAGAAGATCCTCAACCTCGTAAGAGTCGTGACTAATGGCAGGTGCAGAAATAGGAGTCTGCATTGGTTCAGCCACCATACGGTACTGGAGCAGGAGAGGGTGTTGGGGAGGAACACCCCAGGTGGCAAGAATAGTTTCTTCAAGTCCTCCACAGTTTTCCCTTCTCCCAGCAACCATTTAGCAAATTTCTCCTCAAAAGTTTCAGATAGTGGTGGGGCTCATTCCCCGGTCTTTACTGTCCTTAGTTATCACTCTCCAAGCAGTGAGGGCTCCTCTGGGGTAATGGTCTGTGGTACTTGGAGCTATCTATGGGATCCTTAAACTCTACTAGGGCCAGGAAAGTGTGGGTGAGCAGATTAGCGGCCGACCCACCACCACAGGATTTTGTAAACCTTCCACCTTGGAAAGTACTCCTGCACAGTGTCCGTGATGATACCCAGGGGATGTCCAGGATAAGCATAGCATTTTGGGGGTCGATCTCTCCCAGTACACCACTCCACCAGCCGTGCACAGCCACTTCTGTCGGGTACCCATTTATTTATTTATTTATTTTTTTCCCTTAACAGTGGTTTGTAAATATGGCCACTAGAGGACACACAATCCCAGCGGTGAGCCTCAAAATGTAACCCCTAGATGGCGCTTATCCCAGGGCTACTACCCCTGCCTGATTTGCCACTAACAGGTTGAGGGGCCTGATCCAATGGCGGTGCCTCCACCCAGAGGTCAGGGTTTGCAATAGTTAAACTTACTTGGTCACAGCCCTCTGGGACACTGCAACCCCTTTCTTCCCACTAGTGGCCCACACAATATAGCAGAATTACCCTCTCAGTATACACTTACCCCAAGGCTGGTTCAGGCACGGGACATCCTGTAAAATAAGATACAGTGCAACAATCACAGTACAGTACTTTAACATAGACAAATACCTCAGGCAGTATAACTTTGTTGAAACAAACAGCTCTGATTTATTTAGGGGGATATAACAAGGACAGGGGGAAATCAGGTTAATTAGCTTATCACTTTACTATCTACCTATGGCTCTGTGCACAGGCCTATCCCTACCAGTTACTGTCCCTGGGTACCCAGGCCCCAGTGGCTAGTCCAAACCGTGGCAGTTGTAGCCCCTTTCACACAGAGAAAAGGAAAATTAAACAGTCAGCAGTACAGTAATTCCATTTGGATTTAATGTTGCAATTCAACAGGGAGCGACCCCGAATTAGTACTCACGACCTCCAAAGAAGATATGGTCCTTCAATGTCAGCAGGGCTACTTTTGATCTCCAAGAGACTCCTCACACATTTATATGGTAAAAAAAGAAAGCACTATACCAGGCAGGCTGCATCTGTATCCCAATCGCAATTACTGCACAATAACCAGGAGAACACACAGCAGATTCAGTTCCTGACAGACCGAGTGTAATTCAACAATTTCTTCAGTCTTCTACAGGGTGAGCCTGGTTTCTACTCTTCAGAGATCCTTTGATTCTTTTCACAGGACGGATTCAGTCCTAACAAGCAGTTACACAAGTTGTAGACCGAACTCTGGGCCTTGCACACGCTTTTGACTGAAACTGTGCACTGAAGGAGCACAGGGTTTCTTTCCCTTCACTTTCAGATCTCAAACTGAAACTCCCAACAGACAAAACCGGCACTTCCTTTGAGTTCCTCCCAGTTCTTGACTGGATTGGCTGTCACTCACAATAGACTGCTGCTGTTGGTCCAAAAAGGCACCAAGTCTAAACTACATCTCCCAGAGTCACTGCCCATACAATCCTCTTGTGGCTGGCTCAGATTATGAGTCCCAAGTTCTGATTCGTCCAAGGCATCATTTTAGAGCTAGTTTACCCACACTGATTGGTCCAGTTCAGCAGTTCAAAACCAGAATGGGGAACTAGGCAGACAGTTCTGACTGCAAAGAAAGCAGGTTAGACAAACTGTAATTTTATTATTACTGTAAATGATTTCTGGCAATCAGTTACATCTTTCAGACAGGTTCCTTTGCACTCCTAGTGACTGCAAAATGGGGTGAATTACAGCAGCTTGAGTGGTACTCAATCAAAGAAACACACAGTCCCCCATACAACTAATTATGTCTGCAAGCAGACAGCTCTTAAAGAGACAGTACCAGAGGTTCTAAAAACACTCACTGATAAATGGCTTAAACGCCAAACACCATTCAGGCTTGGAGCATTCAAGCAAGCTCCTGGAAGTCTTTTGGGAACCCCCATTTGCAGGGGGGTTACAATTAGTTTTATATTGCTTTGTATATAGGCATCCATGTAGTTCTGTAATTTGGTCTTTAACTTATATACATTACTGACTGTGACTGTGGGTCACCTTGGAAACAGGATAGGGACAGCCATAAAAACTGGGGTTGTCTTCAGACCTCTAGACCAGGGGGAGGACACAGACACATTACTGTTAGAAGATATACAAAATATGACAGCTAAAGGGGAGGTTCTGATAATGGGAGATTTCAGTATGCCAGATACAGATTGGTCTATACCAGCAGGAACATCCACCAGAACTAGACACATAATGGATTCCCTGCGAGGGGGGGCTCAAACAACTGGCACAACAACCCACAAGAGACAGGGCTATCCTAGATCTAGTACTGACTAATGGGGAAAGGATCACAGATCTTAGATGCTTTTCCTTGGCCCTCCTCCAAATACTCCCCCTTATCCCCTTTGATCTTAGCAATCCCCCCCTCTGGATTTCTCCCTTCACTAATTTATCTATAAAAGGTCTTGTTCCCTTCTTTTACTGTTTCTACTAGTGTTTCCTCAGTTTGGGCCTTTGCCTGCCTTACTGCCTTCTCTGCTTTCCTTAGGGAAGTTTTGTATGCCTCCCTATCTTCATCCTGCTACGTTCTCTTATATTTTCTGAAGGCCAACATTCTTACTCTGACCTTTTTTGCTACTGTTTTTGAGAACCAAAGTGGTTTCCTCCTTCTTTTGCTCTTGCTTTTCTCCCTAACACAAATGGATGTTGCTTCAGGTATTGCATCCTTAATGCTTGCCCACTTTGCCTGTACCCCTCACCTGTATTTCTTCTTGCCAGGCCTATCTTAAATCTGTTGGCCATCTTATCAAAGTCAGCTCCTCTGAAGTCTGGTCCTGTCAAACTAATCTCATAGATTTCTTTGACTGGGTAACCAGAGTGGTGGACCAAGGGGGTGCAGTTGATGTCACCTACCTTGACTTCAGAAAAGCTTCCAATACTGTTCCACATAGAAGATTGATTAATAAGCTGGGTAGGCTCAGGGTGGGTCTGAAGTTGGTCAAATGGATGGCAAACTGGTTGGCGGGCAGAAAACAGAGAGTGGTGGTAAATGGTATACAGTCAGAAGAGATGCAAGTCACAAGTGGGGTACCTCAAGGATCAGTCCTGGGGCCAGTCTTCTTTAATATCTTCATCAATGACATTGCAGATGGACCGGAGGGCAATGTTTGTCTGTTTGCAGATGACACCAAGATCTACAACAAAGTAAATGATCCAGATAGGGTGGGCAGAATGAGAAGAGATCTGGATAAACTGGTAGAATGGTCAGAAGGGTGGGAACTGGGGTTTAACACAAAGTGAAAGATCATTGACCTAGGGAAGAGAAACCCTGAAGCCACCTATAGGTTGGGAAGGGAGTTCCTGGCAATCACAAAGGAAGAAAGAGACTTGAGTGTCATCATCACAGATGATCTGAAATCATCCAAGCAGACCACTAAAGTTGTAGGTAAGGCTAGAGGGATGTTGGGGTGTATTAGTTGGGGTATCTCAAGTCGTAAGAGGGAGGTAATAATCCCTCTTTTCAAGACACTGGTTAGGCCACATCTGGAGTACTATGTACAGTACTGGAGGCCGCACCTGCACAAGGACATTAACAAAATGGAGGCAGTCCAGAGAAGGGCAACCAAAATGGTACAGGGACTGCATCAGAAAACATATGAGGACAGATTAACAGAGCTCAATATGTATACCCTAGAGCAAAGGAGGGAGAGAAGTGATATAATAGAAACATTCAAACATCTTAAGGGCATTAACAAGGTGAAAGAGTCTAACATGTTTCAATATGAGAAAAATAGCAGGATAAGAGGACACAGCAGGAGATTAGAGGGAGGCCAATTAAGGGGTGATGGAGGAAGTTCTCGTTCACAGAAAGGGTGGTGGATGCATGGAACAGCCTACCTCAGGAAGTGGTGGATATGAATACAGCGCAGGGCTTCAAACAGGCATGGGATAGGCATAAGGGAGCAAAACAGATGAGTATGAATAGATAGGCCATTGACAGAGTAAAGGTCTACGGCACATTCGTAAGGTAGAAAAAATGGGCAGACTAGATGGGCCTTGCAGTCCTTATCTGCTGTCAACTTCTATGTTTCTATGTTTCTATATTACTCTGTGACTCATCTGGGTTTTACATTGCATTCTCTGTACCCGGGTCAAGCCTGTAAAAGGGCCAAATGATACAGTGCTTCCCCACCCAACCAACAAAGTTTTAAATAAACAATAAAAATAAAAACTAGATCTGCAATGTGTGTGTGTTTAGTGGCACAGTGCTCAAATTGCACATACCAGGAGAACAGTAGTCACAGACTACTGACGGAACGGGATCTAATCTCACCAGCACCACAATGATAGAATAGTGTCCAGTGTTGTATGATACATTTGGGCTGGCAGTAAAGCCTAGAGGTTCAAGTAACTAGCTGTTAATGAGTTTGGTACATCCAGCAGACCTGTGTTGTATTACCACAACCTGCACCACTTGCATACTGTGTGACTTTGAGCAAGTCTCTAAACCTCCCCAGTCCTCCCAGATGGTCCCTAAAAATGGATGTGGCACTTTGATTTGGTCTGCCACTAAAATACCTTTACCTTCTTTGTAGTCTGCCTTGCCCAGTTGGTGCTTCTGCAATAGTCGTCTTGCTGGTACCGAACAAACTGAGTCAGACACAAAAAATAATAAACAAGATTAGTTTATTCAGGAACATAAGCAGGGGCATCTCATCAGCACAAGGTAGAGTCCCAGCCTGACTGTTAGGCAGGAAGTTTGGGTTTCAAGTCCCTGCTGGAAATAATTATTATAACAGTTTACCAATACTCGGGTTGCAATTTATGTTCCAGTTAAAGGGGCAGCAGCTATTCGTAAGCCTCATACTTAAATGTACTCCACATCACCCCCGGGACAGAAAATGTGAGTACCACTTGTACAAAAGCAAGAGCATGGCATTAAACAACAGGAATAATTACCAAAACTTTTAAAATAATAATATAAACAGTTGTCAGCATCATGAAATAATTTGTTAAGAAGACTTTTGAATGATTGATAGAAAACCCACAATACTTTGCTGCGGGGGGAAGGAAAGAATCTGAACTACACTAGTGGCCAGTCAGTTTAGTGCCTGGGGAGGGGGGGACACCATAGCACTTGAAGCTTGGCCATGTCACAAGCACTAAAGTATGAGAGAAGGGAAAGGAAAGAGAAGAAAGGAGAGCAGCAAGATGCACTTTTAATATTTAAATATATGTCAATACTGCAACCATCAACATTTCGAAAGCCTAGGGGAAAAATGGTTATTGCAAACAGTAATAGCTTAATGCAAGAATAAATGAACCTACAGTTCTATAAGGCAAACAATAATGAATGACCACACAGAATTCAAGATATGACCACTGAGTTCAGAATTAAAGTTCACACTTTTTTGAGACTTTTGAGGTCAGTGGGAATTGACTTGTGTGTGGATTGGATCAGTTCCTGACAGGACAGGGTCAGGTCAGAAAAAGGGACCAAGAGTTCTGTGAGCTGTCATAACCACACCATTTTACATGGTAAGCCCAGGATCTGCTGACATACTTTTTGCACAATATCTTCTTGATCTGATATACAGGAGAGTTCTGAGAAGAAGATGCATCAACAAATGATTGAGAAGTTCCCGATAGTCCATCAGGCTGAGTTGGCAAAACAGGATCCGGCTGAGTGTCAGGACCACGAGGTAGTGGAGGAACTGGTCACAAATTGTCTGCGGGAATTTCAGCTTCTGAAAGTATAGCTGGTTCAAGTGTAGCTTCATTGTTGGGGGGACTGGGATCATCTGGGAGGGTATCATTCAGGTACCCATGTTTCAGTCTGTTGATGTGGATTTTATTGTGTACCAGCTTTCCATCAGACTTGTGACGCAAACAAACATGAATAGGAGGAAGCTTTTCCACAATGTAGAAGGGTGAAGCAGTTTTTTGGTGGCACCCAGAACAAGGACAGATCAGTACAAGTATACAATGTCCCCAACAGAAAATGAAGGTTCACACGACTTGGCTGCTGACTTTTCTGCTTTGCTGATTTTCTCTGGCCCAGTGTGTCAATTGCAAACATGTCTGGCAAGTTCAAGTTGTTCCAACACTGGAATGATGAAGGATGAAGCTGACTTTGGAACCTCTAGCAGTAAGAGATCCCTGTCCAGAGGTGTTCTTGGTTGACATCCATGGACTAGAAAAAATGGTGTGTACTCTGTACTGTCGACACAAGGGCTAGTGTTGTAACAAAATTGAATGAAGGGAACAAAACAATCCCAAGTGTCATGAGTCTCATCCAGGTACTTGGAGAGTGTATTAAGAATGCTAGACAGCATTCTTTCACTTTGTCCACTGCATTGTGGATGATAATTGGTCGTGTGAGTCTTTTTGATGTTGAGAAGTTTGCATGTTTCTCACACAATAGTTGAAAAGAAGTTAGTGCCTCTGTCTGAATGCAGGTACACTGGAATACAGTGACAACAAATGATTGTGTTGAGGAAGGCACTTGTCACTGTGGCAGCTTTAATGTCTTTTAGAGGGATTAGTTTCAAATACTTTATAAGGTAGTCCACAAAAACAAGAATGTACTTATTGCCAGAGTCAGGGCATTTAGGCAAGGGACCAAGAATGTCATTGCTGGCTCTTTGGAATGGTTCAGTGGCTACAGGCATTGCAATGATGTGTGCCTTTGTCAGTTTGGCAGGAGGCTTTCTTTGGGAGCAGGGCTGGCAGGATTTTACAAATCAGACAATATCCTTGTTCATGTGAGGCCAGAAGAAGTGAAGCCCTATCTTTTTGAGAGGTCTGTGGATTCCCATATGACATCCAGAAAGTGGAGAGGCATGAGTGGCTTGAAGAACTTCGGTGACTAGAGAGGCTGGCACAACTAACTGTACATGAGTTCTATCCGTGCGATGGCCCTTACCTTCCTTGGTCCAAATGCGGAAAAGCACACCGTCATTGAGGAAGTACTGTGAAGCAAGGAAAAGGACATCTTGATGATGTTGATTCTGTTGCGTTGAGGTTCCAGTCTCTAAGTACCTGATTATGTCTGTGAATTAAGGATCAGTTCTTTGTTGCATTTTGATCATTGCCAGGGAGATATCAGTAGTAGAGGAGGTAAGAAGCTCTTCAGCTGCTTGCAATAAGTGAGGATTGGAGCTTTTCTCTGAGGAAGCAGTTGGTAGCAGCAAAGCAATTTGAGGTGCTGTAGGAGTGTCCACAGGGAGCTCATCTATGGAGTGGAAAGTAAGAGCTTGTAGACTGGACATCTGTTGAAAATTAAGTGGAGGGATACCATCTCCAGCTTACAGCATCGGTATTAGAATGAACTTGACCTGGTCGGTATTGAATGTCAGAGTTGTAGCATTGCAAGATGCCAATCCATCATGCGAAGTTGCCTACTGGCTCCTTCATTTCGAACAACCATCTGAGAGCAGAATGATCAACGATAACTGTGAAGGAGTAGTGAAGGGAACAGTCAAATTTCTTTCCAGCAAATACCATGGCTAGACATTCTTTTTCTGTGATGCCATAGTTTTGTTCAGCTGAAGCTAGAGAGTGCCCCGCATAGGAAACAACTCGTTCTGTTCCACTTTGGATTTGGCACAGTACTGCGCCCACTGCAAAGGAACTAGCATCAGAGTAGAGTTTGAAGGGTTGGTCAGACCTGGGATAAGTCAATACTGGAGAAGATATTAGGTTTGCTTTCAAAGTTTCAAAGGCCTCTTCACATTCGGAAGTCCAAACATAGTCACATCCTTTTTTGGTGAGGACGTACAGTGGAGCTGCAATCTTGGCATAGTTGCAAATGAATTTTATGTAGTAGCCAGACAAGCCCAGGAAAGCTCTACGGTCTTTGAGGTTGTTAGGTTCTGGATAGTCTTTTACTGATGAGAGCTTATCTGGGTCTGGAGAGATGCCTTGAGAACTAATCACATGTCCCAGGTAATGAATTTGATGCTGTGCAAAACAACACTTCTCTGGGAAAAGCTTGACGTTGGCTTGTCTGAGATGTTCAAACGCCTCTTTGAGATGGTGGAGGTGCTCTGGGAAAGTTCTGCTGAAGACGATAACATCATACAGGTAGACTAGGCAAGATTTCCAAGATAGAGCACATAATACGGCTTCCATGACACATTGAAATGTAGCAAGACTGTTCCTAAGTCCCATAGGCAGATGTTTAAATTGAAAAAGTCCCAAATGGCAGTACCAGGCTGTGTATGGCCAGGA
Source organism: Neoceratodus forsteri (assembly GCA_016271365.2). Classification (NCBI taxonomy): domain Eukaryota; kingdom Metazoa; phylum Chordata; order Ceratodontiformes; family Ceratodontidae; genus Neoceratodus; species Neoceratodus forsteri. The sequence continues at coordinate 1,700,808,105 of CM057455.1, forward strand.
AGGTGGATCAATAGTAACTTGGTAGAATCCACTCTGAAGTTCTAGAGTGGTGAAGAAAGCTGGGTTGGCTGCACCAAGGCTCTCTAAGGCGTCTTCTGTTGTAGGTAAGTGATGAGTATCCTACACCGTGTAGGCATTGAGCTTTCTGAAGCCCACCATGAAATGATACCCTTTGTCTTTCTTTACCACCAGAAAGCAAGGTACACCCCAGGGACTTGTAGATTCTTTGATAATTTCCTGGACATTAACCAGAACGACTATGAAATTGACATTGTGAAATTTATAGTCTTTGGGGAGTTAAGGACTTGCCCGCATGCACTACCAGCATTGTAATTCACTGCTGTGTGCTGCTCACTGCCCCTCGCTCTCCTGTGTGCCTAACACTCATCATTCCCCTTGGCTTTGGAGCCAGTACAGTCAATTAGTGCAGTGGGTACATCAGTGCATGCAGAGATAGGTGCAGGAGCAATTAATCACTTTGGGCGTGCAACAGGAATAGATTGAGGCACAGATAGCCAGAAGAAGAGCATTATCCAGGCAGACGTTTGAGAAGGAGTTGGGAAACTGAGTCTCAAGTTGGATGGTTTTGCCGTGGTGCAGGTCAAGGCATGGGTTGGGTATTATTGTTTTGCGGTCCCAGTCCGGAAGCAGACAGCGATTGGAGGGAGTCTCAAAAGAGCCAGGTAGGCCAGCAAAGCAAAGTTTGAAAGTTTCAGTGCACTGGCTGGGCTACTCAGGGGTTGGGTGTATTATGGGTGGCCCAGGTCAGGGCACGTGTCGGGTTTTGTTTTGACATAATCCTGGACCGGTCTGGAGGAAAAGGGTGATTGAAGAGGGAACCACAAAACAGCCAGGCCAGCAAAGTATAGTTTCACAATTTTTTAGTTTTGCTGGCCGCCTGGGTCTCACAGGTCCGCCAGAGTCTGGATCTGTCTTGCCCCAGACACAGTGAGCAGTGTTTCTCTCATAGCATAGAAACATACATAGAAACATAGAAATTGATGGCAAATAAGGACTGCAAGGCCTATCCAGTCTGCCCATTTTTTTCTACCTTATGAATGTGCCATAGACCTTTACTCTGTCAGTGGCCTATCTAGTCATACTCATCTGTATTGTTCCCTTATGCCTATCCCATGCCTGTTTGAAGCTCTGCACTGTATTCATATCCACCACTTCCTGAGGTAGCCCATTTATTGCATCCGCCACCCTTTCTGTAAAAAAGAACTTCCTCACATTACCCTTTAATCGGCCTCCCTCTAATCTCATGCTGTGTCCTCTTGTCCTGCTATTTTTCTTATACTGAAACATGTTAGACTCTTTCACCTTGTTAATGCCCTTAAGATGTTTGAATGTTTTGATCATATCACCTCTCTCCCTCCTTTACTCTAGGATACACATATTGAGCTCCTCTAATCTGTCCTCATATGTTTTCTGATGCAGTCCCGGCACCATTTTGGTTGCCCTTCTCTGGACTGCCACCATTTTGTTAATGTCCTTGTGCAGGTGTGGCCTCCAGTACTTGAACTTTTTGCTATCTGGAGACAACTTTGAACTCTTATAAATTTTTTATGATCATTTCCCCTTTTTTGTTTGAAATTCAGACCATTTACAAGTGCAATATGAAGACCCAGTGATAACCACCCACACAATACATAAATCAGTTTCATTGTACCTACTGACTTGTTTATACACCTCTACTATTAGTATATTTTTATCTTACTAACTTTAATATTACTATTCTCAAAAATGTACCCATTCTAAAAAGTGGATAGCATTCTAACTTTGTTAAAAGAACGAACACAAACTTTTTCTCACCTAGTGGCGCTCGCGCCACTCAGTCCGTTCATGCCTAGCAAAGCGAGGCTTTATGGCATTTGAAAGCCCCGCCTCTCTGTGGAACGGCTCTCCATTGGTCCACCACCGGACCCCCTCAACCAGCCGTATGAACTACTGAGTGCCTCCCAGCAAAAAGTATAGTGCAGTTTGTAATAAATATTTCAGAACAAACAAGGCAGTCACTCAAATGCAGTCTGGTTGTGCAGAAAAACAATCAGTGTTCTTCCCAATGACATCTCAGCAGCTCTCACCTGCGGCCGTTGATGTTTTGGTAGATCAGCTGGGGAGGTATCGAAGGCTAGCCCTACAGTAGCAAAGTGGTCATTGAAGAACTTAAGAATTGCTGGTTTATAGACAATAGAGGTAGTACCAACTGAGATTTTGGTGGGCAGGGAGTTACCAGTATTATGGCCTTCTATATCTTTGATTATTCTCCAGAATTTGGAATAACTCTTGGATGAGAGATCAAGTTGGGAGCGGTAATAGTTAGCCTTAGCTTCTCTGACTTTTTTGAGCAGAGGTTCCTCACTTTCCTGAAAAGATTCCAGTCATTTGGGTGTTTAGTCTTCCTAGCAGTTTTCCAGAGTGCATCCCTGTGCCGCAAGGCATCCTTAAGCTCACTTGTGAACCACTGACAGGACTTTTTTCTGACACGGACTTTAACTATTGGTGCATGTTTAAGAGCACCAATTAGGATGTCTTGGAAGATGTTATATGCAGTGGACACAGAGTTTGCTAGATAAAGGTTCTGCCGTAGCAAGGAAGATCCTAACTCGTTAATGAAAGCTCGGGGATCAAAGTAGCACCGGCACCTTTTGTTGGTGAAATTGGGTGCAAATGGGGGGCTGTGATTTGACCTTACACAGGCAATGAAGCTGTGATCACTGATGTCTGAAAAAAGGACACCAGCATGGGTAAATAAGTGAGGTTTGCTAACTAGGATAATGTCCAACAAGGTGCTGTTAGTGGGGTTGAGTTTATTTGGTCGTGTAGGTACGTTGATAATCTGTGACAGCCCAAGCGGGTCACAAAACATTTTTAAAGGACTAGAGATGCTAGAAAGCCAATTTAAATTGAGATCACCCAGTAGTATAACCTCAGAAGATCTATGGGCCAGAATAGTACTTACTGTAAATGATTCAGAAGCTGCATTCCTGCAGATGGGGGCCTGTAGCAGCCTGTTATACAAAAAGAAATGCCGGATGAGATCTCAACCTGAAGGGAGAGGCTTTCAAATTCATTGGGAACAGATATTGAGTCAATGACAGAGACAGGGAATTTGTCTTTGACATAAATAGCCACCCCTCCACCCCTGGTTTCAGCTTGGAATAGAGAGTAAGAGGGGAGATTCACTTCATGACTGCTAGTTTGAGGATGGAGCCATGATTCTGTAACAACCAGGATATCAGGGGTAGTGTGGCATACCCAGGACTGGATTGAAGTTATTTTTTTAACAAACTACATACATTTATGTGCATGAATTTTAGTCCTTTAAGGTTAGATATATCAGCAGGGGAACCCATGGCCATGGTGGGACCAGGGTTAAGTTCTACACTGCTTGAGCATAGTAGTAGGAGAAGCATAGCTTCTTACAGACACCTATGATAAAGTTTAGGAGTTTGGTCCGTTCACGCTTACGGGGGATGTGATAATGACAGGAGGAAGCTCTGAGGCTAGCGCCTAGTTGTGTTAAAGCTGCATAAAGTAAAGTCTTGCCAGCGAACGACAAAGGAACGTAGTCAAAATGAAGGGAGAGATGTAGGTCCGCTGGTAAAAGCTCTGTTAAAGTTCCAGAGTGTGAGTTAGAGAGAGAGTCCAAATACAGTGAAGGGGAATTGCAGACACTTAGGAGGTACATAATTAAGCATGCGGCATCCTTGTGTCCCATAAAGCTGGAGAGACCCCACATGATATGAGGAGAGTTCCTTGAGGGCAGGTCTGTACGTAAGGAGCATAGTACCATCAGCAAGGAGCAAAGGAACAAACACGGCATTCCCATTTTTAACCTAAGTCCGTAGTGCACAGAAGCACTAATAAAATAACTCACTGCCTGATGTTTGAGGAATGAATGGCCAGAGAACTCACATTTGTATTACATTCATTAGGGGGTGGAGAAGGAAATATGAGATAGAGAGATTAAGCCAATGATAGGAGACTAGAGGAAGTGGGTGGTGTGATAGATCATTTATTGGGGGCCTAAGGAGGGGGGGGGAGGGCAGAAAAATTCACTCAGCCCCAGATGGAGTCCAGACAGAAGCGCCTTCCTTGCGTACCTTCAATGTTGTAATCGGGCAGGTGGCAGGCTCCGAGCGCTGTGGGGCACTCCTGGTTCGAGTCCCCACTGCAACAGCAGTCCTAGCCCAAGAGGCTTGAAGAGCGCCTGCTGGAAAATGATGGACACAGGTTAGATAAAGCTCTGGGTTAGAGGGTGTGCTTAAATCGAACAAAGGACACACAAAAGAGCTGTGGCACTTAATTGTGTTCAAAGCAGGGGGAGGTTTCAGACTGCAGCCAGGTGCCGTCTATGTCTATGGGATTACTGAGAACACAATGGCTCAAGGGGAGGGGTGGGCAGGACAGCAGGACTTAGATTAAATACAAGAATTCAGTCATAACAAAATGTGTCTTGGCAGGAAGAACTCTTACTTTTTCAAATTCCTAGCACAGTTTTACTCTAACAGCCCTAAAACACTAACAGGAGAGCTACAATAGCAAATGCCCTATCCCGACAGCCTAGCTATACTCAGTCAGGAGGTGTTTATCGTCACTAAGGTGTGGGGAGTTCCAGCACCGACCCAAGCTGCACGCTGACTCTGGCAGGTGTTTCTGTAGTAGACTAAAATATTGCTACACAGTTCAGTTATACACAATCCATTTACAGTTATTCATAACAAGCAAAAAAACTCATTTAGGCGTTTCAAAATACCGGGCAAAAGGTGAACCAGATGGGGAGCACTGCTGGGTGAAGCAGCCAATTGGCACACGGCCCCAGTGGCGCCAAAATTTGTACTTGCCAGAAAAATTCACTCAGCCCTAGATGGAGTCGAGATAGAAGCGCCTTCCTTCCGTACCTTCAATGTTGTAATCGAGTGGGTGGCAGGCTCCAAGCGCCATGGGGTGTTCCTGGTTCGAGTCCCGACCACAGCAGCAGTCCTAGCCCAAGAGGCTTGAAGAGTGCCTGCTTCAATGTTGTAATCGGGCAGGTGGCAGGCTCCGAGCGCTGTGGGGCGCTCCTGGTTTGAGTCCCAACTGTAGCAGCAGTCCTAGCCCAAGAGGCTTGAAGAGCACCTGCTTCAATGTTGTAATCGGGCAGGTGGCAGGCTCCGAGCGCTGTGGGGCGCTCCTGGTTTGAGTCCCAACTGCAGCAGCAGTCTTAGCCCAAGAGGCTTGAAGCGCACCTGCTTCAATGTTGTAATCGGGCAGGTGGCATGCTCCGAGCGCTGTAGGGCGCTCCTGGTTTGAGTCCCAACCGCAGCAGCAGTCCTAGCCCAAGAGGCTTGAAGAGCACCTGCTTCAATGTTGTAATCGGGCAGGTGGCAGGCTCCAAGCGCTGTGGAGCGCTCCTGGTTTGAGTCCCAACCACAGCAGCAGTCTTAGCCCAAGAGGCTTGAAGAGCACCTGCTTCAGTGTTGTAGTCGGGCAGGTGGCAGGCTCCGAGCGCTGTGGAGCGCTCCTGGTTTGAGTCCCAACCGCAGCAGCAGTCTTAGCCCAAGAGGCTTGAAGAACGCCTGACTCAATATTGTAATCAGGCGGGTGTCAGGCTCAGAGTATCTTGGGGCACTCTTGATTCAAGTCCCGACCACAGCAGCAGTCCTAGCCCAAGAGGCTTGAAGAGCACCTGCTTCAATGCTGTAATCGGGCAGGTGGCAGGCTCCAAGCACCATGGGGTGCTCCTGGTTCGAGTCCCGACCACAGCAGCAGTCCTAGCCCAAGAGGCTTGAAGAGCGCCTGATATACTGATGAGTATCCTCTGATATACACCCTTTACCTTCTCTTATCCAGTCATGACTCTGTCCTCCCAATAATGTTTGGACTGAATTTTTGCTCAATGAGTCTATCAGTTCTCTGTGGGGCATTAGATCAAAAGTTTTTGTATAATCCAAATATATCACATTCACTGAATGACCACTATCCAGTGCCCTGCTGATAGGTTAAAAAAACTTAAATAAATTTGTTTGGCATGATCTTTGTGACTTAAACCCATACTGCTTAATATCCACCAATGCTTCATCATCATTGTCATATTTCATCATCATCATCATATGTTATTTTTAAGAAGCGCCCTTCCAGAGCACAGGGCGCCCTTACAATCATTAAAATACACAAAATCGATACCACTATACAAATTAAAAAATATACATAAAAATTCAGATGCATATATTTCATTCATTATATTAACAGCAGACTAATGTAGGCCGCTCGGGAACCAGAAAAGGCCTGATTAAATAAATAAGTTTTAAGGGTTGTTTTAAAACCCTTCATGGTCAGGCTATTTTGTATCCAATGAGGTATCAATTTCACAGGGTTGGGGTCATAAAGGCAAATGCTCGTCCTCCAGATGTTCTCAGATGGACCCTGGGAATCTCTAGCAATCCCTCGTCAGAGGATTGGAGTGGGCAGGAGGGGCAGTAAGGGGAGTGGGGACAGAAGGTCTTGCAGATACTGCAGTCCCTGGTCGTGTAGGGCTTTATAGGTCAGCAATATGACCTTCAAGGTTATCCGCCACTGTACCGGTAGCCAGTACAGTTCATGCAGCACAGGTGTTATATGCCTGGATCTAGGGGCTGTAGTCAGTAACCTGGCCGTCGGGTTCTGCACCAGCTGCAATAGGCAGATATCAAACCCCAGTAGTCCTAGGTAGAGGGCGTTGCAGTAATTAAGACAAGTGGTAACAAAGGCGTGGACCAGAGTGGGAATATCTTCAGTCAGAAACAGGCGTTTCACCTTACGTAGCTATGTTCCTAAGATGGTAAAGGGAAGATTTGACTTTAGCAGACACTTAAGCCTTCAAGGTCAGGATCTTGTCAAAAATCATGCCAAGGTTACACACCTGGTCCGAGTATATATTTTTCAATTTCCTCCTTAACATATTCTTTCATTAACTTACCTATGACAGATGTCAAGCTAATTGGTCTATAGTTTTTGCAATCCTGTCTTGAGCCCTTTTTATAGACTGGAATTACATTAGCTTCCCTTCTTTCAGTTATTACATTTCCCTCAACTAATGAACATGTAAATAGTCTTGCAATTGGAAAAGCCAACTCATTTGCCAGCTTCTTCAAGATTCTGGGGTGGATACCATCAGGCCCTGGTGACTTGTTTATATTTAGCTTTCTCAATCTTTTTTTAACATCATCCTCCATAATTTCCAATTTAAGATCCCCTGTTTTACCAGTTCCATCTAGGAGTGTCTTACAAGTGGTTGTTGGCTGATATACACTCATAAAGTATTCATTAAAGATTTTAGCAATAGTTAGCTCATTGTTGATTTGTAAGTCTCCAATTATTAAATGTCCTATCTTATGCTGACCTGCCCTAAGACATACTTACAGTACACTCTCGATTATCCGACCTCCGTTCATCTGAACTCCCTATCTAATGGACGGTCGGATTGTCCCCCACACACTTTGAATTTTTGCAGACCTGTACCTTTCAGAATTCTGCAATGATGCAGCACAACTGGAAACATTAACTTCCATAGAGCCCCTCTGCCGTAATCGTCAAGCGGCCCACATTTGGAGGGGATGCCCTTGTGTCTCATTTTATCTCAGCTCCGAATCCTACTCGTCTATCCCACCTTATGTCAGGAACAACATCCGACCCCTTAGAGAGCTAAAAGCGTGACTCTGCCGTGTCAGCCCCCTTTAACTGTAGGTGCTGAAAGGTGAGCGGTGTGGAGCAAAACAGAGCTACCTGCATTCCCCAAACATGTCACTGAATCGGAAGAAAAACGAAAGTCTGAATCAGCGAAGCGCCTCCCTGAAATCTCTATGAAGGCTTTTACAGTATTTTAATTTAAAGGCATCCCCAAACACGGCACTGAAGCCGAAGAAAAATAATAACCAGCATTTAGCATACAGTAGGGTATTTAATATACAGTAGTCCTAATCAGTGAACACCGCCCAGAAATCACTATGAAGGCTTGACTGAATTCACGGCATCATACCATTCAGAGCATCATGCGTAGCTGCTACTCCAGCATCACCATGCTCATTATCCACTACAGAGGCATTGCTCCCTGGCCCTACAAGTGACTTCTCGTTTATCCGACCTCTCAATTATCCGACCATTTCGGATGTCTCCGAAGGCGGTCGGATAAACGAGAGTCTACTGTATATAATTGAAGAAGGATTTTTTTGTTCTCATTAGTTTTAGTAGAAAGTTTTATTTCCTCCTCGCTTTTTGCAGTTTTTATTAGTTTTTTTGTTTTGTTTTTTGCATTTTTTTAGCCTTCTCTTTCTGTATTGTCCATTTTTCTGAGGAAGGATTATATTTAAACTTCTCGTAGGCCTTGGATTTTCATCCAGTTGCTCGTCTGATTTTAATATTAAACCAATTTGAAATGTTACCCTTCTTATTATATTTTATTTTTCCAGGTACTGTATATATGTTCTAATACAGTATTTCAGGTGATATTTTATTCCACATCTGTTCAAGTGGCGGTTCATACAATTCTATTTTCCAGTCCCAATCTTCCAGATGCTTTTTTATGTCCTCATACCTTGCCCTATTTTAACATTTCACCTGAGTAATTCTTATCTGTGGCCTCCAATTACCTTTTATGGTCAGCTGGACCATATTGTAGTCACTGTCCCCCAAAGGTTCCCTGACCATATAGTCTGATATTTCATCTTCCATGTTACTAAGTACCAGATCAAGTAAATTTGGACCCCTTGAATTATGCTGTACATATTGCTCCAAGTTATTGTTTATGGTGATATCTATTAGTTTTTTTGTCTAATGCAGTTAATCCTTTAAAGAGCTTCACAATCAACATGTGATAAATTGAAATCTCCCAGAATTAGTATCCAACTACCCAGCTCCATTTCTTCAATTACCTCTATGAGTCTATTGTTTTCTTCGTTCTTTATGGTCTGAGACCTATAGCATACACCTACAGTGATTTTTTTTTTGTTATCCATTTGAGTTATTTGTACCCAGATCTGTTCATCCTCTCCCATTTTTACTTTAGGAATTTCAGTTTCTTTGGCTTTGATTGTATCCCTAATGTATAGAGCCACTCCCCCACCTCTCATATCTATACAGTCTCTTTGAAAGAGATTATAACCTAGTAAATCTTTTCCCCAGTCATCTTCCTTCCACCACGTTTCTGTGACCCCACACATACATATATCCTCTCTATTCAGCAACAGTTCTAATTCATTTTTCTTATTTCCTAGGATCTTTGCATTAACTAATAGAACTTCTAAATCAACAGATTCTTTTGAAGTTCTTCCTGTGTAATTTATCTGTAAATTAGTAATGGTGGGTGTCTTGTTACTATTTTCAGTGTTTTTAACATCTTCACATTTCTTGTGACCTATACCAACTACTGTATCCCCTCTCCCTTCGATTTCTAGTATAAATTATTCCCATTGATACTTTCATAAATAATATTGCCCAAAAGTTTGCTTCCATTTCTGTTTAAATGCAGTCCATCCCAACTGTACAGATCACATCTCCCACTGAAAATTTCCCAAGTTTTAATACACTTTATTTCCTTCATCAAGCACCACAATTATTTAATCTAATAATCCTTTTGGTCCATCTATATCTTGCCCTAGGCACCGGCTGAATTTCTGACAAAATAACTTCACAGTTTTTCTCTTTAAGGGATGCATGTAATGACTTGAAGTCATTGAATATGTCTTCTTCTGTTTTTTCCCTGATGTCATTTGTACCTGCATGTACTACCACTACTAGAGGCTTGGTTTGAGTTGATTTAACAATTTTGGGCAACTGATTTCTGATATCCTCTGCCCTGCACCTGGGAAACTATTGCTAGTAATATTCTCTTTGTTACCTTTGGTGTTATATTTATCCATATATTTGATAATAGAGTCCCATATGATACAGATTTGTTTGGGTGGTTCTTCACTATTTTTAATATCCATATTATTTTCTAGGTTAGGCTCTGTACTTGCGTTTGCCACTACATGCATTTCTTCATCACTAACTATAATACAGACCTGTTGACACTTGTTTTGTTTAGTTTTACTTTTTCTAGCTGTACTGTCTATATTGTTTAACATTGTCTGATCTCTGTATAACAATCCAGTTGACAATATTGTTTGTATTGCAGATAATCCCATTGTCTACCTCTCCCTTGTGCTGCGTCACATTGTACTGCTCATGTGTTTTTCACTTGTATGCTCCCAGGTCGTGCCTGAAAATAGGCATCTCTATGTCTAGTGCACCCACCCGGTTACCAAAAGCAAATAAATAAATACATAACATGTCAGGGAGTGCCTGTGAGTGATCCTCTAAGTTTTCAGTCAAGTTCAAAAGAGGTGCAAATTGATTTTCTATCAGTAGCCCTCCTGCTTTTTTCTTTTTTTATTCATTTCAACGATACCCCATTCATCCGCCTCCTCTAGTTCCCTCTGCCTTTTAAATTTTCCCTCTTTAGTTGGCTCAGGGTTTTCAGAGTTTGAGCCTCCTCCAGTTTCAGTAACATTTCCTGTTAGTTGATTTTTAAGGCTTTTTACTTCTAACTCTAGCCCAATGATTGTTGTTTTCAGTTCCTTTAATTCCAAACATTATTTACTTGTGAATATATATATACTAAAATTATCACATATTGCACATTTTATCCCAAGTTTCCCACTAATAAGTGTCACTATATTTTGTTCCATTTCTCAGTACAGAGTATGGAGAACTTATTAGAATGCTCAGTACCTTAAAGCTATATAAATAGAAGAGCCGGCAAATGTGGCCTACTTGAATTTCAGTAAGGCCTTTGACACTGTGCCACATAGAAGGCTGTTAAACAAACTGGGGAAATGGGAGTGGGTAAGACAGTGGTGAAGTGGATGGAGAACTGGTTTGATAGCAGGACACAGAGGGTGGTGGTAAATGGCTGTCACTCCACAGAGGGAAGGTGACCAGTGGGGTGCCTCAAGGATCAGTGCTGAGTCCAGTCCTCTTCAATATATTAATCAGCGACATTACATAAGACCTAGATGGGAGACTCTGCCTGTTCACTGATGACATAAAGCTTTGCAATAGGGTGAACATACCAGAGGGTGTGGATAGAATGAGGAGAGATGTGCAGAAGCTTGAGGACTGGTCAAAGGATTGGCAGTTGAGATTTAATGCAAAAAAATGCAAAATAATGCACATGGGGCACAAAACTCAGGAACACAATATGAGCTGGGAGGAGGCTATAGAATGCTTTAATCAGGAAAAGGACCTAGGGGTTATCATCTCTGATGACCTCAAGGTAGGGAGGCAGTTCAACAAGGTGCAGTAAAAGCAAACAGGATGCCGGGATGCATAGGCAGGGGTATCACCAGTAGGAAAAGGGAGGTCATAACGCCATTATACAGGACATTAGTGAGGCCACACCTTGAGTACAGTGTCCAGTTCTGGAGACCTTCCCTGTGGAAGAAAATAGACAGGGTGGAGGCGATTCAGAGGAGGGCAACCAAGATGGTGCAAGGATTACATCACATAATCTACAAGGACAGGCTTAGAGCCTTAAATATATGCTACCTGGAAGAGAGGAGGAAGAGGGTATATGATTGAGACATAAAAGTACCTCACAGGGAGAAACAAGGTGCAGGAAAACACACATTTTCAAAGAAAAAGATGCTCCAGGATTAGGGGACATGGGATGAAACTGGAGGGGTACATTCAGAGGGAACGTGAGGAAGTACTTTTTCACAGAGAGGGTGGTGGACAAATGGAACAGCCTGCTGGAAGACGTAGTGGGGGCTGAAATGATTACAGGATTTAAGAATGCATGGGATAGGCATAAGGGGATCTTGGTAGTTGGGGGAAAGGGACAACTTACTGTAGCTTTAGTGAAGCTTGATGCTGCACAGTTAAGTGCGTAATGGGCAGACTAGATGGGCCAAAAGTTCTTATCTGCTAACAACATCTCTGTATCTGTGTATTAGAGTTTCCTGGCTATCTGGCTGAACCAGACTGACACTTGCAAACACACCTGCCTCTGCCAGCATGTCACGTCCGTTCACAGAGGCAGTGACCTTATAGCCAAAATGCTGGAAGCAGCCCTCTGTGGACTTATGGTGTAGTGACAAATGAAAGTGGCTTTTACTGCTTTAAAACACAATTAAAAATATATAGCATCTTACAGGGGCCAGACAGCACCATTAAAACAATGCAGTTTGAGCTTCGGCTGTATGCAAAGTACACCCAAGTGCTGCCAGCTCTGTCTATGTCCTGCAATACAGTGCAGGCAGTTCTAAATCAAATACGTGCCCCTGAGTAGTGACACCTGCTCCAAACCCACCGGTAGCACCAGTAATAGCGGGAACTACACTTGCCAGTGATAAAATTGTCTAGAAATACTCCACTTTGTGCAGAGGTAATGATCTTACAGCTGAAATACCAGAAGTAGGTCTCTGTGGGCATACAGTGTAGTGATAAATGAAATGTTATGGTTTGGGCTTTTTCCAATCAAAAACAAATTTTACGATTTTTTTATTGGTGCAGTGTCTTCTCCATCCTTAGTACTTAATGTTGTTTGTTTCTAGGTTTCATTGACACTGATTTTCCAGGAAACACTGAAAGAAAATAAACAGTAATGTGTGGGAAACTGTGAAGCACTTAGTTGCATTACAAATATAATGCAGTTCATTTTCTGAATCACAAGACTGCTGAGGCTGAGGCCTTACTGCTCATTTTGCCCATGCCATCAGTAGGGCGATTGATAATGGAGGTTGGTGGTTCGATCTGGCAGTCGAAGGGACAAGGCAGGGGTGAACTGAGGAGACTGGGTGTGGAGTTAGGGATTGTAGTGGGATGTGTCCGAAGAAATGACATGGCAGTCTGACAGTCTCCCTTTAAATCCCTGACCTGTGCCATTCTTTATGCAGTCAAATGCCACCAAAACTAGTGGTGTTCGGAGTGTATAAATATAATCACCTCTGGGTCGCACATGCCATGAAGGGCAGGAGAATGGCCCAGATGCTGAAAACAGTCTGAGTGCAGGACGCTGTAAAATTCAGAATACCCCTGTCACTCACAACCTTGTTTTGGTGCCCACATGATGGCACCGTAATGTTGGTGCCCAAACAATGGCATACCCCACCTCTGCTGGAAGGCTGTTCCAGGAATCCACCACTCTTTCTGTGAAGAAGTGCTTCCTCACATCTCTCCTAAACCTACCTCCTTCCAGCTTCATGTCATGTCCCCTTGTTGTTGAGCACTTCTTTCTTTTAGAAAATGGCACAAGTTGCGTGTGCCACAAAAGAATGATGCAAGGAGCAAGCTGTGGCAAAACTTGCAGCAATTCCAGTTTCGTAATACTACTACTTGCATCAAAAGCAGAGCTGCCTGCACCAAAGTGACTTGCATAAGGCTTTTGTCAAAAAAACTGGGTGCATCATGTTGCAATATGGCTTGCGGCAAAAAATGATGCACTCCCCTTTTTTTGATTTTCAAAGGTGGAAGCTGTTGACACTGCGCTGAAGACAGCATGCGCCTGTTAGACCAGCCAGAGCTGGTCTGACACTGACGCAAATAAAAGACAGGGTAAATCCTATAGTGCTTTAGTTATAGAGCCCATATTCTCTTGTGGGACTAGGTTAGAGCCTTGTGGGGGCTTTTGCCATTTCATCCGCAGTATTTGTTTACTCAGCTTGAGTCATTCTTGACCCCATGCATTGTCTTTTTGACACAGCTTGAGTCATTTTTTGCCACATGCATTAATCCTATCTTTTTACTCATCTTGAGTCATACCCACCTCCTGTATCATCTTTTTGACTCAGCTTGAGTCATTCTTGCCCCCTGCATTATCTTTTTGCTGCAGCTTGAGTCATTCTCACTCCATGCATTTTTGACTAAGCTTGCGTCATTCTCCACACATACACATATTTTTGGTGCAATGGACCTCTTCCATCATTTTGGGGGACTTTGCCACACAGAATACTTCTCTTGCAAAATATGATGCACAGTATTTGCCTCTCCTGGATTTGATACAAGGTGGTTGTTAGATGCACCCTGCGTCAGTCTAAGGGCCATTTGAAAATCCAGCCCGCAGTCTCCAGAACTGGACACAGTACTCAAGGTGGGATCTTAACAGTGATCTATGTGGGGCAACACTACTTTCCTCTTTTTGCTGGTGATGCCCCTTCCTGTGCACCCCAGTATCCCTTTAGCCCTCCTGACTGTCTTGTCGCAGTTCCTGGCCACCTTTTCTGGTATAATGATGGCCAAAGTTGTGTTTTTTTAATTGTTTTTTCATTTAAAATTATTGATGCAGGACAGGTGCACTTGAGGGAAGCATCTCATTTTCATGTCTCAGCTGTTACAAGCAGTAAGTTATACTGTATTACAAAGAATACAAATAAAACACACAGTGATTGAAACATGAGCAAACAATCCTTTCTTGCACACTTACTTAGCAAGCACGATACTAAAAAGAAGACTTCAGATTACATTCAAGAATAAGATTTAAGAATAATGTTAAAAACGTGACTGTTAGAACATAACCTGTTTGTAAGGTTTACAAGTTCCATTTCAATCTGCTCACATGGAACTTTTAGGCACAATTGAACCCACCCAGCTTAAACCCTTTTGCCCACTGGGTCCTGTGAACTGGATATTCTGTGACTCACAGTGCTCATATTGTCCTCTCCATATACAGTGTAGGGCTGTTGCTTCATTTTCCTCTGTTTCCTTTAATTAATACACCAAGAGTAACTCACAATAGGGCTAGGAGAGCTTGTTTGGACATGGCTCAGATTCCAACCCAGATTTCTTGGAATTTGCCCAGATGATCTGAGTCGATCCAAGGCAGCCTGCTTCAGGGGTTGGAGGTCTGGAAATTATGCCAAGCTAAGCCAGATGTAAGGGTATAGGCAATCCCTTCCTTCTGTGGCCCAGCTCAGATTACAGCCTGGATCAGTCGGAATTTCCTCTGATGATCTGAACTGATCTAATGGGGCTTGCTGTTCATATCTGAATCTGAACAAACTTCCTCATCCTTGGGTAAAATGAACATATTTGTTAAGTGTAATTAGGAGCCCAGGATCAGCAGCATCATACCTGAGGTTGTCCAGTTGAAGTTGCAGTATGTTTTGCAGGATTTTAGCAGTGTTAATGTAACATGAAGTTGTGAACAGTAATGTTATAGCACCATCTTATGGCAGAAAATGGAAAAGGCTTATTTCACAGGTAATACCAAATATAATGAGAAATAAATAGATACAGTGGGTCTCAAACCTTGATCTCCAAAAATACCACCCTGGTACTCCACCAACTGAACAATCAGAATAACTGGTAAGTCTGAGCTTTTCTCTTTTCAAGCTGCAGCTCTGACACTTACAGTAGGCACAGTTTAGATAGTGAAGAAAGAGCTGTTACATACTTACCGTAACAACAGATCTTCAAGAGAATCTCTTTAATCAGGCCACACCTATGTAACTATAGCCATTAGGCACTAGGACCACACGGAAACTTTTTGCAAGCAATCCAATAGGGGCCACCCATGACGGCATCCTATGTCGACTCTTCCTATATAAAGGTGGGCAGACCCTTCCCTCCTCAGTTGCCCACTGGAGATCATGCTCAGAGGACCTCCCTATAGGGAACCAGGAGGGGAGCTATAGATCTGCTGACCAGGTGAAGCAGAAACTAGCTGACAAAGCCCAGTGGAGAAGAAGCCCTCAGGAAGTAAGGGGGAAGGAGGGTGGGACGGCATGGCCTGATGAAAGAGATTCCCTCAAAGATCTACTATTACAGTAAGCATGTAACTGTTCTATCTTCTTTGAGGATGTCTCTTTCATCAGGTCACACCTATGGAATGAGTACTAAGCAGTACTGAGAGAGAAACAGTCTGGGAGGCTGGAACATACAGACCTAAGAAAGTAGGCCTTGAAGGACAGCTAGGCCAAAGGCTGAACTTTTTCTTGAGGCAATGTGCAGATTGTAATGTTTAGTGAAGGTGTGGACAGTAATCCAGGTGGCAGCTGCACAAATCTCAGCAGCAAACACTTTTTTGAAACAGGCAACTGAAGTGGCCATGCCGTTAGTCAAGTGGCCACGGACAACCCCAGGAAGGTCCTTACCGTAGTTCCTATAATACAAAGTAATACAATTGACCAACCATTTGACAAGCACTGTTTAGAACAGGAGCACCCTCTTTCCCAGGGTGAAGGAACCAAAAAGCTGCAAGGACTTCCTGCAGTCCTTTGTATACTGTATATAGTACCGGAGTATTCTGTATACATCCAAGTTATGGAGCAGTGCTTCCACTGGATTGGCAATGCTCAGGAAAATAAACTAGCAGGTGATTGGTTTGATTCAGAGTAAACTCAGACACCACCTTTGGTAGAAACTTAGGACTGGTACACAAAGACTCCCTGTCTTTGTGAAAAATCAAATAAGGCTTACACATTAGAGCCTCAAAGCTCTGCAATTCTTCAAGCAGAAGTAATAGCAACTGAAAATAACGCTTTCCAAAACAGAAAGCGTAGGCCACAAGTTACAGCAGGTTTGAAAGGAGCCAAAGTAAGCTTTTCCAACACAAAATTCGGGTCCCAGGCCAGGACTGGATTATGGCTAGGAGACTTCAAGTGCAGAATGCCTCTAAAAACATATGGGCCACCTCCTGCTGAGCAATCATACAACCATCAATAGGTACATGGAAAGCTGAAATGGCAGCCAAGTGCACCTTGATAGAAGAATATTGCAGGACTGCATCTGATAAGGACAGTAGATACTCTAGAACCTGATTTACCAGCCAGGTGAAAGGATCCAGTTGGTGAAAAGCAGCCCACAAAGCAAACCGCTTCCACTTCACAGAATGAGTAGTTCTGGTGGAACGTTTTCTAGCAGCGACTAAGACATCAACCACCTTTTGTGACACCCCAAATCAGGAAATGGCTATGTCTTCAGGAGCCTGATGGACCAGGGTTCCCTGTTCCTGTGACAGTAAGCCCTGTCTTAATGGCAGAGGTACTAGAGTTTCCACTGCCAGCTGCTGAAGAAAGGGGAACCAAATCTGATGAGGCCACAGAGGGGCAATAAATATCAGAGTTTCCCCCTCCATCTGAAGCTTGATTAGCACTCTCTGAATTAGAGGGAAAGGTTGGAAAGGCATACAGGAACTTCCCTTTCCAAGAGAGGGTCAACGCGTCCTGCCAAAAAACTCTAGGCCCTGGAGCGAACAGAAAAGCAGCAGTTTTGCATTGCATGGGGACTCAAAAATGTCCAACTCTGGATGGCCCCACCTGTTGAATAGATCTTCTATGACTGAGGTCAGCAGTTCCCACTCATGCATCTTGGACTGTGACCAGCTTAGTCTGTCTGCCAAGACATTTTAGACCCCTGGAACATGCACTGATAATAGTTCTAGACCGTGTTCCAGAGCCCAATACCAAACTGTCATCACCTCCCTGCACGGGGGTAGGAATGAGTCCCGCCTGCTTGTTGATGTAATGTATCACACTTACCTTGTCCATCTGGATTAACAGAGGACCCAGGAACAGATAAGTCTGGAAGGTCTGTAGGCCATACAGAACAGCTGTCATTTCTAGTATGTTTATGTGGAGGGTGCTTTCAACTCTGGTCCATGTACCCTGTGTTTGATGAAGCCCCAGAATCAATGGAATGTGATCTGGATGGTAGTGGGAAGGCACTGGACGATGGTCTGGAGGTAGTTCCAGAAGCTCTAGAGCATGGTCTTGTGCCATATCTGCAGGACCCAAACATCTGAAGCTTCCTTTCTCCACTGGTCCAGGTAGAAGGAAAGGTGACTCCCTATTACTACCCCTGGATGTACAGGTGGTGGGGGTTTACAGAAGGAGTCAGGCAGAGTTGGTTGATGCAACTGCTGTCACAGTGCCACCTCTAGGGGCTTTTGAGTGGACACATGGGGTGGAACCTGGTGGGGGCAAGACTGTTGCTGCTCTACCCTTGCCCTGCTGTCTTGTTGTGGACTGGTGTCTGGCTGTGGCCAGACAAAAGGGTGCCTTTTGTCTAGTCCTTGTTTGGGTATGATTGAGGGAATGTACTGTTTTCAGGGTTCAACCTGAGGCCTGTAAATTGGAGAGGATGTCTTGCACATCTGCTCCAAATAGCTTATATCCCCTGATTGGAGCATTGAGGGTGGATTGCTGTACATCATTAGCAAAGCCAGCCACTCTGAGCCAGCAGTACCTTCTAAGACAAATACAGAGGCAGCTGCCCTCACTGAGGCATCAGAAATATCATAGGTGGATCGCAGGTGTTTACCTATGTTGGCACGTGCAATAAGAGCATTTAGTATATCTTGCTTAGTGGTACCCTCTGGAAGGGCTTGAGTGGCTGCCATGACCTTCCTCCAAAGAGTATTTTGGTATTTTATCATATGGGCCTAGTCATTTACAATCCTCAGGCCCAGAGAGGCAAGCAAATGTCCTTTTGCCCAAGACATCAAGCCTCCTGGACTCCTTGTCAGGAGGAAGGTAATTAAGGTGCTTTGGTGCCTTAGATCTGTCATGAACTGCATTGATGACCACAGAATCCACCTCTGGTTGGCCTGCAAAAAAGGGTTTACCTGGGGGGACCTGGTACATCGTATTAGTCTTCCTTGGTATGGCAGATATCATATTGGGTCTATGCCAGGCCACCAATGTGGCATCCTCTAGGGCTGGCAAAAAGGGAGGAATAACTATGGGTGGGGTGTCAGGAAATTCTAAGAAGTCTACTAAATTCTTCTTAATTAAGGTCCTGTTCCTCTAAGTCAAACCACATTGCAGACTGAAGTTCCTGCATCATTGTTATAAATGAGGGGTCTTCAGGGGGAGAGCTGGGTGTACAGACCACAGAGTCTTAACTCCCAGTAGAGACTGCGGAACTGGTTCTGTCATAGCATTCCAAATATTCCTCTCCTTTTCCCTTCTCCTTTTCCAGAATAAGCTCTGGATTATATTCCTGGTCCTAGTCGACGTGGTCGGGAGGATGCAATGATGGAGATGGGGAAACCACCGACAGCCTAGGAGGTACCTGGCACATCATCTTGGCAGGCATCTTCACTGGGGTTTGTGTATTGGCCTTGTGGATGGAAAGCTTGTCGATGAAGGAGGAAGTAGCAGGCATTTGAGGTTGTCCGTAAAGGATGAGAGAGCTGCCTGAAGAACATTGATGCTTGTGCAGTCAATGGGGGCGGCAAGGTCCCAGACATTGATAGTGACACACCAGCCATAATATGTCTGGAGGTGCCAAGACCCAACCCAGCCATGTCAATGGTCTGGGCAGTTGGCTGTGTCACCGCCAAAGCAGTCGACAGTCCAGAAGGGGTCATACCTGAATGTATGGGTGACCTGGAGCACACTGGAGAGGTCATTGCTTCTTTCTTCTGCCTTGCCTTGTGCTTATGGTGGTGAGACCAAGACATTTTCTCTCAGGACTTGGAGGCCTTGGATCTGGAGGAGTGGGACGGTGATGCGGCGGGCCTTTCCTGATGGAGCTCCTTCTCCACTCTGGGTAAGTGCTGCTTTATAAGGTGTTTCTCTAAAGCACATTTTCTGTGTCACTGAGTGGCTATATTAAATCATTTTCAAAGTGGGCACACCTTAACATTATGGTCCAGGATGAGATAGCACACACAGACGTTGTTCAAGTCTTCAGAAAAAATCTTCTCACTTCACTCACAATATCGAAAGAGTTTCAAGGGTGATGGCTCTGAAGTCAACATACGTGACACCAAAAATCACTTTTAAAAAGTGAATAATTATGAAATGAAGAAAAACAGCGATTTCAGCAATAGCGTTTCAGTGGCAGGATCCAAGTATGGTCGATGGTGGGAAAAGAACAGAGGAGGGAAGGGGCTGCCCATGTTTATATAGGAAGAGCCGACATAAGATGTCATTGTGCGCAGCTCCTAGTGGACTGCTTGCAAGAAGTTTCTGTGTGGTCCTAGTGGCTGATGGCTATAGTTCCATAGGTGTGCCCTAATGAATGAGATATCCTCAAAGAAGATCTGGGATGCAGCAGTATTAGCCTCTGCTAACCATTAGAAGCACTTAGAAAGGTATTGCAATTAAGAAGTTATTAGAGCACATGTGTGGTAACTGACAGTCGCTGATCTGAATCTCTGCAGAACTGCTTTCTCAGTGTGTGTGACCTTGAGCAAGTCACATGACCTTCCCGTACATTCAGTTTACCCAGCTATAAAATCGAGTAAAAGCAGGCTCCCACTGAAAGAAAAATGTTTCACCTCAGCTCAGCTATTCTGGGCACATCAGTTATTTTAAAAAGCTAAAACCTGCAATGAAACAAAATGAGACCAGCTTACTCAGATCTGCATTCACTGCAAAAGCTTTCTCCAAGAGCTTTAGAGGCACTTTGCAGCTAGCAAATGTTTGCATGCTATGCTTAAAGCAGCAGTGCATGATAGCTGTGAAAGTTTTTACCTACTGTATGCTTTTTATTCTATTTTAAATTGCACCTTATCTCCTGACTTGTACGATACTCCTCCTTTCTCTATTCTGTGTTTATTTTAGCACTTTTATCACATTTAAAGTAATAAAAGTAGTGCTCCTTTTAATATAGCTCGAATGAGGTTTTTCATCAGTATTCTCAGCTGCTGTTATATACCTGTTGTCCCATAAGGTCAGTGTGCAGTGTCTCCTACATGCTTGTTCATTATATAGTCACAAGAAAAGTGATCACAAACAATGGATGTTCAAAAACAATAGAGAGTAGTGATGAAAACCAGGTCTGAGACAGATTAAAAGAAGTGCTTCTTTTATTATTTCAGCTGCAAAACAAAAGTGGAAAAGCAGACTCAAAATGGAGGAAAGGGTATCATACAAGGCAAGAGATGAGGAGCAATCTGAAACAGAATAGAAAAGTATAGGACAAAATAGTCACTGTTATCATGAACTGCTGCTTTAACCCTTGCATGGCCACAGACTGATATATCAGTCCAAAATTCCTATATGTTCTAATTCTGTCAGCAGCCTAAGGGTTAATTATGTTGGTGGGATTATGTATTTGCTCTGTGCTGCGTCTGTAATTTAATTTTAATTTTATATTGTAATATGTTTGTGCTATACTCTTTTAGTACCTGGGTTGTGCCTGAAAAAGGCATTTTGTGCCAGTGCATGTACCCGGTTAAAGGGATACTGCCAACCTTTTTTGCATAATATTATTTCCTAGTTAAAAACTTACATTTTATGATTGCTTTCCTTCTCTAAAATTCATTGATTTTGCTGGTTGTTTTATCTGCCTCCTTTTATTAGTAGAACCAAAATGTATGCTAGTGTTGTAATTATTTTAAATCCTTGATGCACTCCTACTACAAACTTCCTGAACATTAGTAACACCCACAAACAGTGCAGTCACTCATGATGCAATTGTCCTCTCTCCTCACACTGAACAATGAGCAGTTAGATGGCTTTGGGGGTCTTCCCAAGTTCAGGAATGATTCAGTGGAAGCGGAGCAAGACTGTAAAACAAACATGTTTCTGTGTGGTAACACCAGTATGCCAGTCTCTCAGTTTTTCCCTTTCTAAAAGAAAAAAGGAATCACAGTCAAACTACCAGCTATGTCGCAGTCTCTATGGAACGTAAACAATTATACTTTTTTTTTAAACTAGGGACACTTTGAGGCCTAAGAGGGTTGACAGAGTCCCTTAAACAAAGTGAAATAAATAAATAAATACATACATACATATACACACATAAATAAATACATACACATAAATACATACATACATAGATACACACACATAAATAAATACACAAAAATACATACACACACATAAATACATACACACACAAATACATACATACACACACATAAATACATATATACACATATAAATACATACATACACACACAAAACATACATACATACACACATAAATACATACATATATACACACACACATAAATAAATACATATATACACACAAATACATACACACACTTAAATAAATACATACATACACACACATAAATATATACATACACACACATAAATACATACATACACACATATAAATACATATACATACATACACATACATAAATACATACATACACACATATAAATACATAACACATACATACACATACATAAATACATACATACACATACATATTAATACATACATACATATAATATATAATACATACACATATATATATATATATACATACATATATACATACATATATATAAATATATATATATATACACATATAATATATACATACACATATATATATACATACATATATACATATATACATAAATACATACATATATATACATATATATATATTATATAATACATATATACATACTCACATATAATATATATATACATAGATATACACACATAAATATATACTATACACACATAATATATACATACACTCAAATGTATATATACTTATATATATAATATATATATATATGTATATATATGTATATATATATTATAATATATATATACATATTATATTTAATATATATATTAATATAGTAGTATATATATATATATATATATATATATATAATACATACATACACATTATTATTAAATACATATACACACATATATTAATAAATATATACATATATATATTAATACATACATACACACACATAATAAATACATACAAATACATACATACATACACACATATAATAAATACATAGATACATACGCACACATAAATACATACATACATACACACATAAATACATACATACACACAAATAAATAAATACATACATACACATAAATAAATACATGCACACACATGAATAAATACATACATACATACATACACACAAATAAATACATACATACACACATAAATACATACATACAGACAAATAAATACATGCATACATACACACACAAATACATACATACACACACACACATAAATACATACATACACACACATAAATAATTTCATACATGCATACACATAAATACATACATACACACACATGAATAATTACATACATACATACACACATAAATACATACATTCACACAAATAAATACATACATACACACAAATAAATAAATACATACATACGCACACATAAATAGATGGTTCCTCTTCCTAGTTAGAATCAGTTTTATTACAATATTGGCAGTTAAACAACAGCTTTGATTCCATCAAACTGACTTAGACATCAACAGCAAGGCATGACTTTCTGATCTGGACTGTGAAATAATCCTAGCAAACCCCACGACTATGTAAAGTAGCCTCCATGGTGGCTATTTTCTATGCATTGCCAAATGGGAAAAACAGTTTCTGTATGTTCCTGTCATGTTGCTATGGCCCTTATTATTCTTCACGCACAAGCTCAAAGACAGGTATTGGATGAGCAGCTTACAAAGTACTGTAGTACAAAGATGTGTATGTGTATACATTACATTGCCCACTACTTTTATATATCTTGAAATCTGTGTTTCATTTATTCAAAGGGAGCAGAAAGGAAAATACGTGATGAAGAAAGGAAGCAAAATAGAAAGAAAGGGAAAGGCCCAGGAAGCCACGTCCAGTGCAATACCAGTAAGCAGAACACATATGTCTGTGGGTTTATGGTTTACCACTTAACTTAATAACATACAAGGTTTGATATGTACAAGTCCGTCTAACAAACAAGTATTATTTACAGCCCACAGTGTACCATATTCCTAGAGTATATTATTACTATTATAAAATGGGGTTGTGATTGGAAAAAAGTGAAAATAGACAAGAAAATAGAAAAGGGTGATCAGATCCAAGCAAAGAACAGGATTGTCTCATTTTGCAATGAAACATTTCAAATGTGTGCGATTCTTAGCAACATCCAATGAAGCATAAGGGATGTCTTTATTGTTGGTCTCATCTTAATGAGGTTAACAGGTAATTTAGTCATGACAAGTATTAAAATATCATTTTTAATACAGCTACACAAACCATTATAGTTATACATGAGCTCCTGCCAGAGATGAGCAAAACCAGCTTGGACAGAAATAAAGGCCCTCCAAACTTGGCTGGGCATTCGAGCCAAGGGTCAGGTCATTTTTCCCCCTTTTTAGTTTTAGTTACTAACCATCCCTCACCTGTCACTGACCATCTCCCACCCATTAAATCACATACCAACCCACACACATTGCCCTAATATTGTAAAGTAACTTCTGGCCCCTTGCTAGAGGATAGTCTTTAACATTTCTGATGATGTTAAAAAATAAACAATTGTTTAAGAATGTATTGACACTACAATATTTTTGGTTATAAAATGGGAAGGGAAAATACTGCATTCTGATTGATCATTAGCTGTGCATTACAAGTGTCTAATGCATGGCTAAAATCAAGTGCTGGCCAGCTGGACACAGGACAAGAAAGAAATCTATGAGCTACTAGAATTTAAAAAAAATTGCCAGACACTATTTTTCCTCCTCGCTTAGCTCACACATATAAATGGACTTAGTAGCACACATCAGAGTGAGTGAGTGCACTGATCAGTCTTTTTCTGTCTTAAATTTATGTTCCCCCTTGGTCCCACCCTTACTTGTTCCTTCATTGAAAAAAAAATGTAAACAGTCTTTTAAAAGTGCAGTTGCTTACCAGTCAGTAGATGGTGGGAATCCTCTCGTGCATTTCATCATGGCTGCCTCTTGCTACCCGCTCAGTACTGCCTTACCATTAGCAGCCTGGAGTCCTTCACTGTTATCATTTTAGAATATGACATTCTGTCAGAGAGAGAAAGAGAGAGTGTGTGTGTGTGTGTGTGTGTGTGTGTATGGTGGGGGGAGGACACATCTCTGATCTCCGGTTCTGCACAAGTTAGCAGCCACCACAGATCACTCGCTTGCATGGCCTGTGACCCAGTTACAAAAGGCAACAATAACTGCAGCCTGTTTGGGGCATTCTTCAAACGATAACTGCAGGCCAGCTCTCCTTGCTTGAGACACTGGCTTTTTTAAACAAAGCACTTATCAACCATGGCACCTGATTCTCTTCCCCATCCTCAGATGCTGACTTCAGTCTGACCATTTGATCATGTTATTCATACTTAACCAAAAAATAAAGAATACTGGTAAGCCTCCTATCATGATCCTCTTCAAATTAAGAATTTAACTCCATATTGGTGGTGTGTGACTGTGTGTTGCAAGTTGATTTATGGGTAATGGGGGGGACAATGAACTGCAAGACACACTAAAACTACAACTATAGAAGCCTACTTAGGTTAAAAGTTCTCAATAAAAATACCTTCTAGGCAAAGGAACTATTTTATTTAGAAATACATGGAAAATGCAAATGTTCTTCTATTTGTAACCCCCCTACAAATGGGGGTTCCTGAAAGTCTTCCTTGGGTGTGTCTAAATGCCCACTACCAGGCTGGTATCCTATGTCTTAGCAATTTAAAAGTGTTTTCATGTGAGTGCCCTGTTAGCCTCCGTGCCTGTCTCTTTACGAACTGCCTATCTTGTGGTGCAAAATTAATCTGGGTAGGGACCGAGTAGTTTCAGGCTTGAGTCCCTTCCAGGCTACAGTGTTATTGCTCCGTTCTGCCATCGCTATTTGCACAGAGGGAGCCCTGCTAGGAACTGTGACTGTTTACTGTTTATCTGCTTTAATTTTTTTTTTCACTGTATCTTTTTATTGAAATTCGAGCATACAGTATAAGAAAGCACACATCTTATACAATAGAAGACTATCCTCCATATAAGGTATAAAATATCACTTAACAAAACACAGTATTTAGGGTAAACATATTGGAGAAGCTTTATATACAGTACATGTGTTGATAATAAAACACAAACCTAGACAGGATGTAAGTGGAGAGCAGAAGGGTTACAATCAATCGGGTATTATAGGATCAGAAACAGCAACCATGTACGAAATACATGCTAGGGCAGGCTAAGACAAGGCATTTAGTAAATTGCAAAAAGTAATAAATGTGGTAATATGAACAATGTGCAGTAATGGAGAGGTGAAGATAAGAGAAAAGTGTGCAGGGAAAGAAAGAAGAGAGAAAAAAGCAAGTAAGAAGGGAAGGAGAGAGGGAGAAAACAGGGAAGAAGGGAAAAAAGAGGAGAAATCGGTGCACAAAAGTTTTGAGAAAACCTAATCTGAGAGCAAAATAAGAAGGAGGGCTAAATATCCCTAAGAATTAGGGTCTAGAAGAACTAGGTTCAATGTACTTGAAGCAATCCTGCCAACATCTGTCATATACAGTGAGTCGGTTATGAGTAACGTGAGATAATCGGTCTAGGGAGGCATACTGAGAGAGGCTTTGAAGAACATCTAAAAGAGAAGACACCAAAGTTGATTTCCATTTCATAAGAATCAGATGTTTGACCAGAAGAGAAAGTATGTTTAGCCATCTAAAATGTGCATGTGAGAGGAGAGAGCTATTGGGGATAAGGATGCCTAGAAGAAATAGCTTAGGGTCAAAAGGTAGTTTTTGTCCTGTTACTCTGGAGGCAAGTAAACAGACTTTATGCCAGAGCTTATTAATGGAAGCGCAAGACCACAAGATATGAAGTAGATCCCCATTGGCCAAATTGCAGCGCCAGCAGTTATTATTATTTAATAGGCCCATTTGTTGAAGCATAGAGGAGGTTCTATACCAATGATGTAGGATTTTAGTTTGTATTAAAGAACTACGGGCATCTTTAAAGGTATTATGTGCAATATGCCAACAATTACTCCATTGTGCGTCTGAAATATTGTAGTTAAGAAGAGTACTCCATTTATTTTTGGCCTGTATAGACTGATCAGGTAGATTATCAATAACGTATTTGTAAATGGAGCTATTTAATTTTACTGATAAATTAGTCCAGTGCGAGATGTACTGTATGGGTTTAGAAGTGTATGCCTATACACTAAACTAGAGAGAGAGATATAAGCTGCCCGAATTTGTAAAAACTTCCAGAAGTCCTGTTTAGGAAGTTCCTATGTGACCTGCAAGTCTGAGAATGATCTAAGAGTGAGTGAATTCTGGTCCAAGATATCTCTGAGAAAGAAAATGCCTTTGTTCCTCCATGTACGACAGAAAATTGGGTGATCTTCTAGAATGAGCAGTGGACTGCCCCATAAGGGGGCATAAAACCAGGGTGTAGGATTGGATTTCAGGAATTTGTGGGTTAGTTTCCAATAAAGAACAGAGGATGATATAATCAGGTGATATTTTAGTTTAGCAGAAATGGGATTAAAACATAGAAACATAGACTTTGATGGCAGATGAGGACCACTTGGCCCACCCAGTCTGCCCATTTTCTTACCTACTGGATAAGCTGCAGATTCTAGTTAACCAACAGCCTACTTCCTGCAACCACCCACTATAATTGCCTTGTGTCTGTCCCATGCATGTTTGAATTCCCCCACTGTTTTAGACCCAACAACCTCCTCAGGAAGACTGTTCCATGTATCCACCACTCTCTCCGTGAAAAGAAATTCCTCACATTACCCCTGTGCCATCCCCCCTCTATCTTTAAATTGTGCCCCCTTGTTCTTACACATCTCTTTTTCTAACAGAT
The DNA here is from genome assembly GCA_016271365.2 of Neoceratodus forsteri. Lineage (NCBI taxonomy): Eukaryota > Metazoa > Chordata > Ceratodontiformes > Ceratodontidae > Neoceratodus > Neoceratodus forsteri. The sequence continues at coordinate 1,700,835,621 of CM057455.1, forward strand.
GCTACCCTCCTGGACTTTGATGATTTCCTTGAGGTACTTTAACATTTCTATCATGTCCCCCCGTCCCTCCTTTCATCAAGAGTATACATATTAAGCTCTCTCAGTCTCTCTTCATATGATTTCTGCTGCAGACCCTGCACCATTTTAGTTGCCTTCCTCTGGACTGCTTCCATGCTGTCTATGTCCTTTCATAGATGAGGTCTCCAAAACTGCACACAGTACTCCAGATGGGGTCTCATCAACTGTCTGTATAAAGGGATAACCACTTCCCTTTTTCTACTTGTGATGCCCCTCCCTATGCATCCCAGTATCCCCATGGCTCTCCTTACTGACTTGTCACATTGCTAACCCACCTTTAGGTCATCTGATATGACTACCCCCAGGTCCCTTTCCATTTTTGTTGTTGTTAGTACCTCCCCTGCTATTGTGTACTCTTCTCCTGGGTTTTTGTTTCCCAGGTGCATTCCTTTGCACTTCTTTGCATTGAATCTAAGTTGCCATATGTCTGACCATTCCTCCAACCTTGCCAAGTCCCTTCTCATCTTTTCTACCCCCTCTTGTGTATCAACTCTGTTACAGATCTTTGTGTCATCTGCAAAGAGGCATACCTTTCCCTCCAGGCACTCTGCAATGTCACCTATGAAAATGTTAAAGAGGATTGGACCCAGTACTGAACCCTGAGGTACTCCACTAGTAACCCCCCTTTCTTCGGAATGTGTTCCATTCACTATTACCTTCTGTGTCCTGTTGTGCAGCCAGTTTGCTACCCAGGCTACCACCCTGGGACCCACTCCCAGACTGGCTAACTTGATTATTAATATTTTGTGTGGGAATGTATCAAATGCCTTGCTAAAGTCTAGGTAGGCCATATCCACAGCCCCTTCCTGGTCTATTACTTTGGTCACCCAGTCAAATAAATCAATTAGATTCGTCTGACATGACCTTCCTGCTGTAAATCCATGCTGCTTTGGGTCCTGTGCCCCTCTGGCCTCTAGGTACTCAACAATTCTTTCTTTCAGAAGTGATTCCATCATTTTCCCTACCACTGAGGTCAAACTTACAGGTCTGTAGTTTCCTGCTTCTGCCTTGCTCCCACTTTTGTAAAGGGGAATCACATCTGCCCTCCTCCAGTCCTCAGGTACCACCCCATCCTGCCATGATTTGTTAAAAAGCGTGATCGGTGGTGTCACTAGGTCCTCCCTTAGTTCTTTTAGGATTCTGGGGTGAATCCCATCTGGCCCCATTGCTTTATCCACCTTGAGTTTTAGGAGTTCTTTCAGGACTCTCTTCTGTGAATGGACTGGTGTCAACCCCCCAACCCAAAGTGCTTCTATTGTCTGGTTTAGGTAACTCCTCCTCATCTTCTTTTGTGAATACTGAGCAAAAGTATTCATTCATTATATCTGCCTTTTCACTGTCTCCCTCTGCCCACCTCCCCTCTCCTTTAATAATCTTCACTATCCCTCCCTTAACCTTTCTATGCTCCCTAATGTACCTATAAAAAGTTTTATCCCCCTTCTTAACTGAGTTGGCTATTTTTTCCTCAGTTTGGGCCTTTGCTAGTCTGACTTCCTTCCCCACTTCTTTCTGCTTTAATTGATACAGTTCCCTGTCATGCTCCTTCTGTGATTCCTTATACTTTTTGAATGCAGCCTTTTTCTCCTTAACCTTCCCTGCCACCTCTTTTGAAAAATGAGAGAACTGGGAACTCCTCCCGGGCACAATGCAGATTCCATTGCAACCCATAGTGGTGAGTGAGGGGAGGGTTTCTGAAAACATTTAATGGTTTGGGCCATTCGGAAAGCCCAGAGATAGCCTTTGAACCAGGGGAGTCTGAATCCCCCTTTTTTCCAATGTGTTCAAAGTTTGTTGTGGTTAAATCTCAGTGGTTTCCCATCCCAGATAAAGTTACTTATTAATTTATCAATTTTAGCAAAAAAGGAGGATGGTAAGACTAAAGGAATATTGGCAAAGAGGTAAAGAATCTTGGGAGAAATAGACATCTTAATGGCTGCAATTTTCCCCATGAAAGAGAGATAAAGAAGCTTCCATCTGTCCAGAATTGTTTTGATGTTATCAAATAAGGGGTAAAGTTAATGTCCCATATCTTCCCTAAGTTGCTAGTAATTTTGATTCCTTGATATGTTATACCCTGTGGTGACCAGCGGAATCCAAGAGTTGTGTTCATAAAGGCTTTACAGTCGTCATTAAGGGGCATAGTTTGTGATTTTCCATAATTCTAAGCAAGGCCAGAAATCTTAGTAAAATTATTAAGCAAATCAACCAACGAGGGCCCAGCCTCATTCAGGTTTTCGAGTAAGATTAAGAGGTCATCCACGTAGGAGAGAGAAACATATCTTGAATTGTTCACAGGTATGCCCATAATGCCAGAAGATTGATGTAAACAAGCAGTCAGGGGTTCCATGGCTAAAATAAACAGGGAAGGTGACTGGGGACAGCCTTGCCTAGTTCCCCTTGCTAGATGAAAGTAAGAGGAAAGGGTGGAATTAGTAAGTACTTTAGCAGCAGGGGAGTTATATAATAACTTGATCCAGGAGCAAAAGGTATGAGAAAGACTGAAATAAGATAAAACTTGATGAAGGTAGTCCCAGTTTAAGGAATCAAAAGCCTGCTCAAAATCAATAGCTATGGCTGCAGCTGGTGTCTTAAGGGATTTGGCTTTGTGAATTAAATTAATTAAGGAACGTAGGTGATCAGAACCAGATCTACATTTAATAAAACCAGCTTGCGAACAATGAGTTAGCTTGGGAATCAAGGATTCAAGTCGAGAAGTTAGTAGTTTAGCAAATATCTTCCCATCCATGTTTAATAAAGAGATGGGCCTGTAACTTGCGGGGTGAGTAGGGTCTTTATCTTTCTTAGGGATTAGGGTTATGATTGCTTCGATGCAAGATGGGGGAAGCTTGCCAGTATTGGAAGCTTCTTGATAAACATTAAGAAGAAGGGGACATAAGGTGTCTGAAAACATTTTATAGAAATCGACAGGGAATCTGTCACCCCCAGGGGATTTGCTGGATTTCAAAGAAGACAAAGCTTTCTGGATTTCCTGAAGTGAGAAGGGTTCATCTAAAGAATTTGTTTCAAGAGTAGAAAGATGAGGAAGATGTAACGATTTAAGGAATGTTGAACTTGTAAAGTAGAAGGAGGATTTGTGTTAGAGTTTAGTTTTTGATAAAAGATTTTCATGATACAGTTTATAGAGGGGGTGTTGGAGTGAATCGTACCCTGTTCGTCTTTTAGGCCTAAAATGTGTCATTCCATTTGTTGTGCTTTAAGCTGATAAAAGAGGAGTTTCCCATTTTTATCGCCGTGTTCCCAAAACTTATATTTAAATTTAAACAAGGCCAGTTCGGTTTTACAAGAAATTAATTTGTTAATTTTAACTCTAAGTTAAAGAATTTCAAGATGAAGTTGAGAATCAGAACAGTGCCTATTAGAAGAAAAGTATAAATCCTCTTTAGCCTTAAGAGATTTTTCCAAGTCAGCCAGCTGTTGTTCCCTTACTCTTTTCCAATGTGCAGCATAACTGATAATTTTCCCTGCAATTGTAGCTTTAAGAGCTTCCCATAGAAGATTCGGTTGGGGTATTGTGAAAGAAGAAGTCCTGAATTTGTGCTTTGATCATGGGTAAGAATTTGTGATCCTTGAGGAGGGAAGGAGAGGGTCCAGCCACCAGTAAGAAGATTTAGGTGCTAATGGGCCCCAAAAAAGTTGTAATTTGACAGGGGAATGGTCCGAGATTATGATGGAAGAGATGGATGAATCAATAGTTTTTTCCATTATAACAGGAGAGGCTAACCAGTAGTCAGTTCTATTGTATGTCTTATGTAGAGAGGAGTAAAAAATAAATTCTCGATCATGGGGGTGAAGGAGGCACCATACATCAGCTAATCCAGCATCTTGCATTAGTAATGAGAGGGCTTTAATACTTCTAAGGTGGGTTTCTGTAATGGGGCTACTTCTGTCAATGATGGCTTCTAAAGCTAAGTTAAGATCCCCTCCAAGAATAACTGGTGTATTATCAGTGTTAAAGGATAGAATCTGTTGAGCTAAATTATGAAAAAACTCTGGGGAATCGGAGTTGGTTGCATAGACATTAACAAGCAGAAGAGGACCAGAGTTGGTATTCAGTTTGACCATCATCCATCTGCCGTCAGTATCAGAAACAGAGTTTACAAGGGGCCATTTGACACTCTTATGAATAAGAATAGCAACTCCTCTTTTTTTTGAGGTATAAGATGATTCGTAGATCTGACCAACCCCATTTTTTTTAAGTCTGTGAACATCCTCTGCTAATAATTTTGTTTCTTGAAGGAAAGCAATTTGTGTTTTTTGAGATGTGAAAGAATTTTCTTCCTCTTACAAGAAGAATTAAGTCCCTTCACATTCCAAGTATATAAAAGTATGTCACTCATATTGTTAGTGTTAAAGAAAGGGAATAATCGCTGGAGTGTGAAGGGACAAATAAATGAGGCAGAGGATGATTAGAATACAATATAGAGAGCTTATGTATATGCAGAGAGTGGCAGGAACATTCAAGCCAAAAAAAGTGAGATGTATGATACATGAGTAGAACAGATATCTTATTAAAGTTAGAATAGAGATGGGGAAGAAGAAAAGTAATTAACAACAACAACAACAATACTAGTAAGCTAAATAACAAAGAAAACGTTTTACGGGTGTGAGGAGACATGAGTCAGCCAGCTGGCTAAGAGACTGTCTCACCAAACTCTGGGGTGTCGATGTAGAGAGGAGACTAAGGAGTACCGGTTATAAATATCAGCCCAAACCTAAGTCTGATCCCAGTAATATAATAAAGTAAGTATTCCTGATAAGCTAAACTGAAAGGGAATAATACCAAGAAAGGCAGGGGACTGTAATAACCTCAGCTTAATTCTAAGCTAACAGGACAAGGTATAAGGATAAAGCTAAACACCAGAACTTATTTATAAACATTAGTAGTAATAGTACAAGATATACCAACTTGAAATAACAGTAAGTTAAACAACCATATACAAGATGCCAGTACAGCCTAGACATAGAGCAAGGAATTCAGGGAGCCAGGTGGAATGCAAATGAACAAATATAAAAGGAAAAATAGATCATTACCACATTAGAGTGACTCAGAGTATACTTTGCAGTGCAACAGAGTAAGTACATAATAAATACAATATTGAGGGGGGAAAAAGAAAGGGGAGGTCAATTTAAGCCCTTACACCCTGAGCCAAATGCAAATCGGGATTATGTGGAGAGGTATAGGCTTCGGCGATAACTGTAGACAGAACAGATAGCCATAGTAAAGATCAGCTCTGATTACTCGAAAATCACCTAAATAGGTGTTATATGGGGTGACTAGGTCTAGAAGACTAGGCCCAGTGAGCCCCAAAACAGGAGGGACCACACAACAGTGGAATTCTATAATATCTGTAGGCTTTGAGTAAAATAAGGAGCATAAGGAAGATGTAAATTGACAATCCTTTGCAACAGTACACCAAACATAGCCCACCTCTTTGAGTGCTAATGATAGTTCCATATTGTAAACAGGAGGTAGTAAGAATAATGGAGCAAAGGGAAGGTGATAAATTAAATGTAGTTGCCAATAATACTTAAGAACCTGTCATCAGGAGAGGGAAGGGGTAAGTTGCCTTGTAATATATAATAATTCACATATGAAAAAAGAAAAGGCATAATCAGGATGCATACCGATTGAAGATATGCAACTGAACAGTCAAAACTATAAACCTGATGCACTGCTAAACTGGAGATAAAGGCTAGATACAGACAGCCTGTTTAGTGAGATAATGTATAAGATCTAACACTAAATAATGGGTTAGAAAAGCATTGCTGATATACCAAAGTTCCCTTGAAGACCTTTAGGCTGCTTGTTTAAACACTGTGACAAAAAGTAAATTGATCACGCCGCGATGTACAGTCTTTGCTTTCTGCACCCGCTGGGAGCGAAAGCAACCAGGTAGCATAGATTGTAGAGTGGGTGGCTAGGCAGAAAAAGTGTACTGGCATGCCCTTCAAGTATCCTGGAAACAAAACCTACCAAGATATAGCAACTGACCATATGAGCTCATGACACCTTAGATTTATTAGAAGGATTGTGACTATTGATGTTCTTGCTTTTGGTCTTTGCCCTACATTTCTTTTTGGGCGGCTGTAAAGATTTGAGGGGGGAACTTGCAACAACTTCTGCCCATGAAGTATCGGCAGAAATACATCCCTGAGGCACAGGGCCCAAATTAGAGGGATGTTCATCTGAAATTTGCTGGGAAAGAGCCTCCTGAGAGGAGCGCATATCATCCTCCAAGAGAGCAAACTTATTGTTCAAGGGAATAGAGGGGTTGATTTGAAGGTGAGAGGCTGCAGCTTGGGGTGTTTGGGGTAAAACCTTGCTAGAACAGCATGAAAGTCTTGAAGAATAATGCCCCAACAGAAGCTTCTCTGGCAGCTGTGTTGATTGCCTTGGGGTCAAATCAGTTGCGGGGTTGCTGCTTGGGGCTGTGAGTTCTGCAACACTTTCCCCATGTTCCTGTACCTCATTGTCCACCCTCTGTGCTGATACCAAAGTTGTGTTCGAGTTGCCAAGTGTTGCTGAATCTCCCAGAGTAAGATTGCAGAGACAGATCTCCAGACAGTTGGCTAAGGCATCAGGGGTTTCAAAATCATTGAAGGAAGAGCCTGAGCAAAGGCGTAGTGTTGCAGGTTAACGTAGAGCAAATTTAATGCTTCTTTGGTGGAGGATTTGTTTAAGTGGATTGTAGGCCTTCCTTTTGATGGTTAAATCTTTTGAAAAGTCTATGTAGATGGAAATATTAAACTCGTGCCACTGAAGTTTCCCCATTTCTCTGGCCAGCAATGATGGGCCTTGGTCGCTGGTCTGATGTTGGCCTGGGACCCAGAGTGCAGTGAGACCGCTCAATGATTAATGTTAGGTCAGGAGGCAGTTTAAGCATTGCAGGCAGCAGATGTAATAAAAGTGCAGTAGTGTCTCCTAATTCTACACCTTCAGGGAAGCCAAAAAATCATAAATTGTTGCGACGATTACGATTTTCAATATCGTCAGTTTTGGCTTGTAGGGATTTAATAGTTCGATCTTGATTGTGGACAGTAGCCTGGAGGTCATGAATAGTAGTGGTGGTGTTACAGGCCATTGCTTTCTCATTAAATGCAACTTTCTAGCTAAAAGTTTCAAGAGTGGGCGCATTCTGTTGGATGGAGGTTTTTAGATCATTAATCTCAGCCAGTAGTTTAGAAAACATTACTTCCACTATAGCAAGTGAGCTTTGCTGTACTTAGAGATCTGCCATAATGCTGAAGGATGAGGCCTAGTATGCTGCAGTACAGTGTAGAATAATTGAATGTAAGCAGATGATGGATGAAAAATGACTTACAAACTGTGTCAGGCAGTAAGATTACAGGATGGTCACAGGAGTTGGTACCAAAGAAAGGTCTGGTGAAGGCTGGATGAGGTTAGATTACGGTCATTCCTGCAGAGATTCTGAACTATGCTGCCATCTTCTGCCTGGTCAGGCCACACCCCTTTATCTGCTTTAATAATAGTAATATTGCAGTTTGTCTAACCTGCTTTCCTTTACAGCATGGACATTTCAGTATTGCCCCACCATCTTGGTTCTGGACTGCCTATTAGGACCAATCAGTACCTTTGAGGACTCTAAGATGGTGTCTAGTCCTCAGGGGTCTTGTGGGAGCAAATTTCTGTAAGAACTGTAGTTCTTGCACTTTTGTGCCTAAATGGACCTGGAGGGGGAGCCCTTGCTTTGACAGACTGATGGATCAACCAACCAGAACCTTTGGACCGAGGGGAAATTCCCAAGGTGCCTGCTGCAGAGAGTCAGTCTGGAGTCAGAGTTTGAAGAGCAAACAGCTTCATAATCCTAAAAACCATATGACCTTCATGAGCCAGGGCTGTTCTTCAGTTCCCCCTACCCAGCTCAGTCTCTCCTCCATGTCATTCCCACCGCTTCTCTATGCTCTCTCTCACACTCCCTCCTCCTCCTCCTTCTCCACCTTCCCCTCCCCCTCCTCACAGCTCACCTGCCCCTCTCCTCCTTCTTTCTCTCCCTTGCAGCCCACCTGCCTCCTCTTTGCACGTCCTGCCATCCTAGCCTCCTCCCAGCCCTGTGTGCTGTCGACAAAGCCTCCGTCCGTAGGCTGCTAACTACCCCTCCACTCCACTCCCTCCCCTTGGGGGTGGCTCTTCCTGATCCATTGCTTGGTATCGGGCCCACTCCTAGTGAGGGGCTCTTTCTGCATCTCACATAACTTTAGACCTATCAGACACCTTTTTGAGTTTCAACTGTTGAAACCATGTTTAAGATCTGTAATCTAATTTATTTGTGTATTACTCTAGCTGTACTGTTGTGTGTCTGTTAAATGTTATATGACGTAGAACCTTTGTAAAAGAGCCTTGTCTCAAAGGTTATTTCCGAATCCATAAATAAATAAAAATAAATACACAATATTTATTATTTATCATTTAATGTATTGAGCTCATTATTAACTTACTGCTGTAAACTCAATCTAATATTATCTAACAGTAGAGAAATAATTTGTTCCTAAGTCTTTTTTCAGCTCAAAGATTATTTTGTTTTATATCCTCAGTAGGTAGCACACTCGCCTCTGAGGCCGGGAGATTAGAGGGCTGTGGGTTCAGTTCCCACATCTGGCACTTGGGTTAATATCCCAGTACTGACACTGTAATGCAGCTTGAGAGGGGTGCTGCACTTCTGAGGTGCCATCTTTCGGATGAGACGTTAAACCGAGGTCCCATCTGCCTGGATTGGTGGTAGTTCAGGTGGATGTTAAAGATCCCATGGCACTTCTCAAAAAGAGTAGGGGAATTTTTTATTAAAGGAGGACTTCAAACAATATACAAACAAATACAGAAAGGAAAAAGAAAACAAACTACATCACAACCAACCAACACAATTCACCCATAAAGCAGAACATGAAGGGTGACCAAACTTTTTCAAATCAAAATTATACAGTTCAAACAGTATTTGAAATGTTGTAGAAAAGGTCCTCAAATGAGACAGTATGTTGTTGGGTAGACCAGAAAGTTCTAGACTGCCAAATATAAAATCGAAGAACAAAAAATACCAAAAGCAACGTATCAGCAGGATACCTAGACCATTCACCCTCATTTGACCCATACATTAACATCTCATAAGAAATAAAAGAAAATAAAGGTTCATTCCATCACCTCGCTAACCAAACCCAAAAGGGCTTAATATATGAACAATCTAAAAAAAGATGTTTCTGTGTTTCTAACTCAGAATGACATAAAGGACATGTACACCATTTATCACATAATTGCTTATGCTTATGCGTATCTACCACAGGCAACCTACCATAAGAGCCAAGCCAAACACTATCCCATATAAAGTTAGGTATCCTGCCATTGGAGAGTAAACGAAGACTCGACTCTGAGACTGAGGAGTACAGTCTGGGAAAATCAAGGGTCAAAAATCAACTGAAACAATAGAACTATACAACATTTACGGCTTAAGATTTCCAAATCGGCACAGTTAGATTCCATTTTTCAATGAACGGAAAACTCTTTGCCATAATGGTGGAAGAGAAGGAGTCCGAAACAAAGAAGACCAACTACCAGATTTCCAAAGTGGTAGACTCTGCAAAACCACAAATTAACATAAGGGACCAAAGCTAAAGCCAGGTCGTAGTAAAGGAAAAAATTACTGGATAAAAAAATACTAAGAAAAACGCTATGGGATGAACCATACCAACACCACTCCTGACCAAGAGTCCTATATGTGAACCCTCTTTAATAGGATTCAATCTGCTCCCCAAAAGCCTGAAAAAACACTATATAAAGATGTAAACAAAGATGAAGGTGGAGGAAAACATAACTTAAATACAAAAAATCGGCAGCAATAAAGTCTTAATCAGTAAAACACGCTTTGCTTTTGCAATTTGTTTCCTTTCCAGCAGCAACTACCCCTTGGCTACATTAATTTTCTGAAACCAGTTCAGATACATCATATCCATATCCCCAAACACAATCCCTAAAATAGTAATAGGATCCTTGGAAACCGTAATACCTACAAGGGAACCAGATTCTGAATAGGCGACAGCCAAAAGGAAAACCTCTACTCTTATCATAATTAAGCTTGGAACCTGAGGCTTGGGAAAAGGAATCCAAAACAGTAGCAAATACAGATTCCTCAGCAAGCGAGCGCATAAACAATCAAATCATCCGTGATATGCAAGAATTTTAATAGGCAAGACATTCCGCCAACCGCACACCTGCTAAACCATTATTGGAACTAACCAGTCGAATAAAAACATCAATGTAAAACACACATAATAACAGGATCAACGGACAGCCTTGACGAACACCTCTTTGAACAGCAACAGGAGAACCACACCAACCATTAACATTAGGTATCAAAGAAGCAGAACGATATAATAGCCATATCCAATCAATAAAGACAGGGGGAAAACCTTACACTTGCAGAACGGAAAACAGAAACCCATGTGAAACACGATCAAATGCTTTTTCTTGGTCCAGGCTAAGTAAATAACCCTGAAAAGTATCAGTTTGAGATGCAGAAAAAAGTTCACGAATGATCAATAAATTATCATTTTGAGAGCGACCAGGAACAGAACAAGTTTGATAAGGACTTATTAATGAATCCACAATAGGTGTAAGTTCACGAGCAAAATTTTACTCAGAATTTTATAATCAGTATTTAATAAACTTAAGGTCCGCCAATTACGCAAATCTGACTTCAAACCTTTTTTATACAGTAAAATAACCAATGCCTGATTCATAGAAGGCGCCAATCTAGCCAATGATAATAAAGCATTAAACAAAGACGTCAATACAGGGACCAAGGTACAGTGAAAAGTTTTATAAAATGCCACACCAAAACCATCCGTACCAGGAGCAGAATCAGTATGTAAAGAAAAAATAGATTCAGTCACTTCCAACTTGAAATATCCATCAACAGACGGTGCATTCTGTGGTACTTACAGCAGGTAAGTGAAGTGCTTCAAGGTCTAACAACTCAGAGTGAACAGTAGCATCTTCATGATACAAGCTAGCCAAATAATCATGGACCACACCTAATAAAGCAGCCGGGTCCGCACTAAATCTCGGAAGCAGTCAATAATTCAGTAATAACCCGAGCCTCAACCCTAGTTTTACAGTCAGTAAAGGATCTAATGCACTTTATGCATTTTCAAACCAACCTATGTTCAAAAGCAAGAGATTTAGCCCTATCATATTTATATTGGAACATAAGGTTCTTAACCTTACTAATTTGAGAACTATAATCTAATCCTTCAGATTCAGTTAAGGAGATCAATTTTTGCAACTGCACGCACAACCGGAGATATTCTAAATATTGGGCAGTAACCTTTTTTTTGACAAGGATTGAAAAAAAACCTTCCAAGCAGTTTTAGAATCTTCCCACCAAGTAGCAACATCCTCCTAAACATCCAAAACAGACAATCGTGCATGAAATTCCGACCGCCAAGCAGACTGAACTGAATCATCAGACAATAAGGAGTCATTCAGTCTCCAGATATTTGGTTTACAACGTGGGGCACCATCCCAAGACATACAGGCTGATAAAGATTTATGGTCAGAAAATTCCTCAAACCCGCAAGGTATTCTGCACAACATGGAAAGGAAGGAAAGAAAACAAAATCAATTCGGTAGATAACTTATTCTTAAAAAGTCCTACCCCATCAGGATTAACACAACGGTAAGCATCCTTAAGCTGAGCAGTATCCAGAATTTGCTTCAATTTCTGGGATCACAAAACAATTTGGTCGTTTGCATTCCTCTATCAGCAATATGAAGGACACAATTAAAATCTCCAGCCCAAACAATCAAACGTGAAGTATGCAAATAAGGGTGAACGTCATTCAGCAGTGCAACCCTCAAAGCTTTGGTCTGTGGGGCATATATATTAATCAAACGAAATCTGACGTCTCCAAAATTAATATCCAATAAGAGCGCCCGACCAGGGCAAATGTCCACCATTTTAGAGACCCGTAAAGTTGGGTCGGTAAACAGAATACCCACTCCTTCACAAAGAGCTTCACCATTAGACCAAAAGGACATCCCCAAAGACCAAAGATTACGGGCCTGTTGAACTTCAGAAACAGTTTTCAACCTAGTATCCTGGAGACATAATATCATTACGCAGATGCTGTAAACATGACAAAGTTGTAACCATTTTCCTATGACTTTTCATACTATTTACATTTAGTGTAGTAACTGTTAAGGAGGTCATGAGACAAATTAAAATAAAAACCGATGAACCCCATGGAAAAAAATACCATCAAGGAACTTTAGACACTGCCTCTTTGAGAACGCCTGGGAAAGCTGTCAGCCTTTTCAAGTCACCATCCTCCCTTCAGAAAAGGGTATCAGAAATCAAAGAAGCCTTAGAGGAACGATCAGATTCATCACCCTCTGACTCTCCTTAGAACCCAAAACTGCAAAACTAGTACCCACCTTCCAAGATGCACAAGTATCACCACTTGAAGAGGCCTGGGGCACCTGATGAGGAGGAACCAGTTTGCCAGACCTGTGACGTTTTTTGGCAGTCACTTTTTTAAAGGGAAGTTCTTGGGACAGGGGGGGCATGTCAGAAATCTCACACGGATCCAAAGAAACAGGAACAGGAGGAGGAGGCCTAGGAACAGCCACAGTACTTTCCTCCGAGGGGAGTGACTGTACACTATTGGTCAACCCAGCCACTACAGATGTATCTGAAACAGAGTTTACAACCAAACCAGATGCAACACTTGGAGGGGATGTCTGGGGAAGGGAAGGAGACGTGGCAGAGGGACGTGCTATGAGCACAGGACCAGGCTGGGCACCTGTAATCAAACTTTCATGCAAGATGCAATTATCTCGATTATGGGAGGCCCAGGGGCATTTAGCATACCCATGACCCAACTGTTCACATAAGTTACATTTAAACAGATTCAAACAACGAGCAGCTAAATGTCCAAATTCAAAACAGTGGGAACAGCGCTGAGTATCATTAAGCGGTATTTAAATGGGTTCTAGAACCACATTTAAAACAAGCCTAGGCTGACCGACATAAAACAAACACCTCTGTCCCTCCCCCAAAAAACTATTCGGAAGGTGTTGTGGACCATTATCAGAAGAAAATAACTTAACCTGTACTTTCCAACCCCCATTCCAAATCTGTTCGCTATCAAAGATAGGAACGGGTTTATCTAAAATTTCACATTTCCTACGCAACCAAAACAATATATCTTCTATATGAACCCCTTCATTACGAAACAAAATAGTAATTAGTTTAACCAAAGGTTTGGTAAGAGGGATAGCAAAAAAAGGGGTCCAAAGAGGGAACTTAACCCCTGATACAGAGACCAAAACGCTCCAAACCCCTGAAGATTTAAAACTAATATCAAAATTAGCATTCCCAAATGAATTAATGCATAAATATCAGATGACTGAAACTTCATAGAGCCTTTCAACAATAGTTTAGAAATATAAAGTCTATCCGGAGGGTCTTCTAAACCACCTTTATACAGCAAACGTACATCATTCCGACGAGGTGCAGGTTCTCCTTTGTTGGAAAATAAATCAGACAATTTAAAGGAAGGGGGGGAACTGCCCCATGTACTTCAGGGTGCAAACCAGCAGCTGAGGGCAATCCAAGCTTAGGAAGAGGGGGAACATCAGGACAAACAGAAACACTGGCTGAAGCAGAAGCAACAGGACTAGGAGAGGCAGTATGTGAAAGTTGTAAATCCCCAGTGGCACCTTGCTGATTAATAGCCCGAACATCATCCCTAGAAAGATCAGGGACCCAAGCCCCAGAGGGAGTTCGCGTCCATCCTGCCGCGGATATTGCTTGTTCAGGAGACCAGGAGTCAGAAACCACAGTGCTCAAAGAAGGGCTCACATGAGGTCTGGAAGAAACCCCATCCTCAGCAGGGAGAAAGAGGAAAGGACTGTCCACCGGTTGAGCACCGCCAGAGAATCAGACACCTCCCCTGACTGGAAAGAGCGCTGGAACAGTACTGTGGACCTGCTGACATGGCTCCGTGAGTGCACAACACCACATTGGCAGACATACCAAAGCGCTTTACAACAGTCGGAGCTCCCACAAAGCGTAGTCACCAGCATTAGAATTGCAGCAAAGTAGGTACCTCAGAAGGAACTTGAACAGGAGCACTTACTGAGCATGAAGAAGGAGAGCCCGGAAACAATCGATACAGCAGGCAGAAGGGTCAGGGCTGGCACCTCCAAAGACGCCAGACTGCCATCCACTGCTAAACCGGAACTACGGAAGCCAAAGGAGTCAAACTTGAAACATCAGGACCGCAGGGCAGCTAGCTCCCGTAAGAGCGCTTTTTTTTGAACACAGCTTTCCTCCTCTGCCAAAAGTCATTCCAATAAACGCTTCCTTCTGAAAAGAACTGCAGCATAGTCCTCTGTTAGACTGGTATGAGCAGACTGAGTAGAAGTACCAGAAGCCACAGGCTCAACAGAGATCAATTCCGGAGGTTTAGACACAGCAGACAAATCAGAAACAAACGGATCAGTATAGGGACCTTCAGGTGCTGGTGAGGACGCCCACTCCCGCTGCTCAGACACATCCATCAACTCTGCAGATTGGGACATAGTGGCCATCTTGCGTCCGTCCACCAAAGATTCCCCCTCCAAAGAGTAGGGGAATTTCCCCGGTGTCCTGGCCAAATTTCCCTCATTCACTAAGAATACCACCAACAGCTTAATCTGGTTCAAGGTCAGTTGCCATTCATCTGAATCCCCCTCCCCCGGGTCATGCCTGAAAATAGGCAGGATTTGTCTAGTGCACTTACCTGGTCAACAAAAACTAAATAAATAAAATAAATAAAAATAGAAAATAAAAAAAGGTTGTGACACACAGACATCATTTTGTCTTTCTACTGTATTTCAGTGTCTAATACAGTCCAAGCCAAATACGTAGGATGCGTTTAAGCATGTTGGCCACATAAGCGAGACGTCCCTTTGGGAACCGATTTTCTGTCATTAATGTCTATGGGTAGTTCTTTTGGGTAAATGAGACAGTGATAATAAGCAACTCCACTTTAGAGGGATATCAAACCTGATGCTGCCCAGGCATGTCCCTCTATAATTCCTCTAGTCACCTTGATAATACTTTTTTCATACCTAAAAGGGTGTGAATGTGTTCCTGTCCCTGCATATCCTGCTCTGCATTGTCTCCCTCCTGCTATTTATTTATTTTTTTTACACTTTTTTTTTTATCACCTGTCAGTCCAGGGCATCTCTTAAGTGGGCTCACTCAGCTTCCACCCCTAATCACCCGCCTGAACCACTCCTCCAATCGAAGCTTTGGTATCAAGATCCCCTCCTCTCCCACCGGCCCACACAGGAGGAGACCGAGGATCCCCAGGGGTAGGATTGGGATCATGGCTGGTACTGGGCATGTGGGGTTTCAGCCCTGGAAGACCCACCATCGCCTCACCCGTCTGCCAGGGGTTTTCCATTCTTGGTTCCCCTCAGAGTGCAGCGTGCAATGATGCCTGCGCATGGCTGCCCTGCTAGCATCTGCCACACTCCACCCCTTACATCAGCTGCTGTTCCTGCAGTGCGCCTGATCTCCATCAGGGGTCAGCAGAGCACCAAGCAACCATGGATTCCTCCCCTGGGAGAGGAGAGCTGTCCTCCAGATGCTCTATTCTCTCCCACCCCTGCCAATCCCCGACTACCAAATCCAGGTCATCGGTGTGGTGTGAGGTGAGGCATCCAGCGCCTCAACCTTCAGCACCACTGGGCCGACCTCCCTCCTGCTATTTGTATGTTGATCTCCCCTTACCCCTCCACTATCTCCCTGGAGGTTTAAGAAGGTTCCATCTGCTTGGAAACTTACCACCAGGGCACACAACACACAAAACATGACAGAGCAAAAGCTGTAAATTTAAACCTAAGCTCACTCTGACTCACCACTCTAATTGCATCACGCCACCGCCACTGATGCTGACAGGAGGGGGGGCAAGCCATAAGTTACAGTACAGTACTGTACTTTTACACAGGAATTGGCATGGCATGTGACAGAAATCTGAGACAATGGGCTTCTGTTAAAGGGGACGGCCGCTTAACCGAGACGAAGAGCCCACCACCGAGGCACACCAATTACATGGCTTCTATTTTATTCTAGTGAAGATCCTCATGTTTACCTCATTATCATTTGTTTTGTTAAAGTGTAGTATTACATATCTTGAAAATTCAAGAGTAAACTGTTTACTACTTAGTTCTTTATAGTTTTGTAGTGTATGGATTAACGTTGTATAAAGAAATCCATGCACTCAAAAATGCTGTTCTACTGCAGCAGTGATGTAACTACTACAGCAGAATGATTTTTCACATTACAATCATCTCAAACAGCTGTTCTGCAGTCACGCTACTGACGCTCTGGATAGAATGAAGCACGCAGAACAGTAGCTTTCTTAAAACAACTGAAAGTAAAATAAGTAAGTTTTCTTTTAAATAAAAAAAAGTATAGAGAAGGGTCAGGAGCAAGAGACAGCAGTACTAGTAGCTGATTGGTGCAGTCAGTACATGGTAGGTTTGGGGGAGCAGCGGGC
Organism: Neoceratodus forsteri; assembly: GCA_016271365.2. Taxonomy (NCBI): domain Eukaryota; kingdom Metazoa; phylum Chordata; order Ceratodontiformes; family Ceratodontidae; genus Neoceratodus; species Neoceratodus forsteri. Next base: position 1,700,852,280 of record CM057455.1, read on the forward strand.
ATGATCATCGTCCAGTCAGAGAAATGCTTGCATCTACAGTACTATCAAAACACAGTAACTGCCTTTAAAGCTGCTAAAACTGAAGCCTTTTATGATGTTTTTTTGTAAATCCCATACACTATATAAAATAATGTATAATGAACCATGCATGCTAAAGCCATTTTCTCACCTCATGGGTAACCATGACAGCAGGGAACTAACTGTCGAGCTTCACTCTCGATGTCACTCTGCCATCATGGTAACCACTCAGTGGGAAAACAGCATAGTTGTGTATGATTTACTATACATTATTCTGTGTAACATAGAAACACAGAAACACAAAATATGACAAAATATGACAGCAGATAAGGGCCACTGGGCCCACCCAATCTAACCATTTTTGTAAACCTTCGTTTTTTGCTGCAGACCTTACTTGATCTAAGGTGCAGTCTCTCTCCCCCCACCCCTTTCTTATCCCTACAATTTCCTTGTGCCTGTCCCAAGCATCTTTAAATCCCACCACTGGTTTCACCCTCACCTCCTCCACTGGAAGGCTGTTCCAGGTATCTACCACCCTTTCTGTGAAGAAGTACTTCCTCGCATCCCTCCTGAAGTTACCCCCTCCAGCTTCATATCATATCCCCTTGTTCTAGAGCACCTTTTCTCTGGAAAATACCCCCATCCAGCACCAAATTTACCCAGTGAGGTATTTAATGGTCTCTATCATAAACCCCCCTCTCCCTCTTCTCCATGGAGTACATACTGTATTGAGCTCCTTTAGCCTCTCCTCATAGGACTTTTGCTGCAGACCCGACACTATTTTGGTAGGCCTCCTCTGGACCGCCTCCACTCTGTCTATGTCATTCTTGTGATGTGGTCTCAAGAACTGGACACAGGACTCAAGATCTATATAGTGGGAGCACAACCTCCCTCTTCCTCCGGACGATACCCCTTTCTATGCACCCCAGCATCCCACTACCCTTTCCAACTGCCTTGTCACACTGCCTGGCCATCTTTAGGTTATTCCATATGATTACTCCCTGGTCTCTGTCAGTATCATTCCACCTATTTTGTACTCACTTCCTGGGTTTCTATGGCCCATGTGCATTATGTTGCACTTCTTTGCATTAAAACCCAGCTGCCAGACCCTTGACCACTTTTCCAGTCTTATTAGATCCCTGCCCATTCTTTCCACTACCACCCCTAGAGAGTCCACTCAATTGCAGATCTTGGTGTCATCCACAAAGAGGCAGAACTTCCCTTCCAGTTCCTCTGCTATGTCACTTATAAAGACATTGAAGAGGACCTGTCCCAGAACTGATCCCTGAGGTACCCTACTGGTCACCCTCCTTTCTTCAGCGTGAACTCCACTTACTATTACTGTCTGTGTCTGATCTGCTAACCAGTTTCTTGCCCAGGCTACCACCTTGCTACCAACCTCCAAGTTATCTAACTTGCTTACCAGTCTTCTATGTGGAACGGTGTCAGAAGCCTTGCTGAAGTCCAGGTAGGCCACGTCCACCACTCCTCCCTGATCCAACTCCTTGGTCACACAGTCAAAGAAATCTATCAGATTTGTCTGGCATGACATTCCATCTGTGACAACATGCTGCCTTGAATCCCATAATCTGTTGAAAATAAGATATTCCAGAGTCCTTTCCTCTAATAGTGTTTCCATTAACTTACTCACTACCAATGTCAGGCTGACAGGCCTGTAATTACCTGACTCTTTCTTGCTACCGCTTTTGTGAAGTGGGACTACATTTGCCCTTCTCCAGTCCTCTGGGACCACACCGGTCTCCAGTGGTCTGTTAAATTGGTCTCTGAGAGGTGCAGTTAGTACCTCCCTGAGCATTTGTTACAAAATTAATTATCATCTATTTACACGCCCCAAGTCAGTTGCTTTCCTCCCTGTCAAAGTTAAATAAAATCTGTGCATCCATTGACTTAATATTCTGTTTTTAACGTGTTTTAACTTGTTTTTAAAATATTTTTAACTTGTTCAGTTATTTCTTTGTTAACTCTCTTTTGAGCCAGTTGTTTGCCCGATATAAAATATTTGCAGTTCTCTTAATGGAGTTAGAGGAATTTTAGTTCAAACTTGTTTTTATATGTATTTTATTCTTTATATGTGAAATCATATTTACCTTCTAGTATGCTTTTTGTGCATCAGAGTATAGAGTAACTGACAAAGTGAAGCTGCTCAGCGTGAGACGTCACTTCTGAGTCACACATGCTAAGATCATAAGTGCATGTATTAATGGCTACTGCCAGCATGCTGCATTCCCAACCCACTCTAACAATGGCTCCAGCTGAACTGCAGCACTGCAGTTACCTACCAAAAGTAATTATGTTTTGGTGTAGGATACGACACCTGTTTCCTACTTAAATAATTGTTTGTGCTGTAGAATTAGTTAATTCATTCTGATCAGCTCTAGTATGCTGACACACACTCTTGTAAAAGCTCACTGCTCAAGTTAAGCTACTCGAGAGGAATAATATTGTGTATTCCTATCAGCTATACTGCTAGCACGCAGAGTCCTATTTACACAGTAAAAAGTAGTCTTCCTAATGTTTTTAGCAATATATACATGTTTCTAAATGTTGAACCTTTAATATAATAATAAGGAAAAAAGTGTTGAGCTTCACTTCATCCCTACCAATATCCCATGTACCCACAGAGGTGAACTAAATCTCCGAACCTTAGTGTTGTACAATTTAAGCATTCCAACCCATAGTGCTAAACCATAACTGTATGTTTGCTGTATTATAAGCAGACCTTAAAACACCATCACGTACTATCCTATCCTAGTAATCATGCAACATAGAGGATTGTCTAAGAGCAATCATACACAAGGCTGTTTTTCAGTTGCGAGGTTTCCATGGTAACAAGATACCTCATGTGTGCAGCATAAGAGGTCTCATTACCATGGAAACCTCGAGATTAAAAAACAGCCATATATGTGTATGATTGCTCATACACAATCTTTTATAGTGTATGGGCACCCATGACGACAAGGCTGTGTCCTTAATGTGTCATCTACTTTCACCAGCAGTCATTTACTGGGCCAGCTCTCACTGCCACAGCTGCTTCCTGAAGTGTGGAGGATTCAATAACGCTCACAGGTGAAGACGTTCTAGCTGCTTGTGCTGCAGTAGTGATGTTGCTACTGCAGCACAACAACATTGTGATGTAGCTACTGCAGCACAACAAGCCTGTTCTTGGGATGGAATTCCATTAAGAACAGTGTTCCACCATACACTATATATAGAATAATACATGGGTAGGTGTGTGTGTGTGTAACCAGAATTTTACACATATCCCAGATGTGGGATGCTAGATAAACCTCGAGAGTGAAGCTAGAGGGGTTTATAAAAGCATCCCACACTGAGGATGTGTGAAAAATTCTAGTTTTACACACATCCATCCATGTTTTACTTTATTTACTTACTGGTCATAATTTTTTTTTATAACATTGGGTTGACTGAGTTGGCAGTATTGGGAACAGTTTGGTTAGCTCACGCTGACTGTAGCAGTGCTAGATTGACAGCCACTGATTACAACTGCTTGGTTGTAATGCAAAATATTAACCAGGTGGTTGTAACGCGGGGTAAAACTATGGTTGTCCATCATAAAAAATGATAACTGGTAATTAAAATGTAATAGTTTAACAGCTTGACATACGATCACAACTTTTTATTTTGTTATTTTACCAGGAGAGACACACTAAGCTGAAAATTTGTTTACAGGTGTGACCTGGGAGCACAAGGAAGTTGAGTGACTTGCTCAGGGTCATACAGTATGCAAGTGGGGGCTGTGGGATTCAAACCCAGGTCTCCAGGTTTGCAGCTCAGAGCCTTAAACCACTGCGCTGTACTGCCTCCAACTGGAAAGTTCAAATATATTTATCTCATGTGACTTTCCATGCACTAGTTCAGACATTTTGAACTGTGGGTAGACATCAGGGAGAACATAAAACAATGAAATTTAAGTTACATTTTTACTTGCAGTATTACTGCCCATCTGAATTCCTCATTTCAACCATCATTCTAAACCAAAACTCTTGAAGTTGGAAGAGAATGTTTGGCTTCCTTAAATGCCTTGGGACTGCTGAGGTCATGTCCCCTCATGACTACCACTTTTATATTATTTTATTCAGTCCTTTATTTGCCTTTTGGGCTTAGAATTACTCAGGAAGCCATATAGAGGAGGGAATTGAGACATAAATCTGCTAACAAGAGAGGATTTTTTGATCTATAAATTTAAGAGCACTGATAACAAATATGGTTTAAATGGGGAGATCAACTGAGCAGCAGTATTAGAAGTAGAAATTTAATTAAATGTCATTGTTTACTTTATATTCTCCCTGACATCCACCACTGGTTCAATATTTCTGGACTAGTACACGGAAAGTCACGTGGGATAAATATATTTCAACTCTCCAGTTGTGATTGCATGTCAAGCTGTTAATGTACTACATTGTTGCATGGCTACTAGGATAGGTTGATATGTGGGACGGAGAAAGAGCTGTAGATCAGGTATGGTCTGTGGTAATAGTGTAGGTAGGAAGAAATGGGCAGACTGAATGGGCCAAGCAGTCCTTATCTACTATTAAATTCTGTGTTTCTATGATAGTGTTTTAATGTTTCCTCATAAACTAGCAAGCATACAGTTATGGTTTAGCACTATGACTTAGAATGCTTAAATTGTTTAGCACTAAGATTAAGAGTGTTAGTACATCTGTGTGGGTACACAGGATACTGGTGGGGTGAAATGAAGCTCAAAACTTTTTTTCCTATTGTATCAAAGGTTCAACATTTAGAATATATATATATATATACATATATACTGTATATATATTACTAAAGACATTAAGGAGACTATTTTATGCTGTGTAAATGGAAGTATGAGTGCCAGTAGTATAGCTGATGGGAATACAAGTGATTACGCCTCTCAAGTAGCTTAACGTGAGCATTGAGCTTTTAGGACAGGGTATATCAGCATACCGAGGCTGATCAGAATGAACTAACCAATTCTACAGCACATGCAGTTATTTAAATAGGAATCTGAGGCTGTATCCTGCACCAAAACATAGTTTTGGTAATTAGCTGCGGTACTGTCAGTTCAACTGGAGCCACTCTTAGAGTGGGTCAGGAACACAGGTGCTCACAATAGTCATGGCTACATGAACGTATGATCTTAGCATGGAAACAAGCTTAGGCTCAGTGTGCCTTTCCTGGTTACCAAATTTTACATAAATAAATAAATAATGTGTGACATGGAGGTGATGTCACATGCTGGTTGTCCCAATTCAGCTGTGCCCATGAAGCGCCAATATAAAGATGGCTTTTAGTCAATGCCATTTTCACATAGAGAACACACAAGAGAGGCATGCTGCGCACTATTAACAGGGGTAAGAATGGCATTTTAAAACTCAGCCAAACTGTTAAAAATTATTCTACAGTTCTGTAGAAATAAAATATGATGTTTATTTTTTTATTTATTTAAAAGTTTAACCAGGAAAGACATACTAAGCTGAAACTACTTGTTTTGAGGTGCATCCTTGGGGAGAGTAGAGAAGGAGATAGCTAAACAATAAACTACTGAACATAAGACGTCAGATTCAATAAAACAGTACTACAAGAAGCATAATTATAAATATAGAAGCAAATTAATAAATGCAAGTAGGAAATAAAACACACTCTTAAATACTGTGTATATGTATATTTAGAAAGAGAGAGAGAAAGGGAATGAGAAGAAAAGAGGGTCATAGACAGCCCCAGGTCACATAATAAAAGTCAAAAAGAAGAGTCTTAAGGAAGGAAGGAGAAGATGCAGATCGAATAGTAAGGTGGGAGAGGAAGACCAAAGTTTAGGAAAGCGGTAAGAAAAAGCAGATTGTCCAATGGTAGATTTTCTGGAAGGAATACAGAGGGATGGGGAAATATTGTTACGGAGAGAGTAGGAGGAAGAAGGAGGTGAGGATAAAGGGTTTAAGATAGGAGGGAAGGGAACTGAACCAGAATTTATATATAAAAGAAGCACAATGGGAAAGGTGCCTAGCATCAAGAGAGGGAATAATAATAAATAATAATAATTTTATTTCTAGTGCGCCTTTCCAAAACCAAGGCGCATAACAATAGATTAAAACAACCCTTAAAACACTCAATACCAAAACAAATTACAACATAAAAAGATAGCAGCATACAGATTCATATTAAATCAAATAGTGTAGGCATAGGGAAGAGAAAGGTCTGAGTAATGAGAGCAGTCGTGAATACAAGGGGAGGCAATCTAAAGCAAAACGACAAAAAGAACGAAAAAGGGGGTTAAGTCTGGCAAGGGAAGATTTAGGGGCACCACTGTAGATTGAGTCACCATAGTCAAGGACAGGGAGAATTATTTTTACTACAATTTCTCGGCGGACAGGAAGTGGAATATTCACTTTATTCCTGTACAATGCTCCAAGATTAGGGTGTAACTTACGGTGAATTGCATCAATATGCACTGAGAAATCAAGGCTGATCCCCAGGTACTTAAAGGAGGAAACATCTTCAATCTTATCACCATCAAGGGTATGAAATAATGGGAGACAGCTAAGTCTGGTAAGCCTCTGTCAGGTGCCAAAAGTCAAGGAGTCTGTTTTTCGGGGGCACTGGGGGACAATTTGCTAGAGGTGAACCAGTGCTGAATGTTGTCAAAATCCAGCTGCAGCCAGATGGTAAGGTCATGGGGAGGGGAGCCAGAAGTGAAAAGGACTGTGTTTGCAGCGTACATATAAATGGATGCAGAGGAATAAACAGTGGGGAGGTCATTTAAGAAAATGGTAAAGAGAATAGGACCCAGGACAGACCCTTGAGGAACACCTGAGCTAATGGGGAAGTGGAGGTGAAATGGATTTACCTATCTGAACAGCTTGAGACCTACCTTTAATGTAAGAATGAAACCAGTTGACTGAAGAGTCAGATAGGCCTGCTGCTTTAAGTTTGCCCAGAAGGAGGGGATGGGTCACAGTGTCAAAGGCTTTGGCAAGATCAACAAAAATTGCAGATGTTATCAGTCTTGATCCATACCTGTGAGTATGAAGTCAGTGAGCAGAAGGAGGGAGGTAGAAGTGGAGTGGGATTTCCAAAAACCAGACTGGAAAGGTATTGAAAAGGAGGAGTTGTCAAGAAAGGAAGTGAGCTGAGATAGAACAATGCGTTCCTGTAACTTAGCCAAGGTGGGAAGGAGAGAAATAGGACAGAAGTTACCAGGAGTGGTGGGATCACCAGCTTTATGTAGAGGGATAACAGTAGCATGTTTCCAAAAAACCGGGACTGTAATGGAAGAAAAGGAATGATTAAGGAGAAGAGTAATAGGCAAAGCAATGGCAGGAGTAGAGAGAAAGAGAAGCTTAGGGTGAAGGCCATCAGGACTACATCCCTTCATAGGATCAAAAGCAAGCAGAGCCTTTAGGGGGAGAGGGAGAGCTAGGAGAGAAGAAAAAAGAAAGAGAAGAGGAAGGCAAAAGAGAGGGAGGGAAGGGGGTAGGAGAAAAGAGGGGTAAGAGAAAGAGCACAGGTAGTAAAATAGGTGTTAAAAGACTGAGCAACAGCAGAGGGATCAGAGATTAGGGAGTCGCCAACCTTGAGAACAGGAGAGGGAGACTAAGTCTGAGGGGTGAAAAGGGAATGGATAACCTTCCAGAACTTGGAGGGGTTATTAATGTTGTTTTGGAGAGTGGAACCAAAATACTTAAGATTTCACAAATCTGATGGCTTTGGGACAGATGTTGCAAAGGTATCCGTAGTTGGCCAATGAAGACTTGTAGCGAGAAATTTTAAAAGTATGCCAGGCAAGGTCTGTAGCATGGAGACCAGTAAGTACGTCAGCCAATATCCAGGGAAGATGTGAACCTCGCACTCTGGGTTTTCTCAAGGATGTGTAACAGTCCCAAACAGACAAGAATTTAAACTGAAAAAAAAACAGGGCAGAATTTATATTACTGGCTGCAGAGATGGAGGACTAATCAACAGACCATAGATTATGAAGGAGGGAGGCCAGGTCAAGTGACTTAAAAGACCTGAGAAATATGAATTATGGGGGGCTCTGGGATGATGTAACTTGCACACACAGTAAACCATATGATGATCACTGAGTGCATCAGGAAGGATACCTGCATCCACTAGACCATGGGGATGAGAAGTGAAGACCCAGGCTAGTAGGGAGTAGTTTAAGGATTTCATATTTAAATGAGTGGGTTCAGAAATCAATTCGGTAAGCTGCAGCGACTTTACATTTTGAGAAGGTTTATTTGCATCAGGGAAGAGCCAGTTTAGATTATAGTCACCCAACAGAAGTAGCTCACTACATGAGGAGTTAGAACAAATAGAGGAAAGATGCTCAGTAACTAAAGCAGAGGATGTACTGAGCAGCAGTAAACACCAGTGTGACAGGGTTGAATAAGGCCCTGCCTCATTTGTTATGCAGGAAGAGTTTAAACACAAGGGTCTGTTCTATCTTCTCCTTTTCTGTCACTTCTCTGTCTGGTTGCGCTACCAAATTTTCTTGTGAGACCTAGGAACTGATTACTCCAACGGTTTCGCAATTCTCTGTCTCTCGCTATCTCTCTGCCCTCCCTTCCTATTTCTGTCCACCACGACCCCCCTTACATATCTGTGGTTATGAAAATATATGTGAATCTCTGTGTAAAACTGTATGTGAAACTGGGATTCCTTTGTTTAAAACTGAATATAGTTGTATACCCTTCCCTGGTGCCATGGTCTGAAAGAGAGAAGGGCTACTACCCCCACCTTGTCAGCTCGGACCAGCTCAAACAAGGTTGAGGGGCCTGGGATTGGATTCTGATGGAAAGAAGGGGGTTCTTTTCTAAAGGTTAGGTAAATAGTGTGGTGCCTCCACCCAGAGTTAAATATAAAGTGGGTCAGATGTTGTCTTAGCAGTACAACCCTCCAGGATGCTGTAACTACCCACCTCCACTTACAGTCATCCCACACACACGGCATACTTGAAACCAAAAATCCATTTTCAATCATTTTTGCAATAAAAGACTCCAGCTAATAATATGCTCATGGGTCAGGTATTGTTCCAAAACTATAAAAGATCATTTATTTACATGGGGGAGGACTAGGACTGGGCAAAGGGAATAGAGTTAACACGATTCCAATTCATTTGGCATTTTGTAAACATTCACCTTGCAGGTAAAACATTCAGTGCCCACCCCCCAACCCCCCACAAGCATTTCACTTCAATCAGGTTTTAACACATTGCCCACTTCTAAACTGGCACCAGTAATAACCCCTATGAGTCCTATCTGGGTACCCAGGTTCTAGTTACATGCCTGTATAATGCAGCTGGTTGGCCGGCAGTTGGTGCACTTTAAACTCAAATTAACAATCCCACAGCCCCAAAGACCATGCAATTGTTTAAATGGCATTTAACTCTTTTCTTTAAAACTTTCCACGCCGTGGAACGTAAACTTGAAATCATAACTACTGTAAGTACAGTTTCTCACAGGCCGGACAATCCCTGCATTTACTCATGGTTCTGCAGACAAACTCTGGCGGCATTGAATCTGTAGCCCTGGGGTGGATGGAACTTGTAGAAACCTGTAGACTTAAGAAGCTCGAGATATGACACAGGCATCTTGCAGCTTGGAACAGAGGCATGAAGCAGGCATCCTGCAGCTTGGAACAGAGGCATGAAGCAGGCATCTTGCAGCTTGTAACAGAGGCACGAAGCAGGCATCCTGCAGCTTGGAACAGAGGCATGAAGCAGGCATCCTGCAGCTTGGAACAGAGGCACGAAGCAGGCATCTTGCAGCTTGGAACAGAGGCATGAAGCAGGCATCTTGCAGCTTGGAACAGAGGCATGAAGCAGGCATCTTGCAGCTTGGAACAGAGGCATGAAGCAGGCATCTTGCAGCTTGGAACAGAGGCATGAAGCAGGCATCTTGCAGCTTTGAAAACTGACACCTTGAAGCTTGCTTGCAGCCTTTAGCAGATTGTCCCCTTCAGCCCACCAAGCAGGCCAGGTGCAAAGCACAGCACAATGCATCCCAGACCACAAAGAACCCAAACCCAGGAGTTCCTAGCACGCAGGTATACACGCGTGGCTCCCTATGGCCCAGTCTGCCCCACTTGTTAAGGGTTGCCAATTTCCCTACCTGGCTCTGGATTGCAGCTTGCAGTTTCTCCTAGCTTTACGTCATTTGTTACTTCACTTTATTCATTTTTTTTTTATCATGTCACTGTTTAAACGCCTGCTGTGGCGACTTACCGGTGGGGCATCCAGCCGCCGGCCCTGCCCGCTGGGAGAGCAGCAGGCTCACTTGCATGATGGAGGATCCGGTACGGTCATCACCGACTCGCTGGGGGCTCCCCTATTTCCTGCCTAGCTGAGCCGACCCCGGCCCCTCCCCCCAGTGCGATTCCATGACAGCCCTCCCAGCATCTCAGGGCGCAGCCATCAAGCTGCTTTAGTCGCACCCAGCCATTTTTCCTCCAGTAGGTCCCCCGATGGAGCGCGGATGTGCAGTGACATCCATGCAATAATGTGCAGACGTCTGCCATTCTCCCATTCTGCTAACACCTGCGTTTGTAGTGTCTCCGGGCATCCCCAGGGGCCGCTGCAGTGCGATGTGCTTCCCGAACCCACCCCAGGTCTAAAAGAGCTGTCGGCGGATGCTCGATTCTAGTTCTCCCCTGCCGACCCTCGATGACCCGGGCTCATTCCCGAACCCAGGTCACCGTTGTGGTGCGAGGTGTGGCGTCCAGCGCCTCAACCCTCAGCACCACCGGGCCAGCTGTTATTTCATGTTAAAAGAAATCTGTTGTCATCTCATGTGACTGGAAATGCATTTTCAATCACCTATCAGCATGGCAGCTGTGGCCCTTTGCTTTCAACACACAGTCTCTGAGTTCAAATCTGTAGTCACTTCATGAGACTGGAAAGGCATTTTCCCACCACCTACCAGCATAGTAGCTGTGGCCCTTTGCTTTCAACACACAGTCTCTGGCTAACAGGAGGCACTTTTTTCTTTTCTCTTCGACCCCCTACCAGCATGGCAGCTGTGGCCATTTGCTTTCATCATAGTCTCTGGCTAACAGAAAACACTTTTTTGTCTTTCTTCTTATCATGCAGGTGCTGACAAACATGAAGAACAACTCACTGGTCAAGATACAGTTTCCAACACACTGGAAATTCAGGCAGGCTCCTTTGGGCATTCAGCAGCCGTGCAGGCACCCAAAAAGACCTTCACACTTTTACAGACCTCACAGGCATCCAGGCAATTCTCTCTTCCTTCAGAAAATCCCAGCCGATAACCTTGACTCTGTTTTAGATGTTCTCAGACCTCACAGGCATCCGGGCAATTCCCTCTTCGTTCAGGAACCCCAGTCAGTGACCTCGATTCTGCTTCAGACACACCTTTGTCCTGAAAAACACTTTCTTTCCCATCAGTGGGAGACATGCAGGCACCTTCTGGGCTTTGTGGGTTGTGCAAACCCTCAGGCAGTCATTTTATTTCACTCAGTAGAACATAGCAGTTGTCAGCCAACTTCCCTGCCTCAGACAATTAAATTTCTTCCTTTGAACTTGAGCACCTTCCAGGCATAGAAACTCATACTCCACTGCAATTCTTAGGCTTTTTCATTTCTTTGCCCTCACAGGATCAGGAAGCAAGGGGCAGGAGCCCCCCCTTCCTGAGGAGGTGGCTGTAGTCAACACTGACTGAATTCAAACACGACTCTCAACTGTCTGAATAGAACTGAACTGCTTGTCTCTTCTCATGAGTTTCAGAAAAAAAAAACAGTCTCTGATTGGTTTAGTAGAACAATGGGGGAAGCCTGGTATCTGCTGATTGGTTGATGTGAGCTGTCAGTCCCAGAAAAGGAAGTTAATGGGTTTCCTCGATGCCCTATTGGCTGGCAGTCTTGGTAGCAAAAGCTGTCCCCACCTCCTTTTCCCAGGAGCCTTCACAGCAGCTCCCCAGGATCCTGGCATTCTGATTGACTGTTAGTGGTCACCAGGTTGATAAATCATAGCTGTCAGTAAAGCATTTTAAACAGAGTCCCACTTTTAACATTCAAATACAGGCAAACTGTAAAGCTATACGTTTATTTAATAATACGCATTTGTAGCTATTAAGCTGACCTATGCAGCGACAGAAAAATAAATTTCCATCAGGGATTCATGTGCCCATTGCTACTTCCATAGCGCTATCCCCCCATGCACAGCAATGCTCATTTATTATTCATGAGCAGCCTCTGCTGCACTTTAAAGCTACAGGCACCCTTTTAAATACTAGCACTTACAAGCACTTTAAAACAGTTATTAAATTGCTCCCTAAGTGCCTCCGGACCCCCTCTTATCTCTATTTACACTCAGGGGCTGAGGCACACACAAACAGGCTGCTTCATCAGCTGCACAGAGCGGCTTTTATTTATGACTGAGTGCTGCAGCGCTTCACAGTGCAAGAGGGAGAGGGGGGTAGGAGGAGCCCACTGCAGCAGCTCCCACAGGAGCTGCACAGTGATCAGCAAACCTGCCACAGCATGCAGCTTTACTTTTAATTATCTCTTCATTCTGCTAGGCCCCACAGCAGGCAGAAAAACACCGGGGCTGGCAGGAGCATTCAGGGGCCCAACTGAGCCAGGGACAAGGCAGCACAACAACAGAGGAGGCATCTGGTAAGCCCGCAGCCGTGGGGGGGGGTTACATAGTTATACTGTTGAAATGATTGCAAAAAGCTATTTGGAATGCAGGGGGTTAACCTGAGATGCAGTTTTTAAGCCTTTTGCATAGATGCTGTAAACAAGAGGCCAGTTTTGGGTCATTGTGTTCTTTTTGTTGCACCTGCAAGAACATTGGGAACTTACAAGAACATTGTGCAAGAAATGTACTGTTTTCTTAACAAGTTTCCCTGGCACACACTTATAAAAAGAGCTGCAATGTTTTGCAAGAGAGAGAGACAGAGACTGAAAAACTGAGACTGGAACTTGAGAAGAAAAAATCAGAAGAAGGACTCTATTTTCTACGTTTGTGCTGCCATTGTAAATAGTTATACTGAGCAATTTTTATTTTTTAATTTTCTGTTATTAATAATAAAATGCTATTTGTGAATTTTACAACTGCTCCTGTTTTTTCTGTGCTTCCTGACCTGTGCCTCGTTAACAGATTGTGTCAGCCTAGGTGGGATTTATGCCATGCATACTCTAAGCCAGGAGTTTTGTGCATGGATACTAGACCTGGTATCAGGGAAGCATAGAAGAAAGGTATGGATTCTGCAGCAACAAGTCCAGGAGTGATTACCAGAAGAATGGCAGCCAAACTAGCAGAGACAGAAGTCCAAGCTGAGACTGTACAGCCAGCACCAGCACTGAAAAAAAAGAACAGGCAGTGACAGAACCTGAAAGCCTGACTGCTTTTTTTGCAAATGGTGGGCTACACAACAAACAGAGATGGAGAAACAGAGAAGAGAGGAGATTCAGCAGAGAGAAAGTGATTCAACGTTTAGTGGCACAGAGAAAAGAAGAAATGTAACAAATTGAGAAGCAGAGAAAAGAAGAGATGCAGCGACAGGAGCAGCAAAGGAGAAGAGATGCAGTGATAGATGGATGCCTTGCAAGTTATCAAAGCTGGAGGATCTGACACTGGTCCAGCAGAGCAACAGAAACAAACAACTTAAAATACATTAAACTTACAAAGTCATATCCCTTGGATGATATTGAGGCATACCTGACAGCTTTTGAAAGGGTTGCCGCAGCCTGCCAATTTCCAAAGCAACAATGGGCAATCAGACTGGTACCCTACCTGACAGGGAAAGCCCAACTTGCCTACAGCAATGTGGACACTGCACAATCAGAAAACTATGACCTGGTGAAAAGAGAGGTCCTTAAAAGATATGACATCACAGGAGAGACCTACAGGCAGAGATTTTGGTCTCTGAAGTACAACTCAGTCGACAATCCTCGAGAAGCCTTCACCCGACTCAGAGAACTCCACATGAAATGGCTCCAACCAGAGGGCAAAACAGTCCCACAGATCATCAAAACATTTGTAACGGAGCAGTTCATCAACATCCTACCCACAGATGTACAGCTTTGAGTAAAACAACATAATGACCCAGAACCGGCCTCTTGTTTACAGCATCTCTGCAAAAGGCTTAAAAAACGCACCTCAGGTTAACCCCCTGAGTTCCAAATAGCTTTTTGCAACCATTTCAACATTATAACTATATACAGTTTTAAACAAAGGATCCCAGTTTCACATACAGTTTTACACAGAGATTCACTTATATTGTTATACCCACAGACACGCAAGGGAGGGGGAGACAGGAATAGCAAGGGAAGGCAGAGAGATAGAAAGAGGTAGAGAACTGTGAAACCATCGGAGTGATCAGTTCCTAGGTTTCACAAGAAAATTTGGTTCCACAACCAGACAGAGAAGAGACAGAAAAGGAGAGGATAGAACAGACCCTTGCATTTAAACTCTTTCTGCATAACAAATGAGGCAGGGTCACATTCAACCCTGTCACAACCGGCAATAAAGATGGAAAGAGAGAAGAGAAGGGTAAGTTTAAGAAGGAGCAGCTCATGGGAAGAGGTAGTGGAGACAGCAAGAACAGTTGTAAACTGGATCCTATTAGAAATGCAGACAGCAACACCACCACCCCTTTTAAAGTGATCTTGTCTGGCTAAGGTGTAGCTGGGTATAGATACATAGGAATTCTGGACCTCAGAGGAGAGCCAGGTTTCAGATTTAACTAGTACATTCAGCTGCAGGTTAAGCATGGTCAGTATTAGCTGGTCAATTTTTGGGAGAAGGCTAAGGATATTTAAATGAGCCACCTTCAAACCTTGGAGAAGTTGCAAGGGTGAAGGAATAATAGGCACTGGATTAATTTCAGTGTCACCTGCTGGCAAAAGTAGTATGCTGACAAAGAGCTTTATAGTACAAATGTGCTGCCTGGAAGAGGGGGGGAGGGAGGAAGAAAAACAAGGAAGAAAAGGAAGAAAAAGGGACAGAAGGTGCCAAAGAGTTTCAAGGAGAAGCCAGTGAGCAGGAGGGTATTGACACAGAGGTCGCCAGACAGAGTGAGGGAGAAGGGAAGTTGAGGAGGCGGGGAGAGTAGCTGAAGACAAGAGGGAAAAATTAAGAGAGTAGATAGAGGATGAAACAGTGGATTGAGGAAGGATGATGACAGGAAGAAAAGGAAACAGAAAAACAAGAGAAGTAAACAGCATAGTGAGGAGCAAATGGAGAATTGTTATTTATTTATTGAAAATTTCGGAGAATTAACTTTGAGCACAAGTACTCATTTATGAAGGTTCCACATCTACTACAGTCACAAAAAAACATTACAAGTACAATAAGCAGTTCCAGAGGGAATGCAGTCGAGTCAGGCTCAAAGCACTTGAGGCAGAACAATTACATACAGTTTTGAACAAAAATAAATAAAATAAAACAGATAAAAATAAGAATTGATACTAAATGAAGAAAAGTAAAGGGCAGCTTCACCTTGTCAGCTACTCTATACTTTGATGCACAAAAAGCATACTAGAAGATAAATCTGATTTCATATATAAAGAATAAAATAAGAAATATAAAAACAAGTTCGAACTAGCCGGCCTGGTGGCCCTGAGTATTGAGGTGCTGGATGCCACACCTCGCACCACGCTGGTGACATGATTCGGGAACGACCTCGGGTCACCGGGGAGCCATCTTGGGGGGAGGGATTGGAGTAGGATTTCCCCTTCAGTGGTGGATACCCACTCCTTCGTAGTCCTGCACCCATTGGGTGGAGGCCCGATGGGTGCGCAGGCGGTAGGAGTGGCGACATAAGTCTGGGGTGGTGTGGAAGGGGTCACTGAATCCTGGCCTGCGCAGATGCCTCCACACACGCGTACGCATGTGTACGCCGTGACCCCAGGAAGGGGAGAAAAAAACGGTAAAAAAGAAAAAATGTATATAAAAAAAAAAAAGTTTGAACTAAAAACCTTCCAACTCCCACTAACAGAATGGCAAAGATATTATATCAAATAATTGACTTGGAGGAGAGTTAAGAGAAAGAAGTAGAAAAAAAGGTAAAATTACCTTTTAAAATCAACAGTTAAAACATGTTAAAAAGAGTACTGAATCAAAGAATGCTCAGACTTTAACTTCAGCAGGGAGAAAAGCAACAGTCTGTGTGGGGGCAAATAGATAATAATTAACTTTGTAATAAGTAAAACACTAAAGAGTTCCAAAGCAATAAAAAATGTAATCTTTAATGTTCAAGATATTGCACTTTACCAAAACAAATGGTAATGAAGTGAAGATCTTCACTAGAATATTATACACCTAAATAGAGAGACAGAATGTTGTTTGTATGTCGGAACTTTTATTTATTTTTTATTTTCTATTGTTATATTTATTTTTCAAAGGATACAAAACAAAATAATCTTTGAGTTAAAAAAAGATTTATGAACAAATTATTTCTCTACCATGAGGTAATATTAGATTGAGTTTAATACATTAAATGACAAATAAATGTGTATTTACAGGCTCACATGGTGAAGACTGGTTCATGGTAACAGGGACATACTAGTGGTATGAAAAATTTTTTTTTTGCATATTCTTTTTTACCCCATCTTACCACATCCAGCTGTCCACTCCTTTGGGATGCTAGCCTTCACCCACCACCACCTCTCCCATTCTGCCGTCCTGTTGCTCCCTCGCCCGGCTGACCCGGATGTATCCCTTCACCTGGGGTGCCTCCCTGCCCACCAGGGGCTATCGGGAGGGGAGACTGTAGTGCACCTCTCCATCCCCCTTGCTTCTTTGCTGGGCGAGGGTACACAGCTTCGGGAGCTTCCCAGCTTCGCGACCTGTGGAGATGGGGGCTGCTGTCATCCAGCGGGTGTGGATGCCATTTTTCACATTTTTCTGCCCCATCTACAGCACCGCTCTTGTAGTGCTCCCGATCTCCACCAGGGGCCGCTACAAAGCGAGGCAACCTCTACAACCCACCCCAGGAGAGGAGACCAGTCCTCCGGATGCTCAGTCCTCTCCTTCCCCTGCCAACCCCCAGCGACCCGAGTCCATTGGAAATTTATAGAGCAGGTAATGATATAAATAAAATATTGGTTTTGACAACAAACCTGTTGTTCACCGTCAGAGAGCCTTGAGGCTTTATGATTTCATTGTAGTTAGTACCCCACCGCATATGAGTAATAGTGAATCAAAATATAAAATGTAGACATAGGACATAGTAGTAATAATGTGTTTATTTAAATATTCCGTAGAGCATACTGTCCTGAAGAAACTATTATTAGCGCAACATTGACTGCAGGAAATGAACTGCTGCTCTTCTATAATCCCACTGATAAAAACTTTTAAAATAAATGAAAGATTCCCAAACAACTTAAGTGATTTGTTGTATACTAGTTAGTGAGTGGCAACTTAAGTGATTTGTTGTATACTAGTTGGTGAGTGGCGACTTAAGTGATTTGTTGTATACTAGTTAGTTAGTGGCGACTTAAGTGATTTGTTGTATACTAGTTAGTGAGTGGTGACTTAAGTGATTTGTTGTATACTAGTTAGTGAGTGGCGACTTAAGTGATTTGTTGTATACTAGTTTGTAAGTGGGTCAGATACTGTATTTCAAACATTGACTTGCCGTTGATTCTTCTGTTGTTTGAACAAGACTGCTCCCAGTTTTTTCATAAGGATACAGGGGCCAGTCTGATACATCTTGTTTTGCGTGAGCCAACTGCCATAAGGTGGCCCATTCCTGATCACTTATGTGCATATTCAGGGAGGGCATCCATATTTGTCTGGCTTTGACAGTGGGGTCTGGGAGACCATCATTCATAGTTTCGTATATCTGCCCTGCTACACCTTTGGTTAGTGTGGACCATCTTGGCAGTGGGTCTAATCTTGAGGGGGGGACCACCAATGAGTATCCCCCCAGTAGGGCACCTGTCTCACCCATATCTGCAGGTACTTCCAGAAGTCTGTACATAGTAACTGGTAGTGGACATGGAGACTCTCAATGAAGTCCAAGGAGTGAGACTCCTGAGTAAGTAAATCTTGAACCTTGTGTATCACTCTAGAGTCTCAGGAGTGCCAGTAACCTGGCTTCCCACCAATGGAGATCTGTGGGTTCAGTCAAAGAGGGTCCATTCTGGAGGTATAGAAAGCACTTTTTGTGAGGGCACATCACTTATGCCAAGCCTTGACTGAGGCATAGATGGTGGGACACTTTCTTATGATTTGGATGGCTCAGCAGTAAAGAACAGCAGAGGTCAGGGAACCTGTCAGCAGTGCCCTTTCCGTGGAGAGCCATGGAGGGAGGAGTTAGATGGTTGTTCAAACCACTTAAGCATTTGAGTGCCTCTAAACACCAAATAGTATCCCTGGAGCCATGGGAAGAGTCCAGCTCTCTTCTGCCAGTGGCCAAAAGATTTGCCCTACTATACCTAAGAGTTTTTCCTTACCATAAGAAATCTCCTATCAGAGAATTATCTTGCTAAACCACAACTAGAGGATGTCTAAGGCCAGGTGCAAGAGACAGTGTAATATTTTGGTGGTAGTTACCATTTTTAGTGCTGATATCTACCTCAGCAGCAAAAGCTGTAACAGCTTCCATCTGTCACATTCCTCCCTTAGCTTAGTTAACAAAGGCAGCTGTTTTCAGATATCACGTTATGTACTACCAGAGTTATGCAAATTCCCAGGTACTTGATCCCATGTTAGCCCTCAGTTGTTAAACTTCCCAGGGTTATACATAGTATTTAGGGGCAATATTTCTGTTTTAGTTGCACTGACATTCAGCCCCAAAATTGTGTGAATGGTGAAGGAGGGAAAGAAGATGCAGGAGTCGATCCAGAGCATTTTCTAGTAGCACCGAACAGTCATCCACATAAAGTTACAGTATTTCGCCTATTTGGACACCATGACTATCCTTATGATGACAGAAACATAGAATGTGACAGCAGATGGGGACCTCGAGATCCATCTAGTCTGCCCATGATGTTTGTTTGCTTACTACCCCCTCCTTGCTACCCTCTCATTTGTATTATACCTTTCTGCTTATCCCATGCATTCTTAAACCCTGCCAGTCTTTTGGCCCCCATGACCTCTGATGATAGGCTGTTTCAAGTGTCCAGTACCCTCTCTGTGAAGAAGAATTTTCTAATGTTGGTCCTGAATTTGCCCCCTTTTAGTTTAAGATCATGACCTCATGTTCTGCTTCCCTCATTGGTCTTGAAAAGTTCCTGAACCTGGACCTTATTTGTTCCATTAATGTACTTGAAGGTCGCAATCATGTCTCCCCTCTCCCTCCTTTGTTCTAGAGAGTACATGTTTAATTCCTTCAACCTGTCCTCATATGGAATTGTGTGTATTCCATGTATCATTTTTGTTGCCTTCCTTTGTACCGTCTCTATTTTCTCAACGTCCATTCTAAGGTGTGGTCTTCAGAACTGGACACAGTACTCCAGATGGGGGCGGACAAGTGCCCTATACAGTGACAGTATGACCTCCCTCCTCTTGCTTGTGATTCCTCTCCCAGTGCATCCCAGCATGCCACTGGCCTTGAGTGCTGCTTTCTCACATTGTCTACTCACTTTTAAGTCATCCTATATAATGACCCCCAGGTCACTTTCTTGACTGGTTGTTGCTAGTTCTACTTCCCCCAAGAAGTACTCCTTTTTTGGGTTTCCACTCCCTATGTGCATGACTTTGCACTTTTTGACTTTAAAGTTCAGCTGCCATGCCGCAGAGCACTCCTCCAGCTTCCTAAGGTCTGCCTCCATTTTCATTTGCCCCAGCTATAGCTAATTGTCTAATCATAAGGATGAACAGTAGGACAGAGAGAGGGGACACCCCTAGTGAGTTCCTCTAGTTAGGGGGAAAGAAGGAGAGATGGTAGAACTTTAGCCATAGATTGCTGGTATAAGGGTTTGATGCAACCCTCAACAACCAGTCTGAATCCCATTCTCTGCAGCACTATATGGAGGGACCCTCCACTCTACACAGTCAAATGTCTTCTCAAAGTCTACAGCTACTGCTACAGTGTGAGTAGGGGCAGATCACTCTACTGTCCTCAGAGGGAGATCAGGGACCAAAGGTGATCTGTGCTAAGCCTGCCCTTCATGAAACTGGCCTGAGTGGAGAGAATTATGGAGAACAAGTTTCTCTAGTCTCTTGGCTAGGGCCTTAGCCAACATTTTCGCATCAGCATTAATGAGGATGATGGGGCAGTAGCTAGATGCTGCTAATGGGTCCTTTCCTTCCTTAGGCAGGACCTGTGTGACTGCTTCACAGAGTGTGGGAAGAGGGGGGCACTATGAGCCTTAGCATGTACCCTGTGGAGTATAGAGGAAACAGCATCCCTAAGCAGTTGGTTTAGATCCACCGGCATCCCATCACCATCAGGAGCTTTGTGGGGGGTGAGGAATGCCAAAGCATATGCTATTTTCTGGGAGTAGAGGGGGGGCTTCCAGGTCTACATGTGGTGAGAGATCGAAAGTTCTGACAGGAAGCAATCAAATAGTGATTGATCCAGAGAGCCTCTAGAAGAAAGAGATCCTCATAAAAGTCATCCATAATATGCTTGTCTTCTGGGAGGGCTTGCACAACTCCTTGGGTGTTTTTAAGAGTGGATATGTTATTTCCAGTTTGTTGCATGTGCAGTCTGTAAGAGAGCAACTTCCCAGCTTTTACTCCCCCATCCCAGTATTTGTGTCTAGTTCTTAAGATGGCAAGCTCAGCTTTCCTGGTGGAGAGGACATTCAACTGCATTCTTAGCCACCTAATATCCTCAAGAAGGGGTACACTGTGATTGGCTCCCACAGTTTTAAATAGTAACATAGCACATACAGTAACATAGCTTCATGTATTGTAATTTACCCAATGTTCCACTACTGTTTATTGTATAATACTGTGTGTTTCAACTGTTGCACAATCTTACAATGTCGTATTGTTTGTACTACCCATATACTATTGTAACTGATCATCCTTCACAACCCTATGTAACCCCTTCCCCCCAGGTCGCACCGTGAGACAAGCAACTTGTTGTTCAGTGTGCCCTCCTGGTGAAACATTTCAATAAAGAAATAAATAGGCAGGGATTCACAATGCAGTGCAAACGCATACTAATTTATGGGGTCCACATAGTTTGTGCAGCCTGGGGCCCTTGATAATTAGTCCTTTACTAAAACTAAAATCAAGGGGTAGGAAGACTTTCACATTTTACTCTAAGCAATGTTTAGTCCTCCTGAAATAAAATATGAATTTCATTCAAAATGTTTCCTTTCTAACAAAATAGCAACAGATTCAAAGGTGTCCTGTCCAGCCCTGCAGAAGAAGAGTGATCTAACTTACTTCAAAACCATGATGGACCTAGATTCACAGCCAGTACTCTTCATCCCAGATGTCCATTTCGGAAACCTCCAGAGGACTGGACAGGTAAATTAGTCAAGAACCAAATCTGAGACAGACATACTTGTACTGTATAGCAATTGAAACCAGTTCAAGCAGGCTTGGCCATCTTCTGTAAAGAATTTTTGTTCTTTAGCTGTGGGTTGAGAAAGTAGAGCTGCCATTGGTCCAGACACTAGGTCTAGTACACTCCTGTTCAGCTTCAGTGCATGCTTTGCATAGCAGCTGGAGCTCTGGTTTTGGCCAGCCTGTTTTGCCCTATCTGTAGGCAGGGCCAGTAGCATTCCATGGCATTTCAGTCCTAATTTCTGTGGCAGGGCTCCCAGGCTTCTGTGGCACTCTTTGTTCATTCCTGCAGTATGAATTATTAATTTCTGTGGCAGAATACAGTCCTGTTACTGGCTTACAAATGATGTGACGTCATTGATGACATGCTTGAATGCAAAGGATAGAGGAGGGGCTTCAGCATAA
This sequence comes from Neoceratodus forsteri, assembly GCA_016271365.2. Classification (NCBI taxonomy): domain Eukaryota; kingdom Metazoa; phylum Chordata; order Ceratodontiformes; family Ceratodontidae; genus Neoceratodus; species Neoceratodus forsteri. Next base: position 1,700,874,160 of record CM057455.1, read on the forward strand.
CCAACACAGGGAGGGCAGCTAAGCACTACGGCAAAACTGTATATATGAATGAAAAATCACCCAGAGCAACAAAGTTGTGGAAAGTACAGGAAATCGGGGAAAGATAAAGATAAGGATACGTACATGGAGAAGTCCAGGGAGGTTACCAGACTGGTCAGGGTGGCCAAGGTATCCAGGGAGCTAAGACTGGCACAGGGAATCAAAAGTGAAGAAAATACTTTTTCCGCTACATCGGAGAGAGAAGAAAAGGCAAGGATCAGCTGGTGAGGATTAAGAAGGATGGGGGGTGGGTGGAGAAAGGGGCAGAGCAGGCAGAGGCACTGAACAAATACTTCTGCTCTGTATTCATGCAAGAGAAGCAGGATCAGATACCCCAGGCAAGGGGAGGTGGGTAGGGAGGGAGGAGGGATGACAGATGTAGGGATTACAGAGAGCAGGGTACTAGATGGGTTGGGGGGCATTAAGGGTGGACAAAGCACCTGGACCTGATGACATTCACCCTAGGACACTAAAGGGGTTGGCAGAGGTCCTTGTGGGGCCACTGGACGACCTGTTCAATACTTCCCTGGACATGGGATATGTACCACAAGACTGGAGAATAGCCCATGTGGTGCCCATCCACAAAAGTGGCCCAAAGGATGAACCAGAAATCTATATGCCAGTGAGTCTCACATTGATCATGGGAAAGCTCATGGAGACCATACTAAAAGAGAGGATAGTAAGCTTCTTAGAGGAAAACAGTCTCCAGAATGGTCAACAGCACGGATTTATAGCAGGCATATCCTGCCAGACAAACCTTGTAGAGTACTATGACTGGGTGACCCGGGAACTGGACAAGGACTATGCAGTGGGTGTCCTGTATTTGGACTTCAGCAAGGCCTTTGACTCAGTGCCACATGGGAGTTTGGGGGGAAAACTGGAATATGTGGGGGTGGGACCAAAAATAGTGAAATGGATCACAAACTGGCTAAAGAGAAGGCAGCAAAGGGTGGTGGTGCAGGGGGACCTCTCGTCACCAAGAGCAATGATGAGCGGGGTACCACAAGGATTGGTACTGGGACTGGAGCTGTTTAGGATTTTTATTGCAGATATCTCACACGGGATCTGGAGCAAGATCAGCCTGTTCACAGACAATACCAAGATGGGAGCTATGATTGATGATGCAGAGGGGTGGAAAGGGTTGCAGGTAGACCTGACTAAGCTGCAGGAGTGGGCGGAAACATAGCAGTTGGGGTTCAATGCCAAGAAGTGCAAGGTTACACACTTCAGAATCAGGAACCAGGGGAGGGATTATCACTTAAATGGGGTACAGTTGGGGAGTTCCACAGAGGAGAAGGACCTAGGAGTGATCATTACGGGGAGCATGAACAACTCTGCTCAGTGCAGGAAGGCGGCAGCAAAAGCCAACAAAATTCTGGGGTGTATTGCAAGAGGGATCTCCTTCAGAAGGAGGGAGGTTATCCTGCCCCTGTATAGGTCATTGGTCAGGCCCCACCTGGAGTACTGCGTGCAGTACTGGCGCCCATTCCTGAAGAAGGACATCAGATTGTTGGAGGGGCTCAGCAAAGAGCCACAAAGATGATCCAGGGATTGGAGAGCAAGCCCTAAGAGGACAGGCTGGGAGAGTTGACTATGTATTCACTGGAGGAGAGATGGGATGGGGGGATATGATTGAGACCTTTAAGTATCTAAAGGGGATAAACAAGACCAACACAGAAGGGAATTTTTAGATGAGAAGGGGGAGGTACACGAGAGGGCATGGACTGAGATTGGAGGGAGGAAGATTCAGGAGGGAGATGAGGAGACATTTTGTCACGGAAAGAGTGGTGGACAAATAGAACACCTTACCAGATGAGATAGTGTCCTGTAAGATGGTGGGCAGTTTCAAGAGGGGTTGAGACAGTGTAAGGGGAAGGGATACTGAGAAGGAGTGGTGGGAGGGGGCAGTTGCGTGAAGAGGGGCTAGCTGCACACTCAAGCAGACTCGATAGACCGTGAGGCCTATTTCTGCTGGTAATTTCATATGTTCGCATGTACATATACTCTGGAGCATGGTGCAAATTCTGTAGAAAATTCCACAGCCATGGAATCACAGACTACCAGGGGCCTTGTCTCCACCACAGAGCTACACACAATGTATTCTCTCTCTCTCCCTCTCTCATGCTCAAAGCTGCAAACAGCTTCTTTTTCATCTACTTTAAATAACTGCCAAAGTTATTAAGCTTCTTTATTTTCTAATTAAAAAACAAGTTTGTTTATCATAGATTTATTCATGGATAAAAAATCTAAAGCAAAAATCTTAGTGTTTTTCAATCTAAAAAGGTTATAGTAACCACAACATACTGCTGCGGTCAACTTAGGACAATCCCTAACAAAAAATAAAATATACCAACGCAGAAGTAAGGGTTACAGAATGATCTGAAAAAGCCAGGACATTCATGTTTAAGGGCCTGAAGTAACCCTTCACTGGGCCATACTCTCCAATGGTATGGCATAAAAGGGTTCATATATGGAGGAGGTACCCAGATCTCAGATGACTTCCAATCCAAGCCTAGAAAATGTTCAGATTTTCAGATGTCTGCAAACCTTAAAATTACTTTACTGTATCCCTTTTATATTGCTGTTTTACTAAGCTGCCTATGTAATCTCAGTAGAGCAAATATATCAGTATACCCTCAGAATACCTTATGTATTGAAGTATGCAGACAGCAATTCCCATCAACAAATCTAGTACAGTGCTCTCAGATCTTCTTCAAGGATATCTCTTTTATCAGGCCACACCTATGGAATTATAGCCACCAGGCTCAAGGACCACATGAAAACTTTTGTAAACAGTCCACCACGACCCGACCATGATGATGTCCTACGTCACCCTTCGCTATATAAGCATGGGTGGCCCTGTCCCTCCTCAGTTCTTTTCTCGCTGTCGATCAATGCTCGTTGGACTGCTGTGGAAATGTTGCTGCTTCAGCCACTGTTTTTTCTGCTTTTCAACAATAAAAATGCATTCTCATCACCGGCATGTCATCAAAAGAGCTGACGACATGTGCCCATGATGGGAAGAGAGGAACTTTCCCCTCAGAGTAGATGGTGGCCTTTTCCACGCTAACCAGCCCACCTGTTACTTCAGTCTAGAGAAATATCGAGCACCAGCCCTGGGACTAAGGCAGGGGAAGGCTTTCCCGGGTGCACCACAGGTTGCCTCTCATCTTCCAGGATGGTTTCGCTAACAAACTAGCAGTTGCCCACCTCAGTAGCTCTATTCCCCCAATCCTGACCACCAAGTGGAACATAATGGGCTGGGTATGGGAGGGACACTTTTTCATACAGCAATGTCAACGGTGATGCCTCTGCCTGTCCATCGACTATACCTCAGTTATATAGCAAAATCAATGGGGATGCCTATGCCTCTCCCATCAACTGTTTCGTTCTGGCTGTCAACCTCAAACATCAACAGTGGCACCTTTGCCTCCTGCGATGACCTATTTATTTATTTATTTATTTATTTGTACAATTTCAGATTTACAACCTTTGAGCCACAGAATCATTTACAAAGGTACCTCGACACAGAGAGGACAGACAGAGTTACAAGTTTACAGAGTTCATGACAGTAGTAGACAAACGTTACACAAATAGTTTCATACAGAGAACAATTTTAAACATTCAGTTATTACAAGGTTCATCAGATGCAGGTAATAGCAGAGGGCAGGGAACCAGGGGTGGCGGTGGTGGGGGGGGAGGTGTGGTGGGGATGCAGCCCAGTGGGCATTGTCTGGTGCTATGTGGTAGTGCAGTGCCAATTAGTGACAGGAGCAGCTGCAGGTACTAACTAGTTGGTTATGAAGGGTTGTTTTGAATGTCGCAATTTGGGGGGAGTTGGATATGGTTGCTGGGAGGGAGTTAAACCAGGTTGGGGCTCTGTAGCGGAAAGACCTCTGAGCATGGGTGGTCCTTGTTCTGGGGACCAGTAGAGTGGTCTTGTTGGCAGTTCGGGTTGCAACAGTGGAATGGGCATGCTGAATGGAGGCAGTCACCTCAGGTGGGGAGAGTCTGAGCAGAATTTTCATAGTTAGAATGCAGGTTTGGTAGCGGAGACGTTCATCAAGGTTAAGGAGATTTGCCTTGTCATTGAGTTGGCAAGTGTGGGTTAGCCTGGAGGCACCAGTTATTAGCCTACAGGCCTTGTTTAGGGTGATGCGAATTTTGTTAAGGGCAGTGGTGTCAGCAGCGCCATAAACCAGCAGGCCATAATCCACAAGGGACAGAATTGAGGACGTAATGGCAAGCCGGAGGGCATCGGGCAGGAGGCAGTCCTTGTGGCAGTAGAGGATGCCAAGCCGGGTGTTAGTGGCAGATGCAAGGGCATTGATGTGGGCATGAAAGGTGAGGGCTGAGTCGAAAGTGACCCCAAGGTACTTGTAGGAGTAGACTTGTTCAAGCAGTTGTTTGGTGATAGGGAGGATACTGAGTGAGCTGTTGCTGGCCTTGTTTTGGGGGTGGGTAAACAGCATTGTCTTGTTTTTTTTGAAATTAATGATGAGTCTGCACTCCTTAAACCAGGTTTCGGCATCGTTGAAGGAGTGTTGTAGGGAGTCCTGGAGGGAGGTGGGATTTTTGTGGGTGGCAAAAATAACGGCAACGTTGGCATACAACAGAATATTAACAGTGCAGGCTCTGGGCAGGGTGTTTAAAAAGAGACTAAACAGTAGCTGGGCCCAGGATGGACCCCTTGGGTACTCCCGAGCAGATGGGTCATGTTTCTGAGAGTGTTCCATTGATTTTGACACACTGGGAACAGGTCGATAAGTAGCTCAAGCACCAGGCGAAGGGGCCAGTGAAGAAACCAGTGTGACAGAGTGCATCTAGTAGAAGAGGATGGGAGACAGTGTCGAAGGCCTTAGAGAGAGGTCAATGAACACTGCTCCAGCTAGGGAGCCAGCATCCATGGAGGAGTGCAGGAAGTTGGAGAACTCCATTAACGCCGTGCCAGTGCTGTGACCAGCACGGAAGCCATGCTTCTCCGGACCCAAGATATTATGCTTAGCTAGGTATTCTATGATTTGATTGCCAACCACTTTTTCTAGGGCTTTGGAGAGGGGAGGAAGAATGGAGATAGGCCGGTAATTGCTGGGGGTGGATCTATCGCCCCCTTTATGTATAGGTGTGACTATGGCAGTTTTCCAGGGAGAGGGGAATTTTCCCAGACAGAGGAATCGGTTAAGTAGGCTGGTGAGGGGGACAAGGACTTCATCTAGGACCAGACGGAGTATTTTGGGGTCTAGGGAATCACTGCTAGGGGTGTTACACTCTAAAGCTTTAAGTAGGAGGGGTCTGGCTTCCTGGGCAGAAACCTTGCGTAGGTGGAACCGGGGCACTGGAGGACTGGGGATGGTAGGTCAGGGGTGGGTCAAAGAAGTTACTAGGGAGGAGAGAGCTAAGGTCAGTAAAGGAGGAGTTAAGGCAGTTGACAATGCAAGCCAGGTCGGTGGAGGTAGTGCCATCAATGATGAGCTGGGATGGGGGAGAAGAGCGAGTTTTCCCATTTAGCTCTTTGATATTGTCCCAGAAGGTCCGGGCACTTCCCCAGGAGGAGGCGAGAGTGGCCTGGTAGTGGTCTGCCTTGGCTTTATGAATGGCCCATGTGCACCTGTTTCATGCGGCATTGTAGGCCTGTCTATCGACAGCCCAGCCTGTTTCAGTGGCTAGATGCCAGAGGCTGTCCCTATTTCTTTTTTTTTTAATTCAATATATTTTATTGATCAATTATTCATAACAATATGTAAGGTTCATTAAACTGAGACAAACCATTATTCCAGAAACCCCTAATATATCGAGAAATAATGGTCGAACATAAAACTGTACACACCCATCAATCAGGGGCTAAGAAAACTTAATATAATAAAATAACTCCCTCCCCAATCCCTCCCCCCTACGCTGTGGTGCATATTAATTCTTGTATGTATGGCTAAGCTAACTACTTGAGTGAAGAAACATTACATGTTGAATCGGGATCTTGATAGATGAAATTATGTAAGAAAACTAGGAACCACCTATCCTAGCCATATCTTATAGTTATTACCAAACTAGGTAGAAGGTTGACCAGATGGAAACCAGAAAATAGCAATGGCATAAATAAGCTCCAGCATAAATGCCAGAAAGGGAAGAAAACCTGGAGGAGACTGCAGCCCATTATATGTCGAACAATTATTTGAGATACAGAGCATAGCTTGCCCCATTTTTAGTGAAGGAGGGAGCGGCGGTTCACCTGAGCTATTAGATTCTCCACGGAGGCGCAAAGGTGATCTCGTGTAACCATTCCGTATAGGTTAACACAGATTGATCTTTCCAATGTCTAAGTACTAATTTTTTAACCGCCATTGCTATTAGTGCCAAATGATACCTTCTTTCCTTCACTTGAATTTCAGAATAATCACCCAGAATACAAGGTTCAGGAGAAGAGGCCTTGTAACCTAATAGCGGATCAAGGAGGTTTCTATCTGCTTCCAAGAGGGATACTGATACACATGACCAAAAGATATGTATCACAGAGCCCTCTTCCTTATTACACCTGGAACATGTTGTTGAAGTTATACGTTTCATCTGAGCCAGTTTGACGGAGTATAATAAAGGTTGTTTAATATACAATATTAAGTAATCCTGTACCTGTCTTGAGCATGATAGACATGTAGGTCTTTCCATATACTCTGCCAGTTAACATCTCCATCTGGGTATAAGTTTAGCAGATATTAGAATTCGGCACTTGATGGGGCCACTGGAAACATGTGTAATAAATTATACAACCTGGAAATACTATGCGGTTTGTTAATGATTATAGAGATTTGATGGAAAAAGTCAGGAAGATAGGAGACTTTAGCGTTGGTTCCAAATTTTGTGCACATAGATACATAGATACATAGACAGTGTCAGCAGATAAGGGCCTATGGCCCACCCAGTCTGCCCATTTAAGTTTGTAAGTTCAGTTTATGTTTTGCAGGAGGTCTGTTGCCCCTTACCCCTGACCTCCAGAATTCCTTTGTCTATCCCATGCATTCTTAAATCCCGTGATTGTTTCAGCCCCCACCACTTCCTCTGGCAGGGTGTTCCACTTGTCCACCACCCGTTCTGTGAAGAAATTCTTCCTCACGTTTCCTCTGAATCGTCCTCCCTCCAACTTCATCCCATGCCCTCTAGTCCTGGAACATCTTTTTCGCTTAAAAATAGTGCATTCCTGCACCCTGTTCCTCCCTGTAAGATACTTGTAAGTCTCTGTAAGTCTGTAAGTCTCTATCATACTGTAAGTCTCCATCATATCCCCTCTCTCCCTCCTCTCCTTCAGGGAGTACATGTTCAGTGCCTTCAACCTGTCCTCATAGGACTTGTGATGCAATCCATGCACCATCTTTGTTGCCCTCCTCTGAACCTTCTCTACCCTGTCTATGTCCTTACGTAGGTAAGGTCTCCAGAACTGCACAGCGTACTCCAGGTGCGGCCTCACTAGTGTCTTGTATAGTGGAATTATGACCTCCCTTTTCCTGCTGGTGATGCCCCTGCCTATGCATCCCAGCATCCTATTTGCTTTACCTGCTGCCTTGTCACACTGTTTCCCTGCCTTGAGGTCATCAGAGATGATCAGAGATGCACAGAAGATGTTTCAGCTGAAAAACCTTAAAGGCCACCGCTGTGGACCCTTTAAATTTTCCTAGGATCTCACCTATGTCCAGAATGCAATTTGGTGAATAAAAGTCTCTCACGCTACATCCAGAAAGAGATGGTAACCAATTTCCAGTTATCATAGAATTACCTATCCGAAGGTTAGGGTTTAGACAGATAGGTTGAGAGAAATCCAAAGTTGGAGAAATCTTAAAATACTTAAATAGCTGAGAAACCACCCTGAGAGAAATACCAAGAGGCAGAGAACGGAATGTTGTAGGGATATTTTTGCTAGGCATATAAAAAATGACTTTTGAATCGATATTATGCTTGTTCAGAAGGTCTTGTTTGACCTGTAACCACAATGGTTTATATCCTTGATAGACTGGGGAGCCCGCAAAGATAACCATTTCCACATTTGTTCAAATGTGAGGCCCAATAATAATAAAAGAAATTGGGTAGGCGAAGTCCCCAAAATCCTTTGGTTGGGATAGTTTATTATAGGATTTTCTGCAGATTTGTTATTCCAAATAAAGGAGTTTATTCAGAGTGGATACTCTGGAAATAAGACATTAGTATCCATAAATTTAACATATTAAGGGATAGAAAATTCTGGGCAACATACATCTTAATGATATTTATTCTTCCCCACAGCGATAATGGAAGCTTAGACCACCTAGCCAGATCTTGTTGGATGTCCCTCCACAAATCCTCTAGGTTCAGTTTCCGCGACAAGGAGGAACTAAGCGCTATATGAATCCCTAAATACTTGATAGAGCGTGTAGTCCATTTCATCCCGAAATTAGCAAAACTTGAACTATGAGTGAGATGATTAAGAGGAAAATTTCAGTTTTATTAATATTGAGCTTATAATTAGAATACTTACTAAAATCCTCAATTATGTCCAATGCTGCTTTTAGCGAGAGGGTTGGGTTTGACAGATGTAAAAGCAGATCATCGGCAAAAACTGAGATTTTCACAATACTATTGACCATGGGAATACCTGATATAAGTGGGGATGAATTTAAACACCTAAGAAGGGCTCAAGGTATAAGTTAAATAAAAAGGGTGAGAGGGGCAACAGCCGTGTGCCCGATGTAAGAGGAAGGAATCAGATAATATCCCATTGCAGTACAATCTAGCTCCAGGGAAGCATACAGTGCCTGCACCCATGCTATAAACGAGGGAAAACCCATAGTTTGCAATATAGCCCAAAGAAAGGTCCAGTTCACCTAAGAATGCCTTTTCTGCGTCGGGGGATACTAAAATCATTGGGGTGAGGGATGACTTGGCTGCATTAATAAGGTATTGTAATTTACGAGGTGATCGGCTGGGGATCTATTGGCCACGAAACCAATCTGTTCCGAGCTAATTAAGGGGGTCCGCACCTGTTCAATTCTCTTGGACAAAATTTTGGCTAAAATCTTAATATCGCAGTTTAATAATGAAATAGGACGGTAGCTCGAAGGAAGGTGTGCCTTTAAGAAGAAGGATAATGAGAGCCTCTAAAAGCGTGGGATCCTGCACATTTCCAGTGAGTAGATATTGATACAGACGAAGTAGGCCGGGTACTAAATCTTTAGCAAATTGTTTATAAAAATTCGGTGAAAGGCCATCGGGCCCAGGGGCCTTATCTGGGGTCAGGTTGTTAATTGCCATCAGTATCTCCGGAGAAGAAATAGGAGAGATCAACAGTTGTTGCTGATCCTGTTTAAAGGCAGGGAATGTTTGCTAAATAGGTAAGCATCTCGCTCTATAGAAGGAGGAGGTGGCTTTATTATAAAAGTGAGGAGAAAAATACCGAGTACGAAACTACTTCCCTAGGTTTAGTTTTGATCTCCCATTGGAATCTTCAATTGAGTTAATTGACCTGGATGATTCCAGTTTCCTTAACCTTAAAGCTAGCAAATGACTGGCTTTTCCCCACTCTCTCGTATCTTGCCCGAGTTCTCAGAATAGCGAACTCTGCTTTTCCTGAAGCAAAGAGAGTATTGGTTTCTTAGAGATAACAGGGCTTCAAACGTCGGAGGAGAGGTAGCAGAAAGAGATTGCTCTAATGTTTGATTTGGACAAGGGCGCTGAGATTTAGCCTCATTCTTTTTTTCTTGGCGTGAGGCCAGCTGAATAAACTCGCCTCTCAGGCAACACTTCAACGCACACCATTCGTGGTCAGCTCGTGCCACTGAACCATGATTGCAAGCAAAAAAGGATTGGATCATATTCAATATTCTAGTAACAACATAATCCTCCTTGAGGAGTTGGTTGTTCAGCCTCCAGAGGGGGTTTCTTCTAAAGTTAGCATCAAGCATTGCAATCACCCAAGCTGGCGCATGGTCTGATATGACTATAGATTCTATTCCTGAATCGCTCATACCCTGTAAGAGAATGTTACTAAATAAAATATAGTCGAGTCTAGACCACGTAGAATGGACTGTGGAGTGAAAGGTAAAACCACGAACTACTGGATTTTGTAAATGCCATGGGTCGCATAGACCGAGTGAGTCCATAAAGTCCGAAAGTGCCTTTTGGGCGGCAGAAAAGGGTTTAAGTAGGGGGTTGGATCTATCCAGATCCTGTGTAGGAGGCAAGTTCCAATCCCCCCCCCCCAGTATTATTGGCAGGGACAAGGTTGTCCCTATTTCTGAGCATTAGGGCTGGGGAAATCCAAGGTGCGTTTTGTTTTTTGGATCGGGTTTTGGAGAGAGGTGCAAAGAGATCACAGGCTATGTTAAAGGCTTGTGAGAAGAGGGTAGGGGCTGCATCAATGTCTGGTGTATGATGGATGGGGGACCAGTCAATCTGATTGAGGAATTGCTTGAGTTTAATCAGCCCGCCTGATCGGAGGTGCCTACGGAGTGAGGTCTGGGTTATGGGTTAAGGGGTTGCAGCCCAGAGGAATAGGATAAGGGAGTGGTCACTTAAGGAGTCAGGGAGGACCTGAATGTCCTGGATTTTATGAGGTTGGTTGGTGATGACGACATCCAGGAGGGTGCAGGTTCCTCTCATTGGGTTAAGTCTAGTGGGCTGGAAGACGAGTTGTGTCAGGTCTTGAGCAGCGAAGCTGTCCCTTATTGGGGAAGTGGAGGGACTGAGCCAGTTCACGTTAAGGTCCCCCACTAAGACTAGATCAGCCTTATGGGGAAGGGTGGTGAGGTAATCCAAGATAGCTGTCAACACTGGGCTCTGGTTCCTTGGGGGAATGTAGGCAACAGTGAGATAGAATGAGCCCCAGGAGGGGTCGGGGGTGAGTTTGAGTGTCAGGGCCTGTGCACCATTCACAAGCATGAGGGTGGGGAGCGCCTGTCCAATGATGGTGTCACAGGTATAGATCGCGCAACCACCCCCGCGTTTACCTGCACGATCCTCACGGTATAGGGTATAGCCTGGGAGGGAGATAAAGGAGTCGGGGTGGACTTGGACAGCCAAGTTTCTACTATGGCTATAATGTCTGGCTGAAGTAGCATGACCCAGCACTGGAGAGCAGCAAGCTTTTTCAGGAGGCTGCAAACGTTAAGGAAGGCAACGCGGAGACCAGAGAACTTAGATGGTGGGCTGGAGGGAGCAGGGCCAGGGTTTGGGTGTATATTACTGGATAGGAGTAGTAGTAAAACCAGAGTCCTGACCAGGGGGTGACAGTATGTAAACCTTTTCGGGGTATGCTTAGTTGCGGAGGGGGCCTTGAGAAAAGAGGGGATGAGCAGGGTTTGACAGGCAGGGAATGCGAGGATGAGGTGAATCCATGGGGAGCCAGGGTAGTCAGTGGTGGGGGGTGGCTAGGAGGTGGGTGCTGGGGACCAGCGTAATTGGCCAGCATGGGGGGGGCTAATCTGGAGAGAGGCAGAGGTGCAGGCTCATATGAGCTGGGGGTGGGATCAGGCTTTATGGGAGGTAGGCACTAGTATGGTAACGTTGGGGAGACATTTGAGGAGGAGGTGAACGGACATGGTGCCAGAGGGGCACTTGGGCAGAATGGTATAAGTATCTAAGCTGCCCTTAGGAAAGTGAGGATACCACTTTAGAGTACTGGTAGTGTCACGGACCTTGGTGCACAGGGTGCAGGGTTCAGGACCCCAGAGGGGCTGGTGATCTGGGGCCTGGGTGGGATGGGTTCCAGGCACTGGGGGGACTTAGTGAGGCTGGATTAGAGGCAGATTAGAGGGTGGAAACAGTGACTCCTAGTTTAGCAGCATCAACAGTGGTGCCCTTGGCCTCCCCCATCAACATGCACTACAATCAAGACTTTTACATTACCGGAGGTTCCGTTGAATCCCACGTCAATGTTTCTGTGCATCTAAAGTTGATGGTGACGCCTCTATCACCCCCCCATCAACATACTCTGGTGTTCCTGTCAACAAAAAATGCCAACATGAAGTTGGTCACTTAACCCAGTACGGATATGCTATGAAGCCTTTTTACCTCTTCCTCTGGTAACACAAACTCCATCGATGAGGTACATAGCATACAGCCTCGCGACAACACTTTCAGGGCCTTTACATCCACTCTTTCCCGAGCATTGACAGCCCCTGCAGGCTCATTTGTTTCAGTCTGTCAACCATGTTGATAATGTCCAGAAATGCCATCCAGGAGGATGACCAGGAAGAAGACTGTGACAATGTCCCCTGAAATAATATGCTCAGGGTCCCCCCCCCCGAGGTCATGCCTTTGAAACTAACACTGCAGCAATCAACAGGCTGCTAGGGGGCTTGCCTTACAGGGAAAGGACATTTTACGGTATGGCCTCCCACATGTCATTCTCCCTCCCCTCTGTTCTTCAGGGGAGGATGCCACCCTCACTGTCTGTCATAGACCATCCACCCTTCCTGCTACTCTTGGAAGGGCAGGCTACAGATCTGGGTCAGCCATCCTGTGGCCATCACAGGCCATACTTCGACATTATACATAGGGGGCTGGAGGTTCAGGGCAAGAGACATACTTGAGCCTGAGGATAGTAAACCACAGGACATTCTGCCCTTAGGAAAGCTGATGCAGCTGGCCCAGCTCCCCTAACAGCTGTACCTAAACAGGGGCTCCTCAAAGACACCACGGTTGCTGCTGATGCGAGTGAATATTCCCGCATAAGGCCTATGACATCTCAAATGCTGCCAGAGCACCTGTCTCTGGCTCATGGCTTAAGGGACACACCTAATTCAGGGTGTCAGGCTCTGCCATTAACAGGCAAAAGACCCTTCTCCATTCCCTCTCCCCTAAAGGGGATAGGGTAGGAGAAAAACTGGTTACAGGCCATCCTTCTAGCCTACAGGCCTTAAGTGGAGCCTTGAACCCTTATACCCATTTTTGATGTAGCTAGAGGGTGTTTGCTTGTCAGGCCAGTGTTCATAATTGTTCCACCACCAGATGACCTTCTTCAGGCCAGTAGTAGGTCACGTGTCCACCCAGCCGTCCATCTCTTGAGTTCCTAACCATACAAAAGGAGGGACATCAGTAGCAGTGCCTAGTTCTGCCTGATTCACTGTTGCTGATTCCAGCACTGTTGTTCATAAGCATGGTCATCAGATGGATATAGGACAAGTTAGTGACACCAGAGGCCTGGGCCATACAAATGCTAGCATGAGGACATGCTCTGGATATTTGTGTATTGTCTCCAGACCATCCAACAAAATTTCCCTCACTATCTCCCAGAACATCTGATAGTATATCTGGAAGACTTTTCTTACCTTGCAATAAGCAGAGCTTCAGTGACTCTGTTTCCTGGGAACAAGGAAACATAGGGAGTGGTTCTGAGGTACATCCTAGGCCTACCCCAGATCCTGGAGCCTGGACCTTTCTTTTCAAGCACAGAAAGTCCAGAATTGTCACCTTGTGAGCCCTGCTTCCATAGTTGTATATAGGGCATTGCCTCTTTCTCAGGGATAGGTAGGAGGTATGCCTTCAAGTCACAAGCTTTGTTCTCAAGAGAATATACTAACAGTCCAGGGAGTTCCCCTGGCCTTATTATTTCCACACGTTACGGGTTTCCACCCAATACTTGACAGTGTCAGCTCACTCCAAGGTGCAGCTTTTATATATTCTCACATAGACCAGCTACATGTTACATGTTCTAGACCTTCCAGTCAATATGCCTCCAATCTGATCAACCTTTGGCAGTATTTGAGAGATATGGAGGCAGTCTGGGACCTCATTCAAGACTCAACCTTCCTCTAACTGAACTAGCTGACTTTCTGATAGGGGATCCATATCGAAGGTCTCTAGACCTTCTCATAATGGCCACTGTCCTGATATTCAGGACCGGGCTAGTCACATCTAAGGCCTATACATATTGAAGTTCTGGAGTACAGCGTTCTTGCATCTCTTTCTGCAGCAACCCTTTTCAGCAGCAAAGGAGATTAATATCCTGGTACACAGAATGGGTCCTTCACCCCCTTCAAGCCTCTACCTTCGGATGTCATCAAGCCCTCTGTGGATCCAGATGGGAAATATCAATCAGGGAGAGGGCTCTCCTTTTTATCTTTATGAAAGAAAATAATGAGAGTCTGGAGTTGGCCTCTAGTTGACAACCTAGAACTAAAGATAAACATCATTCCAGAAGATATCACATGCCTAGCTATAAACGAGTTTGTCAGGCCATGGTTCAGTAAGCACGGCAGGAACTTGCTGACACCCATAGTGGCATACCTATGTGGCAGATGGGACAGCACAAGATCGATTCATTTTTTTGGCATCACCTCTTCTGGAAAAAAAAAGGAATGATGGATTTTTATTCACTCACTCCAGAACCTAGAGTTCATCTTTGGTGTGGCGCATTCTCTCTTTATTAGTAAGGGAAGTGCCCACGTGCCTGTCCTTCTTTTCCTTTCAGGTGGAAAGTGTCCCTTATACTCCCAATAGAGGGGGTAGCTCGGGCATCCACTGCTCCTCATGGAGCTGGGCATACCCATTACAAAGACTGGTGAAACTGGCTGTGGACCTACTCTCCTGCTGTTCTGCTAAGGCTTATTACCATGAGAGGGCAATGATGTGTCCCGCCAGGACCCCATCTGGAGTTATGGTCCTGCCTGGCTCTCGAAAGAGCAGCCATGGATAGACTTGGAGTCTCCTGACAAGTGATTGCTGTCTGGGAGGCAACTGGTAAAGCTTTCCACCAGACCCATTTTAGCTACTCTTCTTGTACAGTAACCCCAGTCCACAGTGTCTGCTACTCTTCTCAGAGGTGGAGTCCTACAGTGCACTTTGGCTGTTGTTCCAACCTTCCATGTGCCTATTGCAGGTAATACGGTAGCCTATTTGACAGGGACCCGTATATCTAGCAGAGGCCTTTGATCTTAAAAGTCTCTTGATTATAATACATTCCTAACTGGAGGCCTGAATTGGAGACAATTACCTTGGCTCTCTTTGGAGCCAGCGGTGACTACAGCCTGCATCGCAAAAAAACATTACTTTGGCTCTCTTTGAGACAGCGGTGTCTGGAGAAGAACACCCCTTTCTTGGAAAGAGAGATCCTTTTTTACTGCCATTCCTTCTATTCAAAAGATGTCACAGCTTCAGGTAAACATACTAGCCTTCTTGTTTGCATTCTGCACAAAGACAGTGAGTCTTTATGTACTCACCCTGATTTTTTTTTCCTACTGATGCCTAGAATACTCAGATGTCCTGGATGCTATATAACTGCCTCCAAGGAGTCCTAACAGCTTGGTTTTCAGCCTTCTCTGGGAAATAAGGCCCTTTATCTATGAACAGTACCTGCCCAGAGGGCTGGTCATCAGCGTTAATTTCAATTACAAATGGCATGTGAACAACTTTCTGTGTTGTTCATGCCCATTTACCTAGTGACATGCCATCTCTAGTGCATGTTTCAACCTGTATCTGCTGCAAGGACATGTGTAGATAACAACTGACATACTGTCCACACTTTCACTAGAAACTGCCAATCTGGACATTGCCTTCTGAAAAAGAAAAGACTTGAGCCTGGCAAGTCTTCAAGGCCTTTTTTCATAGCCCTCTAGCCCTCCAACTACCCAGACTGTTAATGGTCAGAACTACTCAGTATTCATCCCATAGGTGTGGCTTGATGAAACAGATATCCTCGAAGAAGATAGAACAGTTACATACTTACCGTTAACAGTAGATCTTCGAGAGAATCTCTTTCATCAGGCCATGTCAACCCACCCTCCATCCCTTTAGAGATTTACAGCTTGGTACATGCTGTCTAATTTCTATATGAAAGGCCATCAGATGTCCCCATGTTGGGTTTTTGCAGCCTTTGTCAGCCTAAACCATGCTTTCCTGCCTGGTTCCCTGCACAGAGGCTCTGGTGGTCATACCTCTCAACTGTCCCTGATTTTCAGGGACGTCTCTGATTTTGCCTCAGAAATTTCCTCTGTTCCTCATAAAATTTGTGTTTTTGTGACAGAACAGTGTGGATTAAAAGCACAAAATAATGTCAAACATTAAAGTAACAGACTTGTTCTTCTTCAGAAAATGTATCTTAACACAAATCACTTTATTCTGTCAGTTTTCTGAGTCCATAGCACCAGTTTTTAAGATGTGTCCCTGATTTGGGGTCTTTGTCCCTGATTTTTTTAAGCCTTGTCCCTGATTCATGAGGCAAGAGGTTGAGAGGTATGCTGGTGGTTCACAGTATTGTACATGCTACCTCCTTCTCTAGGAAGGTTTACCAGCTGTGTGTGTTCTGGGTTTCCCTGCCTCCCTTGTTCGGCAGAGTCACACCTTATTATTCAGGTCCCTGAACAGAGGTTCAAAGATCCGACAGCATTATCTATGCTGTCTCTTTTTCCATGAAGGAATATCAGATGTCTCCATACTGGATATTCTGCCTGTCTTGTTCGGCAGAGTAACATATTCTTTCCTGGTTCACTGGGGAGAGATCCTCCTAGCATGATCTCCAGCAGAGAATTGAGGAGGGACAGGGCCGCCCACACTTATATAGGGAAGGGCAATAGGACATCATCGTGGACAGCTCCTGGTGGACTACTTGTAAATGTTTCCATGTGGTCTTAGAGCCTGGCTGCTTTAATCCCATAGGTGTGGCCTGATGAAAGAGATTCTCTCGAAGATCTATTATTACGGTAAGTACGTAACTGTTCTTTGCTCAAATACAGCAGTAGGCACTGTGATATATAATATGATTTAATAAATGATAAAATTAAGGTCAATCACAGAAGTTCTTGTTAAGGGGAATGGGACAGGAATCAGGGGTTGAGGAACAGTGGGCAGTATTTAAAATGGGGATTACAAGAACAACAGAATTATGCATTAAGCAGGTTAGCAAGAGGAAAAGGAAGAGGAGACCATTATGGTTTTCCAAAGAGGTAGCAAAGAAAGTGAAAGCCAAAAAGATTGCATTCAGGCAATACAAAAGACACAGGCAGAAGGGATAGGGAGAAGTACCAGGAGAAGCAAGGGAGGCAGGGAGGTCAGTAAGGGAAGCCAAAGCTCAGACAGAAGAACACATTGCAAAATCAGTGGGTAGAGGGGACAAAACCTTTTACAGGTACATAAGTGAAAAAAGAAAGACAAAGGGAGGGATAGTGAGACTGAAGGGGGAGGATGGGGGCCACGTGGAGGATGACAACAGTAAAGCTGACATATTGAACAGGTATTTCTGCTCAGTCATTGAGGAAGAGGAGGGTAATGGGTCTGAAGGGAGTACAAAGGGTGAGAATGGTGCAGAAATGGACACAAGTCCCTTTACACGAGAAAGGGTCCTGAAGGAACTGGAAGTAATAAGAGTTGATAAAGCAATGGGGCCAGATGGGGTGCACCCCAGGGTCCTTAAGAACTAAGAGAGGTGGTGGCTGAACCTCTGGCTCATCCTGTTTAGCCGATCACTGGAAACAGGGAGGTACCCAAAGACTGGAGGACAGCAGATGTAGTCCCCTTATACAAAGTGGGAACAAAGAGGAAGCGGGAACTACAGACCAGTCAGCCTCACACGTGTAGTGGGGAAGATCATGGAAGCACTACTGAAGGAGAGATTGGTGGAACATCTGGTTGTCAATGGACTCCGGGACCCAAGGCAGCATGGTTTCACCAGGGAGTCATGTCAGACCAACCTCATTGAATTTTTGACTGGGTGACTAGGGAGGTGGATCAGAGGGAGGCAGTGGACATGGCCTATCTGGACTTCAGCAAGGCCTTTGACATTGTGCCACATAGAAGACTATATACAAACTGGGGAATATGGGTGTGGGCAGGACAGTAGTGTGGTGGGTAGGTAACTGGCTGGGTGGCAGGACACAGAGGGTGGTGGTAAATGGCTGTCACTCCACAGAGGAAGAGTGACCAGTGGGGTACCACAGGGATCAGTGCTGGGACCGGTCCTATTCAACATCTTCATCAGTGACATTGCGCAGGACCTAGAAGGCAGAATTTCACTGTTTGCTGATGACACAAAGCTCTGTAACAAAGTAGACACACCAGAGGGTGCAGACAGAATGAGAAGGGACCTGCAGAAACTTGAAGAATGGTCAGGGGTTTGGCAGCTGAAATTCAGTGCAAAGAAGTGCAAGATAATGCATATGAGGAACAAAAACTCTGGCACAATATATCAGTTGGGGGTGAGGATATAGCATGTACCAAGCAGGAAAGGATCTTGGGGTTATCATCTCTGATGACCTCAAGGTAGGAAACAGTGTGACAAGGCAGCAGGTAAAGCAAATAGGATGCTGGGATGTATAGGCGAGGGCATCACTAGCAGGAAAAGGGAGGTCATAATTCCGCTATACAAGACACTAGTGAGGCCCCACCTGGAGTACAGTGTACAGTTCTGGAGACCATACCTACGTAAGGACATAGACAGGGTGAGAAGGTTCAGAGGAGGGCAACAAAGATGGTGCATGGATTGCATCACAAGTCCTATGAAGACAGGTTGAAGGAACTGAACATGTACTCCCTGGAGGAGAGGAGGAGAGAGGGATATGATAGAGACATACAAGTATCTTACAGGGAGGAACAGGGTGCAGGAATACACTATTTTTAAGCAAAAGATGTTCAGGACTAGAGGGCATGGGATGAAGTTGGAGGGAGGACGATTCAGAGGAAACATGAGGAAGAATTTCTTCACTGAACGGGTGGTGGACAAGTGGAACACCCTGCCAGAGGAAGTGGTGGGGGCTGAAACAATCACGGGATTTAAGAATGCATGGGATAGACATAAAGGAATTCTGGAGGTCAGGGGTAAGGGGCAACAGACTTCTAGGAAAACATAAACTGAACTTACGAGCTCAAATGGGCAGACTGGGTGGGCCATAGGCCCTTATCTGCCGACACTCTATGTATCTATGTATCTATGTAACTCCATATTTCATCTTTCTCGCTTTGCAGGTCTACTACAATGCAGATGACATAGAAAGGGAAGGGTAAGTTTTTGATATATACTTTTTTAAAGAATAATGGAGGGGCAACCATGAACAACATGGCTGTGTTTCCATTGAGAGGTTCTGATGACATCATAGGGACCTTAGAGTGAAGCTGCCCATCCATTATTTTGTATATAACATGGACTGGGGTTTGGACAAACAATATAAAATTGCATTGTTACCCACCAAGATAAAAATTCCTGTTTTGTATTGATTTGACAAAAAACATATTCCCACCCACACCCAGCTGTTAATAACTCTCTTGGCCATATTAATAGTAATTTACACAAAAAAAGGATAAAATCTCTTTATTTTTTAAAAGATACAGCACCAGGAAATTAGCAAATGTGGTACTCCTCACTGTAATCACTTCCTTTTGAATTATGGAAGTGTTTACAGTGATGATCACCACTTACAATGTCCTCATGGTGCTGTACTTTATCTTTTAAAAACAATAAAGGGTTGTTCACCTATTTTTCAAACAAAACTATAATTACTGGTTCTGAGTGGGTTATTAGCAGCTGGGTCCATGTCAGGTTTATAGTTTTTACGAAATTATTACGAAACCCAGAAATGTCTGTTGTCTGGGTGAGGAGCAGAGTAGTAAGTGAAACTATCAAAGCAGAAACAGCATAGAAGTCAGGCTAAAAATGACAGATGGCATGAGTCTACAACTGAGTAAAAACTGTTGCACCACAGAAGGGTGCAACAGCATTCCATGATCTTAGATCTGTGGTACAACAGCTTTTTGTAGTCGGGTTAGAAAGCAAGGTGTAACAACACTTATAATTTACCATAATATGCTTTAAGCATAAAAACATAGAATTTCTCAGCAGAAAAGGATCGCTTGACAAACCCAGTCTGCTCAGATATGCCTAATCTGTCTCTGCAGACCCTAACTGGTCTCCAACAACTGTCTCTCCTTCTTCCCTGCCTATTTTCTGATAAACCCCTATGCCTGTCCCTTACATGCTTGGAGTCCCTTACTGTTTTTACCTCCACCACTTCCGCTGGCAGTCTGTTCCAAATGTCTGCCACCCTTTCATTGAAGAATATTTCCTCACATCTCTCTTACCCCCAGCTTCTTTGCATGTCCCCTGGACCTGGTGCTCTTTCTCATTTGAAAAAGAGTCCCCTTCAGTACCCTGTTCACCCCTGTGAGGTACCTGTAGATCTCTATCATGTCACCTCAGCAGAGATACAAGAGGTTAACTACACTGTAGTTACAGTGTAATTGTACTGTAACTGCATTGCAGTTGCAATGTAGTCACATGTAACAAACATGTAACTACAGTGTAATTATTCTGTTGCAAGAAATTAATAATTAGTTACATTGAAACAGACACAAAGTGTAACCAGATTTTTTATTTTTTTTAAATGAAATGGAGTCTTACCAGTCCTGCTTCTTTTCTTGCTAGCAAGCTTTTTTCTCTCCCTTTCACCCACTTGGCCCTCATCTGGGTCCACCACTCCAGTCACCTATCTTTCCCAGGACTTATTGCTCATCTTGCCCTCATGATGCACCCCTCATGACAAGGTCCCAAGAATATGTTCATCCTCCAGGGAAGCAGGATTCAGTTGCTGGGGTTGCCTGGTCAGGGGTGTCTGGACTACAAAGGTCCAGCATAATCCAGCTTAAGTGGGTAGTTTTTTGTCTTCCTTTTGTCCCGGGGCACTTTGATGTGCAGGTACGTGTATGCTCCTGCATATGCAAGGCACATCTGTATCCGTTGGAAACTTCTCCCTTTGTTGGAGCTCCAAGCTGTGCTAACACCCAACCTCTGAAGAAGAAAAGTTGTTCTATGGACACTCGATCCTCCATCCCACCACCATGCTCCAAGCAACCCAAGTCCGTTCTCAAACGCTGGTCAATGGCATAGTGAGCAGTAGCACCACTGGTCTTGACTAATCCTGCCTTTTAAGTAGTCCATACCTGGTTACATAGAGGTAGGTTAATGTAGCATATAACTTGCCTCACAGACATCATAATAATATTAACCAGCAGGGTCTAACAGTAAGTATACAAATCATGCCAAATGTCTGATAGAACACCTCATAACAAGTACATTCTTTACTCCCTACTCCCACCCAAAAAATACCTAAAGAGTAAAGCTGTGTGGAACTAGAAAATTCCAAACTTG
The DNA here is from genome assembly GCA_016271365.2 of Neoceratodus forsteri. Lineage (NCBI taxonomy): Eukaryota > Metazoa > Chordata > Ceratodontiformes > Ceratodontidae > Neoceratodus > Neoceratodus forsteri. Next base: position 1,700,895,287 of record CM057455.1, read on the forward strand.
CAGATTCCCAATGGAAGTTCATGAAATTCCATGGAATTTTGTTATGATTCTATTAACTTTTTGAAAGTTCTTTATTTGATCATAACTCAGACATCTATTTATACGGACAGCTGAAATCTGGCATGATTAAGATACTCAAATGCCTGCTCAGACCTCTTACAGCTCCTTCCTGCTCCTGTCCTAGCCATAGAAACATAGAATTTGACAACAGATAAGAATTGCTTGGTGCACCCTCTCTGACCATTTTTTCTCCCTACCTGTACTGTCACTGAAGATCCTACTTGATCTCCAGCTCCCTCCCCTTCCCCATTGTTTCCCATTAAGATTCCTTTGTGCCAATCCCATGCATCATTGTTGCCAACCACTGTTTTTGGCCCCTCCAGCTCACTGGGAGACTGTTCCAGGCATTCACCACTCTTTCAGTGAAAAAGTACTTCCTTACATCTCTCCTGAATTTACCCACTTCCAGCTTCACTACATGTCCTTTGTTCTTGTGCATCTTTTCCTCTGAAAAATACTTCCCTCCCGTACCTTATTTACCCCATGCGGTATTTATAGGTATCTATCATGTTCTCCCTTGCTCTTCTCTCTTTCTGGGTGTACAATCAAGGTCCTTCAGCCTCTCCTCGTACAGTTTCTGATGCAGACCCTGCACCATTTTAGCTGCCATCCTCTGGACAGCCTCCACTTTGTCTATGTCCCTCTCAAGGTGTAGTCTCCAGAACTGGATGCAGTACTTCTGGTGTAGTCTCACCAGTGATCTATACAGTGGCAATACCACCTCCCTCCTTCTACTGGTGATACCCCTCTCTATGCATCCTAACATTCCATTAGCCATACTCACTGCCATGTCGCACTGCTTTGCCATCTTGAGATCATCAGATGTGATTACTCCTAGGTCTCTTTCCAGTCTAGTGACTGTCATCTCCTCTTCTCACATACTGTACTCTGCTTCTGGGTTTCTGTGCCCTAAGTGTATGATTTTGCACTTTTTCACACTGAAACACAATTGCCATGCCCTTGATCACTCCTTGAGTTTTCTGAGTTCTCTGCACATTCTTTCCACACCCACTGAAGTGTCCACCCTATTGCAGATTTTGGCATCATCTGCAAAGAGGTAGACCTTCCCTTTCAGTCCATCTGCAATGTCATTTATAAAGACAGTAAAGAGAACTGGTCCCAGTACTGAGCCCTGTAGCACCCCGCTGGTCACCCGCCCATTCCCGAAGTGAACTCTGTTTACCACCACCCTCCGTCATCTATCCCTTAACCAGTTTGTCATCCAGTTGACCACCTTTGGACCCACCCCTAAGCTGCCCAGTTTCTTTATGAGACTTCTATGTGAAATAATGTCAAAAGTCTTACTGAAGACCATGTCCACCGCCCCACCCTGATATATTTCCTTGGTCACCCAGTCAAAGAAATTTATCAGATTTGTTGGACATGATCTCTCCCCATGAATACGTGTTGCCTTGCTCTTGTAACCCACTAAAGTCAAGATACCCCATAATCCTTTCCTTTCAAAATGACTCCATTAGCTCCCCCCCCCGCACCAAAGTCAGGCTGACTTGCCTGTGGTTGCCAGCCTCCTCCCTGATACCGCTTTTGTGAAGCAGAACTACATCTGCCCTCCTCCAGTCCTCTGGAACCACTCAAGTTTCCAGTGAGATGTTAAAAAGGACTGTCAGAGGTGCAGTCAGTACCTCTCTGAGCTCCCTCAGTAGCCTTGGGTGTACCCTGTCTGGCCCCATAGCTTTGTCCACTTTCAGATTTGCGAGTCCCTTCAGGACTGTATCCTCTGTAAAGGGACTTGTGTCTACCTCCCCCTCTCCAGTGCTCCTGTTGCTTTTGTGTGGCCCGTCCCCTTCCCCTTTCTCTGTGAAGACTGAACAAAAGTATTTATTCAGGATATCTGCTTTTTCCTGATCCTTCTCTGCACAGCCCACTCCTGCTCTTCTTAACCTCACAATCCCTCCCCAAGTCTTCACTTATGTACCTAACAAATGTTGTGACCCCTTTTGTTACCCCTTGGGCTATTCTTTCCTCAGTTTGTGCTCCTCACCACTTTTCCTGACCTCCCTCTGCTTCACCTCATACATCTCCCTTTCCTCTCCCCTCTGTGTTTCTTTGCACATCCTGTAACAACTTGCTATTTAATTTTGTAAATTTTTTTCAACTCTGTCTGCATTGATAATATAATCTGTTCAGCCAAGGGGAGAGAGATGAGCTGGTAAATGAGATTAAAATTGTTGCCAGAGGCATAGAAACATAGAATCTGATGGCAAATAAGGACCAGTTTGCCCCCCCATCTAGTCTGCCCATTTCTCTCTAACAACATTATCACCACAGACCCTACTTGATCTATAGCACTTTCTTTCAGATCAGCTGCCCCTGCTAGGTGATTACAATCCCTTTATCCTGTAAACAATGGGACCCTGGTCAGTTAATGAAGGCGCTTCAGAGAACCCATGGTCTTTCATGTCAGGAATTGTCCTGGCTATGTTGCCACTCTCTGCACAGGCAAACATCACTCAGAACAATGAGAGGTGTCCTGAGTCCACAGAATCCAAGGTTCCAGTGTAGGCCAGCTTTCTAGATAGGAAACAAAGAAAGTGTAAAATCTTCTGATGTCAGAGTGACATATTTGATGATGCAGCATGGGGATAAAGGCTTTTGAAGTCTGTGCCAGGCCCTAGCAACTGAGTCGGTGTTGGGACTCTAGACCTGCAACATCTAAGAGTTAGAGTCTGCCAGATCCTGCCCAGTGGTGAAGAAAGCTGAGGCGCTGTGTGTGCCTTATCTTTTCCCACATCAGTAACCCGGGTTTGGGAATGGACTCAGGTTGCCGGGGCTTTGTGGGAGCAGGTGAGGATCAAATGTCTGTGGGACTCCTCTTCTCTACCAGGATGGGCAAGCATGTCAGCCCGGCATATGAATGCCACCAGCTGGGAGGGTGCTGGAGCATGAAGTCAATCATGTGTTCCTCCACATACATGTTCGATGGTCTTACAGCAAGGGGCAGGGGCAAGAAAAACAGGAAAATTGAAGCTTGGGCTTTGTGAAACCCTGCCTGTGTCCCAGCAGTTTGTCATACCACTCCGGTCTGAGGCTTCACTAGATATAAATGTCAGAGGGAGGAAGGCCCTCCCCCTATCACCCTGCCACAGGGGGTAATCCATAGGTTATTCACCTATGACCAGAGAGAGGAGATGGATGACTGTCGGGAATGGGGACAGGGCTGAAAAGCTTCCCAAGACCTGCCAATGAGGTTAAAAACCTTTGTGGCAAAGAAAAAAAAAAAGAGTTAGAGTCTGCCAGAGCTCACTAAAGTTATCCTGTGTGGTAAGAGGCTTTCTACTCTGTTCATTTTAAGAAGCCATAGAAGGGGTTTTTGTATTTGCTTCTTCTGCTGTGTGTGCAAACCATGGGCCAGATTTTCAAAATGTTATGCATGGCACAAAGTGACTTGTGCCAAAAAAATGGTGCAAGCAGCACTCTACGCCATGAGTTGCGACATTTGGGATTCTGAAAGCAGCCTGTGACATGTCGCAGGCTGCTTGTTCCAAAGTGGACTTTTGCCATAAACCCCCTGCGACATGGCACAAGGGGGTTTACAGCAGCAGTTGTACCCTATTCTGGAAGGGCAGCTGGCAGATCCCCAAATTTGCTATTCTGAAACAACCCTCGGAGGACATCCGTCAAAGTACAGTTACACCAGCTATTAGCTAGTGTAAGTTTACCTTGCATCCACCAGGGTTGCGCCAATGTGCCTGCCAGCCCATCCCCCATGACATGTACCCCACAATACCCTGATCCCCAACATATCCAGTACAAAAATAATACAAAAATTGGTGATTTGAATTTAAATTGGTTATCTTATGCATCTGCACCCCTAGTAACCTTCTGTGACACCTATGGATTCACTCAATTAATCAAAGATCCAACAAGGATTAACCTAAAAAATACTACCAATAGTTCACTCCTGGATATCATGATGGTAAACAAGCCTCACTTATATTCTCATGCTGGAGTGCTACCCAGTGACGTAAGTGATCATTGTCCTATAGCTGGCATAAGATCTACACTCAAGCCATCCAATCCTGCAAAATTTCTCCATAAAAGGTCAAAAAAGAATTTCAACATCTCAGGATATCTCCATGATTTGTGCAATACAACATATTGGAAAGATTTCTACCTTACAACCTCAGTTGAGACAGCTCTTCAGATCTTAAAGGATATTATCACTAATGCCCTCAATATACATGCACCAATCACCAGTGTCAGAACCAAAGTAAAATCTTGTCATTGGTTCACTGCTGACCTTGAATCAGCTTTGTTAGCCAGAGACAAACTCTGGAAAAAGGCAAGAAAAACAAAGGATACTAGAGACTGGCTTCAATTCAGAAAAGCAAGAAACTCATGCACAAAACAAATAAGAAATGCCAAAGCTGCCTTCTATAGAGCTGAATTGGATGCATCCTATACTAACCCATCCAGATTCTGGGGTACTATAAAGGGAATTCTAGGCCAAAATTCTACCCCTGCCTTACCCTCCAAACTGCTCCTAAGTGACATAGAAATCACTGACAAGCAAGAAATCTTAAATACCTTCAATGACCATTTCACCACAGCTGGCCTAGCATTTGACTCTTCACCTGCAAATCTCTTGAGATCATCATTAAACCTTCAATCCACTGGGACAAAAGGCTGCTTCAACATTCTTCTTCGAACCAATATCCTTAAAAGAAGAAGACCTCCATCCAATTTAGATACATCTAAGAGTGCAGGTGCAGACTCCTTGGATCCCTACTTTCTTAAAGTAGCACTGCATGTATCTGCCCCCTCACTCACCTCTTCAATCTTTCCCTAGCTACTGGTTCCATCCCCTCCATATGGAAAACAGCTCAAGTAGTTCCACTACTTAAATCAGGTGATCCCATGGACCTTAACAATTACAGGCCCATTTCCATCCTACCGGTACTATCCAAGATGCTTGAAAAATTAGTAAATTCGCAGTTAAGGGCCTATCTGGACACCAACAACCTCTTAAATCCAGCACAATCTGGATTTAGATCAATGCATAGCACCATCTCTGCCCTAGCCAAAGTCACTAACGACTGGCAGACTGCCTCGGATAAAAAGAATAGTACCTGTGCTGTTTTCCTGGATTTGAGTAAAGCATTTGATACAGTGGATCATGAATCATTAATCTCCTCTCTTAGCTCTGTAGGCCTTGATTCACTCTCTCTCAATTGGTTTAGGTGCTATCTCTCTGAAAGGTTACAATTGGTAAAAAATGAAAATTACCTATCTACCTCTAAACCACTGCTAAGAGGTGTACCAGGAAGCTCTATCCTGAGGCCCCATCCTCTTTGCCATTTATATTAATAACATTGATGCCAACCTCTCTCAATCTAACATTCACCTGTTTGCTGATGATACTGTATTATATGTCAGCAATCCCTCACCATCAAAAGCCTATGAACTGTTACAGTCAGAATTCTCCATCCTACAACACAACCTATTGGAAAAAAAATTACTTCTAAATGCCAAAAAAACAAAAGCTATGTTCTTTGCCACAAAGAATTGCTCTGCCACTACCCCATCACTCATCACTCCACAATTATCCACCTTATTTGGAGAAAAGCTGGAATTTGTGGATAAATTCAAATATCTTGGAGTCTGGATTGACAATAAGCTTGACTACTCTGTCCACATTGAAGAGCTATTAAAAAAGTTGAGACAAAGGCTTGGCCTATTTTACAGAATAAAACACTACCTTACCAGAGATTCCAAACAAAGATTAATCTAGGCATCATTCCTATCCCTTATTGACTATGCTGACTTTCTCTACGGCCATTGCTCACTCTCCCTCTTAAATAAGCTGGACACCCTGTATCATACAGCCATCAGATTTATTACAGACCTTCCTCCAGCACCCATCATTGCTCTCTTTACATGGCAGTCAATTGGACATCCCTACAGCACAGAAGAAAAGGAATGCTGCAATCTGGATCTTTAAAGCTTTATCAGGCAAACTCCCTCCTATATCTCAGACTGTTTCACCGAATCACATCTAGGCCATACACCTTAAGGATCAATAAGCTCATTATGCTAAAGATTCCCAATACCTGCACCCAGTTTGGGAGGCTGCTATCAGCTATTCCTAGCATTTGTCTGGAATTCACTCCAAAAATCTATGAATCTGAATACCCTCTTACCCTTATCATCCTTCAAAAATTATACACCACCCCTATTTCCAGAGTTGTGCAACTGCTTCCATAAGGCCTAGTCTCCCATCCAACCTACATCCCTCCTTCTGTAATCCACTATGTTTAGTTTCCTTTCTTCTACCCAGTCAGTTATCACATTTCATGTAAAAGCCTACAAAAGCCCTATTATTTGATTATTCTCCTTCTATATCTATTATCCTCTTCATTTTACAGGTTAAGTTATTTTACTGTGCCTTGTATATCTGTAAATTTTGTATATATCTCTTATTTATTTGATTGTACTAATGTTATGCTATTCTCATGTCTTTGTAAAAAACTTGTATCCTTCTTTGTATGACCACTCAGGTCCATCTTGTAAATGAGCTACGCTCAATGATGTTCGCCTGAATAAATAAAGATTTTGATTGATTGATTGATTGAAAAAGCCCTGCAGTGTTATTGACCCCCCATGCCCCCAACCCTCAGAATTCAATGTAATAAGTCCCGCAGGGCGCCCGATCCCCACTATTCAGTACAGAAAGCCCCACAGAGACTAGCAGACCCACCCCCAATCCCCAAAGTGCCATAAGAAATGTCCCAAAGGGCTATGATCCCATGCCTAGACCCACCAAAGGTCCAGTGAAATAAGCCCCGCAGAATGGTACCTTCCCCAAGCCCCAATGGCTGGAACACAAGTTTGACGCCAAATGGCAAATGTTGGAAATGAAAAAAAAATAACAACCCCGTTATCTCTGGTAGTCTAGTGGCCCCCCACCTGGCAGTGCCAGACCACACCGCTCCCTACCCCGACCTGTACCCAGCTGGTGACTGGCACAGCCCACCTCTCACCACTGTGGCCACCTGCTGACTGAGCTCCACGTGAGCGTGTACAACTGTAAATAGTGAGCACTAAATGAATGACAGCTCCAGTCCAGTATTGCCCCATTATGAGTGGGTTTCCTGAATAGTTGCCTAAAAAACACCCCCTGCAGGGAGTCCAGAATGTCCCTACTTCTAGCTGAAGCTACAGCTGTACCACCAGTCTACATTCGGCAGATTGAAATCCCCCACCAGCAGCACCTCCCTCTTTTCTGCCATTGAGACAATGACTTCCATCAGTGCCTTATATAATTCTCCCCTTGTACTGATCATGCCAGTGCAAAGAGTGCCTCAGTTTCCCATCTCCAGGGTGACCCAAAGTATCTCCAACCCCTTCACCCCCCCCCCCGGATTCTCTGTGTCTCTATTACTGTGACACCCTCTCTTACATAGAGCACCACCCGTCTTCCCTTCCTTCCCATCTTGTCTTTCCTGAACTGAATATAGCCTGGTATGGCCATGTCCCAAGTGGTTTCCGGTGCACCATGACTCCATAGTGACCAAGATATCCAGGTCTGCCTCCGCCATCATGGCCTCTAGGTATGGAAGTTTATTTCTAAGACTTCTTGCCTTTGCACACATGGCTTTCCACATTTTGTTACCACTCTGTCTGCTATCTCCCTTGTTTCCTTTTTGCCCTGCCTCCTTTTACAGTCTCCATTTACAGCCCTGTTCCTGTCCTCTTTCATTTCAACCATACTGCTTTTTTCTTTTTTTCGCACCCTGGGGGTTTACTTCCCCCTTGAGTCCTCCCTTCTCTCTGTTTCAGTCTGTGAGGGGGATTTATGCCTGCCTCATTTCTTCCACTACCCCCTCAGCTAGTTTAAATGTATATCAAAGAAACATTCGGTAAACATTTAAACTGAGGACTGTGATTCCCTTCCAGATGGATGTAGGCCATCACCTTTGTATAGGCCCTTATCCCTCCAGGTTGTTCTCCAGCCCCAAGTGTAACAGACCCCTCCTCTGTGCAACCTTCCTTCAACTACAAGTTGAAGTTCCTGGTGCAGATATCCCTATCCTCCCTGATATTTGAAAGTTCTTCACCCCCCCCCACCTTAAACAAACAAAATACTAACAAATGTTTCCCTTTCATTTAGTACCTTTTATAAAGTATTTTTATATGTTATATTTCATTTTGAATGTTTATGGTTTAAGGACCTTACATACATACTGCATTTAAACATTATATCAGATTGGTATTTAAAACAAAGTATAATGAAATGTACATGAATTGCTTTAAATTCATGATATGCTAATTGTCTGCAGTATATAAGGTATGTTTTTGAACCCCAGCAGTTAGCCTCCTGATGAAGCTGACTGGGGCGAAGTGCCGAGGCTGCTGGGTAATGGTATCAGCATTGTTGTAGTCCTGTTTTCATGGAGCTGCAGTAATAAATATTGCCATTTATTTGCCATACAAAGTTGTATTGCTGTTACTTTGAGAATCCATCACCACAGTCACCTCTGGAGTGCAGGGTGGTCTTCTGTGACTGTTCATCCATATCCTCCCCCTGCCATAGACATGCAGCACCTTAGTGAAAGCCACTGAATGCTCTACCTGCCTGAAACCCCTCCCCATCTCTCTAAAATCCCCCCCCGTACAAGTCCAACCCCTTCCCTAGCCAGGTCATTTGTCCCAAGGTGGACAATGACATTCAGCTCCCCCTTGTGCTCCACCACCCTAGCGATCCTTAATATCCACTTTCCATCTCTATGAGCTGTGGTGCCAGGTAGGCACCACACCTCTCTCTTTCTCTCCCTTCCTGTTCCCAAATCTAACCCCCTAATGATCGAGTCCCCCACCAGAAGTAGCTGATTTCACTATGTTATTCTCACATACGTGGTCTTTGTGCATCCTGTTCTAATCCCTTAGCTCTGTTGCTTGGCCGTCACATGACTTACAGAATGTATCTATTGTGTTTGTGTACTTTTGTTGTACTTTACCATTTTGTATATTTTGCATATTTTGTGTTTTACCACCACGTGTAATTTGCATATTTTGTCTCGCTGTTTCCTTTCCCCGGGTTGCACCTGGAAACGAGCCTTGGCTCAGTGTACCTTTCGGAGTTACCAAGTTTCAATAAATTAAAAAATGCCAAACATCATAACATTTGGATTAATCATTTCAAACATATAGGGGCTCAAAATCCGTCATTTTATGTTTAGGGGCAAATTTCATGAAAATATTTATCTACCGATAACCACCTTTTGAGCTAGATATGTGAAAAGTATCATGCATAACCATTTTGTAAGGGTCATAAAACTGATTTAATATTGAGTGATTTGGTTTTAGAACTTTCTAAGTTATTCCCTTACCTGCCACAAGAAGCAAAGTCATCATTTAAATGTTAATCTTTTTAAACAGAAACAAAAAGGAAAATAGGACATCCTACAAAGCATGGGGAGGTAATAGTTTGTTTTATCATTTCAGAAGTGTCCTGGTGAAAAGGATGTTCCGGCCGCTGGATGATGAGTTTGGTCCCACCCCCTCCAAACAGATAAAAGAGGAAGGACTAAAGCGAGGTATGCAGTCATACAGATCCGGAAATACAGCGCAGTGTGTGTTAACAAGTTATTGATAATGTTAATAAACAGGGGCTAGCCAGGAGGAGAGGATGGAGCATACTACAGGACACTCTTCTCCTCCTCCTCTAGTGGGAGGGCTGCCAGCTCCTGCTGCTGCACCACCACCTTGGTAACCATTTCTTTTACTACTCGTTTGGGAGGCAGAGCCATATTGTGATTGGTCTCCCCTTAGCTATTTCACCAGTTTTTTTTTAACTATGGCCCCTAGTCTTGTTTTTACAGCTTGCGTAGTGCAAGCCTAAACTGTTCATCAGATCTTGAATATTTGATATGTTGTACATTAATAAGAGGTCACCCATAGAATGTTTCTGTTCCAGGCTGCAGAGTCCCAAATGGTGCAGCCTTTCGTCACTGGACTACTGTATTCTATTACCCCTTAATTAGTTTCATGGCCCTTCTCTGCACTCCTTCTGTCCTTTTAATTTCTCTTTTTCTGGTAAGGCACAAGAACTGGGAAGTTGACATGTGGCCTCTCAAATGAGTTATACACAGGGGATATGTGAAGGGTGCTCAGGAGATATGGGGCTGGATTCACAAAGGGGTATCAATGCCGTAACCCCCAGGTACACCAAATACATGCTGCACAGGGCCTGCGGCATTCACCTGGCTGATGATCGGGATTTTCGATCTCATGCACCATTTGCCACATGTTAGACCAGCTTTTTCCGGTCTAACTTGCGGCAGTCTCAGGTACCCTTTTTACAGGGCAGGAGTCAAATATTTGGCGTAAGCTGCTGTAAATCGTGTGAGCTGTCGTAAATGTGCCTGATCTTTTTGAATTGGGTGCAGTGTGTGGCAAAGTTTTCGATGCAGCTGTACCACCAAGCCGGTTGGATGCAGGGCTGGACACAAGCCCTGCATCGCCCTTTGTGAATCCAGCCTGTGATATATATCTTCATGAATGATCAGTGACCTCTTAGCCTTCACAAGTGGCAAAGCCACGAGAGAGGTCAAGGGAAGTCACTGACCACAAATGAAGATAAATATTATTTCTCATGAACGCACATCACATGTGTGGTTTATACATTGTACATTAGTGTTTTAAACTAGTGTCATTTTATTAAAAAGTAAAAGTTTCCATTTCCTTAGTTTCTGATAGCTCATGCTGGCTTGAGCGCTTGGCTACATAGACCACGGGTCACAGGTGGCAGAATGAAATGTTTGTTGTGATGTACCCAACTAGCTAGATAAATTTTGTGATGTACCCTGCTGTGCATATAAAAAATGTATCCAGCTAGTTAGTGTTCTCTGGTACAGATAGCGTTTTTATTTTGCATAGAAAATGCTAATGTATATTGTATGTAACTTGATTATCACATCATCCTTCATACTAACAAAATGCCTTTTAACAGAGGACAAGAGATAATTTGATTTTGTAATTATTTTGTGGCAGTGTAAGCAAGGGTTTAGCCTGTTAGTGATTTAAATACCTAAATCATCTTCTTGTGTTTGTGAATTTACTAAGCACCTTGAGATTCACTGTGTATTTGTGTTCAATAATATGCTTCTCAAAGTACACAGCAGTACATTTGTCCTCATTAATGTTGTGCCTTTTTCTGAAACCCATGCTGAGACCTTGTCCAGGTCTTCCTGAAGGGTTCAGGCATCCCCTTCACTTTTAAATGACTGTATGAATATGTAATCTGTGAATATATAATCCTAGGTTGAAAAAGGAAATAAAAAGAAGTTTTAAAAAATAAAAAAAAAATGATATAAAGAAATACCAAGTGGCATCCTTGTGTTGAACACCTATAAATTAGTTCATTGTGCCCCCAGTCTTTGATAGGATATTCTGCAAACTAGTACAACATACCAGACGTTGAGTGAAAAAAATACGTAACTTAGTCAGAATGTTTTGGCTCCTTAATGTAGCAAGACAGTGAGATCATGGTGCAATTTGGTTGTTACAAGCCAAATTTCAGGAGCCGATGGCCACTACCTTACATATCAGTATATAGCATACTCATCTGGTATTATTAACAAGCCAAATAAAGCACATGCATTAATACTACTGAAACCACTAACAGAATTTTCCTAAAATAAAAATCTTCAGATAAGTAATCCATTTTTTATGCATTTCAAAGTCTGTTTAGCTTGCCCAATGTCCATTTAGTCTGATAAAACAACTGGTTAGATTGAGTCCATGCTGAGAATAACAAATGTATATACTGTATTTTCTGAGCATCTGGTTATTAGTAGAGATGTGACACCAGGGCATGAAAAACTCTGTGATCATGTAAAGGATGATTACTGATGCGCTGCTGTAAAGTTTGAACCTCAGTTTCCAGATTTAATCATGTCTCTGTAATGCCATTACATCTAAATGTCAGTTGTATACTCTGCTCTATCTACTGCAATGAACTCCAGGTCACCCTTGAAATAATCTAATAAATAAGTAAATCAGTATAAATGATTTTGTGTATAGGTACTTATCTATTTACTACACAGTTAAGCTTATTGTAGTGTACATTGAATTCATATAGCAGTGTCGGTGGCTCAGCAGATAGCACACTTGCTTCTGAGGTCGGGACATCAGAAGGCTGTGGGTTCTATCCCCACACCAAGCACTTGGGTTAATATCCCAATACTGACACTGTAGTACAGCATGAGGGGGTTGCTGCACTCCTGAGGTGCCGTCTTTCAGATGAGACATTAAAGCGAGGTCCCATCTGGCTGTTCTGGTGGTAGTTCAGGTGGATGTTAAAGATCCCATGGCACTTCTCGAAAAGAGTAGGGGAATTTCCCTGGTGCCCTGGCCAAATTTCCCCCCATTCACAAAAATAACACCAACAGCTTAATCTGGTTCAAGGTCAGTTGGCATTCATCTATATCCCCCTTCCCCAGTTCGTGCCTGAAAATAGGCAGAATTTGCCTAGTGCACTTACCAGGTCAGCAAAAACTAAATAAAAAAAATAAAAATGTATTGCTGCCTCTTACCCTGGGACCTCACTGAAAGTGAGACTGACCCTTGTTAATTTTGCACAGATCCTTTTAGCTAAATAAATAAATGGTCAGCTGTGACTTTCTTCTAGAGAGACATTTCTTGAAAAAGGGTAAATATTGCTTATACCTTATGATCTGATGTTTACAAGTCCATTTCAAGCATATTTTATTAACTTTATTAAGGATTTTATATTGTTTCTTTGGATAGGAAAGAAAAGACCGAAACGTGTTCTGCTAACACTTGAAATGCCAATGTCACAAGTCCGACACTGTGAATCCCAACAGTGGGATCTTTATTTTTTTTCATGTTTCAGGGGGATTTGCCCCCCCCCCCCATATCCCCCATTGTGGGGTGACTTTGCCTCTGGATAACCTTACTTATTATAACAAACTCCAGGGGGCAAAATACCACTGTTGGGATTTTCAGTGCTGGGCTCGTGGCAACAGTATTTCAAGTGTCGGTAGAACAAGTTTCAGTCTTCTAAAATGATACCGTTTCTTTTTTATGACATTACATACACACACAGAACCATGTAGTTTATCAGATACAAAACGTGCCTCTTAGAAAGCGACAGGGCAAAAACTAAACTTCTGATTTCTGTACCAGTCTTATTAGTAAGTTATTCCAATGTGGTGCCAATGATAACTGCTCAGACCATTCTTTATTAATTCATGAACTGTCCTGAAGGACTTTCAGCTCCTTGAAAGGTTCCTTTGATCATTATTCATGTGTGTTGTGCTGTTTATATTTGTTCTGGATGCTTGAGTATTTTTGCAGAGATTCCATATTGTTATGCTAATACCTAACCATCAGCTTCACTTATTGAGTTCTTTGTTAAAGAAAACTGGGCTAGTGCCTCAAGTCATTTGGTAGCCTTGAACTGCTGCAGATTCTGAACCCTAGATATGAGATGGACTGAAGCTTCCACAGTTATTTATATACAATACTAAATCATCTGGTTTCTACCATTACAGTGCTCCTGTATGTAAGGAAGGAATCTGATGAGGTGTTTGATGCTCTCATGTTAAAATCACCAACACTAAGAGGGCTTATGGATGCAGTAAGTATAACCAGATGTTATAGTGTGTGTGTGTGTGTGTGTGTGTGTGTCTGTGTTTTTTATATATATATATATATACACCCACATACTACACTTGCCCTAATTGTATAATCAGATTTAATTTCATGAGTACCTCCAAATCCCCTACTCACGAGTTGCACGCGTGTGCAATTAGGCTGCGAGGAACGAGTAAAACTTAATCTCATTATACTAACAGGGCATATGTACTGTAATAAAGGAATAATGCATGACAGGGCATGTGTTGTGCTGGAATAACATTATGTCGCTGGTGGTTGGGCATGAGGCTATAAGTCAAGTGCATCCAATACCCAAGAAGTGACATTATCCCAGCACGACACACACCCTAGAGTGCATTATATTGATCATACAATGGTTCATTTGTAACCAAAAAAATTACATTAAATTTTTTTTTTATTTGTTAATAGTTTTTCAATGTGTAGGAATACTTAGAAATACTAAGAAAAGTAGTGCTGTTTATTGTGGCCAGTAGGTGGAGCTCCTATGCTTTTAATGTGGTTCTGCCCCCCCCCCACCCCAACACACACATACTGTACACCTCTCTGTCTAAATACATTGAATCTGGGACAGGGGTGTAGCCAGGGATTTAAGATCTGCACACCAAGTGGACTCACTGCTACCCCACCCCTTATTAGGGTGAGCCCCCAAGTGTAGCCAGACAATATACAAATGTACACCAGGACCATGTTTGTTGCCTCATTTGGCACAATAAATACAATTTTTGTATCTCATGACAGTGGTTGTTGCCATGCATGGGTAAATACAAATGCCATGCATTGTTCCCTAAGACACCCACATACCAGCCCAGAGCCTGTAAAGTTGTATTGTCCTTGGGATGCAAAGAGAGTATTAGTGACCAGTCCTTCTAGTTCTGACTCCTATGAATAAAATTACAGAAAGGTTCAGTATCTTCTTTGTTAGTTTTCATGGAAAAAGGAAGCAGTTCAGAGCCTTTTTGCTACCCCCCTTAAATAAAATTGCACACCATGGTGTGCTTGGAGTATGCCTGCCTACACCCATGATCTGGGATACTGTTTTGTTTCATCCCTGTCTGCTTCCCTGCTACATACACCTCTCTCTCTAAATACATTGAATCTGGGACTCTGTTCTGTCCCCTTCCTGTCTGCTTCCCTAATCTTGCCACCCCACCCCTTACACACACACTTGCAAATTGTCTCTGTTTCTATGCAGCTTCTAAGCTGCAGATTTGGCAGCCTGCTTACTCACACTGTGGTGCTCCCCAACCCCAGCCCACCCCACCCCATGTGACAGTCAGGTCTGTGTGTTTGGCTCCCTGAGGAAGAACGTTAATTAGCATTTTTTTTTTTTTTATTTCAGCCACCGTCTGGTGTGCTGAGGGAAGTTTGGTTAGTGTAATTCTCTCCTACCCTGTTGACTCATGGCTGTGACATATGGTAAGTCAAGCATGCACTCAGTGTGGCAGCTTGCAAGCGGGGACGGTGAGGAGATCAAGTGGGGCTGTTGTGAAGCCATGATGGCTTTTATATTTGTGAGTAAGAGGGACTTCTAGGTTGTAAAGTTGATCGGACATGTATCAGTTACATGATTCCTTTTATTATTTGTTTTTTAAGGCTACTGGGCTTGCTGACAGTTGCAAAATGTTTGCCGAGTGGGCATCTTTCAGTACAGTGAGGTACTGATGTGAAGCCGATCAGAAACACAGCTTTCACGTCACCCTTTTTTTTAAACTTCTTTATTGAAAATGCAGAGACAATACATTCAAATGACAAATGGCATCCCAAGGTGTCACAACATATTATTAGAGGTTAGCACCCCTGATTTACATCAATGAATCAGAGTCTCGCTATCATAAACAGTCTCTAGTCCTGGGAAGCATGAAGCAGTCCACAAACAGAGTAACTCAAATTCTCTGTATTATCTGGACATATTTGGTCTGCATTCTGATTGGCCTTAAAACTGACCAGATCCTGCAGAAAAAATGCAATATTTTAAAAGCACTTAATTGGAAGCAAGGCAAAGATACATTGCAGGATGTTATCTACTCACACAGTCCATCCTAAAATTAAACATAAAGCAGTTGTTCCAGAACCCTTCCAAGTCTTCAATCATATGTGTAAAAGGGAGGCATCTAAGTAAAGAATAATAACCTCCAGGGTGGGCATTATTGGGAAATACTGGACCGTCCAGGGGCGTAATGAGGCCCCAAACCGCAGGCGGAGGGTCTTATAGCCCCTGGAAGGTCCAGTATTTCCTAATAATGCCCACCCTGGAGGGTATTATTGCACTTAGAAAATGGTTCAAATGTAGTATTTTTAATAAAATTGAATGATAGTTAAGAATAAGTCTAATACATTTAAAAAATAGAATAAAAATAGGGTTTTTTTTGTGAAATAGTTCCTGTGTTGTGCTGCACTGCTCAATAGAGGGTGCTGCTGATTAGTGGAGCTTGTTTGGGTGATGTTGATTTGTACTTGCAGTGTTATGGGAGTTTGATTATGCGCTCCGAGGTCACAGTAGTGTGACACTGCAAGAATCGGGTGGCATTTAAAAAAAAAAAAGGAAAGAAAAGAATCGCAAGACTGTGGCAAGTGAAGTAGAACTATTTAGGCGGGTAGGTAAGTGTTTTTCTGTAGGAGTCAGAAGCATGTTTTCTGTCGGAGTCAGAAGCGCAGTGAGCAGGGCAGGAGTAGGACTTGTGGGCAACCGGGTCAGATCGTTTGTGAGCGTGGGGATCGGAGGTCGGGACGGAAGCGTTTTGAATATCTCCATTGGGTGCAGTTTTCTGGCAGGGGGAGAAGAAGATGGATTGTTTTCTTCTTCTGTATGTATTTTTTTTATGCAACTTTACATTTCTTTCAGTGGGGTGTGGTGGTTTGAGGACTCAAGGGTTGGGCCCTCCCACTCGGTCTCTCGCTTAATGAGGGAAAAAATATGGTGGCAACAGATTTTTTAAACTGAAACTGGCAGTAGCTGGCACTTGTTTTCGGAGGGCATCTATTGAAAAATAATTGGCCAGCTCTGGAGCCTGCCAGCCAATCAGCTCACAAGAATGTTCTTTGCCCCTTTTTCTAATGATAAAGTGGACCACCTTAAGAGTCCGCCCAGTAGTAATTTCTTCTATTAGTTTGATTCTCTTACAATTATTTAATCAAGTTTCCCTTGATTGGGGGGGTAATAACCACCCATCTTTGAGTGATGGGTTTTAATGCTGCCACAATTAATATGTTAAATAAATATTTCTGAGCCGTTCCATGGAGACCCACTGGATAAAGGCCACATACCAAATGAGAATCATTGAGATCTTGCATGATCTCCATCATTTTACTTATCCCGGTCTGGATTTCCCTCCAAAACCCCTGTAGAACACCACAAGTCCAGTAAATATGTAAAGGAGTCCCTCGTTCCCCACAGCCTGTCCAACATAGATCTGTGTTACTTCTACTGAAATGTTTTGTGCTGTCAGGTGTTAGGAAATATCTACTAAGCAATTTCCATTTAAACTCTCTCCAACTCACTGATGAAGTAGTTTAGTGGGTTGCCTGCTATATCTGTGCCTAATCTTCCTGTGCCAAAGGATTGTTCAGTTAACCCTCCCAGTGATACTGTATCTGTTCAGTTCTTACTGCCAGTGTCCGCATTAAGTTCAGAATATAGCTCATCACCCTTTTTTTTTTAATAAGAAAAAGAAAGTGACGAGTGATTCTGCTATGAGAAGAAGAAATTTACATTTTAAAGGAGAAGCACACAGGGTATTTTTCTAAAAAAAATGGTAAAATCCATCTTCATAGAGAGGTAAAGGAAAGGCTGCTGTTTACAGTTATGCTAAACTGCATTCTTATAATTATAATAAATGCAGTTTCATAGCACTTGAAAAATGTAAATGAAAACCCTCTCCTTTCAAACCTCCCACCCTCTCTGCTAAGATGGCCACCTAACGTGCTACAAGATGATGTCATTGGAGCAAGAGCGCCTGAGTAATGTTCTTTAGTCTTTACACTGCTATCAGTCCTGGTGGTATAGTCTCTGCCCTTTTGCAGTCTAACTTAAGCCAAATTATCAAAATCATGACTTAACATATGTATTATTTTTATAAATGCACATGTTAAGTTATGTCATTGACCTTTACTTTGCAAAACAACAGAAGAAATCAGGGTTTAAAAATGGATATCTTAGAGAGCACAGAAGGTGGGAGGTTTGAAAGGAGAGGGCTTTTGTTTGCACGTTTCCAATGCTATGAAACTGCATTTGTATTAATTATAAAAACAAAGTTTTAGCATAAATATAGACAGCAGCCTTTCTTTCACCTCTCTGTGAAGCCACATTTTACAATTGTTTATAGAAAATATCCTGTCTTGTCCTTTAAAACATTGTAAAGCACTGGCAAACTGCACAGTGGCCATGTCAAGTGTGAGCAACTTGAACATGTTCTGTGCAGTGATTTCTTCAACATTTGACATGGCATTGTGTGTGCTAGGACTTGACCCATGATGGTGTGTTTGGATAACATCTCAAGTCAAGGTCTCAGCTGACCAGTCAGGTTTCAGGATTCTTTCTGGCCACTGTATAAGTGTTTTATACCCTGGAGACCTGGGTTTGAATCCCACAGCCCCCACTGGCATACTGTGTGACCCTGAGCAAGTCACTTAACTTCCTCGTGCTCCCAGGTCACACCTGGAAACAAGCTTCAGCTTAGTGTGCCACTCCTGGTTAAACAATTTCCATTTCCCCCTTTATACAACATAAAGATGTGTTGCTATTATAAATAAACAGCTACTCTCGTTTGTCTTTGGTTGATTTCATATACACATACCATGCATGCATGGAATTAAACATTGATTTTTGTGTTTTTATATTCATTTAACATTTATTTTCATTGTATTTCATTGTATAACCCCTATGAGGAGATACTAAGATATCTCAACATGTACACCCTGCAAGAGAAGAGAGAATGAGGTGACATAATGGAGACCTACGAATATCTAAAAGGGGTGAACAGGGTGCACGTGGAGAATGCACCAGGACCAGAGGCACACAATGCAGCTGGGGGAAGGGGGATTTAAGAGTGATGTGAGGAAATATTTCTTCACTGAAAGGACCTAGATGCCTGGAATAGACCATCATCGAAAGTGATAGAGGCTGAAATGGGGGGGGGGGACTTCATGAATGCATAGGATAGACATAAAAGTATATTAGATTGGAGGCAGGGAGTCGGGTGGGTCACTGGAGCCCAGATAGGGTCTGTGGAACTAGAGATGTATAAAGCTGGCAAATGTGGCTTCATGAAATAATTCACAAAGTTTGCCAGATTCACAAAGTGCAAAGTGCCACCTGTGCAAAGTTTGTGGCAGGCAAAGTGGTACTTTTTCAGGAGAAGTTATGCAAATTTGTTTGGAAATTTGCAGCTTCACCTCAACTTCACCATAGCTTCAACTGATTTCATCTGTAAATGTGCCAGTTCTCCAGAAAAACTCAATGCAAAGTGGTGAGGTGGGCAATTTGCGAACTTGTTTGTGAAGGCGAATTTTGCACCTTCACCAGAACTTCACTGGCAAAGTAAAATTTTGCAACATCTCTAATGCAGACAGACTAGGCAGAGAACATCTGGTCAGACTGGATGGGTCAAACAGTCCTTTTATGCATCAAATTCTACATTTCTATGTATTGTGTCTACATAAATGTTTATTTTCATGCACACTATGACTGCCTGCAGGTCTAAACGACAGGATTTATTTGCATCTGTTTATATTCAAGCTAGTTGCAAAAATTGATAGAAATATGTCTGTTTGTCTATGCAGCCCTCTATCTATCTGTCTGTCTGTTCATCCATCTATCTGTCTATTTGTTCATCCATCCATCTGTCTGTCTGTCTATCTAGCTGTCTATCATGCACAGATCCAGATTTATTCAGTAGAGTAACTTTTCTTTAACCCCAGTGTCATAGATGTCAGGTATCACCTGGAAATCTGCCTTGACTCAATGTGCCTTTTCCAGTTACCAGTTTTCAACAAATTAACCCTTCCGGAAGTATAAGGAAACACAGAAGGAGCAGGACAGAGAGCTGTACCAGTTAAGGCAGAAGGAAGCAGGGAAGGAAGTCAGAATAGCAAAGGCCCAAACTGAGGAAAAGATAGCCAACTCAGTTAAGAAGGGATAAAACCTTGTATAGGTACATCAGCGAGCATAGAAAAGACAAAGGAAGGGATAGTGAGGTTGAATAGAATGAGCGATTGGGTGGGCAGAGGGACAGTGAAAAAGCAGGGATAATGAATGAATATTTCTGCTCAGTATTCACAAAGAGGAGGGAAGTGCCTAATCCAATTAACAGAAGTACTCTTGATAGGGGGTGATCCCAGTCCTTTCACAGAAGAAAGGGTTCTGCAAGAACTCCTAAAACTGAAGGTGGACAAAGCAATGGGGCCTGATGGAATTCACCCCAGAATTCTAAAAGAATTAAGGGGGGAACTAGTGAAACCACTGGCTACTCTTTTTAATAAATCATGGGAGGATGGTGTGGTACCCGAGGACTGGAGGAAGGTGGATGTGATTCCCCTTCACAAAAGTGGGACCAAGACAGAGGCAGGAAACTACAGACCTGTCAGTTTGACCTCTGTGGTAGAGAAAGTGATGGAGTCACTTCTGAAGGAAAGAATAGTTGAGTACGTAGAGGCCAGTGGGGCACAGGACCCAAGGCAGCATGGGTTCACAGTGGGAAGGTCATGTCAGGTGAATCTAATAGATTTCTTTGACTGGGTGACCAAAGTAGTAGACCAGGGAGGGGCTGTGGACGTGGCCTACCTAGACTTTAGCAAGGCATTTGGCACAGTCCCACACAAAAGATTAATAGTCAAATTAACCAGCCTGGGAGTGGGTCCCAGGGTGGTAGCCTGGGTAAAACATTGACTGGACAACAGGACACAGAAGGTAATTGTAAATGGAGTCACTCTGAAGAAAGAGGGGTTACTAGTGGGGTACCGCAGGGTTCAGTATTGGGTCCAGTCCTTTTTAATGTCTTCATAAGTGACATTGCAGAGGGACTGGAAGGAAAAGTATGCCTCTTTGCAGATGACACAAAGATCTGTAACAGGGTTGATACACAAGGAGGCGTGGAAAGGATGAGAAGGGACTTGGCAAGGTTGGAGGAATGGTCAGAAGTATGGCAGCTAGGATTCAATGCAAAGAAGTGCAAAATAATGCACCTGGGAAACAAGAACCCAAGGGAAGAATACACAATGGGGGGGAGGTAGTAACAACAACAAAAAAGTAAAGGGACCTGGGGTAATCATATCAGATGACCTTAAGGTTAGCAAGCAATGTGAGAAGGTAGTAGGGAGGGCTGGGAGTATACTGGGATGCATAGGGAGAGGCATCAGCAGCAGAAAACAGGAAGTTGTTATCCCTCTGTACAGACAGTTGGTGAGACCCCATCTGGAGTACTGCATCAAGTTCTGGAGACCCCATCTCCGCAAGGACATAGACAGGATAGAGGCAGTCCAGAGGAGGGCAACTAAAATGGTGCAGGGTCTGCAAGAGAAGCCGTATGAGGAAAGACTAAAGGAGCTTAATATGTATACCCTTGAGGAAAGAAGGGAGAGGGGGGACATGATAGAAACTTTTAAGTACCTCAGTGGAATCAACAAAGTCCAAGAGGGTAGCATCTTTCAGAAAAAGAGACATGCAAGAACAAGGGGACACAATTTAAAGATAGAGGGGGTGGTGGTTCAGGGGCAGTGTGAGGAAGTATTATTTCACAGAGAGGGTAGTGGATGCATGGAACAGCCTTCCTGAGGAGGTTGTGGGGTCTAAAACTGTGGGAGAATTCAAGAATGCATGGGACAGACATGAGGCAATTCTTGTGGGGGGTAGGAAGCATACATGTGATATGTCTAACTTGTTTAAGAGGGAGATTTGGGTCAAATTAGTAGGGAGATTGGCCTACTAGTAGGGAGATGCCGTAATGTCATGAGTTTGTCCTTAAATGGCGTCAAAAAATGAGAATAAAAGCATTTAATATATTTCATTTTGTCTAGAATAAGCACTAAAAAGAATCAACAACTAGTTGTACAAAGTTATCACTTATATTGTTCATCCCTAATTTACTTTTTATGTGGTTTTATCTGCCAGAAACAAACATGAATGGATATTTTGGACATAATTTTACTTAAGCAGGAGATTTTGTTTCCCAGGAGGGAGAGAGGGAGTTCAGTCAAAAAAACAGGAGTCTCCTGCGCAAAGAGGGAGATATCACATGTATGAGGAAGAAATAGGCTGTTGGTTAACTAGGATCTGCGGCCTATCCTGTAGATAGGGAAATGGGCAGTCTAGATGGGCCTAGCAGTCCTTATCTTCTGTCAAAGTCTATGTTTCTATGTTAGCTGCTGACAGAATTTGAATGTATAGGAATTCTGGACTTGGGACTCTGCCAGCCCCATGTGATTTTCTATCCCAGCCGGCATAGCTTTGCTCTTGGTGGTACCTCAAATTGCAAATAGGCTGCTACCACTCTGCTTTTGTAATGCTGAAGGATGCTGGGATAAGTGAAACCTCTGCTCCTTGTCTTTCTTATTCATATATTTATTTATTTCTTTGTTTGAAAATTGGTGACCGAGGAAGGTGCACTGAGCCAAGGCTCATTTCCAGGTGCAATGTATTTTATTTATGTGCCAGTGGCCCCTCTCTCCTGGGTCTCTACGGGTACAGTTGAGTTTCCACTCCAGGCACCACTTACTGTGTAGCTTGATCTAGAGACATGGTAGACACCTTTTCCAATGTAGTCTGTAGAAACTCACAAATGTCTGGGCTGATTTCTATATAAAAAAATCAAAAGTTAAAGATTTATTAAAGGAATAAGGCATGTCTACTCTGTGGTGACAAGCAGTAAGGGACAAGCTGGTGATCTGGCATTTACCTTCCTTTACCTTGCTTGGTCAGGTATCCTGATGTCTGGACTAACCCCACCAGCCCATGTCACCTGTTGACCCTCCCTCAACCTGTCCAGCCAGATGCTGATACCTGTTGTTAGTACCCTCTAGTGATGGTGCACCCTTATCGATATGCCTTCTACCCACATTCATTACTCAGATCCAGCCTCCATCTGTCCCACTGGGAGGCAGTATAGCATAGTGGTTAAAAGCACTGAGCTGCAAACCTGGAGAACTGGGTTTGAATCCCACCGCCACTACTTGTATACTGTGTAACCACAAGCAACTCAGTTAACATCCTGTGCTCCCAAAATCCACGTGGAAACAAGCTTCAACTTAGTATGTCCTTCTCTGGCCAAAAAGTGCAAAAGAAAAATGTAAAAAGATCACAGTCACTTCAACCCTCCAACCTGCCCCATTTAACCTCCCTCTTTCTCTCTCTCTCTCTCTCTCTCTGGCCTAGTGCCCATGCCCCTAGCCTCTTCTTCCTCCCTCCATCTCAGATTCCTTCTCTCTTACCTGCACCCACATAGTACCATTATCTGCCACTCAAACATGGTAATGTGCTTTCTGAGAGCATCAACCAGACTACAGTTGGCTAGATTCTCAAAGAAAGCCAACAATTCCACAGCTGCAGAAAAATGGCTTGCTGCACTGTGGAAATTTGGTTGTGGCATATTCACAAAAAAATTTACGCAGTTGTGGAAAACAGTAAAACAGGCAAATTGCGAAATGCCACAAGTGCTGAAATCTGCAACTTTTTTTCCGCAGCTGCTGGAAATCCGAAAGTGTGGATTCACAGCTGAGGAAAAGGCTCAGCAGGCACAACAGGTGATCCATATTAACTGGAGCAGCAGCCCTTGACAGTCTTGCCATAGATGCGCAGCAAGTATTCACTGAGAGACCAGCAGCCAGTCCCTCAACTGGGACCATTGCTGTACCACTGGTACCAGCAGGATGGTGCACCACAGTGGCTGACTGTAACTGATGGTGTGTCTCTCCCCTGGAGTGCTTATGTTGCCTGCTTTAGTAGCACTCACTGCAGGCTGTTTACTAGCTCTGCCTCTGCTGCCTGTGGGACTCCTTTGTGGGCTGCACTGGGACTAGTGGTTGTGGTTTGCTGTCTTTCAATGAAAATGTGTGCTATTTTTGTTGTAACAACTGACACTACTATACACCCACTGGTTTGCTATTGCGTGGTGCCTGAACCTCCATTATAATTGTATCTCAGTTGTTGGTACACTGCTTTTTGCTCAGGGAGAGTTATGCCTCACTCTCTGTGGTGCAGAATTTGCGCAACATTTTTTCCTCAACTGCGAAAAAATACTGGCTGAGAATAGCCTTTAAGGGAATATGCCATACTTTTCAATTGCTTTTTTTCTCAGGAGCTTCTGCAGCTGCACTTTTTTTTTATCTGCAGTCTGCAATGTATTTTCTCCACAGCTGCAGAAGTTTTGTGTATACCACCCAGCACAATTTCCCCCTTTTTTTCCGCAACTGCAGAACTTTTGGGGACTTGCAGATGGTTTTGCACCTTCAGAGTATTTTGAGACTCCAGCCAAGTACCTGCAGATGTGTTCCCTTTACCTTTCATAGACAGGATTGTGTACATTGTACAGCACTGACAGCGTAATAGGTGCACACCCCTCCTAGTGTCCTGGACCCTTGTCTCAGAGTCCCCCTTAGCTGCCAGCTTACCACCCTGTATCCCCACAGTACCACCAGTTTCTATTCAAGGCTTGCAACATGCCTCTCCAGTGTGCAGCAAGCTGCTAGCAGGTCCTGCAGAAGTACGCTGTCTACAGGCAGGATGGCAGACATCATGCAACTCTGGCAGCAAACCAATTCTGCCTCCATCCTCTCTGGTGTGGTTATTATTATTTGCATATATTAGCCTGCTAACGGGCACAGTTATAACATATATTCCTTTTTGCCAAGATAATGAAGTAAATAAATAATAAAACATTTCAAATTAAAAAAATACTTAGTCTTGCTAACAGAGACTTAAATCACTTCCCTGCTTTCTTGGGGGTTTTGGTCATTTGGTTTGGGCAGAATCACTTCTGTAGTAGTAGTAGTAGTAGTAGTAGGCGTAGGAGTAGTAATAGTAGTGGTAGTGGTAGTAGTAGTAGTAGGAGAAGTAATAGTAGTGGTAGTGGTAGTAGGAGGAGTAATAGTAGTGGTAGTAGTAATAGTAGTAGGAGAAGTAATAGTAGTGGTAGTAACAGTAGTAGAAGTAGTAATAGTAACAGTAATAGTAGGAGTAGGAGTAGTAATAGTAACGGTAGTAAAAGTAGTAGGATGAGTAGTAATAGTAGGAGGAGGTGTAGTAATAGTAGTGGTGGTAACAGTAGTAGTAGGAGTAGTAATAGTAGTGGTAGTAGTAGGAGGAGTAGTAATAGTAGTGCTAGTGATAGTAATAGTAGTGGTAGTGGTAGTAGGAGGAGTAATAGTAGTAGTAGTAGTGATAGTAATAGTGGTAGTGGCTTTTATTTATATTTGGTGCCCGCCCCTGAGGGTCAGGGGGACATTACAATAAAGTGCATAAGTAATATAAATAAATCACATTAAATAAACAAAATAAATAATTATATTATGAAACTTCAGCAGCAACTAAAACAAAATAAGTAACTGAGATGTCTGCTTGATGAAAGGGATAAATAGTCCCTGAAAACTTGAAGAAAGAAAAAAGTCTTAAGACCCCTCTCAAAAGCCTCCACTGATGGGACCCACCTCAGGGTCCTTGAGAGCAAATTCCAAAGGACTGGGCCAGCTGCCTTAATGGTCCACTCCCCTAGGTTTTCAGTCTGGCCCTTGGTACAACATGGAGGGCATGAGGACATATAAGCATGCAAGAGATCTGCCAGATAGCCCAATCCCAGCTCATGCAGGGCCTTATCCGTTAGCAGGCCAGCCTTAAAGGAGATATGCCACTTTATCAGCAGCTAGTGCAGTTCATGCAGTGCTGGGGAGACATTACATTGACCTTGAAAGGCCAGACACAAAGCCCGCAGCTGTGCTCTGCCCCAGCTGCAGACAGCGCAGCATATAAGGTACAAAGCATTGCAGCAGTCAAGCCTCAAATCACAAATGCATGCACCACCATGGTCAGGTCTCGGGGGGTATAACTGGGGATTTAATCCAAGCTGATATTCCTTAGATGGTTAAAGCTGCTCTGGACCACTGCCAACTCCTGAGCCTCAAATGTCACCCGCGTGTCCAGAATGACCCCCAGATGTTTCACCTTCATGGCAGCCAAAAGCCTAGAGGAACTGAACCAAAACCCTGTCTCCCTCTTGGTATAGCCACCACTCCCACACTTTGACTCAGCTCGACCACTAATATAGTAGAGCTAGCACAATGCAATCCAGTAACTTGCAGTAAATGACAAGTGACAAAATACTGTATGAGAAGAGGGCTTAATTGCCATTGCATTATATGGTTGTCTGCAGTGTACTGCAGCATTTTGTGATATACTACAGCAGTACTGCATTGCATCCTTGCTGGTGCTGCTGTACTTCAGTTCTGTCAGGGTTAAGTCTTAACCAGCTCAATAGCAACCCATCTTGTGCTTGGACCAAGCATCTATTCAGCACATCAACCCTATCCCATGTCCTGAGTGCAAATGACAGATAGAGCTGGGTGTCATCTGCATAGCAGTTCTGAATGGCATACAGATCAGGCTGGATTTGGTTTTCAGTCATCCCAATGACAGTTTCGCTGGCACAAAGCAATGTATCATTCTAATGAATGTGGAAATGTTAAATGTGGAAGTGTCACGAGATAAAGATAGTAGATAAGTCATTCAGAAAAATGAAGACTAAGATCTGAGCAGACTGGGTGAGCCAAACAGTCCTTTTTTACTGACAAATTCTATGTCAAAAGAAGGGGAACTGGAGATAAAGAGTAAATGAACAAACACAGTAATACGAGAGGGGAAAATTAAGCAGGCCGGGGGTTGCAAGCACGGTGGGAGAAAGATGTTGAAAGCCCTATGCATAAATGCAAGAAGTCCTGTAAATAAAATTCCGGATCTTGAGGCTATCATAGTGGAGGCAAACCTGGACACAGTGGCCATCGCTGAGTCATGATGCACAGGAAACCATAACTGGGACGTGGCTATACCAGGATACACAGAGTTCAGGAAGGATAGGGAGGGGAGGGAAGGAAAGGTGGGGGGGGTTGTGTTACATGTCAGGGAAGATATCAAGACAACAGAAATGCAAGGGGTAAGGAGTGGCTGGCTGTAATGTGGGTCACCCTAGAGACAGCATCCGGAGCTTCCATTTGCACTGGGGTGACTTACAAACCTCCAGCGGGGGGGGGGATCTAGACAAGGAAATGGGAGAAGCCATTAGCAAGACGACAGATAAGGGAGAGGTACTGCTGATAGGGAACATTAGTCTACCAGGTAGTGATTGGAGCCTCCCCAGCTGTGGCCTTGGCTAGAAGCGAAGCAAGGTCATCCTAGACTCCCTGCAGGGGGCATTTCTGAGGAAACTAGTTAAGGAACCCACTTGTCATGGAGCAATACTGGACCTGGTGCTTACGAACAGGGACAGGTGCTGTGGACGTCAGGGTGGGATGCCACCTGGGGACCAGTGATCACCAGACAGTGTGGTTTAACATTAGGATGGCAGCGGAGGTGAACTACACAAGGATGAGGGTCCTGGACTTCATGATGGCACTTTTAAAAAAAAAAATGGGTGAATGCCTCGGAGATGCTCTGGCATGAGGGGATTACCCTGCTGGGGTGTAGGGACAGTGGACCATATTAAGGGATGGAATAAGGAAGGCAACAAACCTCTGCACAAAAGGGGTGAGCAGAAGCAGGAGAAAAAAGAAATCAATATGAATCTCAAGGGAGGTGACTGCAGAGATAAGGGCAAAAAGGGCAACATTCAGAGATACAAGGAGACGTAGAGGAAAGAGGATAGAGAGGTGTACCAGCAAAAACAGAGGGAAGCAGGGAAGATGGCCTGGGGCAATAAAGCACAAACTGAGGAAAGAACAGGAGGGGTGTAACAAAGGGGGACAAGACCTTTTTTAGGTATATAAGTGAAAAAAGAAAGACAAGGGGAGGAATTGTGAGGCTGATGGGTGTAGAGGGAGACTCTGCAGAGGATGACCAGGAAAAAGCAGATAGCCTGAACAAATACTTTTGTTCTGTCCTCACAGTGGAAATATAAAGAGATGGACCACATATAGGCTATAGAATCAGTGAAGGGAGGGAAGTAGACACAAGTCCATTCACAGAGGAAAGAGTCCTAAAGGGACTTGTGAATCTGAGAGAGGACAAGGCTATGAGGCTGGATGGGGTACATCCATAGGTATCGAAGGAGCTTTTAGAGATACTGGCTGCATCTCTGACAGCCCTATTCAATAACTAATTAGATACAAGGGTGGTCCCAAAGGACTGGAGAAGGGCAGATGTAGTCCTGCTCCATATGATTGCTAGCAGGGAAAATGCTGTCAACTACAGACCAGTCAATCTGACTGGTCTGTGGTTCCCTGCCTCCTCCCTGCTACCACTCTTGTAGAGCGGGATCATGTGAGCCCTTCTCCAGTCTTCTGGGACCTCTCCTGTGCTCAGAGACTCACTAAACAGTTCTGAGAACGGCTCTGCTAGTTCCACCCTTAGCTCCTTTAGTACCCTGGGATGTATGCCATCAGGTCCTATTGCCTTGTCCACCCTGAGCTAATTGAGCTCTTGTAGGACCCTTTCTTTTGTGAAGGGACTAGTGCACACCTCCCTCCCTCGTGTCCATGGTGCTGAGCTGTGGGCCCTGCCCTACCTTCTCTTCAGTAAATACTGAGCAGAAGTATTTATTTGGGATAGATGCTTTTACATGGTCCTCCTCCTCACACACCCCCTTATCCCCTTTGATCTTAGCAATACCCCCTCTGGACTTTCTCCTCTCACTAATGTATCTATAGAAAGTCTTGTCACCTTCTTTTGCTGTTCATGCTAGTGTTTCCTCGGTTTGGCAAAGATAAGTCTGCTTTGCTGGTGAGGTCATGGTCACCTTTGAAAACAGGCACGTCCTTGTCTGTTTCCGCTCTGGCATCAGCAACCCCAGCCTCCCCCAACTGTCATTGAGGCATCAAGGTCAGAGCTTGGCTCAGGCAGTGCCATACCTACTATGGGTGGTACATAGCTGCTGTCATCAGGATCTGTCCCTTCATTGCAGGTAGTCCTGGACCCTTTTCAGGGGGCCTGATGCTCCAAGGCTGCACTGGCATCATTTTCAGATATGCTATGTCACATTCTACCATTGCTGCCACTGGCAGTAGTTCTGCCATTGACAAGGCCACCTGTGCCATGGCCTTCATCAATGGATTCTAGAAGCACATCAGTGATTCAATGAAGAAGGTAGCCAATACAAAAACAAGAGTGGTGGATTTCAAGAGGGCAGACTTTGGCAGGATGGTAACCATTTTGACTGGGTACCTAGACAATATCAGCCCAGACACGGATGCAGAGCAGAAATGGAACAGCATAAAGAGGGGTCTGGAAGAGGCCAGTAGCTCATGCACCAAGTGCCAAAGCAAAAAGGCCAGA
The DNA here is from genome assembly GCA_016271365.2 of Neoceratodus forsteri. NCBI lineage: Eukaryota > Metazoa > Chordata > Ceratodontiformes > Ceratodontidae > Neoceratodus > Neoceratodus forsteri. The sequence continues at coordinate 1,700,924,472 of CM057455.1, forward strand.
AACAAGAGACCAAGCTGGTTGAATGGAAAGGTTGTGGAAAAGGTGAGGGAGAAGAAAGTGGCCTTTAGTAAGTATAAGAGATCCTACCAGGATGTGGACAGGGAGGAATACGTGAAGAAATTCAAGGAAGTGAGCAGAGTAGTGAGGGCAGCCAAGGCTTCAAAAGAACTAAGGCTGGCGCAGGGGATCAGGGAAGGGGAAAAGGATTTCTTCAGGTATATAGGAGACAGAAAGAAGTTCAAGGACCAGATTGTAAGGATTAGGAAGGAGGGAGGGTGGAGAGAGCAGGCGGAAGTACTAAACAATACTACTGCTTAGTATTCACCAGAGAGAGGGATAGACCAGTACCTCGGGGGAAGGGTGGAGGGGGGTCAGGGGAGAGGAGGTAACAGATAGGGAGATCCCAGTCGATAGGGTGTTGGAGGGCTTAAGGTCCCTAAGGGTGGACAAGGCACCTGGTCCAGACAGGGTGCATGCTAGGGTACTCAAGGAGTTGGCAGGACCACTGGCAGATTTGTTCAACACTTCCCTGAATACTGGAAGCATGCCCAGGGACTGGAGGATGGCACATGTGGTACCAATCCATAAGAGTGTGGGCCCAGGGATGAACCTGGGAACTACAGACCAGTGAGCCTTGTGGGAAAGCTAATGGAGATTATCCTTAGGGAAAGGCTAGTGAGTTTCCTGGAGGAGAGTGGTCAACAGAATGACAGCCAACATGGGTTTGTATCTAGCAGATCATGTCAGACCAACCTTGTTGACTTTTCTGACTGGGCGACAAGGTCACTGGATAGGGGCCATGCAGTTGATATCCTTTACCTGGACTTCAGCAAGGCATTTGACTCAGTGCCCCAAAGAAGGCTGACCAGCAAGTTAGATAGCCTGGGAGCATCGAGGAAACTGGTTGGGTGGATTAAGAGCTGGTTGCAGGAAAAGCAGCAGAGGGTGGTAGTTAGAGGAGTGCTCTTGGCACCCAGGGCTGTAACCAGCAGGGTCCTGTTGGGGTAGGTGCTAGGACCGGTACTATTTAATATATTCATAGCCGACATATCAAACGGGATAAGGAGTAAGATCAACCTCTTTGCAGATGACACTAAGATCTGTGCTGAGGTGGATAGTGAGGAAGGGGGTAAGATACTGCAAGAGTATTTGGCGTTACTTGAGTGCTGGTCAGCCACATCACAGCTGGGGTTCAATGCTAAAAAGTGCAAAGTCTTGCACTTGGGAGCAGAAAAACCCAGAGAACAGCTACTGGTTGGGGGGAGTGCAGTTAACCACTTCAATTGAGGAAAAAGATCTGGGGGTGCTGGGGACAGGGGACATGAAACACTCATCAAAGGCGAACTGAATGTTGGAATGCATCACCAGGGGAGTCACCTCTAGGAGGAAGGAAGTCATTATGCCCCTGTACAGGTCCCTTGTGAGGCAACACTAGGAATACTGTGTACAGTGTTGGTACCCCTATTTGAAAAGGGACATCAAACTACTGGAGGGGGTCCAGCGTAGGGCAACAAAGATGATCTTGGGGATGGGGACAAGACATATGAGGAGAGGCTGAGGGAGCTCAGCATGTACACCCTTGAGAACAGAAGGGAGAGTGGAGATATGATTGAGACATTCAAGTACCTAAAGGGCATAAACAGAGTTAATGCTGAGGGTTTGTTTAAGTTAAAAGGGGGGAGGGACACCAGGGGACACAGTCTGAAACTGGAGAGAGGAAGGTTCAAGCGGGAGATGAGGAGGCACTATTTCACAGAGAGGGTGGTGGCAGGTTGAAATACACTGCCAGAAGTGGTGGCATCACTACGAACAGTGGGTAGCTTCAAGAGAGGGTGGGATAGGACCAAAGGGAGGGTCAAAACTATGGGAAAGAGGAGGGGAGAAAAGTCAGAAGTGGGGGGCACTAATTCAGAAGGGAGTGCAAGGGGGAGCAGCTGCAGTTTAATAAACAGCCTGCTGCACACTCTAGCAGACTAGATAGACCAAAAGGCCTGTATCTGCTGGTAATTTCATATGTTCGTATGTTCGTATTCCTCCTTTTCAACCATTGCCAGCATTGCTGGCTCCTTCTGTGGCTCCCATCATTGTTAGTGATAATGACAATAAAGTGGAATATAATCCTGGCCCCGTGGAGATTAAGGGAGATTTGGAAAAGGAATAGGGTGGTGAGGAGCTGTTTGAAGACAAAAACCTGCCTTCTAGCTCCACTGTTTCATCCTGCAATGTGTACTCTGTGGTTTATACCCCCAGATCTGGCCCTGTGGATCCTTCTTTTCTAACTATGCTTCTGCAAATGTAATCTACCATGGGCTTTCTCTTGAGGAGGAAGATTGCATTAAAAGGAACCTTATGGAATCGGTGAGGTTCCTTGCACACCTTCCATTATTATTCCTCCTGTATGTCCTGCACTAGAGGACACTACCTTTTCTGTTTGGCATAGGCCCAATGTCCTGCCTGCAGTTCCAAGGAAGGTAGATAAGCAGTAGCCAGCTCTGTCCACTTAGCCTTATTGTACTACTCAGCCAGAAACTGACGCTGTAGTCATTATGGCTGCTTATGATTGCTGTACAGCCCCTGGGCAAATAAGTACTTTACCTCCAAATAAAGAATCTAGGAGGCTGGATTTAATGAGCAAACATGCCTCGGCATCCTTAGGCCTGCAGTTTCTAATTACCAGGCCCATGTGATAAAACATCAGAATACTCTCTGGAAAGATGCACGTACTACAGCACAGGCTTTGCATGATGGTGCTTCCAAAACTGTCTTGCTTAAAACCACGTGTAACCCTGGCGCTGGGTATCTGAAGGGCTACACTACCTCTGCCTTTCTGGCCAAACAAGGTTGAGGGCCTGGGTTCCTAAGTTAACTTTAAACTGGTTCTTTCCCAACATATAACATAATGCACAGTGCCTTCAGCCAGAGTATACTTTTCAGTGGGCTAGATAAACCTGGTACAACCCCCAGGGATGCTGTACCCACCCACATTATCATGATGTCACCCCAAGCATGACCCGATAACATTCCACCCAATTCATAAAATTTGCAATTAATGACTCTTTACTAATAATATGCTCACGAGACAGAATTATGCAAAAACAACAATTTATTTACATGGGGAAGGGCTAGGATGGGTGAATTGGAATAGAGGTTAAACTATTTACAATATTCACATTTGGTTTGATTGATTTAGATTGGCATAAAATCACAAGAAGCATTTGGCATTTTACATTTAGGCATTAGTCACAGTGGCACCCACCATCCTCTGAGGTAGTCAGATCCCTGGCTATCTATCTGGCTAGCTGCAATCAGAAAGCTGACACAGTTGTTAGAAAGCAGCAGCAATTACCCACACCGGTACCAGTCCCCACACTGCATAAGACCCCACAATCTCACACGTTAACCTAGATACCCAGTAACTAAAGTTCTTAAGGTGCAGACCTGTTACTTGGTGCAGCTGTACATTGGCGGGCTAGTTGGGGCCCTTAAAGAAACAAGCAGATTAACCTTAAATTGTACTTTTGAACACACACTAACTATAGCTTGCAAACCTTGGCCGCACTGAACAATGTACAAGTCCCTCCTTTTGAAGCAGTGTAGGACCCTGCATTACTCACAGATTGGCAGTAATCACTGGTCTGTACAAGGCAGGATTAAGTGCCTTCAGCAGGCGGGCTGTGCCTCTGGAGGTTACGATGCAGCAAAAGCTAACAGCCAGCCCCCTATACTGACTGCAGGATCTTAAAGCTTTTGAGATGGAAAACTTACACTGTTAACTTCTGTTGGCAGTGCCCCCTCTCTGGGCCGAAATCACTTTCTGGAAAAAACAGGCTGGGACCCGGGCTGGCATGTTTCAACCCCACGTCTTGGCTATACCCCCCAGAGGAAACATATATGGCAGCGCCCTAGGTGGCACCCTACCAGGCTGTGTCCCAAGCTGAATCCACAATGAGTGCATAGCATTCAGCGCATTTATAAATCAGCACATCTATCCCAGTCACTTCCACCATGGGCCTCTTAGCTTTTAGACACTTGGATGGGTGCTTGCTCCCTAAGGCTAGAGTGACCCAATTTCTCTCAGTCCATATCAGACTAATGCACTTTCACAACACTGTATCTTGACTTGGCAACTTAAAAACAGTTACTGCAGCTTCTCTCAAGCATGTTTCACAAAGTCTCAGTCCCTTGTGGCTTTGCTGGAGTTCACAGCTCGCTGGATGTCATGACCATCAACAAAGTCCTTCTTGGTAGTGCTGGCATTAGCAGCTCCAACGGACAAATACTGGACCTCCCAGACAATGTCAGGAAGAGCCCCAGTTCTGAGTACTCCCGTTACAGTCCTGTAGGCACTTATCCACTCAGTCACATTTGTATGCTTAACTGGACCCTTCTCTGGTCACTAAACAGATATCCACCCTTTCTGTGCCTTGGTTAAACACAGGGTGCAGACAGACAGTCATAATCAGTAGATTTTGGGCTTTGCTGCCCCTTACAGATTTCTCAAACTTGCACCTGTCAGAAGCAGTTTACTCACTCAGATCACTTGCAGAAATGGTTTTCTTTTCTCTGAGGTTTCAGGTTTTCTTCAGCACTCTCACTGCTGAGGAAGAACGAGTGTGCAGCTCTCTCAAAGCTGAAGGTTCAGGTTTACCCATATTTTCCCAAAATGTGGAAAAGTGCTGCCCAGCCCTGGAGGACAATTTCTGGCAACCACCAGACTAGCGACTTCTGTTGCCTGCAACCACTTGTCTCTCTTGTCAGAAGAAAGGCCCCTTCTGTTGTGGAGGGGCTTGCACTGGATTGCTCATCCCATCCTGGAGCAAAGGGCCTGAGCCCCCACCCCTGTGGGGGGCTCCCGCTCGAACTACTGATCAGCCTGGAAAACACTATCTTTTATGAAGTCCTTCTGAGGCTCCTGCTTGGCTGAATCCACTTGCTGCTCCCACTGCAATTGGCTGAATCTGCTTGTCAGTCCAGAAAATGAATATTCATTAGCCTCACACGATGCACCATAGGCTTCCTGTTTTGGTGCCTAAATTAGGTCCCTGCATTTTCCACATAAGCACTGGTTAAAGTCCCACAAGTCCTGGCTGAAATCACAATACTCCTTGCCTGAAATCCTGGCTTTCCAATTGGTTATACCTGCATGAAAATGGCTGTTAACACACACAGTCCCTTTACATATTACCACAGTTCTAATTTTAACATTCTGGTGCAACCAGGCTAAGTACTTTATTTGTCTGCTTGCCCCACCATTTCATAGCCACAACTGCCCTTTTAAATGCTGCTCAAATTAACAATTTTGCCTCAGTCCTTTGCCTGCTGCTGCTGCAGAAATTATAGCTCCCTATGTAACAGACAGGCATTTATCTGAGTCCCAGGTTTAAAGATCTGGTGCAGCCAGAAACAGTACTTTATTTACATCACTCCCCCTTGACAAGTAGCCCCTTTAGTGTCCATGACAGCTGCTGCTTTCATTTTACAACTATTTACATTTTGTCCCTGCAGCAGCCGCCAAAACTCGTAGCTCCCCTTCCACAAAGTGGTCCCGCTCATGAATATTAAGGCCCCAATTCATCAATATTCATGGGGCTAGGCCTGTACTTTTAGTGCATGTGGCACTCTTTATTTAATTAGAATAGCAGCTCCCTCCGGGACAACAAAGTCACCGGCCTCTGCCCAGCATCCCACAAGGACCGAGACTACTGGAGGAGCCACTTGTTGACCACGGTTGCGGTCCAAGATTAAAGCACATTTCTTTGCATGTGAAGGGAGCCCACCAGCCTGCCTAAATGCTGGTGGCTCATGATCCTGCTCCGCGAGCCTTTGAGGGCCAAAACAGCGCAGGAGCAACTTGGGGGCACACACTCCTGACCTGGGCTGCAGTGGTGAGAACAGGAACAAACCGGGGAATGCCCGTAGGTGTCAGGAGGCAGAGAGGAGGCGCTCCAAGGACAGGAGAAAACCGGGAAGAACGGGCATTTAGGGAAGCCTCCTTTTGTTGGGGGGAGGGTTACACGCATTAGCTGGTTCCAAAATTGGCCAACATCTGCTACGTTGGATGTGTCAGATGCCCCTTCCAGGGCTGCACCTCTGGTATTTGCATCAGACGCTATACCTGGCTGAGAGTAGCTGGCTTTGCTGTGATGTGCAGCAGGCTGTTTTGAATGCTTCTTTTAAGGGCTCCAAACTGTTTGTAAGGGTTATTGAAGACACACTTTGTTGTCTTCAGTCCTCCAAAATGATTTTAAGGTCTGTGAAATCCCTTTATCGTACTTCGCCCAGATGGCATGGTAGGGGATCTTTTGTAGGCCTGCTGCCAGAGATAACATACAGTATATACTGTCAGCAGGGCTGTGGCAGAGGTGGTGACACCCTTCCAGTCCCCTCCCCCCGGTGCCCATGCAAATCACCAAAGAAATCAGTTCCAGTGGCCCTGCCACCCACAGTTCCGCCTGACTCTTTTCTGAAAAAAAACCTTCCTCTTACTCCCCGGGCCACTTTTCCTATCTAAAAGAGGAAGTCCAGACCTTGTTTCAACAGGGTTCTATTCCAGATACCTCCTAGTTTCAAAGTGGACAGGAGCGCTACATCCTGCATTAAAGTGCAGAGACCTCAGTCTGTACGTTGAATACAAGAAATTTCAAATGATGTCTCAGCAAGCCCTGATACCCCTCTTGCAAACAAGGGGCTGGTTTTGTTCACTGGACATGAAGGCTGCATACCTTCATATCAAGGTCAGACAGAGCCACAGACAATACCCCCACTGCATGCAGGAGGGCAGGCACTATCCGTTCCAAGTGTTGCCCTTTGGCTTAGCCTCAGCTCCACAGGTATTTACCAAATGCTTAGCAGCGACTGCGACAGTCCTTCACAGGGAAAGGCTTTATGTTTTCCCTTATCTGGACAAGTGGCTCCTGAAGGCCAGTTCCAGGGAAGCTCTTCTTCACACCCTTTCTCGAATTACACAACTGTTTGAGGATTTAGTACAACAATGAATGTGCCAAAATCAGTGCTGACACCATGCTAACACCTACAATACATTGGGGCAGTGCTGGACACAGAAAAGGGGTGTGCCTTCCTGCCACAGGACAGGGGAGAGACCCTCATTGCTCAAGCACACTTGGTTCACAGGAGCCACTACATCTCTGCCAGGACAATGTTATGTCTCCTGGGCTGCTACCATAGTAACAGTGCCATCTGCTTGACTTCATACGCAGATCCCACAATGGACATTCAGGGTACAATGGGGTCAGTTGATGGGTGAGTTGAAACAAATGGTTCTCGTCGCATCCCCACTCCATCAGTACTGCTATTGTGGGTGGACTATAGCAACTTAATCAAGGGCATCCCATTCCTTGTACCGGCTCCTGCACAGATCCAGACCATGGATACCTCGGGCTCTGGTTGCAGTGATCATCTTGGCTCCTTCAGACACAAGGGTCCTGAAACAGAATGTATAGGCCAAATTTAATTACACATAAACGTCTTGGAAACTTGAGCTGTCCTATATAGCCTCCAGGCATTTCAGAACTGGTTGATGTCTCACAACCTTCAGCTGTCAGCCGTGTTTCTCCCAAAATGTCTTGGAACACAGGCTAAGCAGGTCCTAGTCCCTGGTCCATGAATGGGAACTACTGACCTCCATTTTAAATTACCTCTTCACAAGATGGGGTCATCCAGAGTTGGACCCTTTGGCATCCCCACACAATGCAAAACTGTCACACTTTTGTTTTTATCGCTCAAAGGCCTGGAGATTTTTGGCAAAACCCATTGTCCCTCTCTTAGAAAGGGACATTCCTGTATGCATTTCCCCCCATTCCTCTCATACACAGGGTTTTGCTCAAGCTAAAACTAGAGAGTGCCACTCTTATCCTTATTACTCCTCTATGGCCTCGTCAGAAACGGTTTCCACTCCTACAATATCTGGCAATAGAGCATCCTGTTTTCCTTCCCCTGTGTCAGAGTCTGTTGTCACAGGATGGGGGCTCTCTGGTCCATCTGGAACTAAAGTTCCTCCATCTGCATGCATAGCTCCTGAAAATATAGCCATTACATATTTTGGAGTGCCACCTAAAGTGGCAGATGTCTTGCTTGTGGCTTAAAAGCCTTCCACCAGACATACTCCTTGAAAAGGAAGCTTTTCACTTCATGGTCTGCTTCTCAGAATATGGTCCCTTTTACATGTTCTGTGAATTCTATTCTGGAATATTTGCTTTCATTATCTGATTTGGGTCCACAGTATTCCTCTATTAGGCTGCATTTGGCTGCCATATCAAAATTATATGCCCTTATAACGGCCACACAGTTACACAACTAGAAGTGTGCTGAACTTTCTGAGAGGTAATTCTTCATATGAAACCTATTATCCATAATCCAGCTCCCCCTTGCAACTGGAATTTCATACAAGAAAATTTGACTATGGCTCCTTTTCTTCCAGCTGTGACTTGTATCCTACATTTTCTTTCATGGAAAATGTTATTTTTTAGTTGCCATGGCCTCTGCTTGAAGAATTTCTGAGCTTCAGGCTTTAATGAATGAGCCTCCTTATTTGAGTTTTCACAAAGACAGTCTATTTGCATGCCAGTCCTAAGTTTCTGTCGAAGGTGGTATCAGAATTTACACTGAACCAAGCTATCCACCTTCCTGTTTATTACCCTAAGCATGCCAATAAGGGTGAGGGATTGCTTCATGCCCTTACTGTACATAGAACACTGAGATACTATGAGACTTGCACAAAGAGCTGCAGAAATATTTCACAGCTTTTTGTTTCATTCATCTCTGGGAAAGAAGAGAGCGTTCCTGTATCTAAACAGGCCTGTCCAAATGACTGGCTCACTGAATAATTTTCTGTTATCAGAAAGTACAGTAAGGAACTTCCTGGTGCTGTTTGTTGTCACTCCACAAGGTGGATGGCCACTTCTGTTGCTTGCTTTCAGAATGTCCCTGCTGCTGACATATGAGCTGCAGCTACATGGAGCACTGTCCGTACTTTAAGTAAGTACTATAATCTGGACGTCGCCTTTTATAGACGGGCTGGGCCGTACTGCAAGGCCTTCTGTCCCAATCACATATCAGACTGTGCCAGCATCCCATGCTGCTTTGTACTGCTTGGGAATCATTCCAAAGGTGTGGCCCAACGGAGGAGATATCCTTGATGAAGATAGAACAGTTATGTAAGAACTTACCATAACAGTAGATTTTTGAGTGAATCTCCTCCATTGGGTCATAGCATACCCTCCCTCCCCCTTTTTTTCCTGAGCGATAAGTCAGATGCTGTGCCTAAGACCCTATTCTATGCATCCTGTTTCCACTACCATGTCTCTCCTTGTTTGCCTGGTACCAGTTTGGTCTCCTAGTTCCTCGCGGTAAGTGGCCCTCCTTGGCTTGTCTTCAGTATGGAACTGAGAAGTGTTGAGGCAGCCCACCTTATATACGCAGTGACGCTGCACATCATTGTGTGTGGCCACTGGGTAGCAAAAAGTTTCTTAGTGGTCCTGACACTCATGACTTTAAGTTCCAAAGGTGTGGCCCAATGGAGGAGATTCTCCCTCAAAAACCTATTGTTATGGTAAGTTTTTACATAACTGTTCCTTTCTCTGAGGTAGCAAAGGAAATAGAGGTGGTGATGCCCTCCAGCAGGACATCGGCTGCAGTACCTGAACAGCAGTATGTGCTTCTCATGAATATTGGAAGGGAATGAGGGAAGGAGATCTTTCCAGTTATATGCTTGTGGGATTCAGGAATGGAAGATGAGTGGACCACATCAAAGGCAAGGCTTAATAGAATGTACTGAACATTTAAACACACACACACACACACACACATATGCACACACGTTCAGTATGTGGTATCATAGATGGTATAGGGGATAGAAGGGGGATAGAGGAGTTGGGTAAACACCAGTAGGGGAAATCTGGAGGCCAAGCAAGAAGGAGAGCATGATTTTGGAGATGAAGGGAAGGGGAAGAAGTATTAAGTTTAGCAGAGGGTACAGGGAGGTATGAAGTGGTCAGAAATGAAAAGCATAATCTAGGACTAACAGAGAAGTAGGGAGGGGCAGAAGAAATGTCAGGAATATGATGAAGTGAGTGGGCATTTTGCAAACAGGAAAATGAAGCTGACTGGGACAACCTATGCTAGGATACTCAAAGACTTACTGCAGGAAGTAGTACAGGAGGAACATTTTAGTTTTCTAACCATTAATGCACTTTCTTTTTAATTTATAGATATCGGAGAAGTATGGACTACATGTAGAAAAGATTGCAAAGATTTATAAGAAAAGCAAAAAGGGGTAAGGAAACAAATGTGTGTGTGTGTGTGTGTGTATATATATATATATATATATATATATATCTATATATATATATATATATATATATAATATATATATATCTATCTATATATATATAAAATGGGTAGGGACCATTCTGCAATCTGAGTGGCTGACAGTCCTTGCCAGGTACTGTATGTATATTTTTTTGCTTATACCATGCAAAAAGATAAGTGCCACCACTCAGTGACCCACTAACCCAAGATATCCATTTGCCACCCTGACACCTCATTCATCCCTCCCAATCAGCCATGTTGAATTCATTGAGTGTCACAAACACTTAAAACATAAGTGGTTCAAACAGCCACTCTCTTTGTCTGTCTCCCTGTCTTTCCCTCTACCTCTCAGTCCCCACAACACTCAGCAGAATATTTTTTTTCCCCTCTCAATCCTGCCTATGCTACTCCCGGACCATCTTTAGCAGCACTTCCTACTCCGATGCTGGTCTCACCAATGGGATGTAAGCAGTTCGAACAGCCACTTTCTTTCTTTGTCTTCCTCCCTCCCACCCTCCTAGTCCACACAACATTCAACATAATAATTTTTCTCTCCCAACCCTGCAGAACACAGCACTCTGTCTCTTACTTCCAGCCCATTTCATCAAGCCTTCCCACTCCATCACTTGGTCACACACACTGACTTCAGATCTAAAAGTTACCACAGATGGTAGCATGCTGCCGGGCAAGACTGTAAGAAAATTGCGGTCTTGTTTCCGCAGCCAACAAAAATGCAATGCTTTTCTGTGGTGGTTGGTCACAACCATGGAGGATGACCCAACCGTTTATTTATGAATCAAGAAAAAACAGTTGATGAAAGAAAGACAATCCTATTAAAAACCAAATGTATTTTGTAGACCTATTTAAAGCACAGAGAGCCAGTGCCCCTAGGGGAAACTGTCAATGGAGAGACTATTTAATCCTCCCCAAATAATTTTTTTAATATTGCACAATTTTGTAAAATGATTTAAATGTTTCTCAACATATACTCATTTTATAAGCACTCTGGGGTGTGGGTTATGCTGTAAAAAATGCATTTCTATAGGGGCAGTAAGGCACTTGGTCTGCAGCCTTCTGCTTCATTACATCCCTAGGCATGTGTTTATCTGAGCATAACCTACACCCCGTCATGTGTTATTGCTTACATATATATTTAGGGCTGCAAGTCTGGTTCTACACAAGAAACAAACACCTTGAACTTAGGGTGTTCAAATCTTGTGGTTTATGGTGAAGTTTCCACAGAAATCAGTGGATTTTGGGTTCAACTGATTTGTTTGGGTCCAAATGGCGTGGCCCTGGCAAGCTGCTCAAATAGCGAACTGCAGTTCATGCCAGCATACAGTGTACTGCAGGGCTCTTAAGAGTCTCAGTGTGATGTCGGGCTCCAGCCTCGTTTTTGGAGCTGTCCTTGTCTTGTATTAAAGGCCCATTTCCTACCCCCTCCTTCGTGAATACTGAACAGAAGTACAACACATTGTAAATACAATGAAAAATAAAGGATGTGATATAATTATTTCAGGTTTAATCCCATGCCACGGGAGACATGAATTTAAAAACTCAGGCATTGAGATACTTAATATGAAACTGAGAACCCTTTGTAGGTATAATCATATTGGATTTATGGACAATTCAGGGACCTTTGGGGAAAAACACTCTTTTTAAAAGTGATGGATTACAATTAAATAAAACAGGCATCAGAATTCTGAGTATGAAAATAAACAATGTTATCTCTTTTCATTTAAACTGGAGGAAGAGAGGAGGGAGACTCACAACTTAACTTTTACAACTATGAACCTCAAATAGGGATGGAACTGCATTTTATTAAATGCACGTAGTCTAACAAACAAATTTGAGGAACTACAATGCTTATTATATGAAAACAACATACAAATTGCACTAATAACTGAGACTTGGTGGACTATCAAAGATAGATGGGATAAAGAAATAACCGGTTACAAACTATACTACCTATCAAGGGAATCAAGGAAAGGAGTGGGTATAGCTATATACATAGAACATCTTATACAATGTGAGGAAATAACTGGAGCTAAAGATGGCCTGGAAATGGTGTGGTTAAAACTCATACCCAGGGGACAAACAAAAATTAAATTAGGTCTGGTTTATAGACCCCCCTCAATGAGCCCAGATGGAGAACTAGAATTATTAAAAGTCATCAATAACCTAGATCTGTCAGAAAGAATAATATTGACCGGGGATTTTAATTTCCCAGACATAAACTGGAAAAAACTTGAGGGTACAAACAAAAGAAGTACACGGTTTTTGGAGGCTGTAAATCAAATAGGGCTTGTTCAGCTTGTTCTTGAAAACACCAGGGAAAATGACACTTTAAACTTGATTTTAACTAATATGGGACAGACAATACAAAATGTGCACACAAGTAACCCTTTGGGAAATAGTGACCACCAGTCAGTCAAGTTCCTAATTAAAGATGCACCAAATACTCTTAGGGAAGGAAAAACTACAGTTCTAAACTTTAAAAAGGCTGACTTTCCTGCTATGAGGAAATACCTCACAAATTGGGATTGGCAGAAAGAACTCGGAAATCACATAGCTCATAAAATGTGGGACTCCTTGGTCAATGTACTACACAAAACTATAAACATATGTATACCAAAGTACCCTAAGTACTCAACAAACAAAAATATCCCTAAATGGCTAACTCCAAGAATGAAAACATTGATAAATAAAAAAAACAGATGGTTCCAAAAAATTAAACATGAAATAAATAAACAACCCAACTTACAGTATAGAGAGTTTGTTAAAAAAGTCAAATGGGAAATAAAAAAAGCAAAAAAAGACTATGAATTAAAACTTGCATCACTTGTTAAGGACAACTATAAGACCTTTTATTCTTATATAAATAAACAACAAAAGAGTACTATTATTGGACCTTTTAAAAATAATGCAGGAGAAATACTTAGTAATAGAGACTGTGCAGAGTTACAAAATAAATATTTCTGCTCTGTCTTTAATCCAGTTACTTTACTAAATACTACTCCCAATACTACTTCCAGACCAGGGAGGATACAGATTAAACTACAAGATGTTCTAGATAAATTAAAAACAGTACATATAAACAAATTGCAAGGACCCGACGAAATTCATTCTAGGGTACTGTATGAATTGGCAGAACAACTTGCACCACCTCTAACCCACATATTCCAAAAATCCCTAGATACAGGACAAGTACCACAAAATTGGCGAGAAGCGATGGTAGTTCCTATATACAAAAGCGGATCGAAATCTGAGTTAAAAAACTATCAACCGATTAGTTTGACATCAGTCATGGGTAAGATGATGGAATTCATTCTAAAGAATTATATAGTTGAGTACCTTGAGGTTAACAAACTGCAGGACCCACTACAACATGGATTCCGAAAAAAACATTCCTGTCAGAAAAATCTCTTGACTTTTTACGAAAAGGTTGGGAAGGCATTAGATGCAGGAAATTGTGTTGACGTTATTTTTTTGGATTTTTCTAAAGCTTTTGACAAACTCCCACATCAAGAATTAATACTTTCCCTTAAACAGTATGCACTAGACACCAATATAATAAACTGGATAGATGCTTGGCTATGTGAAAGAAGGCAAAGAGTGGTGATACAAGGAAAAAAATCAAACTGGGAGACTGTGACTAGTGGGTCCCCAGGGATCGTACTTGGACCCTGCCTTTTAACATCTACATAACCTCCTTGAAACTGGAAAATAAAGATATTTGGTTGACAAAATTGTGGACGATTGCAGAATTGGTGCAATAACCAATACAGTAAAAAACCAGCAGGATCTACAAGAGGCACTAAATTACATACATCATTGGACTGTAAAGAGTAAACTTGAATTAAATAAAAACAAATGTATAACTATGCATTTGGGTAAAGTAAAAAACAACAACCCTCTCCCCTACAAATTGGATAATACTGTACTCAATAAAATAGAAGAGGAAAGGGATTTGGGGTAACAATTAGTTCAGACTTAAAATTTAGTACACATTGTAACAAAGTAATAAGAAAGGGAAATCAAATTTTGAATTGTATTCTGAGACACATCTCAAGTAGGGATAGGAAGGTGTTAATCCCTCTTTATGGTGCTCTGGTTAGACCAAACCTGGAGTACTGTGCTCAGGTCTGGGCACCTTATAAAAAAGCAGATATACATAATATTGAACGAATACAGAAAAGAGCGACTAAGTCAGTTGAAGGGTTGGAAAAGAAGACTTACCCTGAGAGATTAAGGGAGCTGAATTTGTTTACCCTGGAGTATAGAAGAACTAGGGGGGACTATTGTCTACTATACAGATGTATAAATGATCCTGCACTCTTGTCAGAACTTGGACTAGTCTGGAGGAAATCAAGATATGAACCCAGGGAGAACCCCTTCCAGTTTGAAACACAAAAATGGCAGACTTTATCACGAAAATATTGGTTCAGCAACAGTTGTGGTAGGATGGAATTCTCTGCCTAGGGAAGTGGTGTCTAGTACAAATATAGACTCCTTTAAAAACAAACTCTAACTTCCTTTTGGATAGACTAGATAAAGGGTTATAAATAATAAGGCAAGCATTATGGACAAAAGTCTACCTAGCTTGAAATCACCTATGAACCTATGAACCTAAGTATTTGTTCAATATGTCCAATTTTAGAAACATATAGATTTTGACAGCAGATAAGGACTGCTTGGCCCACCTAGTCTGTCAATTTCTCTACCTACAGGATAAGCTGCAGACCCTAGTTAACCAACAGCCTATTTCTTCCTACCCCCACAAGAATTGCCTTATGTTTGTCCCATGCATTCTTGAATTCTCCCACAGTTTTAGACCCCACAACCTCCTCAGGAAGGCTGTTCCATGTGTCCACCACCCTCTCAGTAAAAAAATACTTCCTCACATTGCCTCTGAGCCGTTCCCCCCTCTATCTTCCAATTGTGTCCCCTTGTTCTTGCACATCTCTTTTTCTGAAAGATGCTACCCTCTTGGACTTTGCTGATTCCACTGAGGTACTTAAAAGTTTCTATCATGTCCCCCCCTCCCTCCTTTCCTCAAGGGTATACATATTAAGCTCCTTTAGTCTCTCCTTGTAGGGCTTCTCTTGCAGACCCTGCACCATTTTGTTGCCCTCCTCTGGACTGCCTCCATCCTGTCTATGTCATTTCAGAGATGGGGTCTCCAGAACTGGATGCAGTACTCCAGATGGGGTCTCACCAACTGTCTGTACAGTGGGATGATAACTTCCTGTTTTCTGCTGGTGATGCCTCTCCCTATACATCCCAGTATCCCCCAGCCCTCCCTACTGCCTTCTCACATTGCTTGCTAAGCTTAAGGTCATCTGATATGATTACCCCCAGGTCCCTTTTCATTTTTGTTGTTGTTACTACCTCCCCCCATTGTGCAATCTTCCCCTTGGTTTTTGTTTCCAAAGTGCATTATTTTGCACTTCTTTGCCCTGAATCCAAGCTGCCATACTTCTGACCATTCCTCCAACCTTGCCAAGTCCCTTCTCATCCTTTACACACCTCCTTGTGTATCAACCCTGTTGCAGATCTTTGTGTCATCTGCAAAGAGGCACACTTTTCCTTCCAGTCCCTCTGCAATGTCACTTATAAAGACATTAAAAAGGACTGGACCCAGTACTGAACCCTGTGGTACCCCTCTTTCTTCAGAGTGGACTCCATTTACAATTACCTTGTGTGTTCTGTCATCCAGCCAGTGTTTTAACCAGGCTACCACCCTGGGACCCACTCCCAGGCTGGTTAATTTGATTATTAATCTTTTGTCCCATGTCCCGTTTCTGGCCCATAGTCTTGACAATGTTCGCAGCACTGCCCCCCCCCCTTTTTTTCTTTTCCTCACCCGTTCCCCCAACCCTTCCACATAGGTATTTCCCCGGTATGACCAGGGCTGTGACTTCTACTATTGTTATACTTTATACGATTGCTATTTACTGCATGTAACTTTATTCCGTAAACCACCGTTATATTGTGTTCTTTTGTTATCTGTATTGCACCTGTATGTTACCATTGTTGTATCTCACACTGTAAACATGTCTACCCTCCCTGCGATGAGGTGCCTTTGTAAATGAGTCCCTGACTCAAAGGTTGTAAATTTGACTTTCAAAAATAAATAAAACAAATAAATAAATAAATTTGTGTGGGACTGTGTCAAATGCCTTGCTAAAGTCTTGGTAGGCCATGTCCACAGCCCATCCCTGGTCTACTACTTTGGTCACCCAGTCAAAGAAATCAATTGGATTCATCTGACATGACCTTCCACTGTGAACCCATGCTGCCTTGGGTCCTGTGCCCTACTGGCCTCTAGGTACTCAACTATTCTTTCCTTCAGAAGTGATTCCATCATTTTCCCTACCACAGAAGTCAAACTGACAGGTCTGTAGTTTCCTGCCTTTGTCTTGCTCCCACTTTTGTGAAGGGGAGTCACATCTGTCTTCCTCCAGTCCTCAGGTACCACACCATCCTCCCATGATTTGTTAAAAAGGGTAGTCAGTGGTGTCACTAGTTCTCCCCTTAATTCTTTTTGAATTCTGGGATGAATTCCATCAGGCCCCATTGCTTTGTCCACCTTCAGTTTTAGGAGTTCTTTCAGAACCCTTTCTTTTGTGAAAGGACTGGGATTGACCCCTCTATCCAGAGTGCTTCTGTTAATTGGATTAGGCACCTCCCCCTCCTCTTTTGTGAATACTGAGCAGGGGTATTCATTCAGTATCCCTGCTTTTTCACTGTCCCTCTCCGCCCACTCACCGTCCATTCTATTCAGCCTCACTATCCCTCCCTTTGTCTTTCTACACTCCCTGACATACCTATAAAAGGTTTTATCCCCCTTCTTAACCAAGTTGGCTATCTTTTCCTCAGTTTGGGCCTTTGCTATTCTGTCTTCCCTCCCTCCCTGCTTCCTTCTGCCTTAACTGGTACAGTTCTCTGTCCT
Source organism: Neoceratodus forsteri (assembly GCA_016271365.2). Lineage (NCBI taxonomy): Eukaryota > Metazoa > Chordata > Ceratodontiformes > Ceratodontidae > Neoceratodus > Neoceratodus forsteri. The sequence goes on from CM057455.1 coordinate 1,700,941,753, forward strand.
GCTCCTTCTGTGTTTCCTTATACTTCCTAAATGCTATCTTTTTCTCCCTAACCTTCCCCGCCACTTCTTTTGAGAACCATAGTGGCTTTATCTTTCATTTTGATTCATTTATTTGCTTCACACAAAGGCTTGTTGCCCCTGTGATGGCAATTTTGATGTTTCCTCATTGTTGCTCCACCCCATCTTGCTAAAGTCAGCCCTCATGAAGTCCAGTACCCTCACTTTTGTATGGCTTGACTCTGTAGCTGAGTTTATCGTGAACCACACTGTTTGGTGGTCACTTGTTCCCAGATGGCCACCCACTTCTAGATCTGAGATCCTCTCACTGTTCCCATTTGAGAGTATGAGGTCTAAGATTGCTCCCCCATGAGTGGGTTCCAAAACTAGCTGTCTGAGGCATGCCACCTGTAGTGCATCGAGAATGGCCCTGCTCTTGGATGTGGCTGCAGCAAAGGTGCTCCAGTTAACATCTGGCATATTCAGGTCCCCCATCAACAGTATCTCCCCTTTCTCTGCCATTCTAAGGATGCCTTCTATCATATCCTTGTCCATTCCCTACACCTGACATGGGGGTCTGTAAACAACCCCTGTGCAGATTGTGGTGCCATTTCCAGTCTCTAAGGTGACCCACAGTGCCTCCTCTCCTCCCTGTTTACTCTTTTGTTCTGTTGCTGTTATCCCTTCCCTTACATACAGAGCTACTCCTCCCCTTTTTCTGGTCCTCTTCTACAGAAACCCTCTTTTCCCCTTTCAGTCTCACTATCCCTCTCTTGGACTTCCCCGTTTCACTAATGTATTTAAAAAATGTTTTATCCCCCTTTTTTACTGATTTGACTCTATTTTCCTCTGTTCTCACTTTTGTGCTCCTAACTGCCTTCCCTGCCTCCCCTTGTTTCTCAGTTAGTCAGTTGGGTAGGAAATTGGCTAAAGGGCAGGAACGGAAAGTGGTAATAAATGGGGAGAGGTCAGGGGAAGGAGAGGGCACTAGTAGTGTACCCAAGGCTCAGTCCTGGGCCTGGTCCTATTTAATATATTCATAAGTGACATTGGCGAAGGAATCCAGGGAAAGCTAGCCCTATTCACAGATGACACCAAGCTAGGCAGTAGGGTGGACAGTGCAGAGGCAGTTATGGACCTTCAAAAGGACCTACCGTCAGAGGCTTGAAAGATGGTCTGGCAGCTGAAGTTGATGCGAAGAAGTGCAAGGTGATTCACCTGAGGAAAGATAACCCCAGGACAGAATACTGGCTAAATGGAGTCCAGCTGTGTACATCACATGAAGAAAGGGACCTAGAGGTCATCATCACAGACACCCTTAAGCAATCCAGCCAATGAAACAGAGCTTACAACAAGGCCAGCAAAATGTTGTGATGCATAGGGAAGGGATTTTACAGTTGGAGCAAAGAGGTGATCATCCCTCTCTACAGGTCCCTGGTGAGGCCCCACCTGGAGCAAGGAGGTGATCCTCCCACTCAACAGGTCCCTGGTGAAGCTCCACCTGGAGTACTATGTCCATTTCTGGAGTCCTCACCTAAAGAAGGCAAGGGACAGGTTGGAAGCTGTACAGAGAAGAGCACCCAAGATGATACAAGGGCTCCAGGAGCTCTCGTATTGACATATGGAGATCACTTGAAGGCACTGGACATGTACTCATTGGAGACTAGGAAAGAGAGTGGGGATATGATTGAGACACTCAAGTTCATGACAGCCATAAACAAGGTGCCCCACTCAGAACTGTTCAACAGGATATCAGACTCAAACACAAGAGGACATGAATAGAAACTGCAAGGTGGTCACTTCAAGATTAAATTAAGGAAACATTACTTTACAAAAAGAGTGCTGGAGCCATGAAACAGGTTGCCCACCGAGGTGGTGGGAGGTAGGTCCATGGCTGAATTCAGAAATGGCTGGAACACAGTGAGGGCTACCTTAGATTCTATGGCAGTGGGGAACAGTGTAAAACTCAGCAGGGAGAGTGAGGTCCCATGACCGCTAGAGGTCTCTGAAACAATTGGGCAGATTAGATGTACCCCTAGTCTCCTTCTGCCATCCTTTCTATGTTTCTCCTGATAACTCCCCCTATCCTCTTCCTTCTGTGTTCTTTTATCATTTCTGAAGGCTAGTTTTTTTGCTCTTACTTCTTCCGATACCTCTCTAGAGAACCATATTGGTCTCTTTTTTTTCTCTCTTGCCCTTGCTGTGATGCTGAACTTAGTAGCTTTTTCAATTCCCTCTCTTATTATAGCCCACTATTCTTCTACTCTCTCTAGTTTCCCTATCCATGCCAGGGCATCCCTGAGGCATTCTCCCATTTTCTTAAAATTGGCTGTCCTGAAGTCCAAGACCCTTGCCCTCATGTGGTTTGATTCTGGCCCTGTTATGTTAAACCACACCGTCCAGTGATCACTGGTCCCCAAATGGTCCCCCACTGTGACATCAGCAGTGCTGTCCCCAATTGTCAGTACTAGGTCCAGGAATGCCCCTCACAAGTGGATTACTTAACCAGTTGCCTGAGGAACACCCCCTGCAGGGAGTCCAGGAAGTTCCTACTCCTGGTCGTTGCTGTAGCTGGGAGGCTGCAGTCCACGTCCGGCATATTGAAGTCTCCTACTAGTAACACCTCTCCCTTGCAAGCCATCTTATGGGTTGCTTCCCACTGTTCCTTATCCATTTCTTCCCCCCTGTGATGGAGGCCTGTAGACCACCCTGTGGGAAGAACTGACCCTTTCCTCTTTTCCAGGGTAACCCACAGCACTTCTGCATCTTCCTTCCCCTCCTGTATTTCTGTAGCCTTTATGTTGTTTTTTTATATAAAGAGCCACTCCTCCTCCTTTCTTTCTGCCCCGTCTTTTCTAAACAAATTATACCCTGGTATAGCCACATCCCAGTTCTGGTTTTCATTGAACCAGGTTTCTATAATGGCGACTAAGTCCAGCAAGTGTCCTGGGCCAGCAGTTTTGTCTGTGTCTTCTTTCACCACCTGGGCTAGTCTCTCTCCAGTTTGCACCTTTGCATGCCTTACTGCTTTCTGTGCTCCCCTCTGTTTCCCTGATATACCTCCCTATCATCCTCCCTCTGCATCGCCTTATGCCTTCTGAATGCTACTCTTTTAGCCTTTACCTTTTCCACCACCTCTTTCGAGAACCATAGCGATCTCTTTTTCCTCTTGCTTTTGCTTGCTTGCTTGCTTGACATGGAGGTTTACTGCCTTCTCTATGGCCCTTTTTAGCTTCACCCACTGCTCCTCCACCCTGCTCAGGTCATCCCCCCACTGGTCATCTCTGAGGCATTCACACATTCTTTTAAAATCTGCCCTCCTGAAGTCCAGGACTCTTGTCCTTGGGCGATTCAGTTTTGCAGCCATCCTCATATTGAACCACACTTTACAGTCATCGCTGTTCCCCAGGTGGCCTTCTACATTGACATCTGCAATACTGTCCCTGCTAGTATCACGTCCAATATTGCCCCATCATGAGTGGATTCACTGACTAGTTGCCTGAGGAATGCCCTTTCAGGGAGTCCAGGATGTTCCTGCTTCTAGATGAAGCCACAGCTGGGAGGTTCCAATCTACATCAGGCAGATTGAAGTCCCCCACCCACTGTACCTCCCCCTTATCTGCCATCTTGCCAGTCGCTTCCACCAGTACTTTAAGTCATCTCCCCTGTGCTGAAACTCTGTAGATCATGTCAGTGTGAATAGATGCTCCATTCCCCATCACTAGAATGGCCCCAGTACCTCTGCTCCCCCCCATATTACCTGTATCTCCATTGCTTTTATGCCTTTCCTCACATAGACCACCACACCCCTCCTTCCTTACCACCCTGTCCCTCCTGAACAGAGTGTAGCCTGGTATGACATGTCCCAGTCATGGTTTTCAGTGTACCATGACTCAGTAATGGCCACAATATCCTGGTCAGCCGGTGTCATTATGGCCTCAAGGTCCAGAATCTTATTTCATAAACTTCTAGCATTCACACACACGGCCTTCCAGATTTTGTTACCACTCTGCGTGTTATACGCTTTCTTTCCTTTCTTCTCTCTGTCCTTCCCCTCTCTCTTTTTAATGCTTCTGTTTCCATTCCCCTTCATTTCCACCACCCTGCTTCCTTTATTAATTTCCACTCTGGAGAATTCCATTCCCCTTTGGTTTTCCCTACTTTCTACTTCAGCCTGTGGGGGGGGAGGGCAGTTACTTTCTCCCCAATTTCTTTTGCCACCTACCTCAACTAGTTTAAACGTTCATCAAAGTAACATCTAAACCATCCACTGAGGATTGTGGTTCCCCTCCTGGCAGATGCAGGCCATCACCCCTGTAAAGGCCTTTATCCCTCCAGGTGATCCCCAGTTCCCAATGTAGCTGAACTCCTCCTCCTCTCTACATCATTCCTTCAGCCATGAGTTGTAGGTCTTGGTGTAGAGATCCATCCCCTTCCCCCTGTTGTAGACAGGCAGCACCTCAACAAAAGCCACTGAGTGGACTACCTGTCTAAGACCCCTCCCCACCTCCTTAAACTCCAGCACATAGCCATGTTATAACCAGACGCCTTGTCCATATGTGGCACTGTCTCAATGGGCACACAATTTTTGGATCCCCAGTAGCGTACACTGTGGGATGCTGCACTGTTGTCTTTACTCATTTCTTCTGCGGATTAATGTTTGCTCAGTTTTTGCCAGGCCCGCACAAGCCAAATTAATAATTTGTAAGGCAGCCTTGCCCATGAGTCTAGTGTGTAAAACACTTAGCCATGCCATAACCGGAAGTCAAGTTTTGGAACAAATAGCTGTCAAAGGGATGGCAGTGGGGTCAATATTCATAGACCTCACAAAGGCTTTCAACTCTGTTAACCACCACCTCCTTCTTAACAGCCTGCTCTCAACAGGACTATCCCTAGACACAGTGGCATGGTTTAGCAGTTACCTCGCCCACCAGACTCAGAGCATCAGCATTGGTGACTCACTCTCAGCTCCAAGAGAGATAAGCATTGGAGTCCCCCAAGGGTCAATCCTTGGGCCCTCCTCTTCAGTCTCTACATCAATACCTTACCCTCAGCCTGCCCGGCACACATCGTACTTTATGTAGATGATGCCGTCATTTCTGCCCCAAGGAAGGATCAGTCAACCATCACCTCTCAACTCCTCAACAGCTTCCACAAGCTTGAATCCTGGTTCTGCAATAAAAACTGTTGCTTGACCACAAAAAAACTAAGAGCATGCTGTTCACTGTCCCACAGAATAAAAAGAAGTTCCACCCCATGCTATTACAGAACTTTAATGGAGAAGTTCTAGAGCAAGTCTACTCCTTTAAATATCTAGGAATTCTCATTGATGACACTCTCAACTTCTAAAGACATATTGATCTTATGGTCAAGACTGCACGTATGAAACTTGGAGTGCTATATCGCCACAGGTACTCTATGACACCTAACACACAAAAACTTGCCACAAGCAGCTCAGTCCTTCCATCAATTGACTATGGCCTACCAATATACAAGGGCAGGCACCGACACTGCCCTCAACAGAATAAAAACCCTACTAAACAAGGCCTGCCGTCTGACCCTAGGAGCCGAATCCTCTACCCACACCTGAGTCCTCTACTCAGAAACTGGATGGCTTCCTCTTCATCTCAGAGGTCGATACCTGACCTGCCTGCCAAAAAATCCCAATTAGGACTTGTGCCTCCATCTTCCAGCAGGCTTTACCATCTAAGCCTACCAGGAGTGCTGAGAAAGGTGGGCTCCTGGTGCCATTTAAGTGCATCACTCTGGCACAGAAATCCATCTCATACCAAGGATCAAAATGATACAATGGACTACGGGCATCCCTACTGAAAGCAATAAGATTAGCCTCTTCAGAACAGGACTCCGGACTCTTCTGCATCCTGAAATGGCTTGTGTATGCTTCAACTAGGCTATTACAGGATTCTGTATCCTGAACTACCCTCACCCCACCACAACTCCCCCTCACCTTCTCACCCCATCCTCTCCTACTGCTATCTCCTCACTTGCACCCCTACACCAGCTCCCCCCAGTCTCCCCACTCTTGTCCCCCCACTTGCATCCTACTAAGTTCCCAGTTGCCTGACCTCCTCCCCACCCCTCCAACCCTTTTCCCCGCTGCCACCTCCCTGCAGCACCACCTCTCCCTAACCTCCCCTTCTACCATCACCCTCCCACAAAAATGACAATGCCGTCCTCAGACTGCTTCCACCCCCCATTCTCCCCAGTGTATAAACTTGTCCCCTACCTCTGTAGACAGCATTCACAGGGGCCTGAGACACTATCTTTTGACAGCCTAAAGCACTTTCTTTGTAACTGTTTTTTTTGTACGAGTTGTATTTTGGATATTTTTTGAAATGCTCTATCCCTTTGCAACCTTGTCACCTTTTATATCTGTAACCTGACCAAAACAAACTGTCCCTCATTGTAGCTAATTCGTATTGTATTTAGTGTCTGTAATCTGTATGTTTCACTTAACTGTTTTTTTTGTATGACCTGGAACCTTTGTAAATGAGTCCTAGGACTCAAAGGTATTAATCCTAAACTGCAATAAATAAATAAATAAAATGTGACCCTCTGCATCATCCTGATGTTTGTTTTTTTGGTGCATTATGTTACTCGTTAACCTATTTCCTAATACTTTTCAATGGTTGAGCCAGTGTAAACTAGTTTGCCATTTAGACAACTTTGGCAAACTTTTTGTGGTTCGATGGTCAGAGTTTGCAAGGTCGAACTTGAGGAGGCTCGCAGAGCCCTAATATATATGTATGTGTATAAATAGATATATATTTTTATAAAATGAGTTAGAAAATTCATGAAAACCAGTGTCCCTGATTGGATAAAAGACACCACGTGACCGTGCATGCCTCCCACTATGACCACACTTCAGCACTACTTTCTGTCCCTTGGAACCTTCTCACCGGTGGTGAGATCACTCCCCACCTGGCACCGACAGGCTGCCACACACAACCATAAGTAAATCTATATAGTTGTCCCACACTGAATACAATTACATGGTTGATCCTGCCATAATTTTTAAACAAAAAGTGATTTAAAAAAATGTATCTGGTTGATCCTGCAATTTTCAGAGTGTCTTACGTTTAATCACATTCAATTTTGTTGTGTTACTGTAACATGACCGAGTGGTGTTCATGGCAGTAGAGGACATGCTGATAAAGCTTTAAAATAAGGCACTTTTGCTCAGAATGTATGTAAATTATATTTTTTGTGCTATGCTAAATGAGGTTTGTGTAAATGAAGCTGCCGACTGTAGAACATTGAGAGAGAGAGTGAGAGAGAGAGAGCTGGTGACTTCAGAAGTGTAGATGCAAGCCCGAAGGAACCAGTCCCTCACACTTGCATCTACTCTTCTGAAGCCGCTCACTTGCTCCCTGTCCTCACTCTACAGACAGCTGCTTGTTTTACACAAACCTCAGTAAGCTCAGCATAAAATAAATGGTACATACTTTTTGAGCAAAACATGTCTTATTTTAAAGCTTTGCTAGCTTACCGCTATGAAAACCACTCGGTCACGCTACAGTAAAACAACAAAATTGAAAGTGATTAAACATAAGACACTGAAAATGGCAGGATCACCCAAAGATTTTTTTTTTTAATCACCTTTTGTTTAAAAATCATGGCAGGCGATTCAGTCTCTCAGTCTTACTCTCCTTGTCTCTCTAGCAAAAACATTGTTACTCTTTTTATAAGTCTTTGTCTGGGAACTTGTTAAGAGAGTCTGTTTCTCATAGAATGTTCTTGTAAGTTTACAGAATGTTCTTGTCAGTTTTGTTCCTTGCAGGTGCAGCAAAACAGTTCATGATGTCCCAGAACTGACCTCTTGTTGACAACTCTGCAAAGGGTTAAAAACTGCATCTCAGGTTAACCCCTTGCATTCCAAATAGCTTTTTGCAATCATTTCAACAGTTTAACTATATACATTTTAAACAAAGTTTAACCCCTAGGTGGTGCTATCCTAAGGGCTACTACCCATGCCTGCATGCCTAGGCGCAGGTTGAGGGGCCTGAGCTTGTTGAATGGGTACCTCCACCCAGAGAAATGGTTCTGGGGTAGCATAACTGCTGTTGGTATAGCCCTCTGGGATGCTATAACCCCCCACCAACCCCTCTAGTGGCTTAAACAGTATAGCAGCAAAACATTCACTTGTGCCATATAGCAGTAATGACTTGCTCACACCCCTTGCACTTACTACTAGGGTTGGATCCTCTGAAGTTGCCCCGGAGACTCCCTGTAAAGTAAGACCTATAATGCAACAGTTCAACGGTAGTACAATACCACCAGAAAAAAGGTACACACTAGCCAGGTTAAATGCGAAAAGAACAAAATCTGATTTATTCAGGGGGAAGTGAACAGGGGTGGGGCATGAATCTAGTGGATGATTTACAGATCTGATAAATTCAGGCTGAACATGCATGCACAGTGAGTCGCTTGAATACAGTCACACAACCCTGGGTACCCAGTTGTTAAGTAGGCTAGCCTGAAGCGATGCCCGGAGGTAGGCAAGCATTGCAGCTGTTGCTGGAGCCCTTAGGAGAGAAACAATTAGCATGCACATCAACTCAGAATTTGTAATCTGGAGCCAGATGGCTCAGTTCATTGTAATAAACCCAAACAAATAAATCAGATGACACACAATGATTGCAGCTTTGTTGCAGGGAGCTACCCTGTTTGGTACTCATGATACCCAGACCAGGAGGCAGGACTGATGAGATGAAGACCTCTGGGTGGTATTCTGGTTTGCCAGGGGAAGCACGGCTAACACAACACACTGAGGTGGTTACTACCGGTTCGATGGTGTTGAGCAGGGAGCCGAATCCCTGAGCAGGTCTTTCGTCGGAAATGTCTCTATGATGGGAGTGCCAGTCTAGACCGAGATGGCAGGTCCCAGACCGCAGCAGGCAGTTCAGATTTAGTTTGTGAGCATGCTGGAGCAGCTTCCAGCTAGCATAACACACTTGAAGGTGGGGAACCAAATCGCGACCCACACAGCACTTTCAGCACACTTAGAAGCAACACAAGTCTTAGTCACAGTTCGGGTAAAGTCCAGTTGTAATTTAGCAGAAGGTCTGCACAAACCTCAGTACCTGGCAGGCCGATCGCTTCTGGAGAGAGTCACTGGTCCCAAATTCAGGCAGTGATCACTCTCTTTCTCTTCAGGCTTCAGATCTCAAGCAAAGGAATTAGATTTAAGTACAACTTTCACATTCACAGGATTTCTCACTGGAAGATGTGACAGGCAAGCCAGTGCAGCCTTCCCACCAGTTCTCCCTTGCTCCGACACAGGAGCAGCTGCTTGATGGCTCGAGCTGTTCACGCTCCAAACTCCGGCTCACAACTGACTCTGCTACAAGAAGTTCTGGGGATTTCCTCAGAGATCCAAAATGTTTGGTTGGCTGAGGGAACTGTTTGTCACAGCAAAGGCTCCCCCTCCAGGTCCATTTAGGCACCAAATCTTAAAAACTACAATTCCTACAGATTTCAATCCCACAAGACCTATGGGGACAGTCTCCATTTTAGGTCCCCTGAGATTTGATTGGTCCAACTCTGGCAGTCCAGAACCAAAATGGTGGCTCTTATGCAAAAAGTTCAAGCTGCAAGAGAAGGCAGGTTAAATTAACTTCTATACTATTATTAATAAGGCAGATAAACAGTAAACGAATGCAGTTCCTAACAGAGCTCCCTCTGCACATATAGCGACTTCCGCATGGCGCAGAAATGCCACTCGCCTGTCCGGCCATGAACTCTAAACTACTCGGACCCAGCCCTGACTAATTTCTAACACAGCATAATGACTCTCTTAAAGAGACAGGCATGGAGGCTTTCTATAACACTCTCATGCAGACACATACACCTACTGCAGACACAGGATGCCATCCTAACAGTGGGCCAGGATTCGACAAGTCCTATTGCCCGACGTCCCAGGCTACCAGTTACAGTGCAGGGACAAGCACTTTCTGTTGTGCCACTTGTCCACGAGCTAGCACTGATTTAAAAATCTTTGCTGCTGCAGTTCTACCTTCCACCAGTAGGGTGCTCACTGCTTCGGCTGTCCCGGTGGTCATCTGACCTACCAAGCAGTGCACCTACTGGTCGGGAACGAGCGGTGAGTGTGTGAGCTTGCCTCAGCCTAGGGAAGCCTAAGGAAGTGGCATCAAGAGTGAGCGCAAGCAGGAAACGGAGGAGGAGCAAGCTGTCGGACTGGCAGGCGTGAGGCCAAATGAGGAAGTACAATCTTGAACTGTAAGTGATACCAGAATGCCCATTGGCACGCGGTGATTTGGCGTAGTGGAGAGACAAGAGAAGACGCATTGGTTAGAGCCTCTCATTCACTGTCTGTTGGTGGAGACTAGAGGATAAACACAAATTAAACAGTCCGTTGTTGTGGATATCGGGGAGTGGGGAGTGCGAGTGCGACCAGTGCTGCCTTACTTTGTGTGTGGAGTGGACTACTCGGGGAAAACAAATATTTAAACTGAATTAAGGAGGGAGGGTTGGTGAGAGTGAAGAGCAGGGAGGAGGAAGGCTGGAGCTAGGAGGGGGGGCAACGTGGCTGAGCAGTGAGCACTGATAACTGCACACAAGTGCATTAGTGCAGATAAGCAAATTTACCTGCCGTGTGCCGTGCCAGTTTTGCCAAAAGTGCAAAATTAATGAAGAAAAGAGTAGTCAATAAGTAAATCCAAGTAAGTAAAATAAGTAGTCTGAGTAAATAAGGAGTGTTCAGTGTAGGCAGGCAGGGTAAATAAACTATTGAGAAGGGTTAGCTTGGGCTTGTAACAGAACTGGGCATAACAGGGTGAAAGTACACTAAGGAGCATATAAAATAAATTAAGTAGGCAGTATAGTGCTAGGTGCAGTGGTCTAAGGCTGCAGATCTGGTGACATCCAACAGACCAGACCTGGGTTTGAATCCCACAGCATTCACTTACATACTGCCTGAGCAAGTCACTTAACCTCCTTGTGCTCCCAGGTCGCTCCTGTAAAAAAGCTTTCAGCTTAGTGTGCTATACCTGGTTAAACAACTAAATAAAACTAAATAAAAAAAATAATTCAAACAAGGAGAAAAGGAAACAAAACAGAAACTTGGGAGGGGGGACTGTCTGGTACTGTCTGCTGTCTGTGTAGTAGGGTGGAAGAAGGGAGGAAAGTTGGGGAACCCTGGTCCCCTGACAACTGAGAACTAGCAGCAGCGTAAAGTGTCACTGACTACAGAAAATAAAAAGGAAGAGAGCAAGGGCAGGGGACTACTACTGTGGGCAGGGAGCTTTGTGTTGCCCACCAGTAAAAACAGCAGTTTATGTGACTACTAGCTGCATAAACAAAGAAAAATAAAATAATAAAAGAAAGCTAAAAAAAAAGAAAGAAAATAAGAGAAGAGGCTGGTGGGCTGTTGGGAGAGGAGAGCGCAGATATAGTGTGTAAAGGAGTGAAGGAGGAGCTTGGAGAGAGGCGGGGCGAAGGACTGACTTGAGAAAGTTAGTAAAAAAAAAAAAAGATAGTATAGTAAACTTAGAAGAAATAAGCCTATAACTCAAACTGTGTGTGGTGTGGGGCTATGCTATGGGCTTGGTTGGGCTGTTGGGAGAGATTTTGTGAAAAGGAGTGAAGGACCCAGTGTCCTGCAGCCGGTTGGTTGGCCTTTGGCTTGAAGTACCCAAGAAACAAAAAGAGAAAGATAGTAAAAAAAAATATATAAGTGTAAGTAACAGTAAAATAAAATAAGGGAGCCTAATCGGGTGGGCTTGGGCTGTGCTGGGAGAGAGGAGACAAGAGTGATTGTGTGGAGAGTGTTCTTCAGCCAGCTGCCTGACTTGTAACAGGACAAGACAACTTGCAGTGTATAGGAAAAAAGGATATATCTGTCCCCTGGTGACCTAGCCCATGAGCCCACACTAACCACCAGTGAAAAAGGACACACAGACACCAGTGTTTAAAATAAGTTTATTATTATTGGTTCATTAGTCTTTAAAGAAAAAGTGACCACCAAATTTATATGGACAATATGCAGACGAAGAAAGCCAAACAACAAAATCTCTTGTCTCTCTGGTCAGCAGCAGCACCATCTTTTATGAGACAAACACAGTCTGGTACTAGTACAAGTACTACTTCCACAGATGAAAGTCATGAAACTGAATCTGCATCTGTGGTTCTGGATATAACTGCTGACCAGGTACTTGATGTAAACAGAGAAGCCGAGTCTTATCTCCAAAAGCCCCTGTGTCACTTGCTAAGAAACGTAGTTTACTGCTTGATAATGAGGTGGCAGTTGGGAGTAGTAAAGACAAGAAATATGACCAAGAAAAAAGGGCCAGACTATTTCAGTGTCATTGGTTGTCCACTTATAAATGGTTGAGATACGATGATAAAAAGGGGCTTATGTACTGCACACTATGTGAAAAGTATCCCACTATTGCAACTCCAGCATTTTCAAAAAAAACAAATGTCTTTGCCACAGGCTTTAACAACTTTTGCATTAAGTCACTACGTGCACATGAAAAATCCAATCCACATGTGCTATGCCAGAACCAACATATTCTGAAAAGTGGCCAGCGAGCAGTATGTTGTGAGATTAGTGAGTCATCACTTTACCAAGCCTTTGCACAGTTGGAAGAGGCCACAAAAGCAAAGATGAGACGCCTGTTTAACACAGCATATTCCATAGCCAAAAATCTTCGCCCTTTCTCAGGCATGGAGTGGCTCTGTGAATTACAGGAAAAAAATGGCATTAAGCTAGGTTCTAATTATACTAACGATAAGCGAGCCAGGGACTTTTGCAGTGCTATTTCAGCAGTTATATCCAGAACCGAGATGCAGACTCTTGCTAATGTTAAGTATGTGACAGTTCTTGCTGACGGCAGTACTGATTACAGTATTACTGAGTGGGAAAATGTTTTCTTAAGGTTTGTTGAACCTAATTCAAAACAGGTGCGTACATTGCTTATCCAAGCTGTGCCACTGGAACATGTACATGTAGAAGGTGTATTCCATGCAATATCAACTGCACTGGAGTCAGTAAATCTTCCCCTGAGTAACCTACAAAATGTTAACAATCCAGGACCGCTTCTTATTTCAGCAAATTTTGATGGGGCCAGTGTCATGATAGGCGAAGAGGAGGAACCAGCAAATTTAACGGAACACTGCCATCCTCAAATAATTGCGATGCACTGCGTTGCCCATAAGCTAGAGCTGCGTGTTCTCGATGTGTTAAAAAAATCCATTTGTATCAAAGCTGGAAAGTACTCTCAAGGGAATATTTAAATTTTATCACTATAGTCCCAAAAAAATGAGAGAGCTCCAAGAAATTGCTAACGTGATGGATACTGATCTGGCGCACTTTACTGCAATTAAACAAGTGAGATGGCATGCCAGTAGGTCACGTTCGGTACATGCAGTTCAGGTTACCCTACCTACTGTTGTACAACACCTACATGCATCTTTGACTGCTGGTGGTGATGAAAGTTCAAAAACAAAGGGCCTCTTAAAAGAAACACAGAGTGTGCAGTTTGTAAAAGCTATCCATATACTGCAAGATTTCCTGCCAATACTAAAAAACCTGTCACTGCAGTTTCAACGAGATGACATAGTAATACTGGAAGTTCCACAGCTTGTTGAGACCTGCCTACTCCAGCTTATGGAACTGAAAACCATGCCAGGACAATACATGGCAGCTTTCCTCAGCCATTACAAACCAGAACAGAAATGTATGGAATATGTTGTGACAAAGAGGGGAGGGGAGGAGAAGACTGTTCATTTCCCATTCAGAGGCAACTGCCCAGAAATCAATTTTGTGACAGATGAACAACTGCAGACTTTAATAGATGCAGCAATAATGTATATTGACAACAGATTTAAAAATTTCTCAGAGGTGCCTCTCATATGTTTCAACTGCTTAGATTTTAAGCAGTTTGATCTGCCAAGAGACCAACTAGCGGTGTTTGGGACCTCTGAACTTGCAAACCTGCCAGAATATTTTCACTTTTTCACAGAGGAGCAGCAGGAACATATAAAGTCAGAGTATGCTGCATTTAAAACAATATTGAAATCTGCCATTGAAAAACCTTATTTGCAGGTATATACCAGATTACTAAAAGAAAAACCACCCCAGATTATACACATTCTTGACCTAGTTGAAATACTCATGGCAATGAGTATATTGACTGCAAAATGTGAGAGAGTTTTTTCTGTTCAGAACCTAATCAAAACAAAAATCAGGACAAGGCTGGCTGATGATTCACTACAGTCTCTCCTGCAGATAGCAGTAGAAGGTCCTGCACTGCATGACTTTGATCCAGATCCCAGCAATTAACCACTGGCTGCTCTCTGGTCCAGGCACTCGACATGTTCGTGGGCATGCTGTTGCTGCTGATTCATTATCTTCTGGTTTAGCTGCTTCTGCTGCTGATGATCTTCTTGATGCTAGTACTCCTGCTCCCAGTGCCCCATCATCTTCTTCCTGGCCTAGCCCTTAATCACCATTTTATGTTCTTCTCAACCAACGGTCTAGATGGTTTTGGCTTGTCCTTAACTAATTCTGTAACATTTCTCCAATCTCTTCTAATACAGACTTCTGCCTGGGGTCAGGTGCCTTAGTGTCCGGCCTGTACTACCCTGGCCTGTATTAACAAAAAAAAAAATATATGAAAATATTGTTTTTCCTGATTTATGAAGTTCTTCTACATCTCTCCATCCATCCTATGAAATAATAGTACAATATATAAGCCCTGCCACACAGCCACACCATTTAACTTATTTCTGTTAAGTCGGTTGAATATTTCAATTGAAATGTACTGGACTACCACTCAGAACTCGAGGACTACCATTTTTGTCAAGGCCACTTGTCCTGGACTAGCATGAGATTTTAAAATTTGTCGATCCCTACAGTGGGCATTAGGCAGCCCAGGAAGACATCTTAGTAAACACCAATTTGTAGGGGGGGGGTATACACTTCCATGCATGGAAAAACTTGGTGTCCACGTCCAGTCTATCCTTACTATAACATTTCATATGAACACATTATACGAAAAGATACATGCATGTTTCATCTGGTATAGCTCAGTAGTTTAAAATTCACATTTCTCACATCAGACAGAATCACAATTTCAGTAACGTTACCATATTTTATCATAGCATTTCACCTTAGTCCCATTTTTTTAACTTTATACCCCTCGTTACACTGAATGGGCACCTTAGCTTGGGTGGAATCTTTGGTTTCAGTAAAGGCAGTACACAAAAGTTTGGGCAAAGAACTGGGCATGTCATAGACTCCTTTGTGCACAACATTCATGGGCAAGTTAACAGGCTGTCCTGAAGTGTCATACGTGACCTTTAAGATTGCTTTTACAGATATTTCTCAGTGACATGGCAACATTGGCACTGGCACTTCTTGTTGTTGAAGCTCACTGTCACTTGTCAGAGGTATTTCTGCAAAATCAGAATAGTCCAAAACACATCTTTCTGTCTCTTGAACGATACTTTCATTAGCATGAAACAGTTCACTTAGCCCACTTAGTTTATTAGCACTTGCATGGTCGCTTGTAGGTTCACTACTTGCCTCATTGTGTTCAGGTTGACTGATTTCCATTAATTCCGCCATACAAAGGGATCCAACCTCTTCGAAGTCCACACTGTGAACATCACTTCCAGGAGGTTCAGGTACCATTGAAGAATTGGAATCCATTAACACAACTGGGGGTTCAAAGTCATCACCATAGTTAATAGAAGGAATTCCCTGGAACACTCTCTCAAGTTCAAAAGATGGGTAGAAAGCAGGATAGAATTCACTTTCTTCATCACTTTCAGCATTTTCAATATCTGCAATGTCTGCAGGATTTGAGATATTAGGAGCAACAGGCTGGGAAGCAGAAGTTTGCTGATTTGGTTGCTTAGCCTTGGTAGCAGACCTAGTTACAGGGTGCCAAGGAGCTTCAGACTCTTGAACAGTATCGATTACTATTTGGCCGATTGGTAACAGGTGGTTCCTGTGAATGGGTTTAACAGCACAAGGGTCCCCCTCTGGACGTACTTTATACACTGGCAGATCATGCAGCTTACCGATTACTATATGTGGAACATGACTGCAGTGGTCAGCTATTTTGTGTTTACCTGGAAGTCCAAAGTCTCTCATTAGTACTCTGTCACCTGGTTGGAGCTCTTGGACCTTAACACATTTGTAATGGCGAGTTTTGTTAGACAGGCTTCTCTTTGCTGCCACGGTGTTTGCAAGCTGATAGATATGGTCTAGTTGGGCTTTTAGATTTTTGACATACTGCAGGTAATTGTCTGAACACCATCAGAAGATACTCCAAAACATACATCAACTGAATGTTATTGAACTGAACATGAATATTTCCCTAACCTTATGCAGTTTTCTCTCCGATTAGCACTTGAATACCCCTTAGCACGCACTTCCCCATGTTATGTCTACAACAATGCCTTTGGCTGTGCTCCTCCTCTATAGCTCTCCACCCCCCTCTACTCTTCCTCTCTCTTGTCCTCTATCCTCTCTGCACCTCATCCACTATATCTTTGTAACCTAGCCTCCTAAACTTGTTTTGTTTCTCAGATGCTTTGAAACTCTGTTTAGCTTATACTTTTGTAACCTTGTCCTATGTATTAAATTTGTAATCTGACTTACATGTCTCATGTTTTGAATTGTAACCTGACATGAAACCTTTGTAAAAGAGCCCTGGCTCAAAGGTAGTGTAATCCTAGACCCAATAAATAAATAAATAAAAATAAACTGGAAGGCGAGCTTCTCTGCCAAAACATAAGGTGGTACGGTGAAAAACCAGTAGCATCATTCTTTGTGCAATTATAAGCATGGACAAGGGCGCTGACTTGTTGGCTCCACTTTGGTTTGTCGTTGGGTTGCAGAGTGCCCAGCATATCAAGTAAGATTCCATTGAATCTTTCTGGTTGTGGATCCCCCTGAGAATAAGTTTTTTTTCTGGATTTTCTTACACCCCATAGAGACAACAGTTCTTTAATAAGCCTGTTCTCAAAGTCCCACCCTTGATCTGAATGAATTTGCTAGGGAGCACCGTAATGTACAAAAAAACTTTCAACAAGGACTTTGGATACAGTTGAGGCCTTTTGTTCTTTGGTTGGGTAGACCTGTGCATATCTCATGACGTGATCTGTCACTACCAGTACATTTGCAAAGTCTTTGGAATCTGGCTCCAAACTAAGAAAATTGATACAGACAAGCTCCACTGGCACACTTGTGACAATATTGATCAGAGGGGCTGCTCTTTGTGGTGGAACCTTGTGCTGAAGATACCTACTGCAGTTTTTAACGTGTAATTCTATATCTAGGCCCATTTTAGGCCAGTAGAAATGTGAATGGGCCAGATCAAGGGTTTTCTCACTACCTGGCTGTCCCATTTGGTCGTGCAAAGCTTTTAGGACAATATTTTTGAATTTAGCTGGCAGTACTAGCTGTTTTCTCACAATTTCACCTTGGCTGTCAGTAAACTCTCAGTACAATAACTGTTCTCGAAGCTTGAGCTTGCTTTCCTCTCAAAGAAGTAAGGCATTCTTGGGGTCACTGGACCACATTTTTGAGATATCCTCCCCTTTCCATAAAGCATTAACCACTGGCCTGATCAACGGATCATAGTACTGTTCCTTGCGGATATCAGCTGGAGTTAGCTGTGGTAAAGAACTCAAGTCTAAAGCTGTGAAGTTACAGTAGGCAACTGGTATGCACATTTCTGGAGGTCCCAAACAATCTTCCAGACAGTTCACAATTTCAGAGGACAAGGTTTCTTCCGGGTCAAAGTTGTGGCCTAGTGCTTTTACAGATTGCTCAGGGATATGATCCCACTGTTGATCAGAAGGAGGGCTTCGTGAAAGAGCATCGGCATGTATGTGGTTTAGGCCTGGTCAGTACTCCACCACATAATCATAAGTTGCTAGAGCAGAAAGCCATCTGTGTCTAGTAGCATCTAGTTTAGTGGTGGTTTGGACATATGTTAATGAATTATCGGTTTTGACCAAGATTTTAGCACCATACAAGTATTCATGAAATTGGTCAACTATGGCCCACTTGAGAGTGAGAAACTCTAATTTATACACTGAATAGTTTTTAGCTGAAGGTGTAAGACTTCTGCTAGCAAAGGCAACAAGACACAGGCCTTCCAGATGTTCTTGATAGAGTACTGCTCCAAGACCACTCAAACTGGCATCTGTATGTAACACATTAGGCTTGGATGGATCAGCATAAGCAAGTATGGGAGCATGAGTCAGTCTGTAAATTATTTCTTCAACAGCAGTGTCACAATCGGGCATCCATCTCTGCCCAAGCAGCTAATTTGGTCTGAAATAGGTCTTCTCAGCATCTTTGTCAGTACCCTTCTTAAACTTCTTGTGAGTAGGCGGATACCCTTGAGTTAAGTTTAGTAGGGGGCAGATCACCTTGGTATAGTCTTTGACAAATTGGCAATCATAGCTGCAGAATCCAAGAAACCTTTGGCACTCTTTCAAGTTGTTAGGCTTTGGCCAGTGGATTAAGGCTTCCACCTTACTGGAGCCAGTTTTTATGCCTTCTGATGACACAATGTGACCCACGTACTTGACAGAACTCTGGAAAGATAGGCATTTGTCAATGGATAACTTAAGACCAAACTCTTCAAGTCTGTCCAATACTTTGAATAAGCAAGCCTCATGCTCCTCGAGAGTTTTTACAAAAACTATGACATCATCAAGGTAGATGAGACATTCCAAGAGATTCATATCTCCCACTGCACGCTCCATTAGTCACTGGAATGTTGCTGGTGCACCTGATATGCCTTGGGGGATGCGGAGGAACTCATAGAAGCCCAAGGGACAAATGAATGCAGTTTTCTCCCTGTCCTCAGGAGCCATTGGGATCTGATAGTATCCGCTTCAGAGGTTGAAAACAGAAAACCATTTACACCCATTTAGACAGTCCAGGGCATCCCTGTATATGTGGCATTGTATACTGGTCTGGCACAGTTCTGTTGTTGAGGGTCCTGTAATCAACACATATGTGAACAGATCCATTTTTGTCCACACTACAATGACTGGGGAGGTGTATGGGCTGTGTGGCTCTTGTATGATGCCAGCCACTAACATCTGTTGTAAGTGACGTCGGACATCGTCTATGTCGGCAGGAGCTAGGCATCTGGATCTCTCTCTCCGAAGGGTCTCTTGTCGTGCAAGTGAATGTGGTGTTCAGCACCCGTGACACAACCAACATATTACTGCTTGAGGGAGAATTCTTTGGTTCTCTGGGCCAGCCTGTTACTGATCCTGGTTCTCCAGCTGTTGGGAAGAGGCGAACCCCCAAAATCAAACATATCAGGTGATAACTCACATCCTTTTTCAGCTCTGCACTGGGATGAGAGCACAGCAGTGTCGGCACAATAGACTTTAGCCAGGATGCATCCTCCATGTACCATGATGTCTTGGTCTGTAACATTTTTTATTTGTACCACTACTCATCAGGCATAAGCATGAGCCTAGGCCGGAAGCACACTGGGTTTAATCAGCAGTCCTTCGGGTAATTTTCCCTCATCTGGGGCATTCAGCATCAAAATTTAATTAGTGACATCTTTCCACAGCCATACTTCACCACTAATACTGCATTCTGCATTGGGAGGTAACGTAATAGTGGCATGATCCTTCTTCCAAACCATCCCCACAGGCTCTCTTGATCATTTTGCTCGGGGCGCAGGTGCTTCTTGTAGGCCTTTTGGATGAGGGTGTGAACCCGCAAGGCTTTTCCAGTCTTTCTCTTCTGCCTTTCTTCACATAGCTGGGCCAGGCACCCAAACATGCATGTGTTGGTGCCAATCAGTACAGGGATGCCATCATGAAGTCCGGTCGAAGGGCAAACCAGGGCTAGCATCTCCCACACCAGCCACAGAAGATGAAAAAGAAAGCCACACCTTTAAATAGCCAAGATAAGGGTACAACATTTCACTTAACTCCCACACATGTAGTCCATCAAGGGGTTGTAATGGGTGGTCAGATAATTGCTGCTCGTACCAGTCTTGGAAAATTATTGTGACATTTGAGATCCATTGTCTAAAACTGCTCGGGCCGGAATCCTGTCTATGTGAACAGTTGTATCCATGGAAGGGCCCACCAATCTAGACCAGTTTGGAAGGACTTTGGGAGGAACTTGGACAGATGATCTAGCTACAAAGAAATTGGGATCTGGATTTCTTGAACCCCTCTGCAATTGGTTTGCTTTTTGGAGCTCCCCTTGGAGTCTGTTTACCACCTTTTCTAAATCCTTTTGAGATCGGCATTTTTTCTTTATATGCCCATCCTTTCAAAAATTATGACAAATTACAGGTTCTTGAGTCCGTCTTGACTAAAACACTACATCAGGAGCTGGTCTCCATTCACAGTTAGAAGGTTGGGCAGAGTACACATTTGGGGCTGGAGCTGAAGCACTAACAACAGAAAATCGTGGTTCAACCTCTACAGGTGATGCAGTATGTCTCAATAGTTAATTTAGTGCTGCAGTCAATTCACTTGTTTCAGTTTTTGAGTTGCCATCAGCAGGAGACACCTGAGTGTACACACCCTATCCCCATAGCAGACTTGTTCTAAGAGGGACCAGTGTCTTTGTCCATGGGAGGAGCCTTCGTAGAGGCACCCATTTTCATTTCTCTGACTTCTCGCAGCAGCTCATCTCTCAACAGCTTGGCCCATGGTGGAACATCCTTAGCAGTCTCTGATTCAGAAGGGCTTTCCTGCACCGGGGCTACTTGGCTGCGCCCGCACAAGAATTCCAATCTTCTTCCTCACCTTCTGTCTCCCTGAGGTCACAATAATTAGGTGGATTATTCCTCCTATCCTGGAGCTTTAGCTGGATAATTTGCAATTTAGAATATTTGGCATATTGTAGTATGTAATCCAATCTCACACGGTTCAGTTCGCTGGACGATACCCCACCCTTCTGGTAAGCTCTCTGTAGGGCCCTCTCCAAGTGAGTGACATAAACAGACTGACATTCCCGTTACACTATTTGGTGCCTTTAATTGCCATATCAAAGTCTTTCCAGATTCAATGCTACCAAAAACACCCTCTAGTGTGGACAAACACTTTTGGGCTGACGCATCAGCGTTTGTGGACCTCAGGAGCCCGACCACTTCCAAAGCAGGACCCCTTAAACTTTCCATGATCCTTTTTTGTTTCTCTGCCTCCGCACACTGCCACTCGGGTACCAAGGGGGCAATATAGTCTATCCAGATCTCCCAGTCATCCTCCCCCAGGGGAGTGGGAAGAATGCCTGAAAATATCCTCAGTCTGTGGTATGAGTCATGACTAACTGCAGGCACAGGAATGGATGCCGGTACTGGTGTGGGCATAGGAGCTGGTGAAGGGATAGGTGCTGGAGCTGGCGTGGGCAGCTGGGAAGGAACGGCCCCAGATGGCATGAATAACTTTTTAAAGTCCTCTATGATTTTACCCTCCTCCAATAACAACTTGGCAAACTTTTCCTCAAAGGTCTCAGATAAGGGTGGAGGGGGCTTGTTCTTTAAGCGATCCTTACTATCTTTAGTCACCACCCTCCAGGTGGCTGGGGACTCTCAGAAGCTAATAGTCTGGGGCACCTTCGTGCTGTCCAAGGGGTTGCTACACTCCGCTAAGGCCATTAAGGCCTGGGCAGTCAAGTCTGCATGTCTGCTTACCACCACAGCTTTTCCCAAACATTCAGTTTTTGAAAGTGCCCCTTCTACAGTGTCTGTACTAGTGTCCAGGGTTACATCCAGTATTAACAAGGCATTGTGGGGGTCAATCTCATGCCCCATACACCATCCCACCAACTGATATACAGCCATTTCTACAGTGGTACCCATTAAACTTTTTGCAGTAATTCTTGATTTTGACCACAAGGGGGTGCTAATCCCAAGTGGTGCCTCCAAGATGTAACCCCTAGGTGGCGCTATCCTAAGGGCTACTACCCCTGCCTGCATGCCTAGGCACATTTTGAGGGGCCTGAGCTCATTGAATGGGTGCCTCCTCCCAGAGGAATGGTTCTGGGGTAGCGTAACTGCTGTTGGTATAGCCCTCTGGGATGCTATAACCTCCCACCAACCCCTCTAGTGGCCTAAACAGTAGAGCAGCAAAACATTCACCATGTACCATATAGCAATAATGACTTGCTCACACCACTTGCACTTACCACCAGAGCTGGATCCTCTGCAGCTGCCCTGGAGACCCCCTGTAAAGTAAGACCTGTAGTGCAACAGTTCAATGGCAGTATAATACCCCCACCAAAAAGGTACACACTAACCAGGTCAAATGCAAAAAGAACAACATCTGATTTATTCAGGGGGAGTAAACAGGGGTGGGGCATGAATCTAGCGGATGATTGACAGATATGATTAATTCAGGCTGAACATGCATGCACAGTGAGTCCCTTGTATACAGTCACACGACCCTGGGTACCCAGTTATTAAGCAGGCTAGCCTGAAGCAATGCCCAGGGTAGGCCGGTGTTGCAGCTGTTGTTGGGGCCCTTAAGAGAGAAAACAATTAGCATGTACATCAACCCAGAATCTGTAATCCGGAGCTGGATGGCTCAATTCGTTGTGATAAACCCAAACAAATAAATCAGATGACACACAATGATTACAGCTTTGTTGCAGGGAGTTACCCTGTTTGATACTCACGCTACCCAGACCAGGAGGCAGGACTGATGAGATGAAGACCTCTGGATGGTGTTCTGATTTGCCAGGGGAAGCAGGGCCCACATGACTCACCGAGGAGGTTGTGACCTGTTCAATGGGACCAGACTACAGTAGGTTGGACGCAAAGTCTGGATAATCCTCACTATAACCATGACTACCGGCTAACTAAAGGTGAACCAAGTCAACTGGGCATTAGTGCCATCGGTTGACCAGTGCAAGACCCAATGGGGAGGCACTGGCTGATCTCATCCCGGATGGTGGACACCTTATCAGCAAAGAACATCGCAAACTCCTCACACTGTAACTGTGACAATGCTCGACCGGCTTGAAGACAGGCTGGATTGCACAGTCTGTCCACAGTCCGAAAGAGCTGGGCCGGTCTATTCCTCACTGTAGCAATTTCCCTGAACAGGAACTCTACCTTCTTATGGGAAATTGCTGATTGGTAGATCTTATAGTGATCCAACAATCTAAGCTTGTCCATCTCCAGGTGAGTTTTCCACCAGCGTCTCTCCAATCTTTGACCCTGTCTCTTCAACCCACGGATCTCCCTGGTAAACCATGGAGCCCCCAGGTGAAGAGTACAGGGGCAAACATGGGATGGAGTAATGACATCCAGTGCCCCCACAACTGCCCTATTATAGGCCAGCACTAGGGGCCCTGGGTCAGTGCTATCCATTGGCAATCCTGAGAAGTCCAGCTCCATCATTAGGCCCTCCGAGGTAACTCCTCTCAAAGGATGGAACTATACTATCTCCTTAGGGGCAGGCCTCTTTCGCGGGGCTGCAAAACTGAACCTCTGGGCGTGATGGTCAGACCAACTGATAGGCTCTATCTCCACATCGGAGAGTTCCATCCCCAGATGGAATATCAAGTCCAATGAGTGTCCCCCTCATGAGCTGCAGAGGTAACAACCCATGTTAGGCCCAATTAATCCATCAATTGGAGGAGGTTTTGTCCAAAAAGCGCAAGTTCATTGTTGATCCAGGCATTGAAGTCCCCCAGAATTAACCATCGGGGGGGGGGACTCCAATACCCTCTCAGTGATGAAGTCCACAACCTCCCTCAGGATGTAGATAGAAGAAAGGATGGAGAACTGGCAGAGAGAAGGGTTAGCTAGCTGTAGGAACTGTGAGGCAATCATCCCCTGGGCTACATTTGGGAGTATTTGTCTCTGCTCCATGTACAGGAAGTTTAAGGAGCTTCACACACAGCTGTGGGCAGCACAAGAAGAAGTACTCATACTGCACAGACAACTGAACTGGTGCCCTGGGCCACTGCCCATTTCCTTCCCTCCCACAGAGGTCCACTATCCAAGGGGGATGGAGTGTGGTGGGGAGTAGTAGGAAAAGAGTGAAACATATTGTGGGTAGCATGCAGGGCCGCCAGTGGTGACTGCAAACCATTTTGCTCCCCTAAATGAGACACAGTTACCTGACTCAATTGGGGGAAGCCATGACTGAGTCACTACCAAGGACCAGGCAAGGAGAAGGATTCCTATCTGGGAGTTAGGAAGGCAATAAGCAGGGTTAAGTGAGCAAGGGAAGGGATGAACAGGGTCATCGTAATCAGGGATTCAGTGGTATGGGGTGTGAAGGGAGTGAAGTGCAGTGATGGGCCTGCAAGGGGAGAGGTCAGATGCCTCCCTGGTGCATCTGCCCAGAGGGATGAGGCAAGGATAGGGAGGATGATAGATGGGCTAAGGGAGATGTTACGTGACCTAGTGCACTGCATGAACAACTTGGCAAATTGTAGTCGGACCCAATCCAGCACCAGATGTCAGATCCCTCAACCAAATCCTAGAAGCATCACCAATCAGACCCAATACACTGGCTCTTAGTCAGATCTACCCTGGCACCAGGGACTTACTGGTGGTGGGTCAGTTTGGGCTGGAAATGTTTCGAGGAGTAAGCTTAGTGCTGGTTGCCAAAATAGGGAAGCAGGTACAGTTCATAAACTGTTTTTAGGTTTGGCTGTTTGATTCCCATGAATCAAGTCAGACAACGTTAATGTTTCTGGGACTGGCAACAGGGTCTGGCATCTGCTGGATCAGGTCAAACAGGGTAACATGAGTGGTGGTGTTGTAGCCTCAGAAAGTTACTGTCAGTGTATTGGGTCAGACACAGAAACATAGATTTTGTCGTCAGCAAAGGACCTTTAGGCCCATCCAGTCTGCCCCTTGTTCCTGCCAGTTCCATCACCAATTACCCTAGTTGGTTATTTGTGTCACTCCCTCCCTGTTCCTGTGCCTAATATGCCCCGTGCATACCCCACGCATGCATGAAACATAGAATTCAACTTTGATGACAGATAAGGACCGCTTTGCCCACCTAGTCTGCCCATTTGCCTACCTATTGGATAAGCTGCAAGACATAGTGGCAGTTTTCCCAGTATTGGATTGAGTGCAGAGGGGACTTGATACTGGTTCAAGAGGATCAGACTGTGAGTTTTGCAGTTCAGCAGTAGCCTCAGGGAATTAGCTTTCAATTTCATGGTCTCAGGGAGTCTTAGTGAGAGGACTGAGCTACAGAATATGCTGCTATCAGTTATATCGGTTAACACATATTTAGTATATTGAGTGCATCAAGGTTGCTAATTGCTAACCTCAGCTTACTGTCTGCCTCAAAAGTTATTCATGGGCCCCTCAATTTGTTTAACTGGCTTATTGTATTGGAAGAGATACAAATGAAATCAAGACACTGGAAGAGTTTTGTGGGCTTTTAACCATTTCTAAGTATAACAGCACACTCCAGGGGGTGTGTTTATGGTGTAATAACCATACTTTACAGGTGGTTGATGGAACTCTGTATTGCCTTATATATCACAACCCACCTAGGGTGCATGTTTTTTACAGCATAAATACAGTGTGAGAGTGAGTGTGTGTGTGTGTGTGTGTGTATACGTGTAGATGGATAGATGGATTTCTAGATAGATAGATGATTGATTTTATTGATTTCCAAGAATGAATTATCTGATGATACCAATCTTGCATTTTTGGCGACATATAGCATCATGTGACCAGGCATTTTTTTACAGTCACTGCGTATCGCACAATCATGCCGCATCGTCAACACTTGCATGGATATTTTCACCACATAGAAGGTGGTCCAAGTATCACGTGCATCTGCCATGACATGGTGCATCACAGGAGTCCTATGTGTGATGCAGGTGTTAAGTTTTGACACGTGTCATTATTTTGCCATAAAGCACTGGCAACTGCCATAGATAAGGCATAACATTTGAAAATAGCATTCAGACATGCTGCGTTTACCTTGCCGCAAGTGCACATCAAAATTGGGACCTTCACCTGCAGCAGGGCTTCTGGAAATACATCCCATAGTATCTCATACATTTAGTGATGCATTTCACTCCCCTCTGGTTGGTTTATAAAAGATCCTTTGAAATATATACCTAATGGTATTCTGTCTTGCATTTCTTAAAAGTACTTATTCAAAGTGTTGCACAGACTAGTATAAAATGACTGAGTTCTTATGTCGATTTGCTTTTCAGAATTTTAGTCAACATGGATGACAATATTATTGAGCACTATTCCAACGAGGACACTTTTATCCTGAACATTGACAGCAGTGCTGAAGGGTTTAAGATCACGCTGACAGAAATCTAAGAGGCCAGGCATCTTTCTGTGGAGCCACATTACCTTTCTCCTCCTCCCCAGACTAGGAGAAAGAAACTCCTGAAACTCTTGCAGTAAAATGAAACCTGCGCCACTCGGAGAAGCTGTTACTGAACTCTGCAGATAGAAATGTGTTTTATTCTAGCCGAGTTTCTGTACATACAACAAAACAGCAATGAATCATTACCTTGGCTGATTGATTTGATGAGGACCACAGACTTTTATGGGGCTGTATACAACTGTTGTGCCCCAAGCTTAGCCTCTCTTTCACCAGATGTCAGATGGTTATGAGATTGCAACTTCTAAGTTATCTTTTTAAGACAATCTTTTTTTCCTAGAACACAAGTTTAAGAAGTAAGAAATGCTCCTGAATTATTCTGGTTTACTGGGAAGAAGTAGTCCTGCTGTCAACATTTTTCTCACGTCCCCCCAAGCGATATATTGAGAAGCTCACTGTCTACTCACGTTGGACAGAGTTGAAGAAGTGCAGAGAACAGTGGGGCACCTCAGCATCTCCCATTTCAGAAAAGGCACCAGACAATGTTTTTCTTTTTCCATGTCATAAAACTAAAACCTTGTGCTAAAATACCTCCTGTAGCTCAGTGTAGCATAATGAGGACTAGTAAGGCCTGCAACTCTAACAGAATTTGGTAATTAACCCATGAATAGATAAAGCATTGTATAAAATGCTTATTATGTGCAATAATGTATTTTACTATACGGGTGTCTTTACTGCCATCTGCTTTTTTGAGGAGTGGCCTTTTTCTTTGGCTACAGCATTTCAAGCTATGCAATGTTCTCACTAGCTGTTATTAGTAAAAAGGCAGTATGATTGCAGAGGGACTCACACAGACACACACTATTGATTAATTCTCTCAATTGCTGTTGTGGGTTTGGAATCAAGTCCTTATGCAAGCAACTACTGCTTCGGAGCACTGGCCTGTTCCATGACCTGCATAAAGGGAGGAGATGTGAGAAGGCTCAGTGGCGTGGCTGCACATTTCCCAAAGTAATTCATTGGAACTACAGACTCCAGTTTGACAACTCTACACCTCCAACACCAGCAGTCTGAATGGTACGTGACATGGAAACTGCAGCACTCCTGTGCTTGTTGTACAGTCGTTCAGTGAGTGATGTGGTGGCAGGTGGTGGTAAGGTGGCTGGAGGTAAATGAACCCCCAGTGGCCAGTGACAGGAGTTAAAAATGCATGTGCATATGTGTATGTGTGTGTGTGGGGGGGAATAATTATATTTGCAGTTAATTTCATAGTTTCCTGTAGTGCCTTTATAGGAATCTGTGACCCTGTCTGGCTCTGCCAGTCTGTGTCCTCCATGTTCACGTCACATCAGTACAGCAAAGGCTAGCAAGAGTAAAGTCATGCAGGCTGACAGACTTGGGGCTTTGTTATATTGCTACGCCTCCTCAGATATTTAGTCTCTTAATCTGCCCATTACTGTGTAATACAAACAGTAGTGACTGTTATAAATGAGACAGCAGTGGTATTGACTGCAATTGCGTACAAGAGGCAGACAAGAAGAATGTTTGTTCCATTAAATGTAGATGCCTCTTAGCCATGATTAAGCAGTTACAAAAGATTTGTATAAATCACCATGTAAGAACTTAAACCCATACTTCATAGCAATGTATGTCAGTGTCATCTTTCCATAATCAATGTAAAAAGTATGTATTCTGTTGAAGAATATTTTGTTCATGGGGTTTAATTGTAGGTTGTGCTATTCACAGTACTGGAGTCTTCCGTATTCTAATCACAGTATGAAAATATGTCAAGGGCAAAATGTAAGTGACTTGCCAGGCCTGATCATGGAACCAAGTAGATTTACATTAGGCAGGGTTGTTAATCCTCTTCCTTTCTGGTGGCCTTTCATTTTTGAATTTACTTAAGAGACAGTCCCTGTTTATGAAACGTGAATTCTGCTACAGGAGCCTCAGTAATAGTGACATTAGTGCTGTCCACCATTTACTGTATATGGCTGTTGCTTCAAACAGCTAAGTAGAAACTGTTGTGTTAACAAATCCTTTAACAGACTCCTTCATGTACATTATAGCTATCTCATTATCATTGTAAAGGGACAACATATAGAATAGTGTATGGGTAACCATGCACAAGGCTGTGTTTCTATCGAGGGTTTGTAATGACAGCATAGAGACCTCAAGAGTGAAGCTCGAGAGGTCTAATGATGTCAGCACAAACCCGAGATGAAAACACAGTCTTGCTATGTATGGTTACCCATATACTGTTTTATATAGTATATGGGACCCTCAATTCACAGAGATAGTTCAGATTCTTTTTTAAATTTTAACTTATCTGCATTCATTCTCAGTCGTGTTAGCTGCTCCCGCTAGCGCCGGCACATCACAGCTACTGCACTGTAGATCCTGGCTGTGGTCCATCATCCCACTCATCTGTGGCCACAGTGTTAATTTTTTAAAAGAAAAACAAACAAAAACAACCCTAATAAGCCCATTCAGTTTGGTAACATGGAGCCATCTATGGCTGTCCGTGTTCAAACTGACTTGGTCCACCATTCACCACTTGATATCTGCCAACACCATTTTCCCCTGAGGTTTCTTCTTTGACGAGTGTCTTCAGCCAATGAGGCTGCACGCAAGACAGAAAAGTTGTACTATCGATGTGACATCAGAATGATAGTACAACAACTTTGTCCTTGAACTGTCCTACAGCAAGTTTTCAGGAGCTGCAGAAATGGGTGCAGAATTGAGGGCCCCCATATACTATAAGACACATTTAACAAACCATCACAGCAGAATTCTTTCCCACCTGACTTTTTATTCTATATGTTAAAGGAGCAGTATTTGTCAGTTGGGTATACATTTCATCATGCAGTTTGTTTGTTTTTTGCAATAAGTTATTTCTGACATAATTAGATTCATTGTATGTATATTTTAATTTCTCTCAAACATTTTCAAAAATACAGTACTTTTCCTGCAAATTTAATGATTAATGACTCAAGTCATTACAGATGTCCACTGTTGTTCAAAAAAAAAAAACCTCTTCCCGCAAGGTTATTTTTTCAACTTTACTTGCTAAATTCATACTGTGGAATTATTAAGAGGGTGCTAGCACACATTTCTGGTGGTAAATAGAAATGCACCACACCAAAATACTTAATTTGTTCATAATGGGCGTGGTCAGGACACAGTTACTTTTAAGATCTTTTCAACCCCATATCTTAGCTCAGGATAAAATACAGTGAAAAGAGGAATGGATATAGTGATTTTTTTTAATTTTTTTTCAGAAGTACATTATTACTAGAAAAAATTACTGTATATGCTGATTTTTTTCCCACCTGCAAACACTGCTGCTGTAATTACTTTGCAAACCTGTGGATCCCTGTCTACAGGATCAACCCATTTAGTACATTCCAGCATAACCTTCAGCTAGTCAGACAGCATGGGTAATGCTGAAGGACTGCAACTGTTGGCAAAGTGCACAAAGTGACAACAATCATTCTGTCTGCCACTCTCCCTTTGAGATGCTGCGTATTTTTATAGCTTTATTTCAGCTTTACACATGGTTCCTTTATTTTTTTATAGCAGTTTTCTTTTTTAATCCTGTATTTCATTCGACATGTTGTTAAATTCAACAATTTCTATTCAGTTATTGGAGTACTACAGTCAACATTTGCAAAAACATATGTTACACAAAGTGTTTTGATTGTTGTGTGTAGTCCTAGGGTGTCCTAACCTTTGTTTGCTATTATTTTTTTTCTAAATTTGCCTACTTGTTATATGGCCACTGGGGATCTCCATTCTGGCATTGTTTATTGCTTTTTATTTTTTTACCTACAATGCCCCCTGTCTCATGTGACAGTGATGCATCCAGAACCACTGATTCAGTGAGGAAAAGCTGCTGCAGCAGCAATCTACAGTAATGAGCCTGATGTTCCGGTCTCATTCAAATACCTCTAATTCAACCTTTTTGTTATCTAGGTACAGCCTGCCCCAGGAGGTGGCAGCATCAAAGACAATCAGGGAGTTCAAACTCGCATGGGGCAGACATAAAGGACAAGTTAGGATGAAGGCTGTATAGGGAGGGGGGTCATTTCCAAGGCAGACTAGATGGATCACACAGTCCCCATCTGCTCACGCCTTTATGTTTTTATGTGTCTAGGTCGAGCCAGCAAGAGTAAATGTTTTGTTTTTAATGCTTTTCCTGAAGCTACACACAGCCATAAAAAGCGCACAAATCCCCCCTGGGCATCAATGCTATAATTAGTCAAGACTCTAGCTGTTTTGATGCAGAATAATCCATTCAATTATCCCTCAGTTGTTTGCAAAATAGTAAATGTAGCCTTTATTAGTGCTCATTGAATAAGGAAAATAACTTAAACTCACAGCTTTTATGCTGTTAAAATTGATTGTAAACCAGTACTTGCTGAATCTATGGTCCCAGTTGCATCACTGTCACATGGGACAGGAGGCGCTGTAGGAAAAAAAGGAGCCATGAAAAATGTGAACACAGAGATCCCCAGGGGCCGTAAAACAAGCAGGCATAGAAACATAGAGTTTAATGGCAGATAAAGACCGCTTGGCCCACCTAGTCTGCCCATTTTTCCCTACCTACAGTGTTACTGCAGACCCTACTTGATCTCTGGCTCATTCTTCCCCCATTCCTTTCCACTAAGATTCCCTTATGTCTATCCCATGCATTCTTGAACCCCACCACTTCCACTAGAAGACTGTTCTAGGCATTCACAACTCTTTCTGTGAAGAGGTACTTTCTCACATCTTTCCTGAATCTGCCCCCTCCAACTTCATTGCTAACCCCTTATTCTCGAGGATCTTTTTCTGAAAAATACTTCCCTCCTGTACCTTATTTACTCCTGTTAGGTATTTAAAGGTCTCTATCATATCCCCCCTTCCTCCTCTCTTCCAGGGTGTATATACTGAGGTCATTTAGTCTCGTGTTATAGAACTTTTAATGCAGACCCTGTGCCATTTGAATTGCTCTCCTCTGAACAGCCTCCACTCTGTCTGTCTCCTTCTGAAGATGTGATCTCTGGAATGGAACACAGTACTTTAGGTAAAGTCTCACCAGTGATCTATACAGAGGTGATACCACCTCCCTCTTTCTGCTAGTGATACCCCTTCCTATGTACCCCAGCATCCCACTAGCCCTTCCAATTGCCTTGTAGCACTGCCTGGCCACCTTAAGGTCATCAGATATGATTACCCCCAGGTCTCTTCCCTGTTTGGTGGTAGTCACTACCACTCCTCCCATTTCGTACTCTGTCCCTTTGGTTTTTGTGCCCTAAGTGCATGATTTTGCACTTTTTCACATTGAAATCAAGCTGCCATATCCTTGACCACTCCTCAAGTTTTCGCAGGTTTCTGCTCATCCTTTCCACATACACACTCCTGGAATGTCCACCCTGTTGCAGATTTTGGTGTCATCTACAAAGAGGTAGACCTTCCCTTCCAGCTCCCCTGCAATGTTACTTATAAAGACATTAAAGAGGACCGGTCACAGTACTGATCCCTGAAGCACCCTGCTGGTCACCCTCACTTCTCTATAGTGGACTCTGTCATCTAGCTCTAACCAATTCCTTACTCAGTTTACACCTTTGGACTCAGTCCTAAGCTGCCCAGCTTCCTTACAAGTCTCCTATGTGGAATGGTGTTGAAAGCCTTACTGAAAGCTAGGTAGGCCACATCCAGCACTCCAACTTGATCTAATTCCCTGCTCACCCAGTTAAAGAACACTCTCAGTTTTGTCTGACCTGATCTCTCCCCCCATCCCCCTCGCCCCCCACAAGTCCATGTTGCCTTGGGTCTTGCAGCCTATTGGAGTCAAGATATTCCACAATTCAGGCCCGTCAGCACAGTGGTTGGATTTCTGCTTGCGACGCCGGCGACCTGGGTTCAGGAGTGGACTCAGGTCACTGGAGGGCCGGCCAGGAAAGAAGGCTCGAGCATCCCATGACAGCTTGCCTTCTCCAGGGGGAGGGAGGGGGCCAAAGCCCGCAATTTGTGAGACCCCGAGCAGAGGCTTAAGGTATGGCAAGCCCTGATTGCAGGAAAGACTAGCCATGAAGTGTGGTGGACGTTGGCACGCCGCACCTAGACGTCAAAGGGCACACACCACACGTAGGGAGAAAATCCAGGAGGATAACAACCCTCCGTCTCCGGGAAGACGGGACACCAGGAGCGTGTCCTCAATATGCCTTCACCCGCCTTGACCACCTTGCCCGATGAGACAAGTAAGCATTCGGAGTGTACAGACCCCACCTCGTTATCCGCCCGGGGGGGTATAGCCGCGGCTGTATGGGGCACAGGGTGGCTTGTGGGTGAGGTGTTTGGCAGTGGGATGACTCGCAGGTGCCCCCGAAGAGTCAGAGACTGAGGGCTTATGGAGGGAAAAATAGAAAGTTAAAAGAAAAAAACAAGATATTCCACAATTCTTTCCTTCAGCACTGATCCAAATTTAGAAAAAACTCTTAATAGCCAACAAAGGGAAGAACGCATTAGGACTACACATACAGATTAAAACACTCTGTACAGCATATGTTTTTGCAAATTCTGCCTGTAGTACTCCTTTACGTTTAGCAGCAACATTCTATTTGGCCCCAAACTTTTGTTTCTAAGCCAACACAAGTTTTCGTATTCAACTGTGTAAATTGTTTGCAGTGTAAAATGATTCTGAGAGGACAGGCCTATCAGCCAAGAGGTCCTAGTTTTAAATCCCACCACTCATACTTATTGCTTGGCCTTAAGCAAGTCCCAACAGGGAACATCATTTATAAACAGTATGCCCCCCGCAGCCCTCCCCCCATAGTTTGAAAGTCCATGAAAAGCTATTTTTAAAGGAGGTATTGGGCTTACCCGTAGCTGGCAGCAGACACAAATATCCTCAAGTCTGCACTAGTGTATACTGAAGTTACATTTCCACTATTTTGTGAACCACGTGATGTCCTGCAAGGGGGAAAACTGTGCCTAATGATGCTGTAGTTAGTCACACAGGGCTCCATAGTCAGAAGAGATGCGTGGTGCATCCAGGGATGTGCCATGCATTTCTGGACTTGCGTGGGTCATCGGGGGAGTATGTGGCCATATTCAAAGGCCACTGATGCACCCCACACCCCTGACTGCGCCACTGCACACAATATTGTGATGAGCCTATGCAAACGATGGGTCCCTTGTGCATATGCCGCACATCACAATATTCAATCCCCCCAAGCATAACTATGGCTGGCTGTGCTGGTGGATAGTTACGCCACTGAAACCCTACTTGAACTATGCATGGGGTCAGGTGGTTCCCCTTGCACAGTCTAGGGCTGTGTACAAAGTCCCCGATCTGTGTAAAAATAAAAGAATAACCCTATCCTCATTTCTGTAGTGTAGTGTCCCCCCTCCCAAGCCCCGATCTGTGTGCAAATAAATGAATAACACTATCCCCATTTCCGTAGTGTAGCATCCCCCTTCCTCAGCCCCGATCACCATTATAAAACAAATACATCCCCGATCCCTTTTTTCCAAAGTGTAGTGGCCCCCCACACCCTGCCCAGCCCTGGTCACCGTTATAAAACAAATAAATCCCTGATCCCTTTTTCCATAGTGTGGCGGCCTCCCCACCATCCCCAGTCCTGATTACTGTTAGACAGAAATACACACAATCAAATTTTCCATAGTGTAGCAGGGCACCCCCAGCCCTAATCACCAGTTCAAGGCTCCCAGCCCCAGTCCCCATTCCCCGGTGTTCCCCCAACTCCCCACCTTAGTAGGCAGTAACCCACCACCCTGCTCCCCCCCCCCATCCCAACCTGTGCCGGTGAATGGCACAGCCCTCCACACCCTGCCATGGCCAGCCACAGACTGATGGTTACAGCAGTGCGTGCAGTACAGAGGACATGCTCAACCAGTGAGCATGTCCCTATGTACTGAATGGGCTCCTGTGGCCATCAGTCAGTGGCTGGCCATGGAATGATGGAGAGCTGTGCCAGTGTGCCAGCATGGGTTGGGATGAAGCAGCAAGTGGTGGTGCATGAAGATGAGAGGACTGTCCATGGGGAACAAGGTTAGGGGTTAGAAGCCATGAACCAGTGATCGGGGCTTGGGAGAAGGCCGCTCACACTATGGAAAATGGGATTGGGTGTATTCTGATCTAATGGTGATCGGGGCTGAGGAAGCCACTATACTATAGAAAGGGGATCTGGGATTTAATTGTTTTATAATGGTGACCAGGGCTGGGCAGGGTGGGAGGCCACTACACTATGGAAAAAGGGATAGGGTCCAGTTGTTTTATAACAGTGTTCGGGCCGTGGGGGCACTACACTACAGAAAAGGAGATAGGGTTATTCTAGTAAATTTCTCACTGATTGGGGGGGCTAGCACAGTGCACATCACAAGGGTGTAGCCATGCAAAGGAGCCCATAATGGGCATGTAAATGGCCCCTTTGCGCCCTGCATGCCCAATAGGCTCATTTGCATGTTTGGGCTAAATATCGCACATGGAGGCTGTGGTGCATATAGGTATATACCACGCATTCCCTTATGAGTTATCTTCAGCCCTGCATCCTGGATTCACTGCCCCATCCATGGCACCCACTTGCTGTACTCCACGCATCCAGGTTCCAATAATCAAACAGATTGCACGATCTGTTCGGATCACGAAATCTGTTTGAATATGGCGCCAGAGCCAACCAGCTCATTTTATTTGTGCGGCGCATTGTTTTGCGCGTGCATCCAGATGGCTTTGAATATGTCCCCCTCAGTCACCTTGTGTGACATCCCATAGTTCCACAAAATGGTGGACATATACTATCAATATAGGGCAGACTTAGGGAAATATGGCTACTGCTGCCAGCTACAGATAAGCCAAATAGCTAATGTGAACAAGAGGATCATGGGCTTTCAAACTACGGTATATGAGCACCTTAAACCTTCCTGTGCTGCA
Organism: Neoceratodus forsteri; assembly: GCA_016271365.2. NCBI lineage: Eukaryota > Metazoa > Chordata > Ceratodontiformes > Ceratodontidae > Neoceratodus > Neoceratodus forsteri. The sequence goes on from CM057455.1 coordinate 1,700,977,010, forward strand.
GTGTTCCAATAACAGGCTAGAACCAGAAGCCTGCTGCAGTGGTGGCTTCAGAATGATGGATGATCAAGGCACTGGCACAGTACGGAGGGCTTGTGTCTGGGCAGGTAGGTGGATTTAAATATAAATTATGTTGCCAACTCTCTATCATAGCTGTGCTTGGACACAAATTAGGTTTACCAGGGAATGTCCCTTGTCTGACCCCAGCCTGGAGCTGCACATGCCCTGCTAAAAGTGAGATGTTGCATATCAGCTGGGCTTTCTTGGCTAAATCAACTGAAAACTTAAAATAATTTATAGTAGGATTAACCAGCATAGCCCGCTAAAAAGTTGGATAGAAAAGCTGCAATATACAGAGTGTTGATTTTAAGAACAAATGTATAAAGTGACTAAAACTGTTCACACCATCTATCCTGTTTCAGTGCATAGTTTATAGAAGTTGTTTCATATTGCCCTTACTTATATATTGTGAAATGAAGCAAGTTATGATGCTGATGACATGTAATTTGTCAAATTTCACCATTTAACAGGTATAGAAGCTGTAAGTATAACAAATTTTACATTAAAAAATAGTTTGTTTTTTTTAAAAGTGGGACATGGGTTGTGTTAGGCTTTATAAATACAGTTTTATTTTATTTTTTGTACATTTTTAAAAAGAAAAAAATAAATGCCTAAAATTATTTGTGTAGTCAGTCTTTTGTTTAAACATTTTCAGAAAAGTGTTCACCCATGTTTTTTAAGGCTGCAGCATAATATTTCTAAGTGCATTTCATAGGAGGTGTATAACTATTTATGAGCTATAACTTGAGGGGCAAAAGGATTTAGGGCTGTTGTGGCAGGCCAGGACTACTGGGAGGAGGCACCCCTAGCAGTGGTAAGGGATGAAGTGGCGGTCCTCTGTAGGAGAGGCTTCAAGGTGGGAGGCAGAGGACCCTAGCTGAGGAGGAAGCAGCTTCTGGAGGGGGACTCGACTGTGATGGGAGTAGACTTGGTAACAGAAAGTGGGGGAGAGAGAGGCACTGTAAGGTGCCTACCAGGTGCCACAGCTCAGAGGGATAGGCAGTGGATCCTAAAGAATGCTAGGGCGACAGGACAGGGGGAGCTGGATGTCATTGTCCACCTGGGAACTAATGACCTAGCAAGGGATGAAGCAGGATAAGTTCAGGGAACTGGGGAGGAGTCTAAGGCAAGTAGCATGCATGGTGGCTTTCGCAGAGGTGCTGCCTGTCTACGACTGGGGGGAGGATAGGGTACTCCACCCCAGGAGCTTAAATTCGTGGTTAAAGGAATGGTGCAGAGAAGAGGGGATTCTGCTACATTGGGAGGGATATGAGCCTATACAGAGGTGATGACCTGCATTAGTCTGGGATGGGAACCGCTTGTCCTCAGTGGACAGTTTAAATGTTACTTTGATGAACATTTAAACTAGTTGAGGGAGACGTGGCAGAAGGAATAAGAGAGGCATAATCTGCTGCCCCCACAGACTAAGGCAGTAGGAAGGGAGGATCTGAGGGGAGTAGTGTAACTGGACCAGTAGTGAAGTAGAGGACAAAAGGAACAGGAACAAAAGTTTAAAAAAGAGAAGGGAAAAGGAGGTGAGGCACAAGTGAAGGAAGGAAGGAGAGTTGCAGGCAGAGTGGGAGCAAGGTGTGGAGGGCTATGTGTGCAGATGCAAGGAGATTTGGAAATACAATTCCAGACCTGGAGGCCATCATGGTGGAGGCAGACCTGGATATTGTGCTAATTATTGAGTCATGTTGCACAGGCAGCCATGACTGGGACATGACCGTACTAGGTTACACTCACTTCAGCAATGATTAACCACCATGTCCCACTGAAACACTGGACAGAAAAGCTGCAATACAGAGTGTTGATTTTAAGAATAGGTGGAGAGGAAGGGATATGGGTTGTGCTGTATGTAAGGGAGGGTATGAAAGCAATGGAAATGCAAGGAAGCCAGGTGGAAATAATGGGTTGGAGGTACTGTGGATCACCCTGGCAACAGGAGCTGAAGTCACTATTCATACTGAGTAATATACAGACCTCCAACACAGGGGGAGGAACTGGATGAGGCACTGGTGGAAGCCATCAGCACAATAGCAGAAAAAGGGGAGATGCAGCTGATTGGGGACTTCAGTCTACTGGATGTAGATTGAAGCCTCCCAGCAGTAGTGTCAGCTAGAACGGGACATCCTGGACTCCCTGTATGACTTGGTATAAAAGAACAGAAGAAGGCCAAAGCCCATCCAGACTGTTCCCCACACATTGTGGGACTTTTTAGAAGTATTAATAATTTTCCCTAATCCAGTCATCAAGTTTATTTTTAAAAGTGGTGATATTTTCTAAGTCAATCAAATCCTATGGTAAGGTATTTCATATTCTCGGAGCTCTGATTCTAAAGAAATTACCCCTTTTATTAGTTTTAAAGGAATTCACCTCAAGTTGTCTATTATGTAGCCTTGAAACTAATCTTCAATTAGAATATGACAGCCCACATTGCTTCATAAGGTCAGGTGACTGAAGTAATTTATAGATTAGGAGCATGTCACCCCTTATTCTCCTATTTTGAAGTGAATGGAGTCCAGTGGTTTTAAGTCTTGAGGGATAATCAAGGCATGCCAGCCTGGGTACCATTCTGATGGCTCTCCTCTGGACCTGCTCCAGCCGAGCCCTACCACCTTTGAGACAAGGGTTTCAAAAGGGAGCCCCATAGTCCAGGTAAGGCCTGATGTAAGTCCTATACAAGTGTATAAGGCATTGCTCAGAGCGATTTATGAATGTTCGCTTGATTTGCCTCAAAAGTCTATTTGCCATGTTGGTGGTTTTAGTACAGTGATCCCTTGGTGTAAGTTTATTATTAATAAATATGCCCAAATCCTTCTCACATGTAGATGTTTTGAGTGGTAATTTATTCAGATAATAAACATTGTTTGGATTATTTTTACCAAAGTGAATAACAACACACTTGTCTTGATTGAAATACATATCATTATGTTTGGCCTATTGCTCAATTTTCTCCAAGTCAGAAACTAAAGATGCTAGATTGTCTCGATTATTAACCCTGCCCCCTAGTTTCGTATCATCAGCAAACTTTGACATATAATTATTAGGCCCTGGCTGTAGGTCGCTTATGAAAAGATTAAATAGTGTGGGTCCCAAAACCGATCCCTGGGGGACTCCACTTGACACAGTGCCCCAATCAAACAGTACAGCATTAATCCTAACCCTTTGTGTTCTGTCGGCCAACTATTCAGAAGCCCACCTTACTAAACTAGGGGACAGGCCCATATTATTCATTTTTGCTATGAGTTTACTGTGTGGGACTGTAGGGGGTGTTTCTCAGGCAACTAGTAAGTGAGCCCACCTGTGATGGGGCAATATTGGACCTAGTGCTCAAAAACAGGGACAGTATTGCAGACATCAAAAGTGGGAGGCCACCTGACAACCAACAATCACCATACAGTGTGATTCAACCTTCAGCATAAGGACAATAATGAAGGCAAACCACACAAGAACAGAGGTCCTGGACTTCAGGAGGGCAGATTTAAAAAAATGGGTGAATTCCTTGGGGATAACCTGGGTGGGGTGGAGGAACAGTGGGCCAAATTATGGAAGAGCATAGTGAAGGTAACAAACCTCTATGCAAAAGAAGTGAGCAAAAACAGGAGGAAAAAAAGACAGCTATGGTCCTCAAGGGAAGTGGCTGCAAATGTTAAAACTAAAAGGGTAGTATTCAGGAGGTACAAAGAGACTCCGAGCGAAGAGGATAGGGAGGTGCACCAGGAGAAGCAGAGGGGAACAAGGAAAGGGGTGAGGGGCACAAAGGTGCAAACTAAGGAAAGGATTGCTAAGGGGAAGGAAGGCCTTTTTTTTAGGCACATTAGTGAAAAAAAGGGGAGGGATTGTGAGGTCAAGAAAAAGGGTCGGGGCTGTGCTGAGGAGGATCAGAAAAAAGCAGATATTCTGAATGAATATTTGTGTTCGGTCTTTTTTTGTAATAAAATGTTTTATTGAGAACTTTTGACAGGAACATACAAGTAATATTTGGCAAAGAATATACAAGTAATGGCAGCAGTAGACAGCTCATATTAAATCAATGCAGGATACCAGGATAAGCAGGAGTTGAAAAATATGATAATGGCTTCAGCCCTGCATTACAGGATTAAACAAAGCAAAGGTCTGTTGAATTAATAAAATATAAACAGCACTGATTCATGTACATTAACTGAGAACAATTAATAAATTGATCGAGGTACAAATTCTGCATCGGTTTCTAATTTATATAGAGTCCACTTTCTCCAGATTTTCTCAAAGACCAGTAGATGAATTAAGACATGATAAATTCTTTTTTCTAACTGATATATAGAATCTATGATAGTAATCCACGGGGCTACCATGGGTGGGTGAGGCTTAAGACAAAGCTTGGTTATCACTTTCTTTGCCCCATGAGCAAAATAAAAACAATAAGTAGCTTAAGCTGTCTCCCTCTGAGATATAGGGTATGTGGGACAACATACTTTAAAACCAACATAGGGTTGAGGGAGCCCGAACAGTGAAACAGGCCTTCTAAGATTTGTGTAACGTCTGTCCAGTAAGGCTTTAATAATGGGCATCCCCAGAAAATATGGGCATTGTCTGCCTGGAATTCCCACAGATCCTCCAGCATTTACCAGCCTGCTCTCCCATGTATTTCATCTGAAGAGCTGGTGTTCTAAAAAAAATACGTGTCTGACACTTCCATACACATTCTTTAAGATAGGGAGCCACCGAAAGTTTATATGTGGGCAGGGCATATTTAAACCAATATTTCTCCTCATAATGAACTTGGAGATTTGCCATCCATTTACGAAGTACCATGCTGGTGGAATCCTTGGGCCTGATCCCACAGGATGGCATAAATCTGGCCCACTAAATGATCCATCACCCCTCCCATTGGTGGAACTGAAGTTGTGCAAAAAGCTCCTATGGTGGGTCAGGGAATCAGGTAAGATTTGAATACTGTTTAGTTGAGTATAACCAGATTTGTATGTAACTGAAATGATCCATTGCTGGGAGATCATATGTATCCCACTGTACCCAGAAGGGGAGCACTCTTCTAACATCTAGGAGTTGATGGAGATATATGAATCCCTGTCTGGCCCAGTGCTTTAAAAAGGGATAAACTTTATTCAGGGGGTTAGTTTGGACTAGGGTAAATAAAAGAGGTTCAAAGCCTCCAAAGGAGCTGCTGCAGCAAATACCATGCCAGGTTTGAAGTATTGTTGTCGTATGAGAGAAAAATGTAGTAAGTAGGAGATTACCCCAGAGGAGAGGCATGAAGTATGGAAGAGATGGCCTGAAGATCATTTAATACAAATTCTATATTTTTCCATTGGGCTGTATAATTATTGGATGTCCAGAGGCAAATTATTCTAAGCTGGCAGGCCGCAGCATATAACTTTTGAAAGTTTACACCCCCTTCTTGGAGAGTTGCAAAACAGAAAGTCTAACTCTCGGCCATCCACCTCCCCAGAAGAATCTAGACAGTAGTTTATTTCAGGCCTGAAAATAATTTCTTGTAGGCATCATAGGGAGAGTTTGCAGTAATATAAAATGCTGGGTAGGACATTTTGTTGAATTGCTTCCTCCTCATTCAGGAAAATTTAGGTGGAGGTGGTACCACCGTTCCAGATCTTTGGAGATTCCAAGCCAGATTTGCAGAGCCCTCGTAACTCAGCACAAGTGGGTCTCCACTTATGAAACCACAGTTTTTCTCCACAGCTAAGGTATTTTCAAAAGTGAAGCTGGTTTGGGACTGGCTCCGTGATTTATGGCAGCTTATGAGTGTTGTTTTCCTGCAGCTGTAGAAAATTGTTATGGCCGGCGGGACCAGGTGTAACATCTCCCGCTGCTGTGGGAGACTGAAAATATAAATCTCCACAACTGCAGAGATTTCAGCCCACAACTGAAGTTGTAGAGTGGTACTTAGTCCCAATTCGGTGTGAAACTCCAGCCCTCCCTTGGTAAGTGGTTCATAGTTAAGGATATCCAGGTGATCTGGGTTTTTGGTAATTTGGATGCCTAGATATTTTAGGAACACATTTTCCACTGGAGTTTTAACTGAGCTCAAAGGGCTGAATCAGGGAGATAGTGGAAAGTTAATAGTTTAGTTTTATATGTATAAATGCAAAAACCCGCTAAGATTTTGAACTGTTTAGTAGGTCATATGTGGCAGCTATAGAGGTAGTAGGATCTGTGACTGTTAGCAGGATGTCATCTGTAAGGAGTGCAACCTTGCAATCCCTGCCATCTAGGGGTATACCTTGCACCTGAGGGGACTGCAGGATAGGAGCTGCAAGTGGTTTTATGTAAAGGGTGAATACAGCTGGCAAGAGGGAGCAGCCTAGTTGGATGCCCCTCCCCAACTCAAAGGCCTGTGAAAAGAAGCCATTGACTCTAACATAGGCCTGTGGTCAATGATAAAGGGCTTTCAACAGTCTGATGAACTCGACGAGAAATCTAAAATTATCCTGGGCATTCTGTCATCGAGGCATAGGTCAGGAAGCATACAGAAAACCCAGGAGCAGTTGCAAAATTCCACAAAACTGTTTATTTGTAGCTGCAGTAACATAAAATAAAATAAACCTGTTCGGAATAACTATATGCAGAAGCAAAATAAAATCTCTTGTATAAAAAATCTCCCTTGCAGCTCAGCTTAGCTGTTTTTATAAGTCTTTTTCAACCCCTATCCTTTGCAAGCATCCTGTTCTTTATAAACTTCAGGAGCTGCTAGAACATTCAGAGCTTCCTGAGGTCCCTCCAGCCTTTGCACTCAAATAACCTCTGGCTTTTTACAGTTATCTCAAATTATAAATACATATACACTTCAACAGCAACACTAAACATTTTCTAAATAAAAGAGATCCCAATATCAGCTGCATTTCCATACATTGATTCTCATATTCTTATATTACCAGATGTAGATATGCAAGGGAGAAAAACAGACAACAAGAGAAAACTGAGAGATAGAGGCAAAGAACTGCGAGACTGTTGGGTTGATCAAGTCCGAAGTCTCACAGGAAAATTTGAGCAACCAGACAGAAAAGGAAAGAATACACATCCTTGCATTTACACACTTTCTTCATAACAAATGGGACAGGGTCCTATTCTACCCTGTCACATATACCCTCCTCTTTAAGAGGGAACTTGTTTTATTAAACAGGTTTCCAAAACTTTCTATTCTCTAATAACATTTTCTACTTTCAGAAATTAAGCATATTTGCATCCATTTTTTTACCAGAACAGCAAAAATTACAGTTCAAACCCTTACGTTTTTCTTCTTTTTAACCATCAGAACCCTCAATTCCTGATCCATATCTTGACAGAAAATCAGCATTACTGTTCTCGTTACCAAATTTGTGACTCGCAGAGAATTTAAATAGCTGCAGTGCCAGGTACCACCGTGAGATTCTGGAATTTTTCTCTTTCATCTGGTTAAGCCAACAGAGAGGATTGTGATCTGTTACAAGAACAAAATCAGTTCCCAATAAATAAAACTTAAGGGACTCCATGGCCCACTTTGCTGCTAAACACTCCTTTTTGATAGTGGAGTACCTTATCTCTCTGTCATGCAATTTCCTACTTAAGTACAGAATAGGATGTTCTGTCCCATCTACATTTTGGCTTAGGACAGCACCTAGACCTACCTCAGATGCATCTGTTTGTAACAGAAATGGTTTCTCAAAGTCTGGGCTTTTTAAAACAGGTGCTGAACATAATGCAGCCTTTATGGTTTGAAAAGCTTCATCACACTCTAGGGTCCATTTCACATTATTTGGGTACTATTTCTTTGTGAGTTCAGTGAGGGGAGTAGCTAGCTCAGCAAAGTTGGGAACAAATATCTGATAATAACCAGCCAGCCCTAAAAATGACCTGACATGTTTCTTTGTTTTAGGTAGTGGGCTGTTGCCTACAGCTTCTATTTTAGAAATCTCTGGTTTGACTTCTCCATTTCCCAACACATAGCCCAAATATCTAGTTTCCTGCATGCCCGATGCACATTTAGTACGATTAATAGTCAGACCTGCATTTTTGATAGCCTGGATATCTGCTTGTATGTGTTCCACGTGACTTTTCCAATCTGGACTGTACGCCATGACATCATACAGGTACGCAGCACAATAACCAGTGTGAGGGGAAAAAATGACTTCCATGTACCACTGGAATGTAGCTGGCGCACCATGAAAACCAAAGGGCATGGTGGTGAACTGATAGAATCCTGTAGGGGTAGCAAATGCAGTTTTATCTCTGGATTCTTTAGCTAAAGGTATTTGTCAATAACCCTTGGTGAGAGTGAGGGACAGGGTACTGATATACTTTGCACTCCCTGTCTGTCCACCAAATCATCTATTCTGGGCATAGGATAACTATCAAATTCTGACACTTGATTAAGTTTCCTATAATCAAGGCAGATTCCAACACCCCCTTTTTTTTGTTTACAATTGCCATGGGAGATGACCAAGTACTCCTCGACTCCTCAATGATACCCAGTTCTTTCATTTTTTGTATTTCCTTAACCACATCAGCTTTTAACCGCTCTGGCAACCTGTATGACTTTTGTCTAATAGGACGAGCATTCTTTGTCACTATTACGTGCTCAACCCCTTTTGCTCAGCCTGGTACCTTGGTAAAAGTAGTGTTAAATGTCTTTAGCATATTACGGATGTCTGCAGTTTGTTCTGAGGTTAAGGAAACATTCATCTTTACAGCATCAACATTTACAGTTTGTTCCAGTCTATCATAAGCTACATCAATATCTTCTTTATCAGCTTCTGGTAAAACTAGCAAGGCAGTTTTTGGCATTTTTTCAACCCATTTCATGAGGAGGTTAGCATGGTATATCGTAGAAGGATTTTTCTTGTCAGGGGTCTCAATCTCATAGTTAACAGTGCCAGTACATCTAAGAACCTTATATGGCCTTTGCCAGTTCATTAACAACTTGTTTTCTGTTGTGGGTAACATTAGCAAAACCTTTTCACCTGGCTCAAAATCCTTTTCTTTTAACCCATGGTCATAATATACCTTCTGCTGGTTTTGAGCCTCTTCCTGATTACTATGGGTAATTTCAGCATATTTTGCCAGTTTTTTCTTAGAGCACACATATAAGAAGATATAGATTGTTTCTGAGTGGGGTTATCTTCCCACGTTTCTTTTATCACATCCAGTGGCCCTCTTGGTTGCCTACCATACAGCATTTCAAATGGTGAAAACCCTGTTGATGCCTGTGGCACTTCTCTGTAAGCAAATAGTAGGTAAGGCAAGTATTGGTCCCAATCTTTCTCTTCTCCTTTTACAACCCTTTTTAACATGCGTTTTAGGGTTTGGTTAAAATGCTCAACAAGACCGTCTGTCTGAGGGTGATAGGGGAGGTTCTTATGGCAGTGATACCTAGCAGTCCGTACAGCTCCTTAAGCAGTGCAGCACCAAAATTACTACTCTGATCAGCAATAATTTCTTTAGGTATGCCCACTGTGCTGAAAAGTTTGGCTAGCTCTGCTGCAACTTTTGGGGCTGTAACAGTACACATTGGAACTGCTTCTGGGTATCGAGTAACATAGTTGCATACTACCAGGATAAATCTATTACCCTTTTTACTTTTGTCTAAAGGACCAACCACATCCATTGCAATTCTCTCAAAAGGCACATCTATTAAGGGTAGGGGTACCAGGGGCACCTTGTCTTTTGTAGTGACTTGGCTATTTTCTGACACTCAGTACAGGAATTACAATAGGTAGCAACATCTTCATGAATTCCAGACCAGTAAAATCTTTACAGCAATCTGGCAAGAGTGCGTTCCCTTCAGGGTGTGTTCCCTCCCTGAGTGACCAGCCATAGGATTATCATGTGCTATCTGTAACAACTCTGTTCTATACTTCTGTGGTATAACCAATTGTTCTGTCTGTTCCTGTGTCTGAGGTTTAACCCAAACTCTGTATAGTAACATTTTATAAACATTGGTCCACCCTGTTTTGGTTTTACCCCTAGCTGCTTGAAAAAACCCTGGAGAGAAACACCATTAGCTTCTTCTGAAAGAAAATCACAATCAGTTATCAATTTAGTTTCAGCATTTTCACATTTTAACCCTTCATGTCCATCAGTCATTTGTTGCCACAGTTTCTTCAGGCTTTGTCTTTCTTTCCTGGATTTCCAGATCTTGGAGCTGTGCTCAAACAAGTCCAAATCAAAATCACTGAAAGGAAAAGTGTCTCCACCATCTGAAATTTCCTTTGCCTGAGCTCATCACCACAGCTGCTGAACCATCAGGACTTACTCCCTCATTGATCAATTCAGTAAATCCTGGAAAGTCATTTCCAATAATCACAGGTACAGGTGACTTTGGTACTACCCCCACTTTCATTTGGTGTGACACATCCTTAACTGTCAGAGTCATTTGGCTTTTGAGATAGTATTGAGTGTCCCCATGGATGCGGATAACACCAGTACCTGGTCCTTTTGCACAGTGTTTTCCCAGCACTTTAACATGCACTAGAGTCTGTCTGTTTCCTGAATCAATGAGTCCCTTTACAGTCTTATTCTCCACCTTCACATCTGTTAGGTACTTGCCCCAATTTGCCAAGGACAGATCTGTTCCAGTGCCACTATCCTTACTATGACAGTTTCTTACAAAATGGCCTGGCTTATTACAGTTATAGCAGATAATGTCTTTTGGCATAGATTTGTTACCCCCACCAGAGTTCTTAGCAGGCTTGGAATTTTAATGGGAAAAATAGTTTCTTACTGGTGCTTGGCTGTTACCTCACTGCTGTGGCATCTGTCTGGCCATTTGGTAGTTCTCAACCAAAGAAACATCTTTTTCACCATTCTCTGGTCAGTGTTTCTTTACCCACAGCTGCACAGCTGTAGGCAAGATGTTGATGAATTGCTCCATGACAATGTGTCGATGATCTGTGGGACTGTTTTGCTCTCTGGTTGGATCCACTTCATCAGGAGTTCTCGGAGTTCGGTGAAGGCTTCTCAAGGATTGCCAACTGAGTTGTACCTCAGAGATCGAAATCTCTGCCTGTAGGTCTCTCTGTAGATGTCGTACCTTTTCAGGATTTCGCTTTTCACCAGGTCAGTTTTCTGACTGTGCAATGTCCATACTGCTATAGGCAAGCTGGGCTTTCCCTGTTAGGTAGGGTACCAGTCTGATTGTCCATTGCTGTTTTGGCCACTGGCAGACTGTGGCAACTCTTTCAAAGGTTGTCAGGTATGCCTCAATATCATCTGAGGGACACAACTTTGTAAGTTTAGTAGCTTTTAAGTTGCTTGCATTTTGTTGCTCATCTGAATCCATGCTGGATCCTCTGCCATTGATAGCTTGCAAGGCATCCAGCCATCGCTGCTTCTGTCGCTGCATCTTTTCTCTCATCTGTTGCTTCTGTCACTGCATCTCTTTGCTCCTTTGTGCTTCTAAATGCTGAATCTCTTTTTCTCTCTGAGTCTCAGTCTCTTTTTGTTGTATAGCCCACCATTTGAAAAAGTCCATCAGGCTTTCAGGTTCTGTCATTGCCTGTCCTTTTTCTATAACTTGTACTGGCTGTACAATCTCAGACTGGACTTCTATTGTAGCTAGTTTGGCTGCCATTCTCCTGGTAACCACTCCGGGACTTGCTGCTACAGAATCCATACTTTTCTCTGTGCTTCCCTGGTACTAGGTCCAGTATCCATGCACAAATCTCCTGTTTTAAGGTATGCACGGCATAAATCCCACTTCTCACACCATCTGTCATTGAGGCATAGGTCAGAAAGCATAGAGAAAACCCAGCAGCAGTTGTAAAATTTCACAAAACTGTTTTTCATAGGGTTTATTTGTAGTTGCAGTAACATAAAATAAAATAAACCTGTTCAGAATAACTATATACAGAAGCAAAATAAAATCTCTTGTAAAAAAAATCTCCCTTGCAGCTTAGCTGTTTTTATACATCTTTTTCAACCCCATCTTTTGCAAGCATCCTGTTCCTTGTAAATTTCAGGAGCTGTAAGAACATTGAGAGCTTCCTGAGGTCTCTCCAGCCTTTGCAAAAGGCTCAGGCATTTGCACTCAAATAACCTCTGGCTTTTTACAGTTATCTCAAATTATAAATACATATACATTTCAACAGCAACACTAAAACATTTTCTAGACAAAACAGCTTTCAAGGCATCCTAAAAAATTCTGGGAGTGACATCTTGGGTGTCATTTTCCAAGAAATAAACTTCTGTTCAATCTTCACAGTGCACAAGAAGGGGGATGGTCTCCATAAAAACAGCAGGAACTCTGGGGGCAGGATAATTATATGCTGCAGTTATCTTATGGTTCAAAACACAATGGTACATCATCAAGGGGATTATTATGTGAACAAAAGAGAGGCAGAGAGTGGAAGAACTCTGTAAGGGCAGAGTAAAACACCATAGGAATATCAGGGAAGACTCAATGAACTCATGTTTTTTTTTCCTATCCTTAACATCAATGTATAAAAGAAAACAAGGGACCTGTCCTCCAGAGAGTACATGATAAGACTGTCCAGTCTCTCCCCCATATGTCTTACCCTGGATCATTTTAAAAGCTCTCATCTTTTTTTCTATCACAACATTATTTTGTCCACTCCTTCGTGGACCCGGCAGGGGCTATGACCCCCCCAGGGGTACGTCCTCCAGCCCATCGGGGCCATCATGAGTCCTGCCGGGTCCCGATATTTTTTCTCCATTTTTCTCCCCTGTCTCCTCACCCGAGCAATGGGTACAGCAGCTGTCTCCGTGTCCGCCTCTGCAGAGGCAACCAAGCACACCTAGGCACGGGTCGAACCGCTTCTTGTACTGACACACGCAGCACACAAGCCCCCAATCCCAAGGAAGGAGAGCAGTCCTCTGGATGATCAATCCTTACCTCCCCCAGCCAACCCCCGAATGACCTGAGTCCATTCCTGAACCCGGGTCACCGGCGTGGTGTCCAGTGCCTCAGCGCCACTGGGCTGGCTGCAATAGCTCTCATCTTAATAGTCTATAACCTCTCACTGTCCTTCTTCAGATGTGTGTTCTAAACTGGCACCCAGTACTGCAGATGCAGTCTAACCAATGGCCTAGAAAGTAACCATATCACCTCTTTGCTGTGGCAAGTGAAACCCCACCTGATGCATGCATCCCAGCATCCTGCACTGGACTTTATTGTAGAAACTGCCTAAGAAATTTTCCTTGCTGACAGCTCAGTGCAGGGACTGCAGGAGGACCCCCATCATTTGGGAGTCCTCACCCAGAGCCAAGGGGGGAACTTGCTAACCCCTCCCAAGTGGGACTCACTGTCTCAGGGTGTCACCGGTGCTTGCTGGGGTGCTAGGGCACCTGCGACCCATCGGGGAAGCCGGGCTGCAGAGCCACTCCCAGGTCTGGGCCTTCTGGGGCTGGTGTCGTCTTACCACAGAGCTCTGCAATGGGCCAGAAGCGGCTGAAGGTGACAAGCGGCCAGAACTGCTATCAAGGTGACCAGCTGCAAGATCCTAGAGCAAGTTTCATCCACTCAGTGGGATCCTGGCCAGCTTGTTTTTGTTGCTGCACTAATCCAAGGAGCTCCATTTTCCCCCTGTGCTGAGATCAACAAACTGTGAGTACCCAGAACCTGATTCCTGGGTGGGGAAATGGGAGTTTGTCTGTGTTCAAAACTAAAGTTTCTACAATTTCAGGTGCCAACAGCCAGCCAACCTGCAGCATGGATCAGGCTTGCACCTAGTGGGTACAGGGACACTGGTACCAGTGGGGGAGGGCTTGGCCTGAGGGCCCACATGTTAAAGTTGCATATTGCACTAACCTTCTTTTTGCCTTCACAGCTACCCTATGTCCAGGTATCCCCATCTCTGTTCCTTACCCCAAGCTGTGAATTTGTTGTTTAAAACTGCTGTGGTAGTGAAATTCATTGCATCTGCTTACTGCTGAGATATATTGTTGATGGTGGAACAAGGTATTGGGGGACACAGTGTGCAGAGTGGCTGGTTGGGGAGGTGGGTAGGCACAGTATCCAAGGGGCTGTGCCAAGTGGATACCTGGCCCACTAACACATTACTCTGGCGGAGGCATCATGCTATTATCATTATTTCTGGGAACAAACTCCCAATTGTCACTGTAGCAGGACCCAAGCCCCTTGCCTGGCATCAGAGACAGCTGGCAAGGGGGAGTAGCCCACTGGCATATGGCACCGGGGATGCATAATATTGGAGTTCTATAATGCTATATGATTTTTTTTCTGCACATGTAACTGTTTTCTACTCACTGTAGTATCTGTGATGTTAACATTACTCAGTGCAGGAAAGCAGCAACTAAAGACAACAAGATGCTGGTGTGTATTGTGAGAGGAATCTCGTCCAGAAGAAGGGAGGTGATCCTGCTTCTGTACCAGTCACTAGTCAGTCCACACTTGGAGTACTGTGTGCAGTACTGGCATCCATTCCTGAAGAGGGAGATCAGATTACTGGAGGGGGTACAGCACAGAGCAACTAGGATGATCCTGGGATAGAAGAATAAATCCTACGAGGACAGGCTGAGTGAATTAACTATGTACACCCTGGAGGAGAGGAGGGATAGGAGGGATATGATCGAGACCTTTAAATACTTGAAGGGGATAAACAAGACAAGTATAGAGGGGGTCTTTAGGTTGAGAAGGGGGAGGGACATGAGAGCATGATCTCAGATTGGAGGGGAGAAGATATAGAAGAGAGATGAGACATTGTTTCATGGAGAGGATTGTGGCTAAATGGAACACTGAGGAGGTGGTATCCTGTAAGACAGGCAGTTTTAAAAGGGGATGGGACAGAGTGAGGGGGGTAACAGTGAGGGGGAGGGGCAGCTGCAATGTAAGGGTGCTAGCTGCATATTCGAGCAGACTTGATAGACCATGAGGTCGGTTTCTGTCGGCAGATTCGTATGTTTGTATTACTGACATCTTATAAATTCTGTATATCTCTTTTGCCTTACTACCCAGGTCATGTCTACAAATGTGCTAAACCTTAGTCCAGCGCACCTACCTAGTTATCAAAATAAGTAAATAAACATTAAACCCAAACTCCAGCCAATATATGGTTACACAAGTCCAGATTTGGCATAAATTATTACATAAAATGTCCACAATTTCTGAATTCTTAAAAAACAGTGTTACTTGGAATCATTTTCAATTTCAGTGGAGCTCTACTTAAAGTGTTTCATCAGATGAGGAACTGGAATTTTTAGTTGACAGTAAACTATAGGCATGTGGTCCAGTGGTTGGAGCACTAAACTGTAAAACTAGAAATCACAGGCTAATAGTGTCAGCATCCCATAGGCTCATTGTGTGGCACTGAACATGCTACTGTCTAATGGGCCTCTCAAAAATCATTTTAAGAGGAAGCTGGACCCTTGTGAAAATAATATAGTGTATCTCAGCTGGGCTATCCTGGGAAAATAAATATTAAATCATATAGCTACAGTATATATACTGACTTTACCTAATAAAAAATAGTGATACTATCATGTATCCGTGTCTCTTTTCACAGTAAGAGAGGTTTTCTCTGTCTGATTTGATAAGCACCTTAGAATGAATCCTTTAATAAAGGTATATTTCACAATGAGACTATCAGTGCAGACACTTGACCTGATTTTTCTTACCCTCACCCACTCTGCATACAGTGATTGTGTGGTGGGTCAAATGAACCAATTTAATTCACCATGTGCTGTCGAAAAGGAAGGCGTTCCCTGTTCTTCATACATGCTTCCATTCCATGCCAGTCCAGCTGTGCTCAGGGGTTTTGTGCTGGCCTTTTAATTTTAATGAGCCAAAACTCTAACTTCTATGTTGCTGAATGCTGGCTAAATAAGACCCAATAGCCCTCTCACTAGTCCACCCTCTCCCACTGCACCTCCGATCAGATGCCAACATCATTCAGTTGATCCCTAGTCTCTCCCAAACTCATTCTCATTACATAAACCCCAAAACCATTAAATACCAGTATTTATTGTTCATCGGGGACTACTGGCCCACTGCATCCTGCCTCTAACCTGCACCATTTGCATGGGAGAAGTCTCAGTCCCAATTCCTGGAATCATAAACAGGAAGCACAGAGTCAAATGCTCTACATGTTGCCTGCAAGGCCTTTCAATGACTCCATATACTCAGATTGCATTGGGTAGTTTCAGAACTGCTGTAAACTCATCTAGTGTGTTTACAGCAGTCCTGTGCCCATTTAGTGCAACCAATGCCACAGTACAAGCCTACAGCTGATGGGTATGGGACTGTGTGTATCTGATAAAGAGAGGGGACATGCTCCCTGAAGAATGGTAAATAATAATATTGATGGTACTGTATATTAAACTACTGCTGGGAGGGGATGGAGTGTTTGATGGAATGGTGTCAAATATGTGAGAATGGTCATGCTTGCAGTTTGTACATTACATCAGCATTGTCCTACAAGAGTAAGATGATTTGCTTCATCAGCAGGTTTCAAGTGGCAAGGTTTAGGCAGTTCTCGATTCTGTACAGTGAGCCACATTTCTAGTGGGTCAGTTAAGGATCTGATCCATGTGATGTTCAAAGGATAGGTGCTGATCCAGCCAGACTGCAAGGTATGTGAATACCTGGATATCCTTGAAGAGCTGTCCAGCTAAGGGCCTCTGTATATTTCACCTCAACATCAGGAGCCTCCTCCCCAAACTGGATGACCTCACCGTCTGGGCCACCCAGTATAACCCAGACACACTCTGCATCACGGAAACCTGGCTATCTGCCAAAATCCCCCAACCCTCCTTGGCCATCCCAAACTACATCCTTTACCGCCAGGACTGGAGCAAGCGAGGCGGGGGGTGGCTCTGTACATCAGGGATTCCATTCCATGCTCCATTATATACAAGGAATCCTGCCCCTCCTCCCACGAAACCATCATCATTCACCTATCCTTTTCCTCATCCAACCCCCTCTACATTGGGGCTCTGTATGCCCTGCCAAAGACTTCACCTGACTCCCTTTTAAAGGCCATCTCAGTAATTTCCTCAGGCACTACAAGTGGTGAACTCATACTATTAGGCGACTTCAATCTCAACTGGCTCTCCTCCTCCACCAAACCCACTGCCCTAAGGACAGAAGCCCTAAATCTCTCCCAGCTAATCCAGGAACCTACCCATCTAAACCATCGGTCCCAAAATCACACCCTTCTGGACTGGATTTTATCCACCCATCCCCACAGGATCTCTTCATCCAGCATCTCCTCTGATGCCCTTAGCGACCACTGCGTCACTTACTGCATCCACAAAATCCGCCCCCCCCACTCTCACCCCAGATTTATCTGGTCTCTCCCCCTACACCTCCTCAATGAATCTGCCCTGCTGCAGGGCCTAACAAACGCAGACTGGTATCCAGTCTTTCCCGCCAGATGTTGACCTTGCCCTATCCTACTTCTGCAACATCTTCCAACGTACCTGGGACCTCCACGTTCCCCTCAGGAAAGCAAGAGTGAAAAGGCACCACCACCCCGGATCACATTCAACCTTATCGCATTGTGTTGAGCCAGGGACTAGGCATGGAGAAAATACAAAGCCATCCATACCACTCGAGACCTCCAGTCCTACAAACACCTCAGAAATAAATGCACTAAAGCTATTCGGCAATCCAAATCTTCCTACTTCCAAGCACAACTCACCCAGAACCAAAACTTCCCCGCGTCCTTCTGGAAGGTAATGAACTCCATTATCAACCCCCTTCTAAGCAGACTTGCCCTGTCCTTAACAATGATGGCAGACCAGTTTTAGATCCTGCTTCAGTGCTACTATTTTCAATTCGTTTTTCGTTTCTTGTGCCATACCCGACTCCCCCTTCCTCCACACGAACCCTTCCTTACTTCCCCCGGCTTCCTCTTTCCTCCATTCACATCCTGGGAAGTCTTCAATGCACTCGCCTCTCTAAACCAGGCCAAAACCAGCCCAGATGGCTTGCACCCTAGACTGCATCGCATCTTGGCCTCAGCCATAGCAGCACCCTTGACACACATACTAAACCTCTCCCTCACCACCACCACCACAGTTCCTTTGGCTTGGAAATTGGCCAAGATTCTCCCTCTGCACAAAGGCGGTGACCCTTCTTTGCTGGGAAACTACAGGCCCATCTCGCTCCTTCCCTCCCTCGCCAAAATACAAAAATCCCTCACGCTGTCCAAACTGACTGATTTTCTCTCCTCAAACAGCTCCCTCTCTCCCTTTCAGTCAGGATTTAGAAAACACTACTCCACCATCACCACCTTGCTGCACGTAACAGATTCTATCCTCTCGGCCATGGACAGCTGCCTGACCACCTCCACCATATTTATCGATTTGGCGAAAGCTTTTGGCTCAGTCTCCCACCCTCTGCTGCTCCAGAAACTTAGCTACTTTGGCCTTGCCCAACCTGCCATAAATTGGTTTCATTCTTACCTCCAGAATAGGCAGCAATCCGTACAAATAGGTGACACCCTCTCCCCATCCTCTCAGGTGTCCCCCAAGGCTCTATACTTGGCCCCATCCTCTTCTCCTTATTCATAAATGACCTCCTCTCCACCTGCCTCTCCGCTAATGTGTATCTGTACGCTGATGATGCAATCATTTTTGCCTCGGGCCTTCAAACGACAGTGTCCTCCCAGATCTCCCAAACAACTTCAATAGAGTCCAATCCTGGTTCCTGAAAAAACAGCTTAAACTTAATGACAAAAAAACAGTCACCATGGTCTTTGGATCTAGAAAAAAGGTTGCCTCCCTACCTGCCCCCCAGTAATTTCCACCCTGGATGGCTCTCCCCTTGACCTGGTCCCCGCCTTCAAATACCAGGGAGTCTGGCTAGACAGCCACCTCAATTTCTCTACCAACATAGAGGCCTTCTGCACCAAACTCCGGCCCAAACTTGCCATCCTCTATCACCACAAAGCCAGCCTTCCCCTTCCCACCCTCAGAGAACTCGTACGTAAAACAATCCTGCCTGTATTAGACTACGTGGATATCATATACAGTGCAGCCCCAACCTCATCACTCTCCAAACTTGACATCTTACTAAACTCATTCTGTCATTTTGCCACAGCCTCCCCCCCACTTACTCATCATTGCCTTCTCTACACCACTCTCTCCCTGGCCCCGCTGTCCCATAGAAGACCCATCCATAGCGCCTCCCTTATAGCTAAATACTGGTTTGGCTCCCTGCCCCCCTACCTCACCTCTTGTCTTGCACCAGCCAACTCCCTAGGCTACTTCCTCCACCACAGGGATGTCCGCACTTTCAACCTCCCTCACCCCCACACTGCTTCCGGTCAAGTCGCATTTTCATACCGTCTCCCTTTTCTATGGAACAACCTCCCATCCATCCTTCGCCAGGCCTCCTCCCTTCCAGCAGTCAAGCATCTCCTCAGGCTCCTCCCATCCCCTCCTTGCCTTGGGACTCACCCCTACACGGGCCTAATCCAGCACTAGGAGACCTCAGTTGGTCAAATATTGCTTATGCTTACCTCAAACTATAACTAAATCCTGCATCTCTACTGAACAACTACTGCACTTGTTTATACCATACTGAAAGATAGATGTTTATTGTAAGCTCTAGATGTTGTACCTACTGTCTGTAACCAAGAATTATTGTGTAATATATGGATAATTAAAATAATACCCCCAAAATACATACAAAAAATCTCCTATAATACATCCGCCCAAACACAATAATACCATCGATGGAACTCAATAATACTATCACTGAGATCTCGTAATACTATCGATGGAAGATCTCAACGATAGTATTATTGCAAACTCATAACAGCTCCAGCGCCACCGGACAGCTCGAGCAGCTTTCACTGACCGCGAGCCGGCTTTTATTGTAACTGTCACATACAGTAAAAGCCGACTACACATTCACGTCGCTCGTTCCACAAAATTACCTCACCAAGAACTCAACCCACCATTCCTGACTATCGCAAAGGTAAGAAACTACAATTTCCTCACATCCATATATTACAAAAAATAACAAATACATTCTGGTGTTACAAGGCAGTAATTCATCTCGAGGATCTGGGGGCATTTAAAACCTCTCGAGCTTCGCTCTCGAGGTTTACTGTGCCCCCAGATCCTCTCGATGAATTACTGCCTTGTAATATACCAGAATGTATCTATTATTCTATTTATATACTGTCTGTAACAATGAATTGTTGTACTTATTTTCTGGATGACTTCTGTGTACACCTCTGTACCCGGGTGGCACCTGGAAACGAGCCTTGGCTCAGTGTGCCTTTCCCGGTCACCAAATTTTAAATAAAATAAAATAAATAAAATATGATTGAACACCTTTCTTGAACCAGGATTTTCTTTAAAAAGAGCACTTTTATGATATTTTTAGTATTCAGGCACTAGGGCATTCTGATACAGCCAGTGTCATACTCTATCAATTTTTTTATGTAATACCTGGCTCAGCTCAATGGGTGAACTCACACATATGTGGATGATGGTGTTATATATAGATGTATAGATGAGTTCTGCAAGAGAATGCCTGTTACTGTATGTATATAGAGGGCCAAAAATAGCGGTCCAAGAATTGAATCATGTGGCACATCCTTGTTTAACTCACTTGGGCAGGAAGTTGCCCCATAGTAGACTATGACTTTGGATCATCCTGTAAAGTACCTGTTTATCAATTCTAGGGAAGCTGTGACATACTGTGCTACTTACTCAGGTATAGCTGCTAGTGTCACAAATGCACTCAGCAGGTCAGGCCCTCTGCTCCAACAGTGCCAACCTCCAAGCGCAGTATTGTGAACAGGTAACAGAACAGGGTAACCCTCCTGTCTGCTTGTGGGTCCAAATCACCTTTAGTCTCAAGTTCTGGGGGGGATTCAAACTGTGAACCTTATGCTAGCGTACCCAAACGTACAGGCTCAGATAATCTGCTCTTCAGGGGGATGCCAGATATCTTTCACCTATGGGCACCTAACCAGGCATCCAAAATGAACCCTTAAAACTCTATAAAAGACCTTAGGTATATTCTTACCTTTTCCCAGTTTGGTAACACCATCAAGCTCTGAACAGTTTTTGTCAATCTTAACCCTCTATACGTCACATGCTTTAGAACTTCGAATACACACTCAGGCAGTCTTTGGAATAAAAGGTTTACTTAAAAATGGATAAAAATATGTAAAATGTAAATACAGAACAATATATCACAAAGCATACAATCACTTGAAAGAAAAAAAGCAAAAGAAACTACAAACTCCTACCAACATACAGTTAGACTTTGTCTATCTAATCTATTACCTCTATACAGTGCTTATAGTTAGATGTTTCTTAAGAGCACAAAAAGAAACGTCACACAGTTGAAACACAGAATACAGCCTAAAAACTCTGTGTTTCCACCCCTTCTATGATGCCATCTAGCTCCTCCTTTTAGAATATAAAAAATAGACAAACAATGATCTTCCTGTCAGGAAATATTTTAAATATTGTAACTTCAGCAAAAACTAAATTTCCCAAACCATGACAGTCCCCAATCAACATTTTCTTTGATCCTGTGTGGTTTCCTGTTCTGTTCCCAAGGAATCAAAATATTTTATAACTTTTTAGCACCATGGTGAGATAAAACATATTTTTTCCTCTAAGACATCATAAAAGTTTATGATCTCCATCCTCTGACAGACTCATAAAGTCCCATTTTTTATTTCCACTTCAAAGAGACTAGGCATATCGTAAAAAAGTAATAAAATGCCACTCTGAAGTAAGTCAGCTAATTAAATGGTTCCTGTTTCACTGAAACCTTGGGTGGGGGGGTTCACTCATGGATGCACTGACAATCACACACTATATTTTTATATTACAAATATCATAGAACAATCATAACCAGCTGGCCAAGCGTCACAATCCTTCCCACCTATACTGACTTTGGGGGCTCTATCCCCTGCATGGGATGAGCTTCCCAAATCAGTTCACTCTTCATATATACTCGACAGACCATCACTGTTCTGATTGGTTACTCCAGCCCTATGTAAGATTGTCATGTCATACCCTTGCAAGGCAAGACTCCATCTGAACAGTCTACCATTAATTTTGCCCATATGGGTCAGCCAAACCAGGGGGTTGTGGTCTGTTTGTACCTCAAAATGCTGCCCATATAAGTATGGCTCTAACTTCTGTAGGGCCCACTCTATGGCAAGACACTCTTTTTCCACAGTAGAGTAAGTCTGCTCCCTGGGAAGTAACTTTTTACTCAGGTACACTACAGGGTGCTCTTTCCCTTGGTTGGATGTCTGACTCAGTACTGCCCCAACACCCACATCTGTGGTGTCAGTCTGAACTATAAAGGGTCTGCTATAGTCAAGACTTGTCAATACAGGAGCACTGCACAGTGCCTCCTTTAGTCTGGTAAAGGCTTTTTCACAGGCTGGTTCCTAGGTAATTTTCTTAGGCATCCTTTTCTTTACCAGGTCAGATAGGGGAGCAGCCAGGGCACTGTAATTGGGTACAGATTTCCTATAGTACCCTGCTGTCCCTAGAAAACACCTGACCTGCTTCTGCATTTCTGGTCTGGGCCATGCCTTGATCATTTCTATTTTTACTAGGTTAGTACGGAGCTGTCCCCAGCCTACAACATGGCCGAGGTATGCCACTTCAGACATGGCTACCTGGCACTTCTCAGTTTTGACAGTGAGCCTGACCCTCTGTATCTTGCCCAGCACTTCCCTAAGGTGGAACAGGTGTTCCTCCCAGCTGGCACTAAAGATGGCAATGTCATCCAGGTACGCCACGGTGTACTCTTCAGCACCATTTAACACCTGGTTCACCAACCTTTGGAAAGTGGCCGGAACGTTCTTCTTTCCAAAAGGCATTACTTAAAATTCAAATAAGCCTGTCAGAGTGATGAAGGCCGACCTCTCCCTAGCTCTGTCTATTAACTCAACCTGCCAATAACCCTTTGTCAGGTCAATAGCTGTAAGGTAGGTTGCCCCTCCCAATTTGTCCAGGAGTTCATCCATCCTGGGCATCGGGTGGGTGTCTGACTTCGTGACTGCATTCAGTCCACGATAGTCCACACAGAAATGAGTAGAGCCATCTGGCTTGGCCACAAGGACTACAGGTGAGGCCCAATGGCTGTGGGATCTCTGGATTACCCC
Organism: Neoceratodus forsteri; assembly: GCA_016271365.2. Classification (NCBI taxonomy): domain Eukaryota; kingdom Metazoa; phylum Chordata; order Ceratodontiformes; family Ceratodontidae; genus Neoceratodus; species Neoceratodus forsteri. Next base: position 1,701,000,139 of record CM057455.1, read on the forward strand.
TAAATCCAGCATTTCCTCAACCTCCCTCCTAATATCCTTTCAGATAGCCTCTGACACCCGATATGCTGTCCACCGTATGGACGTCTGTGTCCCTGTCTCCACATCGTGCATCGCTAAGGGGGTTAGTCCAGGCTTGGCACTAAACAGGGAGGCAAAGTCTGCTAAAACCTCCCTTACTTCCTGGATCTTGTCTGGGACCAGCTGGGGAGACAATTTTACTGCCTCCCCAGAGGACTCCTGCTTGCTTTCTTCCAGCAAGTCCAGAAGGGGGTCTCCTTCATCTGTCCCCTCCCCAGGACTACATACTGCGAACACCATGCCAGCCCTATTAGCATATGGCTTCAAGTTGACATGGTACATTCTTTCTGTCTATCTTCTGTCATGTTACTCTAGGATATACTGTAGTTCACGTCATTTACCTTCCTAACTACTTTGTACAGTCTGCCCACTCAGCCTGCAGCTTGTCTTTTGGGCCGGAATAAGGACCATGACTTCCTGACCCACCGTGTATGAGCGAGCTCTGGCTCTGCAGTCGTACCACATTTTTTGTTTCTGTTGGGCAGCTTCCAGGTTGCTCTGGGCTGTCCCCATAAGCTCCTTCAGCCTTTCCCTAAACCTAAGGACGTAATCCACTATGGGAGTTCCCTGGGTGGTGTGCTTGCCTTCCCAGTTCTCCTAGATCAAGTCTAGGGACCCACGTAGCCAGCGTCCATATAAGAGTTCAAAGGGGGAGAATCCTGTTGACTCTTGGGGCACCTCCCTGTATGCAAACAACAGATGGGGAAGGTATTTCTCCCAGTCCCTCCCATGCTATTCAGCAAAAGCTTGGAGCATTGACTTCAGGGTACCATTAAATCTTTCCACAAGCCCATTGGCTTGTGGGTGATAAGGTGTCATGCATCTCTGCACCACCCCGCACTTCTCCCACAAACATTTCATCAGGTCTGACATGACAGAACCCCCTTGATCGGTGATAACCTCCTTCAGAAACCCAACATGGGAGAAAATCCCAAGTAAGGCATCTGCCACTTTGTCTCTCCTCAGTGAGGATAGGGCGACAGCCTCTGGGTGCCGAGTGGCATAATCCACCACAGTCAGGATGAACCTCTTCCCGGAGAAGCTGGGGGTATTTAAAGGCCCCACAATATCCATTCCCACCCTCTGTAATGACTCCTCCACTATGGGCAATGGAATTAGGGTGGCTTGGGTTTTCTTACCTGCCTTCCCTATTTCTTGGCACCAGTGACAAGACCTGCAATACTCCTTCACCTGCTGGGTGAAGTTGAGCCAATAGAAATTCTGGGCCAACCACTGCATAGTGTGCACGATTCCCAGATGACCAGACAAGGGAATATCATGTGCAATATTGAGCAACTGCTCATGATACCCCAGGGGAACGACAAGCTGCCTGCCTATCACCCCCTCCCTCTGTCTGCACAGCCTGAGTATACATCAGTCCATTTTCCCAATAAACCTTATGTTTATCATAACCTCCCTGTGCTTTGTCAGAGTCTGCCCAAGCCCTCAGCTTCTCTAGACTAGGGTCACTTTTCTGAGCAGCTGCAAATTCCTTACACATTCCCAAGGTTTGGGACAGGTCCCCTTCTGTCTCTAAACTAGGGTCCCAAGCATTAGCATCAGGGCACTCAGGATCACTGTCATCCCTAACCCTCTGACAATGGGTCACCCCTCCTTCTTCAGAGTAACCCTCCGTAGCTGTGTGGTTAACTGCTACTGGGGAAATATCTACCTCCTTTTCATTAAGTATCCCTATCAGGAGACAGAGGCTGGGGAATCAACCTCCCAGTGATTTCCACACTGGCTTCTATGGGGTCCAGGGAACTACAATTTCCCCTTCCTGCTTGGCTACGGGTTACTGCACACACCATCCCCTGTTTGAGATTGTTGCCAAGGATGACATCCATTGCTAAAGTTTTGGCTACAGCCACCTGTTGCACAGTTCCCCCTGTTTCACCCCAGTCTAGGAGAACACTAGCGAGTGGCAATGTTTTCTCCTCACCAGTAAAGTCTTGTACAGTGACATATTTATTGGGTATAAGCTGACCAGGCTCTACTAGTTCCCTTTTACCAACGTCAGGGATGCCCCGTGTCCCTTAACCCTTGTGTCTGTACACCATTCACCATGACTGGGTGCATGTGTTCACTCATGTTCACAGGCATGCTTCCAGGGACACAAAAACAACCCACTTCTTTCCTAGCCCCATGTTGCTTATTGCTCACCCTTTTGGGACACTGTCTGGCAATATGCCCAGTTTCTTTATAAACCCAACATTAATTTCTTTTCTCAGAGAAATCTTTTCTCTAAAACCTGGGGCTAACTGGTTTGGTGGAGGCAGTGAGGGTTTTAGCTGCCCTGATGGTGCACTTTTCCCTTTCTGCACTGCCCCAACCACCCCATTTGCTCTCAGAGCAGGTCTGCTCTTGGCATAGCGGTCCGAGAGTTCAGCAGCCTCTTGCACTGTTTTGGGATCTCAGTCCTCCAGCCAGGTTTTCAGCTCTGCTGTGCATGCCCAAAAAAACTGTTCTAACAAAATAACATTTTCAATTTTATCTACAGAGTTTGCTTCAATTCCTTCCCACCAACATTTTAAAAACTGACGTTGTTTCCTGGCTAGTTCCTCATAGCTCATATCAGGGCTTCTCCTGAGCTTACAGAATTTAGCTTTCTGTGCTTCAGCAGTTAAATCAAACTTTTTTAAAAGTGCAGCTTTAAGTTTGCTGTAGTCATTACTGTCCTCATTGTCCATTTGACCCAATGCATCCTGAGCTTTCCTGGTAAGTAGCGGGGATAGCTGGAAGTCCAGGACCCTCTAGGAATTTAAGCTGAATACAAACTTTTTCAAAGGAATTTAAAAAGGCATCCATATCCTCCCCCATTTGAAATTCAGCTATTAATTTGGAATTCAATTTGTAACCCAGTCCTGTAGTTCCAGTTAAACCCAAGCCACTTACCTGCCCTGGTGCTGGTGGTTGGAGTCGTAACTTCTCCAGTTCATGTCGCTTCTGGCGCTCATGCTCCTTATGTTCAGTTTCTCACTGTTCTCGCTCTCTCTTCTCCTCTGCAGCTCGCTGACACTCATGCTCTTTACAGTCAGCCTCCCGCTGTTCCCGGTCAGTCTCTCGCTGTTCATGTTCCCTCTTCTCCTCTGCAGCTTGTCTCTCTCACTCTGCTTCTCTCTGTTCTTGCTCCCTCTTCTCCTCTGCGGCTCACTGGCACTCATGCTCTTCACGGTCAGCCTCTCACTGTTCTTGCTTCCTCTTCTCCTGGAACTTCAGCTCCATTCTGCGCAACTCAATCTGCAGCCTGATTGCTTCTGACTCCAGAATGCTGGTGACCTTCCCCTACTACTGTGGCCCTTTGCTGCATTGGCCATGCTGACATCCTCACTGGATCTGGACACTGCACTGGCCGCTAGCCCCTACATGCTCAAGGTTTGGTCCCTTACAGTCACAGTCAGTGACTCGATGCTCTGGGCAAATGCTGCCACCAGGGCATTCATGTGGTTCTGCTTGGTGGCTCTCCCCTCATACAGGACTCCTCTGTCCTGGCACAACTGCCTCGAGTAGTCTACAGTGTGCCCACTGTAGTTGGAAGCCATCTTCTTCCTTAACTACGGCGACTCTAACTTGCACTTTAGAAAAAAAATAAAACGGGTAAGAACTTGACTGTAAGAAAAATGATATAGTTCTGTTTCCTTTTCAAAAATAAATCACTGCCTTTTTTTGCAAGTGAGCTGTACAGTATTTAGCTGACACACTGAACAGTTAAAGCTTGTGTTATCAAATTTATCTGCACCGCTGCCAACCAATCTGTCACAAATGCACTCAGCAGGTCAGGCTCTCTGCTCCCACAGTGCCAACCTCCAAGCGCAGTATTGTGAACAGGTAACAGAACAGGGTAACCCTCTTGTCTGCTTGTGGGTCTGATTCACCTTTAGTCTCAAGTTCTGGGGGGATTCAAACTGTGAACCTTATGCTAGCATACCCAAATGTACAGGTTTAGATAATCTGCTCTTCGGGGGGATGCCAAATATCTTTCATCTATGGGCACCTAACCAGGTATCCAAAATGATCCCTTAAAACTCTATAAAAGACCTTGGCCCAGATATTTAAACTGCGCCACAAAGTAGCATAATAGCAGGAGCAGGCGCAAGTCCAGTGCACCCATGCGCAACACGCGTGATATTCAAACACTGCGCAGGCCAAGAAGCACTTTTACCACACAACTGAATATCACACCAACTGCGTCATGGCACAACCAGGGATGCGCAGTGGCACAGGGTAGCAGCGCATCAGCATAACCAGGGATGTGCAGAGACAGGATGCAGGGGTCCACCACCCATGGAAGATATGGGCAGAAGAGCACACAGCAGAACAGACATCGCCCCCCCACACCCCATGAATCACACAACCAGAGGAGACCTGGAAGAACCACCAGCTCATGGACACCAGCAACAATCCCACAGCCAGGGCATGGTGCCCCAGCACACCCCCTGGCAAGCTCTGACTGGTACACAAGGAGGTACAGCCACCCCATGCCACACCATCCCACCAATGCAGAGCACACCCTGCACCACGATCCCCAGACACCCTGCCCAGGAGCAGCGCCCAACAGTGCAGGACACCCCATGCATGCCACCACCCCCACTGTGACAATGCAACCCAGTGCACCATGGAGCCATGCAAGGTAGCCCCACCACGAGCACCCTGCAGTGGGCAGCAGTAGACACCAATGCAACAACTGCATACACAGTGCCACCCTGCATGTCCCCCTGAGGTACAGCTGAGAGACTGACCATGCGTTGGCACATGAGGTACCCCACATGCGACAGAGCCTGCCCTGGACCCCCCCACCAGTGGTACAGCACCCTGCACACCCTCCCAAGGACACGCCCCATCCCTGCACTGGCCACAACAGCCAGCACACATACCCACAGTGGTGCATGGAAGAATGCGCCACACAGAATGCAACACAGTGCATGGACAAACACCCACCGATATCCAAGGGCACACCAACACAGGGACACAGTAGTGGGTCAACAAAGCCACTGGCATGTGGCCACGGCAGCTATATATACACATGGCCAGCATCCCTCCTTGGCACAGGTGTACCAGCCACCCTGCGCATGCACCATGAAGCTGTACACCACCAGCATGCATCAATAGCACAAGTGACAGACAGTGGAGCACATCCCCTGCAACAGACACAAGTGACAGCATGGAGGGAGGACAACAACAGTGGAGGCCACAGTGCCACCAGAGGCAGATGTGCACCATACCAGTGACAGGAGGCAACCCAGCATTGTGCCGGGTACAGTGGTTGTCCAGCATGGACAGCCACCACTGACATGCCAGCAGACTGTACAGATCACAGACATGCAAGGGCATCAGCTGCACAGGCCATGGATGGCCTGATGGGGCACCATGGACACAGTGCATGCACCGTGGACCACTGCACACAGGTATCCAGTGCACAGGGAACAACACACAAACCACAGACAGTGACTGATTCCCACACCCACACCATAGGCGGTTCCCCTCCGGACACATACACATGCCCATGCCTGCACCACCCCTGACGCCATGCATACCACTGCAGCTGAGCACCTGTAGCCCATTGCAAATCAGAGACCACCACAGTAGGCATAACAAAACAAATGTATTATATAAAGGTGAAGCAAACTATTTACAATTATGCACAAAGGGGGGAAGGGCCACATACCAGGTGGGGGTGGGTAAGGTGCAGGGGTGAACAAATGGGAGAGGGAAGAAGGGGTGTGAGGGGGGTCCAGGGGGGGTAGTGTGACACTCCGGGGGCATGGAGGGCCTAGCGTCCGCCCCACTCTCCACTCCTGTGGTGCCTCCTCATCCTCCGCCTCCTTATTCCATGCTGCTCCATGCACTGGAGTATCTCCATAGAAGCCCGTGTGAGCTGCAGGAGCTCCTGCATGGCCCTCTTGATCTCCATCATCCACCGTCCACCTAGGACAAGGGAGCAGAGTCAATATGTGAGAATGTCCATCCCCCTGCAGCCCACCCATTGTGCATGGTATACAGCCGTGGGCCACGCACCTGTGATGGTGTGCGACCACCCACAGTGATCATGTCCACAAGACCTACCTACCCAGGTGCACAGAGCCATGCGGACTGCTGCACACACACACCCACCCACCGCCCAAGTCCTGCACAGCACCACCATGGCCGTACAGTGACATGGCTATGTAGTGCAAAGGCAGTGGCACAGCCATGTACCCGGTGCATGCATGGACCACCAGCAATGCATACCCACACATGCAGTGCCATAGGACAGTGCTGAGTGTACCGTGTGGCGTACACGTCAGTGGTGTCAATGGATGGTGGCCATGACCCACCGCCTACCTCACAACACAGCATGCACAGAATATCCTGGAAGAAAGGCACTCACCTGCATCTGCTGGATCTGGGCGCTGATGCTGGATGGGCCCGGTAGCCCATGCCTGTTGCCATGCATCCACTGCCTCTCGGCGTGCCCGTGCCTCTCTGGCTCATCGCCTCTCCTCAGGGCCTAGGGTGCAAACATGGAGAGGGGAACATCAGTACAAGCCAGTAGCAAAGGCCCCGCCAATGTGTGCGATCCCGCACAGCCCAGCCATGCCGCAACCCCACCACCACCACCACCCACACTGGATGCCCCCCCATGTGGTGGACACATGCCCACCGCAATACCTGTATGGATGCTACCAGTGTATGGATGGAGCACCTACCTGGACATGGCACTGCGCCTCACCTGGCACATGCCCGTAGATGGGCAAGCCTGTCTGGGTCCCTCCGTCGGAGGTCCCCATAGCGGTGGTGACACTGCTCGGCTGTTCGGGCAATCCCTGTGGCCTCCTCTAGTGCCTCTGCCACCTCCTCCCAAACAGCACTCCTTGCCCTGTCCAAGGGGTCATCCCCAAACAGGGCCCCAGCATGGGGCTCCAAATTGGCCAGCTCCAGTGGGCTCCATAAAACTTCTTTCCTCCTTGCCATCATTGCTGCAGGTAGGATCACAAAATGACGCTCTGTAGCGCACGTCTGCCACGTTCAGATGCTGTGTGGTACAGCTCTGCCATTCCCCATAGCGCTGTCACCCAACAGCATGATGGGGTGCACCCATGCGGATGCATGGCGCCTAGGAGGTAAAGGTTGACCACAGGGTCAAGGGTCTGTCGCGCATGGACTGCCACAGTGCAATTAGGACTCCCTGTGTGTAGCGCAGTTGGGTGCCTGTGTGAGATGCCCTGCAGTGGCCTACCATGCTGTGGCACCATGGCACCTATGGCACTCCAGTGCACGAGCGCCATACGTGTGAACAGCACATTAGCACCACTGGCACAGTGGTGGCCATGCCCTGCACTGCCTCCCATGCTCAGCAGGTCAGCAGCGCGGCAGGCGTTGGCATCAGCACCCCAGGCATGCGCCGTGCGGTGCCTACTGTGCATGTCACAGAGCTGCGCCTTTGCCTGATCACGCTCAACACAATTCCGCAAGGTGCAACAGCGTGATATTCAGCCAGCATATGCAAATCAGCTCATCAGCAATTCCATGGCACAAGTACTGCATTGGCATCCACTTAAAGTTGCGCCTCACCTAATTTGCATGCCTTGCACTATATAAATGTGACGTGGGACTGCAGAGGCCATAGTTTGGTATTGCAGTCTATTGTGGTGGGTTGCATGCTGTTTGGAAGTGTGGACTGTGGTGTGTGGGAGATGCATGGGACTGCACAATGAAAGGTAACACCTGTCATTCCCACAGGCTCTGTAATTACAGAACATGAGGAAGAGGAGGAACAGGGATGTTGGAGAAAGAGGAGGCCCAACTTCACACGGGCAGAATCAGATGCACTGTTCTAGGCATACCTTGACAGGGAACCACTGCTCAGCGGACAGCAGGGAACAACACAGGCCCATGCTGTGGCATTGGGTGAGGTTGCGCATGCCATGAACTAGCATGGCAGCCACCACCGGTCCGTTCAGGAATGTAAAAAGAAGGTTGGCACAGACAAGAGGAGAATTAAGGACAAGGTGGCTGCCATCAGGGCAGCACGTGCTGCAACCAGTGGTGGACAGCCAGATGTGCCACGCCTGATGCCACAGGAGAAGCAGGTGGCCGGCAGCATGCAGCGTTGTGCCATAGAGGGCGTTCCAGGTGGTGGCTTCCAGACAGCTGGCAGCCTGTCACTGCATGGTAGGTCCTGTGCTGTCACTGTGTGGGAGGTGGGGGGAATGCCACAGGGTAGGGCAGGGACATTAATGCTACTGTGTTCCCTTACAGCTCCTGAGCATCTACATGGGTCAGTGGTGGTGGGTGTGTCCACTGTGGGCATGGAGCAGCGCCCATCCACCTCCACAGGTGTCTGAGGGTCAGGACCACTGTATACCTGTTTGTCGGGACTGAAGATGGTGGTGCTGGTGTGGATGAGGCCCTGCCTGTGTCCCAGCATGACAGCGACCATGGACTCCAGCATGCTGGGACATGGACTGGTGCAGGATCAGGCACCGATGATGATGAATCACACATCCCAGACAGTAATTCGTGTGGGACGCAAGATGGTCCCACAGCAGGGAACGGCATGGGCATAGCCATGGGTGGTGCCACCGTGGAGGCCTGCGAGACATCACAGTCCCAGCCTGTGCCTGTATGCCCCAGTGGGGCAGCACTGGCGTGCATCCAAGCCAGTGGGGCTGTTGTGGCCACTGCTGTGGCACTGGTGAGCCCTGGCAATCGGCGGCCGGAGGGGCAGGGCCAGCAGTTGGCATATGGGGACAGGGGGACAGTGTCGGGGGGCAGCATCAGTGCACCGTGTGTGGACGTGCCCAGGCATGGCTCTGGTGTGCAGCACCCAACTTCAAGGGGTGCTGTCCGGCACGGCCAGGAACACCATGAGGGACAGCATGCCGATCGGGCGGATGACCTCTTTGATGAGCACAGCCGCATACTCCAGGATTCAGTGGATCAGCAGTTGCGACTTGTGACGGTGGTGGATGCACTCAGTGCAGTTCTGTGCCAGGCAGAGGAGTGGCACAGCAGGGACCATGGTCTGCTCCTGGCAGGGATGGACCAGCTGCAGGAGGAAGTGACCACTGCCACTGACAGGCAGACATGTGCAATCACTGCTTTCATGGCCACTGTGGGCATCCAGTTCATTGCCCATGTGCCACAGACACCACGCAGTGTCATGTCCACCTCCCGTACCCGGCATTGTGCAACACCTACCCTGTTGACACCGGGTTCAGCTGTGGGCATACCGAGCATGCCTGGCGCAGACATGTTCGGTGAGCTGCAGACCCCTGCATGAACACGGTCGTGTTCCCGCAGCGTCACCCCTGGGGGACCATTGTTGCCACCCCATGAGGCCAATGGTCAGCCTTGCATGGCTTGCAGGTCTCAGCGGGGCCACCCATGCATCCGTGGTGGCCATGGCACTGCACCGCATGACTGATCTGTCTCCCACCATGGCCACTGTCTGCTGCTGCCCTGTGTGCAGTGTGTTGTGCACCGTACGATGCATGGGTGGGGTACCTGGCCCTGCACACACACGGTCCATGTGCACACCCTCCTGGCTGCTGGCCACTGTGTCGTGTGCATGATGATTCCTGCGTTGCACTGTCTGCCAGTGTGCAATGGTGCCCAGCATCTCAGACATGCACAGTGATGGCCACTGGTCATGGTCGTGTGTGGACCTGTGTGTGGCTAGGGGTTGCAGTCGGGGTTGGTGTGCCTTGTACCCCTTGTGCATGTCTTTGTGGTTGGTGTGTGTGTGTGTATGTGTGTGTGTGAGCGCATGTCATGTTTGGCCATGCCCATCCCTGATGGCGTGTGCGGATCCATGCTCAGTCCCATTCACTTGCCATCATCCACCCCTGGGGTTTGTCCATGCCTGTCTGTGGGTTGTGCCCTTGCCATTGGTGGTTGCACATGGCCCCATGACCTACCTGTGGTGGCCAAAGTGCTCCTCTGTGATGGTGTCCCGGTGCAGTTGCACTATCTGGAACAGGCAGGGGTCCCTTCACCCAGGGGGTGACTGCCCATCACCGTCTGGACTGGAGTCCTCATCGTCCCCATCACTGTCCCCCTCTTTGACCTCTACGGCTATCCCACAGTCATTGGCCATGTTGTGCAGTATGCAACAGGCCAGGAATAGCCCACAGGCCTTCGAGGGGTGTACTGTAGGGCACCGCCAGACGTGTCCAGGCACTGGAAACATGACTTCAGCATCCTGAACACCTGCTCAATGACATTATGTGTGGTGGCATGTGCCTTATTGTACCATTGCTGCGATGGGGTCGTGGGGCACTGGTATGGTGTGAGCAGCCAGGGATGGAGTGGGTAGCCACTGTCACCTGTGTATAGAGGGTGGACATTAGTATGGTGGTCTGCGTCACTCTGCCATGAGCCATCAAGGCTGGTACCCATGGCACCTCTGATTATGCCTCCCCCCACATCTGCCCATGTCATCCTGCGTGATGTGCATACTCACTCACTAGATGGCCAGTGGGGATGTCCCCACTCTCGAACCTGTGGCACACTGCAGACTGGTGCCAGATGACGGCATCATGTGCTCCCCCAGGGTGTGTGGCACAGACATTGGTTATGCACCCCTGGCATTGCACACCACCTGGCAGTTGATGCTGGTGAAACCCTTACGGTTGATGTATGCTACACCATCCAGGCCAGGTGGCATGTGGATGACCAAATGGGTGCAGTCAATGGCCCCGAGCATGTCAAGCATACGTGCTACCCTGTGGAACTCTTATATGTGTGCTGTGCACTCCACCTGTGTGCTGGGGAAATGGATGTACTCCACAGCATGTGGCAGCAGTGCGCTGAGGAATTGTGTGAGTAGGCATGATGCAGCCGACTGGGTTATGCCTGTTGTGTCCCCTGCTGGTCTCTGGAAGGTGCCCGTGGCAAGCAGGCACATGACAGCTGTCACCTTTGTCTCCACTGACAGAGCATGGCTCCGTCGTGTGGGTGCCTGCATCTCATCATTGCACAGCTCACAGAGACACCTCAGGAACACCCAGTTCAGGTGGTACCAGCACACAATCTCTGTGTCAGTGTACTGCTCGAAGGTGATGTGGGCTCGGTACCGCTGTTGGGTGCATACCGCCGATGGGCCCTTCCACAACCGCACCCCCCTGCTGCCTGCCTTCTCACACCCCTCATTACCGCCTCCATCTGGATGGTGGCACTGGCCATGTCCCTGGCTGGTGTTCCCCCCCGACAGATGTTATCCCTTTTCCCCCGCTGTCCTCTGTGATGCTCCCTCTGCACTGGGTACACCTCCGGCCTTTGGCTGTCCTGCCTACCTCCACTGCCCTCCCTCACTACACTGCAGCACTACTCTGTCTGTCCTGCACGAGTGACTCAGGCTCCCCACTCCTGTTCTGTGTGATCACAGGTGTTCCCTGTCCTGCTCCTTCAATGTCCCACTCACTGCTGCTCTCTTTGTTTTAGCTGCCAGCTCGCTCCCACCTCTGGCTTCCCTGTAGCGTTCTTGTGCCTCTCTCTTGTTCCTTTTTATATTGGTTCATTTCCGCTATCGCGCAACTTCCGCTAGCTCCCCTATTGCACATGGCGCATGCTGTTGAATATCGCACTGCACCATTTATTCATGGTTCCTCACCCTACGGTTGCGCATGCATTCATTACCATTGCTCTCTTGTGCATTGCAACTTGAGGCAGCTGCCTCCCGCTGAATATCGCACAATGGCGCATTTTTGTACTTGTGCTGGTGCATCTCTGTTGTGCATGGCACATCCCTTTTGAATATCTGGGCCCTTAAGTATATTCTTACCTTTTCCCAGTTTGGTAACACCAGCAAGCTCTGAACAGTTTTTATCAATCTTAACCCTCTATACGTCACATGCAAAAAGAACTTCAAAGACACACCCAGGCAGTCTTTGGAATAAAAGGTTTACTTAAAAATGGATAAAAATATGTAAAATGTAAATACAGGACAATATATCACAAAGCATACAATCACTTAAAAGAAAAAAAGCAAAGGAAACTACAGACAAACTCCTACCAACATACAGTTAGACTTTGTCTATCTAATGTATTACCTCTATACAGTGCTTATAGTTAGATGTTGTTTCTTAAGGGTCCAAAAGGAAATGTCACACAGTTGAAACACAGAATACAGCCTAAAAACTCTGTGTTTCCAACCCCTTCTATGATGCCATCTAGCTCCTCCTTTTAGAATACAAAAATTATACAAACAATAATCTTCCTGTCAGGAAATATTTTAAATACTGTGACTTCAGCAAAAACTAATTTCCCAAACCACGACAGTCCCCAATCAACATTTTCTTTGATCCTGTGTGGTTTCCTGTTCCCAAGGAATCAAAAGATGTTATAACCTTTTAGCACCATGGTGAGATAAAATATGTTTTTCCTCTAAGACGTCATAAAAGTTTATGATCTCCATCCTCTGGCATCAAAGAGCTTAGGCATATCATGAAAAGGTAATAAAATGTCACTCTGAAGTAAGTCAGTTAATTAAATGGTTCCTGCTTCACTGAGACGGGGGGGGTCACTCATGGAAGCACTGACAATCACACACTATATTTTTATATTACAAATATCATAGAACAATCATAACCAGCTGGCCAAGCATCACAGCTAGCAGCAGCCATGTTGCCTCAGAAAGGTAGAATAGTTATTTTAGCTAATAGACTATGTGGGATTCTAGCTACAAGTAAGGTCCCAAACTAAACAGCCATTTTCTTTTAACACCCAGAGTTCTGGCCAGGAAGCCTCATCAGCAGAGGAGACAAAATAAGAAGCCCTTTGATGGCCATCCATCAGAGCTGCAGTAGGGCTGCCACTCACAATACTAGTGACTCAGGTTTGGGGAATGAGCCTGAATCATAAGTGGCTGGTTGGGGACAGTAGGATCAAGCATTCCAGAGGCAGCACGCCTTCTCCAGGGAAGGAGGGTACTGTCCTCCACTATAACACTGCCACCTTGGTGACCGCAGGGAGTAGTGCAGTTGGAGAGCTGTGGGGGGGGGGCACTGCTGACAAAGATGCATGGCCATTCATTGCCTGTGCACACCCTTGATGTACAGATGTAACAGCCAGGATGCAACACAGAAATGCTGCAGAATATCACAGAATGTTGCAGTTTACTGCATGAGCCATTGTAAATCAATGGCAATTAAGTCCTTTTGTCATGCAGAATTTTGTGACAGGTATGTCATTATTGTAAGTTATTGCGCTTAATCGTGGCTAACTCCACTGTACTTGCCACAACATCCTGTAAGACTGGGGAGAAAGAGAAAATGGCACAGTGCTCGTGTCAATGAACCCTGGTATATTCAGGACCAGTTTCACCACCACTATACCTCCAGACAAGATTCAGAAGACTTGGTGGTAAATCCTCCTCACCACCATTCCTGCCTAGGGGGATATTCAGGGCTCAGTGAAGGAGTGTGGCCATAGATAGGTGGGGCTGGGGATTAGGATGTGCCTTGCTAGCTCCAGAGAGTGACGGGCACTGGAGAAACAGGAAGGGCCATAAACAGCAAGTATAAAAAAAGGAAAAAAAGGAGCCTTTTGACATCTGTTAGGGAGCTCAGTGGCCATTTGGTGGAGTAACACCAGACCCTCCAAGAAAAGATGTTTACTACAAAGGAATTTCAAAGAAAGAGTTGGCATCCAATCCAAAGGAGCCTTAGGAAAACAAAAGTTCAGATTGGCCCGATAGCTAAATATAATCACCACAGATAGCAGTACCATGGCTGAAATCTTTAATGAATTCTTTCCCAGTGTATACCAGAAGAGGGAAGATATTAAAATTATTGAGGGAGTCTCAAAGGAAACAAATCAAATTAGGACAGACTAGAATAATTATAGACCAGTGAGCTTAACCTCTCCTACTGGTAAACTCTTGGAGGGAATAATAAAAGAAGAACTAGAACAGCATTTAAACATCACTGGCTCAGATGATCCATCACAACATGGCTTCATAAAGAATAGATCCTGCCTGACCAGCCTGTTGTATTTTTTCAAACCAGTTAGTAGAGCACTTGAGTGTAATTCACCAGTAGATGTACTTTACCTCGATTTCTCCAAGACATTTGATATAGTACCACACCTTGAATTAATTAATAAATTGGGAGAAATAGGAATAAATAAAAACCTACTAAGCTGGATAGCCTCATGGTTGAGCAACAGAAAGCAGAGTGTGTGTATTAGGAGACATCTTTTTAAGTGGCGCAGGATGACAAGGGTTCTACAGTGCTCAATATTGGGACCGGGTATTATTCAATACTTTTGTTTCCTCATTGCAATGCTCTAGTGATGCTTGGCTTTGCAAATTCGCTGATGACACTAAAATGGGAGCAACTGTCAACAGTGACGATGTATTAAGAAATTCCAAAATGAAATTATTAAAATAGCAGTTTGGGCCAATCAACATGAACTTCAGTTCAATATAGGTAAGTGTAAAGTTATGCATTTTGGAACCATGAATAAAGAAGCCAAGTATTTCCTGGAGGGGGAGAGAAATATCCTCTACTGAGGAAGTGAGGGATCTGGGTATTCCCATTTCTAACAGGTTAACCTTTGTTCACTACATTTTTGCCCTAAATATCAAAGGAAATAGAATATTGGTGTGTATTAGGAGAGATATCAGATGCAGAACTAGAGAGGTGATGATGCCCCTTGTATACTTCACTGGTGAGATCACACATGGAGTACTGTGTGCAATTTTGGGCACCACACAAGAAAAGGGACATATGGAGATTGGTGGGTGTTGAGAGAAGATCAGCCAACTTAGTTACCAAAATTAGACATTTGCCATGTGACAAGAGGTTGCAGGAATTGGGCATGTGTTCTTTACATTACAGGTAGATGCATGGAGACCTTTGTCTGGTGTATATGGCGTACAATAATAAGGACATATGGGAATGTATAGTCTTGGAAGCAAAGGGACATTGTCGGGAACACCAGGTTCTATGATTTGCAACTAAAAGGAGAACATTATAAAAATAAATTTAAGAGAAACTTGGATAAATGATAGAGTGGTCTCTACATTGAATAGACTTCCAAAACATGTAGTCCATAGTTCTAATATGATGCAATTTAAGGAAACACCGGATGCTTATTTAATTAGCAAGGGAATATCAGGTAATGTTTAATAGAGATTTAAGTCACTGCAGCTAACACTAATGAACTTGAATTCATCCTATGATCCTAAGAGTTTCACATCTTCACCGGCCAGCTGTAGAACAAGAAAGCAGTCTTCTTAAATGGCATGATATATTTGGACTGAGTCAGAACAGATTGTGCAAAGCATTCTCAACCTGAAACAAATAACAGATAAATATCACACCTTGTGTGAATGGCATCTAAAAGCAGAGTATTTTATTTTGAAGCATCCTGCATGTACAGGAACTGTTCTCTGGTAATAGCAACAGAGATACTGTTTTCCTGTAATATTTGCCCTCAGAAGACAAGCCTACCTAAGACAGTCTGATATGACTAGAGGAAAGTATTCATGGGACAGCAGTGACTAGGCAACCTCAATACAAGTGAGTCATACCCAGGCAGCTGCACAAGAGGGTATCATACAGAAAACAGGCCAGAGAGAAAAGCCTGTTGAGCAGCTTCTCTCATACATGTCCCATAGGTGGCCATCGAACAGTGTGTAAAAACCTTATAGTAAGCACAGCCATCACACCTGCACCCTGACACCCTGCCACGATGATGAGATCCTTAGACCAGGGGCTCTTGTGGGTGTCACCATCAAGACTTAAATCCTATAGGGACTGAGTATTTGAAGAGCCTGTTCTTTGGAATTACTGCCCCTGGATCTGCAACTCACCCCCTCTTTGTGCTCCTTTAAATTTAACATTAAGAATTAGCTAATTCGACAAGCCTTCACTGAAGGTCTACAAGTCATATTTGCAAAAATGTCTGCGTTTCATGACAGTTATGTTTATTTTCTACAGGCTTTTGTATCTTTGCTCTTCTCTGCATATATTCACATAATTAAGTTTCTGTATGTCATTAATGCATATATTCATATAATTTAGTGTATGTATATCAGTACTAGATATGTGACCAGCCTCCCCACCATGCACTTAGATGTATTTAATGGCACTTCTTGTCCAGGGTGGAGAGCCATTACATCAACCTGATCTGCACTTTAGTCTATCACCCAGGTCTGAAAAAGGGGGAACATAGCAAATGCTGCACTGTGACCAGATCTTCCTTTGTCGGCACTTCTTTTCTACATAGTTCCTCCTTTCCCTTCTTTAATCACTGCTGGCCTCCATATCACCATTGTTTCTAGACCCAGAATGTGGGCCATGCTGTGAATAAATGTGTCCCCCGGGGAAGTGGTTAGTTGGTCTCTAATAACTCAGAAGACTCCTTAGCTGGGTGCAATAATACTTCTTTAGTTTCCATGAGTCTTTGATCAATACACAATCACACCCACAAAATCTTTCTTTAACTTTACATAACTCCTTGGGTTGATAAGACCTAGAGAGTTTGTGCCAAATGTTTCTCTTTTGGAGCTTTATAGCAACCTCTGTGTCTTTCCCTTTACTATCACACTCAATTAACACTTAAACTCTGCTTTATTGCATTGTTCTGTGTTGACTATAATCTATTAACTCTGTTAACTGTTTCAGACCAATTTATCTTGTGTACAAAGGGAGAGAGGTAGAGGAAGTTAGTTGAAGTGGGAGGGATTTGTGGTGGATCTGATCCTGGTGTATATATCCCATAGGGCCAAGCAACTCCCACGTTTGAGCAACATTTATTTTAATTTATTTTTATTTAGTTCTTGTTAACCAGGTAAGTGCGCTAGCCATAGCGATGACTATTTTCAGGCATGACCCGGGAAACATCTGAAGTGTTTATGCCACAAAGCAGGAGTGTGGCATCTGCAGAGTGCCACAGGGTAGGCCACAAAGCCACAGAGAAACCAGCACCAACCAAAGTTAGTAGGCATACGAAAAGGTGTGAAGACACCTAAAGTAGCAAACACCCTATCTAGGGGTAGGGTAATACATAACAAAAAGGGCAAGGATAATTGAGGGGAGTTAAATTAACAGCAATCACTACAGTGCATAGGCCAGGTATAAATGGCAAAGTAAAACAGCAAAATCTGTTGTTACCCTATCTGGGGTAGTATATTATAAAAATACAGAGATTGAAAAAAGTTGACCAGGCAAGAAAAGAAACATCATAAACCCAAACAAAATGGAAAATATGGTAGAGGGCTAGCAAGTTGTAGTAAATGTGAAGCGATTTTACCTTGGGATAGAATAAGCAGGGAAGGTCACTGTCTTATTTGCAATAAATTTGCTAAACATCATGCTTAGCTTGTGGCAGGAAGAAATTAAATATTGCTTTTGCATAACCAGTTGAGCTGGAATTCAAATCCTAACTCTTCATTCCACCTACCTCAGAGGCCCACTGGTTCTAGGAAATGGAGAGGAGGGAGGGTACTAGGAGTAGCCAATAAACTGTACATCAGCTATCAATTTACCAATTCAGACAGATCTGCACCCCTAGAAGAGGCACATGTCTCTGACTCCACTATGACGAGTAGTGAGCCTGATGGAAGAGGGGACAGAATGGGTATGTGACATCTAGAAAGGGAAATGTGAAAAGTGCAGTACATAAAGTACTCATAATTGGTGATTCAGTATTGGGGGGGTAGACAGGATGGTGTGTAGAGGAGAAGAAAGGATGGTTAAATGCATTCCAGTTGCATCCACCAATAGGTATACTGATAGGACAGGGAAAATTGCTGATAAACTGGATAGTAACACTGGAGTCATCATACACTCAGGTAAAAAAAAATGGCCTTGCAAACCAAACATTTGATGTAGGCCAAACTTTCAAAAACTTGGTGAAAAGCTGAAGGGCAAGGTCACTTCATTAGCCTTTTCAGAAGTGCTTCATGTATGGGACATGAGAGAAGCGAGAGTAAGAGAAAAGGAAATAGACGTTTTCAGCAAATGGTTGAAAATTGGTGTACGGTAAATGAGTATCACTGTGGGGACTAATGCAACTTCTAGGACAGGAGGATGTTAAAAGCTGATGGCCTTCATTTGTCAAGGTAGGGAAGTAGTGTGCTCAGGCAGAAGTGTGATGTTTATGGGACTGAGTATTTCAACTGATGGTGGGAAGCCTATTGCTTGAGGAAGATGGGGTTAAAGGGAACATTGATAAGACCCCCCCTAAGAAAGAGGAGGGGTAAGAGGATTTAAAAATAACACTGTAGTTTTTTCAAAAAATCTGACCAATTACACCATTCATACAATAACTTGTAAGGAGATGTACAAGGCTTAGAGCAGTGATAGTATTAGAGTGGTAAAATATGTAAATTGGAAAGCTATTTTCCTAAATGCTAGGAGACTAGGCAATAAAATAAGTGAGCTCCAGCCTTTAGCATTAGATACCGACATGGACCTAACAGCTATTACTGAGACATGGGCCTCTGGTAAAGTGATTGCAAATTGGCTTCACCAGGGTATGCTTTGTATGGGAAGGACATGGATACGGGTAAGAGGAAGGGATTGCCCTGTGAGAGATGGCACAGAAAATGCAAGTCTAGATGTTGCTTTTACCAGCTCAGAGATGGTGGGTGGTTTGGTTACAGGGGAACCACTTGGATTCAGTGACCATAATACAGTAAGGGTGGAATTAAATATTGGTAATGACAAATCCTTGTCAAAAACATTGGACCTTGATTTCAAGAAGGTAGATTTTGAACTGATAAGAAAAATTGTTAGGGAGGAATTGTTACTGTAAAACTATTTTCACATGGGTAATTTTACCACAAACATGAATGCAACCATAATTGTGTAAATTTAATTTAGCATTAAGTCATTAGCACCTCATTCATTATAATGGAAAAAGTGCAGTGAAAATTGGCAGTGAAAATTTCTAGTTTTACAGTATATCGGAATAAAAACTGCAGGGTGGAAGAAAAGTGGGAATTAAAGGGTCTGTTCCTGAGGCAACGGATTCATGCTTACATACAATAACCGAGGCTAACAAATACAAGAGACCAGCTTTGTTTTTTAAAGAAGTAAGGGTCCGTAAGAGTAAAAGAGGGCATTCATTAAGTGTAAGAAGACAACGGAGAATGATGATTGGGAAGAATATAAGAAAAGGTTAAAGCAGAACAACAGAATGATAAATAATATGAATGCTGCAAAAGAACTGTGAATTGTAGAAGGCATCAAATATGGGGAAAATAATATTGTTAAGGAACATCAGGGAAAAAGGGGAAATGAAAGGGGTAGCATAATAGAGGATGATGAACAAAAAAAAATACTTTGAACAACTACTTTTGTTTAATGTTTACATTAGAGAGCAATGGTTCATTACCAGAAAGTTGTGCAATGGCAGCAACAAATGGACTTAAGAATATGGGGGGAATTACAGAGGATATGGCAGAAAAAAAATAGCTCACTACCCTCAAAATAGATAAGGTGCCAGGACCAGATGGATTACATGCAAGAGTGTTTAGGGAGTTGCCTGTGAAGTGGTTGAGCCCTTAACTGCGTTATTTAATAGTTCACTGTGGTCTACATTAGCCTCAAAGGAATGGAGGAACGGCAACGTGGTTGCACTTCATAAGGGAGTAGATAAAGAAAATCCATGCAAGAACAGACCCGTCAATCTTACCTCTACTATATGTAAACTAATGGAGACGATTGTCAAAGAAAATCTGTTAAACATATTTTGAAGACAGTGAGATACAAGACAGCAAACAACAAAGGTCTGTGACAGGAAGACCATGCCAGACCAGCCTTATAGTATTTTTTCACTGGGTTACAAAGGTAATGGGTAAAGGACATGCTTTTAATTATTCCAAGATTTCAGCAAAGCGTTTGGCTTGGTACTGCATAGAAGACTGCAAAAATAATTGGAGGATATGGGAATGGTAAAAGAGCTTGTAAGATGGGTGGCAAATTGACTGGGAGGGACAGTAAACAGTAGTCATAAATGGGGTCAAACTTGGGACAGAGAGGTCCCTATCACAGGAAGAGGAGCTGGATAAGACACTTGAGGAGGATACCATTGGGATGGCAAAATGAGGGAGGTGCTGCTAGCTGGTGACTTCAGTCTGCCAGATAAGGATTGGAGCCTTCCATCTGCAGCTTCGGCAAGGAGCAGAGCCATCCTTGGCTCCCTACCTTTCTCAGGCAGCTATTCTGCAAATCCACCAGGGATGGGGTAGTGCTGGGCCTGGTGTTTACAAACAGGGACAGCACTGCAGGCATCACAGTAGGCAGTCCCCTAGGTACCAGTGACCACCATGCAGTGTGGTTTAATATTAGGGAGGGAGCAGAGGCAAATGACATGAGGACGAGGGTTCTGGACTTTAGGAGGGTGGATTTTAAGGAAATAGTGGACTGCCTCAGAAACTACCTAGTAGGGAGGAATGCCAGGGATGGGTAGAGGGACACAGAGGAAAAATAAGGGTGGGGATGATTAAGGCAACCAGCCTCTGCATGAACAGTGAAGGAATTATGCAAAAACAAAACAAAAAAAGACTGTTATGGTACTCTAGAGAAGTAGCCATGAGGGTGAAGGAAAAAAAGAGTGGCATTCAGGAGGCATAAGGAAACGCAGCGAGAGGAAGACAGGGAGGTGTACCAGGTAAAATGGAAAGAATCAGATAAGGCAGGGAGGGAAGCAAAGGCACAGACAGATGAAAGGATAGTCAAAGTGCTAGCAAATGGGGATGACTGTCTTCAAGTACATACAGTAGTGAAAAGAAGAAAGCAAGGGGAGGGACAATGAAGATGAGGAGGGTGGCAGAGAATGACTGCACAGATGACCAAGTAAAAGTAGACACCCAGGACAGGTACTTCTCCTCAGTCTTCACAGTGGGGAAGGGGGAGGGGGGTGGACCACCAGTGATTAGCAGGAACAAAGGTGGAAGAGAGGCGAACCCAAGTCCATTTTCAAAGGAAATAGTCCTGAAGGGACTTGCAGCTCTGAAAGTCAGCAAGGCTATGGGACTGGATGGAATACACCCAAGAGTACTGAAAGAACTCAGGGAGGTACTGGCTGCCCTACTGAAGAACTCATACAACAGCTCACTGTAATCAGGAATAGTTCCAGAGGACTGGAAAAGAGCAGATATTGTTCCTATATTTAAGGGAGGCAGCAGGAAAGAGGCTAGTAACTATAGGCTGGTAAGCCTCACCATACTGTGAGGAATAATTTTTTTTTATTGTATTTTATGCCCTCCTCCGCTGGGAGGTGTTACCTATGGTTCTCCCTCCACCCATCTGGTTTCATGGCCTCCACGCCACTCCCAGTACCTATGCTTGACCCCTCCTCCTTTCCTCGCACTGGCTGCTTCACAGCAGGTATGTACTCCACCACCGCAGAAGCCAGGGGTCAGGATCCAGGGGAGCATCTTGAGTCGGAGTGGCACAGCCCACCACAGGCCCAGACTTCATGTAGCGCTGGAGAATTTTTTGTATATATAGGTTTTCCCCATTCCCCGGCACAGGCACGCAATGGCATCAATGACGCTGCCATGCGTGCTTCCGCGCACCGCATGTCCAAATCATCCATGTTGTCCCCAAAATGAATCACCACTTGCACTGACCCACAGTTGCCACCAGGAGCCAGCATAGCTGTGGTTG
Source organism: Neoceratodus forsteri (assembly GCA_016271365.2). Classification (NCBI taxonomy): domain Eukaryota; kingdom Metazoa; phylum Chordata; order Ceratodontiformes; family Ceratodontidae; genus Neoceratodus; species Neoceratodus forsteri. The sequence goes on from CM057455.1 coordinate 1,701,021,825, forward strand.
TCCACCCCACCCTCCCCGGAGGAGAGCAGTCCATGAGACGCTCAATCCTCCTCCCTCCCGGCCGATCCCCAGCCACCCGAGCTTGTCTCGAACCTGGGTCGCCAGCATGGCATGAGGTGTGGCATCCAGTGCCTCAACCCTCAGCACCACCGGGCTAGCTACTGGTGAGGAATTAATGGATATACTCTAAAAGGAAAGGTTGAGCTAGTGAAAAAAATCATAAACCCCAGGACAAGTATGGTGGTGCTGTAAAAAATGAAAGTAGAGTACAGCATTAAAGCACCCACCAAAAAAGCAGGTCTACACACATAACCAGGTAGAGTATCTTGAATCCAATTAATGGCATAGATTCATAGGGGCACATTATGCCAGACGGATCTAATAAATTTCTTTGACTGGGTGATCAGGGAAGGGCAGTGGATGTGGCCTATCTGGACTTTAGCAGGGGCTTACACATTGTGCACACAGGAGACTGATTAAGAAATTGAGCATCCTAGGGTGGGATCCAAAGCTGTGAATGGTTACAGACTGGTTAATAGATAGATGACAGAGGGTGGTGGTTAACAGCAATCAGTCTAATGATGAGACAGTGACCAGCAGTGTGCTGCAGGGCTCAGTACTAGAACCTCTCCAAAGCCTTCGAAAATGACATTGCAGATGAACTGCAAGGTATGCGGTTTTGCAGATGATACCAAAATCTGTAATGGGGTTGGACAATAAGGAAGGGATGGAAAGAATGTGTAAAGATCTTGGGAAATTCTGGGAGTGGTCAAGAGCATGGAAGTTGGGTTTCAGTGCCAAAAAGTGCAAAATCAAGCACCTAGGACATAGGATTCCAAGAACTGAGTATAGGATGGGGGGAGGTACTGTCAGTCACTTAGGAGGAATTGGACCTTGGGGTTACTATATCTGATGGCCTCAAAATGGCAGGGCAGTGTGACAAAGCAGTGGGAAGCACCATGTGGAATACAGGGAAGCATAGTTAGAGGTATCTCCAGCAGGAGCAGGGGGGTGGTTTTACCACTGTATCACTCACTAGTGAGACCCCACCAAGAATACTGTGTCCCATTCTGAAGACTGCACCTGAAAAAGAACATTGGGTTGAGGCAGACCAGAGGGGGGCAACTAAAATGATGTAGGGGTTGCACCTAAAGCCTTTCGAGGAGAGACTGAGGGATCTCAACATGTACACCCAGGAAGACAGGAGAGTGACAGAGGATATGATAAAGACATACGAGTACCTCACGGGGTGAACAGGGTGCAGGGGTGAGTCTCTTTCAAATAAGGAAGAGCACCAGAACCAGAGGGGGTGCAATGAAGCTGAATGGGGGAAGTTTAGGAGGGATGTGAGAAAGTACTATGCCACTGAATGAGTGGTGAACACCTGGAATAGTAGGGTGCTTCAAACTCTACTTCAAATAACTCACAATGTTAAGGACAGAGATTATGCCCATTTGGACATGTTTACCAAAGCTAATCAGTTTAAATATTTGGGGTTAATCTTGACAAATAAGGTTGAAACTAATGGTATATTAAATGTCAGTAAAGTAAAAAAAAGGAAGTAGTTCTTAATTGGCATAATCCCTCTCTTTCACTCTGGAGGACAACCGAAGTAATTAAAATGATCGTTTTGCCTCATATTAAGTTTGTTGTACAATCAATGATGGGCTGCCCATCATCAAAGTGGGTCTGTGATAGGGCGCAGGAGTTCATGGACAAATCAAGTAGTGTAACACAATATCAGTTTTCTACATAGTCTAGTTTTTATTTCATAAACCAATGGACAAATTCCGTATAGCAAACTGATTCGACATCACTTCAAACGACTATAAGAATAAATTAGACAAAGTCTAACGCTGTTTTGGAGTGACCGGCAAAGCTCCCCAGAGTTTTCTCCAGATCCAGATCCTCTCTGATCTCTCTCTTCTTCGCATCTTACATCTCTAACTGTTACCTTAGAATTTATACAGCTCTGTGCCCATGTGATAGGTTAGCTCCACCCACCAGTACATCAATGCATTTAAACTTTAAATATAATTGTTTTATATACAGTGCAAATATTTATTTTACATAGCATAAACACATTTAAATCAAATCTGGGACTTGCATTTAGTCTCTAAAGTACATTTCTATCTATCTAAAGGTTTAAACAGCCTCTTGGCTTTAGAAAGCACCACCTTCTTCTAGCTGCAGCATAAATGTAACAAGGAAGTGGCCGGCCGGCTGGCTCTTATAGTGATGCTGGAGCTGAAGGTGGCATGCGTCAGGAGAGCTGAGACGCCAACAGAAGCATTAAAACTCTTTGTTTTAAGCACTTAAAAAAAAAACCCAACAACACTTTATTTCCACAGCAAGAGGCATGTACAAGGATTAAAGCTTTATTTTGGGAAGAAAACCTAATGCTGAGAGGAGTTAGATGCTTAAATACTCTCACGACAGTGTGCACATTCAAGCAGGCTTAAAAGCTTACCGGAGCTTGCACTCGCACTGTCGTGAAGGAATTCAGCGGCTTTTTCACTGGAAAGCCGCATCTCAGGAGAGCTCTCAAGGAGTTACCCGTCTCTTTTTATTTTACTAGAAACAAAACGGCTGAGCTGTACAGCCTGACTGTGCGACGATGCATACTATCGCAGCTCCTTAAAGCAGCTAACAAGGCACTCGTAATTATACAACAAAGGGAGAAATATAAAGGGAACCCACTACAGCTTCAGCCCCCCTCTACTCCTCTACTCTCTCTGCGCTCTTTCTTTTAACTTATGTTTAAACAATAAGTGCTACATTCATTTATTTATTTTAGCTTAAAACCTTAAACAAAACCGCAGCCCCAAAATTCCAGGGCCCTTAATCCTTCACAGAGTCACTCTGTGACAGGGTCTCAGAAATTAAACAGCTTTTTACAAAAAATTATGGAGCAGGGGTAAACCTTGCATAGCTTGGGAACTTCTGACCACTACTAGAAATATGGGAGGTTTTGTTTTGTACAGACCCATATATTTATTCTCTAAGTAATATATTAGCCTCTCTGTGGGATTGGGCTATTTTTCCTAATCCAGACCACCTAATTTTACAAAATATAATTCAAAGCTCCAATCAGGTTATAAACCTCCAGGACTTACCTATTAGTTCAAAATTTAACGAATTGAATAAAATTACACTTCTAAACTCTTGGGTCACTCAGTTTGCTTATGCAAAAACCAAGTTAGGTCTAGGAAATGTTTTGTGGTTGCATGGGATGATCTCACTCCAAAAGAAGGAAATTAATAGTGCCAACTCGGTATGTAAATTCCTTTAAAAAATGGATTTAGGAGATGGATAGATCTGTTGGAAGATGAAGAATTTTTTATTATAGGACATTTAGAGAAGAATTAAACACTGGCCATAGAGGAAATCATTTAATCTGCTCAGCATTATTCCAAAATTTCAAAACACAAACAAACTAGCCAATCAGAACGGAGAGTGTGGGCCTGATTTTTAGGCAAGGTAATTTTATTTTTAAGGCACCCAATCCCAGAGGCTCTGGGCACTGTACACAGTATAACAAAGTAAATACAAATACATCTCAGAAGCAGCAGGAAGTTAAATCAGCACTCAATAATTAAAATTAAGTATAGTATTAACTAGTGTAGATAGGGTTGGAAATAAGTTATTCAGTAAATGCCTGACTAAAGAGGTGGGCCTTAAACCTCTGCTTAAAAACACCAATCGAGGGGGCCTCCCGGACTGCAGGTGGAAGTGCATTCCACAGGGTCAGACCACAGACACTGAAAACTCGATCACCAGACGTCCTGAGCCGAACCCTGGGAACATTCAGAAGGCCCCTCAAGGAGGAGCGGAGAGAGCGAACAGAGGTTGCAGGTGTCAGGAGCTCTGACAGGTAGCCAGGACCCAGTCTTTATTGGGCCTTATAGGTGAGCAAGCCCACCTTGAAAAAGACCCTCCACCTGACCAGTAGCCAGTGCAGAGCATGCAGGACCGGGGTCACATGACATGACTTTGGTAGGCCCGTCAGTAACCAGCCCCACTGCGCTCTGCACCAACTGCAGCCTGCAGAGGGTCCCTCCCGCATCCCTGAAGTAAAGAGCATTGCAGTAGTTCAGTCTGGAAGCAACAAAGGCATGTACTAGGGTTGGTAGATCCTCAGGTGAAATGAGGGGCTTGAGCCTGGCGATGTTCCATAAGTGGTAGAAACCACTCTCAGCAGCAGACACCACCTGATCTTCAAAAGTCAGTCTGCTATCCAGGATCACACCTAGATTATGCACCCTCGGGGAAGCAACCAATGAAGCAGACCCCAGGAAGAGACCTGTGTCTGCCCCAGGCAGCAGCCAATCATGCCCACGACCCAGCTCAACCACCAGCACCTCTGTCTTATCCAAGACTAAACTAAGAATAAAAGATCAGGACAAATTAATGGGCACCTCCGCCAAAAGATTATTATCCAGACTCTGCTTCAACCTAATGGAAAATCATTATGGAGACTGTGCTAAGATTAACTCTGAATGGGAGAAAGAATTGGGACTTAAGATATTAGACAATAGGTGGCAAGATATACAAATTGAGGCAAACAAATCTATAACTGCAGCAAAAAAACAAAACAAATCAATACAGCAAAAAAGTATTAATAGAGCCTACATAACCCCCCAAAGTATATGTAAAATAGACCCTAATTACAACCCTTCATGTTAGCATAAATGTGGATACAAGGCCAGTTTGTACCATTGTTTATGGAACTGTCCTGAAATTCTTTTTTTTTTAAATTAGTCTTTTTATTTCACTTATAAATGCAACAATTTTACAGGCAGCAATACATCACTTATTAATACCAGTTGATAACATCACAATACATTACATGTATACTTGTAGCAGTCATATTAGGGGGAAATAAATTAACTTCTTATTACTTCAGTATCCAGAGAATCATAATTACTCATTTTAAGTTCAGTCTGTGATCCATTCAAATCAAATCAGGCATAGCGCGGTGAGCCCTCCCCTATCCCTCCCAGATTTTATTCCCATTTAAAATTGAAGGAGCATCACAGATCATATCCTGAGTATCTTTTCAGTGCAAAACAAGAGCAAAATTACATGTTCAGTACATAGCTTAAGGTACAAAATTATCATAATGATTTAGTTGGTATGATATCCACTTTTGCCATTGTACATCAAATTTTTTAACTTTGTCCTTCATCTTGGCCGAGAGTCGCTCAAGGGCATATATCTCCCTGGACAAAACAATCCTGGCTTTTTAGTGGGTATTTTATTTGTAAACCACAGTCTAGTGATAATTTTGTGGGCTACTGTTATAAATTTAAAATTTGTTTCAGCAAGTTTTTGTCAATTCGCAGACCTTTTGGTTTAATAAAAGTCAATATAAATGTGGGAGTGAATAAATCAGTGGTGTCATAAATTGCACTCAGCTCCTCGAGGATCTCCTTCCAAAACTTGGATAGCTTAGGACATGACCAAAGGACATGGCTCTGATTTGCTCTATCATTCCCACATTATCTCCAATACTGTCCCTTCCCTAATTCTCCCATACTAGCCAGCAAGGCTGGTGTGTGGAAGAAATGAGAACGGAGTTTCCACAGGTATTCACACCAGTATGGTGAGAAAAAGATTGCTACCTGCAGTTCTTGTTCCCATCTAAACCTGATTGAGTTGGTCGAATCTCCCTGTCTTTCATTTAAGGCCTTATATATCTTACTAATCATGTGATCCAAGGTCATTCCTCTGATATGAGCTTGTAACAGTTGTATTATTTGGGTAGGGTTTTCACTTAGGGCCACAAGTGACCGTTCATATGGCTGAAGGTATGATTTAAGATGTAAATAAGAAATAAAATATTTATGGGGCAAGTGATATTCCTTCTGAAGGGAGACAAAGGAAAGGAGACTTGTTCTGCCCACTAACTGGAAAATGAATAAAATGCCATATCTCTGCCATTGAACTACATAGGGGCCTGAGGGACCTGCTGTCAAGTCTGCATTATACTTCAGTGTTCCCAAGAACAATTTTTCAGGGCATGTAAAATAATCATTACTGACCATAAGTCATGTTTTTAAGGGTTCCCTGGTGAACTTTGGATAATTCATTATCCCTTGGCACTTGGGGTCCCAGAAAGGAGCTCCTTAGTGTTGTATAGGTCTCTCCAGGTTACTTCTAATTGTTTCCAGTGTGCATCATACTGTTTATTTAGCCATTGTAGGACCACTATTAACTGTGCTGCCATCACATACTTTTTGAGGTCAAGGAGGTTAAGGCCACCTCTCTCTCTGGCCAGTTGCAGAACAGAATATCTAATTCTGGGACACTTTCCACTCCAAATAAAGCAGGATGTCATTCTGTTCCATGCCTGGAAATATGTTTTAGCCGGGGTGAAGGGCAGTGTCTGAAGAAAGAGCAATATGCAGGGAAATATATTCTGCTTAATTGTATCTATCTTATTCAAAAAGCTTAGGGGGAGACGTGACCAATGATATAGATCTGTCCATTTTAGGGTTAAAGGTTCGAGATTTGAGTGCTCTGCATGAATGGGGTTTCTTGTGAGCTTTATTTCCAAGTATCTTATCTCTTGTCTGTGCCACTTAAAGGGGAAGTCTTTTTTGAATTGGGAGGGAGGGAGGTAATTGTACGTCAATACCTCGGTTTTTGATTTGTTCATTTTATATCCTGCTAGCTTACCAAATGTTTGTAGCTGTTTCCATACCTTAGGGATGGATTGTTCAGGCTTGATAAGAGCCAGCACAATATCATCCGCAAATAGTGATATCCTGTGCGGGCGACCTCCTAATGGAAGACCCTCTATGTTCCAAGAAGATCTGATGGCAATGGCCAGGGGTTCAAGATGTAGAGCAAACAACATTGGGGACATTGGGCATCCCTGGTGAGTGCTCTAAAGAGTTGGAATGTATCTGAAAGTGCCCATCCACCTTAACATTTGCTTTAGGGGAGGCATAAATATTTTGTAATTGTTTTACAAGTTGTTCCAGGAATCCAAAGTGCTCCAGAGACTGCCATAAAAAAGACCAGCTGACCCAGTCGAATGCCTTTTCAGCATCTAACCCCAGTAGCACTAAAGGGATTTGTCTTTCTATGGCATAATCTACTAAGAAATGTGCATGCCTTATGGCATCCTGTCTGCCCTTAATAAAGCCCACTTGATCAGGGTCAATAATAGCTGGTAGTAAATGGTCTATTCTAGAGGCCATGGCTGACATGAACATTTTGTAATCATAATTTAGCATAGAAATGGGGTGAAATGAGATGGGGTGTTTAACATCTTTATGGGGTTTAAGTATGGCTGATATGGTGGCATATTGCCATGTGGGTGGAGGGAGTTCTCCTTCCTGGACCGCATGTAGGGCCGGGAGTAATATGGGTAGTAGCAGCTTTTTGAATTTGTTATAAAATTCAGAGGGATAACCATCTGGACCTGGCGCCTTCAGGGTCTGAGCTGTTTTTAGAACTTGGAGTAGTTCTCCCTCTTTGATTGGCACCAGCAAGGCTTCAGCCTGTAGTGGGCTGATTTGTGGTATTGGTAAACTCTGTAAATATGATTTGATGTTGTCTAGGGGAATATCCTCTTCTTTAGTGTACAACTCATGGTGTCCTGAAATTCTTAATTGGTGGGAATTAACTACAAAGCTGATTTTGACTTATTTGGAGACAAAATTCCATGTAATCCACTAGTCTTATTATTTAATGAGAAAAAATTTGTAGCACTATTCAAAAATCAATATAAAGTACTACGCTTGGGGACTATCGCAACCAAGAGAATTATTTTAGAGTATTGGAACACTAAGCCCTGCCCGATGAAACTGAAAATAAATTGTGGTTCATATTACATTCATCGGCTTGAAAGACTTGCCCATGAGCGTCGCCGATACCAGAAGTAAGTCCCACAGTGGAGGTGGTTCATACACCAGAGGGGACAAGTGGTCCAGGCCCCTAAAAAGGACCCAACCACATTCTCCAGGGACACTGTCAGCATACCAGCCCATGGCCAGTAAGCAGAGATGGTTTGTGACCGGGAGCTCCTGCCATTCTTAAGGACCGACCTTTTCTTAAATCTGTTGCAACAGTCCTTCTATTTCTAAGCCTAATCTATCCTTTACTATTTCTAGTCTATAAAGTTGGCCACCTTTGGGCACCCACTTCTCCCTCCCTTGACTGTGCTACAGTGTCCTCTTTAATTTTCATTTTTCCCTCTTAGGTCCTCGTACAGGGAGGTTATTGTGGTGACCTCCAAGTGTATGTAAAACAGGTTGTGTTAACTGTTGTTGGATTTAGTATGTAATAGCACTACTATGTCATAAAATACCTTGATATATATACCTTATGTTTATGAAACCTGTAAATGTTAAATACCATAGCACTAGGTGTTTTTGATAATGGTAAAAAGTACTAGGTGACTATTACAGACACTAAGCTAGTTGTGTTATTTAAAATGCATGTATATTGTTGTAAACTTAAGTAAGAAATGTCATGATGATTTGCATATATCCCATGATGCATTGCATTATGGAAGTATGTATGATGTATTTCTTTGAAACTTGATTTGTTGCCAATGCCCTTTGGGGTAGACCTTCTTTCAGTGATTCTGCATTGAGATTCTTTGTCTATAGCTTGTTTTTTGTTTTCTTTCTTTTTGGGCCCCTACTACCCAAGCAAATGGGTCCTGCATGGGGTGGTGGCTACATCTCAACTAGTGAATTGGATCAGAGATCAGTGTCAGTAGGTGCTGGCTAAGTGCAGAGAAAGGACATTCATAGTCTGTTGCTGCAAACTGATGTACTGAAGAAGGAATATTGCATTGCAGAAGCTTATTTCTTGTATTTTGAATAAACATCACACAGAGATTGTGTGTTGAACCTGAAGTCCGGTGTCTGGTCCATCTGTTATCCCACAACCCCTCCACATGGCTGTCAGGTGCATCTTAAGGGTCATCACTTGCAGTCCCACTTGGGAAAGCGACCAGAGGTAGTCCAAGATGCAAGCCATAAGACAAGTAAGGGAATCCAGCCCCTTGCCTCAACATCAGATGGAGAAGCTCCTCTACTAACAGGCATAGGGCTGGATTTTCAAAGGCCAGAGAATGACGCAGGGTGCTTGCGCCAAAAGCAACTGATGCAAGGAGCAGGATATGTCAAACCGTGCATCAATTCTGATTTTCAAATGGTGCCTGTGTCTAAAATAAGTCTGCATCTGCCAGACTGGCTTGCACCAAAAAAATGCCTGCCCCATGTCAGAGGGGAAGTCTGCGTCACCAAAATAATGCACCATCCCTTTTTTGGGGATTTTCAATGAATGCAAGTTCTGTCCTTGTGCCTAAGATGCATGTCACTGTTAGATCATGCAGAGCTGGTCTAACGGACTCTAGAGCATATAAAGAAGCCCACAGCAGGCGGTCACACCTGACTATACTACTTTTAGGGACAATATTCTCCTGCATCTCCTGCAGGACTAGTTTAGAACATTTTGGGAGCTTAGTCTTGGCCATTTCATCTCCTGTATTTTTTTACTTGGTTTGTGCCATTCTCGTCCTTTGCATCATTTCTGATTTATTTTGCACCATTTTTTGACTCAATTTGTACATTTTCATTCCTTGAGTTATTTTTTTGACTCTACTTGCACAATTTTTTTCTCAACTTACAGCATTTATTTTGGTGCAGCTTGCGTCATTCTCGTCCCTTGCATCATTTTGTTGATGCAGTGGACCTCATGTGTCAGTTTGGAGGACTCTGTCACACAGAAGGCTTTTTTTGCAAAATATGGCACACAGTATTTGGTGCACCTAGATCTAATGCAAGCTGGTTGTTTGACGCAGCTTGCGTGGATCTAAGGTCCTTTGAAAATCCAGCCCCTAACATCTATGAGTTGACTTTTTCCTGGAGGCCTCCCCAATATGAAGAACAACCTCAGAGAGATTCAAGGCCTGGAACTCTAACCACTTAGAAACCAGGCCGTGAGGTGCAAGGAGCAAAGGTCTGGGTGCATGACTGTCCTCTGAAGTCTGGACAGCAAGTCTGGGCAGAGAGGCAGTCAATGCAGAGATCAGCTGCTGAGGCTGAGGATATGTGGGTAATAGAACTGCTGAGGCCTGCCTGCATCTATCAGAATCATCCACACCTTGTCCTTCCTGACCTTGACCAGCACCTTGTAGATCAGGGGGAAGCATGCAAAGAAGTACATGAGGCCTGGGCTCCAGGGCCTTATCATGGAGGCATTCCCCTTCAGTGTCCTGGACTGTGGGGGGTGGGCACAAAACAGCCTCAGTTTGGCATTCTTCCAGGAGGCAAACAGATCCACCGAGGATGAGCCCCACAAGGAGAATAGGTAGTTTACCACCTCCTGATTTACAGGCCACTCATGTGACATCTCTCCTATCCCACTGAGAGTGTCTTCCAGCTGACTGTTCTCTCCCGTGACAATTATCACCAAGAGATCAGTGCCCAGGATGTGCACAAGGGTCTAAGTAAAGAGTGCTTCCCGACACAGGGGAAGGAAGTGTGTGCCACTTTGTCTGCTCAGGTAAAACATGGTCGTGGTGTTGTCCACCTGGACCTGAATGACCTGACCCTGACTAGTGGAGCAAACTCCATCAGAGCCAAGTGCACTTCATGGTGCTCCAGAGGGTTTATGTGGTGACAGGATTCCCTGTGGGGGGCCAGAACCAATAGACCATGTGGTCTCCCAGATATGCTCCCCACTTTACCAAAGACATGTCCGTCATTAGTGTAACAGTCGACTCTGAGTGGAGGAACAGGATTCTGTCCTCCAGATGTTCTGGGACAAGCCACCACTAGATTGCATCCCACATCGGCTAGGTCATTGTGACTGGCTGGTCCAAGTGGCCTTGGCACTGGGACCACTGACGGCCCACCTCCCTCTGAAGGTGGTGCATCCGTTAACTGGCCAAACAGACCACGCTGGTGCAGGATGCCATGTACCCCAGCTGCTGCAAGAAATCCCAGGCAGGGCACAAGAGCCCAACTTGAAATGATCGGGCAAAGGAGGAAAGATCCTGTGCCTGGTCCATCGGGTGGGCCTTGTCCGCAGGGAGTCTAGTTCTGCCCTGATGAACATGATAACCTTCTTTGGTACCAGTTCAGACTTGTCCGGTTTGACCAACAGTCTCAAGTCTTGGCATGTCTGGAGAGCCAGATCTGTGGATCTCTCCATGGTCTCTCTAGATGGACCAGCTATCAGCCAGTAATCCAGGTAGGGGTACACTCTGATCCCTAGATGCCACAGGTGGGTTACCACCACTGCCATGCATTTGGTGTAGATCCTGAGTGCAGAGGAGAGGCTGAATGGCATGGCCTGGAACTAATACAGGACACCTTCCGCTCAGAAACAGAGATACCAACATAGAGACCCACAGACAGGAAAGTGGAAGAATGCATCCTGGAGACCCAGGGAACAAAACCATATACTTTGCTCCAGAGATAATATAATCTGTCTCAGAGTGAGCATCCGGAACTTGCATTTCTGCATGCACTGGTTGAGATTGTACAACTCCAGTATGTATGTCAGCTCCCCGTCTGTTTCAGGACAGGAAGTACATGGACACATAACCTTGACTGGACTGGGAATCTGAGACATGGACTATTGCCCTTTTAAAAGGGAGCTGAGCGATGTCTTCCCTTAGGGTGAGCAGCATGTCCTAAGACACCTCAGACTTCCAATGTGCGTGGAGGCAGTACGGCAAGACAGCATCAGAATCTAGAGACAATCCCCTGCCCACTACATCCAACACACACTTGTCTGTTGTGATAGTGGGCCAACATAGCAAGAAGTGATGTAGTCAGCTTCCAACTGACAGAGCAGTTGGGGACCGGACAGGTGGAGGGATGACACCTCCCCAACCTGTCACTTTCTATGGGGGCACCAGTGACTGTTGCTGGAGGGGCACCACTACCCCTGGTTCCCCCTTTTTTGGACATTAAGCCCCTGATTCCTGCTTGGGTTGTCAGGCCTGGAACTGCCCCTGCTGGGGCTGCTGCTGGGGAGGCTGTGACTGATAGGACCAGTAGTGGAGCTCCGGCTTTTTAGGCTTTTTCTTCTGGTCCATCCAAGATGAAGTCACAGAGTCAAAGGTGGCACTGGACTTCTCAAGCCAGGTGAGATGTCATTCCACCCCAGGACAGAAGTGGTCAATGCCCAGGAAAAGGACGTCAGTCAGCTTATGTTTGGTGTCTGCTGTGAAGGTAGAAAAATGCAGCCAGGCTCTGTGATGCATGGATGACCAAGGCTGTCTGAAGTTGGTGTTTAGTTAGCAATCTATCCTGGTCTCTGATGAGCTCTACTGCCATCTGTTGCTCAGGCTGGAGGTAGGGGAGGCCAGCATCAAAGATTCCCATCAAGGAATAACTATAGTTAGCCATCATAATGGCATAGCTATCCTGCTGGAGACCTACAGTAGCTGCAACGTGCACTTTTTTTGCGGCAAGGTCAATCTTACGGGACTCATTGTCCGGAAACTTGACCACATCCCCCTGGTGAGTTACAAAACCCTGAATCTGTGACCAGTCCTTCCACTGAAGGTTGGTCCAAAAACTCTGAAAGGGAGACCATGGGGACCACGTACTTGTGGACCACAAGGCCGAGGGTGTCAGACAGGATGCTGGATGCTGCCAAAGCTCCAGGGCTGGTCCAAAAATGGCCTCAGCCACAGGGAAGTCAACCCCAGGGATTCATCCCAGTCTTAAATGTCCATGATAGGCCACTTAGCCCTTTTCTGGACTGGCTCAAGCAGGATTGATGTGGATTCTGAGATACGTTGGTGCAGCCCACCGAAGGACATCAGGCCATGCTTGATGGAAGGCCCCTCAAATGAGCCATGGTCATCTGATGATTCCTTGAAAATGACTCTCAGCCATCGTTTGCCACAGACCTCCCAGGAATCCTCCCCCAGGGTGATCCTCACCGACACCTGGCCTGGCAAGCTGTTGGCTGAACAGCCGGTCCCCTTGGTCGGAGCACGAACTGGAGGTTGTCGTGGTGGTGGCTCCTTACTAACTGGTGGAGAAGTAGGTGTGAGTAACTACTGGCACATGCCAGGGGACTGGAGGTCATTGGGGTACAGCCTGCCCTTGCCCCGCAGTGGCCCACTGATGCCAGAGGAACTCCTTGTAGCACCAGCGCATCTTGCCTTGGCACCTCTCCTCCATGACAATGAGGAGGTAGAGGAACACTGACAAAGATGCCTCCTGGTCAAGCAGGATCAAGAGTGCAAACACCTTGACTGCGACCTTGATCACGACCTTGACTATCAACCAAACAGCCCATGACAAGGTGGGTCTTCCTGCAGTTGGCTGTAAATTACACAACTAACCAATACTGAGCAACACAGGCATCAAACACTTGACCCTGGAGTGGAGGCTGGTCCTACAGTGGATTGGCTGGGGCCACTGACAGGTCCACATTTTCCTGAGTGAGGACCAGGAGCACTGAGGCCTGCGAGACCAACTCCTCGGCACAGTCCGACAGCTGGTTAACAGGCTCAAGAAAGATTTTGACAGCCTGCTTGACTGGAGTTGAAGCCAACTGGCTTGAGAGTGGAGCTGAAGAGCTCTTGACCTGCCCGATCTGCCCCTCAGCCAAGGAGTGCTCAACAGCTATCAAGTGGTCAGGCAAGTCAATGGACCAGGAGCACCTTGATAGCTCCGAGTCCCACAAACAGTGCTGACAATGTTTGTAGTTTGAAGCATGGAAGGCAGGGCTCTCCTCCAAGGTCTAGAGAGACAAATACATATCATGGAACTGGTCCATAAAAGACCCTCTGACTCTGGCCCCAGGGAACAGCACCAAGACTGAGGAGGTGCCCACCATGGCAGCAGCTGCTTCCAACTCAAGGGCTGAAAGTTGATCAGCCAACCCGGCCACAGCCAAGACCTTCTTGCCACCCTTAGGGTGGGCCTTCAGATCCCTCTCTGAAGGCTGATCCAGTTATAACAGGAGCTTCCTGCCCTCAAGGGACTTGGGAATCATGGATAAGCACAAGCCACATCATGTTGTTCACCCAGGCAGTACATGCACATGTCGTGCAGATCGGTGACTGACATCTTCTGCCAGAATTTAATGCTGATTTTGAATCCTGGTTTCTTGTGTTCCATCACTGGTTCAGAGATGTAATCAAAAGAACCATGAAACTGAGTCAAGACTTCAAGAATTATTCAAAAAGAAGAGGTTCACGTGTGGCGCAGAAAATCCTAACCAGGAGTGCCAAGGAGGTGACCTGTCCTTCCAGTGGAAAGAAAGATATGATGTCACGCAGTCAAGTGGGGAATATACTGCCTGGATGGTGGGAGAAACTTAGCTTAAAGACATTCTGGCTAATAACATCTTCCAGTGAAACTACCAGAGCATGGATAAATGAACCATATCCATGCCCCTAGAAATGGCATTATAACTTGTTTTAGAGATGTGGAAATCTTTTCGGCAATCTAGGAGTTAAATTTAACAAGCTTTTGAATATCAAAGGGATTACTTTTCTCTAAGCTCTTTCATGTAATACAAAGCAGTTAAAAAAGACACAAGAAGGTTATACACATTTTTATTAATCAGCTGGACTGAATGAACATTATGCTCTAACTTGATTACTATAGTATGGGCTCTAGTTTCAGTGAATGTTTTGTATTTGGTGTCCCTCGACTGCTCTGTATGCTGGATTCAAGTTGACATGATTTCTTTTCACAGGTGATGTCCATGTTTGCGTGGTCTTTTCCTGCTAATGTTGGTGTCTTCTGAATCCACCCAGAAAAGTTGCTCCTACTATCCATTGGAGAAGTATCCATGCATATAAAGAAACAATCAAAAAATGAGTCCCAATTAGTGAGTACCAAACAAATAACTTAAATTTGTATGCATTATTTTTTTTAAAGGTGTTTAACAGAAATATAGAATTTAACAGCAGATAAGGACCGCTTGACCCACCTAGTTTGCCCATTTTTCCTACCCACTGAAACTCCATAGACCCTACTTGATCTCTGTCTTAACCCTCCCTTCCCTAATGACTAAGGTTCCCTTATGTCTGTCCCATGCATTCTTGAATCCTGCTATAGTTTTTGCCCTCACCACCTCCACTGAAAAGCTGTTCCAGCCATCCACCACTCTTTCTGTGAAGAAGTACTTCCTTACATTTCCTGAGTCTTTCCTTCTTCAGCTTTATAGCATGCCTCCTTGTTCTTGATCATCTTTTTTTCTGAAAAATACTTCCCTCTTGTACCTTGTTTATACCCATGAGATATTTGAAAATCTCTATCATATCTTCCCTTCCCCCCAGGGTGTACATATTGAGGTCCATTAGTCTGTCCTCACAGGATTGCTGGTGCAGATCCTGCACCATTTTAGTTGCCCTCCTCTGAACCACCTTTACTCTGTCTATGTCCTTCTGGAGATGTGGTCTCCAGAACTGGACACAGTACTCTAGGTGAGGTCTCACCAATGATTTATACAGCGGTATCACCACCTCCCTCTTTCTGCGGGTGATACCCCTCCCTCCCTCCCTACGCACCCTAGCATCCCACTGGCTCTCCCTACAGCCTGGTCACACTGTTTGGCCACCTTTAGGTCATCAGATATGATTACCCCCAGGTCTCTTTCCTGTTTGGTGGCTGTCAGTACCACTCCCCAAATCTTGTACTCCACCCTGGGTTTTTATGCCCTAAGTGCACTTGTTTGCATTGAAACCTAGCTGCAGCACCCTTGACCATTCCTCTAACTTTCCTAGATCACTATTATTTTTTTACACACACACATACACACACATATACCCTGGAGTGTCTACCCTATTGCAGATTTTAGTGTCATCTGCAAAAAGGCATACCTTCCATTCTAGCCCCTCCACAATGTCACTAATAAAGACATTAAAGAGGACCAGTCCCAGTACTGATTCTTTTGGCACATCGCTGATCACCTGCCCTTCCTTCTCGTGAACTCCGTCTAACACCACCCTCTGATGCCTAACCCCCAACCAATTCCTTACCAAGTTTATCACATTTGGAATCATTCCCAAGCTGCCCAGTTTGTTTACTAGACTCCTACATGGAACTGTGCTGAATGCCTTACTGAAATCTAGGTAGGCCACATCTACCACTCCACCCTGATCTACTTCCCTGGTCACCCAGTCAAAGAACTCTATCAGATTTGTTTGATACAACCTCCCCCCAGTGAATCCATGCTGCCATGGATCCTGTAAGCTGCTGGTTTCAAGATATTCAACAATTCTTTCCTTCAGCAGTGATTACATTAATTCCCCCATCATGTCTTCAAGCTGACTGGCCTATAAATGCCAGCTTCCTCCCTACTACCACTTTTGTGAAGTGGGATTACATGTGCTCATCTCCAGTCCTCCGGGACCACTCCTGTCTCCCGTGAGTGGTTGAACAGGACTGTCAGAGGTGCAGCCAGCATCACTCTGAGCTCCTTCAATATCCTTGGATGTATCCCATCTGGCTCCATTGCCATGTCCATGTTCAGATTTGCAAGTTCCTTCAGGACTTTCTCCTCTGTGAATGGACTAGTGTCCACCTACCTACCTTTGATGCTCCCATCACTTATCTGTGGTCCCTCATCTTCCCCTTTCTCCATGAACACTGAACAAAAATATTTGTTCAGGATGTCTGGTTTTTCCTGGTCCCTCTCCACACACTCCTCCCCTTCCCTCCTTAGCCTTACAATCCCTCCCCTGGTTTTTCTCCTTTTGCTTACATACATGAAAATTGTGTGTCTTATCTCCTTTCTTTACTGCGTGGACTATT
Source organism: Neoceratodus forsteri (assembly GCA_016271365.2). NCBI lineage: Eukaryota > Metazoa > Chordata > Ceratodontiformes > Ceratodontidae > Neoceratodus > Neoceratodus forsteri. The sequence continues at coordinate 1,701,038,588 of CM057455.1, forward strand.
TTCTCCTCCATTTGCTTCTTTGCACTCCTGACTGCTTTCCCTGCCTCCCTCTGCTTCTCATGATACACCTCCCTATTCTCCTCCCTCTGTGTCTCCTTATAGTTAATGCAAGTTAACATTTTTCCTTTTGCTAAAATTATTTAATATCTTGATACTCCTTGGTAAAATCACTGGATAGTTTCAAGAGGGGATGGGATAGATTTATGGGAACAGTAAGGGTATCAGGTGAGAGTAAGCAGAGCAACATGTACCTTTAAGCATACGTGCTACACATCGGTCAGATTCAATAGATCAAAAGGACTTCTTCTGTTGGCAGACTTCCTATTTCTATGTTTTCACACAATAAAACAAAGAATGGTGCACACACTAGATACATGAGGCTCAGTGAATTTGTTGGTGCAAACTGTGAACCACTGACCAAGCACTGCACTGCTAAGGATATATGTAACTGCTTAGCACTGCAAAGGATGTATGTAACTGTTTAGCTAATACTCGGTGTAGACACTCATCAATGTATTATAATGCTTAATAATGTTTGTACATCTACCGTCCAACTAGTTATGTAACGTTGCCTTTTGCTGTATTACTTTCATGTCTGTATTTATGTCATCCGATGAGGAGCCTTTGGAAATGAGTCTATGACTCAAAGGATTGTAGTTCCAATTCTGTAATAAAAAAAAATAAATAAATAAGCATCCCTGCACCATGTTTTTTGTGGGTGTGTGTGCGTGCGTTATATGGTATCTGGTTGTGCTTTCAGAAGCTCAGGAGTGCTGTCACCTTTCAGAGATTTGTGTTTTTACAAGAGTGTAGATATATCTAGAAGTAAATGCATGCCAAGTGTCCGAAGCCATAGAGCTGTGAGTCAGTCTGCACTTCTTTCCATTCTGCCACCTCAAGATGTACCCATTTCTTCCTCCCCTTTCTTTCCTGCCTTTGGTCCTGCCCTGTTATTTCAGGGGCCAGGTACCTAGTGTATAGAAAGCAATTGTCTACTTCCCGGAGCTTTTATTCTTAGCTCGATTTATTCTTGGTCCAATTAGTCTTGTGTGTGGATGCTGCATGTGACTGCAAGCAGTGATTGCAGGTAGTACTCATTTCCAGGTAAACCAAGCAGTCCCAGAGCATTTGGGACCCTAGAGTGAGAGGGCCATGAAGCAGGAGGGCAGCATCTGCATGGGCATCCTCAAGAGGTCCACTTGAGGTAACACTGTAGTACAGGAAAGGCATTGGTTCCTCCCACTGGGGGAGTCATTCTATAATCATTGAGTACAACTGTGGGGGTAAAAGTACTGTTCCTCTGTTTGGTTCACTTTTTACAGCAAGTAATAGGTAGGATGTGTTCAGTGGACAAAGCTATATAGTAAGAATCAAATAAGCAGAGGAGGGGTACTGGAAGATAAGAAGAGTGACTGCTGTCAACAGGTATTTCACAGCTCCTCTAAAAAACATATCTTGTGTTCCCTGATAAACCTTGTGGGGGAGACAGCTTCATCACCTTTGGCAGACACCTGGGTGAGTGGCCCTAGGGCAATAGTCAAGACAGGAGTCTAGGGGAGCCAGTGGTGGAGTATGTAGAGAGCAGAAAGGGGACAATTTGGGGGGAGAAGGGGCCTAGTAGGATGCAACACCTGTGGAGCAGCCATTTTTAAAGAGGTCCTCTGCAGACAGCTTTGCTACCTGATGTGCAGTACATTTGCAGCAGTCATAGTGGAACTAGCCACAGAAAAGGCTAAACTCAACCTTCTCTGGAGCAGGCCTGAGTGGGGGCATCAGGCAGCCACTGCTCCTCTTCCACAAAGGATGCATAGGGTCCAGGCAGGAGGGCTGTAGTCAGCGGGAGGGGGGGCTGCAGGGTCCACTCAGGCAGGGGTGGGAACCCTGGGATGGTAACAGCGAACCAGTTCGCTCTACTGTTCAACTCATTAGGTCCAGTTTTCCTAATGAGGGTGTCAGAACCTGTTACCTCTCAGAATACCATGTCTGTTCCTAAGGTGATACCTGTAATGAGCTCAGATTTCAAAGGAAATGTGAGGTTAATATAGTTACTTGTGGCAGAGGGCTTAATCATTAGGGGGACATAGGTTATAGTGGGTTTGAGTAACCAAGAAAGCAGGGTGTAGAGGACTGTCAGGGGTGTGGGAGGGGCAAAAGCTCACTGTTCACCTAGGGACTAATGACCTGGCTAACAGACCTCTGGGGGAAATGAAGGATAGCTTCAGGTAGCTGGGATGGAGTTTCAAACTAACAGCGGCCTCTGTAACTTTTTCAAAGGTCCTGCCAGTTTCACTGAGGGGCTGAGGGAAGGCTTCTTCTGATCACTCACTTTAGCACATAGCTAATGTAACCCCTAGGTGGTGCTATCCTGTGGGCCACTACTTCTGCCTAAGAGAATAGGCACAGGTTGAGGGGCCTGAGTTCTGTGAATGGGTGCCTCCACCAGGAGAAATGGTATTGGGGCAGCTCGACTGCTTTGGTATAGCCCTCCAGGATGCTATAACCACCCACCAACCCTTCTAGTGACCTAAGCAGTAATACCATGGAACACTTTGAATTATCTGAATAGCAATAAGAACATGCTCACGCCCCTTGCACTTACCACCAGGGCTGGATCTGCCGCAATTGCCCTGGAGATGCCCTGAAAAATAAGATCAGTAATACATAATGCAAAACCTTTCAATGTGACCCAACTAAGAATATGCACACTAGCTAGGGTAAACATGAAACAAATGATCAGGTTTATTCAGCGGAAGTGAACAAGCCAGGGGCCTGAATTTAGTCAAATGATAGATACTCTGATTCACTTTAGGCTGATTCAGCATGCACTGTAAGTCCCTGATGATTAATCCTGCAACCCTGGGTACCCAGATCTTACACAGGCTAGCCTGGAAGTGTTGCCCGGGGTGGCCAGCATTGTAGCTGTTGTTGGGCCCTTTAAGAAGAAAACAGTTAGCATGTGCACAACCCAAATATTTGTCATCCTGAGCTAGATGGCTCAGTTCATTAACAATAACTCAAAACAGATCAATCAGTTGACACACAATGATTTGTAGCTGTTGTTGCAGGGAGCTACCCTGATTTGTACTCGAACAACCCAGATCAAGATGTAGGACAGGTGAGATGAAGACCTCATGGTGTTGATGTGGTGTGCTGGGGGAAGCAGGGCCTACACGACTCACCTCCTGGTGGTCACTACCTGTTCGATGGTGTTGATCAGGGGGCTGAATACCCAAGCTGATCTTTCGCTGAGATGATCTTCTGGATTGCAGGCAGGAGCTTGGGCTGAAATGGCAAGGCCCAAGCAGGCAGAACAGTCCTGAGAAACATTTGTGACCTATGGCTGGAAAGCCTCCAGCTGGCATAGCAGGATTAGCCGTGGGGAACCAAATCGCGACCCATGAAACACATTCAACACACTTAGCTCAGTTAGTTCTCTAAGCCACAAGTCAGATAAAGTCCGTTTGCTAATTATAGCTTCACTGCGCAAACCTTTTAACCCGTGGCTTTCTTCTCTCATTCAGGCAGGCCGATCGCTTCTGGTGTAAGTCTTCAGTCCCACTTGCAAGTGCTACTGACACACTTTCTTCCTGCTGCTGCAGGTCTAAGCCGGCAATCGGAACAGTCCAACTTCTGTAATAGGCAATCTTTGTAGGCCAGAGAACATGGCAGGCCTTCCTGACGATTCTTCTACGCTCCTCCTAGGAGCAGCTGCTCGATCGCTCGAGCTGTTTACCCTCCAACTTCCACTCTCAACTGACTCACTGCTTCAGGCAGTTCTGGGTATTTCCCCATAATCCACAAGGATCGGTTGGCTGAGGGAGCTGTCTGACACAGAACGGGCTCCCCCTCCAGGCCAATTTAGGCACCAAACATCTAAAACTACAAATACTACAGAATTTCCTTCCAATATAACCCCTGGGGACAGTCTCCATTTTAGGCCTCCAGAGATTCGATTGGTCCAATACCGGCAGTCCAGAATCAAAATGGTGGCTCCTATTCAAAAGCTCAAGCTGCAAATGAAGGCAGGTTAGACAAACTCATTTTCCATTATTGCTCTAACAGACAAACAGTAAATAACCATTGATTTGCATTTTGGAAATAACAAATTTCTTTTTTAAAATTGGTTGGCAAGCCTTATAGGGTAGAATTTCTATCTTTTGGCTTGAATTCACCTATGATACCTATGAACTACATTTCCCAACAGGGCTCCCTCTGTGCTATCAGTGACCGCAGAATGGAGCAATATAACAGGCTGTCTGGCTGGTTGCGATCCTTAATTACTCGGACCCAGCCCAGATGGATTTCCAAACACAGGCTAGACACTCTCTTAAACAGACAGGCACAGAGGCTTACTAGGGTGCTGTCATGCAAACGAATAGAACTACTGCAAAAACAGGACAACATCCTGCCAGTGGGCATTCAGGAGCCCAGGAAGACATTTTAGTAAACCCCAATCTATAGGGGGTTACACTAAAAAAGAGTGGTGCGGGGAAGATGGGGGTTAAGTACGTAAGAGACTGGGGCATACTTAGCTGGACAAAAGGCTATACAAGCCTCTGAGGAGGGTACTAGGGTGTTAGGTATATGTTTACAAAGCACATCAAGATGCTTTGAAACTAGCAGAGGAAGGAAGATCAGTTGCTGACAGATGTGCCTACTGAAATGCAGGCGACCTGGATAGTCCTCCCTCTGTGCTAACAGAAACAAAGGAAACACAAGGGCATACAAAATATGCAGACAAAATGGATTCAGAAAAAAATATGGGGAAGGGGCTGAAGGGAGTTGGAGAGCAGTAGAAGCAGGGCTAGAAATGACAGTAGGGGTGAGATGGGTATGAAGGAGTCATGCTCACAGGGGAGAAGCACGTGATATGGTGAACTATGTGTACTAATGCCTGGAGCCTAGAGGACAAAACCAGTTACCTGGAGACAGTGGTGGCAGAAGCACAATTGAACCTAGTGGTGATCACAGGGACATGGGCAACACAGGGCCACAACTGAGATCTGACCATTCCTGGTTATTCAATGTTTAGGACAGCTGGGCAGCAAGGAAGGGGGTTGGGTGGCATTCTACATAAGATAGGATAGAATAAATAATGTGGAGATATTGCATCCATTAGGATCAAGTGACCATGATATGGTGCTATGTTCACTGGTAGATAATATCCCAAAATTAATGGGGAAAACAAAAATAAGATTTTTATAAAAAAAACAGATCAAGAAGGTATTAGAAAGCATTTAAGGAACTGGGAATGGAAGGAAGAATTATGAGATTCACCCCTGGATGAGATGTGGAAGAAAATAAATATTCAGATTCAAACATGTATAGAAAGATTTGTCCCAGTGGTGGATAAGTATAATGATCGGGGTAGAATTCCAAAATGGTTCAATAGAAAAATTCAGAAATGCTTGAAAAAAAAAAAAGAAACTATATAAAAAATATAAAGTAAATTCAACACCTGAAAGATTAGATAAACATAAACACATAGTCAGGAAATGTAAGTGGCTAATTAGGAAGGCCAAGGCTAAGGCGGACTTAAAACTGGCCCAAAATAAAAGTAGTTGTAAGTAATTTTATAGCCTTAGGGGTAGGCAGAAACATCTTAATAGTTTCAAAGATGGGGAGATTTTAATAGATGATAAGACAAGGATGCTTATACAGCTATTTTCTGAGTGTATTTCAAGTGCAGGATGAGAAAATTAATAAGACAGAATGTAATGTTAGAGGAAGGGAAAGTAATGTAATCACTGTGAAGATGGTGTATGATAAACTTTGTTCCTTAGATGAACAAAAATCGTGTGAGCCTGATGGGATACATCCATATATCCTTAGAAATATGGCAGGGGAATTGGCAGGACCCCTTTCAATGCTGTGTAACACATCCCTGAAGGAAGGAAGGAAAGGCACTAAGAGAATGGAAGCTTGCACATGTTACCCCCTTACACAAAAATGGAGATAAAGCTAAGGTGGAAAATTATCATCCAGTTAGTATTACTGCAGTTGTGGGTAAAGTGACGGAAAGTTTTGTAAAATCCATCTTGCAAGAAAATCTGAAAAAACTAGGAAAAATAGATGTTACACAGCATGGATTTGTGCAAGGTAGATCCTGCGTCACTAACCTAATGGAGTTTTTCGAGCCAGTCAGCCAGGCACCGGATCAGGGTATCTATCAATCAATCAATCAAGTCTTTATCCAGGCGAACACCATTGAGCAGGCTCATTTATAAGGTGGACATGCATTACACAAGGTCAAGAATAACACTTTTATGTACAGATAATAAATAGACATAATTATACAGAAATAGAAAAAAAATACACAGAGCAATAACAAGTATTTCAGGTATAGGGTTAACAAGGTTAGGGAGAATGGTATGAGAAGGGGAATTTAAACATTCTGAAACAGCATATTAAAACATTTTCAAACAGCACGGCATATCATTGGTCAGGACATATGCAAACTTAAGTGGCAGATATGGAGGGGAGGGGTACAGGACTGCAGCTGTTCTGGGCGGGTGCTACGTTAGATGGGCTGGGGACATATATGTTAGGAGTCTGAGGGTAAGAAAGGTAGTGGATTAGCAGAAAAAAAGGGGGGTATAGGTGGAGACAATCAAGGGGCCGGGTTAGGTGGAGATGTAGTGGGCAGGTAAGCAGTAGGCACCCTAGCACGCTAAGCATGCTGGAAACAGCTGCATAGCTCCTTAACAGCCTTGGCATACAAGGTCTTGAAGGTGGTAAGACTAACAGGGAAACTCTGCTTCATAGATTTCTGTAGTTTGTTCCAGAGTGAGGGCAACACAAAACCTACGGCCGCTCTCCCAATGCATGTATTGACCCTAGGTACCTTCAGTAGAAGCAGAGAATAACTTCTCAGTGCATAGTTGCCTACCACGTATAACGGCAAACAGTCAGAAATGTATTGGGTTAATTTGTTGGTAATAGCTCTGTAAGTCCAGAGATCCACATTTCTATTCCTTCTGTACTGAAGGGAGGTCCACCCCACAGCTGCATGTAAGGAGCAGTGGTAGGTGGTGATAGGTAAGCCAGTTATGAATCTCAAGGCTATGTGGTATAAGGTGTCCAGTTTAGTAAGACAGGAGGCATTACACTGACTATAAGTGAAATCGGCATAATCAATTAGGGATAGAAACATGGATTGAACTAACTGCATCTTTGGTCAGGAGGTGGTTTATTCTAAAGAAGTTACCAAGCCTCTGCCTCAACTTTTTCAGCAGATCCTCAACATGCTCCATGAAGGAGAGTATTATGTGGTTTAACCACACCCCTAGGTACTTGAATTTCGTAACAAATTTCAACCTCTCTCTTAGTAAAGTGTTAATGGGAGGTAAGGAGCCAGAGATAGCAGGGTTCACTGAATGAGTAGCCGGACAGAACAGCATAGCTTTTGTTTTTTGTGGCACTGAGTAGGAGTTTTTTATTCACGAGCTGATTCTGCAACAAGTTGAATTCTGTTTGTAAATCTCCACAGGCGGCTTCCGGAGTTGGGCGGCTTAGGTACAACACCGTATCATCAGCAAAAAGGTGAATATTGGCCTCCTTGATGCGAACATCAATATTGTTTATATAAATGACAAACAATAGAAGCCCCAGGATGGATCCCTGTGGAATGCCTCTTTTTAGTGGTTTGAGTGGAGAGAGCTCCCCTTCTGCCTTGACCTGCTGAAGCCTATATGTAAGGTAATTATTGAACCAGCACAGAGAGGTGGGTCCAGACCTATCACTTTTAGGGTGGAAAGAAGCAGGCAGTGGTCGGCAGTGTCGAAGGCCTTACTAAGGTCCAGGAACATGACACATGCAAATTTTTTGTTTTCCAGCTCTCATTGCCAGTCATCAGTCACTTTGGCCAGAGCCATAATGGTACTGTGCTTGGCTCTGAAACCAGACTGCATAGGGTTTGGGAGGTTCTTGTTATCTAGGTAGGTTCTCAACTGAGCATTCACAATTTTTTCCAGCAGTTTAGACAATATTGGTAGAAGAGATGTTGGCCTGTAATTATTTAGGTCACAGGGATCCCCTGATTTAAAAAGAGGAATGACGTGGGCAATTTTACATAGGTGTGGAAGAGTCCCCTGGGACAAGGACAAGTTAAATAGATGTGTGATTGGTACAGCTAGGATATGCCCATTGATGTAGTGCATCTGGATTATGTGAAGGAGTTTGATTCGGTGTCACATGATATATTGATAAAGGTGCTACTTGACATGGGAGTGGAGAAAAGTTTAATAAGGTGGATACAATCATGGTTGGAAGACAGGTTACAGAGGGTTCAGGTGAGGGGACACCTATCTGACTGGGGAAGGTTGCAAGTGGATCAGTTCTGGGGTCCTTACTGTTTGCCACCTTTGTGCAAAGTATGCCGATAACAGGGGGAGCCTGGCTACAGAATTACGCAGATGACACCAAGGTGAATGTGATAGTAAACGACGTAGCATCTATAAATAATTTACAAAACCAGCTGAACAATCAAGCAGTGTGGGCGAATAACCATAAATTACCATTTAATGAGAATGTTATGCACTTTAGGCATAACAATCCATGTGCACAGTATAAAATAAATAAAATAAAGTTATAAGCAGCACTGAAAATGAAATGGATATAGGGGTGATAATGAGTAAGTTAAACTTTGATGTGCATAATAAGGAAGTTATAAAAAAGGCCAACAGAGTAATAGGGAGTATATTGAGAAATATAAAAAGTAGGAGAGGAGAGGAGAGGTAATGCTTCCGTTGTTTAGGTCACTGGTTAGGCCAGTACTGGAATATGAGGCTCCCTTCTCAACAACTCAAAGAAAAGGCTGTACAAATTTAATGGAGAAGGTACAGAGAAGATTTACGAAAAAAATGAGGACAGTGTCAAGCAGAACATGTAACAAAAGGCTTCAGGACTTAGGTTTGCACTCATTAACATATAGAAAAATAAGAGATCTATGTTATGTGCATAAAGCATTTAAAAATGAGGTGATGTTGGAAGCTACAGGTCTAAACAAAAAGATGGATAGTGGCAGGGAAATGAGAACACACCAGAAACAACTAAAAGGGGAATTATATAAAACTAATAGGAGGGGGCAATGGTTTAACCAGAGGGTGGAGGAGATTCAGAGTCAACTCCCAAGTGAGTTTGTGGAAGCACCCAGCATGAATATTTTTTAAAAACCTGTTGGATAAACATATGGGACCTAAAACTAGGGAACAAACTCACTGATAAAGTGACAAGTCTGAAATGGCTCTTGTAGCTGACTGACTTGAAAATCTAATCTATGAACCTATCAAAGCCACAAATGTCAAGGAAAGTGGGGAGGGCCAGTGCACAAAGACAGTGCTAGTACAGGCAGATACAGATGAAGCGAGCAACATCAGGATTTGAGTAGTATTCAAACCATCTTGAAAAGAGGTGACTGATAGAGAACTGGGTGTGAGATCAGAAGGGCAGCAAATTGAGAGGATGTGCTGCTGATGGGTGACTTCATTATGCCAGATGTGGACTGCAGGATCCCAGCAGCAGCATGTTCACAACACTCCAAGAAGCATTCCTGAAAAAGAGGGTTGAGGAGCCTATAAGGGAGGGATGCATCCTTGACTTGATCCTCACAAACATGGACAGTATGGGGAAGCTTATAGTGTAGGACCCACTGGAAACCAGTAATTACCAAACCCTGTGGTTTAATATCAAAATAGAGGCAGAGAGGAAACAGTCGCAGGCAAAAGTCCTGGACTTTAGGACGGTGGTTTTGGTAACATGTGAGAGCTGTTGCATGATGTACTGGAAGCAGTAAGGGCAGAAAAGGAGGTACAATATCTGATGATCTCAAAGTGGCAGAGCAGTGTGACAAAGCAGTGTGTAGGGCTAGTGGGATGCTGGTGTGCATAGGGAGGGGGTATCTCCAGCAGGAGGAGGGAAGGAGGTGGTTTTGCCTCTGTATCACTTGCTGGTGAGACCCAACCTGGAGTACCATGTACAGTTTGGGAGGTCACACCTCAAAATGAATATAGGCAGGGTGGAGGCAGTTCAGAGGAGGACAACTAAAATGGTGATGGGGTTGCACAAGAAGCCGTATGAAGAGAAGACTGAGGGATCTTAAGTACACCTTGGAAGACAGGACAGCGAGAGGTGACATTATAGAACTGACAAGTACCTCACAGGGGTGAATAGGGTGCTGGAGTAGAGTCTCTTTCAAACTGGTAAGAGCAGTAGGACCAAAGGACATGCAATGAAGCTAGAGCTGGGGTAAGTTTAAGAGAGATGTGAGGAAATACTTCTTCACTGAAAGGGTGGTAGACTCCTAGAAGACTGCCAGTAAACATAATGGAGGTGAAAACAGTGAGGGGCTTCAAGCATATGTGGGATAAACATAGAGGTATATTAGAAAATAGGCAGGGAGGAGGGAGGGTCGCCTGAGACCAGTTAGGGTCTGTGGAGACAGATAAGGCAGGGAAAATCTGGGTAGACTGGGTGGGCCAAGCAGTCCTTTTCTGCCAATATATTGTATGTTTCTATTGAAAATAGGTGAGAATTGACCATAAGACAGGAGTCTCTGTGTAAGGGTTGCAGAGAAAATCAGATGGGGTAAGAAACCAAGGGAGGTGGGGGAGGCTGTGCCTATGAGGAAGAAAGAAGACCTTCAAAAACATCAAAAGTAGCTTGGAAGTGGAAAGGGTAGTGTTCCTAAGCAGAATAAAAGAGGACAAAATCAGATGCTGAGTTGAGAACAACTAAGCAAATGAAAAAGGGGGACAAAATGTTCTTTACATAGAGAAGAAACATAAAACTAAAATAAAATAAAAGCAAAAACAAAGTCAGACTACAGAAGGGGGAATATAGTAATATTGTTTCTTCCAGGGTATTCTTCAGTATGCTTGACTAATGCAGTATGCCAGCTGGGTTCAGCTGCCCTGGAAGTGGAGTCAATGCTAATGATTTGTGGTACCAGCCAATCAGAAAGCAGCAAAGGACATGCTACCTGTAGCTTGAGCAGAAGGTCAGTCAGATTCATTTTGAAGGTAAAGTGGGAAAGCCCTCAATATTCTATCCTATGCAAAAACAAATAATTATGGGAAAAAACATGCATAAAATGTATAGAACATCTATAACTGTGAAAACTGTAATTAAATACAAACAGATAAAATTTGGTTCAAGGTATGGACTTCAGAACTACTCCCAGTCAGGTTATGTAGGGGAAGCTGGGTGGGAGGTCAAGCATACTGAAGGATACACTGGAAGAAACAGTATTACTATGGTAAGTAGTTTTTTCTACTCACCCCAGGAATTCTTCAGTATGCTTGACTAATGCAGACTACAAAGCAGTGTGGTTTTGGAAGAAGATTCAGAACCTACTTTGGAAATAGGTTCTGCAGGACTGCTGTGCCAAATCTGGCATCTGACCTGGACTGCACATCCAAACAGTAGTGCTTTGTGAAGGTGTGTACAGTCTTCCAGGTAGCTGCTCTGCAAATATCCAGCAAGGGGAAGTCCCTTGCTGCTGCCAATGAAGCTGCAGCGCCCCTAGTAGAATGGGCTCTGAGGCCTTGAGGTGGCTGCTTGCCAGCCTTAGTGTAGCAAAACTGAATCCAAGAGACTATCCAGAGAGAGACAGTACTCTTAGAGGTTGGCCTGCCCTTGCTTACCTCGCCACAGGTGAGGAAGAGCCGGATATGGGAGATCCTGAGTGGCTTGGTGTGCTCCAGATAGTAGGTCAGTGCCCTTTTGACATCCAAACTGTGTAGCTTTCGTTCACCAAGTGTGGATTGTCTATGAAGAAGACAGAAAGTGTTATGGACTGGTTCAGGTGGAATTCTGATACTGTTTTGGGAAGGAATTTCCTATTTGTTCTGAGAACTACTTTTTCTTTGTGGGAGATAATGTAGTTAGGTTCAGTGCAGAGTGCCTGTAGCTCTGAAATCCTTCTGGCTGAGGTAACTGCTACTAGAAAGACAGTTTTCCAGGTGAAGAATTTTACCTCTGCTGTAGCCATGGGCTCAGAAGGGGGCTCCATGAGTTTGGCTATGCAGAGGTTCAAGTCCCAGGAAGCGACAGGTTCCCTAAGTGGGGGTTGAAGGTGTAACACGCCTCTGAGACGTTTCTTAAAAATGGAATGAGAAATTATAGATTTCTCCCTTCCAGCAGAAATGTAGGCCAAAATGGCTGCTAGGTGAACCTTCAGAGATGAGGCTCTTAGGCTTGAGGTTTATAAGTACACCAGGTAGTCCAGCACTGAAGACAGGCTAGCTTTCAGTGGGTGGATATGTCTGTCCCTGCACTCTAAGGAAAATCTTTTCCATTTGGAAGCAGGTATTTTTAGTACTAGGTTTCTTAACCAGGCAAAGGATTCTCAGGACCTGTTTTGAGCACTGAGAATCTGGGTACTCTATTTTATTTATTTATTTATTGAGTACAAGGAAAGCCTTTGAGCTGGAAGCTCATTTTCGAAGGTTATACGTCAATAGAAAATACAGAATTACAAACAATATAAATGTAACAGACACAAATTCATGAAAATTACCAAATTTGGTGTGTACTAGGTTAAAGTGTAGTACAATAACAGGTGTTTAACAACACAAGTGCAGAGGTCGAAACTGTAAACATAGAGAATACTGGATGGGCAACTATGCAGAACCAGTGTGTTCTGCCACAGAGGGGTTCTGATTCCCTCTGACCTCGAGAGGTCCATGGGAATCAGAACCCCAAGGTGGCAAAACACACTGGTTGTGCATAGAGTTGCTCATCCTGTATTTTTTTATAGTGTATAGTATTGTGTGAAATATGTGTTTGTGAATTCCTTTGCTTTCAAAATGAAACTGACTCATACAGTCTCTAGAGGTTCTAGAATGCTGTTCTACCACAGTAGGGCAGAATCACATTCCATGATCTTTGAATTGTGACACAACAGCATTTTGAAAGGGTGGAATTCTGTATAGAACAACACTCCACTATACACTATATTACACATTGTAAGCAATATACAGAGGAGGCATTAGACAGTTTGATCACATATTCGACAAAGCAATTGGCCTAATAAGCAGAAATACTACAACTAGTTGTACATTAGTCTAGGGATGAGATACTGTTGAGCAAGGGCTATGAATAAATTACAAAATTTGGTGTTCACAAGGATAAAAAGAACAAGGGCTAATAATAAAGGTAGGCGTTGGTACATCGGTAAAGGGGGGGGGGGGATAAACAAGGTAATATGGGCCAAAACAGCCTTCAAGTACCAGGCTTTGAGGCAAAGAGACTCTATGCTGGGGTACATTATCCCCATCTGAGGTAGAGTCAGGAGACTGTGGCTGGGGGGCAGTCAAATTGGTGGCTCAACTGACAGGGCAAGGAGCAGAGAGTACAGGCTTTCTTGCCTAGTCTAGGGTGACTAGAATCATGGTGGCAGGCTGGCTTCTGAGTTTCAGAAAGACTGAGAATTAAGGGAAATGGAGGGAAGATGTATAAGAACTTCCTTTCCTAGTCCAGATTCAGGGCATCCACTGGTACTGTGCCCAGGGCCGAAGGCCTGCAAGAGTTCAGAGAAAGCTGATAAGTGCGGCTGGAGGCAAAGAGTTCTACCTCTGGAGTGCCCCACCTCCTGAAGACTGTGGCCAGTGCTTGTCTGTTCAGGGCCTATTCGTGGTGACCCTGACTGATGCGATTTAGAGCATCTGCCAGGACATTGTCCTTGCCTGGCAGGTGAATGGCAGACAACTGTATGTCCAAGGAGTAGGCCAGAAACCAAAATTTGATGGCCTCCGTGCAAAGCTTTGTGGACCTTGTACCCCCCTTGCTTGTTGATGTAAAACATAGCTGTGTTGTCTGTTCTGATTTGGACAGTCTGGTCTTTTAGCTGGAGAGCAATGGCTTTGATAGCCTGATACACAGCTCTGAGTTTGAAGAGGTTTCTGTGGCAACAGGATTCCTTAGGGGACCACGTTCCACTTATGGACTGGTCTGCCAGGTGTGCCCCCCATCCAAGAAGAGAAGCATCCGTGGTGAGTACTCTGGATGGCTCCCTTTGATGGAAGGAAACTCCCTCCCTGAGATTTTCTATGTCCTTCCACCAGTCCAGGGATTGAAGTAGTGTCCTTGTGACTGGTATGAGCTTTGACAGGGACTCTTTTTTTTTGGGGGGGTGGGGCAGTGAACCCTTAGGTGATACTGGATGTTCCTCATCTGAAATCTGGTGCCTGGGACCACAGCTGTAGTGGAGGCCATTTGGCCCAGAAGTCTGAGGAAATGCCTGGCTGGTCTGGGCTGACTCAGAATGAAGGGGTTTGCTAGGCTTTGAAGGTTGTACACCCTGTCAAGAGGGAGCAGGGCTTTTCCCCTCTGTGTGTCCAGTTGTGCCCCAGTGAATTCCAGTAACTGAACTGGTTTGAAGTGGAACTTTTGAGGATTGATGATATAGCCCAGGGACTCCAGAGTGGACTGTTAGGCTGAGGGAGTCTCTGACCTTCTGTGGGGACTTGTCCACCACTAACCAATCATCCAAGTAAGAGAAGACAGTTGAATCTGAGGAGTCTCTGACCTTCTGTGGGGACTTGTCCCAACTAACCAATCGTCCAAGTAACGGAAGACAGTTGAATCTGAGAAATTTTCTGTGGGACGGACTGAGTGGGATGTGAAAATAGGAGTCCTTGAGGTCTAGGGAGGCTAACCAATCTCCCTTTTGCAAGGAGGGAATCACCACAGCCAAGGTGACCATCCTGAATTTGGGACTGCGCAACAATCCCCATTTTTCTTCTGAGTAAGAAAATACCTAGAGTAAAGACCTTTTCCCCCTTGGTGACAAGGGGCTCTCTCCACTGCTCTTGCAGACAGGAGTGACTTCACCTCTAGCTTCAACAACAGTTTTCTGTTGCAGTTAGAGATTTTAATGATGTGAGACTCTGCAGGGTTGGAAACTTTCTGAACTGCAGAAAAAGTCCTTGATTCACCACCTCCAGCATCCTCTTGTCTGTGGTAATGAGGTGCCAGTGGTGGAGGTAATGGGTCTGCCTTCCTCCTGATGGGAGAGGGGAGGTAACCTGACTCCTGTAGTCAGGAGATTTGTTTAGACTGAGTTTGAGGGAGGAGAGGGATCAGCACGTCTCTGCACTCTCCTGCCTCTTCCCCTGTAAAAATCCCTCGTCTGAGAGTAGTCTAGGGGCATGGGCATTGGCATAGGGTAGAAGGCCCTGGGGTAGTAACCCCTGCCTCTGTTCCCCCACCTTGGAATCTCTGGGAAGTGGAGGCTTTTTCCTTAGCAGCATTGCTTTGGTAGGTGGTTTTTGTACTCTTCCACCTTTTTCATATAAGCTTCCTTTTTATTTTCAAAAGAAAATAATTCTCACAAGGGGAATCCATAGCTTTAGACTGAGTGTCCTGTAAGAGATTAGTTGTTCTTAGCCAGGCATAGCACCTAAGAGAAATGGCCTGGGCCATGGCTCTGGAGGCAGTGTCATTAGTGTCCACTGCCATGTAAAACTGGTATTTTGTGGCTTCTAAGGTAGTCTTTGTAGTTTCTGCCAAATCCTGAGCCACTTTGTCCGGGGCTTGTTGTCTGATAGCCAGAACCAAGTTCCAGAGAGCCTTTTGATATTGAGCTGCATAGGCCGTGTAAGTAGAAAGGCGGAGCAGCCGGAAAGCTGTAGTTTAAGATTTCTTTACCCATAGTATCCAACCATCTAGATTCCTTTTCAGCAGGCTGGGAAGATAGAGGCACTTTAGCTTTGTCGCATGCAGCAGCCTGTACCACCCCCTCATGGTCTAGGTGCATGTAAATAAATCCCGCATTTTTCTCCAGTTGATACTTTTTTTTTTAATTTCTTGTCCACTCCTGGAGTGAAAGTGGAGTTCTGGAGTAACTTAAAAGTAGCTCTATGAAGTGACTTATGTATAGGCAGAAGCAACTTCTTTGAAGGAGGGAGACCCATCATATCTAGAGTCATCCTCCATCCTCCCCATCTTGATCAGTGGTGTGTTGGACAGTGAGATCCAGAGCAGCCACCATATGCTGAATAAAAGTAAAGTGAGAGGAAAAGTCCTCCTGGCCATTAGAAGGAGAGCCAAACTCTTTACATCAGGTTCAAAGGTTCACCCTCTTCCTCACCCTTAAAATAAAAGCCCTGGCCAAGCAGAGGGTCTGAGGGGTGAGGGGTGTGAGTGTCAGGAGGGGCACTAAAGAGTGTGCCCATAGCCCGAAAAGTCTGATACAAATGCCAAGCTTTAGCCATTCCTTCATCAGAGGGTGTATCTTTTTGTGTCACTGGTGTCTCCCTTTGCTTTTCAGCAGGAGGTGCAGTGAAGTATTTTTCTTTTTATTTCTTTTTAACAGACACTGAATCAGAAACCTGCTGAGACTGTCTTTTTTTAGCTTGGTCATATTTTTATTAATTTTCTCAGACTGATTGTCTGTGGAGTCCTTAGAAGAGCTATATTTATTCTTGCAATGAGAGGAGGTTCCCTCTTTTGGATTCTTAATGAAGGGAGAAGCAGTCTGATAAGCCATTTTTTTTTTCTTTTTTATACTTTTTTTTTCTCCCTCTCTTTTTTTCTTTTGCCCTGAGGCTGGTTACTATTGAGAGTAAATGTGACAAGCCACCCCCAAAACCTGGCAAAAATATGGTCTGTCTATTGCCACCAGAAGACTGCACATAAAAATGAAGGGCCAAGCAATTGTAGGTGTACCTGGCCTGAAAAGTAGTCAGGAAATCCCAGGAGTTCTTCCTCAAGAGAGAGAGAAAGAAGTCTCTGAGGAACCGGGGAAAAAAACAACTTTCCCCGCAGAAAAAAAGAAGCAAAACTCAGAAAAATGCTGAAAAATGAATGTCTGTGGAAAAACTAATATAAAAATGTAAGAACCACAAATCTTTACCTCAGGTGCAAAATATTTCAGTCAGAAAATCACACCGATGTGCACAAAAACTGAAGTTTTCCGCGGCTGCGGAAAAAACACTAATGGTAATGGGGTGTAAATAATGATCTGAATTCAGAGGCAAGGGTGTTGATTAAAATGCCCTGTAGGAGGACAAGACAAAGGGCCCGGATGGGCTGCATCCCCATGTGCTGAAGGAGATAGGACAGGTCCTAGCTGCACCACCGACTGAGCTCTGTAACTGCTCACTGGAATGGGGGCAGTACTTAGGGACTGGAAGACAGCAGATGTAATTCCCCTGCATAAGAACGGAAGTAGTGATGAACCAGAAAACTATAGACCTGTCAGTCAACATCTATAGTGAAGCACTTAAAACTTTAAGAAAGGAGAGGCTAGTTGGTTTCCTTGAGGCGAACGGACTGCAGGAAATCTTTTTTAAGTGCATGGTAAAGGTGGTGGACAAGGGTCAAGCAGTGGACATACTGTACATTGACTTCACAAAAGCCTTCAACTCTGTCCCACATGGATGGTTGGTCAAAATGTTACATGACTTGTGTAGGGAGACCACCAAATGGATAGGAAATTGGCTGGGTGATAGAATCAAGATGGTTGTCTGTAACAGGGAACATTTAGAGGCCAGGGCGGTAACCAATGATCTGCCACAGGGATCAGTATTGAAACTGGTCCTGTTTAACATCTTCATCTGTGACATTAGAATAGGGATCCTGGGGGAAGATCTGGCTCTTTGTCGACAATATTAATATCTGCAGAAGAGTGGATAGTGAGGAAGGGGTAAAAAATATGAAGGAGGACCTGGAAAAACTACAGAAGTGTTCAAGTGTATGGCAGTTAACATTCAACACAAAGAAATGCAAGGTTATGCACACAGGGGCAAAAGAAATCTGAAAATATAATATAGAATGGGTGGAGGATGGCATTCGAAGTACAAATGAGAAAGACCAGGGTGTAATAATATCAGACAATCCAAAAACTTCAGCTGTGCAATAGGGCAGGCAAATAGGATGCTAGTATGTATAGGAAGGTAGATCAGTAGCTGAAGTTCCCTGGTTTGTCCTCACTTGGAGTACCATGGCCATTCTGTAGACCACATTTGAAGAAAGACTGGGACAGGGTGGAGATGGTACAAAGAAGGGCAACCAAAATGATTCTGGGTTGGTAGAAAAAGATTCACATGGAGAGGTTAAAAGATTTCAGTATTTACACAATGAAAGCAAGAAGGGGGAGGGACATAATCAAGATTTTCAAATGCCTTCACGGGAAAAAGTAGATAGAGTGCTGTTCACTGAGCAGAAACACAAGCACTGGGGGAACTCAATGAAGTTGGTGGATGGGTGGATGATTAAAGAGGGATGTTATCAAGCATTTCTTTGCAGAAGGGACAGAGGAGGGGTAGATTAGCCTACCAAGCAAGCTAGTCTGTGTGAAATCAGTGGGGGAGGTCCAGCACGGGTGGGGCACACATGTGGGGCTGGTAATGACATTGGCAAAAGGGGAAGGGTAAAGGATGAGGGAAGGGTCACAAATGCCCTCACAATGAACATTAGATAGGTGGATCTGGGCAGACTTTTTTTGGGGGGCTATCTCTTTTTAAACCTTCTCTGGCCCCAGCCAGCCTCTCGTCCGGCCGCCATCCCATCACTCTGCTCCTTCAAGCCATCACCCCCTGTAACTCTCATGGCTTAACCCCCGTGGCAGGGCAGTGGGGAGCCCCCTTGTTCACCCACCGGTTCTGAATCCAGTTCAGGGGTGTTACCGCTGGAGACCGAGCATGGAGATGGCCAACCAGCCTCAAAGACCAGCCACCGGGGTCTTTTCTTTGATTTGCTACCCTTGCTGAAGCACAGCATGCAATAACACCTGAATTGGGCTACCACCACACTACCACATGCGCCCCCACAAAGCATCAGCAATACTCCTGCCCCACAATTTTGCGGCAGCATGCCACCAAGCCCCAGCCTCCGCTAGGGGTCAGATGTGCACCAACCGCTAGTCCACCCCTTCCCGGAGATGGAGAGCAGTCCATCAGACGCACAATCCATCTCCACCCTGCTGACCCCTGGTAGCCCATGCTCATTCCCGAACATGGGTCGCCGGCGTGGTGCAAGATGTGGTGTCCAGCACCTCAACCCTCAGTGCCACTTGGCTGGCAGGGCTGGGCATACTTGATGGGCCACAGGGCCCTTTTCTGCCAACAACTTAAACATAGAATGTGATGGCAGATAAAGGCCACTGAGCCCACCCAGTCTGCCCAATTTTCTTTTTTTTTTCTTTTAATGTAACCCAGGTGCCATGTGCCAGTGGGCTACTACCTCTGCCTGTTGGTCCTCTAACAGGTTAAGGGGCCTGGGTCCTGCTATGGTGGTGATCAGGGGTTCTGTTCCAAAGTTATAATAAATAGTGCGGTGCCTCCACCCAGAGTAAGTTAGAAGTGGGTCAGATAACTGGCTGGCAGAGCCCCCTGGGATGCTGCACCTCCCCACCTCCCCTACCAACCACCCCACACACTGGATACCCAACAGTTCGTTACCACCATGAACCATAAACCAGCAGTAACTTGGCAGACAAACAAATACCCTGTACGCAGTAATTCCAAATTTGTGGGAGAAAAAGGTTGTTAGTGAAGTAGCAAACCAGAACAACATGGGCCCTCAGGCCGGTCCACCCCCGATTGCCCACTCCTACTGGTACCAGTGTTATACTCTGAGAGTCCCCTGGGATATCCACTAGTTGCAGGCCTGGACATTGCCGCAGGTTGGCAGGCTGTTGGGGCCCTAGGTTGTTGTAGAAGAAACATTAAAAGTAAACAAAACAATCCCTTATTTTATCCCAGCAGCAAGTCCGGGGTACTCACAGTTTACAGCGCTACAGCAGTGCCTTGAGGTAGGATCTGTTAGCAGTCTAGGAGTGGGTAGCTCCATCCATGACACAGCAATGACCCACAAGATGAGGGTGGTCCCTCTCAAAAGGCGGGATCTTGATTGAAGTCTTGCAGCTTGTCCCCTTGATTGAAGATCTGGCCTCTTGTCACCTTCAGCCTCTTCTGGCTCATTGTGGAGTGCAAATGCAGGTTCACTCCAGCCGCAGAAGGCCCAGACCCAGACATGGCTCCATAGCCCAGCTCCCCACAAGGGTCATAGGTGCACTAGCACCCCAGCAAGCACCGGTGACCTCCTGAGACCATGAGTCCCACTCGGAAGGGGTTAACAGGTTCCCTCCCTTGCTCCACAAAGTGCCTCCAAACTAGTGGAGTCCACTCTGTTCCTACACAAGTTCAGCAGTTCCAGGGGCAGCCAGGCAACTTCTCATTCTCATGATGCCAGGGCAGGTTGGCCACCGATTTGCAGATTTTTAGAACAGCTTTGATTCACATGGTAAGGAACGTCAACAGCAGGGATTATGGAACATGCAGTACTTGCACACTGTTCCTCACACAGTCTCTGAATGTCCGAACAGCTTCCAGAGACAGCTGTCAGCCGGTTTGCTCAGTTCACAAAGCAGGTTTCCAAAGCCTGGCTAATACCCCTTTTCTGAGACATGTGGCCTCTAAAAGCAGCCCTCCAAACTTCCAGATCTCAGTGTAGGAATTCTGCAGCAGCTAGTCTCTCCACATGAAACAACACAGTCCTAAATACCTGGAGCGTTCCCAGAGGCATCTCACTCTCGCTTCCTCTGGCAGAATCACTTTTGCCAACAGCAAAATTCAATGCAAGGCTTGTGAAAAGCCCTGGGCAATTATCAGCAAGACCACACAGTTCCTCCTGACCCAATCAGAGCTTGAGAAAGACTGACTCATTTCCCTCAAAGTCCCTGATATTTCTCCCCACAGTCCAGGCCCAGATTGCCTGTCCCCTGTTGTCCATCACAGTTAATGGCTTTTTGAGCCCTCTGATTGGCTGTGTATCTTTGCGCCTGAAAAAGTTAACTCCTAACTCCTTCTCCCGTCCTTTGGCAAAGCTTTTAGACACCTAGACACATTATTGGCTGATACCAGGGGTCAAAGTGGTAAACATGGCTGCTCCCATACAGTTTCAGCAGCAGTCCTAACATGCTCCCACAACAACGTTTTGGTACAGTCCCCAGAAATGGTATTTATTTACAATAGCCCCACTGTCATATAGCCCCTTTGGTGCCCTTTCAAATGAGCCCACACTTGTACAATAACTCCCAGTATGTTTGCTGTCGCTGCCGTCAAAACACTGTCCCCCTAGGCGGTAGGCAGCAGCTCATTAATATACATGTATACATGAGGGCTCATCTTTATTCATGAGCCCTCACTATACTCCGATTTTAACTTTATTTTGAAACATCTCCCAAGGCTTCTTATCAACCTTGCCAAGGTCACCAGCCCCTAACAAGATGAGGGGGGGCACCGGGACCACCCACAAGCTCTCTGAATTGGACCGCAAAGGCGGTCGGCACATTAGAGCACTCACTATGCACATGTGTTATTGCCAGCCAGCATGGAGGAACTCTGACAGCCACAGTCTAACATTATAAGCCCGAAATCTGTACAAAACAAGAGCTGGGGACATCTGGGAAATGCGGGGCATCAGACAAGACTTAGGCTGTGGCAGATAAATGGGGAAAAAAACGGGGAAAAGATCGGGGACAGCAAAAATGGATGGAAGGAAACGGGGCAATGAAGGTAAGCCCCCAAAGGGGGAGTTACACTCCGCTGACTGTCCTGCCTGATCTCCTCGGGGTTTCCTGAACTTCAGAACTAGCAGCCACCTCCTGTTCAGAGGCAGGATCTCTATCACCCTCACTTCTGACCAGCACCTTCTTCAGCTATTGGGGCAGGGTACTTTAATACTCCCCTCTTCTCATCTGCTGACCCACTGGGGCTATCTGGTGGCCATTCAGAAGACACAATTGGACCAATATTCAGTTCTGATGTGGACCCTCCAAAAAATGCTTCTTCGTCTGGCCCAGTGGTGCAGAGGATTGAGGCGCTGGGCACCTTACCTCACACTACGCCAGTGACCCAGGTTCGGGAATGACCTCAGGTCATCGGGGTGCTGTGGGGAAGGGGAGTGCAGGATTGAGCATGCCATTAGGCAGCTCTCCTCTCCTGAGGGTGGTGAGGGTGGGTTGGCACCCAACCTTAGTTCCGCTCCCACTGGGTGGATGTCCAGTGGGTAGCGTAGGCGGAGAGGAGGTGGGAAGAATCAGGAGGTGGAAGAGACTGAGCTGGTGCCATGGGATGTGAAGCATGCCTCCACACACTCGCATGGCCATACGCTGGGGCCTCGGGGGGGGGGTCATGGGAGAAAATTGATAAAAATGCTGTGTGTCCCCGTTGCCAGGAGGAGGCAGCAGGGACCAAACAGCTAAATGAAAAAACAAAACCTTTTCTTTGGGGGGACTGCTCCAAAACCACTCAAGCGGCTCAGCCGGACTGGTATTCAAGTCCGAAGTGGTCACCTCAAGGGGCATAGCGGGAGCAGCTTCCCCATCAACACTCTATCCTGTAGGCACAGCAGTATCTACCAAGGGCAGGGACAGTCCCTGAAATGACTGAGCCAACTTGAGGGTAGGATGAAAGCACCTAGACATAGCTTCAGTTTCCCCCTCTACCTCATCATCAGAGTCCTCTTCCTCCTCGGATACCCTTCCTCCCTACCTGGGCAGGTCCATCCCCCATAGCATCATTACTCCCATGCTCTCATCTTCTGCGTGCAGCAGCTAGAGTGGTTGAGAGTGTAGGAGGATCTTCCAAGTCGGTCTCTGTGTCCATTAGCCTGTCTCCGATTGGAAGCAAAAGGTTTTGAAGTATTACTGTGTGCCCTCAAGTCTCTTCTTCCGGCCGATTTTTGGACAATGGTAGTCATTCTAATCTCTCCATCACTACATATCCACCTGTCAGTTATCTTGTGTTTCCCAGGTAGACCCAGGCTCCAAAGTAATACTCTGTCGCCAGGCTTCAGATCTTGAGCCCGCACCTTTACATACTAACATACTAAGAAGCCAGCAGAGTAGGCCTTATGGTCTAGCGAGTCTGCTTGGGGATCAGCGCCCATTCTGGGTACCGTTATGGCCTCCCCCATTCCCTCACATGGTCCTCCCCCCTCATCCTCTGACAGTGTTCTGAGATGCACTCTCCCCCTGTACCTGTCCTAACCTTGCTTGAACCCCTAAAACAGTTGTTACAGCCACCAGTTCCATAGGCAGAGCATTTCAGGGTTCCACCACCCTCTCAGTGAAGTAGCATCTCCTAATCTCCCCCCTGACTCTCCCGCCAACCAACCTCAATGGTTTCTATCATGCCGGTCTTTGTTATCCTGGTTCTTTTTTGTGGCCATTTCTGAAGCAAGGCGGTATGCATCATCTAACTGCTGCTTTAACTTCCTCATGTACTGCAAGTAGTCACCTGCCCCAAGACCATCGCTTGACACCCCGAAGCAGAAGTCCACTGGCCAATGGGCTTCTCTCCAGAACATGAGCTGGTATGGAGAGAACCCTGTGGCATCATTTCGTGTGCAGTTATAGGCATGGACCAGGGTGCTCACTTGCTGACTAATGGTGCACTTATCTTGGGGATCCAAGGTGCCCAACATATCCAGCAGGGTTCGGTTGAATCTCTCAGGTTGAGGGTCATTTTGGGGATGGTATGCATGCAGGTGGCATGGATGCAGGATTCGGTACTGGGACTGGTCCTCTTTAATATCTTTATAAATGACATTGGAGAGCACCTAGAAGGAAAGGTATGCCTCTTTGCAGATGACACAAAGATCTGCTACAGGCTTGATACACAAGGCGGGGTGGCAAGAATGAAAAGGGACTTGGCAAGATTGGAGGAATGGTTAAATACATGGCAGCTCAGATTCAATGCAAAGAAGTGCAAGGTAATGCATCTGGGAAACAAAAACCCTGGGGAAGAGTACATAATGGGGGGGTGAGTTAATAACAACCACAAAAATTGAAAGAGACCTAGGAGTAATTATATCAGATGACCTAAAGGTGGGCAAGCAATGTGAGAAGGCAATAAGGAGGGCTGGGGGGATACTGGGATGCGTTGGGAGAGGCATCAACAGTAGAAAACAGGAAGTTGTTACCCCTCTCTACAGACAGTTAGTGAGACCCCATCAGGAGTACTGCGTGCAATTCTGGAGACCCCATCTCCACAAGGACAGACAGAGTGGAGGCTGTTCAGAGGAGGGCAATCAAAATGGTGGAAGGTCTGCACCAGAAGACATACAGTGGTGTGAAAAAGTATTTGCCCCCTTCCTGATTTTCTCTATTATTGCATATTTGTCACACTGGATGTTTTCAGGTCTTTAGACAAAATGTAATATTAGATAAAGGGAACCTGAGTGAACAAATAACACTTGTTTTTTTTTTATTTCACTTATTTAATGAAAAAAAGTTAACCAACACCAATTGGCACTGTGTGAAAAA
The DNA here is from genome assembly GCA_016271365.2 of Neoceratodus forsteri. Taxonomy (NCBI): domain Eukaryota; kingdom Metazoa; phylum Chordata; order Ceratodontiformes; family Ceratodontidae; genus Neoceratodus; species Neoceratodus forsteri. The sequence goes on from CM057455.1 coordinate 1,701,062,862, forward strand.
GTAATTGCCCCCTTACACTTAATAACTGGTTACGTCACATTTAGCTGCAATGACTGCAACCAAACACTTCCTATAATTCAATATCAGTCTTTCACATCGCTGTGGAGGAATTTTAACCCACTCTTCCTCGCAGAACTGCTTTAATTCAGTAACATTTGGTAGGTTTTTGAGCATGAACTGCTCGTTTCAGGTCCTGCCACAGCATCTCTATTGGGTTTAAGTCTGGACTTTGACTAGGCCACTCCAGAACTTTAATTTTACTTCTTTTAGCCATTCTGATGTGGACTTGCTTTTGTGTTTTGGATCATTGTCTTGCTGCATGACCCAACTACGCTTCAGCTGCGGAAGGATGACTGGACATCCTCTTAAGAATTTTCTGGTACAGAGCAGAATTCATGGTTCCTTTAATTATGGCAAGTCATCCAGGTCCTTAGGCAGCAAGCATCCCACACCATCACACCACCACCACCATGTTTGACTGTTGGTATGGTGTTCTTACTGTGGAATGCTGTGTTTGCTTTACTTGAGACATTATGGGATCCATGTTGTCCAAAAAGTTCCACTTTGGACTCATCTATCCATAGAACATTTTCCTAAAAGGCTTGTGGATCATCCAGGTGCTTCTTGGCAAATGAGAGACGAGCATTTATGTTCTTCTTGGTTAGCAGTGGTTTCCGCCTTGCTACTCTCACATGAAGCCCATTTTTGCCCAGTCTCTTTCTGATTGTGGAGTCATGAACACTGACCTTAGCTGAGGCAAGAGAAGCCTGCAGTTCTTTGGATGTTGTTTTAGGATCCTTTGAGACTTCTTGGATGATTTTACACTGCGCCTTGGAGTAATTTTGGCAGGCCACCACTCCTGGAAGGTTCACTACTGTTCCAAGTGTTCTCCATTTGGAGATTATGGCTCTCACTGTGGTTCGATGGAGTCCCAGAGCCTTAGAAATAGCTTTGTAACCCTTTCAAGACTGATAGAGGGCAACAAAATGTGTTTCTGATCTTTTCAGGAACTTCCTTTGATCATGGCATAACGTGCTTGTTGAATCTTTGTGCTGGTAATGTGACTCTGATGGTAAGGGCCAAAATAAGTGAGGTTTATATTGAGCAGGGCTGGCTGTAATCAAGCCTGGCTGTGTTCAATCAACTGACTCTAATTATCCCTTTAATTGGGTTGATTTAACTAGGGGGCAATTACTTTTTCACACAGTGCCAGTTGGTGTTGGTTAACTTTTTTCATTAAATAAATGAAATAAGTAAAAAAAAAAAAGTGTTATTTGTCCACTCAGGTTCCCTTTATCTAATATTATATTTTGTCTAAAGACCTGAAAACATCCAGTGTGACAAATATGCAATAATAGAGAAAATCAGGAAGGGGGCAAATACTTTTTCACGCCACTGTACGAGGAGAGACTAAAGCAGCATAATATGTATACCCTTGAGGAAAGGAGGGAAGGGAGGACATGATAGAAACTTTCAAGTATCTCAAAGGAATTAACAAGGTACAAGAGGGTAGTATCTTTCAGAAGAAGAGATGTGCAAGAACAAGGGGGCACAATTTGAAGATAGAGGGGGGACGGCTCAGAGGTAATGTTAGAAAGTATTTTTTCACAGAGAGAGTTGTAGATGCATGGAACAGCCTTCCTGAGGAGGTTGTGGAGTCAGGAACAGTAGGAGAATTCAAGAATGCATGGGACAGGCATAAGGTAATTCTAGTAGGGGGCAGGAGGAAGTAAGCTGTTGATTAACTAGAATCTGCAGCTTATCCATCAGGTAGGGAAATGGGCAGACTGGGTGGGCCAAGCGGTCCTTATCTGCCATCAAATTCTATATTTCTATGTTTCTATGGTATGGTGTAGTCCGAGACTTTCAAATGCCCCATAATGATAGGAGTTCCTTGTTGAGTCAGTTCTCAAAGTAATGCCCCTAGCCGGCCCGGTGATGCTGAGGGTTGAGACGCTGGACAAAACACACCTCGTGCCACGTTGGCGACCTTGGTTCGGGAACGAGCCTGGGTCGTTGGGGCCAGCAGGGAGGGGAAAGGATTGAGAGTCCCCAAGACTGCTCTCCTTCCACGGGGAGGGGGGATCCATCTACCGATGCACCGGTGACCTCTAGTGGAGGCTGGAGGCACTACAGTGCTCAGCCACAAGTTGCTGGGGTTGGAGCTGCGGCAGACGTCAATCGGGGGTGTGCGGGAGCGTGCACCAGCCGGGCTGGACGTCATTGCACGTCTGAGCTCCTGGGACATAGAAGAACAGGGAAAACAATAGCACCTTGGATAGGCGACAGCACTGAGTCCCCCATGCCCACCGCCAGACCAACCCTGACTGACCTTCCAGGTCCTCCATGGCTGGTCCTACCCTACAGCTGGAGTCTGTCTGTAAGAGCGCCCATGAGGAGTATGGTGACCCACCCTGGGAGGGTTAGACCAGGGGTACCGGCTGCAGGGAGGAGGGGGAGAGAGGAAGTACAGCTCTGGGGGGGCCTCTGGCAAGCAGGACATGGACTCAGATGCCTGAGAGAGTTTCAAGGCGCCGCAACTGGAGCAAAATAAAGTCAGAAAAAAAAAGTAATGCACCTGGTCTGAGTGGATTCTCCGGGAGGCTCCGTAGTGCACAAAAAACTTCTCCACCAGGATTTTTGCCATGGTAGAAGCTTTCTGGTCCTTGGTGGGGGTAGGCTTGGGCATATCTAGGAAAGTGGTCCGTGACTACCAGTATATTGGAGATGTTGCTGGAATCTGGTTCCAAGGTGAGGAAATCAATACAGACTAGCTCCATTGGGCCACTTGTACATATGTTGACTAATGGAGCAACCTTCTGGGGAAGCGCCTTCATTTGTATGCATCTCCAGTTTAGGCAGGAAACAAATGTCACTTTATGGACCTACAGAGCTATCTCTAAAAGACTTCCACAACACATCTTGGACTGCCTCCCGTTAAGCTCAATAAGCACCTATGCCCAAAGAAGTCACTCTTACATCTCATTAAAAATTCCCAAGGTCTACTCTCGCCAAGGCAGAACAGCCATTAGCTTTGCACTGCCCCGTGGAACAATTTACAGAAAACCGTAAAATTGAATACATTCATCAGCATCGGTTCATTCAAGACCTTGTACTCTCGTCTTATTAAGGAATCGTGCAAGTGCTTTTCTTGCCATTAATCGGAACCAATAACTGCAATATCACCATACTGGCTGTCTTTAACTGTCCTCTTTTACATACATTTCCCTTAATCCTTCCTCTTCTCATGCTCTGTCCTCTGTCTGCTGCTTTCCACTGTCCTCTGTTGATTTACTTATCCTATCTCCATCTAAGCTACATATTAATAATTATGTTTTATTCTGGCTATGCCTTATGATGATACATTCCCCTACCGCCTGGCTTTTACTTCTAGGTCTACCCTAGTCCCCTCCTCTACTGTTACCCACCTAACCCTAATTAGCATACTGTCACTTAAATCTGAGATATCCACAATTTGTCACTTGCAGGTGATACTGCTGCAACATTGTTTGTTCTATGCTATTGGCTGATGTCCTGTATGCTATGACCTATATGTATAAACTGTCCCATTGTCATTAGATATGTACCCCTCATCTTTTGTATTTTGTCTGAGATTTTATCATAACCAGGTTCATCTTGCAAATGAGCTCTGCTCAATGATGTTCACCTGGATAAATAAAGATTTTGATTGATTGATTGATTGATTGATACCCTGAGTGTCCCCTGGGGTACCCACTAGTCGCAGGCCTGGATGTTGCTGCGGGTTGGCCAGCTGTTGGGGCCCTAGGGTGTTGGAGAAGAAACATTAAAAGTAAACTGAACACTCCCTTATTTTATCCCAGCAGCAAGCCCTGGGTACTCATGGTTTACAGCTCTACAGCAGTGCCTTAAGGCAGGATCCATCACCAGTCTGGGAGTGGAGAGCTCCATCCATGACACAGCAATGGGCCACAAGATGAGGGTGGTCTCTTTCAAAAGGCAGGATCTTGATTGAAGGTCTTGCAGCTTATCCCATTGATTCAACATCTGGCCGCTTGTCGCCTTTACCCTCTTCTGGTCCATTGAGGAGCTCAAATGCAGGTCCACTCCAGCCACAGAAGGCCCAGACCCAGGACTGGCTCCACAGCCTTGCTCCCCGCAAGGGTTGTAAGTGCTCTATCACCCCAGCAAGCGCTGGTGACCTCCTGAGACCATGGGTCCCACTCAGAAGGGGTTAACAGGTTCCCTTCCTGGCACCACAGAGTGCCTCCAGAGCTGATGGAGTCCACTCTGTTCCTGCACCAGTTCAGCAATTCCTGGGCAGCCAGGCAACTTCTCAGTCTCATGATGCCAGGGTCGGTTGGCCACCAATTTGCAGGTTTTTAGAACAGCTTTGATTTACATGGTAAGGAACGACAGCAGCAGGGATTATGGAACATGCAGTACATGAACACCATTCCTCACACAGTGTCTGAACGTCCGAACAGCTTCCAGACACAGCTCTCAGCCAATTTGTTCAGTTCACAAAGCAGGTTTCTGAAGCCCCACTACTACCCCTTTCCTGAGACATGTGGGCTCCACAAAGCAGCCCTCCAAACTTCCAGATTTCAGTGCAGGAATTCTGCAGCAGCTAGTCTCTCCACACGGAACAACACAGTCCTAAATACCTGGAGAGTTCCCAGAGACATCTCACTCTTGAAAGATGGTCGGAGATGTGGCAACTGAGGTTCAGTGCAAAGAACTGCAAAATAATGCACCTGGGTAGAGGGAACCCTGGGAAGAACTACAGGTTGGGGGGGCTCTCACTAAAGAGGTAAGGGACCTAGGGGTTATCATCTCTGATGACCTTAAGGTATCAAAGCGGTGTACAAAGGCAGAAGGGAGGGCCAGTGGCATGCTGGGGTGCATAGGCAGGGGTATCACTAGCAGGAGGTGGGAGGTGGTGATGCCATTGTATAAAACATTGGTAAGGCCTCACTTGGAGTACTGTGCACAGTTCTTGTGACCACACCTATGCAAGGACACAAATAAGGTGGAGACTATCCAGAGAAGGGCGACAAAGATGGTGCAGGACTTGCACCACAAAACATAGGAGAGACTAAGGGACCTCAATATGTACTCACTGGAGGAGAGGAGAGAGCTGGGGGGACATGATTGAAACTTTCCAGTACCTCAAGGACATAAACAAGGTACAGGTGGGGGACCTTTTCCAATGTAGAAAAAGTACTAGAACAAGGGGGCACAATATGAAATTGGAAGGGGGTATATTAAGAGGTAACGTGAGGAAGTTTTTCTACACAGAAAGGGTAGTCGATGCTTGGAACAGTCTGCCACAGGAGGTCGTGGGGTAAGCACAGTGGAGGAGTTTAAGCATGCCTGGGACAGGCATGAGGGAACCTTGAGATGGGAGGGAGTGATGAAAGACCATTGATGTATAAGGCTACAGGCAGACTGGATGGGCCTAGCGGTCCTTATCTGCTGACAATTTCTCTGTTTCTCTCTCTTCCTCTGGCAGAATCACTTTTGCCAACAGCAAAATCCAATGCAAGGCCTGTTAAAAAAAAGCCCTGGACAACTATCAGCCAGACCACACAGTTCCTCCTGACCCAATCAGAACCCAGTACCAACTAATTTCCCCCAAAGTCCCTGATATTTCTCCCCACAGTTCTAGCCTGGGATTGGCTGTCCCCTGTTGTCCATCAAAGTTAATGGCTTTTTCAGCCCTCTGATTGGCTGTGTCTCTTGGCACCTGAAAAAGTTAACTCCTTCTTCCAGAAGTCATTTGGCAAAGCTTCTAGGTGCCTAGATACATCACTGGCTGATACCCAGGGGTCAAAGTGGTAAACATGTCTGCTCCCATAATTTCAGCAGCAGTCCTACCATGCTCCCACAACAATGTTTTGGTACAGTACTCAAACAGCCTTTATTTACAATAGTCTCACAGTCATATTGCCCCTTTGGTGCCCTTTCAAATGAGCCCACATTTGTACAATAACTCCCAGTACTTTTGCTGTCACTGTTGCCAAAACACTGTCCCCCTAAGCGGTAGGCAGCAGCTCATTAATATACATGAGGGGTCATCTTTATTCATGAGTCCTCACTATACTCTGATTTAAACTTTATTTTGAAACATCTCCCAAAGCATCTTAGCCTTGCCAGGATCACCAGCCCCCAACTAGATGGGGAGGGGCACCAGGACCACCCACACGCTCCCCAAATTGTACCGTAAAGGCAGTCAGCACATTAAAGTGCTTCACTATGCACATGCAGGCTTGCCGGCCAGCATAGAGTAACGCCAGCGATCAAGGTCTAACATTTTAAGCTCAAAATGTACAGAAAACAAGTGTCGGGGACATTTTGGGAATACGGGGCACCAGACAAGACTTGGGCTGTGACAGATAAATGGGGGAAAGATCAGGGACACCAAATATGGATAGGAAGAAATGCGGCAATGAAGGTAAGCCCATTTTTTTTCTGCAGACCCAACTTGATCTACAGCACCATTCCTTCCCTTCCGTTCCCCTATAATTCCCTTGTTTTTTTTCCAGGCATTTTTGAACCCCACCATTGTCTTTGCCTCCACTATCTCTTCTGGAAGACTGTTCCAGACATCCACCACACTTTCTGTGAAGAAGCATTTCCTTACATCCTTCCTGAATTCACCCCTGCAGTTCTATAGCATGCCCCTTGTTTTAGAGCACCTTTTTCTCAGAAAAATACCTCCATCTGGTACTTTATTTACCCCCGTGAGGTATATAAAGGTCTCTATCCTATCCCCCCCTCACCCTCCCCTAGGGTGTATATATTTAACTCCTTAAGCCTCTCATCATAGGACCTTTGATACAGACTCTGCATCATTTTGGTAGCCCTCCCCTGGACTGCCTCCACTCTGTCTATGTCCTTCCTGAGATGTGGTTACCAGAACTGGACACAGTACTGAGGGTGAGGTCTCACCAGCAATTTCTATAGGGGCAGCACCACCTCACTTTTCCTGCTGGTGATACCCTTTCCTATGCACACCAACATCCCACTAGCTCTTCCGCCTGCCCTGTCACAATACCTAGCCACTTTAAGGTCATTTGTTATGATTACTCCTAAGTTTTTTTCCTGTCTGGTCTTTGTTGTCAGTGTCACTCTTCCCATTTCATACTCTACTCCTGGATTTCAATGGCCCAAGTGCATTATTTTGCACATTCGTGCACTAAATTCAGCTGCCATATCCTTGACCGCTCTTCCAGTCTTCTCACAACTTTAGTGATTTAATTTGCTCTCCCTTTATTAATTGGGGTTCACCATGATCCAAGTCAGTGGTATGGTTTATTTCATCTCCCTCTTTGCATTTCTTTGATCTATTACGGCTAATTAGGGCAGACTTGAATGGATGGACTGGGCTTCCCCTGACATTGTTGGGTCAAGTGAGTGTGTTAAAAATGAATATTCTTTCCTGAACTCTATACCCTATGGCTATGCTGATGGTTCGACTGCCCTTGAAATGGCTTTCTGATCATCATGCTTTGGTCTCCATTTTCAACTTAAACGGCTATTGAAATCTCCATTGAGCAACCCCTTAGATCAGCCTTTGTGGTTGAGCCCCAATCTTTCTACTTTGGAGAAACCTCTTCATAAAGACACTTGGTATCAAAAGGGTATTACTAGGGTTTCACAGTTGAATCAGGAACAAAACTGGGTTTCCTTTGCTACTCTTTGTCAAATGTATGGGCTGGACCCCAAGGATAATTTTTTTCATTGTCAAATTAGTCACCTGCTCAGACTGCTGTAACTTTGGCTGAGCTTGGGTATCTTATTATGGTCTCACATGCCATTTCTACAATATGTCAAGCTCTTTAATCAGCCTGGCCTTACAGGTATGGGTCCCCTCCACAGTACTGACCTCAAGCCTTGGACTAAAGACCAGCAAATGACTATGGACTGAAATTTAGCGTAATATTCGCTGTCTTAACTACAACAGCCACAGATTTACTCAATTTAAAATTGTTCATGCCCTATATAACACCCCCTGGAAACTACGTAAATGGGGACTGTGGGATTCATTGATCTGAACAAGATGTAATGGGGAAAGCACTTTGTTGTGTATCCTCTGGGACTGTCCTAAAGCTCAGCCTTTTTGGCAAAGTATCTGGGAGACATTGGATCCAACTTTGGGACTCTTTGAAGCTTTTACTAAGGGATGCTGTCTCTTGGGGGTGGATATCCAGGCGTTGATGGATGCCAGATGATACCATTTTCCATTAGTTACTATTGCAGCACAAAAACTCATCCTAGACATTGGATGGATCAGGTTACTCCATCATTCTCTGAATGGCATAAGATGTTGGATATGTTGATGAAGGAACACACATTGGCATCTGTGCAACACTGCTTTCAGTCGTATATCAAATGCTGGACCCCCTGGGATGCCTGACTGTCCACTTTGGGGCATGGCACTTCCCCCTAACAAACCTTGATTATGGATTTTCTATGTAATTCTACTTTCCCCTAACTACTCCAGAGTCTGTTTTTTTTTTTTTTTTTGGGAGGTGGGTATGAGGGATCAGAAGGGTGGAGTGGAGGTTGGTGGGTGTTAATTTAAACTTTGTATTTTTACTGTATACATTTATGCAGTTGTTCACTGTACCTTGTTTCAATAAAGTTTACTTAATAAAAAAAAAAAAGAGACTAGATAGATCAACTAGCCTTCTTCTGACATCAGCTTCTAGGTTTCAGTGGTGATTTGCATATACATCAGATGATGCATCGTATTGGGGGACATGCCATTTTGCACTTCTTTGAAACCTGACTTCATTGGCATTGCCCTTTCAGGGTAAACCTTCCTTCAGTGCTTTTGCACTTAGAGTCTTGTCTTTTAAGTTGCTTTCCAATTTTGGGCTATGGTCCAAACCATAAAGATCATATGACTGGTGGTTCTCCCTTTTACTAGACCGTAAAGCATAGAAACATAGAAGTTGACGGCAGATAAGGACCGGAAGGCCCATCCAGTCTGCCCATTTCTTTTTCTACCTTATAAATGCACCATCTGCCTTTGCTCTCTCAGTGGCCTATTCATATTCATCTGTATTGCTCCTTTATGCCTATCCCATGCCTGTTTGAAGCCCTGCTCTGTATTCATAGCCACCACTTCCTGAGTAGGCTGTTCCATGCATCCACCACCATTTCTGTGAAAAAGAATTTCCTCACATTCCCCCTTAATTGGCCTCCCTCTAGTCTCATGCTGTGTCCTCTTGTCCTGCTACTTTTCTTATATTTAAACATATTAGACTCTTTCACCTTGTTAATGCCCTTAAGGTGTTTGAATGTTTCGATCATATCACATCTCTCCCTCCTTTGCTGAAAGGTACACATATTGAGCTCCACTAATCTGTCCTCATATGTCTTCTGATGCAGTCCCTGCACCATTTTGGTTGCCCTTCTCTGGACTGCCTCAATTTGGTTAATATCCTTGTGAAGGTGTGGCCTCCAGTACTGCATGCAGTACTCCAGATGGGGCCTAACCAGTGTCTTGTAATGTAAAGAGGGATTATTACCTCCCTCTTACGACTTGTGATACCCCTACTAATACACCCTAACATCCCCCTAGCCTTACCTACTGCTTTAGAGGTCTGCTTGGATGATTTCAGGTCATCGGTGATGATGATGCCCAAGTCTCTTTCTTCCTTTGTGACTGCCAGCAACTCCCCTCCCAAGCCTATAGGTGGCTTCAGGGTTTCTCTTCCCTATGTGCATGATCTTGCACTTCTTTGCATTAAATCCCAGTTGCCACTCTTCTGACCATTTTGCTAGTTTATCCAGATCTCTTCTCATTCTGCCCACCCCATTTGGATCATCTACTCTGTTGCAGATCTTGGTGTCATCTGCAAACAGACAAGCCTTACCCTCTAGTCCATCTGCAATGTCACTAATGAAGATATTGAAGAGGACTGGCCCCAGGACTGATCCCTGAGGTACCCCACTTGTGACTTGCATCTCTTCTGACTGTATACCATTTACCACCACTCTCGGTTTTCTGCCAGTCAACCAGTTTGCCACCCAGTTGACCAACTTCTGACCCACTCCAAGCCTACCCAGCTTATTTATCAATCTTCTATGTGGAACAGTGTGGAAAGCTTTGCTGAAGTCAAGGTAGGCAACATCAAATGCTCCCCCTTGGTCCACCACTCTGGTTACCCAGTCAAAGAAATCTATGAGATTAGTTTGACAGGACCTTCCTTTTGTAAACCCATGCTGTCTTGGATCCTGTGCCCCTATGGATTCCAGGTGTTGCACTATCCTTTCCTTAAGGAGTGCCTCCATAATCTTGCCCACTACTGAGGTAAGACTGACTGGTCTGTAGTTCCCTGCCTCCTCCCTGCTACCACTCTTGTGGAGCGGGATCACATGAGCCCTTCTCCAGTCTTCTGGGACCTCTCCTGTGCTCAGAGACTCACTAAACAGTGCTGCTAATGGCTCTGCTAGTTTCACCCTTAGCTCCTTAAGTACCCTGGGATGTATGCCATCAGGTCCCATTGCCTTGTCCACCCTGAGCTTAGCGAGCTCTTGTAGGATCCTTTCTTTTGTGAAGGGAGTAGTGCTCACCTCCCTCCCTCCCTCCCCCATGTCCATGGTGCTGGGCTGTGGGCCCTGCCCTACCTTCTGTTCAGTAAATACTGAGCAAAAGTATCTATTTAGGATAGATGTTTTTGCAGGTCCTTCTCACATGCCCCCTTTTCTCCTTTGAGCTCAGCAATACCCCCTCTGGACTTTCTCGTTTCACTAATGTAGCTATAGAAAGTCTTGTCACCTTCTTTTACTGTTCGTGCTAGTGTTTCCTCAGTTAGGGACTTCGCCTGCCTTACTGCCTTCCCTTCTTCCCTTAGGGCAGTTTGGTATGCCTCCCTATCTTCATCCCGCTGTGTTCCCTTATATTTCCTGAAGGCCAGCCTTTTTGCTCTGACCTTTTCTGCTACTGTATTTGAGAACCAAAGTGGTTTCCTTCTTGTTTTTCACTTCTTTGTCTAACACAATGGGATGTTGCTTCAAGTACTGCATCCTTAATGCTTGCCCACTTTGCCTGTACCCTCTCCCCTGTGTTTCTTTTTGCCAAGGCTAGCTTAACTCTGTTGGCCATCTTATCAAAGTCAGCTCCTCTGAAGTCCCATATTTTTGCCTTGTAATGGGATGATTTAGATGTAGTGACCAAACTGAACCACACCATGTGATGGTCACAGGCCCCCAGGTGACCTTCTACCTGGAGATTTGTGATCCCTTTCCTGTTAGTTAGTACTAGATCTAGGATAGCCGTCTCTTGTGGGTTGTTGTACCAGTTGTTTGAGGCCCTCCCCCTGCAGGGAATCCACCATGTGTTTAGTTCTGGCAGATGTTCCTGCTGGTATCTGACACGTTGAAGTCTCCCATTATCAGAACCTCCCCTTTAGCTGTCATGTTTTGTATATCATCTTACAGTAATGTGTCTATGTCCTCCCCCTGGTCTGGGGGCCTGTAGACAACCCCAGTTCTTATGGTTGTCCCATTTCCTGTTTCCAGGGTGACCCACAGTTCTTCTGCCTCCTTATGTGTATTCTGAATTTCTGTAGCTTTGATATTTTTTCATTGACACAGGAGCCTCACCCCCCGCCGCCTCAGTCTCTTCTGGGCGGTACATAGCCAGGTACTGAAGTCTCCCAAGTGTGCTTACTGGTAAACCACGTCTCACTAATTGCTACTATGTCCAGTTTAGCCTCTGACATTATTGCCTGCAGGTCTGGGATCTTATTTCCCAGGTTGTGAGCATTTGTGTACATGATTTTTCCACTGGCCAGATTTCGGTGTGTTAGTTGTTGGGTGAGGTTTGGCATTTCTCCTGTGCGTCGATGTGGCACACTGGTGAGTCCTAACAAGGATGAAACGTGTCTGCTGTTGTCAGCCTTTACAGACTGCTTGAGGTGCTCTTTGACACCATTTAGTCCTGCTGAAAGTGGAGCCAGTCTTAGTTCCTTCATGGTGATTTGCATATACTTACCATGATGCTTTGCATTAGGGGGGTATGTGAATTTTGTATTTCTGTGAAATTTCTCTCTATTGCCAGTGCCCTTCATGGATAACTCTTGCTTCAGTTCTTCTGTACTGCAGTTCTTGATCTTTGTACATATTATGCCCTTGGAAAGTAACATGTAATCTGATTGTCTAAAACATGATCAAACATAGTGTACAATTAGTGATCAGAGGTAAGTGATATAGTGGGGAAATCTTAACTCGGAGGGATGACCTGTTAATTCACAATAGTTAGCATTGCCTGAAATTTAAGGCAGAGGACAAGATGAGTATTGGAAGGCCAAGGGGTCAGGTTTTTCCCACTATATCCCTGAACAACTCTGTGGTAAATATCTGTTTTATTAAACCTTGCCCAGGTTATGTACACCACTCCATACTGTACTGTAGTTTACATCTGTTCTTTGGTGCCTGTGGTTTCCTCTTGTTTCTTGGTGGCAGTGGTCCTCTCAGTCCTGGTCATTATTTTTTACATACATGTTATGTTCCCTGATAGACCAGTGGCCCCATCATGATTTAAAAAAAAAAAGTCCCAAGTAGTCCAGCGGCCCACCCCCCACCCATCATGATCAACTCCACTTTCCCTCTTTATGACCTGAAGATGGTCAGAATGCACCCTTCTCTCACCTCAGCTGCCGACCACTGTCTCACACAAGTATGATACTATACTCATGCAAGTACAATATCAATAAAGTTATTTCAATAATGCAAGTGAGTATATTTGCACAAGACGGCGTGCAGTGGCAGAGGTGAGCAGAGGATGAATACTAGCTGCTGCCTTGGAGTTGGGTGGAATGGGGAGCAGTGAGCTAATCATGTTAACCGGGAGGGGAGAGGGCCACTGGACTACCAGAAAAAGCTTTTTTTTTTCTTTCTTTTCCATATTCTGTTTATCCTCTGGAGCACCATGCTGAGGAAGGGCTCCCTTCTGCTTGCTTCCACTCACCCCCCACCATCCACTACCTCCCCAGGACCCCTGTGGCAAGGGTACACCCATGGATTATACCCTATGGTGGGGTCAGGAGAGGGAGGTCCCACCACAAAGCACATAATCCAGTACCACACTGCAGGCCAGCCCAGTGATGTGGCAGGTGGAGGTGTGGTGGGTTGGAATCATATGCCCTCACCATGCTCTTCCTTTTTCCTACAGCTTTTTTCTCCCCTACTGCTCCCTGGGGCCTCAGCAAACTCAATCACACATGCACATTAAGACGCACATGCACACTGGAGCCGGCAGCCCCCTCCGTCCACCTGGCCTAATGCCAGCCCTCATTTGTACAGCACTATCACTGAGCCTCCATTTTGTAGCAGCCACGTGCCAGGAAGACCAACCTCCCCAATCTAAGAGAGGAGAGCTGCCTGACAGCTGATTGATCCTGCTCCCAGCCCTCCCCCTCCACTGACAGCCAGTGGTCCAAGCTTGTTCCTGAACTTGGGTCACCAGCATGGGTGAGGTAATGTGCTTTAAGTGCCTCAGCCCTCTGCACCATTGGGCCAGCCCCAGGAGAAGCTTTTCAAATAAATTGAGATCACTAAATGGGGGGCACAGAAAGAGATGGCACCAAGGAGTGCACCAAGAGCCCTCTGATTCAGGGATCGGCTCCATATTGTTTTTTTAACAGATTGTGTGCCTCTGCCAGTGCAGCAGGCAATAGTTTTTTAAACTACTGCCCACTGCTAGGACTATTGCCCATTGCTCTGGGTGTTGAGGGTATTATGCACCTACTGTATTTCTGGGCATGTGACCATGTTTTGGCTAATCACAGACCAACATTTAAGTTTAATAATTTGCATTGGGCCCCTGTTGCTATGCCTGTAGTCTACAGTCTCTGAATTATTGCCCTCAGATTAGTCAATGGTCTTCTGAGTGTAAGCAGTGCATATCATAACCTGACTGCTGATCCTGAAAAGCTGCTCCTGATCTTAAACATGATGTGTGCCGAACCTGTATTTTATTCCCTGTCGAAGTGGATTTTTAGGGGCCAGACAATGGCCCAGTGGGTAGTACATAAGGCTCCAATGCCAGCAGCCTGAGTTCAGAAGCTAACCCAGCATCTGGAATGGGTGACCAAGGATGCTTGGGTGGCACTGCCACTCAGCAGTGCTCCCAGTCATGGAGGGACAATGCTGGGTTCCACCACCACAGTGACCCCTGTGGTGGATGGACCAGGGAGCTTGTTTATTACACAGAGTGTTCACTGCATAGGGCACTGCCAGACACCAGCAGAAGGGGGACATGATGGAGGATGATGAGAACAGATGAATAACAACATGCTCCTTGGTGGCCTGTATTATGGCCACCAGTAGTCTTAGGTCCCCTCTGTGTGAATCCCCACTGGTCTAACAGTGGGGAGAGTGGCTGATGGGGCCGTGGGAGGTCACAGGAAGAGCCCAAGAGCCACAAGAAGGTGGTGATCTGAGGACAACAAGCTCTAGGGCAAAATAAGAGGAAGCTCCTGTTCCAATTCTGTTGTTCTTCCATTTTTTCTGGCCTTTTGGTAAACTCAGAGGGTTTCTGATCTACATGCTGGTGGCTTTGCTTTTTTAAACTGTGTGCAATGCAATTCACTAACTCTGTACTGTATTTGTCTTAATCTGTTTCTTGAAGTGGAGCCTTTGCAAATGAGTCTCTGACTCAAAGGTTATAAATCCAAATGTGAAAATAAATAAATAAAAATGCCATTTTAGAACTTGATTAAACAGTTTGTGGCAGCTACAGAGTTCTGTAGTAGAACATGGATGAACTGTGGCAACAATGGAATAATTAACAAGGACATAAACATAGAAACATAGACCACGATGGCAGAAAAAGACCAGAGGTCCATCCAGTTTGCCCATATTCATTATAGTCCCTGGAACCTATTGTTCCTCCAGGGTACTAACCCGCCCCATCCTATCACCATTTTCCTCTCTGGTCTTGTCGCCTCAGGTGACCATTATTCCCTTCATTCTATCCCATGCCTGCTTGAATCCCAATTGTGTTTGCACCCACCACCACAGCCGACAGACTGTTCCAAGGTTCCACCACCCTCTCCATAAAGTAGCACTTTTTCACATCCCTTCTGAATCTCCCTCCTGTTAATTTCCACTTGTTACCATGTAACCGCTAGTTGGTATTCAGGGAAAATAATTCCCTGCAGTTTAGCTTGTTAATTCCTTTAAGGAAATTGAAGGTCTCTATTATATCTCCCTCCTCCCTTCTGGTCTCCAGTGGGTATTTTAGTGCCTTGTGGACCCCCCTTAGGATCTGCCCTGCTGGCCCTGAATCATTTTTGTTGCTCTGCACTGTACTGTTTCCAACCCAGCCCTGTCCTTTCTGAGGTGAGGGCTCCAGAACTGGACACAGTACTCCAGGCGAGGCCTCACCAGGGATCTGTATTGGGGAAGTATCATCTTGTTTCTTCTGCTATCAGTACCTCTCCTGATACATCCCAACATCCTGTTAGCCTTGCTATAGGCCTTGTTGCATTGGCTTGTTTGTTTAAGCGAGTTACTGATTATAACTCCTAGACACCATTCCTTTTCGGTAGTGCCAAGACTCACCCCACCCACCCAGTACTGTGTCTTGTGGTTACTTTTCCCCAGGTGCATTACTTTGCACTTATTGGCACTGAATTTTAACTACCTGACCTTTGACAACCCCTCTAGTTTTTGTAGGTCCCTTTGCATATCCCATATTCCCTCATCACTATCCACCCTTTCACCTAGTTTTGTTTCATCTATGAAGAGACACTGCCTGCCCTGGATCCCCTCACCAATGTCACTAATGAACATGTTGAAGAGCACTGGACTCAGGACAGATCTCTGTGGAACTCCACTCATAACTTCCCTTTCCTCTGATTTAATGCTGTTGACCACCACCCTCTGCTGCCTCCCTTCTAGTCAACTACCCTCCCAGTTCACTAGGATTTAGCTGCACCCAGGTCTTCCCTCTGTTTGAGCAACCATTTGCGCGTTACCAAATCAGAAGCCTTGCTGAAGTCAAAGTACAGCAGATCCACAGTGTGGCCCTTGTCTACTTCCTTGGTCACCCAGCCAAAGAAAAAAAATCAGGTTAGTCTGAGAAGATCTTCCCGCCACAAAACCATGTTGTTTACTATCCTGGAGCCAGCTGGTCTCTAGGTAGTCCACGAGATCCTCTTTGATTAATGATTCCGTCAGCTTCCCCACAATGGAGGTCAGGCTGACAGGCCTGTAGTTCCCTGGTTGCTCCCTACCACCTCCCCTTATGAAGTGTTACAGCATCTGCCATTCTCCAATCCTTTGGAACTTCCCTGGACCTAAGTGAGTAGCGGAACAGCCCAGCCAGTGGTTCAGCCAGTTCTTCTGTTAATTCTCTAAGTGTCCTCAGATGCAACCCATCTGATCCTGGGGCCTTCTCTATCTTAAGGGGTGCCAGCCCTTTAGGACCCTCTCATTAGTAAATATTGGCTGCCTAATTTCCAGGACTCCCTTTGCAGCCACTCTGATGCCACTTTCTGGTACGGATCAGCAATCCTCCTTACTGAATACTGAGCAAAAGTAGTTATTCAGGACAGCAGCCTTTTGTTCATCCTTCTTTATCACCCTCTCCCCACCCCAATAAGCCATGTGGTGCCCCCTTTTTTTACTGATATATTTAAAAAAATGTTTTTCTCCATTCTTGACCCCCTCCACGATACGCAGCTCCATGTCTGCTTTCACCTCCCTGACGATCCTCTTTGCCTCCCTATTTTTCTGTAGATAATCCTCCAATTCTGCCTCCCTGTTTTTTGTTTTATTTACAGTAGCTCTTCTTTTTGGCCCCAACTGCTTCCCTGAACCTAACTGAGAACCATAGTGGTCTCTTAAATCTTTTTTTTTTAGATACTGTTCTTGTTCTTGTCTTTGATGCCTCGAGGATGGTTCCCTTTATTGCCCCCATCTCCCCTCAACCCCCCTTATGTCCTCCACCCCTACTAACTTATACCTTGCCAGTTCCCTCAACCTATCATAGTCTGCCTTTCTAAAGTCAGGAACTTCGGTTCTTGATTGTGGGTTGCTGGCCCTGAAGGCCAATTCAAACCACACAGAGTTATGGTCACCATTCCCTAGAGGCTCCCTTACTCCCAAAGCACACACCATCTCTGAGTTGGTGACCACCATATCAAGGACTGCATTCTGCCTGGTAGGTTCATCAAGCTACACCAGTGGACAGTTTTGGAAGGCATCCAGTAATGTCTGGCTTCTGTCATTCTTGGCCACTGGGACCTCCCAATTGACATCAGGCAGGTTCAGGTCACCCAACACCACTACTTCCCCCTTTGCTGAGTCTCTTTTAAGTTCCTCCGCATCATACAGTTCTAAAATGGTACTTACCATGAGTGAGAAAGATCGGTGAAGATACAATAACAAAACTGGACCAGCATTTGAAAAACAGCAGCTACAGGAAAATAAATAACTTAAAGGTTCAGCAGTGTTCTCCATTAAAATTTGATGCTGCTAATTCAGTTACTGATGTACAGCTGCTTGTTTAACATAGCTACCAACAAGGCTAGCCCATTGGTGGGGTAGCAGCACTATCACTTTTGAGGCCAGTGACCCACTTTTGAGAAGAAGCACGGATCATCGGAGGCCAGCTGGTGGAGGATGGATCAAGTGTCCCATGGACTGCTCTCCTTCCTCAGGGAGTGGGGATGAGACTCCCACTGTGGGACTGCCGTCCAGTGGAGACCACATGGCAGGATAGCCAGGGGTGCATGCAAGCACTGGGGCTGCCGAGAGCTGTCCTAGCACAGGTGCGTGACACTGCACACACGTGCACTTATGTCACCATCTGTGGCACACCCCTAGGGAGAAAATAATGGAGGAAAATGGTCAGGCTGCCCTATGTCAGCACCCTGTGCAAGTTCTCATATGACTGACGTGACTGGCCAGCCAGTAACAGGTCTGGGGGGCTGGGCAGACCCATGGGGAAGACAAAACACTGATAAGAAAAACAAAGTAGCAACCGTTCATTAAATGCAGCTGCTGGTTGACAGTAATAGGAAATTACACTCAAGCTCCACAAATTTGTCATTAAAATTGGTTCAATGGTGCAAACTGGGACTGTACTTATCAGCTAATAGTGGAAACCTATGTCCTTTGGGTTATAAATGCGACCTCTGGTGATAATAGCAGGGTGCGTCCCTTTCCCCATCACAGGTTATATGAAAAGCCTTACAAGAAGAGACTGAGGTATCTCAACATGTACACCCTGAAAGAGAGGAGAGTGAGAAGGGACATGCTAGAGACCTACAAGTACCTCACAGAGGTGAACAGGGTGTAAAAGGGGTCTCTCTTTCAAATGAGAAAAAGCACCTGGACCAGGGGCATACAATGAAGCTTTATGAGGAGAGTTTAAGAGGGATGTTCCCGTAGTACTACTTCACTAATAGGGTGGTAGACAACTAAAACAGACAACCAGCAAAAGTGATGCAGGCGAAAACAGTGGGGGCCTTTAAGCATGCACGGGATTGATACAGGGGGAATATTAGAAAATAGGTAGGGAGGAAGAAGGGTCGCTGGAGACCAGTTAAGGTCTGCAAAGACAAATTAGATAGGAAATATCTGGGCAGACTGACTGGGTCAAGCAGTCCTTTTCTGTCTTTCAAATTCTATGTTTCTGACTCCAATTGTATATTTGTATAAGTTAGTAGAGTAAGCAAGTAAGCAAGCAAGAAAGAGAAAAAAATAATTGAAAACCAACTCAATGAGAGAACCAGAGAATTTTATTAATAACGTACAAGTAAAACGCTATTTCATTGTTAAGGGCTGTTATACGGCTTTACTGGCAGTAAAACGGAACTCAGAGGCTGGCACAATACAGTATTGGCAAACCCAATACGTACATAATATCCTGAAACCACTAGGGATGCTACTGTGTTAAATTCTGATCCTTCCTAAACCAATCTTAAATCACACATGCAAAGATTTTCATATCTCTGTCAAACAGGAATGGGGAAGCACTCTGGACTCCAAGCCCTGTGACCTGACTGGCTTTGTGGAGGTCTTGATTTATCAAATGCAGCAATACAGTGTCTGAGCCTATACTTGCTTTAATACATTCTCGAAGTATGATCTGACAGAAATTATCTATTTTTTTCTGTCTTAAAGAATTTCACCAGTGATGTTACCAGGTGGAACTAGTAAGTTAGCAAAGAAACAGTAAACAACCCCCCAATCCCACATCTTATCCCTCCTTGATCATTAGAATGCTAGTGTGTTTGTGATCAGAGTATAGGAGAAGCATACCAGTCTACTAGAACGAGGGCTGCTGCATTTTCCTCTGAAAAATGAAAAATAAAAACCTTTACTGCCATAAAAGAAAACACCTTCTTTGGTCACTCAACACAGCTGATAATTCATCAGGTTCCCCTCCCTGATCCCCTGTAAATCTGTAGCATACACACCCAACTTACAATAACGTCACCGCAACACTGGA
Source organism: Neoceratodus forsteri (assembly GCA_016271365.2). Lineage (NCBI taxonomy): Eukaryota > Metazoa > Chordata > Ceratodontiformes > Ceratodontidae > Neoceratodus > Neoceratodus forsteri. The sequence continues at coordinate 1,701,082,324 of CM057455.1, forward strand.
CTTGATGAGCTTCTGTTTTACATGATGTGAATGTACAGAAATTACACTGTTAAAACTTTTGAGTAATATTAAAACAAACAAACAAAAAAAATATCGCATCCGGTCCCATAGTACGGTAATTGTTATATCACTTGATTCGGCAGGAAGCTGGTGGCTCTGTCCTTTTATTAAACATCTTTTCATGGTCCCAGGCATTAGGTCTGAACAAATTTACAGCAGAACCTGTGTATGACGTTTGTTTATACGAGGCTACGCCCGTCAATCCCAGTGAAGGTTTTCATGAAAGTCTCAGAGTGTATGCTACAAATTATGTCACCTCTACAGGCCTAGGCAACCAGTCTGACCAGAGGACAGCCCTAGTGGAATGCTTGGCTGGCAGGCTCTTGGAAATGCGCTGTACCTCATTGAGGGTCTCCAAGAATCAGTACTGATAGGCATCAGTAGTCACTCGAGTAAGAGTGTGTGTGTATTTATGCATATGTATGTCGTATATGTACAAGTAAATACACACACACAATAAATCTGCATTCAGAAAACAAAATGCACAAAAAAGTCAGTTCGGGTTTAGGTGCATAAGATAAAATCCTATATTAAAAACCCATGTCAAAAACTACTGTCACAAAACATTTCACTATACAAAAGGCTACAAAAAAGCTACCATTTCCAAACATTTGTTCAACAATAACAGTACAGCATATATTTTTTTTCTTCACCACAATACTGCTTTACATGTTTAGCACTGAAAATTATGTTAGAAAAATATTTCAACTTCATGATGTTGGGTGCATAAACATCAAGCTTTTTGTCTTGAAACACGTTGTGCCAACTTGCAGTTTCTTTTTCAGCTGGTACATTTCTTTGAAACATATTAAACATTATAAATCTCTCAAAATGCTGGGACTTCTACAATTAGTGCCCATAAGGGTCTTGATCAGTTCTAGTTTGGGTCGAACTACCCACATGAGGAATCCACCCAATCAGAAATGTCCACTCTCATGGTCTGTTTTATTGAACAGTGTGCACTCCCACACCTTGGCAGCAGGGCTGTGTGAACTATTGAATTCTGCATTAGAATTCATGTGAAATGGATATTCCACTTTTAAAAGGCTGTTTGGAATTTTTTTTTTATTATTCTGCCGAATTCTGAGAAGCATTTCATTTAAACTGTGGAATCACTTTTCACAGATAACGTAAACTGCAGAATAATTTTCCGCTGATTGCAGGAAAGGAATCCGCAGTTTATGTAAACAACTGATTACTAATCTGAAAAATAAATTCCACTTTTGAAATGTTGGGATTTCATTAATGAAGGAATTGGGTGGAATCAGGTGGAGTTTTCAAAAATTCCACAGAATTCTGTTCCATCAGAAATTCTGCACAGCAGGCTTCGATAATCAGCTTAGGTTCAGAGCTGGAAGGGTCTAGATAACCTTCCTTACAACACAAATACTGTACAAAGATTAGTAAATATGAATACAGTATTCAGGGTTACATGACAAAATGGTGTAGTCACATGCTCCATGAGTTTTCAAAACACATATATATCCATCTGTCCTGAGATTCCTAGTTATACATAAATGAGAGGTTCTGTGTGATAACACACAAGTGGTCAAAGTTGGACAGCTAGTACAGCTGTACCACTACAATGTGTGAACTCCCAGCTCCCAGAACCACATTGATATCTAAGCCAATAAGGGGTTAGGCAAAAAGATCAATGTAGGAAAACAACTTAGTACCCCTAACTTTTTTTTTGGGGGGGGGTGAAATGTATAAAATATATTTAATCCTACTCATTCAGCTGCACTGCAGACTCCACCTTTCTTGTTATGTGCTGGAGGGGGTTGGGGTCAAGCAAAAGCCTTAAAGAACTAAGCATTTCCTTTTACACTGAACTACCATCTTCTCTCCTTAAGATCATGGGCCAGTACACCCAGAATGAATGTCACATTCTGCACAACTGATGTAAGGATTTCCATCTCATCATCATGGTATTCATTCATGCAATACAGGTAACCAGTCCACATCATCCTGGGGTTCATTCATGCAATACAGGTAACCAGTCCACATCATCCTGGGGTTCATTCATGCAATACAGGTAACCAGTCCACATCATCCTGGGGTTCATTCACGCAAGACAGGTAACCAGTTCACATCATCATGGTGTTCATTCACGCAATACAGGTAACCAGTTCACATCATCCTGGGGTTCATTCACGCAAGACAGGTAACCAGTCCACATCATCCTGGGGTTCATTCATGCAAGACAGGTAACCAGTTCACATCATTCTGGGGTTCATTCATGCAAGACAGGTAACCAGTCCACATCATCCTGGGGTTCATTCATGCAAGACAGGTAACCATTTCACTTCATCGTGGGGTTCATTCATACAATACAGGTAACCAGTTCACATCATCCTGGGGTTCATTCATGCAAGACAGGTAACCAGTCCACATCATAGTGGTGTTCATTCACGCAAGACAGGTAAACAGTTCACATCATCGTGGGGTTCATTCATACAATACAGGTAACCAGTTCTCATCATCCTTGGGTTCATTCAGGCAATTCAGGTAACCAGTTCACATCATCCTGGGGGTTCATTTATGCAATACAGGTAACCAGTTCACATCATTCTTGGGGTTCATTTATGCAATACAGGTAACCAGTTCACATCATTCTTGGGGTTCATTTATGCAATACAGGTAACCAGTTCACATCATCATAGCATTCATTCATGCAATACAGGTAAATCAGTTCACATCATCGTAGATTTCATACATGCAAGACAGATAACCAGCTCACATCATTGTGGTGTTCATTCATGCAATACAGATAATCAGTTCACATCATCCTGGGGTTCATTCATGCAATACAGGTAACCAGTTCATATCATTGTGGTGTTCATTCATGCAATACAGGTAACCAGTTCACATCATCATGGGGGTTCGCTCATGTAATACAGGTAACCAGTTCAAGGAACCTGGGATCCCAGACACTGCTGCAATGTAGTAGCACAAAGTGGTGGCGATGGCCATTTTGTGGCACTGCTCAACACTGCACCGCTTTGTGCCATGCACAAAGGGGTCACAAGCCTTTCCCTGCACTGGCCCAGTGGACGCCATAATGGCAAAGGGAAGGGGGAACTTGGGGGTGCTGGCAAGCAAATGAGACACTGGTTATACACAGTGGGCCTGATTCACATAGGCTGGTGCAAGCTGTGCTGAAGGCAGCTTGTGCTGACCACCAGTGCAGCAGGGACCCTGCGCTTGATTCATTATCAGGTAGGGTCCTGGTGGCAAAGTCCCGTGGCTTGCGGCAAGCCCGGCCCTGCACCAAAAAGATGGTGCATCAGGAAGGTGTGCCCCAAGCTGCAGGGCAGCCAAGCGGCAATAGCATCATGGACAGAAGTCCCTGGTGGCTATCCCACCCCCCAGCCCTGATCCCAATTCATAAATCAAAAGCCCTGGTGGTCTAGCAGACCTCCAATCAGCCCCAATCCCATTCATTAAATAAAAAAAAAATTCCCTGGTGGTGCAGCAGACCCCCCACCAGCCCCGATCCTAGTTCATGAATAAAAATCCCTGATGGTCTAGTGGACCCTCGATCAGCCCCGATCCCATTTACTACATAAAAAAAAAAACCCTGGTCCAGTGGGCCCAGCCCTGATCCTAGTTCATAAATAAAAATCCCTGGTGGTCTAGGAGAGCTCCAATCAACCCTGATCCCATTTATTAAACAAAAAATTACCATCTCTGGTGGTCCAGCAGGCCCCCCCCCCCACAGCCCCGATCTCCGTTTCCTATACACATCCAACCTGGTGGTCTAGTGGACCCCCCCACCCCGCAGGCAGTGCCTCAACACTCCACTCCCCCCTGCCTCATTCCACAGCTGGTGCCTGGCATAGCCCTCCATTTTCCACCACTGCTGGCTGCTGACTGAGCTGTCAATTAGCAGACTGTATACAGTGCGCATGCGTACGCATCCCTGGACCACCAGGAATATTTTTTTAATAAATGGGATCAGGGCTGATAGAAATCCCTGGTGGTCTAGCAGATCCCCTATTTATTAACTAGGAGGGGGGGTCTGCTGGACCACCAGGGATTTTTTTTTTAAATTTAATAAATGGGATCGGGGCTGATCAGGGGGCCACTAGATCACCAGGGATTTTTATTTATTAACTGGGATTGGGGGGGGGTCTTCTGGACCACAAGGGATGTTTTTTTTTATTTAATAAATGGGATCAGGGCTGATTGAGGGACCACTAGACCATCAGGGATTTTTATAATTTTGAAACGGGGATCAGGGCTGGGGTGGGGGGACCACAGTACACCACTAAGTACCCTTAGACCAGCCCTGAATGTTGCCCTCTGGGAGGGTTTTGTGAATATCAAAACGGGTGATATGGCAGCCTGTGTCTGCTGCAAGCCCCCTAGCACCATGCCACAGCCCATTTTGTGTGCAAGGCTGGCACACCCCCTTTAGCACATGCAGTCTGCATTCGATGCAGGTTGCCTTTCTGAATACTCTTGGGGCAGCTTTTGGCGCACGGTGCCACTTGCATTATTTATGTTTAATGAAGGCACCTTGCATCGTTCTAGCGGCTATGTGAAGCAGGCCCTGTGGGTAAATGGCATCCTTACCTCCATTCGCATGGTACAACCCCTGACCGAGGTAGAAACAGTTGGAGGCAGTCCTACAGGAGTCACTGGCTTGCAAAATGGAATGAACATTCCACTGTGGATAGGATGGGTGCAGCCAAGTTCATTACAGGGAAGGAAAGAGCTTGGGGGGTGACTAAACATCAAGGAGTTTATTCAAACTGTTCAACTTAATCAGAGGGCCACTGGACAACCAGGGTGGCCAGGTATGAGACTGAAATTACATCAGGGAATTGCCCAGAAGCCATCTTAAGGTGTGCGTGTGTATGTATGGGTGGGGGAGACAGTGGCGGTAACACCTGTGGACCAGGGCTCTGTGAACGGCACAGTACCATGCCACTGGCCCTGCATTATTAACAGACTGCTGTGGATGTTGCATTCCACAATGACAGGTGGTGTAAACTCAGTTTGCTTCAACAATTCTAATTAAATAGGCTCAAGCAGTAACTGTCGCCCTAATTCCACAAAGCCCTTATCAGTTTTAAAGCAGCAGTATTTGTTGGTCGGCAAAACATTTCACGCTATAGTTTTTTTTTTAGCATTAATCCAGTTCTGACATAGATTCATCATCAGTATATTTTTATATCTCCAGGATGTTAAGACAGCTTTTTAAACTAATTTTATATTTAATGACTCAAGTCATTAATGATGGCTGCCAGTAGCAATTTTTAAAAATCCCTTTTCTTCGGGTTACGTTTTGACTTTACTTACTGAATTCATATGGTGGATGCATAGGTGGGTGCTAGAACACATTTCTGATAGAAAACAGCACAGCACCACAGCAAAATGTTTGAGTTGTGTATTCATAGTGGGCATGGCAAGAGAGCAGGGACTTTTAAATGCTTCAGAACCTCATATACCCATACATGAATTAAATATAATGAAAAGAAAAATAGATATGGTGATGTTCTTGCCAGAAGTACATTTTTATTTAAACAAACTATATAACATAATGTTTTCACTAACAAATACTGCTACTTAAAAAAGTAAATGTCAATTACCAACCAGCTGGCTAGAGGGTACCAGAAGAGCAATCAGTTCCGACAACAACCTCAATCAAAGGGCGGATCACTGTAATGAAAGAGATCCATTACAGAGGAACGTTCAGCTGAAGGAGGAGCTGTCAAAAGGTATGATGGCAATTTGTGAAGTCTGTAAGATGTTTAAAATAGTCATGCAAAATTGTTCGCAAATGGGAGACATGAATTACGTACGGTACAGATACCAAACGCAAAAACAAACATGCTTGTGTAGGTATGAAAAAATAAGTTAAGACAAAAAAAAAAGGTTCAAAACTATAAAAATGATAATGTGGAAAATGATAAAACTCTTTTGATACTTTAGCAACACAAAGGAGGATATCAAAAGCTGCACGGCTATCAAACATTTCTTAATCAGTAGCTTTATTGTGCCAGCTATATACCAAAATAGTTTCTGATTCTAGTAAGCAAAATTTAAAAAAAAGTCAGTTTAACAAATGTATTACATCTCCTCACTAGTATCACAAATTAATACAGTCTTGAAAATACAGATCAGTGCTGGCAAGACATGATATAACTTAATCAGGAGCATTTAAACTGCAAACCCAGCTGGTCAATGTAGTCAAAAAAATCAGGTATTCAAAAAACAAGGGCTTTTTTTTTTGTTTGTTTGTTTCACCAGGAGAGACACAGTAAGCTGAAAGCTTGTTCACAGGTGCAGTCTGAGAGCACAAGGAAGTTAAGAGACTTGCTCAGGGTCACAAAGTATGCAAGTGGGGGCTGTGGGATTCAAACCCAGGTCTCCAGGTTTGCAGCTCAGAGCCTTAAACCACTGTGCAATACTGCCTCCTATACCACTAGGTAAAACTAATACATAGTAACATAGCAAATTCAGGTCGGAACGGACTCGATGTCTATCATGTTCTCCCTATGTCATAAGCAGATATCAATAAGTATGCTGTGTAACCATTTACTAATTTAAAGGGACTGTCTACCACTCTACCTCCCAGGGTACCCAGTGATTCCCTTGGTAAGCAGACGTGTGTCCAGGCTTACTACCCTGAAGGCCTGTACTGTTTTCAAATTCCCTGCCTCCACTGTAAGGCTGTTTCATGGTTTCACCACCTTCTGGGAGAAGAAGTATCTCCTAACTCTGCCCCTGAATGAACAGCCACTGAGCTTCAGAGCATATCCCCGTGACCTGTTGGAGGGCACCAGTTCAAATCAGCACTGGTGCCTCCCTATGGTGTAAAGCCCCTTAAACATAACAGAATTCCCATTATAAACATATAATTTATTTGTGTTCTTCCACATTGGTTTTTAATCTCTGTAGAGACTGAGATTCCCCCAACCCGGGCAGGAGATTTTTTTTTTAATTTTTTATTACAATCATTTTTTTTTTTACAATTAGCTCACTACAGCACAAGCATAAGTTACACTCTACTGGTGGGCTTCAAGCCTGTCCTTGGATGGTGAGTGCCATCTCTTCTTTTGTTTGCAGGGCCCAAGAGTACAAGTAGCATGGTGGGGCTTTTGTTCTGTTTCTCCTCTCACTTCTCCTTCATGGCGCCCCCTGCAATGACACTCACAGTCTGCAGTGGCCCTGTGGAAGAGGTGGGGAACTAGCTCCTTGGCCCACCACAGGAGTTTCTGCTGGCGAGGAACTGTGCCACCTCCCTTCCCGGGCACTGAAGTATTACATTTGGCATAATACTGACTCAAAGGATACAGAGGAGAGCTTGGCTCGATCCCACACCCGGGTCACCCACATGGCAAGACAACGTGTGACTGCTGGGCCATCTTGACAGTGCTCTTATGAAAGGTTTAGAGTAAAAACAGATAATGAAAAAAAAAACATGACTATATGACTGCACCACTGTGCTCAGGACAGCTGACTGCATGCACTGATTCCAGTGCAGTTCACAAAATAACAGCTTCCTATTTTTTTAATTATGTTTTTGCTCCTCCAGGGCAGATAGACTGCCTTTCTGGCAATACAGGCAGTAACTGAACAGGGAGGAGGGAATTTACCCCTCAGATGCCCCACCAGCTGCTGGCCCCACCATTGAGGGATGCTGGCTCAAGGACAGTTGTCCCAGCGTAAGCATGCACATGCATATGCCTCATCTTGAGCGCCAATGCCCCTCTCCCTGTTGCAACCACATGCTGCACCACCACTCGTGTTCCTACAGGCAGCAGTGACGCAGCGAAGTGAAGCAGCCCTCACTCCTCGTCGGAGAAGAGTGTCCTCATGGACAGTCAATCCTCCTCCCCTTGGCTGGCACCTGATGTTCCAGGCTCATTCATGAGCCCAGGTCACTGACGTCGTGGCAGGCAGCCCTATCTCTGTGTGAATGGGCCAGCTTTGACAGTCTCCTATTTTGTTTTCCATCATTACCATTGCAGAAAAACAGCTTTAAGAAAAATTGCAGGAATTCTGTTTTATTCAAATCCTTGTTGATTATAAAAAGTACTGTTTAGGTCTAACAGAGTTATGTTCCCTGAATATATACTTCAGAACTAGAAAAAAGACACTGTTGTGTTGATCAAGAACATGGACCTATGTACAACTGCTGGACCATACCATAGTTTGCTGGTCCGTCTGTTTCAAATTACTCCAATTTGAAAATTATAAAACCTTTAGGCTGCCCAGACACCAGAACTGCGTGGAATTCCGGTGGCAAGATAATTCTGCTTCCAAAAGGCATTTCAGAATTTTTCAATTAATTCCGCGGACTTCTGACAATCTTTTAATTTACAACATATATATTAGTTTTCTATGGATTATATAAACCGTGGATAACATTTTCACAGTTTAAGAAAAACCTATTCCATGGTTTTACGCAAATCATGATTTACTACACTGCAGTTTAAATACCACTTCCAGAATTTCAAATTCATTGGAATTTTCAGAAACTGTGGTGGAATTCCATTCACCAGAATTTGGCAATTCTACCCAGCACCCCTAGATGGCCTTGTGGTTAAGGCACCCACACTCCTCTTGGGTGAGGAAAGCCTTGGTTTCCGCCGCAGGCCAGTGACCCTAGTCAGGATCTGCAGGAAGTAAAGTGCAGGCCACTCAGAAGCAACCTTCCTTCAGTGAGGGTTTGTGGTACCTGCTGCTGTACTGCCACCCACTGGTGATCCAGGGTTGGAAGTCATGCAAGACAGGATCTCCTAAGCAGTCTCCTTATATGCAGAGTGCATACACCCACCACTACATGTATGGAAGCACCTTCGATCTGTCTCCTCCAACTTTTCCAAACCAACACTGCCTGATCTCGCCTCAGGGATAGCTGATGGCTCAGAGGGACAAAGATTCTGCTGTCTTGAAAATTCCCTTGATATTGAAGAATGGGGGGAAGGCGAGATATACAGAACACATGCAAAATAGAAGTTGAATGGAGTCTAAATATTATCATTTTTAAAGTTCTTCCAGAGGTGTCAGCTTCTCTTTATCAAAACATCCTTGTTTTGGGGATGAGACTAACAGAGTAAGAAATTATATCTGCAGTAGCCCAGGCTGACAAACAGTAGCCTCATTCCATTGTGGCAACAGAAGTGTTTCCTGCTTTCAGTATGTCAAAGCCACCTGTGAACGTATCCCTGGCCTATCCCCCACCACCACCACCACCCACCCACCTGAAGGTTGGCAGGGAGGTGTGTCTCGAACGCTGAGCTTCCACAACAATCAGGACCATTCAGGAAAGCAGTATAGTGGTTAGAGCCCAGAACTGTTAAATGGAAGACTGACAATTCAACCACCACCAAAGTCATCAGTTTACGTACAAGGCATAGAAACATAGAAAGGAGATGGACAGAAAAAGACCTGAACAGTCCATCTCGTCTGTCCCAAGATTCCCAGGGCACTTGATTGCGGTGTGTTTCTGTCCTTCCGACTGTCAATCTGGGTAGATGTAAGCCCTTACTGAAAATGAGATGCTGTACCTCAGCTTGGGTAGCCCAGGTAGATAAACTGGACGCTAATAAAACAAAAAGCAGCAGTTATGGATCACTGCTATGGAGAAACATACAGCAGTGTTGCAGCCCTTCCACTACCTGTGGGTAGCACTAGTAAAATCATTGCAAAACTAAAAGTAGATACAGAGTAGACAGGAGGCTTCAGGAGCATAATGAGAAGGCTGAGGGGAAAAAAATTAAGGGTGCATTACAATGACAAAACATCAGTGGAAGGAGAAGGACAATGTGAGAAATGCATGGGCTAGGGCATAGAAACAGACAAAAAGACAGCAGGAGACCAATGGTCCATCTAATCTGCTCATGTGTTCCTTGGACCTTCTCAGATCCCAGGACCTAACCTCTCTTCTGCTTAGTGCCTCCTACTACTCCCGCTGCTTTTGACTGCACTTTAGTCTTGTCCCACCCTAGCTTGAAAGATGTCATGGACTTTGCTTCCACTACCTCAGCTGGCAGTTTATTCCATGGCTCCACGACTCTTTCTGTAAAATAGTGTTTCCTAAGCTCTCTCTTGAAGCCCCCACAACTTCCACTCGTGCCCTCTAGTGTTACAGTCAGAGACTCTGGTGAACAGGTCCAAGGATGGCACACTATTTATTCCTTTCAGGAACTTGTATGTTTCAATCATATCTACCCTCTCCCTCCTTGTCTCCAGTGAGAACATATTTAATGCTTCCAGATGCTCCTCGTATGAGTGCCCTTGAAGGCCCTGGATCATTTTGGTTGCTCTGCTCTGAACAGCCTCCAACCTGCTTATATCCTTTTTTAGATGTGGACTCCAAAACTGGACAAAGCACTCCATATGGGGCCTTACCAGGGACCAAGTGGCAGTATTACTTCCTTCCTCCTGCTGTCAGATCCTCTCCTTATGCACCCCAGCATTTTGTTGGCCTTGCTAAAAGCTTTGTTGCACTGGCTTGTCTGTTTAAGGGGGCTGCTTATGATGGCACCTAGGTCCCGTTCTTCCTGCAGGGCACTGAGCTGGACTCCACTGAGGTGGTACTCTGTCCTTAGATTCCCTTTACCCATATGCACCACCTTACACTTTTTTTTTGCGTTGAACTTTAGCTGCCAGACATTGGACCATCTAGTCTCTTTAGGTCTTTAAGCAATAAGACATGACAGGGCACTGGCTGTCATAAGTTATACTCCCAAGTGTACAGTGAGGCACAAGCTGATAGCGTTGGGTGACTTTAGCACCTGAAAGTGTCTTACTGCACTTATAAAATGAGTACCACAACATACCAAGTGGCAGCCTTAGTGATCATAGAAAATTGAAAGTCTGGAACCCCTTTTTAAACATGCAGAGGTGCGCTGTGCTTCATTACACTGGCAGAGGTGGGCTGTACTTCATGATCCTGGCAGGGGTGCTAGTAAGGGCAATCAGTATCAAGTTAAAAGCGGCGAAAGAAAAATATGTTGGTAATGCAATATTAAGCATTATTATATGTTTGCCTTGCTATAGCTGCATTTCTCAAATAAGGCACACCGGTTTGAGGTTTTGTATAACAAAAATACTGTGGCTAGGCCAGACCAGACTGCCACCAGGAGTGCTGCTGTTCTGGAATCTTCTTTCCAGGTCAGATCTGAAGTCAGTGAATAACTACACTGCCAAAAAAATATTTGCTTAAAGAATGCAGGACTGAAACACTTCCACAAAAATTAAGCTACCAGTTAAATCCCTTTGGCCATTAAACGATTGGCTTGATACCGGAGAGAACAGTTGGTATTAAAAGTAATATCAGGTCAGAGCATATATTTACTTGGTTAGGCTCTATGTAATTAACATGGATTTAGTCACTTCTGGAGATACTCCACAAAATTACGGGCAGGCTGTTTTTTGCCTACAATAAAGAGTTTAAAAATGTGCTAAATCACTCGTATTCCACGTGCACACATTTTCAAAATCTGACCATGTGAACTTTTATATCCAAGCTACTGAATATTCAGCCAGTTTTACTGCTCCTACAGCAGCTTCTCCTTCTAAAATGGTTCATCTCCAAAACACAATTTCCAACCTCTGGAACATCATTTTTAACATTTAGTTACACTGAAACATAACTAGTGCCCAGTGTAATTCATGCACCATACTCTAGAGTTTTTATTGTGATCATGGTAAAAATGACACATCTTAAGGAAACATAGCAACACGCAGTGGATAGCAGCCCTTTGGCACAGTGGCAGTATTGCTGCTGACAGCACCAGCAACTCAGGTTTGTGCTCTGAACCCAGTGTCAGAGGGCTGGCGGGGCAGAGGACTAAGCATTCATAAGAATGCTCTTAGGAATGGTTGTGCTCCATTATTTGGGTTAATGCAGACGGCAGTGTAGCTGAGATTGCAGGCACAAGTAGAGTGGAGAAGAGTACATGGACATCAGTATATCTAGCTTGCTAGCACCCGATGAAATTGCATCTCATGTTTTCAAGGGTGAGAGAAAACAGGAAACTGAAGCTGTGAAGTGGGCAGATGACATCCCACTCTGCCCTCCATGGCCATCTGGGGTCTCACTTCCCCACCTCCTGAATGCCATCCCTATTCCTGCAACTACTGGCCAGATATTGGGACTGCACTTTCCAGGACAACAAAAGACAGAGATCCTCCTTGGGTAAGTTGAGGGTGTACCCAGGCCATGTTGTGGTGTGGTGTGGTCTCCCAGGAGGAGCTTTGGTCAGATGGGACTCTGGGGTCAGGATGGTAGCCACTGGTGGGATCTGAAGAATGACCTGGTCGGAGGGCATGGAGTAAAATGTATGATCAAAAAAAGCACACTGGATGTTTTGATTGCAGAACAAATGAGTCATACTCTCCTTCATAATCTTCAACAAACGATAATTCTTTCTAATTACGTCATCATAGCTCTGCTGGTAGCATATCTGCCTCTGAGAAAAAGGGTTGTGGGTGCTGGTCTCTCACCAAGATTGGGCTCATACTTAAACACTGGCAACAGAGTGCAGTATTAAGGGGAGGCTGTACTGTCAGGTTGTGCCATCCTTTGGATGAGACATTAAACAGAGATCCTGTCTGTCTTTTCTGATGTTTGTTTAGGTAGACATCAAAGAACCCATGGCACTTCTTGAGAGCAATGGAATTTTCCCAGTGTCTTGGTCTGAGTCTCCCCCTTCGGTCAAATACCATCAGCAGCTTAATCTGGTTCATTTTGCGTTAGCTTGCATGCATCTGTATTTCTCCAATCCCAGAAGAGGCTAGAGATTGGTAGTACTGTTTAAACAAGACCTCCTTTCCCAGTATACAAGGCCTAAATTATAGGGCCGCAGTTGCGGCCCTATAGTTAGGAATGAGTAGGCACTTCTATGTTAAACTCAAACTTTTGCACTTTAATAACTTTGCAACTGTTCAGCTGATTCACATGAAAATTTGCACGGCCCATCAGGGACTCACGATCTCTTGATGTGGCATGTTTCGTCCTGGTCAGATGAGTGGGTGCATGGATACAAATTGTAAAAAGGTGTGTAATTCACCATGTTTTGGGCAGTTTCTTTGTCATTCTGCACCGTAGAAATGCTTTGGAATTGTGGTCTGACATTTCCAGGGTAGAAAAGTTTTGCCTCTCAGATGTGCCTTTTGCCAGTTTAGTGAAAAAATATTAATCTGGTCCAGAGCTATAAGGATTTGAAAATTCAGGGTTTGAGCATGCTCAGTAGCTCTCTCAGTCAGATGTGCCGCTCAAAAAAGGATATTTTTTCACAAATGGGTCATCCTGTGTCACAAAATGGTTAATCTTTTTTCATGCCGTCGCCATTTTGTTTTTTTGTTAGCAAGGGAAACAAAATGAATCTGAAAATGCTACAGTATATGACCTGACTACTTTGTATTACCACCTCTGTAAATGTTCTGAATCAGGGACCCTGGTTTTCCATTTTTACCGGTAACACCGGTAACAATCACGGAAGCCTGCTTGGTTTGCGGATTTTGCATTCTTGTACCGGTGCTTCACGGAAATTGCATGTCACTGCACAGAATCTCTAAGATTTCAGTATCTTTTTACACTTTTTTTATTTTCTCTTTCTGTGTTCCTTCTCACAGCATCGGTATCCCCTAGCTTCACCCCCAGGTAATGCTCAGGAACTTCTGTGGACCTGCCCTATCCTGCCTGGTTGTACCTCCAAGGTGGGAAGGGAGGGACCATAGGTCACCTCCACATTCCCTTAGTGTGTGTCAGGCAGCTCAGTGGGTCCCTCATGGAGCCTGATTATGAGGTCTGGGGCACCTGGGTCCTTTGCCAGTGGCTGATATGGGGTGATTGTTCCTGGTTCTCTGGTCTCTGTCCCTGAGGGCACCGCACTAAAGATCCAAGGAGGTAGGTCACATAGAGACATGTCACTGCTCCAGATCCTGGCTAGTGTCCTCCCCTCCAGATCACTTTGCAGCACCATTGCACCACCACCCATGGTCACACCAGTGGTGGTAAAGAAGCAGGACCTGCAGCCCACCCTCCCGGGAGGAGGAGAGCAGTCCCCCAGGTGCTCGATCCTACTCCCTGGCCAGACCTCCAGCAACCAGAGTTTGCTTCTAACCCTGGGTCACTGGCATTGCAAGCAATAGTGCCACTGCAGTGCTAAGCGGGCCGACCTATATTTACGCATCTTAAAATGAATACTGCTGTTTTGCATTCTTTCTGCTTTGCTGCATATAGAAACAGTAAGAAAATCCTCGAACTGCTTTGTTGTGTAATCAGCTATTCAGTTTAACCACCCATGCCTAGTGGTTAGAGTAACAAACGGTGATTGAACTGGGTACCTCCAGCAGACTTGGGTTTGAGTCCCATAACCTCCACTTGCATCCAAGCAAGTCACTTAACCTCCCAAGTGCTTCTAGGTCACTCCTTAAAACAGACAGCTCTGCCTAGTGGGCCTTACCTGCTTTACAAAGAATATAAAAAAAAAATACCAATATATGTTTGCTACATCATAGAACAGTAGTCAGAGTACCATGTAATTTACTTGAGTTTTACTTGGCTGCAATGATTTTGTATAGGTAAAGGTAAATATTCAAATATGTTTTGTAAGCTTGTTTTTAGACTTTAGTCAGGTTTGTATTGTATTCTTTGCATATAAGCATCTAAGCTGTAGATTGATAAATGCAGGATCACTGTTACCGACTAACTTATTCAAGCGTATAATCAGTAGGGCCATCCAAAATCCTCAGTTGTTTGAATGAAAACTAGTCTGAATGAAAGTATGTTCTTTAAGAAGAAACTGCCTTACTACTTATGAAAAGACTTCACAGTTAGCACCCCATTTAGGTGAATCGGGTCATTTGCACCTTTTCTCCTACCTTGTGGTTCTGTCTCTGTGACAACAAAATTTTTTCTGATAGACTGCTTCAACAAAAAGCAAATGTTAAGTATTTAAGAGTACTTAACAAGGTAAGACCCCAGGGGCTGTATGATGCTGGTGGGCAGAGTAGTGCTTAATTCACATCTGAACAAAGACATGAAAACTGGGAGACACCCTTTTCATGGACACCAAGTAGAAAAAAAAAAGCATCCACATGCCTGAGAGATGCATGAATCCATTTGAAGGTCCTCCTCTAATCACTTGTGGATTTTTAAGGTGAGAACACTTTATTTCAAAGAAGCAAATTCAAGCAGTTTTTTTTTTGCTTCTCCTACCCCCTGGCCAGCCACTCCTTCAGGCCTTCCAAGACCCCCTACCACCACTGCTGAGTCCCGACCACTATCCACTGACCCTAACTGCTGTGCTACCAGGTAACCCAAAGTAACCCTTCATTGAGAGGGTCCCTACCCCTGTGGGAGGCTACCAGGGGAGAAGAGTTGCCCCAAAGAGCATTCTGTGTATCCTGGGCATGTCAGGGTCAGAACAGACACATGTCTGGGGCTTCTGGTGTATGGCAGGACCAGCAGCCATCCTTCCGGTTGGCCAGTGGGTGTTTTCCCATTTTCTTGGGAGCGTGACTGGCTACATGTTGTCAATGCACAAGCCTACATCCGTCACACTCCTCCTGCAGTGAGGACTGACGTGTTGTTGTGCTTCTGGCCTCCACCATGGACCAGCAAATCCTGAGCCATGAACCCACCCTCCCTCTCAGGAGAAGGGGAGTGGTTGTTGGACACTCAAGCCTTCACCCACCAGCTGGCCCTCCAACACCCAAGTCTGTTCCCTAACCCTGGTCAGCAGTGTCACAGGCAGATATACAATTCAGGCAGTTAAATTATAGATAGGAAAAAACAAAGGTAGTCCACCTTAGCAGTGATGGTTCAGATTAATTCACATCTGAGTTCTAACAAGCAAAGAGGCCAAGTCATTTGTAACTTGTGCATGTGGAGTGTGAGTGTTGAAAGCGGATCATAGTGCAGTCACTACTGCCATCACCCCAGAGGGATGTGTACTGCATTGTTGCTACTGCCATCACACAGAAGGGGTGGAGGCTGTAGTGCGTCTGCATCACCACTGGTGGATAGGGAATGTAGGCCTGCTGCTGTTCCACCTGAGGGATGGGGGCCATAGTGCTGATACTGCCATCTCACATGAGGAATGATGACCGTAGTACTGCTGCCATCACACCTAAGGGATGGGGGCCATAGTGCTGCTGCTTCTGTCACACCAGAGGGATGGGGGCCGTAGCGCTGCTTCCATCACACCTTAGGGACGGGGGCTGTAGTGTTGCTACTGCCATCACATCTTGTACCTAAAATAACTTTAAATTGGTACAAGGATGGAAGTAATTGTAATAGTGGAGGTCAAAATTGCTAAAATGCATGTTAGCAGAGTTAAAAATTGTTAAATAAAGTACACAAAACCAAACACCGGTAAAACCGGATTTTGGCTTAGCAGACAACGGTGACAATACCGTTTTTTTTAATGTGCAAAATGGAATATGCCCTTTCTCAATCCCGGTAAACCAGTGTCCCTGTTCTGAATCTGTGTCTATCAATATTAATACGTGGATCTAAATGACGGGTGTTTGATTGGATGTATAGTAGTTAGTGCTTTCCTGTTTTGTCCCTGCTGTCGATTTGATCTGCACTGTTTTCTACTGTATCTACCTGTACTGACGTGGAACCTTTGAAAAAGAGCCTTTGACTCAAAGGTACCTTCCGATTAACCAATAAAATAAAAAATAAAATAAAATACTTCAAGAAATTATGTGTTTAGTAGAAACCAACACGTGTTCTGCTAATCGGGACCTGTTTCACCACATTCTGGTGTTAGTTTTTGGAAAAATAAGTTGGAAATGTGTTTTTTTTTTTTTCAACATTTTGAAACCCTCTTCTGTGTCTTTTTTCGTGCTTGGGAAAAATAAATTGGAAATGTATTTTTTCAACATTTTGAAATCCTCGTCTGTGTCTTTTCGTGCTCGGGGAAAAATAAGTTGGAAAAGTGTTTTTTCAACATTTTGAAATCCTCTTCCGTGTCTTTTTTTGTGCTCAGGAATCCTTTTTTGCAAACTGCGAAAAAACAACATGAAAAAGGCTCCTATTTTGTCAATCTGTGAAAAAAGGGCTCCTTTTTTGCAAATTTGCAAGAAAGCAACATGCAAAAGGATTATAACACAGCAATTGTTTTGTCACTCCACAGTGAAAAAAAGGTTTGGAATTTTGGTCTGAAATTTTCAGAGTACAAAGGGCTTGCCCCACAGATGTGCCTTTTGCTGGTTTGGCAAAAACATATTAAAGAGCAGCTGACATGATCAGGGCAGGAGACTTGTACTGTGTAGTTGCCTGCCCTTGGAGCATTTTCAGTGATAAATGACTATTTTATACTCTGTGGTTTTAAAAGTATTTGCCCAGATTGCCGAGAGCTGCAGCCCCGTCCCTGAAAATTGCATAATTATGACACAAGGTTGGGATCCGGGCTGTAGCACTGTCTATGAAGAATGTAAAGGGATATATATATTTCAAAGTGTTGCAGTAACGCCACCGTAGTTAGGGATGAGTAGGCATTTTAATGTTAAACTTCAAATTCTGCACTTTAGTAACTTTGCAACCGTTCAACAGATTTGCACAAAAGCTGGCATGCACTGTCCCATGGGGTAGCTCTCTTGAAATACCAAGTTTTGTTTTGATCAGATTTGTAGATTTCGTGCTGTGAATTGTGAAAAAACTGTGAAAGTCATCTTTTTTTCACCTGTTTTGGTCCTAATCGCGCTGCAGCTACACTGTCTGGAATTTTGGTCTGAAATTTTCAGGGTAGAAAGAGCTTGCCCCAAAGAACAAGCCAGCATTGGTTTGGTGAAACAATATTAATCAATTCCAAAGTTATTCCTTTTGAAATTTCGGGTTCTGAGCATGCTTCATTAAGTGTTTTGGATAGCTGCACGGTGTGAAAAAGGATTTAAGGCTCACAAAATGGGATTTTGACAGCTTGCGAAGAGGGATTCATTGAATCCCTTTTCATGAGAAAAAATTCCCTCTTTGCAAGCCGCCATCTTGTTTTCATTTTTCCTGTCCAAACAAAACATTATAACTTTACCTAGGGATGTCTTCTGCAGATATCCAAGTATGGATTTTGTTCTTGGGGATGTTTTTTTTTTTTTTTTTTACTCGTTCTTTATTCTCCACCTACCCGCAGTGCTCTCACTCTTTGGGAGACACCTATGGCCTTCTAGTCTCCGTCCTCTCACCTGGAGCCCTGGTGCTGTCCATCCCCCATGTAGCCATGGCTATATCCCCCAGGTGGGCACGGTGCTGGGTGACCCCCGAAGTCCTTCTTGTTGTCATCGGGATGCTGGTACCGGGTCAAGTAGGGGCACTGGAGATCGGGGCCTGGTGCTCCATCTACCAGGAGCGCTGAGGGTATTTTTCCATTTTTCCGTGGGCATGTTGCATGCCCCAACATCAAGGCGTCGCCGCCGTCACCCACTTCCAATCCCCCCTCTATACGCTCGTGTGCTTGCTATGCCTCCGGCTTCCACCAGAGGCCAGACAGGTGCTGAGTGTGTGTGCCCCTCCCTCCTGGGAAAGGAGAGCTGTCCCTCGGATGCACAATCCTTTCCCTCCCCTGCTGACTCCCAGTGGCCCAGGCTCATTCCCGAACCCAGGTCGCTGGCGTGGAGCGAGGTGTGGCGTCCAGTGTCTCAACCCTCAGTGCCACTGGGCCGGGCCTTGGGGATGTTCTATACCGTTTTCTGCCTTTGGTTTACTTTACTGTGGCCTCAGAATGCTTATTTTTAATTTTAAAAATCCCTTTTCGCAATGCGGAAAGGGATTTTGATACCTCATGAAAAGGGAATTTTGTCTTACAGAAAGGGATTACCCACAGGGCCATCTGGTCTGACAACTCCAATCCCTTTTCGTGAGGTGTCAAAATTCTTTTTCGCAATACGATAAGGGATTTTGACAGCTCCCAAAAGAGGATTAAGGATAGGGCCATCTGGTCCCACAAGTCCAAATTCCTTTTCACGATGCAAAAAGGGATTCTGACACCTCGCAAAAAGGGATTCGGCTTGTAAAAAGGGATTTGAACACCTCACGAAAAGGGATTCTAAAATAAATCCTTTTTGTGAGGTGTTAAAATCCTTCCTCACAACAAGATTACGACATGTGGGACCAGATGACCCTAGCGCTTAATCCCTTTTCATGAAAAAGTCCCTTTTCGCGAGGTGTCAAAACCTCAAAGGGATTTTGGTACCGCGCGAAAATTTTTTTTTTTAAAGTTTACTGTTTCTTCACCACTTCACTACAAAGAAATGGTTAGGACTTTTGGGCTGAAATTTTCAGGGTACACGGGGGTTGCCCCAGAGATGTGACTTTTGCTGGTTTGGTGGTAAAATTTACATCACTTCCATACAAAGTTTAGAAATTTCCCATAGGGTACTAAGCAACAATGCAGGTTGCCAGTCCATGATTACAACTGCGGGGGAATTTTTTTCAGTGTTCCTATGGTTACTGAGATATTGCACCCATTTGCAGCACAGGAGTTACTTGGAATGTCTCTAGGCCTGCCCTGCATCTCTACAATTACAGGTAGATGGGAGTGCAGTAGATTGGCGTGCAGGGCTCAGAGGGCCCTGCGCTTCCACATATGGATACCATTACATAGTAGTGGGCATGCAGGGCCCTCCATTTTGCAGTAGTGGGAGCGCAAGGCTCTCATACAGGGAGATGACAGTTCACAACAATGTCTCTACACTTATGGATAGGCAGGCCCTGCACACCCACAAATGGATACCATTATGGAGTTATGGGAGCGTGATCGGAGCACAGGACCCCTCACAGGAAGATGAGGGCTGATTACAATGTCTATACACTTATGGTTACATAGGACCCACATGACAGAGGGCCCTGTATAACCACAAGACACGACAGACTGACAGGAGTGTAGGGCCCAGAGGGCCCTGTGCTCCCACAAGCATACAGTATAAATGTAAGATTACACTTTCTAAAAAAGTAAGGAAATTCATTGCAAAAACTTTGTTAATGCATCAGTTAGGGTTGAAGCAAAAAAAGAAGGGAAATGAAGTGTTAGGGTTTCGAACCCTAACACCCCCCTCACCCCATCCTCCACACACCAACAGGCATTGTGGTGCGCCTTGAGGTCATCAGGCCTAACTCTCATCCCATTCTCCTATACTGTACCTTATCAGCTTCCTTATACATGGCATGGGGTGAGAATTGAGGTAGACTACCCCAATGTACACACGACACCCGTTGGTGTGTGTGGAGGGTGGGATGGTAGGGTGGGTATTAGGGTTCGAAACCCTAATGCCTCATTTCCCTACTTTTGTTGCTTCAACCCTAACTGATGCACTAACAAAGTTTTTTGCAATGTAATTATATATCTATCTATGCACACACACACACATATACATATATATGCCCAATACATGTAAACATGTCAGCAAAGATAAACTCAGTGCATGTATGCATCCCCCTGATATCTTTACATTCTCCATAGTGCTGCAGCTCTGTTTCCAAACTAGCATCATAATTATGCAGATTTCGGGACGGGGCTGCAGTGCTCGCCGATCACCCGGCTCATACACGGAAGTTACGAGACTGGTTTTACGAGACAAATATTTTTACAACCAGGGAGTAGAAAATAGTCATTTATAGCTGAAAAAGCTCCTAGGGCAGGCAACTATATGTATGAGTTGCCTGCCTGGAGCACCAATGATGCGACAGTTGCTCTTTAATTTGGTCTGAAGTTATACGGGTTTGACATTTTGCTTCATTTCCCATAGGATAACATTGTAATGTAAGGTGTTTCCTTGGCGCTGTGCATCACAGAAACACTTTACAATTTTTATTACATATAAGCATCTATGGAGGGATTGGAGCACAGGGCCCTCCCCTGGGCTAATAAGGACATGATTACACTACCTCAAAAATGATGGATGGAAGCGCTGGGCCCTGCACTCCCACATGCAAATAAGGATATGATTATGGAGGGACTGGAGCACAGGGCCCAGAGGCAAATAAGGATACCATTATACAATCTCAAAAAGTAAGGAAATTCATTGCAAAAAACTTTGTGAATGCACTAGTAAGGGTTAAAGTGACAAATGTAGGGAAATGTGGTGTTAGGGTTTCCAACCCCAACACCCCACCCCCACCCCCACAGTACAGGCAGCAACAGACATGGGGTGTGCCTTGGGGTTGTCAACCCTGATGCTCACCCCATTCTCATATACTGTACTCATCTCAGCTTACTTACACATGGAATGAGGTGATCATTAGGGTTGACAGCCCCAAGGTGCACCCCATGCCAGTTGCATAATGTGTGACTCTGAGCAGATCACTTAACCTCCCAGTGTTCCTGGTTCAACCTTGAAAAGAGGCACTTGTGTGTAGTGAACCCTACCCAGTTACCAAAGAATAAAATAATAAAAATAAATATAAAAGAGTAAAAATATCCCCAACACTACAAACTAAAGGCAAGCTCAGTCTTGTCATGAGGATTGAATTTGATCATAGAACTGCGGCAATTTTGCAGGATTTGTAACATCAGGAACATCATGAAGCACAAGAAGCACCCAACCCTAATTTCTGTTCCTAAATGACAGCTCAAATCTATCAAGTTCTCTGGCAGATATAGCAAATGGAGTTCCCAGTACCCCAGAATGAAGAACAGACAGTGCTGAAGTACCAAAATGCCTGTGTGAGACAGAGTCAGGGACAAGACCACATAAGACTGACAGGTGCTACACGTGAAATAAGAACAGATTTTATTTCCCCATTTACTATTGTTGCTCAGAAGGGAGAGGGAGGGTGTCAGACAACCACAACTGAACAAGGAAGTGGGAAGAAGTTGGATAATGACACATATTTACACTTGCTTGTCTACCCATTATCTGCCATTTCAGCTTGTGAGTCCCAGTGCCTGTGTTAGCTGGGAGTGGGTCTGTGTTTAAATTCCGCTGTATGGACATAAGTTCCGCTTTCAGTCGAGAATTTTGTGGTTGGCTGCAACTTTTGTGGTTAATTCTACACTTGGCCATGGCCAAAAAACCTTGGAAAACTTTGGGCCTTGTTCTTTGCTTTGCCTTTTAAGTAACAAATTGAGTAGCACCTTTGTGTGCTCATGAAGGGTACTGGACTGAAAGCACTGGCGACAGAAGCCCTCTGTTTATCTGCATGACAGGTACAGCAAGGGTAACCATGAAGTGCAAGTTTTCCCATACTGCCCTGCCAATGGGTTCTCCACCTGTTAGTGTTACTGTAACAGTCTCCAATGTCAAGTGTTTGGGATACGTTTGCATGAAATACAATTCTACTGTATGGGGGGGGAGACCATCATGTAGGTGAGAAGGTACTGCAATTCAGACTCCATGCCCATTCAATACTTGGCTACTCATGTGAGATGACCAATGAGGTTGCCAACTGGTGCCACTTCTGGTGGTGGGTTTGTGACTGCACTGAAACCACAATTCATGTCACATAAGTCTCCAACTAGCCATCAGATGATAATGGCTGTCAGCTACTAGCAACCTTAGCTAGATTTGAACCAGTGGCCTGGAAGGCAAAGGCTCTTTAACCCACTGCCCAGTCACTGAGACATCAAGACAGCTGCATTGTAACCACTGTCAGTTGATGACTAGCATCAGCCTTGTGTTGCTCTAGGCCTGACATTTTTGGTTAACCTTGACTTAACTTCCCCCCCCCAAATTTTTAGCTGGCCTGTTCAAAATCAGAACTGGTCTTTAATAATAAATAACATCCTGTGTACAGTTCTCTTTCTCTCTCAGATGTTGCTTCTTTTTTTTTCTGAACTGGGAACCAGTTTGACCCATCCCTTGCACCTGGAACTTTTTCCTAGATTACTGTAGTCAACATTTAGCAATCACTGTAACAGCTCATTTGAATGAAGAAGGATGTGATCAGAAGCTATCCAAGACTCATCTCTCCCACAAAAATCTTTGTCTTCAGATCATTTGGGAAGTGACAGTGGCTACGCAGCCAGTTCTTCACTACAGCAGAATCATCTAATGGCAATCTGCCTAACTTTGCCCATTGACATGTTGTTGCTCTGCAGATTTCATTTGGTGTCATAATATGAGCCAAAAACTATGCAAGTTTCATCTTGTAACAAAAAAAAAACAACAACAAAAAACTATTGTGATTTGCAGTCAGGATGCTTGGAATTGTTCAGTTCTGACAGGAGTCCATTGGAATTTCACAATATTGGATTCCAATTTAATTCTAATACCAATAAAAACCTTGGAATGAGAAATGGGACCGGAACCCTAAATCATAATTTTCTATAAAAAAAACTTTTTTCCCCTTTAATTTCGGAATTAGGATTTTCAGACATCAATTTTGCAAATCCTTAGTTTTGAAAAAAAGGATTAAAATTTGGCAATTCTGATTCAAAATACACAATTCTGAGCATCCTTAATTTACTTGCAGAAGCAGCTTCCCTCAATGTAGAACCTCATGTGCCCAATAGCAAGAAACTGCCTTATACCCTCTGTTTGTGCTAGTTAGATTCACTGCTGCACTCTAGTGATTGAGACACACATACAACTACTGAATCAATAAGACATAACAGAACATGCATTACTGCGGGATGATATGGCAAGCCTGAAAGTGAGGCCCAGGGTGAAACTGACTGCACTATGCACGGGAAAGGTGCCATGATTCTACAGTCATCCACACTCTTAAGTGCCTTACTGCTCTTATAAAATGTCCCCACATACTGCTACTTTAAAAAATATGTAACGAGGTATGAAACGTTATATAGCTCTGAATTGTGCAGTTGTGCGAGAATAATATATGGTCATGTGATCGCACATGACCATTCCCATTTCTTGTTTTATCTTGCCCAATTTATTATTAAGCAATAATACATGACAGACTGTGGTATATGGTCAGATATCACCATGACTTGGGTACGTAATAAGGCATGAGGATGCAGGTTGTGTGCCTTATGCAGCAGATAAACAACAATATTCCACCATGTCCCACACCCCTGCAGTGTCTTTTTACAATTATACAATGCAGCATTTTTAATAAAAGAAAACTGAAAACATTTTTTAAAGATTTTTTATAGTTTTTTGGTAATCTGTAACTGTACTTGTTAAAAAGAGATTGCTGTTATTTATGCTTTGGCCAGTTGGTGCTGTAGTAGCGACAGCTGGAGTTCTTGTGTGCAGTGATTTATTGTGTATTAATGAATGTAAAGAATCTCTGGGTAGAGGGACTAGCTTTGACCCATGTGTTATGGACTGATAATGTCACAGGTGAAGAATGTGACTCAATCAGGTTAGTGGATTCTTAAGCCCCTATGCATAATTAAGTAAAAATGCAAGACAGGGAGTGTTTTATCATGGGATACGACATGCTTTGCGTTAGTTGTGAGTCATCAGTCTGCATGCCAAGTGACTCAAGCACCTGAGAAGTAGAAATATCCCAACATACCACACCTTGGCAATACTATTTCTTTTATCCAAGAGTTCTTGTGGGTACATAAAAAAATTAAAAACATTTTAAAAATATGCTAATGATTTTCTTACATAGCAGGTGTACATTTAGAAAAATAGTTCCCTTAATTAGTTATATGGTAAGTTGGTGGCACAGTTGTATTATGTTGCACAGGACAGAAGAGCACATAGCACTTTTGGTACTGTTAGGAAGAGGGATTGCACTGGGTATGGATGATAGTTGGCCAGCCTGCTCTTACTGTGTGGCAGAAGCCCGGAGCTTGAGAGTGCAGCAACAGCAGCAGGATGGTATTGTGGAAACCTTGGGGGGGGGGGTAAGCAATCACTGTATTGGTCAAATATTGGTGTTCATTAAAACACTGTGGTGATGAATAAAGGACAGAGCGGCCATATTATTTGTGGGCAAAGGAGGGTGGAATAATATGTAGGCAAGTGAAAAGGCTTTTTGCGGGTACTTTTTTTGGTTACTGGGGAAACATGCATGGATGCCCCCACAGCTGCTAGTGAATCAAGTCTGAGTGTCTGTATTAGCCACTACATAATTCAGTAAAATATAACCATGCAGTTTGTATGTATTACCTTTCCTTTCATGTTTTTTCAAAGAACTGCATGAACGCCCTTTCCTAGGTTATCTATTGGACTGTAACTATCTAAAAGAACAATATCTTGACTGCATGCATTGGATAAAAGGAACCTTGCATACAGTCAATTGAAATGACTGAGTCAGGGTCAGGATGAAGTCTTTGCTTTCTGTGTTCCAAGAACAAATCAGTTCTATTTCGGACTGCGGTGTCCTTTTCTGGGGCTTCATTCAGCTGCAGGTCAATGAATACATGGATAAAATCTTCACCCCAGGTCCTAACACTAATATAAACAAGGTCCAGCAAACCTGCTGAAATGGTATCCACTATTTTCTGTCAATTACCCTTGGCTTTGCAACTGCATGGAAGAAGGCAGCACACTGTAGTTCCTAGCTGTTATTTTGCCTAGGTCACAGCAAAGTTTATTCTGTGCTCAATTACCTTTTTAAATGGAAAAAGTGGGTTAGGTGCAGAGAACCTTGATCATGTGACTTTCTATAAAGACAGATGTTAACAAGCCACACACCACCCAAGAAAATCTCCCCACAAACTTCCATGACGGGACAGCACCTGATCTTCATAGCTGTGATGAGCTGTGGAAGTGATCGATACAATTGCTTGAAGGACAAGTGAGGTATGCTGTATCTTATTTTCAGAACCTTAAAAACAATGAGTCCTGTTCTGTGTCCACGTAGAAGCTTTAAAAGAGATTTACACCCAGTGCTGGGGATGTTGGAGCACCTCATTTAGACTGAAACACACTTTCAGTGTCTACAAGTTCTAGACATCTGCAGGAAACTGAGCAATCACTACAGAGGGACTTCGGCTCTTCGCATGTCAAAACAAACTGTCAGTTAAACAGATGTACTGAAACATTTTCATCTAACTCCTTAGTCTTTCCCAGCTTGAGAACACTGTTAACAAAATCTTAGAAAAAAAAAAAAAAACACCTAAAATGTCCATTTAAAGAGATACGGACAATGTTCTGGATACACTTTACAACGTTCAGTAAGCTTAATCCAGAGCCAAAAAAAGCTAAAAAAAAAAAAAAAATTGCCACCGAAAAAGGCAGGCGATTTGGCCATAACGAGGCAACATCATGTTGTTTTGGCAAAAAAAGCAGAAATACAATTCAAGTGGATGACTGGATTAGAATTGGCCAGCGCTGCTAGGGTCACACTGAAGGAGACGGACTATTGAAGGATCACTCTTGGCTCCTCGGATAAACTCTTCCAGTGACAGCTTACCTAAAGGACAAAAGAAAAAACAGGTTTATCAATACAAAGAACCACATGGGCTTACATTTGATTCTGGTCATTTACTCTAGTAGTAGTGTGTTTATTGATAGTGCACGCTCTCAAAGACCAGAGGCAGAGAACTTTCCAAAACAATGCAATACAAGCATGAACACAGTAGACATCATAGAAAAAGGATTCATTTGTTAACAAATGACTGACAGTCACTAAGAAGATAGCTAGACCATTATAAACAATTTAAAAAAGCTTGAGCAAACATGCTGCCATAGTCGAACACTGAAAGTATAGAGATGGTGCTGTACCAACATAGAATGGCTATATATTCCATAGTGTGGGGGCAGCAATGGTGAAATCCTAGCCATCAGCAGACTTTAATGTGGAAGGCTGCTATAAACCTACACCCCATGGATGTAACCATTCTGGAAGACATGTACGTGTGTGTGTGTGTGTGTGTGGGAGGGAAGAGGTCAGGAGCACACTCAGATGTTAGGGGCTCCATCCAATCATGGCTTTGTACATTAGTAAAAGGACCTTGTAGTCGACTTGTCACCTGACAAGCAGCCAGCCTAGAGTGCCGAGTGAGGAGGTGATACTTTGATCTTGACCATCCCCAGCCCCTAGAAGGCTCTCCCATTCCTGACTGCTACTTTCAACTGAGGAGTACGCTGCATGAGTAAAAGCAGTGTGAACTAGGGGACAAAGCAGCACTGAACTGTGAACCAGGAGATCCCAGGCTGGAATCCCACCACAGCCACCGGCACACTGTGTGACCCTGAACACATCATTATATAACCTCCCTCTGCTTTAGACCTCCTAGCTTTTCAACTGGGTAGAAGCGGAACCCCACTTACAATGAGATGCCTCATATCAGCTGGGTTGTACTGGGCAAATAAATGATAAATTACAGCGTGGGGAGGGGTGCTGCACTGTTAAGATACTATGCTTTGGCTGAGATGTTTAACTGAAGTCCCTTCTGCCCATCTCTGGGTGCTGTCCAGGTGGCTGTTAAAGATCCCAGCCATGGCCCTTATCATAAGAAAAACACACAGAGAAAGGGGTGCTCACATAAAGGCCAGCAGATCCACATAAAAGCTGAACACAGGCACACAAGGGGTATAGTGTGCCTACTTCAGTGAGTAACATTATAATTTATTCACCTGATAAGCGCACCATACCTCTTGTGTGTCCGCACTTATCGTAAGAGTAGGGGATTTTCCCCTGTGTCCTGGCCAACAACCCACTAGTCAATAAAACAGGTCCATGTAACCCACCCATGGGATGCACCTGAATATGGGCTGTCACAGCTAAGCGTGCCTTTCCTGGTCAGAAACTACAAAAAAAAAATCAAATTATTTAAAAGCAAAGCCTTTGGCAGTGGCAGACTTAAGTCTTTCTCCCTCATTCTTCTGTAAGTGCCATTTCCCCTGTAATCCCCTGCTCTTCCTCCTGTATAGGATAGCAGCTTCTGCTGCATCAACCTTCCAACAAAGCAGAGGGGACAGCAGCTGCCCTGCAGCCATGACCATGCTGTGCATCAGTCAACCAGCAGGGGGAGGTAGTGTGCTGTCTTAGTTTCATTTGCTGGCATATGGAACATTTTGTGGTTACTAGGCAATGTTAAAGAGCACGTGCCTAAGGATATCTTAGTGAATGAAGGTTTGGAGCCTTTTGATGCCATGGTGATACTTTGTATGTATTGGTTTATTTCTTTATTCTCTTTTTTCATTTTACTTAACTAACTACCAGTAGAAAAGAATATAATGGAAACCTTGTACAGTATTATGAAGTCAGAAGATCTTTACTGGCAAAGCAGGCAGTATATTTCAGTAGAAAACTACAAATCTATTTACAGACTGTTTTTGAGAGAAATGTTTTCTTCCCATAAAATGTTATAGATTTAATACAAATATGTGATTTTTGATATGTGGCCTTTTGTTATGATTTAGCAGGTGCTAGCTTTTTCCTAACTAAATTTTATTTGGGAAGAAGAAACAAAAGCTATTTGCATTTTTTTTTTTTTAAATCAAGGTGGCTGGGCCTCTATTGGACTTAACAAGCCAACGTTCCTGCACTCAGGAGTCAAGGAAAACCACAGGTGCCAGAGTGGTGTGCAGCGCACGTCTATGTATGACCACACAATGCCTTAATCTACACTAAAGCATTTAAACTTCACAGCAGAGTGTGGTTTTCATTGACTCCTGAGTGCAGGAATTTTTGTTTGGCAACTTTTGGGTTAGCTGCCCCTTTCCCTGCACTGACCCTGATCCAAGGATTTGCAGTCCCCGTCTTGGAGGTTCTATGGGACTTGCTTGGTTCCTTGAGTTCCCTGTGGATTCACCCTCCCCGGGGATAGCCAGAGGTGAGAGGGCCATCCCTGCTCTTTACAGCACAATACAGACTGCAGCCCTGCCCAGACTGTGGTGTGGATCCTGCGATGGGCAAAAGAGTCACAAAACTGGTCGGGGTTTTCCCTCTGCCATTTTTCACCTGAGCCTCAGCATGCAATGATGCAACCCACATGTGGGCCTCTGAGTACATGTTTATCAGCACCAGACTTATATCGGTGGTTGGAAAATTAATAGAAAACCCTATTAAAAGAAAGACTAGTGGAATATCTTGAATCCAGGGGGCTGCAAGACCAAAGACAGCATGGACTCATGAGGAGGAGGTCATGTCAGACAAATCTGCAAGACTGAATGATCAGGGAAATAGAGTAGGGAAGGGCAATGGATGTGGACTGTTTAGACTTCAGCAACATCCTTTGACACTGTACCACACAGGAGACTACTAAAGCAGTACCACAGTCTAGGAGTGGGAGCCAAAGTTGTAAATTTGGTAAAAAATTGGTTAATGTATATGTGGCAGAGGGTGGTAAATGACACTAGCTCTAATGAGGTGCCACGGGGTTCAGTACTGGGTCCAGTCCTGTTCAACATCTTCATAATTGACATAGCAGAAGGGCTTGAAGGGAAGGTATACCTCTTTGCAGACAACATCAAGATTTGCAAGTGGGTGGATACTCAGGAGGGGTGGAGAAAATGAGAAGAGACCCTAGAAAACTTGAGTGTTTGAGGGTACGGTAGTGGAGGTTCAATGTCAAAAAGTGTAAAATCATGCAACTGGGGCATAAAAACCCATGAAATGAGTATAAAATAGGAGGGTTGGGGAGTGCTGTCAGTCACTAAGAAGGAAACAGAACAGTTATATAAGAACTTACCATAACAGTATATCTTCGAGGGGATCTCAGTGATCAGGTCACACCATAGGAACTTCACCGTCAATGAAGCAGGATCCACACGGAAAACTTTTCCAGCAGTACAACTGGGGCCGCCCATGCCGACGTCACCTGCCGACGTCATTAACTCTATAAAGGCTCACCACCCGGAGTACCCAGTGTAATTTGTGAAGCATTCTCATTTCTCTGACACACTGTTATCTGCACTGAACCCTCACAATTAAACTGTACTGTATTTATTTTTTCTGCCTGTACATCGATTGCACCTGCTTGTAAATCTTTTCAATTTTCTGTTGCGGGATTTCACTATATGATTATATTTGTATTTTGCTATTTGCATTGTTTCCCTACTTGCCTTGCATCCCCTCCCCCCATTTACCCAGTGCAATTTGTAAGCATTCCTTGTTCCTCCAAATACTGCTGTTATTTTTACTGCACCTGCTTATCTTCAACTGTGTTGTACTCATTTTTTTCTGCCTGTTTGTTGACTGCACTTGTATGCATATTTTGTTTGTGCCACTCTGTGGGCTCAGGTCATGCCTGAAAATGGTCCTCTGATCAGTGCACTTACCTTATAACCAAAGACTTAAATAAATAAATAAAATAAATAAAATAAATAAAGGCATGAGCTGCCCCGCTCCCTCCTCAGTTCTTTCCCCGGGAGACAAATGAAGCAAACTCCTATTATGGGGGAGCTAGGAGAGAGCGAGGTGCCCATGCTAAAATAAAAAGCTGGAGGCACCAGACAGCCAGTCCTAATAGAGGACCCTAAGAAGGGGGATGGTGAGAGGGAAGGCAGACCTGATGACTAAGATCCCCTTGAAGATCTACTGTTATGGTAAGTTCTTACGTAACCGGTGTCAGCTTGGCTCACTTGGTAGCACATCCGCCTCTGGACCAGAAGGTCGTGGGTTCTTGTACTACACCAGGACATGGACTCGTACCTAAAACACTGGCACCCAAGTGTAGTATTAAGGGGGTGCTATACTGCTGGGGTGTGCTGTCCTTCAGATGAGATGTTAAACCAATGCCCCTTCTACCCATCCTGGTGCTGTCCAGGTGGAAGTAAAAGAACCCAGGGCACTCTTCGCAAAGAATAGGGGACATCCTTGGTGTCCTGGCCAATATTCCCCTTCCCATAAAACCGGTTCATGCAACTGACCAGGCTGTGTGTGGGTGTTGATGAGCGACATGGCTGCCACTACACATTCAGTCACTTCACTACCAGTCTAGCATTGCTTGTAAAGCACTTTATGATACATTGTATATGAAAAACACTATATAAATGTGGATTCTTCTTCTTCTGTTCTGTCTTCTTCAGGGGTATCTTAGCCATCAGGTCACAACATCGGAACGAGTCCCAAGCAATTGCAAGCCCATGAGGACAGTCTGGGAGGCAAGCAGACCGAGGCCTAAGACAGAAGGCCTTGAAGTATAACACGGTCAAAGTCTGTACAGGCTCTAGAGGCAATGTCCAGACTGTAGTGCCTGGTGAAAGTATGGACAGTACTCCAGGAAGCAGCAACACAGATGTCAGCTGCAGAGACCCCCTTGAAGCAAGCCACAGAGGCAGTCATGCCCCTCACTGAATGGGCTTTCACTGACCCTGGAAACTCACTGCTATGCTTATTGTAACAGAAAACAATGCAACTGACCAAACATTTGGACAAACACTTTTTGGAAACCTGAATGCCCGGTCTTCCTTGGGTGAAAGAAACAAGCAGCTGCTTTGACATTCTGCAGTCCTTAGTTCGCAGCAGGTAGTACTTCAAAATCCTGTGTACATCTAAAGTATGGAGCAGTGCTCTGGGCAATGCACAAGTAGGTGGATAGATTGGTTCAGAGTAAACTCAGACACCACCTTAGGAAGGAACTAAGGATTCGTACACAAAGACACTCCATCTTTGTGAAAAATCAAATAAGGCTCCTCACACTGGAGAGCCTGAAGCGTGGAAATCCTTCGAGCAGAAGTAACAGCAACCAAAAACAATGCTTTCCATGAAAGGAAACATAGCTCGCAAGTTGCAGCTGGCTCAGAGACAGGGTCAATTTCGCCACAACAAAATTCAAATCCTAAGACACGACAGGATTGCAGATTGGAGGCTTCAGATGCAGAATGCCTCTGAGAGAGGCACGGGTCACATCTGAGCAATGGTTCGGCCCTCTACCAGCTTGTGGAAGGCAGATATAGCCGAAAGGTATACCCTGAGGGATAAATACTGGAGGCATTAGTCTGACAATGAGATCAGGTAATCCAGGATTTGACTGACTGTACAGGAGAAAGGGTCCAGATGGTGCTTGGCAGCCTAGATGGTGAACCATTTCCACTTCATGGCATAGGTGGCCCTAGTGGATGGCTTCCCAGCTGCCACCAGAACATCAGCCACTTTCTGGGAGACCTCAAAGTGGGCAATGGCTACATCCTCAGGAGCCAGGCATGCAGGTGAAGGGATCTGAGGTGTGGATGGACCAGGGTCCCCTGAGCCTGTGTCAATGGATCCCTGCAGAGAGGAAGGGGAAGCCGAGATTCTGCTGCTAACTGCTGCAGTAATGGAAATAAAATCTGCCATGACCAGTAGGGCACTACCAGGATCATGCTCGCCCCCTCCATCTACAGCTTAATACCTTCCACATCAGAGGAAATGGAGGAAAAGTGTACAGGAACCTCCCACTCCAGGAGAGAGAGAGAATACACCTCACCAGCACCTGGATCTGGCAAGCAAAAACTGGGCAGTTTTGCGTTGAGTGGGGACGCAAAAAGGTCCAACTCTGGATGACCCCATTTGTCGAACAGGTCTTCTACGACAAACAACAGAAGCTCCCATTAGTGTGTCATGGACTGAGTCTGGCTGAGGCTGTCAGCCATGGTGTTCAGCATGCCTGGGAGATGGACTGCCGACAGTTCCAGGCCGTGGTCTAGTGCCCAGTACCATACCCTCATAGCTTCCTTGCAAAGGGAGTATGAATGAGTCCCCCCTTGTTTGTTGATATAGTAGACCACACTGAGATTGTCTAAATCAACAACTGGCCTGGAGAGAGGAGGTTCTAGAAGGCCTGCATGGCATACAGAACTGCCCTCATTTCTAGGACATTTACATGGAGGGATGTCTTGACCTGGAACCAGGCACCCTGAGTCTGGAAGGGACCCAGGTGCGCCCCAGCCCAATACTGAGGCATCTGTAGTGAGAATCTGCTGGGGGATGAGATCAGGAAGAGGACCCCTCTTAAGAGATTTTGAGGTTCCAGCCACCACTGAAGGACTATGCGGACTGGAGAGAAGACCAGCACCATCTGCTCCAGAACGTCGGTGCACTGGTCTCATTGCACACAAATGGCCCACTGGAGCACCTGCATTTGCAGGCAGGTCAGGGGGATTGTAGCAATGGCCGCTGCCTTGAGGCCCAAGAGCAACACGTAAATTCTCATGGAGACGTTGCGGCTCTGAGACACCACCTGCGCCTAAGATATGAGGCACTCCACATTGTCCAGCAGCAGGAAGGCCTTGCCCTACATAGAGTCCAAGACCGCTCCTATGTACTACAGTCTTTGAGCAGGAATCAGAACACACCTGGGCAGACTGACTGTACTACCCAGGGAATGGAACAACTGGAGGGTCCTCTTCAGAGTCCTTAGGAGCTGATCCCTTCACAGGGCCTTGAGTAGCCAGTCATCTAGTTAGGGGAAGACATACAGGCCTTCCCTCCAAAGGACAGCAGCCACAGCAACTGAGCATTTTGTAAAAACCCACAGTGCAGAGGACAAGTCAAATGGCAAGACTCTGAACTGGTAGTGCTCATCTTGAAAGAGAAACCGGAGGAACCTCCTGTGCGGTGGACACACCGAAATATGCAGGTAGGCATCCTACATATCGAAGGAGCACAGTCAGCCACCCTGTTTGAGCAGGGGTAACATCTTTCAGTAGTTTCAAAACTGTCTTGGCCAATATCTGTTGTTGAAACACAACAAACATTAATCCCCCCACAAGGAGTGTGAGACAATCTAGATGGGCCATTGGCCTTCTTTTGTCTTACTTAACCAAGTAAACAGACCTGACAGAGTGACCATGCAAATCTTCTTGTATTGGATGTAGAGGTTGAGGTCCTTGAGATCCAAAATAGGCCTCAGATCCCCAGTTCTTTTTGGGACCAGGAAGAACCTGGAATAAAACCCCTGATTATGCTGCTGTCTGGGCTCTGGTTTTAGTGCCCTTTTCACAGAAGGGAGTGTACCTCCTCCCAAAGAACCTCAATATGGTCTGGAGGGTAGGTGGAGGGCATCAGAGGAGTCTCTGGGAGCTGATCTAGAAGCTCCAAAGTTTGGCCCCTCTCTATTATCTGAATAATCCAAACATCTGAGGTTATGGTTCTCCATTGATTAAGATGGAAGGAGAACCAACCTCCGATCATCACCTCTTGGTCTGGCAAGGAGCCAGGAGGAGGAGGAGGAGGAGCTAGGGCTGACCCATTGCCTCTGGGCCATTTTGCAGCAGGACCTGAGGAAGAGGAGGGGTTAGGCAAGGCAGAAATGGCCTTCCCTTTACCCTGTAGCCTGGAACCATACCGGATTTGTGAGACACCTTCTTAAAGGGTGGCCTCTGCCTGCTCCATGGCTGCGTATGGTAAAGTAAATGAACAGATTTGATGGCCCTGCCAGAGGCCTGCAAATCATTGATTATGTCTTGGACATCTGGCCTGAAGAGCTTCGAGCCACTGAAAGGGAACTTCAGAACCTTTTGCTGGTCATCTGCTGCAAACCCAGATACCCTCAACCAGGCCGGCCTACGCAGGCAAATGCCGGTGGAAGCATCCCTGGCAATGGTGTTAAACATATCATGCAAGGCCCTGAGGAGGTGCTTACTGATATCCTCGGTGGCCTGAAGGGACTCGATGACCTCTTGCTTCTGGGAACCCTCAGGGTGGACTGGGCAGCCGCCCTACAATTTTTCCATATGGTGTTTTGATACGTGACCACATGGGAGAGATAATTTGCAATCCAGAGTCCCAGAGTAGAGGAGGCATAAACGCTCTTACCACAGAGGTTGATCCTCCTGGATTCCCTGTCAGGGGAGAGGAAGCTGAGGTGCTTTGGTACCTTAGACCTATCATAAGCCTCATTGATGACCACAGAATCAGTCTCAGGCTTGGCAATATAACTGAGCAGGCCCTGGGTGGGGCCTGATAGAGCTTATCTGCCCTCTGGGGCATGGCAGCGACCATGTCCGGATGGTGAAATGTAGCAGTGGTGGCATTCCTGATTGTTGGCAAAATGGGAGGAATGACCTTCAGTGGATATTTGGGGCTCTCCAAAAAGTCTACCAGGTCTTTTCTGGTGGCATCCTCTTCCTATGTGTGGAACCCCTTGACAGCAGACAGCTGCTTCATAACATTAAAGAAGGTGGGGACCTGGAAGTGTGCTTCACAGAGTCCTCGCTCATTGAAGAGACTGTAGATCTGTCTGAGGAAAAGACCTCCTCCTTCTCCTCCTATTCCTCAGGGAGGATGAGATCTGGATGGTACTCTTCCTCAATGTTGACCTGCTCTGGCTTAGGGTCCGACAAATGAGGAATCGATGGTCCCCTGGAGGACGAAGCCCTAAGAGGCAGAACGTGTGTCTACATCGACGTGGCGCATGACAACACCAGAGACACCAGTTTATGAGTACCAAGCTGGTGCACCAAGGCCATCATCAGTCGAGTTAAAATAGAATTGAGGTCAATGGCAGGCACAGGCTGTGGCAAAGGGAGGAGGAGGAAGCATCAGCTCAGAGCATGATGAACCATTTGTCGGGTCCTGAGAGCCTGACAACCCCAGTGTCTGAGGGTCTGGAGTGACATCAGGCCTCAATGGAGGGGTGGGGGTCAATGATCTGAAGGTCGACAACCGAGTGACCGACAAGCCAATGATCGAAGGCCGGCTTCCCTGCAAAGAGGGAGTTGGGGCTGTCAGTATGGACCCAGTAGGAGCAGAGGCCTGGAAAGCAGAGGCGACTGGTATGGCAGCAGCCGACTGAGTACCCTCACAAGAAGAAAAGGAAAAAGCCACCGGGGAGTGGAAGCACTGCTGGGGGGGAGCAGTCCCATTCATGATTCTTTCTGTGAGTTTTCCCCAATGACTTGTCTCGGGCCTTTGAGGCCAGGGAGCTTTACGAACCCACTGGCGACTGGGAAGGAGGGACCCCGGAGGACCCATGCCTAGAACTGGTTATCTGCTGTTTCATCAGGAGTTTCTTCAGAGCCTTTTTTTAACGCCTTTGGGTCATAAGATTACATTTTTGGCAGAGCTCACTGGCAGGAACGTCATGGTTAAGCCCAAGACAGTTGATGCAGAGGTCATGGTCATCTGAAGAAGCAATCTTCTTTCCACAGTGGCAGTGACGGGAAGAGAGATGTTGAATGAGTGATTCTTGACATAAATGAGGTAAAAGAATCTCTTTATTAAAAAGACATTCCCAAACAGAAAAGTAAATAAAAATGAGTAAGCAAAAAGGCGAAAACTGTGATGGAGCTTCCATGGAGACCCATGTGAATGGAGTCTACAGAGGGAAAGAACTGTGGAGGGACTGGGGCCGCTCATGCCTTTATAGGGTTGATGATGTTGGCAGGTGATGTCAGCATGGGTGGCCTCAGTTGTACTGCTGGAAAAGTCTTCTGTGTGGATCCTGCTTCACCGACGGTGAAGTTCCTACAGTGTGACCTGATAACTGAGATACCCCCGAAGAAGATCTAGGGGTTATAATATATGATGACCTCAAAGTCACAGGGCAGTGTGACAAGGCATAGAAAAAGTGAGGCACAAAACTGTTGGCACGTATCTGAGACAGAAGCCTGACTTGCTGCTGTTTTTGCCTTGCACTTTTATTGTGTTCTAGTAAAGAGATGAATATTTTATTATTCAGAGTGCCATCCATTTATGAAGTATTGGAGGGTGAGTGCTTGGATATTCAACATTTCCCATGGAGACTTTTAACACAAATTCATTATAATATATGTTGCTCATTTATCAGCAAACAGTATAAACATCAGTGCAATGATAACCACAGTGTTCTGAGCTTGCAATGTAATGTCTGACAATATGGCACACACTTCGTCCATTTTTTCACACATCTTGTCACACATTTGGGTGATGAACATGAGAGATATGTTAGCACCTTACAGGGGTTATTTGTTCATCAAGTTGTTCTTTTTGCATAATAGCTTGTTTGTACATGATTCTTCTCAATAAACAAAGGACTTATGCAAAAAAAAAAAAAAATGACCAGCATCTAGGTCTATTCAAATACAGAGGCAGACATGAGTGCTGTCTTCATTTCTTTTCCACATTGACTTACTGATGATGCAATCACCCCTGCCTCTGTGCTAACTGCCATGGCTCTGTTAACATGTTGCACTGTATAATATACTCCATTTCATTCTCCGTTTTTGCATCTGCTCCCCCCATTCCCTATTCTCCAGGATATTCCTGGAAACAAGCACTCAGCATTTCAGTGCATCTTCCCTGGTCAGAAAATGCAAATAAATGCAAGGCAATTTTATTTCTATGGTGCCTTATAATGAAGGTTCATGGCACCTGACAGAGAAACAGATAAACAATAAAAGAGATACATATTGCAATAAACATAACATACTGTATAGTCACAAAAAATGTACTGTATTTATTTTACAGTACATTCTATTTTTTTTTTCACTAGGTAAATGCACAAGGCATACTGATGCCTGTGTTCAGACATGACATAAATTCACACACATTTTATTGCTGAGACTCCTTGCCTTCATACACATGCAATTCCAGTTTCATTCACCTGCCCCTTGGTTTGGATAGGCTATGGCCAGACTGACTTCCATCTTTACCATAAAGTTTATTTATTTATTGAATATTTCAGATAAAACCTTTGAGCTAAGAGCTCTTTATATAGGTTCCACATCAAGGTTAGCAAACGTCATAGATCACAAAATGGTAGACAATCAGGTAAAACAAACCGAGTGATAGGCAGGGAGCAACAATGTATACAATGAAGTGGTGAGGAATACAAATGTAACAATTGTGAGCAGTTAACAAAAGCTGGTGCAGGTTACATTTGAGAAGAAGACGACAATATTGGCTTACAAACAATTGACAACATAAGTTGCAACAAACAAGTGTCAACCCAGGAGGCCTCGTCTTGAAGAGAGAAACAGAGAGACCCCTAGGGGCAAGGAATGGGTGGTAGAAAAAGAGGAGGTAGGGAATGTTTGGTAGAGAGGAGGAGGGCATTTTCCTAAGGTGGAGAGAGTGAGGGCAAAAGAGTGGGGGCAAGCGTGGAAAAGGAGGGAGGGTGAGAGCAAGGTGAGTAAGGGGAAGTGTGTAATGGGGGAAGGGGAGGAGAGAGAGTGCAAGGGAGTGGCCTTAGTTACACCAAATGCTTTATAATATGCAGTGTAAAAATAAGTACAGAAAAATCAGGGAGATTTTCATATGGAGTTGTCTGAAGAAGCTAAGAGAGGAAAGCAAGTACGGTAGGTTGGAGAGAAAAGGACTGTGAAATGTATGTGAGGGAGCCAGTGGGGTAGTATAGAGACATAATAATGAGATAGCTTAAAAATGGCAGCAGCTGGCATTGGAAGAAATATTGGTGAGTTTTAAGGAGGTATCTGAAGGGTTTTTAGGTGGGTCCTTCAAAGATGGGAGCTGCAAATCACAGAAGCATAGTGGATGAAAACACAACTGGTGATACGGCTGGCTAAAACATGATGAAAGCTGGTAGACATAAAGTAACTCCTAACACACAAACTATAAAACTGCTGCAAGATATATAGCTCTCTTTCTTTGCAACAGGCCTGTGACTAATTATTACAAGAGTCAGACGTGCTACGGTGCTTCTGAATTCTTTGCTAAGATTTGATTATACCCGTGATGCTGCTGAAGCACTTCAGTAAGGCCAGAAGGTGGTGCTAAAGGTTTAATGTAGCATCAGTTGGTGATGACTGTGTATTGCAAAGGCAAATCATTCACAATGTGCTGCTTGTCTTACTGGCCCACTTGTTCCACTGGCTCTGTGTGCTTCTCTCCTATATAGTCCGTTTGTGGTGATGCCTGATGGCCTAGTTGTAGTGCACTGCGCTGTTGTAGACATGGCAGTGAATCGCACTGCTGTGTCTGCAACAACCCAGGTTTGGGAGTAAGCTCAACAGATGCAGTTGCTTTGTTACAAAAGTTTGTATAAACTGGCTGTCCTGTGTAGTTTGGGGACAAAGCATTACACTGAAAAATGGAAGACCTCGGTTCAGGGGAACTTTGAGCCTCTCACTTCCAAAGCTAACAGAGAGCAGATGTGTAACAGAGATCTTTTCACAAATGGAGAGTGCAGTCTGTCTGCAATGAGAGCTGTCACAATGCGAGGTGGTTTTCACAGTGAGGCTATGGGACAGGGTGAATGCAGTGAAAAATGGCCCATACAAAAAAATTGCTTACAGTCGTCCCTCCCTCCTCCATGCTTAGTGACTGATAGCACACAGAAACATAGAAGTTGTCAGCAGATGGGGACTGGATCATCCATCAAGTCTGCCTTTGGCTTCCAATTCCCCTACTTAGCTGCCTGCTTGTGTATCCCACACTGTCCCATGCCCACTTTAATTCCCCCACTGTCTTGGCTCCCACCACCCCCTCCGGCAGGCTATTCCATGGTTCCACAACACACTCTGTGAAGAAGAATTTCCTCGTATTGCTTCTGAACTTTACTCCCTTAAGTCGAAGGTTGTGCCCTCTAGTCCTGCTGTAGTCCTTTACTTGAAAAAAGTTCTGCACGTGCACCGTGTTGTTGCCTTTAAGGTATTTGAATGTTTCTATCATGTCCCCATGATTCCTGAGTTGTTCTAGGGAGCATAATTTGAGATCATCATCTTCGTTGCTCTTGTCTGTATCCCTCATCTCCCCATCCAGTACTCAGTTGTTGGATTCCTGTGCCTTAGGTGCGTTATTTTGCACTTTCTGGCATTGAACACCAACTGCCATGCTCTTGATCACTCTTGAGTTTTCCAAGGTCCCTATTTATTCTCTCCAACCCCTGCTGCATGTCCATTCTATTACAGATTTTGGTGTCATCTTCAAAAATGCATACATTACCTTCCCTTCCCTTCCAGTTCTTCAGCAATGTCACTTGTGAAGACATTGAAGAGAACTGGTCCAAGTACTGAGCCCTGCAGCACCCTGCAGGTCACTCTCCCCTCATTAAAGTGAGTGCTGTTAACCACCACCTTCTGCCATCTATCCATTAACCAGTTCTACACACAATTTATCACTTCAGATCTCACCCATGGGCTGCTCAATTTCTTTATCAGTCTCCTGTGTGGCACTGTGTCGAAAGGACACATCCACTGCCCTTCCCTGGTCACCAAGTCTAAGAAATCAATCTGATATGTCTGGCATGACCCCCCAACCCACATGAATCCATGCCTCCTTTGGTCTTGTAGCCCACTGGATTCAAGATACTTTACCAACCATTCCTTTAAAAGGGTTTCCACTAATTTCCCTACCACTGATATAAGACTGACTGGCCTAGAGTTGCTGTGGAGAGGGACCACATCTGCTCTCCTCTAGTCCTCCAGAACCATGCCTGTTTCCAGTGAGCTGCTGAGTAAGGCTGTCAGTGAGCAGCTAGCACCTCCCCGAGTTCCTTTAGTACCCTTGAGTGTATCCCATCTAGTCCCATAGCCTTGTCCACTTTTAGAGATGCAAGTCCCTGCAGGATTCTTTCCTCCAAAAATGGACCTGTGTCCACCTCCCCTTTGTTCCTGCTGCTCCCTGGTGGTTC
The DNA here is from genome assembly GCA_016271365.2 of Neoceratodus forsteri. Classification (NCBI taxonomy): domain Eukaryota; kingdom Metazoa; phylum Chordata; order Ceratodontiformes; family Ceratodontidae; genus Neoceratodus; species Neoceratodus forsteri. The sequence continues at coordinate 1,701,122,658 of CM057455.1, forward strand.
GTCCTCCCCTGCCCTCTACTGTGAAGACTGAGCACAAGTACTTGTTTGGGATGTCACCTTTATCTTGGTCCCTTTCTGCACAGTCTCCCCCAACTGTCCTCCTTATCCTCACTACTCCTCCCTTTGCTTTCCACTTCTCACATATGTACCCGAAGAAAGTGGTATCCCCTTTAGCTACCTCTTTGACTAGTCTTTCTTCTGTCTGTGCCTTTGCTCCCCTCATTGCTTTTCCTGCTTTCCCTTATTTTACCTGGTATACCTCCCCATTATTCTCTCTCTCTGCATTTCCTTATACCTCCTGAATGACACCCTTTTTTTCCCTCACCACCTTGGCCACTTCCCTAGAGAACCATAATGGTCTCTTTCCCTTTCTACTTTTACTCAATTCTTTACGCAGAGGTTGGCTGCCTTATGTCCTCCCTTATTTATTTATTTTTGCTGGGCTCCACATCTGCTGGCCCTTCAGTCCAAGCATGCTTCACCCCACACCCTCCACCCTGGGACTTACCAGACTCCTGAACACCCCTGGTTTACCTCCCAGGGGCAGGGTCATCAGGAGGTGTGTCCTTCCCCCCTACGGAGACTGATTGGTAGTATGGGATCGGCAGCCCAGGCTGTGGCGCAGGGTCTGCTACGTGGGGGTGGATGTCATCCGGCAGAGGCAGAACCTTCTGATTTTTTATACGCTTTGCTCCCCTGGAGGTGTGTCGTGCAATGAACGTTAGGGCAGCACGCTAAACGTCTGACATGCCTCCCTACAAATACAGTCCCGGCTGCCAAATCCCTAGCAGCCGCACAGGGTCACCCAAGCACCAGTGACTTCCCACCCTCCCCCAGAGAGCAGTCTATAGGACACTGATCCCACCTCACTCCCGGCTGGCCCTCTGACCACCCAAGCTTGTTCTCGAACTTAGGTCAGCAATGTCACAAGTGGCAGCGCTATCTCTGAGCCAGTGGGCCGGCCCATCCTTCCCTTATTTTTCACCACTGTGCCCCTATCTTTCACTGGCAATCCTCACTACAAGGCAGTTCCTGAGGCAGTCTCCCATTTCTTTAAAATCTGCCTTCCTGCCAGCCTGCCAGCACAGTTGTTGCACAACTGCCTGCGATGCTGATGAACCAAGTTCGGAAGCGAGTTCAGAAGTTGAAGGGCTGGCCACAGGGAGGAGGACTGAGAGTCCAAGGGATGGGGGAAGGGAATCATGGATCTTGGCATTTGCCTGACACTTGTTGGAGACCAGGGGTTGGGCACACAGGGCTGTCAAAGATGCATGGGAGGTACAGTGGCCATCAATGTGCGTCACGCGGGAGCATGCGACATGCATCATGATGGCATTGCATGTCCACACCTCTCGAGGGGCAGAAAATGAAGGGAAAATGGCACTGACAGGTAGGATGACACTGGTCTCCCACAAGCCCTGCAACTGTCTATTCACGCATCTGTCCGTGCTAACCAGATGCTGTTTCCGGTGGGGTTTGGTGGACCCTGCCAAACCTACCGGGGGGGTTGGGAGGTATGCCTCTGGTGGAATAAGCTGGACAAATTATGTTCTGGAAGACGCCGGAGTGAGAAGGCTGGGGAGACTGGAGGATGGCGGCTGGTCAGTGCATGAGGATAAACCTCCTAAAGTCCAGGACTCTCATCCTCATGTGGTTTGCCTCAGTTTCCGTCTAAATGTTAAGCTACACAGTATGATGATCACTGGTACCAAGAGACTGCCCACTGTATATCTGCAATGCCATCCCTGTTTGTAAGCACCAGGTCCAGCACGTCCCCTCTCCCAGTGGGTTCCTTCACTAAAGTCCCCTGTAGGGAGTGGCCATGCTCTTTTCAGAAGCTGCAGCTGTAAGGTTCCCGTCGGGCAGACTGAAGTCCCCAACTACCAGCACCTCTGACATACTTGCCATCCTGTTGGTGGCTTCCCCAAGTGCCTTATCCAACCTCTCTCCCTGTGCTGGAGGTGTGTATACCAACCCCTGTACAGATAGTGGCTCCAGTACCTGGCTGTGGGATGACACACAGCACCTCCAGCCCTTATTCTTCCTTCAGGTGCCGTGCACTTCTGTAGCCTTGATTTCCTCCCTCACATATGACACAACCCCCTCTCCCCTCCTCACTTCTCTGTCTCTCCTGAACAGAGAGTAGCTCAAAGTGGCCATGTCCCAGTTGTGGCTGTCAGTGCACCACGACTCCATGATGGTCACCAAATCCAGACAGCCTATGCCACGATGGCCTCTAGGTCAAGAATTTTATTTCCCAGTCTCCTTGCATTGACACACATGGCTCTCCATACCTTACTCCATCCCTGCTTGCTTTCCCCCTCTTGCCTATGCTGTTCCCTGAAGCTCCCCTTGACCTTTTCATCCCTTGTTACCTTCTCAGTTACCTCCTTGTTAATCTGAGGCTTGGCTCTGTCTCCTTCTCCAATGTGTCTTTCACTATTTTGTTTTAGCTTGAGTAACATATGCAACATGTCCAACTAATCACATCAAATCTACTGCTGCAAAGTGAAATATATCACACCTATGACTCCTAACCTAAGTGACACAGACCCCTGCTAGACAGAGGACATAATCTGAGACAGTACCATCTCTATTGGTGTCCATTTGTCTGAAGATTTTCTCAGTCCTTTTCTCTGGTGTGGACTCATCTTCGGGCATCTTCATGACGGAGGACACCATCTTGTAGATTGCCTAGGCAAGGTAATATATGAATGACAATGTTAAACCTGCATGTTATTATACAACACCTCCTTTACATTAGCTCAAGTAAAAAAAAAAAAAATTTACAATTTTTAAATAGTGCATTACAAATTAACAATATTGATTTCCAGTGTTGGCCTTTTGTTCTTACAGGCCTTCTTCAGGGTAAGTCCCAGAGAATGACTTGCCAATCATATCCCTCTCCCTCTTTCTGACCGGACTGCACCTTGGCGAACACCCTTATTGTGCAGGATTATGCCATTCTGAACACGTCTGCCCAGTCTAGTGATGCATTCCCCACCCCCCAAGGTGGGCAACTTCCACAGGGCAAAGTGGGTAAAATAAATACACAAATTTAAAAAAAATTTAAATTTCAAAGAATAACAATTTGTGGTAGCTCTAGCTGGAACCATAGCAGTCACAGGCACTGAGGGTGCCCAAGGGGGACTTTGTAGTATACTCTGATGAAAGCTCATGGAATCGCTAACAACTGGAGAATCTACTTTTCCCAGTATTATCCTAATCCTCACTAATTCTGCTTCTGAAATGCCCTTTGGAACTTTTTGAAAAGTCCTGCAAAATTCTGAAAGCCTTGCAATATAAAGTGTGGATTAGTTGCCATTTGCCAAAACTGCAGTTTACATAAACTGTGGAACACTAATCGGTGGTTTAAATAAAAAGGCGCAAACCACATTCGGAATTTTGGAATTACGATTACAATGAAGTTCCATGGAATTATATGACATTTCCAAAATTCTATAGAATTCCACTGCAAGCAGAATTTTGGAAATTCCACGCAACTCTACATTTTATCATGGGATAAGTTTTTTGTTTTGTTTTTTGAACTGCTGATGGTATCTGACCCCGATACAAAGACATGGACTTGCCAAGCCCAGTGCCACTGGCTGGTGAAGCAGAGACCCAGGATGGATGGTGGAGTTGCACTGTTCCGGGGGGTACTGTGTGTCCCACTACCAGAATGCCTCCTATAGTGGGAGTGGTGGTGGCATTACAGTCAACCTCTGCCTATGGGCCACAATGGGGGAAAACACAGACGCCCACAGGAAAGATATCACCAGCACACAACAACCTTGGATTCCACCAGAAACCTGCCACCCTCCGGTCTATCTTTTGGACTAAGGGTGCTCCTCATCAGCTGACAGCACACAGGCTGGTCACTGGGGCCCAGCTGTGGGGGCAATCCATGGAGGAACTGGGAGGATGGAGCAGGACCTGGAATGGTGTTCCCAGGTTTGTGCGCTTGCATGTGGGGTATACCGAGTCTGTTGTACTCCTGATATAACAGGATTAGTTGTCTGCAACAATGAATTAAAAAATATGTAAACAGTGACATATTTACAGGGCAGACTTAATGGGCTCAGTCAACTTAAACTTTATGTGTGTATGCAGTGACTCTTGCCTACATCCTTGATATCTCTGGGATATGATTGTCTATGAGCTGCGGCATCTGTAAGACCAATCTCAAAACAGGACAAGTGACCAAACCCATGTATAAGAATTAAATAAATACCACAACCTCAAAAGTAGGGAAATTGCTAAGTAATTTATTTATTTGAAAATTGGTAACCAGGAAAGGCACACTGAGCTGAGGCTCATTTCCAGGTCCAACCCGTGGGAAGAGGAAAGTACAGTTATATAAGAACTTACCATAACAGTAGATCTTCAAGAGGAGCTCTTGCAGCAGGTTACACCAGAAGGACTGAAGCCAGCAGGTGCCAGGACCCCACGAAAAACTTATATCTAGCAGTCTATAGTGGGGACCGACGTTGCCTATGGTATAAAAAGGGCGGTCCTCCAGCACCGCCTCAGTTCTCTTGTCAGAGACCCTGGCACAGTTCGGAAAAGGAAAACTGGAGAGGCTCTTCTAGTTGAGGAGATATGATGAAAAGGCTGAAGATGCAGGAGTAGATAACGGGGAAGGAGGGAGGGAAAGCAGCATCTGCTGCAAGAGCTCCTCTCGAAGATCTACTGTTACGGTACGTTCTTACATAACTGTACTATCTCACTTCGAGGAGGAGCTCTTGCAGCAGGTTACACCATAAGGACTGAATCCCAAACAGTACAAAGACAAACCTTGATGGAAGGGTGGAGGAACAGAGGTTAGAAAATTGAATTCCTCATGGAAGAAGGCCCCTCAGGACAGCAAAGCCAAAGCCCATCCTGCGCCTTGACACAATGTCCAAACTACTGAATAGTGTTTAATGAAGGTGTGGACTGAACTCTAGGTGGCAGCAGTACAGATGTTTGCCGCTGACACCTTTTTCAGAGATGCAAAGGAAGCAGCAACTCCCCTGGCAGAATGGCCTTTTACCGAGCCCGGTAAAGGCTTGTCATATTTCTAGTAACAGTAAACTATGCAATGAACCAACCATTTGGATAAAGTTTGCTTAGAAACAGGCACCCCTAAAGTTCTCGGGGTGAATGAGGCAAACAACTGATCTTCTGGAATACCGGGTACAAGTCAGAAAATGGCAGAGAGCCCGGTGAACGTCCAGAGTGTGAAGGAGAGCCTCCCCTCGATTTGAATGCCCTGGATAGTAAACTGGAAGATGGATGTCCTGGTTAAGAGTAAAGTCAGACACTTCCTTAGGCAGGAACTTAGGACTGGTCCACAATGACACCCGGCACTTGTGGAAAACTAAATAAGGCTCTTTACATATCAGAGCCTGAAGCTCGGAAATCTGCTGAGCACAAGTAACTGCAGCTAAAAATAAAGCTTCAATGACAGAAAGTGTACCTCACAATCTGCGGCTGGCTCGAAGGGAGGCAAAGTGAGTTTCTCAAAAATAAACAAACGGTCCCATGGAGGGACAGGGTCCCTAATGGGGGGCTTCAGGTGCAAGATGCCTCGAAAGAAGGTACAGGGCAAATCAAGTTGAGCAAGGGCCTTGCCCTGTACCGGTGGCATGATAAGCAGACACAGCAGAAAGGTGCACCATAATGGACGAGTAGCTAATGCCTGAGTCTGAATGCAAAAGGAGGTACTCAAGGATCGAGTTTATAGGAGAGGTAAAGGGGTCAAGGTGGCAAGCAGAGGCCCAGATGCAAAACCGCTTCCATTTCATCATGTAGGTGGCCCTAGCTGAAGGCTTCTGGGCAGCAACTAGGACCTCTGCCACTCTAGCGGAGACTCCAAATCAAGAAACGGCAAAGTCTGCAGGAGCCATGCATGCAGATGCAGCGACTTCAGATCTGGATGGACTAGTGTCCCTCTCTCCTGGGAGAGCAAATGTGAGCTCAGAGGCAGGGGAAGCTTCACCGTCAGCTGCTGAAGTAGAAGGAACCAGATTTGTCGAGGCCAGAAGGAAGCAATCAGGATCATGTCCACGCCCTCCGATGGCAACCTAAGGAGGACTCTCTGAATTAGCAGGAAGGGAGGAAAGACATACAGGAATCTCCCTGTCCAGCAAAGGGACGTGTCTCACCAGAAAGCACCAGGCTCTGGATCTAGTGAGCAGAAACTGGTCAGTTTTGCACTGAGTGGGGATGCAAAGAGATTTAAATTCGGGGTGACCCCATCTGTCGAAAAGATCTTCTGTGACTGATTGTAGGAGTTCCCACTTGTGGGCTTTGGACAGAGAGCGACTGAGGTTGTTGGACAAATTGTTTTGAACACTTGGAACATGTGCGGTAGAAAGTTCCAGCTGATGCTCAATGGCCCAGTATCATACTCTCATGGCTTCCCTGCAGAGGGGATATGAATGGGTTCCCCCTGCTTGTTTATGTAAAACACCACTGACATGTTGTCCATTTAGACGAGTAGGTGGCCTGGGACTAGGTTTGTCTGCAGAGATTGCATGGCATAGAGGACCGCCCTCATCTCTAACACACTGATGTGGAGAGATTTCTCCAATGCAGACCACGTTCCTCGAGTCCGGCGGTCTGCGAGGTGGGCTCCTCAGCCCACGCATGAGGCATCTATGGTCTGAGTTTGAAAGGGGGGTGACCTCTGGAAGGGCATGCCCTTGGAGAGGCTGGATGGAATTAGCCACCATTGAAGAGTCTGGTGGACTGGTTCCGAGACTGAGACAAACTGGTCTAAGTCATTCGTGTGCTGGTCCCATTTGACTCTAAAGTTCCACTGTATCACTCTCACGTGAAGTCATGCAAACGGTACAGTAGCGATGGCTGCTGGCATATGATCCAGGAGCCTGAGGATCACTCTGGCTGTGAACAGACGGGCGGAGACTTCTCGAGTGTGAGCCTGCAGGTGATCTGCTCTGTCTGCAGAAAGGAAGGTTCTGCCTTGGACAGTGTCCAGAAGAGCCCCTATGAACTGAAGCCTCTGACTTGGCCAGTGGGAGGACTTTGGAAGGTTCAATGTGATTCCTAAGTCTCAAAATAGGGAAAAGGTGTCTTCCATGGTCTGAAGCAGCCTTTCCCTGGAGGGGGCTGTGAGGAGCCAATTGTCCAGGTAAGGGAAGACGTAGTGATTTTTCCTCCTTAAGGCCACTGGCACTACTGTGGGGCACATGGTAAAGACTTGAGGTGCCAAGGACAGGCTAAACGGTGGAGTCTGGAACTGGTGGTGGTGTCCTTGGAAGAAGAATCGCAAGAACCTTCTGTGGGGCTGGGCAATCAGGATGTGAAGGTACCCATCCTGTATGTTCAGCAAGGACAGCCAGTCTCCTTGATGGAGAAGAGGAATCAGGCCTGTAAGGGTGACCCATCCTGAACCGCTTGTATTCCACAAATTTGTTCAGGTTGCTGAGGTCCAAGATGGGGTGCAGATCCCCGGTTTCCTGGGGAACTAAGAAAAAGTGGGAATAATATGCCTTTCCTCTCTGAGAAGCTGGAACCGGCTCTATAGCTCGCTTGTCTAGCAGAGCCTTAATTTCCTCTTGAATACGGGTTGCATGTGATGAAGAATAGTGGGAGGGAAGCGGAAGATTGCTCGGTGGTACCTTCAGGAACTCTACTGTGTGCCCTTTTCTTATTAGTTGCAGGACCCATTGATCGGATGGGATCCTGCTCCAACCCTCTAGATAGAGGGAGAAGCGACCCCCACTGCCTCTCCCAGGGTTTGGGCTGGGGGAGGGGGTTCAGGCAAGGAGTCAGGCAGTGGCGTTTTGGGTAGGCAGAGCAGCCTGGAAGGACTTGGCGGCTCTGGGAGTGGGACCGCCAGGATTCGGAGAAGTGGCCTTATGCTTAAAGGCTCCTCGTTGCTGCTCCCAACCTCAGGGTTGCTGTTCGAAGGAGCATCAAAAGGCCTTACACCTGAAAGGCTTTTGATTGGACCAGTACATAGTGTGTATGGACCGGACAGCCTTACCCGAATCTTGGAAATGAGTGATTATTTTCTCAGACTCCCTCTCCAAAAAGGATCGGGCCCTTAAAATGGGCTTCCATGATACTGGCCTGCACATCCTGGGAGTAACCCGAGACCAGGCCAGGAGCGTCTTCTTAAACAGACCCCAGCGGCCACAGCCCGAGCCGCAGTGTCTGCTGAATCATAAGAGGACCATAGCACGGGGGGGCCAATGTCCAATCCAGACTTGAGGAGGTTAAAGAGCTCTGCCTTCTGGGGGATGTCAGGTAGGGCCTAAGCTACCTCCATGCCCTGCTCCCAGTAGGCATTCTGGTACTGGACCATGTCTGTAAGAAAACTGAGGGAGCATAAGGTACAAGTGACAGAGGCATATACCTTCCTGCCAAGTTGGTCCAGCTGTTTAGACTCCTTGTCTGGAGGCTGAGTGCTCAGGTGTCTGGGTCGCTTCAACCTGTCATGGGCAGCTGTGATCACCATAGAGTTTGCATGGGGTTGTTCTCCCAAAAAGGGTTCCTCCCTGGAGGCCCTATAAAGGCAGTCTGATTTCTTGGGTATTGCTGAAGAAGTAGATGGATGCTTCCAGGAGGTCCTGGTGACATCCTAGAAGGTGTCAACCAGGGGTGGCATCACTATAGTTTTTGGATCCCTCTGGTGGAGGCACTTAGCCAGGGGGCACCTCTCAGGTTCCAGATCTTCTATATCCCATCCCATGTTGTTCGGGATGTGCTGCATGACGTCCGTGAAAGATGAATCATCAGGCTGGGTCCTAGGGGGGTCATTATGAACTGGAGGGGAAGGCCCCCGGGAAGAAGATCTTGAGGAGAAGAAAGAGCTGCAGCTTGAATCATCTGAGGATGCAGACCTAGAATAGGAACGTTGGGACTGATGACCCCTAGAGAAATATCAGTGCCTGTCCGATGACCTGGAGGAAGAGTGGCATCTCCTGCCTTTGCAGCCATGACAACCCCTGTCTGAGTCCTCAGGCAGTGGGGTGGCTTCCTTTGCCTGAGAAATGGGCTCCTTGGGCTGAAGGGTAAGCCATTTTGGAGGTACCGGAGAAGGTGCAGGCTCCTTAAAACAGGTGAGGCAGGTCTTGGTGGAAGGCGGTCGCCCTTGATGGTATTCCACCAGGATGAAAAGAAATCCTTTATGTCAGACAGCAGGATCCTGGGCTACGGGGAAGCATCTGGTGTTGGGTGGGGGTGGCGCGACAGTCCTGGCATCAGGCCTTGAGGCAGTGCTGGTGTCTGTGGATTGGGAGCATTTGGCATCAGTGGTACCAAAGTACTGTTGTCCGGTGTCGTCAGTTGATTGGAAAGAGGTGCTGCTGTCGTTGGCCTGGGTGCTGGTCAGTCATCGACCACCGATGTATGTGGGTCCGGTGATGCTGGGTTAGAGGTAGCTGGAACAGACGCCAGGGATACCGGTGTTGAAGTGACGGGCGTATGCTGACAATGGCCCAGGGTAGCGGCTGACGTTGGCTTTGGGGAGGCCTGTCAAGGGGAGCTAAGTCCCAAGGGGGCAGAGAAGTCACTCTCCTACGGGAGTTGAGCTCATGCCCCCCGCATCGATCCAGGTAGTCAGCACTGGAGGCAGTGGCTTGGATGATGGCTTGGCCAGTCGGACAATGGGTAGGGACCCACTGCCTGAAGAGGAACCAGCCACACCACCTGGCTGTAGGCCCAAGGTCTGAGAGGAGCGCCAAAGCTTCAGGGACTGAAGGGCCAAGGACTAGGTCCCAGATCAAGAAGAGCCTCCACCCGGACGTCAGTACCAGAGTGGGAGGCTTGACCATGGGCAGCCCGGAGGAGGCGAGGGTGGCCTGGGTAGATGAGTCCATCCTCCTGTGGGAGGAGGACCCGGAGCCTGACTTGTGCGGGAAGCAGGTGTGGGAATCCTTGTCCTTCTTCTTGTGGTGATGCTTCCCTGACCACTTCTTATGATGATCCAAGGAAGTCGAAGCCCCCAAGGGTGAAGATGATGAAGCCTTTCCCTTGGTCTCCTTCTGCATGTCTGTCATTTGTTTCTCTAGCAAGAAGGATTTAAGGGCTTTCTGGCAGCAAATCCTCCTGCTGTTGAACTTCTGGCAATGCTGGCAGGCCTTGGTGTTGTGGTCTAGGACCAGACAGAAGAGGCAGCCCGAATGGCGGTCCTTCAATGGAATTTGCCTGCCACAGGCACACAGACTGGCACCGCTTGATAGATAACTGGGAAGTAGACATGCAGAGAATTGAGGCTAAATACTTAAAAAAAAAAAAAAAAATGCTGAACACGCAGTAGAATTGGCAGTTGGCTACAGCAGAAGGCATCCGTGGAGCCGATGTGCGCAGATCAATGGTGGAAAAAGAATTGGGGTGGTGCTGGGGGACTGCCCCTTTTATACCACAGGTGATGTTGAGGGCGGGCCAACGTCAGGGCAGTCCATGCCAGACTGCTAGCTAGAAGTTTTCATAGGGGTCTGGCACCTGCCAGCTTCAGTCTTTATGGTGTAACCTGCTGCAAGAGCTCCCCCTCGAAGTGAGATCAGAAGATACAATGAAAGCAATATCAACGCACAGTACAAAATAAAGTGCAGTTCCAGTACACTATTATATATCATAGTACAAGTACAAAACTTATTTATTTATTTAAAGGTTTAACCAGGAAGACATGTTGAGCAGACTACTGCTCGATTCCAGACGCATCCTGGGGGAAGGGGGATTTCAATTAATAATACAAAGTCCAGAGACCATAGTGCAGAAGTCATACAAGGTTTAGACTGGTACTGCAGGCAGTTGAGTGATGCATATGACAGTAAAATCTACAGATACGTAACAAAGTACATTTACATTCAGTGCCTTGCCAATATACAGAATACATATAAAAATACAACATTTACATTCAGTACAAGCAACATGGCACAAACAGCAGCAATACTGTACCAGTAGATTGACGTGTGCAGGGGAATGATAGTAGTGCAGAAGTAGAAGGTAGTGAGTCTGATACTGGCTGAGGTAGAACCCAGGTGGAGGCCCAACATCATGGAAAGTAGAGGCTCCAAATGGAGGGTGACAGGAACAAGTGGGGTAGGGAGGAGTTTCAGCTGGTGACTGAGGGAGCCTGGGGAAGGGGAGAGATAGAGGGAAAAGGGAGGCGGGCAGCAGGTTCCAGATACAGGAAAGGTGAGAGGAGTGAGGGTGTGGAATGGAGAAGTTGCAGTGGTCCCTGGAGTGGAGGACGTATGAGGCAGGGGGGATGGAAGAGAGGATTGAGGAAAGGTATGGGGTAAGAGACCCAAACCAGTATCTGGAGATGAAGGAGGCACAGTGGGACTGGTGCAGTGAGGGTAGGGGAGGATGGGTAGGGAGGAGTAGAGGAAGCAGTGGTGAGTTTGAGGGGGAGTATTACGGCATACCAAAATGCTGAATCCCGACACCCAGGAGCCCAAAAATTATAGCCCGATGGTCGGTATCCCAACAGTCAGGAATTGGCCACAGCAGAGTTGGCAATCATAAATAAGGGGGGTGCAGGGGGCAAAGTCTCCCACATTGGGGAGTGCAGGAAGCAAAGCCCCCCCTGAAATACAGAAAAAAACCTCCATGGTGGACAGTTCCAGACTGTCGGGATACCGACTGTCGGGCTATAATTTTCGGGCTCCTGGGTGTCTGGATTCAGCATTTCGGCATGCTGTAGTAAATCCATTTGGGGAGGGGGAGGTGGGGAGGTGGTAGCAAAGCAACAAAAGGCATTACAGAGGCAAGGCCCCTGTTCTCTGCAGCAAACTGATGTAAATTCTGCGGCAAGGACTCTGAACTTCTGCGGCACTGTTAGGTCAACTTCTGTGGCAAGGTTTAAAGTTCTGCAGCACATTTATATATAAATAATACAGAGCCAGTTTTACAGGTTTGGGGGACCCCAGCAAGGATGGCCTGTAAACAGGATTTCTGACTTCCACCACATAAATGTAAGCTACATAATCTCCCTTAAACCTTCAGTTTTATTCTTTTTCTTTTCAGAAACTGTCCTGGCTCTCCATATTTATCTAAATCTATTTAGAGCTTAGTGCTATGTCATGCAGCATTAATGGCTACTGGCAGGCACCGCCTTAATGTACTGGCAACAAAGCAAATAGCTGAATAGTTGTTCTCCAAGGGACAGCTTGAAGTAGACTAGCCTTGGAGCACCCAATACTCCCCTCCTCTGTGAACACCTATCAGGGCTCCATACACAGTCGTAGTTGGGGGTGGCAGCCATTGGTGCATACAGAGACTTTCAAAACTGCCATATATTATAAATATAAAATATCAAACATCAGCAGTGTCATCATGATTATTTCTTTTTTTCTGTTTGTTTCACACTTTCCTTGTTTAGTTGTCACATTTTGAATTAATAATCTTTAGCTTTGTTGTCATCTTTCTTACACTGGTTTCATTTTTTTTTTTTTTTTTAATTTTCTTTCATGTGCACCTCACTCTCCTAGCCTGCAAGCCCTGGCATCTGCAAGGCCCTCTGACCACGGGCTGTCCTAGAGCAGGTAATCGCAGGATCGCACCTAATCATGGGTTGCCCTCCTGGAACCTCGATGCACTACTACTAGCTTACGAGGGTGGCTCAGCTGTTTTGTATTTTCCCCTCTTTTTCCTTCTGCCTCGTATTATCATTGTCTGTGTTTCTAAGACAGGCAAAGTTCCCCTTTCCCGGGAAGAAAAAAAGACAGCAGTGCTCCCACCTCTACTCCAGATCAGACCAAAATGCTGCAATGCCCTCTGTTCTCTTCTTCCTTCTCCAAAACCTTGTAAAAGAAAAGCTCTCTCCTCCCCCACCTACCAAATGGCAGTGATGCTATCTGCTCCCCAATCCACATAATGGCAACAATAATCTGTCCTCTCCTCTCCTCTCCTCTCTTCCCCAGACCTAACTGCAGCAATGCTCTTTCCTCCCCCTTCCCCATAATGGCAACAATAATCTGCCCTCTCCTCTCTTCCGCAGACCTAACTGCAGCAATGCTCTTTCCTCCCCTTCCCCATAATGGCAGCAATGCTCTTTGCAACCTGCCCCACCCTAGACCTAATGGCAGCAAGATATTTTCTCCTCTCCCTAACATGGTCCTGACCCCAAAAGTCTTGCCTGATCCCAGTTTGCAAAATCCAGTGTAGCCCACCTCCACCCAACTCAGCACCACTACCCACCCAGGAAGGAAAAGGACAGTACTTTCAATGCTCTCCAAAGAATTTTATCACAGAATGGTAACACACTGGTGGGGGGCACTGGCTGTCAGACTAGGGAAGTGGATGAGATAAGACTGCCAGTTAAACAGAGCCACAGTTTGATTTATTCAAATTGGGGGTAGGCTACTAAACATAGAAAAATAGAAACACAGAATTTGACAGCAGATAAGGACAGCTTGGCCCACCTAGTCTGCCCATTTTCCTACCTAACAGATAAGCTGCAGATCCTAGTAAACCAACAGCTTATTTCCTCGTACCCCCACTAGAACTGCCTTATGTCTGTCCCATGCATTCTTGAATTCCCCCACTGTTCTTGACTCCACGACCTCCTCAGGGAGGCTGTTCCATGCATCCACAACCCTCTCAATGAAAAAATACTTCCTCACATTACCTCTGAGCTGTCCCTCCTCTATCTTCAAATTGTGCCCCCTTGTTCTTTCACATCTCTTTTTCCAAAAGATGCTACCCTCTTGGACTTTCTTGATTCCCTTGAGGTGCTTGAAGGTTTCTATCATGTCCTCTCTCTCCCTTCTTTCTTCAAGGGTATACATATTAAGCTCCTTTAGTCTTTCTTCGTATGTCTTCTGGTGCAGACCCTGCACCATTTTGGTTGCCCTCCTTTGGACAGCCTCCACTCTGTCTATGTCTTTGTGGAGATGGGGTCTCCAGAACTGCACACAGTACTCCAGATGGGGTCTCACCAACTGTCTGTACAGAGGGATAACAACTTCTCGTTTTCTACTATTGATGCCTCTCCCTATGCATCCCAGTATCCCCCCAGCCTTCCTTACTGCCATCTCACATTGCTTGCCCACCGTTAGGTCATCTGATATAATTACCCCCAGGTCCCTTTCCATTTTTACTGTTGTCAGTATCTCAACCCCATTGTGTACTCTTCCCCTCGGTTTTTGTTTCCCAGGTGCATTACCTTGCACTTGTTTGCATTGAATCTGAGCTGCCATACATTTAACCATTCCTCCAACCTTGCCAAGTCCCTTCTCATCCTTTCCACTCCATCTTGTGTATCAACCCTGTTGCAGATCTTTGTGTCGTCTGCAAAGAACATACTTTCCTTCCAGTTCCTCTGCAATGTCACTTATAAAGACATTAAAAAGGACCAGTCCCAGTACTGAACCCTGTGGTACCCCACTTGTAACCCTCCTTTCTTCACTGTGGACTCCGTTTACTACTACCCTTTGCGTCCTGTTGTATAGCCAATTTTTCATCCAGGCTACCACCTTGGGACCCACTCCAAGGCTGGCTAACTTGTGTATTAATCTTTTGTGTGGGACTGTATCAAATGCCTTGCTAAAATTTAGATAGGCCATGTCCACAGCTCCTCCCTGGTCAACTACTTTGGTCACCCAGTCAAAGAAATCTATTAGATTCGTCTGACATGACCATCCCATCGTGAATCCATGCTGCCTTGGGTCCTGTGCCCCACTGGCCTCTAGGTACTCAACAATTCTTTCCTTCAGAAGTGATTCCATCAGTTTCCCTACCACTGAGGTCAAACTAACTGGTCTGTAGTTTCCTGCCTCTGTCCTGCTCCCACTTTTGTGAAGAGGAATCATATCCGCCCTCTTCCAGTCCTCAGGTACCACCCCATCCTCCCATGATTAGTTAAAGTGAGTAGTCAGCGGTGTCACTAGTTCTACCCTTAGTTCTTTTAGAATTCTTGGGTGAATCCCATCAGACCCCATTGCTTTGTACACCTTCAATTTTATTAGTTCTTTCAGAACCCTTTCTTCTGTAAATGGACTGGTATCGACCCCCCGTCTTCAGAGTGTTTCGCTTGTTTGGTTTAGGCACCTCCCCCTCCTCTTCCTTTGTGAATACTGAGCAGAAATATTCGCTCAGTATCCCTGCTTTTTCACTGTCACCCTTGTGCCCACATTCCCTCCCCTTTATTAAGCCTCAGCATCCCTCCTTTGGTCTTTCTTCGCTCACAAATGTACCTATAAAAGGTCTTATCCCCCTTCTTAACAGAGTTGGATATCCTTTCCTCGGTTTGGGCCTTTGCTGTTCTGACTGCCTTCCCTGCCTCTTTCTGCTTTAACTGATACAGTTCTCTGTCCTGCTCCTTCTCTGTTTCCTTATATTTCCTGAATGCTATCCTTTTTTCCTTAACCTTCCCTGCCACCTCTTTTGAGAAACATAGTGTTTTTTTCCTTCTTTGTGTTTTGTTGATTTGCTTTACACAGAGGCTTGTTGCCTCTGTGATGGCTGTTTTGATTACTCCCCATTGTTCCTCCATCCCTCCTTCTTGCCTGTTTGCTAGTGCTTTTCGGAGGCACTCTCTCATTTTCCCAAAGTCAGCCCTCCTAAAGTCCAATAGTCTTGCTTTTGTATGGCTTGACTGTACGGCTGTGTTTATCGTGAACCACACTGTTTGGTGGTCGCTTGTTGCCAGATGGCTTTTGTAACCTTACCTGGTTACCAAAGAATAGATAAAAAAACGACTACTGTATTGAATGGTCAAGCTATTTGTGCTTAAAGAAACCAAAACCTAGAAGCTGCATTAAGTAAATCTACTTGTCCCTCAGTGGCATTTTAACAGTCGTGCAGTAAGCTTGAAATCTCCCTTGCTCACCCTTGCATATTGTAAATGGAGCAACATATAAATGTTTAAAAATTAAAAAAAAATGTCATCTGCAATGTCATTATGACTTTTATCAGTTTTCTCAATTTGTTTTTCTCTTCCCTTATTTAGTTTCCACATTTGACATAAATAATTGTTCACTTTTCACTTTTCTTACATTGGTTTCATCTTTTTAATTTCTTCAGTCTATCCAGCATTTACTCATTCTTTTTCTGACCCAACAATTGTTTTATTTACTTAGCTGTCCCTTAGCTTGCATTTTTTTATCATTTAAAATTTTCTTTCCTATGCACCAGAGTTGACCCATCAAGTTGGCAACCTCACAGCCCCATCCACAGCAACCACTTGTGCTCTAAACCCCATAAGGATAGCCAAATTGCTGCCCCCCCCAAGAGCACTTCTCATGGTTTTAGAACAGATAAACCACACCACTGTCCATCTCAACCACACCACTTTCCTAACAAGCATTGAGAATGCCATTGAGTGGTCTTGTAGATTTTAATGTATGTCTTTATCCAGGCCAACATTGTACAGTGATCCTCAACCTCTTCCTGCCTCAAAAGTATTGTAAAGTCTCCTCTTAGACATTACTCTGTCTCCACTCATTAAATAAGAAATACCAACACTACATATCTAAGCCTTAAGATCCATTCCTCCCAGAGCATCGAGCCATACTGTTTTTTATATTGGCACCCTTTTTTGGTCCAACAGAGTAGGAGACTCCTCTACCTCTTCCTATTACTGCTGAACCCACATGCTGGATTCATGCCCCAATATGGCTTTGTGTGGGCCCTACAAAGCACTACTGGGATAAGAAAAAAGATTTCTAGCCCACTAGCAGTGATAGGAAAAGGCAATGGATTATCATGCAGCCTTGGGCCAAAAATGGGGTGCCGATATAAAAAAAACAAAAAACAGGGTGAGTCGGAGGTGAGACCTAGCAGGGCTGGGGGGGATGATTTGAGGGTTGGGGTGAATTTTAGTTCTTATAAAGCTACAAGCAGGCAGATGAACTGCTTGAAAGAAGTGTCGTCAGTCTCAGTCTATCTTACTGGAGCAATTTCTGCGGCCAACCCCAAATTCTGTGGCCGGTCCCAAATTCTGTGGCAGGTCATAATTTCTGCGGCAACAGCAGTGTGCCATAGAACTACAGAAAATAGGAGGCCTTGATTACAGAGGGTATCCAATTTGGCAAGGGAAATGGATGGGGTGGTGCTATAGACCACATCTGCATAGTCAAAGACCATGAGAACCATTTTAGTAACAAGCTCCCACCAGACCTGTGGAGAAAAGCAGCATGTTTTGGTACAGGGCATCCAGTTTGGGGTGGAGCTTGGCATGGATGGCATCGATGTGTGCAGATAAGTCATGCTTACAGTACTATCTAGCCATACACCGAGGTACCTGAAGGACTGAACCACTTCAAGAGGACTGCCATCCAAGGTGAAGAAGACAGGGAGGGTGGGGAGCCTGGCCAGTTTCTGGCTAGTGCCAAAGGTCATGGACACTATTTTTTTAGTGTTGACCTGGAGCTGTTGGAGTGGAACTAGTGCAGGATGTTGTGGGCATCTTGCTGGAGCAAGCCTTCCACTGCTGCGGTAGAGGGACCAGAGGTGAAGATGACTGTGTCACCAGTATACATGTGAATATGTGAGTTGGCACAGACAGAGGGGAGGTCGAGAAAAATGTAGAAGAGGATGGAGCCCTGTGGAGCCTGGATGGGTAGTGGAGATGAAAGGATGCCTCCTACTTGTACTGACCGTTGACAGCCTATGAAGTTGGAATGAAACCATTCAACAGCAGAAGCCAAGAGGCCAGCACAACTCTCTGCTTGTCCAGGAAGAGTGGATGGGCCACCGAATCAAAGGTTTTGGCCAGATCGATCAAAATGGCTACCATGATGTGCCCCAGATCCATCCCAGAGAAGATGGAGTCTGTCACATGCAGCAAGCAGCAGATGGTGAAATGGTGCTTCCAGAAATCAGTTTGAAGGGGGAGAGAAAGTTGGAAGAATAGTGGAAGTCAGCAAGCCTGGAATAGACAAGTTTGTTTTGTAGCTTTGCAAGACAGGGGATAAAAGAGATAGGTCAGAACTTGTTACCAGGGGAGAAGCGGTCACCCGTTTTGTGAAGGGGAAGAACTTCGGCAATCTTCCAAGACTGAGTAACAGTTCAGAGGGAGAAGGAGATATTGAGGAGGTGAGTAAGGGGAGAGGCAATAGCAAGAGCTGAAAGATGGAGAAGTTTAGGATCCAACCTGTCTGAGCTGGATTTGAACAGGCTTGAGGGAGGAAAGGGCAATCTGGGTTTCCAGAGTAGTGATGGGTGCAATGAAAAGTCAGGGAGGGGTCGGGTGGAGAGGAAGAAAAAGAAGGAGCAAGGGGGAGAGGAAATGAGCTGAAAGAGGGGAGAAGGGAGGACACATGTAGTGAGCTGGTATACAGGAAGGGTCATAAACAGGTAAACCATTAACCATGAGGACTGGGGAGTGGACTGAGTAGGAGGGTCAAAAAAGGGGTGAATTGCCTTTCAGAATTTGGCTAGGATGTTAAGGTGGTTCTGGAAGTTGGCCTTGAAACAGAGGGATTTCGCAGCCCAGACAGCCTTTGTACATGAATTTCTAAGTGCCCTGCAACAGAGGAGGTCAGGCAAGGAGTGAGATCATTTGTAGTGGGCCCAGGCAAGATTACAGGACTTGCACTAGTATATAAGTCTGGGGGTGATCCAGAGGTGGTGGGAAGATTTGATCCTGGACTTTCTAAAGGAGGAAGTGCTTGTGCCAGACAAAGGAAAACTTGGAATCAAACAGGAAGAGGGCCACATCAATATCGGGGAAGAAAGAATGGCAAAGGATGTTGCAGCAAAGTCATTCAGAAAACACTGATATTAAGCCACCAGAGGGACCCAGACCAGATGTACCATATTTAGGGGAAGAGGGAGGGTGCAGGAAATCTTCCAGACCATGTCAAAACCACTGGGAAAAATTATCGGTTAGATGTCTCTACTCTTCAGTATGCAAACTGAGTGTACTAAACGTCAGATGTCTTTGGGTCTGGCTTAGTATGTAGCTGAAACAATGATTACACTACACTGAGAAGTTTCTACAGAAAAAAACATCAGCTAAATTGGTTTCTAGCAGCATCACTAGGAGCAAAACATCCTCTCCTAAGAAACTGGAATGCCCCTAAAATATCGACTTTACTAGATTGGCATTTCTGATGAGCTCAGTAGCACACAATGAGAGAATTACTTATTGTTAAACAGAATTATAGCTTTTGAATGTACTTGGGTGCCATTCTTAACTATGACAGAGTAAATAATAGGAAAAGATCACTGATATCCTGCACCTTACAGCTTATGTGAAACTACTGTATACCACAGTTTGCCTAATTACTTGATACTATACTTGGTGAATCTTGTTATTCCATTATATTGACTGATATAGGACCTGTGTTTTTATATTTGCCTTAGTTTCTGAATATCAAGAGTCAAGAGTCCCCACCACCCTTGGGTCATTCCTTACCTTACCTTACCTTACCTTATTGCCTTGTGTAAATCCAGTGACCGAGCATGGGCCTGTTTTAAATCTTCCCAATCCCTATCTGACCTTCTAGCCTGCAGGTTACTCAGGAACTTTTGCACCAAGGCTATCTGCTTTGCTAAGGCCCTATATTTCAAATCTATCCTCTAGTTCAACCTCAATTCCCCTGCAACATTTGGGAAAGTTACCTACTCTGTCTTTGACCCCACCACCCAGTTCACCCCCTCTGTCCCCATGGTGGATGATTCACCAGTCTCTAACCCTTGCTCTGTCACTGATCATCTTAAATTTCTCCACCACCTGTGCTCTACCTCCTCTCCCAGTCCCCCTCTGTCTCCCCTCTTCCACCATCACCTAAAGGCTTCAGTTTATTCCCATCTCCCACCAGGAAGTTTTCCTCACCCTAACCACACTCAACCCCCTCTAAATCCAGTTTTGACGGGATGGAACCCAAACTCCTAAGTATCTCAATACCGGCAATTGCCTCCCCACTAGCTCACATTCTGAACCTCTCCTTCTCCCTCTGCGCTATCCCCCAGGCCTGGAATGTTGCTAAGGTACTCCACCTGAACAAAGGGGGTGACCCCTCTTCCCCTGGTAACTTCTGGCCCATCTCTCTCCTCTCCTCCCTTGCTAAGCTCCAGGAGACCCTCGTCTACTTCAGACTTGCAATCTTTCTTCACTCCTGTGTCTTCCTCTCCCCCTTCCAGTCTGGTTTTGGAAGCACCATTCCACTGTATCCTCCCAACTGGGGGTTACTGACTCAGTACTCATTGGACTGGATCACGGCCACATCATCTCAGCAATATTCATCGACCTGGCCAAACAAAGCCTTTGTCTCAGTGTGCTACCCGCTTCTCCATAACAAACTATGCTTCACTGGCCTCTCAGCCTGCTCTGTTGAGTGGTTCTGTTCACACCTCTCGGGTTGTCAACAGTCAGTACAAGTGGGAGGCACTTTTGTCCCCCCTCCCTATCCCTGATAGAGTCTCATAGGGCTCCATCCTGGGTACAGTCCTCTTTTCCATTTTCCTAAATGATCTCCCCTCAGCGTGTGGCTCCTCAGACATTCTCTTACATGAATGCTGATGACTAGGTCATCTACACTTCTGGCCCCACGGCCTCTGCCATGGTTGGGCCACTCCAGCAGGACTTCCACAACATAGTGTGCTGGTTCCACAACAACCAGCACAAGGTCATCACTAAGAAGACTGTATCCATTACCTTTGGTACCTGCCAAAAATTGGCTAGGCTCTCGTCCTCCCTGCTTTCACCACTTTAGATGGCACCCCATTGGAAGCAGTCCTAGCTTTCAAGTACTTTGGCATGTGACATGACAGCAAGCTTGACTCAGTCCACTTAGACGCCATCCATGCCAAACTCTTTCCCAAACTAGGCACCCTGAACCACAATAAAGACTGCCTCTTCCTCCAGATCCGCAAGGAACTAGTAACCAAAATGGTTCTCCCAGTCTTTGATTATGTGGATGTAGTCTTTGGCATCACCCTCCCTCCTCCTCTCTTACCAGACTGGATACCCTGTGCAATGACTTCTGCCGCTTCACCAGCTCTCTTCTCTGTACCCATCACTGCTCCCTCTACTCTTCCCTCTACATCCTCCCCCTGCTGTCACATCACCAGGCCCACTGTGCTGCCTTTATCACGAAATAATGGTCTGCATCCTCCCCTTCTACCTTTTTTCCCTGATCTTCCCCACGCCCTATTCTTCCTACTCCCTTCACTCCAGGGATTTCTACACCTTCTCCATTCCACAACCTCGCTCTTCTGCTGGCCAAGCTGCCTTCTCCTAACTACCTTCCCTCCTGAATCTGCTCCCTTTCCCCCCTTCACCTCTCCCCTTCTCTCCCTGCCTTTAGACACCACCTAAGACAACTTCCTGCACCCTCCTGTTCCTGTCTTCCCCCTCCCTAATCCCATATTCTCTCCCTCAACTTTCTCCTAGCTTGATGCTGTTCTGCACTGTACCCCACCCCAACACACATTGTGCACTTTGCCTCACACTTGAGTGTGCACTGTTCACTGATGTATAAAAACTGTTAGCATATTACACTAGCCGATTTACTGATGCTTCTGTACGCAACTGTTATCCTGTAATGCTATGCTGCATCTGTATATGTTTTGTAAGTTGTTACTCCCTACATCCCCTTCCCCGAGTTGCACCTGGAAACGAGCCTCGGCTCACTGTGACTTTCCCAGTTACTATCTTTTAAATTAATAAATAAACACATCTAAACAGTTCAGCTGTAATTCCTACAAGCAGTTCTTGATTTTTTTGTCAATTAAATTTTATTGAAAAGAAGAGTTAAACAATTATAGACATTTACAAAACAAGTAATTCAACCAATAACTCTATTACAAACAAAATAAGACAATCCATAATAATGCTTATAAATTAACCTAATGCTATTTTTATCTATCACTTCTTTCAAAAGCCATTTGTTAATATATCAAGATGACCATAACTATTTCTTAAAAATTCTCCATTTCGTTCAGCTATTTAATCAAACCTAACAATAAAAATAAAGGGAAAAAAGAGAAGAGAAGGAAGAAAAGAAAACAAGAAAGATATAAAGATACATTTTCAAGTAACAAAGCATAACAGAAAAAGTACAAAAGAAAAAAAAATAGGAAAAAATATAAAGTTCAGTGAAGATAGAACTATATCATCCCACCAAATAGTGGTTGTTATATAATTTATTAAATAATCTCCAAAGTCTAATCACCTGAGAATGTCCATTCATGATCTGTTTTGCCCCTCTGCAAATACAGTACCTTACACAGAGTGCCCCATTTAGAAAAGAAATCACCCCATACCCAAACCAACCGTGAACTAGTTTGTGTGGTCTCAGAGCCTCATGGAATTCAAATTTCCATTCTTCTAGAGAAGGCGCTCTATCATCTAACAAAACTTTCAAAATCCTGTTCTTCACCGTAACGCCTATTAAGGCTACAGTATATATTTGTTCTTTGCTCCAGTGTTGTTTTTCATCAACATATCCCATTATATAAGTTTCTATATTTAGTCTGTCCTTTGTAATACTGTATATTTTAAGGAAATCCTACACTTTCTGCCAAAGTTTCCTAATATGCACACATGACCATTCTGACAACACCTTGTCAGCCTGCTTTGCACAAGGATTTGCATACCCATGATGCCCTGCACTGAGATTAAGGGTTCAGATTATGTGTGTGGTTGGGAGAGCTGCACAAAAACTATATGATGTTGCGGTGTCATGTTTGACATTCACTAGACCCCTACAATTGGGACATGAGGAAGTATTATGTTTCTATTAGGAGCGATACGAGTATTATTTTAAATAGCGGGTGGTGGAACCTTGGAGCAGTCTGCCAACCAATGTGGTAGGTGCCAAAACCATACATAGTTTCAAGCATGGTTGGGACAGAGCGACGAGGGTGGTACCCTGGATGACAATTTGGTGCCTGGGTTAGATCGGGAACTTGGGCAGACTGGATGAACTATCGTTTTTTTTCTGCCAGCATCGTCTATGTTTCTAAAACAGTACTTCAGACTTGTGTTAGGTACAAAATGCACCCCATTTACATGTGTACCAAACAGAATTAACCATAATAGTTGGTATTTACATTTTAAAAATGCTTTTAATGTCTGGTGATTAATTCAGTTTGTGTTTTGAGCTCTATCTACTCTCAAAATAGAATTATGTGTATAGGTCAGGAAAACGGGTAGAACAACACAGTGAAATGCAATACATGTCACAATAAGAGAAAGTACAGAGCACAACACAATAAAATCTTTAGTAGTGTCGCTCATGCAAATTGTATCCTACAAACCCTTTTTTTACATTTATGTGACAGTAAACAATACAAGCATGATAAACTGAAAAGGCACAGTACACCTGTGCAAGCTTATATATTAATATATCCCGGGGAGACATTTGTTGTGGGATAAGAGTGGATTCATGTGCGTTCTGCTCAAGCCAGAACAGCAAAGCTTTGCTGTTCTGGCTCGAGCAGAACACAAGTTTAAACCACTTTACCCGCAACAAGTTGTTCCAGGGACATATTAATATATTATAGATTGAGGGAGTGCTCAATGTTTTTATATATATATATATATATATATATATATATATATATATATATATATATATTAGATAACCCACTGTTAGGTGTATGGTTGCACTCTGATATATGCATGCCTTGGTGCAATGTACGCACAAGGCCACAGGTTGAGTGCATCAACCACCCAAGGAGTGCGTACATCAGAGAGCGACAGCATACCGTAGAGTAGGTTATCTATCTTATAAAATGGCAAAATTGTTTTTAGGGGGGTAAAAGTGCAGGTGTATGGTCGAGCTCTGATATATACGCACGGTCATGTGATGTGTTTTATGCAATCAGAACACTGGATTTATATTTGTATTTGGATCTCATTTTATAAATAAATAAATTTTATATATATATATATATATATTTTTTTTTTAAAACTGTCCGAGAATGTGCCCATTTTCAGGGCATCTGCATGCGAAACACTCTTCACAGAATAGGAGTGTCTCACGCACAGGGGAAAGGAGCACTCCAACTGGTCAGAAGCGCTCCCTCGATCTATAACACATATAATACACAATACAGTTGGAATATATTCCATTATTCAACTGACAGTACATGGATTCATTTAAAAAAATCAATGCAGCAATTAAGAAAAAGGTATGGACATTAGACTATTAGTGAAGCACAGACAAAGATGGTGGTTAAATGGAGAGGTTAGAAATCAGTCGAGAAAGAGAAGATGCATTTTTAATTGGGATTTGAAGGAAGAGGGACAGGTTATGAGGCAGAGACTAGATGCTGGGAAGGTGTTCCAACTTAAGAGATGCAGTGAATAAAGCTGTGGAGAGGGGTTACAAGGAGGAGAAAGTAAGAGTGGATAGAAGATTGGATGAGGGTAATATAGAGAGACCACTAAGACTGGCATTGGAAAGTCCATGCATAATTGTAATAGTACTGTAGATTCCTGTAAATATAATAAAACAACAATGTACCATACCATTCATCATAAACCTATAATATAATCCCCCATGTAACTGATGCTTCTCAGGCAAAACACAGATACAAAAGGGAAAACTAGTGATCTTTGTATAAAAACAATAGGCTTAACCCCAAAAATATAAAGTTGCATCCTTAGTTAAGGAGGTAGAGTGGAGGGTGCTAGTCTCTCAGCGGCATCTGAAGTGAAAAGGCACTGGTGCCATCACTTATGCAAGTGTCTGCATTCTCCCCCCTTGTGGCCTACAGGCAGGAAGAGGTGACATCATGTGGCCACCCATGATATAAACATCACCACCACTCCTGCCATAGGAGACATGCTGGTTGTGGCAAGCACAGCTCCCACTTCCTGAGGTCAACACCGATGTATGACAGGGAGGAAGGTAAAAACAACACAGGAGAAAGACTGTTCAAAAAAATAAAAACAGAGGTCAGCTGCAACATAGAATTCCTTTATAGTATATGGTTAGCTTCTTTTGTGAATGGATTTCAGCAACTGCTGAAATCTTGTTGTAGTACAGTTCAAAGGTCAAAAAAGTTGTTGTACTATCGTTCTGACGTCACATCGATAGTACAACAACTTTTTACCCTTGACCTGCCACCTGACTGGCTCAGAGGATGCTCTCTCTAGAAAAGAGAAGCAAACATGGCGGCTCGATTTAGTGAGCGCCAGGCAGCGGAGCCACCGACTTTGAAGTCGGGAGTCAGGACATGGAGAGCCATACATGGCTCTCTTTCTGAAGACACTGTTTTTTTTTTTACCCTGATTTTTAAAACTAGCGATGTGCACTGGACAAATGACGGAGGGGAGCACTAGTAAGCGCAAGTGAGCAGGCCGGCAGGAGCACAGTGAAATGGGAGCAGCGCCTACTGCAAGTAACATAGAAAAATAATGTAAAAAAAACCAAAACACCCATATACTATATAAAACAGTGGATGGGTGAACATCCACAACTAAGGCTGTGTTTCCATCTCGGGCAGTTGATGACATCAGCGAGACCTCTCGAGCTTCGCTCTCGAGGTCTCTGTGATGTCATCAACTCCCTCGATAGAAACACAGCCTTGTTGTGGATGTTCACCCATCCACTATTCTATATGTTTTTCTCCCTGTAACATAAAGTTAAAATAATTTTTTTACTAAAATAATATCTTGTAACTAAAATGTTGACACATGCAACAGTATAGTATCTTTGCCACTGCAGTGTCTGCCCTGAGCGCTCTTCATTGCAACATCCTGTGGCTAGTGCTGGGTAAAATTAGAAAAATCCATTTTGCACACTTTTTGTGAAAGTACACCAATTTTTGGGTAATTTTGTGCAATTTCATAAACTAGAAATACAGGTTACTCACCTGTAACAGGAGTTCTAGGAGTGGTATATGTTGTTCATCCACACTGTCTAGCAGATTCCTTGCCACTTTAAATCTTGCCAGAAGGTCTTCAAGCTGGCTCCTCCCACCCCGGTGGTAACACCCTCAGCTCCACCCCATGACGCCAGATCTAGCCTGCTGGAAGCCAGGTTGCGTGTCGAAGCTGGGAAGATCGGGTGGATCGTGTGGATGAACAACATATACCACTCCTAGAACTCCTGTTACAGGTGAGTAACCTGCATTTCTAGGGACGTGGATATGTTGTTCAATCCACACTGTCTGGCAGACTCCTAGCAGTTCTCCGGGAGGAGGGAGGCAAGGCACGCACTCCCTACTTAGGGAATAAGGACTGGAGAACCGAGGTCCCAAAACCAGCATCCCAGCGTGACTCAAGGTCAATGTGGTAATGGGAAATAAAGGTGTGTGCCGACTTCCAGGTAGCAGCCCTGCAGATTTCCTGGATAGGGACGTCCCTAGAAGCAGCCACCGAAGCAGTGGTATGGTGGGCAGAATGAGCTCTTATCACTTTGGGAGGCTCCATGCTGCCAACCTATAGCAGAGATCTATGCAGGAGGTGACCCACCTGCTTATTGTCTGCTTGGCTGCAGGTCTGCCAGGTGCGGCTTCAGCGTAGGTGACAAACAGCTGGCGAACCTCTCCCCGAACTTCAGCCGTCTGCTCCTTATAATAAGCGAGCGCTCTTCTAGGGTCCAGAGAATGGAGCCTATATTTGGCCTCCGAGGCGTGACTGGGCTAGAACACCGGCAGAGTCAACACTTGGTTAAGATGAAACTCCGACACCACCTTCGGAAGGAATTTCGGGTGGTGGCGCAGGACAACCTTGTCCCTGTGAAAGACCAGATAAGGAGACTCGATGGAAAGCATCTGGAGCTGTCCGATCCTTCTGGCTGACGTTATAGCCACCAAGAAGGTGGTCTTCCATGACAGGTGGGAGATATCGCACCTGTTCATCGGTTCAAATGGCTTGCCCATAAGCTTGGCCAGTACCAGCAGTAGATCCCATGGAGGTGGAGGTTCTCGCATCGGAGGGGATATGTGATCAAGGCCTTTGAAAAAGTGCCTGACCACCTTCTCCTGTGCCACTGACTGTTTGCCGGCCCGCGCCCGGTAAGCAGAGATAATACCAGGTGCTGTACCAGGTCGATCGACCGAAGCCCTAGCTGAGAATGGGACCACAGGTATTCCAAAATGCTAGCCAACGGACAGGAAGAAGGGTCCAACCCCTTGTCCTGACACCATATGGAGAATCTCTTCCATTTAAAGGCATAGCATTTTCTGGTCGACTCCTTACGGGACGCCTCAATGACGTTGAGCACCTCGTCAGAAAGACCCAAGGCCTGGAACTCTAGTCGCTCAAGAACCAGGCTGTCAGGTGCAGGGATTGAAGGTCAGGATGGAGAACCTTCCCCTTGTTGACTGAGATCAGGTCTGGGCGGGCTGGAAGCCGCCTTGGGAGCCTGGAGCTGAGGCTGAGGGAGATCTGGGTACCAGAACTGGCGGGGCCAGTCTGGGGCTACCAGAATCACCTGTGCCTTGTCCCTCTTCGCCTTGAGAAGCACCTTGTGGATCAAGGGAAATGGAGGGAAGGCATAGAAGAGGCCCGGGGTCCAAGGCCTCGAGAAGGCATCCCCCTGCAGCAAGCCCTGCTGAGGGGGGTGGGCATGAAACAGCCTCAGTTTCGCATTCTCCCTGGAGGCAAACAGGTCTACCTGAGGGGTGCCCCAATGGGAGAACAGATCTTGTACTACCTCTAGCAGGAGAGACCACTTGTGAGATGCAGCGCCTATCCGGCTGAGGGCATCAGCCAGACTGTTCGAGGTTCCTGCCACATGGATGGCTAAGAGATTCGCCTCCAAGCTGATCACGAGAGACCAAGTGCAGACAGCCTCCTTGCACAGAGGCAAGGAGTGCATCCCGCCCTGTCGGTGAGGTAGTACGTGGTCATGGTGTTGTCCTTCTGGACCTGAACCACTTGACCTCGTACAAATGGAGCAAAGACGGTGAGGGCTAGATGCACCATTCGGAGCTCTGGCAGGTTGATGTGGCATCGAAACTCCTGAGGGGACCAGAGGCCATGGGCCCTGAGCTCCCCCAGATGGGCACCACAACCCATCAGAGAGGTGTCAGTCGTCAGAGTGACCGTCAGCTAGGGGCGAACAAACGGGATACCCTCCTGCAGATGAGCTGGAATGAGCCACCACTGTAGGTCGTCCCACATCTCCTGGGTCACCGTCACTGGCTGGTCCAGAGGACCGGAGTACTGTGACCATTGGTGGGCCAGCCCCCATTGCAGGGGACGCATATGCCAGCGGGCCCAACGGACCATGCTGGTGCAGGCCGCCATGAGGCTCAGAAGGTGCAGGAAGTCCCAGGCAGGGTGCAATTGCCCAACCAGAAATGATTGGGCAAAGGAGGAAAGGACCTCGGCCCTGTCCACCGGGAGCCGGGTTCTAGCTCGAAGACAGTAGAGCTCTGCCCCGATGAACTGAATCACCTGCAATGGCATGAGTTCCGACTTGGCCTCGCTGATGAGGAGGCCAATCTGACAGCAGACCTGAAGGGTCAGATCCCTGGACCGCTCCTCCTCCAACCTGGAGGGGGCTGCAATCAGCCAGTCATCCAGGTAAGGGTACACCCGGACCCCTTGGCACTGCAGGAATGCTGTCACCACTGCTATGCATTTGGTGAAGACTGTGGGAGCTGGAGAGAGGCCGAAGGGCATGGCCTGGAACTCGAAAAGAGACCCCTCTGCTAGGAAGTGGAGGAATCTCTGATGAGACGGACAGACTGGGACGTGAAAGAACGCGTCCTGAAGGTCCAGAGAACAAAACCACATGCCTAGTTCCAAAGATGGAATGATCTGAGCCAGAGTGACCATCCTGAAGGTGCGCAGCCTTAGGAATTTGTTCAGGTTGTGTAGGTCGAGAATGGGGCGCATGCCCCCTATCCGTTTTGGGACTAGGAAGTACCTGGACACAAACCTGGGTCTGGAGGAGGATCCACCACCTTGATGATCACCTCCTTCTGGAGGAGCAGGGCAGTGTTGGCTCGACAAGCCGACAGAGAGGCTGCGGAACCCGTTGCCCCCCGTGGGACAATGGCTCGATAGGGAGGGAACTGCTCAAATTCCAGAGGCAGACCCCTGCCTACCACTTCTAATACCCAGCGGTCCGTGGTGATAGCGGACTAGGTGGAAAAAAAGTGACGGAGCCGTCCCCCTACGGGGGGAACCCGGGGAAGAGTGACGAGGTTGGGAGAGACATCCCTCAACCTGTCACTGGGCAGGCTTGGAGGAAGGGCCCACTGAGGGACCTCCTGGACACTTGCCTACAGGTTTCCTACTGGAGAAAGCGGCAGACTTGGCCTTAGAGCGCCAAGTGTGTGCCTGCTGGCCCTGGTGCTGGTGCTGCTGGGCCGGACGTGCCACGGGGGAGAAGGGCGAAAGAGCTTACGCTGCTGCTAGTGGCCTTTGTCCTTCTGGACAGAAGTGAGAGTCCAAGGTGGCATTGGACTTCTCGATCCTCTGGATATGGCCTTCTACCCCCGGCCTGAACAAGTCAGTGCCCAGGAAGGGAACGTCTGCCAGCTTGTGCTGGGTGTCCGCCATAAAGGTGGAGATCCAAAGCCAAAGCCAAGCTCTGCGGTGCATGGCCACTACAGCCACTACTGATCGAGCACAAGAATCACCAATGTCCAGCAAAGTTTGGAGCTGCTGTTTTGCCACTGCCCTTCCCTGATTCCGCACCTCCTTGACCGTCGTCTGAAGGTCAGCCGGGAGATGAGGAATCACCTTATCCAGGGAATCCATAAGGGCGTGTGAGAAATGTGCCATCAGAACGGCCGAGCTCGCCTGACGAAGACCTAGGGAGGAAGCAGTGTAAATCTTCTGCCCTGCGTAATCCAGCTTTTTGGATTCCTTATCGGGTGGTTTGTCCACGTCCCGAGCATTCCCGGAACACTGAAAAACACTATCGGTCACTAACCCCTTCGCAGAGGGGTGCTCCGAGAAACCAGAGAGTGAGCCAGTGGGGACTGCATACTTTCGAGCCATCCTGGCCGAAGGCGCGGGACAAGATGCTGGCCGCTGCCACAACTCCAGGGCCGGGCCAACAATGGCTTCGGCCACCGGAAAGGCCTTCGTAGGGGAATTCCCTCAGTCCAGTATCTCCGTGATGGGATACTTGGCCCGTTTTGAAACGGGTTTGAGCTGCATCCCAGTGGACTCCGAGATGAGCCGAAGCAAACCTAAAAACGAGGATGGGCTCTTGTCCACCGACTGGCCCCCTGCAGACTCCAGGTCAAGCGGCCTGGGGAACAGGGAGGAGTCATTGTCAGACTCCGAGGAGCCTGCAAACAGCTGCCAGGTGCCTGAGCCACCCTTCACCTGCCGAGGTCGATCAGGAGTGAGGGTGAACGACAACCTGTGGGGCAAGCCCTGACCCGACCGAGAATCCTTGGTCGGGGCCCCAGTCTTCGGCTGTGGAGGTTCCACCACAATGGGTGGAGCAGCCGGCTTCGGCCGAACAACCGGTGCCGAGGGGTCGGCTCCTCGACCACTACGAGGGGTTGTTTTAGCCGATCCGGTGACAGCCACTTACTGGCTGGAGAAGGCGACGGAGCCGACTTATTTCCGGACAATAAGAGCTGCTGCCACTTTAAATCCTCATAGCGCCGATGCAACTTGCGCTGGGGCCTATCCTCCGAAGAGGACGATGAGGATGAGCAGCGACGCCGCTTTCCATGGTGCAGAGACCGAGACCACCGACGTTGGCAGGACCTGGAAGAGGACCAAGACCTTTGGGAGTTCCGAGGGTGGGTCAGAGAGGGGACGGGGGGAAACCCACTCCTCCCTTGGTGCAGGGACCTTAACCGGGGACTCCGGCACAGGAGGCACAGGCAAGTCCGCGGTTTCCACCGGGGGAACCGGTGAAGTAGGGTTGTCAGCTTCTCCAGTCGACAAACCGTCCGACGGGTCTAGAAAAATCTCGACTGCATCGACGGATGTCTTGGCCGGCTGACCTGACGGGGGCACCATGAAGCCACAGCCGCAACCTTGACCGAAGTCGAGAGTCGACGGTCCGGTGAGGGGGATATCTCCCACTTCCACGAACGTCGACGGTGGGACTTACCCTTAGAGTCCTTCTTCTTGGACCAACTGGAATGTCCCGATGGCCCTTCTCCCATGGTGGAGAGGGACTGGCAAAGCTCCTGAAACGAAGCCGTGTAGGAGGAGCCCAAAGAGAGTGGGATAAATGCCGCGGCCGAGGAGGAAGAAGAAGCGGCCTGGGCCACCTCCTCCTCGAGGGCAATCAATTGCTCTAACTGTTCTGCGGAGTCCGCCGCCGCGGACACCGCCCAACGGACCTCCTTTGACTTGACAGGCGGAAACCATTTTTCGGGTCGCCTGAGAAGAAATCTGGCAGCGTGGTCCTCCAAGACCAAAGCCGAAAAGGACTTGCACAATTCGCAAGCCTGCGAGTCATGGCCAAGCCCCAGGCGGTAGATGCACGTGGAGTGTGGATCAGTCCCGGACATCTTCTGCCCACATGGGCACCGATGGAAGCCAGGAGTAGATTTGTCCATCGCAGCCACGATGGAAGATGAAGACCGAAGTCTTGTAAATTTTAAAATAAGTTCTGAAAATTCCAAAGAGTGTTGGTCCAGGCCTAAAATGCAGAGCGCTAAGGAGGGAACCTGAGCTTCCAAGCGGTAAAGAAGATCTGGCGTCATGGGGCGGAGCCGAGGGTTTTACCACCCGGGTGGGTGGGAGGAGCCAGCTTGAAGACCTTCTGGCAAGATTTAAATTGGCAAGGAACCTGCCAGACAGTGTGAACTGAACAACATATCCATGTCCCTAGAAATTAAAATTACACACTCACTGTAATTCTTGATCTTCTAGGAACATCTTCACCATTTATTCACACCATTGGGCTCTGGGCTGAAGGCAATGGGTCCCTGCAGGAGCCAGAACTTTTTAGGAGGGCCATCACCAAGGTAGGCAGCACACATGTGCTGCATGGCTTACCTCGGCACCAGTGCTTAACTGCCTCAGTACCTTTTCTACCGAGGAGGTGCACCATAACCTAAGAATAACACACCTAACTAAAGGGCATAAGGCCGCCTTTGTGACCCATGTGAGAAGGGTCAACAACAAAGAAAGCAGTGTCTTCACAGCCCAAAATAAAAGCAAGGGGTGAAGACCAAAGTACAGAAAGAGTGAGCCTGGGGGATGGCGGGTGGGTGTGGAAATCAATGATGAAGATGTTCCTAGAACACCAAGAATTATGGTGAGTACATAATCTAAATATCTTTCAGGAACCAATCTTCACCGTTGATTAACACCAATGGGTTAGAGTACCAAGCTGAGACAAAAGTTCCCAGGGCAGGGTGGTAGGAGCCAGAGGTCACTTACGACAGAAGTCCATTAAGGATCATCCTGCCGAAAGAGGCATGCTGCCAGGCATTGACATCCAGGGCACAGTGCTTGATAAAGGTGTGCACTGTGCTCCAGGTGGCAGCTCCGCAGCTATCGGTGATGGGAACAGAGTAAGTCTCTACCAGAGATGTAGCAACCGCTCTTGTGGAGTGGGCATGAACCTGGCCTTCCAGTTTGACCTGTGCCATATAATGGCACTGATGGAGGCAACTGACAATCCATACAGAAATGCATTTGACTGTAACTGGCTGACCCAGCCAATTGGGGTGAAACGAAACACAGAGCTGCTTCAACTGTCAGAAGTCCTTAGTTCTATTGAGGTAGAATATGAGGGCTCTTTTAACATCCAGAGAGTGGAGGGTGCGCTCCCTTTCATTCTAGAAGTCGGGAAAGTATGTAGGCAGCACAAAGGCTGGTTCAAGTGAAACTCTTGACACCACTGCAGGTAAAACTTATGATGTATGTGGAGAACCACATTGTCTCTATAGAAAACAGTACATGGAGGATCTGTGACCAACACATGTATCTCAGCGACTCTGTAGGCATAGGTGATAGCAACCAGAAATGCAGTTTTCCAAGTTAGAAATTTTAGGCCACACGTAGCCAGGGGTTCAAAAAGCTTACAGGTGAACATGTCAAACATGAAGTTCAGGTCCCAGGCAGCTATGAGTTTCCTGACTGGGGGCTGTGTGTGCCAAATATCTCTCAGGAACCTCTTAAATAGAGGCAGTTGAGCTCAACAGAGGTTCTGAACAGGCTCGTGATACACCGACACAACACACAAATGGACCTTAACTGCAGAGTACTGCAAACCTGCATCAGAGAGGTCCAGTAGGTACTCCAAAACCCTATCTGGGGGGCATTGGAATGGGTCTATATGGATTTGGAGCACCACTCACAAAGACATTTCCATTTGGCCATGTAAGTCTTCCTGGTAGAGGGCCTATGAGTAGCCAGAAGAATCTCAGAGATCCTCCGGTACACCCTGTACCTGACCACTTCTATCTCTTCAGGAGCCAGGTGTGGAGATGAAGGGGGAGCAGGTTGGGGTGAACCAGGGATCCTTGTGTCAGAATGTTTGTCCAGAAAGGGGGGGCTATCAGAGAGCCGAATGACAATTTGTTGTGAGGGGGAAACCATATCTGTCGAGGCCAGCATGAGGCAATTAGAATCATTTTGCCCCCGTCTGCCTCCAGCTTGAGCAGTACCCTCTGAACTAGAGGAACAGGAAGAAATGCATACAGAAAGATTTGTCCACAATAGCCTGAATGTATCCTGACAGAAAACACCGCAATTTGGATTTCTGGAGCAGAATCAAGGCAGTCTATCACTGAGTGGGGATGCAAAAAGGTCCACCTCTGGGGTTCCCCACATGTCAAAGAGAGACTGCATGATGTCTGGTGCCAATGATCACTCATAAGGCTCTGCCTCTGTCCAGCTGAGCTCGTCCACTACACTGTTCTGAGCCCCTGGCAGATAAATAGCCTGGATCAGAATGTCCCGTTCCAAACACCATTCCCACACTCTCACTGCCTCCCTGTAAAGAATGTGCTCCCGTTTGTTGATGTAGTACTTGACAGACTTGTTGTCTTATAGAGGAGGATTACCTTGTCACAGACGAAGTCCACCAGGGCCTGGAGTACGTAAAGGACTGCTCTCATCTCCAAGACTGACGGTGAGACTCTGTAGAGCTCTAGACTCCCCAAGTATGGTGGCCCTGACAGTGGGTTCCCCACCCCAGCAGAGACATGTCTGTGGTAAGGGTTATCTGAGGTTCTGGGGGAGAGAAGGAAAGAGCCTGAAGAACAATGTCCTCCTGCGTCCACCATGCAAGCGATCACAGCAGAGGCTTCATCATCTTGATAGGACAAGATTCAGGGTGAGTTGCTGGAGACCATTGTGTGCTGAGCATCCACTGGGTCGTCCTCATGTGATGGCAAGCCAGAGGAACTGTGAAGATGGAGGATGCTATGAGACCCAACATGTGCTGCATGGAGTTAGCCCAAGCAGACTTCTGCTCCATGATGAATTGGGCCATCTGAAGGATGGCTTTCCTTCTGCTCTCTGGAAGAAAGGTCCTCAACTTGGTGGTGTCCAGGAGGACTCCAATGAAGAGAACCTGCAGAGAAGGCAGAAACTGTAACTTCTGTAGATTTAACAGGACTCCCATGGAGGTCAGGAACTGAGATGCCATGGCCACTGCTTGCTCGGCATCCTGCTTTGACGGGCTGGCAAGTAACCAGTCATTCAGACAGGGAAAAACCTGGAGTCTGAGATTTGGAAGGTGCACTGCGAGAACCACAAAGCACTTTGTAAAGATTCGAGGCGCTGAGGATAGCCCAAAGGACAGGACCCGCAACTGGTAATGCTAACCCAATGTGGTGAGTAAGGCGACGGGGCCGGGTGGAGTGCACCAGAGAGTCCTGTGGGAGCTGGCGGAAATTCTGGTCAGTCCCTTGATGGATCTGTTTAATGCCTCACTTGAGATAGGGTGTGTGCCACAGGACTGGAGAATGGCACATGTGGTGCCTCTACACAAGAATGGACCCAGGGATGACCCTAGTAAATACAGACCAGTCAGCCTTACTGCCATTGTAGGTAAGCTGATGAAGTGTATCCTAAAAGAGAGTCTGGTTTTTGGAGGTGAATGGTCTTCAGGACACCAGGCAATAGGGGTTTGTTTTGGGGAGATCCTACCTGACAAATATGGTAGACTTTTATGGACTAGGTCACAAGAACTGTGGACAGAGGCCAGGCGACTGATGTCCAGTACTTAGATTTCAGCAAGGCCTTTGACTCCATGCCATATAAAAGGCTGCTTAGCATGGAGGGTAGTGGAGTGGGGGGACTTGTAAGGTGGGTCGGGGGCTGGTTCCAGGATAGAAGTCACGGAGTGGTAATAGGTGGTGAACTCTCAAAGCCTAGATCAGTAACTAGTAGGGTACCACAGGGCTTGGTACTTGGCCCAGTGTTATTTAATGTCTTTATTGGCGACATAGCAAAAGGGATAAAGGGTAACATCTGCTTGTTCACAGATAATACAAAGCTCTGTGGAAGACTGCACATGGAAGAGGGAAGAAAGGATCTCAGGGAGGATCTGGCTAGGCTTGAAAAGTGGTTGGGTATCTGGCAGCTGGACTTTAACACCAAGTGTAAAGTTATGTGGGCCGTCCCGGTGGCACTGAAGGTTGAAGCACTGGACGCCACACCTCGCTCCACGCCGGCGACCTAGGTTTGGGAACAAGCCCAGGCCGTTGGGGGTTGGCAGGGGAGGACTAGGATTGAGCGTCCATTGACAGCTTTCCTAGTCCTGGGGAGGGGTGGGAACCAAACCGCACTCTGGCGGTCTCTGGGGACACCCGGGGGCTCTGCAGGCATATGGTGTGCATCAAAGCGTAGGAGTGTGGCGGACATCTGCACGTTGTGCATGGACATCACTGCACATCCGTGCTCCCATTGGGGAGAAAAAGGAAAAAGGCTGGGCACGACCGTGCAGCTTGATGGCCGTGCCTTGCCTCGCCCGGAGGACTGTCATGGGAATCGCAATGGGGGCGCCAGAGCGGTCCAACTTGGAAGGGTCTGGAGCCTCTCCAGCTGGTCGGGCGACAGCTGTACCGCTTCCCCATCATATACGACTAAGCCTGCTGCTCTCCCAGCAGGCAGGGCTGGCCGCTGGATGCACCCACCAGTAAGCGCCGCACTGGGCACAAGAAACACAGTCATGTTAAAAAAAAGTGTACGGTTATGCACTTGGCAGCCAAGAACCCAGGGGCGGAGTACTGGCTAGGTGGGGTACAGGTGACTAGGCCTGAGGAGAAGGAGCGAGATCTTGGGGTGGTCATCACCAAAAACCTGAAGCATTCTGCCCAGTGTAGTAAAGCTGTGGCCAAAGCCACCAAGATGCTGGGGTGCACTGCTAGAGGGATCGCCTCCAGGAGACAGGAGGTTCTTCTGCCACTGTACAGGTTGCTGGTGAGACTGCACCTGGAGTACTGTGTACAGTTCTGGTGGCCACACCTTAAGAAAGACATTAACTTATTGGAGGGGGTGCAGAGAAGAGCCACAAAGATGATACAGGGCCTATAGGACAAGCCCTATAAGAAAAGGCTAAAGGAGTTAAATATGTACTACCTGGAGGAGAGAAGGGAGAGAGGGGGGACATGAGCGAAACCTTTAAGCACCTAAAGGGTATCATCAAGATTAACACAGAAAGCATCTTCAGCATCAGGGGAAATGGGACAACTAGAGGGTACTCGCATAAACTGGAAGGAGAAAGGTTTAGAAAGGAGATGGGGAGGAATGATTTCATTGAAAGGGTGGTGACCATGTGGAACAAGCTCCCGGAGGAGGAGGTGGTATCGTTAAAGACAACAGAAGGCTTCAAGAGGGGGGTGGGACAGGGTGAAAGGGAGGGCTGTAGCGGGGGAGGGACAGGGGGTGAGAAAGGGAGAGGGGCTGAATCTGGGAGGCAGATCTCGTAACCATACCACAGAGCTGCACACTTGAGCAGACTAGACAGACCAAAATGGCCTTTATCTGCTGGCAAATTTCATATGTTCATAATGCCACATGTAGGCATCATGCATATCCAGGGAAGCCAGCCAATCCTGTGGAGGAGTGGTAGCAGGGTCCTTAGGGAGACCATCTTAAACTTCTCCCAGCGTATGAACTTGTTCAGTTTCCTGAGGTTGAGAATGAAGTGCATGCCCCTGACTCCTTCAAAATGAGAAAGTAATGGGAGTAGAAGCCTATGCTGTGTTTGCCTCTGGCACTACTTCCACTGCACTGTTGTACAAGAGACCCACAATCTCCTTAGCGAGAAGGTCCAACATGGAAGCTGAAAGGGGGGTGCTGCTTCCTGGGTGAATAACGCAGAGGGAGTTCTGAGAAATTCAGTGAGTACCCCTTCCGGATGATCCTTAAGACCCACTTGTCTGTGGTGATGGATTCCCACTGACGGAAAAATTGAGCCAGACCCCCCACCACCACCACCACCACCACCACTGGAGAAGAGAGGTCTGCCCGGGGCAGCTGAGGCAAGACTGGAGCCAGGATCTCAGAGTGGCACTGGGTGCTTTCCGGGCCTGTGCCTTTGGTTGTGCTTTCTTCTGTGGCTGGGGAGGCTAGGACTGGACTTGGACTCCCTTGCCTTTGCCTCAAAATGACTGCTTGTTATGATGAAAGACTTGCCCTTTTCCCTTTTGGGTGGTAAGAGGGGGCAGGTCGAGAAATCTTAATAGCAGTTCTAGTCTTCTGAGAGGCCTCAAGGGACTGCTCTACCTGTTGACTGAACAGATAGGAGCCGCTGAAGGTCTTGTTCACGACCTGCTGCTAACGGCACATTCACGACCTGCTGCTGCTGGGCATCATTGGAAAAACCAGATGTCAGAAGCCAGGAATCCCTTCTAATGCAGATTCCTGCTTCAGCAGAGCACGAGGCAGTGTCAAAGGCATCCATAACTGCCTTCAGCTGATGACTGTTTGACTTAATGCCATGGGTAACAGTCTGAAGAATTTGATGCTTAGTCTCTGATTCGGGCAAGGTCTCTGCAAGGGACTGTCGAGAAGTCCAAAAGGCATACTCATACTTAGAGAAATGCCCCTGGTAGCCAAGTATCCACACACCAAGGGCAGTAGCAGTGAAAGCTCTTTTCCCCATAGTATCTATCTTATGTGACTCCTTATTGATTGGATGCGCTGTGACCTCCTGAGGGAGAATGTCCTCATCATTCTCAGCCAGAATGACAATCTTGTCAGCAATAGGTTGGGAAGCCAGAATAGGCCTGTCTTTAGGGGCTGCATACTTACTGTCTATCTGCCAACAGACCAAGGGAATAGACGCAGGCCTGGTCCACATTGCCTCAGAGAGGGTCTCAAAGGCAGGGGGAATAGGAGGCATAAGGTTGACCGGTACAGTGGAAACGCTGAGCCACTCCAGATGGAGACGTTTCCCTGTATCAATGGCAGAAGGCTCAAAGGCGAGGGTAGCATACATGTTGTGAAGAAAAGCCTGATAAGAAAGATCCTCCTGTGGTACAGAAGAAGGGCCCAGAGCTGAATTATCCAGGCTGTAAAAAGGCTCATTATTGCTGCCCTCAGAGATAATGAGGTTGGGGTCAGACTCTTTCCCCTCCAGCTCCACTCCAGAGAGAGGGTCTGGGAGCTGGGTGGACCTGGAAATGCCTAACCAAGCTCTAGGAGTCGGAAAGACAGGCGACACCGACACCAGCAAAGAGGGAGCCAGCATCAGACTTGGCGTTGGGAGCCGGCATCAAGAACAGTGCTGGAAAACAGGGTGTCAGTACTGGCTAAAGGGGAGCCAGCACCTGAGAAAGCATTGCCAAAGAGAGTGGGCCTGGCGCTGAGGGCTCTCTCGGGGCCAGGGGTGGCACCAGGCACAACACCGGAACAGGCCCCGAAGGACAAAGATCCCAGTGCCTAGCTTGCTGCCACCCACAGCGTCAGAGGTCCAGCCAGCACTGAAGTGACTGGTGAAAGTACCTGGGCTGGTCCCAAGACAGTGACACTGCAAGGGGTGCAGC
This sequence comes from Neoceratodus forsteri, assembly GCA_016271365.2. NCBI lineage: Eukaryota > Metazoa > Chordata > Ceratodontiformes > Ceratodontidae > Neoceratodus > Neoceratodus forsteri. Next base: position 1,701,161,412 of record CM057455.1, read on the forward strand.
CAGTGGAATAGGTGTCGGCAGCGTGGTCACTGGCAAGGACCCAGAGGCAGTTGTCGAGGCCAAATGCTCTACTTGGCTAGAATGTCCCAACTGCAGCTCCATGCCCCTGGCCCTGTGAGAAGGGCCAAGCAAGCCAGACACTGTACTCACTGCTCCAAAGAGCTGCTCAGAGATGAAACTGCCCTCTGGAGTCCCTACAGGACAGAGAGGGGCTCCAGGCCCAAGACCTCAAGCACCCACGAGCAGAAAATGTCAGGATACCGACAGCACCAGGAAGGGCCTCCAGTTCCTGGATGCTGAAGACCTCATGGCAGACCTATCAGAGGGCAACCTTGAGTGGTACCACTACTTCTCCTTCCAACGAGAAGAGGAAGAATTCAAGGTCGAGCAGTGCTGGATCCCTGAAAGAGATCAAGAGCAGGCCAGCTTCTTTTTGTGTTTACGGGAAGGCTGTCTTCCCTCCAGAACACATAACTGCCTGTCATCAGAAGCCTCCCCGGACAGGGAAGTGGAACAGACATGGGCTTTTTTGTTTTTGTTAAAGTTACTAAACTGACACAAAAATAACACACACTAGCTTTAAATCTGACTGAACTGAACGCTGTTATCATATAGATGTGAAGTTCTGACTCCCAACAGGCAAGCAATGTTGTCACTGAAGTGCACTCAATGCTGGGAAAAAAGGAACTAAGGCAGTTGAGAGCTGGTGCTGAAAGCATGCAGCGTAAGCTAGTCTCGCGGTGCCGCTCACGCTTGCAGCCTACCTTGGCGCCAGCCCTCTTGAAAAGTTCTGGCTCCTGCAGGGTCCCAGCATCTCTGTCTCAGAACCCACTGGTGTGAATCAATGGTGAAGACTGGTTCCTGGAAGATCAGTGCGTTTCAAATGGACAGCTTCAGTTGAAATTAGGCCCTCTAAAAAAAAAAAAAAATGTACACATCTAAAAATGTGCAGTTTGAAAAAAATGGTGCTATTTGCTTAAACTGCGCATTTATAAGAATTCGCATTTTTACAAATGAACAATGAACAATTTGGGGGAATGGCATTAGTTGAATGAAAAAGAATTTGTGAAATAAAGCCAGAGTTTGGTGCAATTTTGTGAAAATCGTATAAATGTGAACTCCACTATTTCACACAATTTCACAGGTATAATAAATAATAAATACATACATATATTCTACTATCTTTTTGAAGTTTTAGCTGTTTCTGCTTGATTTTCACTGCTGGTACTAGTGCTGCACTTGGCAACTGTGATGTCACCAGCATTGAGAAAGCTGCACTTTGATTGGAGTGACCGGTTTAGTATTCCATTGTGGTGATACCATCCTTCAAGATATCCATTTTGGCAATAGTAACAGCAATATATTTTTGATATCTTACTATTACAGTTGTCACCAGTCAAGCTAGCACTTTCTTCTTGCCATTTTTACCCCGCTCTCGCTGTATGTCTGTCTGTATTTGTATATACTGTATATTTATACAACACGGGTGTACTGATTAACAGCAAGATAAAAAGTGCTATCTTGACCCAAGATAGCAAGATAATATTATAATGTATGGTAGAACATTGTTATGCATAAAAATCGATTACTAGAATAGCATTGTTATGCTGTAGTAGCTATGTCATTGTAGCCGTTATGCTGCACTAGATACAGAGCTACTGCAGCATAACAACATGGAACGCACTCGCGCATGCACGTCGCACTACTACTACTACTACCAATGGAGGGTCTGTCAGGAAGTGGCCGCAGCGGTGACAGCGAGAGGGGGTCTGAAATACAAGGTAAAAGTAAGGGCTATTATGTTATTCTTTAACCTTCGGATAGTGGACCATACACTATAAAAGATAATGTATGGCCTACAATCCATGGCAAGCAAATGTATTCGTCTCGAGGTTACTATGACGATGAACCACTCGAGCTGTGCTCTCAAGGGTCAAACTATCACCATGGCAACCTCTCAATGAATACATATGCTTGTTACGGATTGCAGGCTATACATTATCCTCTATATCTTGCAAAGCAGGCTATGTCACAATGACCCAACATAACAAGATACTATCTCCCAATGTAGAGTATGTCAACAATGTATACTGAACCAATCAAAGTGCAGCTTTGACAATGCTGACGACATCACAATAGCCAAGTGCAGCACTGAAGCCAGCAGCTGAAATCAAACAGAAACACTTAGGGCTGGATATTCAACACTGCGCCATTTAAAGGCGCGAAGTTCGCGCTGGCGCAAAATAGTTGCAAGGGGGTTGTCCAGGGCGATATTCAAAGGAGTTGCACTATTGAGCAACTCCTTTGAATATCACCCCCCAGCCACAGCCACTGTGCATGGCGCAGTGGAACTTGTGCCACCGCAAGTTGACAGAGTGGAGCATTCAACTTGCGGTGGCGCAAGTACCATTGCGCCATGCGCAAAATCCCGATATTCAAAATGTGACATGCAAATGGGGCTATAATTCATACAAGGCGCAGGGGCCATTTGCATCTGATTATAGGCCCATTTGCATGCCATTAGCATGCAGGTGCCCGATCCCCAAGGACTTGCGCCTGGCGCCCCTGCCAGGCAGCAGCCCGTCGAGGACAACGCCCCTGCAGCCCGATAGTGGGGGAATCAGTACTTCAATCCCACCACCACCCCAGTGGCCCGATCGCGGGCATAGTGTACTCCCCAGCCCGATACATGAGCAGCAATGTTGGCTCCCCCCCCAGCATATCCCTGGTGGTCCAGTGGACCGAAATGCCCGATCGGCCGTGATTAATAACCCCCTCATCCACAGTCATCCCTGGTGGTCCGTGGACTCAAATCCTGACAGATCGCGGGCAGTCGTTTATGTAACCCCGAACGCAGCCCTGGTGGCTGGCGTCCCCCCTGAAGCCCCCACCGCCGCCCCGGCGGGTGGCAGCATCACCGCCTGCCGCCCTGCCATCAGCGGCTTACTGCCCGGTAAAGACTACTTACTTCATTGGTGCAGGCAAAGGCCAATGGGCGTGCAGCTATACCGTACATGACAGTCAGATTTGTAGATAGATTCATTCCCGATCTGGACTATCACTCTGATATAGGCTACACGATCATGGCTCTTGCTCTATAATAAGACGGCACTGCTCGAACAGTCGAGCGGGCGGAAATGAGATGCTGCGCCACGGCTGCGGGGGACGAGTCAGTGGGGCCGTGGGTGGGGGGCGCTAGCTACCAGGGCTATGTTCAGGGGTTTATTAAACTTACTGCCCGGCGACCAGACGTTTGAGTCCGCACTGGACCAGCGGGGATGACTGCTGGGGAGGTTTATTAAACCTGACCGTCGACGGGCATTTGGTCCACTGGACCACCAGGGATGACTCTGCGGAGGAGGGGGGGTTAAACTACCGCCGATCGGGCATTTCGTCCACTGGACCACCAGGGATCGTTGGGGAGCCACATTGCTGCCCGCGATCGGGCTGGTGGGAGTACACTATGCCGCGATCGGGCCAGTGGAAGATTTACAGTCGGCTGCCAGCGATCGGGCTGCGGGGGCACAGGGAGGGGTTGAGGTCCAGCCACAGGTGGCAGCTGCTGTGTTGCGCCCTGCAATGCAGCAGCTCACCTGTGGGTGACCCTCGACTTAAGCCTTTTTTGGGGCTCAAAGTTGTGCAGGTGCAGGTTGGGGGTTGCGCCTGCACAACTCTGCACAGCCCGGCTGAATATCAGGCTGTGCAGTTTATGCATGGTTCCTCCCCCGCCTGTTGAGCATGCATTCATTTGCATTGCGCTGTTGCTCAGCCTGTTTTCAGTGGCGCAACTGCCTCCAGCTGAATATCGCAGAATGGAGCAAGTTCGGACTTGAGCAGGCGCAACCCTATTGCGCATGGCGCAACCCTTTCCAATATCCGGCCCTTACTGTATATCTTCATGCAAAGAATACATTTGCATGGTATAAATAGTAAACTGATGTATAAATCAAACGTACAATAGTCTGACTCAAAATATACAGTTTAGCATCACTTGTGTTGGGGCAGGACTTTCATAACTCATCTGTGGCTCTGCCACTCGTGAGTTGTGGTCTTTTGCCCTTACATGTGACGATAAATTGCATATTTTTAGTCAACCTATTGCATATCCTCTATAGATATATCTATATCTATATCTATATATATATATATATATATATATATATATTACAGGGTATTAAATAATTGATTAGCAGTTTTTTTCTTGGGACTATACTAACTGTACAGAAAGTATTTATATAGCTTTTCTAGAAGTGCTGTGTTTGTTAAACACAGTGAGGCCAGAGCTATGCATTTTCACAAAGATTTAGCACTTTTATGAGCAAAACGCTAATCAATTTTAGAGTTAAATAAATCCCTGATACATATATATATATATATATATATATATATATATATATATATATATATATATATGTGTGTGTGTAAGATTATATTAGATTTATACAATACCAGTTTACTAGCGCAGTTTAACTTTTTAAATCTGTTTGTTTAATGATTTAACTGCTTCTCTTTGACTTCTTTGCTGGCTTTAATGCTGCCCTAGGCATTATGATGTGTGTGTTGCTCTGACTGGTTCAATATTCCACTATGATAATACAAAGCTTCAAGATATCCATTGTGACAACTGTAATGGTAACATATTTTTGATATCTTGCTGTTACTGTCACCAGTCACCCATATCTTGTCATTTTACCCTGCTTCTGCTGTAAACACACACAGGTAATACCGAAAACTATAGAACATGCATACAAATACATATTAAATGTATTCAAAATAATGTGCAATCTATTCGAAGTGAGGTTAGGAGGGAGGGATATCTGGGCTGAGAGTTGATATTTGAAGGGCCACAGGTGCAGGGACGTGGGCAGCAGCTGGGATCAAGAAGGTAAGCAAACACAGCTTGCTTGAAGGCTAGTGTGATAGAGGGATCCTTTAAAGGGGGAGTCCAGCCAAAGTGCTACATTGCAGAATTAGAATCGGTATGTCCCAATCATGCAAAAAGTTTTGTCTGAAAGGGTTTTGTTTGTTTATATTCTTTGGTAACCAGGTAAGGCCCACTAGGCACAAGTACCTATTTTCTGGGGTGACCGAGGAGCACTTGGGGCGGTTAAATGACTTGCTCAGAGTCACAAAGTAAGCAAGCAGAGGTTGTGGGAATCAAATCCAGGTCTGCTGGATGTACTAAGCTTAACAAGCTTATTCACAGTTTGTTATTCTAACATATAGGCTATACTGCCAGCTCCTGAAAAGCACCAGCCAGTTTGCAATACTGATTTCATCCCCTGTTCAGAAAGAACAGGTTACTCACCTGTAACAGTAGTTCTAGGAGTGGTATATGTTGTTCATCCACACTCATTGGCATGCCCCTTCCACTTTAAGTTGGACAGGAAGTCTTCAAGCTGGCTCCTCCCACCCACCCGGGTGGTATATACCTCGGCTCTGCCCCATGACGCCAGATCTTAGCCCGCTGGAAGCCAAGTATTGTGCGTCTGCATCCCGGGAGGTCAGGTGGGTCTGTGTGGATGAACAACATATACCACTCCTAGAACTACTGTTACAGGTGAGTAACCTGTTCTTCTAGGAGCATGGATATGTTGTTCATCCACACTCATTGGCAGACTTCTAGCAGTTCTCTGGGAGGAGGGAGGCAAGGCGCACATCCCCTACTTAAGAAACAGAGATTGGAGAACTCAGGCCCCAAAACCAGCATCCTGGAGTGACTTAAGGTTGATGTGGTATTGGGTGATGAAGGTGTTTGCTGACTTCCACGTAGTAGCCTGGCAGATTTCCTGGATAGGGATGTCCCTGGAAGAAGCCACCGATGCAGCAGTATGGCAGGTAGAATGAGCTCTTATCCCTCTGGGAGGCTCCTTGCCCACCAACTTGTAGCACAAACTTATGCATGATGTGATCCATCTTGCAATGGTCCATTTTGCTGCAGGTCTGTCAGAAGCGGCTTCAGCGTAGGTGACAAACAGCTGGCAAACCTCTCCCTGAATTTCTGCCATCCTCTCCTTATAGTGGGAGAGAGCATGTCTCCAGTCCAAAGTATGGAGCCTGTACTCGGCCTCCGAGGTGTAATTAGGGTAGTATACTGGCAGGGTTAACACCTGGTTAAGGTGAAACTCTGACACCACCTTTGGAAGGAATTTCGGGTGGGGGTGCAGGACAACCTTGTCCCTGGGGAAGACCAGATAAGGGGAATCCACTGAAAGTGCCTGGAGCTCCCCTGTCCTTCTGGCAGATGTGATAGCCACCAGGAAGGCCATCTTCCACGACAAGTGTGACAAGGCACACTTGTGCATTGGTTCGAATGGCTTGCCATGAGCTTTGTCAGTACCAGCAGTAGATCCCACGGAGGTGGGGGTTCACACACCGGAGGGGATATGTGATCCAAGCCTTTGAAAAAGCACCCGACCACTGTCTCCTGTGCCAACGTCAGCTGACAAGCCCACACCCAGTAAGTAGAGATGACTGCCAGATGCACCCTAAGGGTCGATGACTGTAGACCCCCTTTGGAGAGAAAGACCAAAGGTAGTCAAGAATGTTAGCCACTGGACAGAAAACAGGTCCAGGCCCTTATTCTGACACCAAATGGAAAACCTTTTCTATTTGAAAGCATAACATTTCCTGGTTGATTCCTTTCTGGATGCCTCCACCACGGTGTAGACATCTTCGAAAAGACCCAAAGCCTGGTACTCTAGCCACTCAGGTACCAGGCTGTGAGGTGCAGGGATTGAAGGTCCGGATGGAATACCTTCCCCTGACTGAGAGAGATCAGGTCCGGGCATGTGCAAAGCCGCTCTGGGGGCCTGCAGCTGAGGCTAAGGAGATCTGGATACCAGAACTGTCTGGGGCTACCAGGATCACCTTTGCCTTGTCCCTCCTCACCTTAAGGAGCACCTTGTGAATCAAGGGAAATGGAGGGAAGGCATAGGAGGCCTGGGGTCCATGGCCCTGAAGGCATCCCTGGCGAGCCCTGCTGAGAGCGGCAAGTATGAAACAGCCTCAGCTTGGTGTTTTCCCTGGAGGCAAATAGGTCCACCATCGGTTTGCCCCAACTGAAGAACAGTGTGCAAGCTACCTCTGGATGGAGAGACCACTCGTGGGATGTCTGGCCTAAGTGGCTGAGAGCATCCGCCAGATGGTTTGAGGCTCCTGCCACATGGATGGCTAGGAGATCTGCCTCCAATTGGCTCACGAGGGTCCAGATGCAGACCGCCTCCTTGCACAGCACATTGGAGTGTGTGACACCCTATTTGTTGAGGTAGTATATGGTCATGGTATTGTCCATCTGGACTTGAACCACTTGACCCCGAAGCTGAGGAGTGAAAGCTGACAGTGCCAGTCTGACTGCCAAGAGCTCCAACAGGTTGATGTGGCATCGGGACTCCTCGGGGGTCCAGAGCCCGTGGGGCCTTCTGTCCCCCATGTGGGATCCCCAGCCCATGAGAGGCACATTGGTCGTGAGGACGACCGTCGGCTTGGGGTGGACAAACAGGATCCCTTCCTGCAACTGGTCTGGGGCGGTCCACCATTGGAGAGCGTCCCACATCTTCTGGGTCAGAGTGATCAGCTGGTCAAAATGACTGTGGTGCAGAGTCCACTGAGCGGCCAGCTCCCATTGGAGGGGGCACATGTACAACCGGGCCCAATGTACCACTGAGGTGCACGCCGCCATGTAACCCAGAAGGTGCAGAAAGTCCTGGTCAGGGCGCAATTCCCAACCAGAAATGATTGGGCAAAGGAGGAAAGAACCTCCACCCTGTCCGCCTGGAGCAGAGCTCTGGCTTGACAAGAGTCGAGCTCTGCCCCAGTGAAGCCCATTACCTAAGAAGGCACGAGTTCCGACTTGGCCACGTTGATCAGGAGGCAAAGTTGGGAGCAGGTCTGGAGGGCTAGGTCCCTGGACCGCTCCACCTCCTATTTTGAGAAACCTGCTAGGAGCCAGTCATCGAGGTAGGGATAAATCCTGCCCCCCGATGCCTGAGCTGGGCCACCACCACTGCAATGCATTTGGTGAAGATCCGTGGGGCCGATGACAGGCCAAACGGATGGCTCGGAACTCATACAGGGTTCCTTTGACCCTGAAGCGGAGGAACCACTGATGGGATGGACAGATTGGGATGTGAAAGAATGCGTCCTGCAGATCCAGTGACCAGAACCACATGTTTCGCTCCAAGGATGGTATGATCTGGGACAGGGTGACCATCCAAAAGGTGCATGACCCAAGATATTGATTCAGGTTGTGCAGATCTAGAATGGGGTGCCAGCCCCCCCCCTTCCGCTTGGGCACCAGGAAGTACCTGGAGACAAAGCCTGGGTCTGCTGGAGGATCCTCCACTGGAGCTACTGCATCTCTGAGGAGGAGTTGAGCAATGTTGTCTCAGAGAGCCAACTGGGTCTGAGCGGATACTCTTTCCTCCCGAGGGGCATGGGCTCAGCTTGGGGAGTACTGCTCAAATTCTAGAGGCAGTCCCCGACTGACCACTTCAAGGACTCACCTGTCCGAAGTGACAATGTACCAGGTGGAAAGGAAGTGGCAGAGCCAGCCCCCCACAGGAGGACCCAAAGCTGAGGTGATGGGAAAGGGGATGATAGCACCCGCCCTGTCACTAAGCAAGCTTAGAGGAAGAGGCTCCAGGACCTGAACCTCGGCCTCCTTTATAGGCCTGTTGGGGTCTGGGCTCGGGCCGGGGGCGTCAAACCTGAGCCTAATGCTGTTGCTGTTGTCCACCTTGAAAGGAGGACTGCTGAGCCACAGGGAAAGAATGCCAAAAGGGCTTCTTCTTTTTCTTCTGCTGGTTCTTGCCTGAAGAACTCTTGGCAGAAGTGGCATCCAAGGTGGCACTGGACTGCTCAATGTGCTGAAGGTGACTGACCACTCCTGGGCTGAACAAGTCGGTCCCAAGGAATGGCACGTCAGCTAGTTTATGCTGGGTATCCGCCGGAAAGGAAGAAAGCCTCAGCCAAACCCTGCGATTAGAGGCAACTGCAGCGGCCATCGAGCGGGCACAAGAATCCCCAATGTCCAGGGCCATCTGAAGCTGCTGTTTGGCAACAGCTTGGCCCTGGTTCTGGACCTGCTTGACTGTGGTCTGCATGTCCATGGGGAGATGTGGGAGGACTTCATCCAGCGACCCTAAAACGGCGTGACAGAAGTGTGTCATGATGACGGCCGAACTTGCCTGACGAAGGCCCAAGGAGGAAGCCGCACAGACCTTCCTGGCTGAATGGTCCAAAAGCTTGGACTCTTTATCAGGAGGTCGGTCAGTGTTGACAGAACTGCCAGTACGCCTGAACACAGAGGCGGTCAACCAGGCTCTCAGCCGAAGGGTGCTCTGTGAACCCCGCAAGGGACTCCATGGGCACTGCATACTTGCAGGCCATGCAGGCAGATGGAGCTGGAGAAGAGGCAGGACACTGCCAAAGTTCTAGGGGCCTCAGCCACAGGCATGGCCTCTGTCGGGGTATCCCCTCTCTTAAGGCTGTCCATAAGAGGGTACTCCGCCTTTTTCTGGATGGGCTCCAGGGGCATTCCTATAAATTCAGAGATTAGGCGAAGAATCCCTTGAAAAGATGAGGGACCTTCCTCTGTCTCTAAGCCAATGGTCGATTCGTCATCTCCTGAATGAGAATGCAAGCCAGTGATGTCTGAATCCGAGGAATCTGGGTATAATGGCCGACTCCCAGGTCACTTTCGACCAACTGAGGGCAGTCCGGAGTGACCGTGACCAACTACCGCCAGGGAAGCCCGGTGTCTGGTCTATCTTCCTTGGAAGGGGCCCCTGCCACAGGCTGTTTGGGTGGTGGTTCCACCACAATTGGTGGAGAGACCGTTTTTGGATGAACTGGTGGTTTTTCCAGCTCCACGGGTGGGGGAACCGATTTGATTGGCTCAGAAGGAGTTGGCTTTGGCCTAGGAGGCCAAAGCCAGGTAATAGCTGGTGTAGAAGCCGGAGTGGGCCTGTGCCCAGTCAAATGAGCTGTTGCCACATGAGGTCCTCGTAGCGCTGACAGAGTTTCTGCCGGAGCCTCTCCTCATCCGAGGAGGACGAGGACGACTGATGGCCTTGCCTCTTTTTACAGCGCTTATGGCTCTTCCTCGGCCTGTCGGTCGAGGGGGTCTGAGATCTCGATCGAGATCCCATTCACTGTTCGCTGATGACACAAAGCTCTGTAACAGAGTAGACACACCAGAGGGTGTAGACAGAATGAGAAGGGACCTGCAGAAACTTGAAGAATGGTCAGGGGTTTGGCAGTTGAAATTCAATGCAAGGAAGTGCAAGATAATGCATATGGGGCACAAAAACCCTGGCACAATATATCAGTTGGGGGGTGAGGATATAGCATGCACCAAGCAGGAAAAGGATCTTGGAGTTATCATCTCTGATGACCTCAAGGCAGGGAAACAGTGTGACAAGGCAGCAGGTAAAGCTAATAGGATGCTGGGATGTATAGGCAGGGGCATCACCAGCAGGAAAAGGGAGGTCATAATTCCACTATACAAGACACTAGTGAGGCCGCACCTGGAGTACACTGTGCAGTTCTGGAGACCTTACCTACGTAAGGACATAGACAGGGTAGAGAAGGTTCAGAGGAGGGCAACAAAGATGGTGCATGGATTGCATCACAAGTCCCTGAGGACAGGTTGAAGGCACTGAACATGTACTCCCTGGAGGAAGGGAGGGAGAGAGGGGATATGATAGAGACATACAAGTATCTTACAGGGAGGAACAGGGTGCAGGAATACACTATTTTTAAGTGAAAAAGATGTTCCAGGACTAGAGGGCATGGGATGAAGTTGGAGGAAGGACGATTCAGAGGAAATGTGAGGAAGAATTTCTTCACAGAACGGGTGGTGGACAAGTGGAACACCCTGCCAGAGGAAGTGGTGGGGGCTGAAACAATCACGGGATTTAAGAATGCATGGGATAGACATAAAGGAATTCTGGAGGTCAGGGGTAAGGGGCAAACAGACTTCCTGGAAAACATAAACTGAACTTACAAACTTAAATGGGCAGACTGGGTGGGCCATAGGCCCTTATCTGCCGACACTGTCTATGTATCTATGTATCGGGCAGGCTGACTCAGTCACTTGGGAGACACAGGCGGAACTGGTGATTTCCTGGGATCAGGGACCACATCTTTGATTGGAGTCCCAGCAGGCTGGGTCTCGACATCTGGAAAGACCAGATTAGGGGTTCGATCGAGGGAATCCTCGACCGGAGTCGGCAATATCAGATCAATAGGCTCGATCACGATTTTGACCTCATCGACAGATAATTCAGTCGACTGACCAGACGGCAAGGCTGAAAAGCCAGCGGCCGAGGACGCGATCTTGACCAAAGTCGAGACCACATGCTCCTGGGACCAAGATTTCTCCTGCTCCCAAGAACGTCTCCGTCGAGACAAAGATGCTTCCGGATCCTTCTCCAACTTACGGGATCGAGAGGAATGCAAGCCCGCAGGTGCCTCTCCCTTGGTTGGGAGAGACTGGCACAACTCTCAGAAGGAACCCGAGAAGGTGGAGCCCAGGTTGAGCGGAACGAAGAGGCTCCAAGAGGAATCTGCAGCACAAGCCGCTTCCTCCTCGAACGCTTGCATGCGTTCCAACTGCTCAGTGGATCCCGCAGCCGTGGAAACCGCCTACCGAGCCTCCTTGGATTTCACTGTCGGGTTTCTCTTCTCCGGCCTCCCCAGCTTCAGGCATGCGAGATGCTCGTCGAGGACGCTGGAATGAAAAGGAAGACACAGATTGCATTTCGAGGTTTCATGGTCAACACTGAGGCAATAGATGCACGCAGTGTGGGGATCAGTGTGCAACATCTTCTGGCCGCAAGGGCACCGACGAAATCCAGGGGAAGTCTTGTCTTCCATGATCGAAGTGGCAAACTTGGCGATCGCTAACGCGAACAATGCAAATTTTTGGTAAAACCAAAGGTTTGAAAGCTAGGGCCTACGAAATGTGTGAGCACGAGGGAGGCAACCTGACTTTTCCAGCGGAAAGGAAGATCTGGCGTCATGGGGCGGAGTCGAGGTATATACCACCCAGGTGGGTGGGAGGAGCCAGCTTGAAGACTTCCGGTCCAACTTAAAGTGGAAGGGGACATGCCAATGAGTGTGGATTAACAACATATTCACGCTCCTAGAAAGCCAGTTTCAGTGAACCGCTACTGATGATGTCATTACCAGAACTCATAGCCTAGTCCTCCATGTTAGCAACCTTATAGGACTTACTTCTCCAAAGTTTAAGAAACTGCAGTTGTAGTACTCATTTGAAAAAAAATGACACAGACTTCAGTGCAGTGCATATGTTTCTTTAATGTTCAGATGCATGGTGCTGTACTTTAGAAAGTGATGGGGGAGGGGGGATTTTGGAATACAGCACTTGACAAAGTTATGGAATGTCAAGGTGGTGGCACAATTTCAGAATGCTGGGTGGGACATGCAATCTCAAAATGTGGTGGGGACACTCAATCTTGGAAAGCAAGAGGGACACACATCTAGCAACTTAGTGGGGACTGTTTTGTGTTATACAATGGCAAGGAAAGTTCCTGTATTCTGATTGATCAGTGGGTGCCTGAGACAGTGATATTATTACACAATAACATCACTGTATGGATTTATTGGACCACTTGGACCTTTTGGGCCATTTGATTTAATCGCTTTTTTTCCTTCAGAAACACAAAAAATCTACTAAAACATTTTAAATTTTTTGTTTATTTTGTATAACAGCGAGCCATTGTATGATTGCAATAAGGAACTCCAAGGTGTGTGTTATTGTGTAATACTGTCACTCCTGAGGTGGTGGAAGCACTTGGCTTAGTCTGGGTGCTTCAGCCCACCCAAGTGGCGGTGTTACGCCATACTTGTCATGCTATATTGCTTAAATATACTGTAGTCTCGGATGGAATGTGACAGGGCACACCATTTTATTCTGAAACTGCTTGTCCCTGCCACATTACCCACCATATTTTAAAACTGTGTATCCTGATCCCTACCACATCCCAACATTGTGGGTCCCTGTGACATTCTGACATATTTCAAAAGTGCACATTTCTGCCACATTCCAAAACTGCATGTCCCCACCACATTCCAAAGTTGTATGTCAATGCCGCAATCTGAAACTGTGTCACAGCCACATTCTGAAAATTGTGCATCCCCACCACATTCCAAAATTGCATGTTACTGCCACATTCTGAAATTGCATACCCCCCACATTCTAAAATTATGCATCCCTGCCACATTCTGAAACTGTGTCACCGCTACATTCCAAAACGTGTCCCAGCCACATTCTGAAAATTGTACCTTCACGCCACATTCTGAAAGTGTGTGCCACTGCCACATTCCAAAAATGCCCATCTTCACCACATTTTGAAAAAGTGCATCCTCACTATATTCCAAAACTGCGCATCCCCATCACATGCTGAAAATGAGCATCCCTACCATATTCCAAACTTAAGAGATCCAAAACCAGCTCTCGTGCTCAGGTGGAACCAGAGGGTTGCAACTAGGTTGGCAGCTAACCCAAGCAACAAGACAAGTCCAAAAACAGTTGCACTTCCAAAGAATACCAGATCAGGCTTGTTCATGTGAAAACACATATAAATGTTATTAGCTCAAACAGTTCATGAGCACGTGAGCCACTGCCAGTCACTCAAATGGTTTACAACCCCATTGTTGTAAAGCATTTGGGTGACTAGCAGCGGCTCACATGCTTATGAGCTGTTTGCTCTAATAAAATCTGTATTTCCACATAAATGAGCCTGATCTTGTATTCTTTGGAAGTGCAACTGTTTTTGGACTTGTCATATTCCAAACTTGCATGACCAAGCCCCATTGTAAAATTGCATATCCAGGCTGCCCTCCGAAATTGTGCATGCCTGTCACATTCCAAAACTATGTGCAACAGTCCCATTCCAAAAATGCATTTCCTCGCCATGCTCCAAAATAATGCGTCCCACCACATTCCCAAAATGTGCATCCCTGCCACATTCTGATACTGCATGTAACCAAAACATTTTGAAACTGCGCATCCTCGCCACACTCCAAGATTCTGGCTCCATGCCACATTGTGACACTGCATGCTACCACCACAATCTGAAATTATGCATCCCAACCACATTCTGAAATTGTGCATCACCACCACATGCCGAAATGATGCATCCATGACACATTATGAAATTGCATAGTCTGCCACATTCTGCAACTATGTGTCTGCTGCATTTCAAAATTGCGTATTCTACAACTATGTGTCTCCAACATTTCAAAACTGCATATCTGCCACATTCTAAACATTTATGACACCACAACATTTTGAATTTTAGTATCACTGCTGTGTTAGCATCACTGCTTTGTGGTGATGAACACAACAAAAATAAAACTGGTTTAAATAATTTTATTTCCTTGGCTTTACACAATTCGCTAGGCAACGTTTCATGGCTATCACCACTTCATCAGACCCGCTGTGTTCATTCAGCCATTGCCCAAGAAACTTGACGATTCGGACAACTTTCAATGTGGAGGGCTGGCCCGGCGGCGCAGCGGTGGGATTTCCGCTTGCGACGCCGGCGACCCGGGTTCAGGAACGAATCCGGATCGTCGGAGGGCCGGCTGGGGGGAGTAGGATTGAGCACCCGCTGGGCAGCTCTCCTTCTCCGGGGGGAAGGTGTGGGTAGTGATCGGTGCGTTGGGGACCCCTGGCGGAGGCTGGGAGTTCCCACGCAAGCCGATGCTTGACAACTCATAGGAGGCGGGGCGGATGGTGACATCATGGCACAATCCCGCCTCCCCAGAAAAGCGGAAAATGGAGGAGCTGCCTGCGCCGCGAATGAAGCTCGCTTGGCGGCCTCAGTATGCTCCCCAGGCCAGGCCCCTGACCTAATCCAGTGCCTCGGCATATGCGGTGTCATGAGCCCCACCGTGGGGGGCAAACCACGGTATCCAGGGCTGTGGCTGATTTGGTGCAGAGGCCGTGACCCGTGCCGAGGCGGATAGTAAAGCGGCAGGTAGCTCGGGGAGTAAAAAGCAAAATTAAAAAAAAAAAAAACTTTCAATGTGGAACCAGGGCATAGTAAAATTTGTATTGTGGGGAGTGGAGTGGGGTTTGGGGAGGGGGGTCCACTTAAAAACATAATGTAGGTTTTTATCCTATGCAGAAGTAGCTAGAAGTAGCTTTGTTGGTGCTTCGGGAACTGGCATAAATTACAGTGCCGTCCACATATAGGTGGATGTTGATATAATTTGTACAGATGGAAGTCAGGTCATTTACAAACTAACTGAAGTGTGGGGGTACAAATATGGCGCTTTGAGTGGTGCCAAAATGCACTCAGCAGGTCAGGCCCTCTGCTCCCACAGTGCCAACCTCCGAGCGCAATAATGTGAACAGGTAACAGACAGAGTAAACCTCCTGTCTGCTTGTGGGTCCGAATCAACTTTAGTCTCAAGTTCTGGGGGGATTCAAACTGAGAACCTTATGCTAGCATACCCAAGTGTACAGGCTCAGGTAATCTTCTCTTCGGTGGGATGCAAGATATCTTTCGCCTAACGGCACCTAACCAGGTGTCCAAAATGAACCCTTTGAAACTCTATAAAAGACCTTAGGTATATTCTTACCTTTTCCCAGTTTAGTAACTCCATCAAGCTTATGAACAGTTTTTGTCAGTCTTAACCCTCTACACGTCACATGCGAAAAGAACTTCGAAGACACACCCAGGCAGTCTTTCAAAATAATATATTTACTAAAATGGATAAAAATATGTAAAATGTAAACACAGAACACTATATCACAGAGCATACGATCACGTAAAAGAAAGCAAAGAAAACTACAAACTCCTACCAGCATACCGTTAGACTTTTTCTATCTAATGTATTACCTCTATACAGAGCTTATAGTTAGATGTTGTTTCTTAAGAGCCTAAAAAGATGTGCCACTCAGTTCAAACACAGAATACAGTTTAAAAGTCTGTGTTTCCACACCCCTTCTATGATGTCATCTAGCTTCTCCTTTTAGAATATAAAAAATATACAAACGATGATCTTCCTGCCAGGAGATATTTTAAATACTGTGACTTCAGCAAAAACTAATTTCCCAAATTATGACAGTCTTTAATCAAGCCTTTCCTTTGGTCTTGTGTGGTTTCCTGTTCCCAAGGCAGGTCAAAGATTTTACAACTTTTCACACCATGCTGGGATAACATGTTTTTCCTCTAAGACATCATAAAAGTTTACAAGCCCTATATCCTGGCAGCTGGATCAGTTCTAATTAAGATAGAAAAACAGGAGACCCTTAATTAAGTCTCTCTCTAGTCTTTTAATGACCTCCTGGTTTCAGGTTAATATATCCTGTAGCTTTCTTTGAAACCTGGGGGGGGGGGGCACAGCTGTCTTATGTGAGACAATCACACACTACATTTCTATATTACAAATATCATAGAACAATCATAACCAGCTGGCCAAGCATCACACTAAGGTTCAGAGATCTTGTGTTGATGTTTCACTGTTTATTCCGACTGTCTACAATCTATTGGTCAAAAACACGTCAAACCAAGAAAAAGCAGTTTGTGAGAGTTCGAGTTGATGTAATTTGTAAAGGAGGATGATTTTGTCTACAATGTAGAATACCTTGGTGAGACTGATGAAGATGGCTCCTGAGCCTTTGTCAAAGGTGGAGGATAGGTCATTCATAAAAATTTCATTTATCTACTGTACATAATTCATTTCAAAGCAAGTTTTTTCTCCTACTAAACAGTGGCAAAATGACCCCCCCCCCGTTGTTATACAAAGAAGTATGCCAATAATTATTTATATTAATTGCAAAAAGAAAAAGAAAAACTACATTAACGCATCAGTTAAGTTTGAATATTAGCACCACAAAAGAAAGGCAATGTGAAGTTAGGGAAAAACTAAACTGTCATTAAAAATACCACTAACAGCTTAATCTGGTTCAATTTCAGTTGGCTACATTCTGTATTTCCCCCTCCCCCCAGCATGAAGCTGAAAACAGACAGCATTGCCTAGCCCACCTTTCCAGGTAAAAGGGACAGACATTTTTTTGTCCCGTTATCGCAAAAGTGCTTGCACTCCCTGCAGCCTTCTTAATGTCCCTAAAATATTAATACCTTTATTTATTTATTTATAGCATTTTGGTAACCGGGTGAACCCACTGAGACCAGAGGTCCCTTTTTCAGGGGTGACCCAGAATTAGTTACATACATAGCCGGGGCTACCTGGGCCAGCTGTCCACACCACCACTGCTCACCGCCAAGGAACCCTCCTCTTGCTGGTAAGCTCCCAGGCTGAACTGGGAAGTGCTGAAAGGCTCCCATTGGCTGCTGCCTGTTGCTTCCATCTCCTGTTGGACTGTTGTGCTCCGCGTAGCCACTGATTGGCCCTGCAATCTTGACTGATTCAAACTGTTTTGCTGGGCTCTGTGCCCATAGACTTCAGTGGGTTTCGGAAGAAAATTTTCATCCACCCTCCCTTCCCCACCTCCTACCTTAATTAAACAGGCCTTAGCTCCGCCCACTTCTGCCTAGGGAACCACCCTTTTGTTTCCTATTGGATACTCTCTCTCTCCTGCCCACTCTCCCTCCTCCCTGCTCCTCCCCCCTCCTCCTCTGCTAATCAACTCAGTCCCCTCACTGCCCCTGCCTCCTTTCTGTGCCTGACACCCTCCTTATATCTCCTAGTGCAAGTCACTCTGTGACTGACCAACCCTCCCTTTGGCATTCTGTAGCTCCCCTGCACCCTTTCACTCCTGAACTCTATTCTAGAGCTGCTACCTCCTGTCTCCCTGTCTCGTTACACTCTTTAATGCCCCCCGACTACCTCTCTGCTACATCCTCCTCTTTTGCTACTGCCCTTGTCTCCTCACTGCCCCACGCTCTGCCCTTTCTCCCTCAGCCACCTGCTTACCTAGTTCCCCTTGCCCCTTCAAGCCTCCACCTCATTGCCTACCACCTGCCACTTTCACTAGCTGCCTCCCACCTACCCAGCACCTGTGCCTGCTCCCCCCCAATTCACACTGAATCATGTATGACACCGGTACTCTGTACCCCTTTCTCCTCACCTTATTTGCCCTCTTCCCGCTCCTACATCCCCTCTGCTCATGTTTCCCCACTGTCCCAAACATCTACCAACTCACGCTCTCTCACCCCCTCCATGGTACCCTCCCTCAGGATCTCATGTTCCCGCCTTGGGCATCTCCAATCACTATGATATGGCCCTCTCCCCCAAATGGCCGTTGGGTACTTCCCCTGTCCACCGCTACTACTGCCACGCTTTACCCACGGCTCTACCCGTTTACTTGCCCTGGTGAATCTCGGAGTTCTCTGGCCCAAAAAAACAGGTGCCAGTCATGGGTATCTCACACCAGTACTCTAAACGTATACTTCTTCTCCTGCTATTGTCGGGAAACATTCATCCCAATCCCGGACCAGCCCCTACAATAAGAACATCTCAGACCAATCAACCAGGATCCCTCTCAATAATCTCACTTAACATATGCAGTCTTCTTCACAACATTGACGCCCTTCAAACTTTTGCCTGCCAACATAACCCAGACATACTAGCAGTCATAGGAACCTGGCTCTCACCTTCGGTTCTGACCATGCTATCACCCTCCCTGGGTATAATGTCTACTGGCTTGATCGAACATCAAAAAGAGGTGGTGGCTGCGCCCTGTACCTTAAGGACACGATCCGGGGGCACCTCATCAACTTAACCCCCCAAACCACCACTGCACATATTCTTCCTGTCGAGATCCTTCTCGGTGCACACAATAAAGCCATCGCAGTTGTCACAGTCTACATTCCACCAAGAGAGCAAGGTAATGGGCTTAACGCAGTCCTGGAGTTTACCAAACCTCTCTCACCTGATTCAGAAACCATCCTCCTCGGTGACTAATATTAACTGGCCTGCTGCAGAGGCAGGGGCATACAGTGACTTGATAGCGGCAGCAAACCTTTCTCAGATGGTTAGCTCCCCACCCAGGACAAACTATAAAACGGGTACCAGCACCCTTCTGGACTGGATCATAACAAGCCATCCTGCCAGGATCACAAACACCACTGTCCTCCCTGACACACTTAGTGACCACTCCACTGTCATCTGCTACTGGTCCAATAAATTCATCAAGCCACCCCCCAAAAAAAAACATTACTAGCCAGGTTCTACCTAAAGGCAAGCTACCTCATCTCAAAACCTTCCATCGTCAACAGGATTGGTCCCCAATTCTCACTGCAACCAATGTGAACACCGCACTGGAACACTTCATCAGGATCTTCAACCAAGCATGCAACATATTTGCACCCTTCAAGAAGCATAAGTCCAAAGCCCTATGTAACCCCTGGCTCACCGGAGACCTACTTAGACAACTAAAATCTCAAGACCACCTTTGGGAGATTGCCAGAAACACCGGGAGACAAGTTGATATTACTAACTATAAGCATTGCAGAATAACTGCACCAAATATATCCAGGATACGAAGACCACCTATTTCCATAATGCTCTCACTAACTCATGGGGCAACAGTAGGGACTTCTGGAACAACATTAAAGAAGTCACTGGGAAGCAATCTAAATCACCCCCGTCAGTACTCAGTATAAATGGTGAAACTACACTTGACCAGAAACTCATTGCTGATACATTCAATGACACCTTCATGGACCTCAGTGCTGTACTCCCTCAGGGTTTTTTCGATGCGGTGGTTCCCCCTGCCCTCCAGCCACCCTCCCTTCTACTTTAAAGCAGTAAAAATGCATCAAGTCTGCAGCTACGTTACCAAAGCCATTTGCAACTCTACAGCCACCAGTGACTCCTCTGACCTCAAACTGCTATCACTCACACTTGAAGAAGTACTCTGACCACTGACCAGGATTTTCAACCTCTCCCTCAGCCTCAGCCAGTTCCCTGACTTATGGAAATCTGCCACGTGGCCCCAATTCATAAAGTGGTGACAAAGCAACTACTGAGAATTACCGTCCTATTTCCATCCCTACCTCCACTCCAAGGCCCTAGAGCGGATTGTGTCAGATCAGCTCACCAACTTCCCAGACAATCACAACATCCTAAGTAAGGAGCAACATGGCTTTAGAAAAGGTCATAGCACCTCCACGGCGCTACTTGAATTCACTGGTGCAATCCATCACTCACTCAATAACAGTCATCTTACTGGGTCCACCTTCATCGACTTAACTAAAGCCTTTGATACCGTCAACCACAATCACCTACTTGTCCAGCTTCAACTAGCAGGGCTCTCACCTAACTCAGTGAACTGGTTCAAAAGCTACTTAGACAACCGCTCCCAGAGAGTGAGAATTGCTGGCACACTCTCAGACCAAAGACCAGTCTGGTCCGGTGTCCCACAGGGTTCAATCTTGGGCCCCCTCCTTTTCAGCCTTTTTCTTTACTCACTGCCAGAATCCTGCCCTAAACAGATCCTACTCTGCGCAGATGATGCTGTCATCCTGGCATCCCACCATGATCCAGTCCATCTATAAGGTAACCTCCAACAGGCCTTCTCTGCAGTCGAAAACTGGTTCACAAAACACAGACTTATACTTAACCAGAAAAAAACAAAGACCATGATCTTCTGCAGCTCCCAAAACAAACACAAACAATATCAGCTCTCCATTAAAACCAAGCAAGGAATCACCCTCGAACAAGTTCATACCTTCAAATACCTCGGCCTCATCCTCGACTGTAATCTCTCCTATGTCCCACACACCAATAATGTGGCAAAAGTAGCCAACACCAGGATGGGCCTACTATTCAGACACAGAAAACATCTAACCCCAGAAGCTCTGTCCACAGCTGTCCAGAGCCCCATCATCAGCATCACTTACTACGGTCTCATTATCTATGGATTTGCCACAACCTCATCTCTCAGGCGTGTTTCGACTTCCCGCAATCAAGCCTGCCAACTTGTTACTGGTTCCCACCATCTCAGCCACACCTGCGACCTCTACTCCAAAACAGGCTAGCTGCAACTGAACAACCGTATCAAATACCAAACCTGCATCACTGCTAAGAAAATCATGATGGGAAAGGCACCACCAGGAGTCAGCACCCTCCTCAAACCCAAAATCACCAACCGCAACACCAGGAGCTCTAAGCCCCAAATCCTTCAAATCCCCTGCTGCCGCACGTCCCAAGGCCAAAAGTCGTTTGCACACAGGGCTCCAAGTTGGCTGAATGAGCTCTCTAGTGACACTTCATCTACAGCAACGCTTGGAGCGTTCAAAAAAAAAGCTCTGCCATCACTGGCACCTCCACCTGTGCTTGCACCCCATAACATCTTCATTCCCTACGCTGCTTCTGACCTTATAGGTGTCAGTTTCTACCCTCTCTTCTTGCACTTACCTGTCCAATGCAACTTCTAATGCACTTACCTTGTGTCTGTCCTGACAAGGCCCCTCGGCTGCCTCACCCTGACCCTCTACACCTATGCTTTCCCCTACCCTCAGCCCACTCCCCTTCTTGCCCTCTTCTTCCTATTGTTTCTTGAGTTACTCATCGCTCAGTCTGATTTTGTCAAGCAAAGTTACTGTCTAAAACCATGTACCTGTAACTGTTTTATGTTTCACTGTCTGTTACCCTGTAACCAGCATGACGTGGAACCTTTGTAAAAGAGCCTTGGCTCAAAGGTACTTTGTAATCCTAGACACAAATAAAAACAAAAAAACAACAGTATATATAGTATAACAGTTTACAACAATCAAGAACAGAGGAACACATCAGAGATGGACACATAGTTACAGCATAATCACAGTATTAATTAGTCACAAAGGAAAGTCATACAGTAATTAATGACATTGATCAGAGGGAAGCAATCAGATGCTGAAGTAGCTAGGGCATGGTGTAGACAATAGACATAAAAATAAATAATCCAGATCATCATTTCCTTAAGGTCTCATGTTACTTTAAAACCATAATAGTTCAGTTAGAATAGGAACCAGTACACAGTAGCACACCTCGATGGGAAGGGTAGTGGTTCAACAATAGCAACTGCAGTGGCAGCGTTCTAGCATGTACACTTTAGACCAGCCTTGAACCCTTTTAGAATTGATTTATGTCTGTTCCTTGCATTCTTGAATGCCCCCACTACCTCCTCAGGAAGGCTGTTTCATGCATCCACCACCCTCTCTGTGAAAAAATACTTTCTAACGTTGCCCCTGAGCCATCCCCCCTCTATCTTCAAATTGTGCCCCCTTGTTCTTGCACATCTCTTTTTCTGAAACATGCTACACTCCTGGACTTTGTTGATTCCCTTGAGGTACTTAAAAGTTTATATCATGTTCCCCCTCTCCATCCTTTCCTCTAGGGTACACTTATTAAGCTCTTTTAGTCTCTCTTCGTATGGCTTCTGGTGCAGACCCTGCACCATTTTAGTTGCCCTCCTCTGAACTGCCTCCATCCTGTCTATATCCTTGTGGAGATGGGGGGGTCTCCAGAACTGCACGCAGTACTCCAGACAGGGTCTCACCAACTGTCTTTACAGAGGGATGACAACCACCTGTTTTCTACTGGCCCATGAATAAAAAACAGATATTTATGTGAAGATCTGCTGATCTTATTGGTAATACAGACATACTGAATTTGTATGTGTGTAAAAATGATTATGTTTGTATTATGAGAATTGTATTTATATAATGACATAAGGCATCGGAGGATCTCACTGGAAATGAACTTTGACTAAATTAAACATAGAAACATAGAATTTGACAGCAGATAAGGACCGCTTGGCCCACCCAGTCTGCCCATTTCCCTACCTACTGAATAAGCTGCAGAGCCTAGTTAACCAGCAGCCTACTTCTTCCTACCCCCACCCCCCAGAATTGCCTTATGACTATCCCATGCATGCTTGAATTCCACCACTGATTCTGACTCCACAACCTCCTCCGGAAGGCCATTCCATGCATCCACAACCCTCTCTGTGAAAAAATACTTCCTTAAATTACCTCTGAGCCGCCCCCCCTCTATCTTCAAATTGTGCCCTCTTGTTCTTGTACACCTCTTTTTTTGAAAAGATGCTACCCTCTTGGACTTTGTTGATTCCCTTGAGGTACTTGAAATTGAGTATTCTGTTCATATTTTCTGCATGAATAAAACTTTTACTACTGCTTACCAGATCTGATATTCATGTCCTTCCTGTTCTACATTTCATGGTTCAACAATCCCCCCCCCTTTTATATGGCAGTAATTTCTGATTGACTGTTGCCAGGGAAAAGTGTACACTGAGGCCTTAAGGGCCTCCTGATTATCTACCCATAGCAAAGGCAAATTGTAATTTCTGGGCCTTTCCCGAAGTCCTGTACAGCTTGAGAGTCACAAATATTGCACTCTCCATGCCTTCAGGGTCAATCTTTAATTTCTGTCTACCACCTCTGTCCCTCAAGGGGGCATATGGCCATCTTCAAGTAACACCTGGCACTTACGCTGTGCTGGATAGTTTACTTAATGCCCATTTGCCCTCCAATAGGATTGAGCAGATGTGACAGCATCCATGAGAACTGTCACCACTCTGATTCTGTGCATGGCTCCCCTTTATGTGCTTCTTGCCACATGATTTTTTTTTTTTTTGGTTTCGTTTTCTCTGGTTCCTCACTATGGGCTCAAGCTTCATTCCTGATCCCCCACCTGCGGCTCAGGCCACAATGATCACTGTATGTGAGGCACTGAGGAAAAAAAACATGCGGCCTCTGTTGCTACCCAGTTTCTTTTGCAGTCCATTGGGAATGGAAGAAGTATGCTGTGTGGCTGAGAGTCACAAAGATTTGCATGTAACGGCAGCTCGGGAGAGACGAGGTGTGCTCCTAGGCAGGGAACCAAATAATATGAGCCCATTTGTGGAAGTCAGTTACAGAAGTACCACTCCCAAGTCCCTTACACCAGCAAACAGTAGTTATTTTAACCTAACCCTCGTTTCAAAATGAAACAATTAACATTTTTCTGGAAAAGTGCTACCGCTTTGACAAAACTGCGAACCAATTACAATAATTCTGGATCAGCCCTGAAATGGAGTATGTACATATATTAATTTTATTTATTTCAGGTTTTTGGCCAATAAAGACCCACTGAATGGAAGCTTATTTCCAGTTGTGACACAGGAGCAAAGGGAGGTTAAATAAATGACTTGCTCGAGGTCACACAGTATGCAAGTAATGGTTGTGGAACTCATCCCCAGGATTGCAGGATCTCCAGATGCACGGCCTGGTGTTCTACCCCTTCAGTTATTCTGCTTCCCCTATACATATACATGTAGATGATGATAAAAGCAATGGGCTCTATTCACAAAAATGCAGGTTGTACGTGTGATTCACATGTATAGAGCTTATACAGCTCCGCATCCCGGGATAGGCATGCACCAGCCAGTATTCACCATCGCCAGCTGCCTGCCCATGCCCCTGCTCCCCTGCATGCAGCTGTGCGAGAGTGGATTGTGGGACTCAGGCGGGCATCCAATCAGATGCCTGTTTTGGATTCCCTGCTGTGCATGTGCAGGGGATCCTGGGAAGGTACGGACCCTGGCAAACTGACACCAATGGGTGAATGCCTGAATGACAGCCCCCAGCCCTCCCTGGCAGCCTTGTGAACTGGGGCAGCAGTGTGGTGGGGGTTCCCAATGCCACTACAGCCAGTGAGCATCTGTTGGGGGGCACGTAAAAGTTATGATAGGGCCCCCCCTCACGTAATTTCCACCCCCCCAGGTCTGGCACTCCGCACCTTAGTGAATGGTGTGGAGTGTGGGCACACCCCTAGCATGCCCCTGGACAGCCTGTGGCAAGTAGCTGTGCAGGCAGCTGGGGGATTATATGTGCAAAGGGCTTTCACACCTGCCATGAATGCCACCAGGGGGCTGCTGCCGCACTGCTGCTGTGTGGCATACCAATTTAGGGTTGCCCACAAGCCTCAGTTACCCAGTGTGTAGGCATTCCACACATTTGCTTTTTTTTTTTTATTTGCTTTTTTCTGACTCTGTCTGACTGGTGACATCGGTCTTGGTCCCTGCACTCAACCCCCATCACCTCTGACCTACCTTGACTCCCAGGCACCCTGGCTTGCCCTCCCAGGGTGGAGCACTGGTGGGGCCCCGATGGAGACTCAGTCAGTACTTAGGAGTGAGGATTTACGGTTGGCAGTGTGGGGCCTGCAGCACGGGATGGACAGCAAGGAGTGCAATCAGATTATTTTTCATCTTTTGTACCCCAGGGAGGCACAACGTGCAATGGCGTGATGGTGCATACACCGCCTTCTGGCACTCTCCCAGCACTGCCTGGCTCTGGCCATCGGACACCTGGCCTCCACCAGGGGTCAGTCGAACTCAGCAGCTTCCCCACCCTCCCTCTCAGATGGAGGAGCAGTCCAGAGTGGGGCCTTCGATCCTCCTCCCAGGCAGGCCCTCCAATGACTGAGCTCATTACTGAACTCTTGTCACTGGCGTCGTGAGCGGAATCCCTACCGCTGGCCAACGGGCTGGCTGATCTGCACATTTGTGAAGAGACCCCAATAATAATAGACTATTTTACTGCAACACTCTGAAGTTTAGAGGGCATTCCATTAACATCAATAAAGAAGCTTACTCATAGTCATGTCTGAAGTTTATCCACAAATATACATTCAGTAACTTTGCCTGTTTATGAAAGCTAGATAGAGAGTTTCAGTCGTATTAAGACAGATTAGGTTTTCAAAATTCCATAGGGCCATAGTATTACAAGCATAAAAATCAGCTTTAGGAATTTGCTGGTTGTACAGGAATCATTTGGCCCTAAGAATGAACCATCAATTCAAGTACATGTCAACAATAACTATCTTCCCTATTCCTTGCTTCCAACCTGCAGCATGGTTATTTAATTAATTAAAAGTTTAACCAGGAAGTACATACTGAGCCGAAAACAGCTCATTTCCAGATGTATCCAGGGGAGAGGGGAGTAGGAGATAGCCAACAATAAGAAATAACAACGCAGAATACAATAATATAGTTTTACAAGCAGAATCATAAATATTATGGGCAGAATAGCAAATGAAAGCATCTAGAAAATAGCACACACTCCAACATATACAGAAAGGGAAAACAGCAGTGCCAGTGGCTCAGCAGGCTGCACACTCGCTTCTGAGGCCAGAAGATCAGAAGGCTGTGGGTTCTATCCTCACAACGGGCACTTGGGTTAAATCCCAGTACTGACACTGTAGTGCAGCATGAGGGGGGTGCTGCACTCCAGAGGTGCTGTCTTTCAGATGAGACATTAAACTGAGGTCCCATCTGCCTGTTCTGGTTGAGGTGGATGTTAAAGATCCCATGGCACTTCTCGAAAAGAGCAGGGGAATTTCCCTGGTGTCCTGGTCAAATTTCCCCCATTCACGAAAAATACCACCAAAAGCTTAATCTGGTTCAATGTTAGTTGGCATCCAGCTGTATCTCCCCTCCCTGGGATGAGGTTGAAAACAGGCAGAATTGTCTAGTCCTCCTTTCCCGGTCAACAAAAAATGGAAATTACGTACCTACCGTAATTCTTGATCTTCTTGGACAAAATCTCCACCACTCATTCACACTGATGGGATCTATGCCGGAGGCGCTAGGACCCAGCGGGAGCAAACTTTTTGCAGGAGGGTCGGTGCCAGAGAAGAGCCGCGAGGAGCGGTGTGGCGAGCCTCAGCTCGTGCAGCAATGACTACCTCGGCGTCGACCCTCCAACCGCCTCAGTACCTTTTTTCCGAGGAGGTGCAGTGTAACTAACCTAGAAGGATAGCCTAACAAAAACCGGACAGAAGATAGTCCGGATGACCCCTATAAGAAGGATCAACAAAGAAGTCTTTACAACCTAAAGATTGAGGGAGTGAAGACCTGCAACAGAGGAGAGCTCGGGGGACGGTGGGTGGGCATGGGAATGAGTGGTGGAGACTTCGTCCAAGAAGATCAAGAATTACGGTAGGTACGTAATTTCCATATCTTCCTGGACATAAAGTCTCCACCACTCAGTCACACTGATGGGATAGTACCGAGCTAATAATCCCCCGAGAGGGCAGCAGGAGAGACCAAGAGCTCACAATTTAGGACAGAAGTCCATTAAGGATGGTTCTTCCACATGAAATATGTCGCCTGGTATGGACATCCAGGGCATAGTGCTTGATGAAAGTATGCACTGAGCTCCAAGTAGCCACACTGCAAATATCTGCAATGGGCACATTGTGGATTTCCGCCAGGGATGCCACGACTGCTCTAGTAGAGTGAGCGTACACTCTGCCCCTCAGCTTAACCTGTGCCATGGAATAACAGTGGCGAAGGCATGTCACCAGCCATGCTGAAATGCATCTGATAGCTACAGGTTGACCCAGCCAGGTCTCGCTGAAGGAAACAAACAGTTGTTGAGCTTTGCAAATTTCTTTTGTTCAATCTAAATAGAAACACAGGGCTCTTTTGACATCCAAAGAATGAAGGGTACGCGCCCCTTCATTTTGGAAGTTCGCAAAGTAAGTAGGTAGTACCAAAGGTTGGTTTAGATGGAATTCTGAAACAACCTTAGGGAGAAACTTAGGATGGGTCCCAAGAACTACTCTGTCCTTATGAAACACAGTATATGGAGGGTCTGTGACCAAGGCATGTATCTCAGAGACTCTGTGGGCTGAGGTAATGGCCACCAGGAAGGCCGTTTTCCAAGTGAGAAATTTCAGCTCGCAGGAAGCTAGAGGCTCGAAAGGCTTTCGAGTGAGCATGTCTAGTACAAGATTAATGTCCCAGGCTGCGATAGGAGGTCTAGTATGCAGAATTCCCTTAAGAAACCTCTTAACGACAGGTAACTGAGCCAGTGACAAGGAAAGTACTGGCTCATGATAAGCTGAAATGGCACAAAGGTGAACTTTGACTGTAGAGTATTGCAGACCTGAATTTGAGAGGTCTAAAAGGTACTCTAGAACTTTATTGGGTGGGCAGGAAAAAGAATTCAAAGAGGATTTTGCACACCAGAGAGAAAAACGCTTCCATTTGGCTGTGTAAGTTTTCCTAGTGGCCGGCTTGCGCGCAGCCAGAAGAATATCTGAAACTCTGCGAGAGACACTGAACCTGTTCACCTCCATCTCTTCAGGAGTCAAGCGTGAAGGTAATGCGATTGGGATGGACCACAGGCCCCTGAGTCAGAAGGTTCGTCTGAAGGGGGAAGCGTTTTCTGAAGGGTTTTCAACATACTGTTGAGTAATGGAAACCGTATTTGTTGAGGCCAGAAGGGAGCAATGAGATAATTTTGTACCCCTGGGACTCGAACTTTAGAAGTACCCTCTGAATTAGAAGGAGAGGCGGAAAGGCGTATAGAAAGCATTTTGTCCACTGCAGCCTGAACACATCCTGACAGAAAATGCCAGGCCCTGGATTTCTGGAGCAGAAGAGAGGCAGTTTTGTGTTGAGTGGGGATGCAAAAAGGTCCAGGTCTGGAGTTCCCCACTCTGCAAATAGTGACTGAACTACAGCTGAGTCGAGAGACCACTCATGAGGATCCATCTCTGTTCTGCTGAGATGGTCTGCCAGCTCGTTCTGCACTCCTGGCAGGTAGACCGCCTGAATTAGAGCCTTGTGCTCCAAGTACCATTCCCACACTCTCATCGCTTTCCTGCATAAAGGGTAAAAGTGAGCACTGCCCTGCTTGTTGATGTAATACATCACTGCTTTGTTGTTCGTTTGAAGGAGAATCTTCTTATGACAGAGAATGTTCTTCAAAGCCCAGACTGCATAAAGGATGGCTCTCATTTCTAAAACATTGATGTGAAGCTGGGACTTGTCCTAAGTCCACGTACCTTGGGTGTGGAGATTCTGATGGTGAGCTCCCCACCCCATCAGGGATGTGACCGTGGTAATAGAGATCTGATGATCCAGAGGAGCAAAGGGATACCCTTCCAGAAAATTGTCCTCTTGCAACCACCAGGTGAGTGACCTCTTCAGAGGTTCTGTCACCTTGATGAGAAAGGACTGAGGGTGAGTGGTCGGGGACCGCTGAGTACTGAGCATCCATTGAAAGGTTCTAATGTGGAGGCGTGCTTGGGGCACAGTGAACACCGAGGATGCCTTGAAACCCAGAATCCGTTGCATCGAGATAGCTCGAACTGAGCTGTTCTCTCTGATGTATCGGGCCATCTGTAGGATATCGCTCCTTCTGTCCCCTGGTAGAAAAGCTTTCGCACAGGAGGTGTCCATAAGAGTTCCTATAAAAAGGAGCTTCTGGGAGGGCTGCAACTGTGATTTCTTGAGATTTAGCAGGATTCCCATGGACGTGGGGAACTCTGAGGCTGTGGCTACGACGTTGAGAGTTCCTTGACTGGAAGGGCTTGCTAGAAGCCAGTCATCCAGATATGAGAACACTTGTATTCCGATCTTTCTGAGGTGCGCTGCGAGAATTGCACAACACTTTGTAAAAACTTGCGGCGCCGAGGATAGCCCAAAGGGCAGAACTCTGAACTGATAATGTTGGCGTAAAGCCACGAACCTTAGGTATTTGTAATGCTTTGGGTGAATAGGAATATGTTGGTAAGCATCCTGCATGTCCAGGGAGGCTAACCAGTCATGTTGATGAAGCAAAGGTAACAGGGTTCCTAGCGATATCATTTTGAATTTCTCTTTGGGAAGAAATTTGTTCAATTTTCTGAGGTCCAAAATGGGGCGCATGCCCCCAGTTTTCTTTGGAACTAGAAAGTAATGGGAGTAGAACCCTGTGTTTCATTGATCCAGCGGAACTACTTCTACTGCCCTGTTGTTCAGAAGGCCTTGTATCTCGGAGGTGAGAAGTTCTGACTGAAGAGTTGACAGTTTTGGCTGCCGTTTGTGGGGATAATCCAGAAGGTTCTCTGAAAGATTGAGGGAATATCCCTCACAGATTATCCAGAGGACTCATTTGTCCAATGTTATAGACTTCCACTGGTTGTAGAATTGAGTCAGACGACCTCCCACTGCTAAGAAGGAGTCCCCCTCGAGCAGCTGAGGTGGGACTTGGGCCAGAAACTCAGAAGGCGGCATTGGGTGCTTTAGGCCCTTGTGCTTTCTGTTGCATTTCCTTTTGAGGCTGAAGGGCTTGGTTTTTATAAAAACCTCCCCTGCCTTTGCCTTGAAAGGACTGACGGTTGTGAAACTGGTGCTTATTAACACCCCACCCCACCCCCAAGAAGGAGCAGGAGCAGGTCGAGCCAATTTAATGGCTGATCTGGTCTTTTGTGAGGCCTCTAGAGCTTGTTCTACCTGAGGACCAGAGAGATACATACCGTCAAAAGGCAACGCCATGACCTGTTGCTGGGCATCATTCGTGAAGCCAGAAGTGCGCAGCCAGGAATGAGGGCGGGTACAAATGCCCACCGCCGCCGCTCAGGAGGCAGTATCAAAAGCATCCATAGCTGCTTTAACCTGTTGGTTGTTGGACTCGATACCCCTGGTTATGGTTTGAAGAAGTTCTGAATTAGCGTCCGACTCTGGTAGAGCTTCAACCATTTGTTTGAGTGAATGCCAAAGAATATACTCATATTGAGAGAAATAGCCCTAGTAGCTGGCAATACGCATACCCAGGGTGGATGCAGCAAAGACTCTCTTACCTAAAGAATCCATCTTACGAGATTCTTTGTTTATAGGTCAAGCCATAGTAGTATGAGGAAGGACAACCTTATCATTCTCTGCCAATACTACAATAGGGTCCGCAAAGGCTTAAGAGGCCAAAATGGGTCGATCATTGGGAGCAGCATAATTTTTATCTATGGAATCAGCCACAGAAGGAATGAGACCAGGATTATTCCACACCATTTGAGAAAGCATCTCAAAGGAGGGCTGTACCGGGGCAGTTAAATCCATAGGGATGTCCGGAACATGAAGGTACTGGAGTCTTAAAAGCTTCCCAGGATCGATATCCACAGTCTGGAGAGAAAGAGTGGAATTCAAATTTTTCAGCAGAGACTTAAATGACTGTCCTAGACCACAGGCTCTGCAGCAGGATTAGATCCTGTTCCTTCCACGTCATCACCCAGCCTAAGGTCTGAGTCAGGCTCAATATCATCTCCTGACAGCCCAGGAGGGACTGTATGTACAGGAAAGGAGTGAAAATCAGAAGGAAAATAGGAGGGAAAGGGGTTCGGAGACAAGGAGCCCTGGAGACTGGAAGACGTCACACCAAGTCTCGGCACCAAAGAAAAGCACGGCGCCGCCTGGCACAGCACAGTGCTGACAGAGCCCCTGGCGCTGAGGATGGCGCCAGCAAGCCTAACGGCCCCGAAAAGCCGCACAGTGCCGAGGATGGCGCCAACAACCTCAACGGTGCCAAAAAGCCTCATGGCATCAAGGACAGTGCCAACAACCTCGACTGCGCCAGTAGGCGCATCGATGCCGAGGACGGCGTCAAGCAACCCATTGACGCTGATGGTGCTGAAACCAACACAGGGCCCCAAAAACCAAGATTTAAGGCAAAAGAAGGATAAAGAAGCAGGAGAAAGAGGCATCAGTGTGGCCCATGCGCGCAGCCATGTGAGGGGGACGTGAGAGTGCAGTCACGGCACCGGCGCCGCATGACTAGGAGGCCCAACCACCCTATCCAATCACCCGAAGGGTCCGAGGGCCCCTGGGTGACCGGGCCAGGCAGCTGGACCAACCTCCGAGCCCACTGCTCCATCAGAGTGGCCCACTGATGAAACTGCTCATCTGAAGCCCTACCAGAAGGCGGGGAAAGTCTCTGATGTTGAAGAGGTTGGAGACCGGAGACAGAAACCAGTGACTCTGAAGAAGACCGGCAACTGACCCCAATGACCGAGCGTCGACACGCAGACAAACCAGAAGGCGACCTTGATTGATGCCTTCTCTTTCTGGACCTACGGGTCGAAGAAGAGCCTCGAGGCCAAACGGTGCCAAAGTGCGCACGCTTTCTTTTATGCTTCTGGGGGGACCACCCCTCCCCCCCGGGCACTGGACTGTCCATTGTCAGACCCTCCCTCCGGAGAGGGTGGCAGACCAGACTCAGCCCGGCTGACTGAACAACTTTCATATGAATTCTCCCTACAGTCACCTGACCCGCTCACGGTCGACTCAGTCAGTGTAGGCTGAGACTTCTTTGTTGTAATAAATTATAGTAAGCGGTACTTTATTTGAAGAAATACTACAAAATAAAAAACTGAAACCTATGCTGCTAGTTTGAAGTTTAACTCCCGGTGGGCGAGCGACATCGTCACTGTAGCGCTCTCGATGGCAGGGAAAAAGGAACTGAGGTGGTTGGAGGGTCGATGCCGAGATAGTCCTTGCTGCACGAGCTGAGGCTTGTGACACCACTCCTTGCGGTTCCATCTCTGGCGCTGACCCTCTTGCAAAAAGTTTGCTCCCACTGGGTTCTAGCACCTCCGGTGTAGATCCCATCAGTGTGAATGAGTGGTGGAGACTTTATGTCCAGAAAGATTTAACTAAATAATAATAGTAAATAAATAGCACAACAGTAAGAAGAGGGCAAGACTACAGAATGGAGAAAAAGAGGAACGGTCATAAGCAGTTGCAAGTAGGATGACAAGAGTCAGAAAGAAGAGACTTTAGGGAGGAAGGAGAAGAGGCAAAACGAATAGGAAGGGGAAAGGAGAACCAAAGTTTTGTAAAGCGGTAAGAAAATGCAGATTTTCTAGAAGGAAAAGAGAGAAAATGGAAAGTATAGTTGCAGAGACGGTAAGAGGAAGAAAAAATATATATACAGTATAGTTATAGTTCCCAATGGTAGTGACCTTATAATGTGTTCTGGTGTGAGATAATGTGAATTCCTCAGAAGCTTTCAGTGCTCTGAGGCGTTACTCTCCTGACACTGGTAGCTGAAATTCCTGTGCTGACATAAAACCCCAGTTAATCTGTTTCAACCCTTGTAATTCCTCCTGAAGGTCAAAGATTAGTCTTTTTTTATGAATCAATATCTTTTAACAGTAAAGAATTTATACTTCTAATAAAAATACCAACGATCATCACCCTTACTAAGTTACCAATATGTGACCAAGGAGAAATGATGCCTGAGAAATCTGAAATGCATGTACTTTATGTGTTAACATTATAGGCTGTATCACATTACACTGGTCAATCCACAGTGCACTACTTGTGGCCCTTAAATAGTTACCCATTTTGTCCTGTCACTCTGCCTGTTTATGCCAGTGATGTAACATTAATTGTCCCTTTAGTTCTTTAAAATACATTTTTTAGACTCTTCATGTAATGATTCAGTTTAATCACACTGTTACTTAATCTCATCACCATCAGATTGCTTTTTAAACAAATGCTTCATCTGGGTTTATAAAGGCCTTCCTGTTTACAAAAAAAAAAAAAAAGTATTTTCTTTTTACACTGCTCCTCTGGCCTGCCGCCATAAGGCAATCCCTCTAGTCCCATCACCCAGCTTCCCCAGGACTTACCCCCACCTCCACTGAGTTCTCCTGGCTTACCCTCTCTCCTCTCAGTAGGGCGATCAGGATACCTCAAGCTCTTTTGATGACCAAATCCAGTGCAGAGGCGGGTGCTGTAAATTGGCAAACTGAGGCCTCAGAGAAACTGACTTCATCCTGCAGCAGCCTATGTTTCCTCCATGTTTTTTCCTTCTCCCCCAAGATAGCAGGGCAATATCCTCCCACAGACATACACAGTGGGAATGTGCAGGAGTGTGCATGTATGTCCTCCCACCAGCTATGGAGCCCGACTTGCCATTCCACCTGGAAAGCGACAGGTGGCAGCGGCACAGTGGGGCTCAGTCACCTTCCCCAGTCGGAAGGGGAGAGTATCCTCTGGGGGCACTCAAGCCCCGTCACTCTGGTTGGCCTGTATCCATTCCTGAACCAAGGCTGTCAGAGTTGCATGTGGCAGCCCTGTGGCTGCACTGACAGGCTGGCCACAGACCTTACTTTTTAATTCATTTTCACTGTGTTTGTGCTGAGGTCTGATCCTTTTTAACTGTGGAACTTTCTGATTGTTTCAGGGACCTTGCTTTTCAGTTTATGAGACTACCTCAGTAAGCAACATTTTCATAAACCTTCAAATAAACTAGAAGAAAAGGTTACTTCCGTTACAACTGCAGTTCTTCTAATGGATGATATGCATGTTATTACTATCTGCACTCATCTCACACTGCGGAGATGCCCCAGAATTGTGGTAGATTCAAAGAATGCCTTCACACGATGGTGGTCACGTGACAACCATCTACCCAATGCCAGATCTTCGCCTGAAGTTACAGCTGTGATTATATTTAAAAAAAAAAAAAAAAAAATTTGTCATCTAAAAACCTAGATATAGATCACTATCACAAACTCTCAAGTTGCACAAAATTTAGCAGATTAGGAATTTACTATATTTAATGACAATCTGCATTAAATGCTACAGCAACATTTCCATATAACAAATCTTGTTTAAAGAACTTTAACCTGGCCTAGAAAGGGAAGACAGAGAAGGGATAGTAATAACATGCATCAGTCACATCAACTAGAAAAAGGACGTGCTACTCATCATAATGACGGCTTTGCTTCAAATGGATTAAAAAGAAGTAGAAAAGCGTGCATCATCTCTCCATGAGGAGTGGTGCCCCGGAACTAAATCTTTCTCAGAGATGTTCTCTTCTGCTGTGCTGGTCTCAAGATTTACCAGCACTGCACTGTTGCATCTTTTTAGCTGAAGAAGTCAGGAGTCTAGAGACCTCATTTGAAAAATATTCCAATTATAACAATTAAATAAAAAAAATAAGTATTTTAATATTACAGAACAAGCTGCAGCAATCATTTAAAGCTCAAGCTATATATAACAAAAATTGATTATGGAGAACCTGATTACCTTATCCTAAAAAGGGGAAGCAGGGAAGGATGATTTTACAAGCTGCGCTAATCCATTAGAAGAAAAACTATTACTATGGTGAGTAAATGTTCCTTCTACTACATGAATTAAAACAGCTAAAGGAAACATGTGCAGACTCCAAGCAGTCCTCTGGGTTGGAGGACATTAGGATTATAGTACTTTGGGAATAGGTTCTGAAGTACACAAACCCCAGATCTAGCATCCTTTCTTGCTGGTATATCTTGGCAATAGTGAGATGTGAAAAAATGCCTTGGGGACCATGTAGCAGCTTTACAAATTTCTGCCAGTGGCACATTCCTTCTTGCTGCTACTGATGCTGCAGCAGTCCTAGTGGGGTGAGCTTTGATGTCATCTGGGGATACTTAACCTGCTTTTGTACCTAAGAAATGTACTGTGGATACTATCCACTGTGAGATGGACTGTCTAGAGGCTGGGTGTCCTTGTGACACCTCACCACAAGTGATAAACAGCTGTTTGCTGTAATTTCTAATGCCCTCTGTTCTTGACATGTATAAACTGCAGACCCTCCTTACATCTACTATGTAGAGCATTTCCTCTCCTCGATTGGCATATGACCTTTGGAAATAAGCGGACAAAGTAATAGTCTGATTCAAATGGAATTCTGACACCACCTTAGGGATAAGCTGCAGATTCGCCTAAGGACCAGGTTTCCCTGTGGAAAATCAGGTATAAGGGATCGATGCAGAGTGCCTGTAACTCACTGACCCTCCTTGCAGCTGTTAATAGCCACAAAGAATAATGTTTTCTAGGTGAGGTATTTAAACTCCAACCTGCCTGTAGTTGTCTGGCAGATTCATAAAGATAAGGTCCAGGGTAGTGGCTGAATTGTTTATCACTTGGGTAAGCCCCAGTTCATATGCTATGCATTTAAGAGAATGCACACCTATACCCCGAGTTTAGGTGTAAGCAACTAATTAGGAGTACTTCATGGCTGGCAATGTAGCAGTTCAAGATGTCGCTTAGTAAAGATACCACAGTAGGCTGACCATTTGGAAGACGGTAGCAACCCACCAGACAAACTGATGAACTGCTGGTTTGAATTTCTATAAAGAGAGTTTCAATACATACAGAGGTGAGAAAGAATAGGGGCCTCAGCTGGGACTTGAACCCAGGTTGCCTGGAATACCTTTCCAATTGCACTAACCAGCTGCACCACTAAGACAACTGGAACCTGGGCCGTCCCCGAGCACATTACTCTTTCTCAAATGCACAAGCCAATGGCAACACAAATATTTACTTGTACCAATCACACAGGAGTGTTGTGTGCATATTTTATGGAACACATACAAACAGAGGTGAGAAAGAATAAGTGCCTCAGCTGGGACTTGAACCCAGGTCACCCGGAATACTGTTCCGATTTCAGTAACCAGCTGCGCCACTGACACAACTGGAACCTGGGCCATCCCTAAGCACATTATTACTCTTTCTCAAATGCACAACCCAATAGTAACACAAATATTTACACCCTTGAGAAAGAGTGACATGATCAAAACATACAAGTATTATACCTGCACGGGACAAACAGGGTAGATGCCAAGAATGTTTCTTCTTCAGCTCAAATACTAGGACAAGTGGGAACTCATTTAATCTCACTGGGGGTTGGGAGATGATTCAAGAGGGACATCCGTAAGCACATTTATATGGAAAGAGGGGTGGACAAGTGGAAAAAGCTGCCAGAGGCAGTGATGCAGCCCAAATTAGTGAGCAGCTTTACGAAGGAATGAGACAGGTATATGGCATTAGTTTAAAGAGGGTGGCAGAAATAAAGGGGCGGGACAGCCACTAGGGCCAGTGCAGAGTATTTAGGTAGGGTGCACAGACTGGATGGGCCAGTGGGCTTTTTTCTGCCATCATTGTCTATGTATCTATGGTATCCACTCTCTTGCATGGAGCAAACCATAGACATTGGTCATATATCACTACCCGTTCAGGACTACTGCTTACGAGTACAGTGACAAATGGTTTGTTACCAGTAACACTAGATCTTTAAGAGAATCTCCCCCATAGAGCCATAATACACTGAACCGTAAGCCATAAGGGTTAGGACCTCATGGGAAACTTTTAAAATGACAGCGGACTGCCCTTGACGGCATATGGTGTTGCCAATATAACATCCGCTGGCCCCAGAGTCACCAGTTACCACTGTCAAACAGAATTAAAAAATTCACCAATAACACTATTGGGGTCACCCAAAATAACTACACACACACACACACACACACACACACACACACACACACACACAAAGGCAAACCATGTAAGCACATGCCCACCCAGTAAAATAGACAAAACAATTCTCAGCAAATAACCGACTTAAGGAAGCCACTCTATGCTGAGGGATGGAGGGTGGAAAATGTATGGCCCTATGGTGGAGTGTTTCTCGAAGATTTACTGTTACTGGTAAGTAAGAAATCTATATGTATCACGGTTATCGCCTTCATAGAGCCATAACACACCGAGTGATTCCCAAAGCAGTAAAAAATGTCAAAATATGTGAGACAAGCAGTTCAGCACTGCAACACCCAGAGTGTTGAAAGGCCAAACCCAACTCTTCTATGAGAGATCAGGTCCAGGCTGTAATGGTTAGCGAAAATATGGATCTGGTGCCAGGTAGCAGTTCCACAGATCGAAAAAGAAAGCTCAAAGCACAGACTCTGGATGCTGCAAAAATAGTAAACTTTATTTAGGGCAAAAACACCAGCCCTGCCACTTCAAGGGTGTTCTGCCTCTTCCTCGGGGGCGTGGCTAGCAAGTCAGCATCTTGACAGATCTTTTAAACTCCAAAGTACAGTGCTCATTGGCTACAACTTTAAAGTGTCAGCTGTCAATAACTTGAGCAGTGACATTACTGCATCAGCTATGCTGCGCTCTGCCCTGCTGGCACACCTGCTATGAAGAATTAGCACTAATGAGTGAACTGTCAGTAAAAGTATACAGATAGTCAGTCCATGAGGCCCAGAACGGTGACAAATTGAGTTACAATGACTAAGTCTAAATAAAACTACCACAGTAGTGTAAAAAAGGGATAACGTGATTTATGGTGCTCCACTTTAACGTCACCCATGACCAAGCAGACAACCTGAGAAAAGTACAAAGATAAAAGATGTCCAGAGATATACATGCTCAGGGTGATGGCAGGACCATGGGAAAGGAAAGGCAGAAACAATCATGAAAGACAGTACATACAGCAATATCAGATGGATAAAGTGAAGACAATGGTTAAAGAGACATACTGGGATGGGTATTTGGGGGGGGTTATTGTGACACA
Source organism: Neoceratodus forsteri (assembly GCA_016271365.2). Classification (NCBI taxonomy): domain Eukaryota; kingdom Metazoa; phylum Chordata; order Ceratodontiformes; family Ceratodontidae; genus Neoceratodus; species Neoceratodus forsteri. The sequence continues at coordinate 1,701,199,514 of CM057455.1, forward strand.
AGTTAACAGTAATGACAGAGCTAAACTAAAGTGTAAATCAAACATGCATTGTGATAATAAAGTGGTTAAGTAGGGCGTTGGTAAAGAGTATAGGTAGACAACTGAATGGGTAGGGGAAGTGTAGTAAAGGTGGGTTTATACAGCGTTTCGTTCAATCACATAATCAGAAAGTGGCTAATAACATAATAACAAGGTACCATCAAGGTTATAATGATTTTCAATGATTAAACTGTGTTATCTTAGAGAAGTTACAATCAAGGTTAAAAAGCACAACAGAGCATTAGCAACTTAACAAATCATAAGAATACAGTGTAATCTAACTCATCATTCAAGCCAGTAGGTTTCAGAGCTTTGAGACTGAAGATCCATCTGGCATCTTTTTGCAACTAGTGTACTGTATCCCCCACCCACCTAGGTGGACTACCTCAATGACACAGAATCGCAGAATTTGGCTAGTTTAGGATCACTAGCACGCTTGTTAAAAGAAATGTTTGCCAACAGCAGTGTTGCAGTTCCCTGAGCGAATATCTCTGAGGTGCTCAAGTATACACTTCTTGGCTGGCCTAATAGTTCTGTCCACATAAATGCTTGGGCAAAGGCAAGTGATAACATAAACCACAAAGCTGTGGAATATATTGCAAATTCAATGACTGTCATTTAATCTGCAGCTCAGCACACTGAAACTGCAGTTCCACAGATGTCAGAAGCTGAGGCTGACTGAAAGCAGACCACTGAAGCAGGGATACCTCTGGTAACATGCTGTGTCACTGTGCCAGGAAGATCCTGCCCAGACTGTAACAGAACAGGATACAGGAGGAAGTATACTCGGAAAACACTATTCTGAGACAGGCCCACCCAGCCTGGCCATACTGCCAAGAGCAACTGAGACAGCTGTGAGGACTGGCAAAAGTTCTTAGTACTGTCCAAATAGTAGTGGAGCACTTTATGGACTTCCAAAGAATGCAGTAAAATCTTGCCTGGTTTCTAAGAAGAGGGAAAGAAGACAGGTAAATCAATGGACTGATTCAAAGTGAAATTAGAACCATCTTGGGTAAGAACTTAGGGTGTGCTGATGATTCAATGAGCCACCTGGCCTGCACGGAACAACAGGAACACAAGTACCTTGACCAAGGCCCGAAGCTCAGAGACCAACCAAGTCAAAGTGAGCCAATGAAAGCAGGGCCTTCCAAGTCATCAACACCACATCACATGAGGCTGCTGACTCAAAGGGTCCTTGATAAAGACTCATGCACCAAACTCAGATCCCAGGTCGGAACCGACCTGTGGACAGATGGGGCAATGCCCAGGAGACCTTTCAGGACCCTAAGCACCACTTCCAGCTGAGTCACAGACTTGCTTTTTACAGAGATGTGGAATACAGAGATAGCACAAAAGCAAACTTTCACTGGAGTACTGAACAGCCGAATGGGACAGTAAAGGAAAGTAATAAGATCTGGTATTGCACCAGACACTAAAATGGGTCCATTTCATGGGAAATGTGTGTTAGATGGAGGGTTTTCTGGCCTCTAAAAGGACTGCAGAAATATCCTTGGACACTGCAAACAGAGATCTCTACGACCTCTGGAGCCAGGACTGGAGCTGTGGAAACTAATGGTTTGGGTGCAACAACTGCTCATTGTTCTGTGACAGATGTTCTGGGCAGATGGAATGGTAGATTCACCACCAGTTCCCACAGCAGAGGTGATCAGATTTGCCTGGGCCACAAAGGAGCTACCATGATCAGCTTGGCTGGTTCCTGCCTGATCTTGTTCAGGGCTTGATGAAACAAAAGTAAAAGGAAAAAGTCATATAGAAATGTCCCTGGGACTTCCGGTGACGTCACGGACATGTCTGCATGCTAGTCCGAAGTGCTCCTCCACAACCCCAGGAAAAGAGAAAGATTTAATACATATTCCGCGGTTTACTGACTATTTTGAAAGTATCTACAACAATCTGATATGGCAGGGAAATCATCGAAGCCAAAAAATGCAAAGACAAATGCAGCAGTTAGCAAAATGAAGCAGTTGGTACTGGGAAGAGGCCTTGGAGGGCCTAACAGCGCTACCGCCGCGTAGGTGCCAGGCCTCAGAATCATCAGAGGATTCGGAAGAAATGCTGTCGTACTTGGAGAAAACAACCATAGATAATACCCTGCAACAAATCCTGAAAACAGTCACAAAGATAGACACCTCCCTAACTGATCTGAAAAACGACGTGCAGACCTTGGACCGAAAAGTATCAGAAAACGCAGCTAAGGTAGTAGAGGTTACCGAGGTCCAAGACACCAACGAATGCCTTCTCCTCTACCTACTGAGATGAGACCGAGAGAACCAGCAGAGAATGGAGGACCTGGAGAACAGGTCACGTCATAATAATTTTAGGATCCATGGGGTCCCGGAGGGACAAGAGGAGGGGTATGCCACTGTGGACGACTTTGTGCAACCAGTGCTTCAGTCAGTACTTTCAATCCCACCAGACCTAAACTTGGATATCGACAGAGCCCACCGATCCCTGGCTGCTAAACCCACAGACCCCACGGCAAAACCACGCTCCTTAATCATAAGGATGGTGTACTATCAAAGTAGAGACTGGCTACTGAAAGAGGCATGGAGACTCAGGAATTTAAAGTACCATGATTGACCTATATTCTTTGATCAGTACTTTTCGAGTGTCTTGCAAGCAGAGAGGCAGAGGGCCACAGTTATTGTAAAGGAGCTGAAGTTTCGAAAAGATATTCGTGCACAGATACTCTACCCGGCCAGATTAAAAACACACCTGGACTCTGGAACGAAAATTTTCCCCTCTCTGGTCGAAGCGATCCCTCTCCTAAAGGAACCAGACATTCCGATACCAGACATGGAAATAGAAATCCTAGAAAAAAAACTTCGAGCTGAGGCATGGTCAATCCGATCAAGATGAGTCAACAGAAAGAGAGGTTTACCAGGATCTATCCCACCGCAGGCTACCCATGATGTTAGCAAGTTGCTGAAGCGGGCAGACTGGAGAGAACAGAATAATAACACGACTCCACAGAAGATGGCTCAGAGAGGAGATAAGTCATGAACTATTTTAAACTGGGACTGAGTCATAATGATTTTCTTTTCCTCTGATAGCCCTGCTCCCCTCCCTCACTTGCAGGGGGTTAGGGGCTACAGGGCATTTGCTTAGGGAGTTTAGGCAATGGGGTATGACATACTAATAAAAAGCCGATGGGACTGGGGGTAAGTGACGTGGAGAATGGGGAACAGGTTTTTTGACCTCCTCTTCCGACTGTACTATGTGAATGGGGTTATTAATTGTGACTGGATACAAAGACAATTAAGTCTGGAGAACTGGGGAAGTCAGGATTTGCTGGCATCGTTTGCGCCGCATTTGGACATGCGTCAGTGGGTAGGGAAGCGCTCAGAACAAACCAGGATATATGGTCAAAGCGCAGGAACCCTCTTCAAATATCTGCGTGAGGAGGGCCCGCACGGCACCTTATGACTACGCTTTGTGACTGACAGATAGCTGATGAGGGGGAGGGAGGTTTCTGGCGAGCTGGATTTCGGTCACAGACTTGCAATACGGGCGGGAGTGAAAACAGCAGCAGGGGAGGGATTAGGCAGATAGGTACTTTTCCCTCTGGTTACCAAACACATATGGATTGCAACGAGAAGGGGGTGATGGCCAAAGCGGATGGGAGCACGCACACCTTCAGAGCAGATTACTGGACGATCAGGGGTAGACCAGAGTGGGAAATTTAAAATCAGCCGGGCAGCAAGGGGATACCTAATTGACCAGCTCTATCCAGAGCGAGAGTCCAAGTGCTACGATGACTGGAAAACATTGCAGGGGTACTGACGAAGCCATAGTATTTACGAACTGCGGCGTTAGAGACTACGGGGTTGGGGGGGGTAAAACGGGTTTGCAGTTAAATAGCCTGACGTCATTTTATCAGTGGCAAGGTCCACGCACAGAGAGTGTGTACAGCCACAACCTCCATTAAACAACTGGGAGGTGGTAAAAATCTTTTTCAGCTAGCCATAATAGGCCAGCTCTGCCTTGGAAGTTAAAACAGAGTTGATTGAAGTGTTCTATGAGAATTCCCAGGTTACTAGGGAACAAGTTGTTGTTCAATTGTATGACACTGGGCATTACGTCATATTATTTTTTTTTTTATGTATAATTTCACAAAGATTTGTGACAGTGCAAAGTCTTGTGAACCAGGATTAAATGAAAGGGAGGGCCGGCGTCGTGGATTGCTAAATGGAAGGGACCATTGGAGCTGTTATGTTAAAGGGTCAGTAGTACAATTAATGTTGTCATGATGACACATCTAAACATTATATCTTATAATGTCAAGGGTATCAATTCGCCAATTAAGCGTACCAGACTGTTAGTTGAGTTAAAGCATTTAAAGTGCGATATAGCCCTATTACAAGAAACGCACTTGAGTGCAGTGGAGCACAACAAACTTTGGCGAGCATGGGTGGGCCGGGTGGAGGCGGCATCACATGAGACAGCAAAAAAAGCTGGGGTGGCGATCCTCTTCAAAAGGGACTGTCCATTTCAGATTCAAGAGGTGGAGGCAGCTGCTTCAGGCAGATTCATTAGGGTAACGGGTACTATTCAGGACCAATTGATTCATTTAATAAATATATATGCACCCAATGTAGGAACAGAGAATTTCTTCGAAGATCTACATCTCAAAATAGGGGGGCTGGTGGGCGGACAGATAGTCTTGGGAAGGGATTTTAACGCGGTGCTGTGTCCCACCTTGGATCGTTCATCAGGACAGACATCCACTAATAGAATTGCACAAGGAAACCAAAGTTATTGTTGGAGGATAGTGGTTTTTGGATGTATGGAGATCTATGCACTGATCAGAACAGATTACATATTACTCCCAGCTCAGAGGTCCTGTTCACTAATAGACATGTTTTGATGCTGAATTGGATCTTTTCCTGTATCTCCTCCACTATATTCCCCATAACATTATCAGATCATGCTCCAATAGGTATGCAGGTATCTTGGGGTAGCATGGGCAGGAAAACGGTATGGAGACTGAACACCTCTTTGTTGAATGATAAAGTATTTCAACAACATATTTCTCGCACATTGAAAGATTTGGAATTAGACTCTCCTATAACTGATACTTCACCTCTCATTTGGTGGGACATGATGAAGGCGGTGGTAAGGGGGCAAATAATAAGCTACGCCTCAAACAAAAAGAGGAGCAATAATAAATGGAGGATAGAATTAATTCAAACAATAGAGGATTGGGAAGGGAAGCATAAGGCCGACCCCACAAGTGCAAAAGTGTTGAGGGAGTTAACTAAAGCCCGAGAAGCACTTCAGGCTTTAGATAATAAAAAGGTGGAGGGTATTTTAAGGTTCTCTAACCAAAAGTACTATGAAGGAGGTGCTAGGGCATCAAAGTTGTTAGCTATTCGGCTTAGAAAGGCGCAAGCTAATAGTTGTATACAAAGTATCAGGAATGGAGACTGTCCTGGTCAGAAGTGGACAGGGCCCTCGGATATTGCAGCACAATTCCGCTGTTTTATGAGAAACTATATAGGGAAACCAAACAGCCGCAGGTAGTGGTACAGGAAACGGAGGAGTTTCTCCAGATGCTGTCCCTCTCTAAGCTCACCACAGAAGAACAGAATGCCCTCTCCGCTCCCATCACTGAACAAGAACTATATTCAGTGATTAATAAACTGCCAGCTGGCAAATCACCGGGGCCCTGATGGGTACCCAGTAGAGTTCTACAGAACATTTAAGAAACTGTTAGTGCCCAAGTTGAAACTGATTATGAATGCCATCCTAGAGGAGAAGCAGCTCCCACAGTCGTGGACTGAGGCCATGATTTCAGTTATTCCTAAGGTAGGGAAACCGGCAGATGCATGTGACTCATACAGGCCAATTTTGTTACTGAACCAAAATTTTAAGTTCCTAACTAAAATAATGGCCAATAGGCTTCATCGGTGTTTTGAGCGACTTGTCCACCCTGATCAGGTTGGCTTCATACCACATCATCACCTCTCAGACAATATAAGAAGGTTGCTAAATATAATAACAGCCCAGGTAGAGACAAATGACCCCCAAGCAGCACTTTTTCTCAACGCAGAGAAGGCGTTCGATCAAATTAATTGGGTTTATATGAGGGAAATATTATTACATATGGGAATAGGAGGTAATTTCCTAAAATGGACCATGCTAGCCTATCAAAACCCATCCACTAGGGTCAGGGTGAATGGGACAGTGTCAGAGGTTTTTAGAGTTAATCGGGGCACGAGGCAAGGTTGTCCCCTGTCCCCGCTGTTGTTTGCCCTAAGTATTGAACCTTTGGCACAAGCTATAAGGCAAGATAACAGCATAGAGGGGATTAAAGTAAAGAGGGTGACGAACAAAGTCTCGCTATACGCAAATGACACCTTAATTTATATAACTAATCCAGAGATGTCCCTTCCCCCACTCTTGCGACTCCTGAGCAGGTTTGGGAGAATTTCAGGATTTAAGGTGAATGAGACGAAATCTGAGATGCTGATGATTAGGAAAGGGGGAAGGGGTGGCTGGACTGCCAGCTGGAGTTCTCTCTTCTCTATGGCCAAAGACAAGATAAGATACCTGGGAATTCAGTTACCTACTAAGCTTTCAAAGTTACATGCGTTCAACTATGGAGCACTCAAACAGCAGGTCTTCACGGACCTGAACCAGTGGCAAGATATGCCATTGAGACTCTATAACAGGGTTGAAACAGTTAAGATGAACGTATTACCTAGATATTTGTTTCTGTTTATGAATCTTCCAATCCCATTTACACAGGGTGAGTGGAAAGAATTGAGACAGAGATTGAGCAAATTTATCTGGGCTGGGCGACGTCCCAGGAAAAGATGGGAGTTGTTGACGGAAGCCAGAGATGGGGGGCCGGGGCTTGGCGGTTCCGCATTTCTATAACTATTATCTGGTAGCCCAGACTCTACCAATATTGCACGTTATCCCCAGGCCACAGGGTTAGCTGGGTTGAGATGGAGCATAATGCATTTCCAGAGACACCACTTAATTATATGGTGTGGCTAGCCCTTAGATCAGACCTAAACAGAATTAAAAATAGGTGGACCAAGCATACTCTAGAAACTTGGTTATGGGCGCGCCAGAAATGGGAAATTCCGACACCAGTATGGCCTCACATACCCGTAACATACTTACCTCATTTCCCCCTGAACAACAAAGGCAGGAGTTTTTTAAACTGGAAAAGGCAAGGATTGATTCATCTTACCCAATTTTTACAGGGGAACGTCCTGAAGAGTTTCGTAGATCTGCAACAGGAGTCTAACCTTCCAAGACAGGATTTTTTATAAATACTTGCAATGCAGGCACTACACTGAGACAAGGGTGGGCCTGACAACTCTATCCAGCCCTACAATACCACCTTTGGTAGGAACATATTGGAAAGCCCAAACCAGAGAGCTTAGAGGGTTCACCTCTTATATCTATAAGGCGTTGCAGGAGGGAGAGGGTATTTTACAGACGCAACGCATAGAAAGAAAGTGGGAAGATGAGCTAGACATAAAGCTGTCAGAAAGGGACTGGGGTAAGATTTGGCTGGGGGTGAGCAAGACATCCAACTCCCCCATATGGAGGGAACACCATTGGAAAGTGGTGAGCAGATTTTTTATAACTCCAATAGTTTCCCAACATTATACAACACCCCCATCTGATGGTTGTTGGAGGAATTGTGGGGCAAGGGGCTCAATTACCCACATTCTTTGGGAATGCCCACTCCTTGCCAATTATCGGAACAAGAAATCTCAGGCCATTAAGGAAATATTTCATCAGGAGGGAAATCTGGGCCCAGAGCATTAAGTATTAGGCCTCCCACCTTCTGAGATGAGGATGAATATCCAAAAGTACTTATTTTACATTCTGATAGCAGCAGCCTCAAAGACTATAACACAGTACTGGCTCACCATAGATTCCCCAACCTTAGCGCAATGGGTGCATAATGTGAATCATGTTAAGGAGGCTGGAGGAGCCACAGCACGTTTGAGGTTGAGGACGGATAAATGTAACTCCAGATGGCTACCCTACTATAATTTTGTAGAAAATCGTACCGGCATTCCGGCGCTAGAGCAATACATACTTCCATGGTAATAGGAATATGGACGAGGGGGACCGCCACCACAACTGCCTCTACCCCCGCTCCCCCCAGTGCGACAATGTGGGATGCTGTCGATGGGATATGGCATTCCCGTGGCAACCACGATGCCGGCCTCCTATTGAATGGCCTGATAAGAGGATTCGGATAGGGCTTTAACTGGGTACAGATTTTACAACAGATAATCTTAAATCTACAAGACTATAACTTTGCACAAAACATGTCATGCAATTACTTTTTTTTTTTTTTTTTATGTTAGATGGCTGTTCTTGTTTTGATCCTCCCCGGGTTTTTTTGGTCTCTCTTCCCCTTCCCTCTTTTTTGGGATTTTTGTTTAAATGGTATGTAAAGTATAGTATGTGACATAAATAGGCTACCTGAGGATCAACTGAATCTCTGGGTATCAGATCAGCTCTTTTAAATAGTAGCACAAGGAGAGTGAGAAGTGGACGTTTGATGCAGAACTGATCCATGTGGACAATCAATTATCCATTGGATAAATGGAACTGATATTTGTTTACATAGCACATGGCTATGACTGACTTATATTGCATTAAAGCCACCCTCACTTCAAACAGGATATATGGACAATATACTGTTAATATTCAACCTAGGATATGCTCTCTCTGAATGTAAATGGTTGCATACAGATATATGTATTGTATAATATGTATGAAATACCAATAAAAATACTTGGTAAGTTAAAAAAAAAAGAAATGTCCCTGTCCAGCAAAGGGACAACACATCATGCCAGAAAACTCCAGGCTCTGGAATGGACAGCAAAAATGTGGCAGTTTTGCATTGTGCGAGGATCCAAAAAGGTCCATCTCTGGTCTGCCCCATCTACCAAGCAGCTTGGCCACATCCTGCAGCAGTTTCTATTTGTGGGGCTGCACCGCTAAGCGGCTTAGCCTGTCTGTCTGTATAATGAGTACTCCTGCCACGTTTACTGCCACAAGGTGTACTCCATGGCAGACTGCTCATTAGCAAACCCACTCTGCCTCATGGCAGAGGGTATAGGAATGTGCGCCCCTTTTTTTCACACAAGAAACAATTCTCTATCTGGATCAGCACGAGACATGTTTTGAATCTTGGGGGCCAAGGCTTTTTTTTTTCTGTACTTTATGATCCTCTCCCTCAGCTATCCCCTTCCAACTAACCACCATCCTTGTCACCTGGCTCCTTTGGGACTTACCTTACGAAAGTGTCCTCTGCCACAGGACTTGTGGCATGTGCCCAGCCACCGGTGATGAGCCTGCCGGGCTGGGGGGGGGTGTTCTTCATCTTGCCTCTGGGTTTTTCCCAGTTTTCTCCCTTACTTCCCTGGGGCCTCAGCCAACATGGTTTGCGCATGTCGCCAGCACCGACAACAGCCCTAATCCACCCACCCGGCCTAGCACCAAGTTCCCCAGTGCCCAACGCTACCATTGAGCTCCACGGTGGTATCCAAGAGCTGAGGAGGTCTACCTTTCCAATCCGGGAGCGGAAAGCCGCCTGGTGAGAACTGTATCTACTCCCAACCCTCCCGCCTCTAACCGACACCCGGCAACTCATATTGGTTCCCGATCATGGGGTCGACATGGTGACAGGTAAGACGCCTAGTGCCTCAGCCCCTCCACAGCACTGGGCCAGCCGGGGCAAGGCTTTGAGGCCATATAGGACTGTTCTAACTTCCAGCACAATGATGTGCAGTCCTTCCAGTGAGGATCAAACCCTGAGCCTTGTGATCCCTGAATTGGGTCACCCATCCCAGGGTGGAGGCATCTGATGTTAAAACCCTCCTGGGCTGTTCATGCAGAAATGGAGCTCCTTGGGCAAGTGCATTTTGTTTTACCACTGCTGCAGGGAGTAGACAGGGATTAGATGGTCCGGGCTGTAGACTCTTTGACCACTGTGCTTACATCGACCTCACAGAATCCTCAAATGCAGAGGAGCCAAAGGTGACATAAAAATAGCTATCACCATGAGACCAAATAAGATGAGTATGGATCTGGCAGACACTGTCGCCCTTATAACTAGGTCCGCCTGTGCTACTACAACTTAGACCCAGTCCACAGGCAGGAAAGTCTAATGTACTGAAATCTCTGGCAAGGGACAAGCACAGAATTGTCTGTGTTCACATCACCATTAGACAGGCCAGCAACTGCCTGGTGTGATGCAGGGTTAGTGCTGACAATTGTCCAGCTAAGGGAAAATGTAAAGTTTATCTCTGTGCAGGGCCACTCCATTTCAAAGCATTTGGTAAAAATATGCGGCACCAAGGATAAACCAAAGGGGCAAGATTCTGAACAGGAAATGTGGCTCTTGGATGCAAAAGCAAAGGTACTGCCTGTGGTATTTATGATTTTTTGTGCAGGTGTATGTTTTGCATGTCTAGTGCGCATAACATATCCCTTTCTGCAGGTGGGGAGTAAAGATCCTGACTAAAGGCAGAAAAAATGGGCAGACTTGGTGGATCAAACGGTCCTTATCTGCTGGCAAATTTTATGTTTCTATGAGCGATGGCAGGATTCAAAACTGGCACCTGCCCACCGCCAAATGCAGTAAGATTTTTCTCCCGCGGGTAGAATCCGCAGTTGAAAGTGCTCACCAGCCAGCCCGTGGCGCTGAGGGTTGAGGCGCTGGTCGCCACACCTTGCGCCACGCCGGCGACCCGTGTTCGGGAACGGGCATGGGTTGCCGTGGGTCGGCGGGGAGAAGATGGACTGAGCGTCCAAGGGACTGCTCTCCATCTCCGGGAGGGAGATTTGGGCGGCCGGGCTGCTTGACCTAAGCGGAGGCAGGGGTCGACAGCACATAGCTGCAAGCTTGGAGGCGGGTCATGGCAGGCAGCTTGATTGGGGACGCCAGCGGGCGTGCGACTGCTACTAGATCGCTAGCGCATTGCACGCCATGACCCCGGGAGGAAATGTGGAAAAGCGAGCCCGGGCAGCACGGTTGTTCCCCCATGGTGCCATGCTCCCCACCACCCCGCCAAGAAGGGTAAGTCGTGGGTGCACAAGGGAGGGGTCTGATGTCCGGGATGGCGCTGGGGGGGGACAACGGAGGGCGGGGGTCGTAGCCGGAGCTCTGGAGGAGAGAAAATAATACTAAAAAAAAAAAAAAAAAGAAAGTGCTCACCAGGTACTTTGCATGTTCAGCCTGCTCCCTGTTAACTTCTGGTTTGGGAGCATGCACTTCTACAGTGAATGCAAATCTGACTGGAAGTCCTAGCAGGAATGTTCAGCCAATGATTTTAGCATCCTGCTTCCTGGAGCTGTGCACCAAGTCAAGGGAGCAGAAAAATGTCAAGTAATTGCCCTCTGAATCGTCCTGCAGCGCTATGCAAGGCAGACAGAGACAGCAAGCCAAGCAGCAAGAGGCAAGGATCAAGATTTAGCCCTTCAGGGGCACAAAAACAGAAGAATGTGACACTCATTGACTGTAGCAGGTTCAAGTATGCATTGCGACCCGGGAGTTGGAGGACCGGCTGGAGGGGAGAAGGATGGAGCACCCAAGGTGATGGCTATCCTTTCTGGGGAGGGAATGATCGGTACAATACCACTCCCTGGCAGAGGCTGGGGATTGGTAACTACCAACGTCGGCTCTATGGGGAGGTGTAACAGACGTTGCACTATAAGCATCCACGTCATAGAAACACAGAATTTGATGGCACCCTGTCTATGTCTTTTGGGAGATGGGGTCTCCAGGACTGTGCACAGTACTCAGATGTGGTCTTACCAACTGTCTGTACAGAGGGCCAACAACTTCCTGTTTTCTACTGCTGATGCCTCTCCCTGTGCATCCCAGTATCCCCCAGCCCTCCCTACTGCCTTCTCACATTGCTGGCCCACCTTTAGGTCATCTGATATGACTACCCCAGGTCCCTTTCCATTTTGTTATGAGTATCTCACCCCCCATTGTGTACTCTTCCCCTGGGTTTTTATTTCCCAGGTGCATTACTTTGCACTTCTTTGTATTGAATCTAAGCTGCCATACATTTGACCATTCCTCCAACCTTGCTAAGTCCCTTTCATCCTTTCCACCCCGCCCTGTGTATCAATCCTGTTGCAGATCTTTGTGTCATCTAGAAAGAGACATACTTTCCCTTCCAGTCCCTCTGCTATGTCACTTATAAAGACATTAAAAGGGACCGGCCCCAGTACTGAACCCTGCGGTACCCCACTAGTAACCCTCCTTTCTTCACTGTGGACTCCATTTACTATTACCCGCTGTGTCCTGTTGTCCAATCAATGTTTTACCCAAGTACCACCCTAGGACCCACTCCCAGGCTGGCTAATTTTTTTATTAATCTTTTTTGCAGGACTGTGTCAAATGCCTTGCTGAAGGCTAGGTAGGCCATGTCCACAGCCCCTCCCTGGTCTACTGCTTTGGTCACCCAGTCAAAGAAATCAATTAGATTTGTCTGACATGACCTTCCCGCAGTGAATCCATGCTGCCTTGGCTCCTGTGCCCCACTGGCCTCTAGGTACTCGACAGTTCTTTCCTTCAGAAGCGATTCCATCATTTTACCTACCACTGAGGTCAAACTGACAGGTCTGTAGTTTCCTGCCTCTGTCTTGCTCCCACTTTTGTGAAGGGGAATCACATCCGCCCTCCTCCAGTCCTCAGGTACCACTCCATCTTCCCATGATTTATTAAAAGGGTAGTGCAGTGTTACTTAGTTCTTCCCTTAGTTCTTTTAAAATTCTGGGTGAATCCCATCAGGCCCATTGCTTTATTCACCTTCAGTTTTAAGAGTTCTTTCAGAATCCTTTCTTCTGTGAAAGGACTAATATCAACCACCCTATCCAGAGTGCTTCTACTGACTGGATTAGGTATTTCCTCGCTTTTCCACTGTGAATACTGAGCAGAAGTATTCATTCAGTATCTCTGATTTTTCACTGTCGCTCTCTTTCCAACCACCTTCCTCTTTGTTCAGCCTCAGTAACCCTGCCTTAGTCTTTCTTTGCTCCCTAATGTACCAATAAAAGGTTTTATCCCCCTTCTTAACCGAGTTGGCTATCTTTTCCACGGTTTGGGCCTTTGCTATTCTGACTGCCTTACCTGCTTCCTTCTGCTTTAACTGATACAGTTCTCTGTCCTGCTCCTTCTGTGTTTCCTTATACTTCCTGAATGCTATCATTTTTCACTTACCTTCCCCGCCACTTCTTTTGAGAACCATAGTGTTTTTTTCTTTCGTTTGATTTGTTTATTTGCTACACACAAAGACTTGTTGCCTCTGAGATGGCGGTTTTGATGTTTCCACATTGTTGCTTTCACCCCACCTTCTTGCCTGTTTGCTAGTGCTTTTCTGAGGCACTCTCCCATTTTGACAAAATCAGCCCTCCTGAAGTCCAGTACCTTCACTTTTGTGTGGCTTGACTCTACAGCTAAGTTTATCGTGAACCACACTGTTTCGTGGTCGCTTGTTCCCAGATGGATACCCACTTCAAGATCAGAGATCCTCTCTCCATCCCCATTTGAGAGTACCACGTCTAAGACTGCTCTCTCCCGAGTGGGTTCCAAAACTAGCTGTCTGACGCATGCCCCCTGTAGGGCATTGAGAATTGCCCTGCTCTTGGATGTGGCTGCAGCAAAGGTGCTCCCATCAACATCTGGCATATTCAGGTCTCCCATAGGCAATATCTCCCCTTTCTCTGCCATTCCAAGGATGCCTTCTATCATTTCCTTGTCCATTTCCTCCCCCCCGAGACGGGGGTCTGTATACAACCCCTGTACGGATTGTGGAGCCATTTCCAGTCTCCAGGGTGACCCACAGTGCCTCCTCTCCTCCCTGTTTACCCTTTAATTCTGTTGCTTTTATCCCTTCCCATACATAGAGAGCTACTCCTCCTCCTCCTCTTCTTCCCTCCATGTCCCTCCTGTAGATTGTGTACCCTGGTATGTTGACATCGCAGTCATGGTTCTCTGTGTACCATGTTTCTGTGACTGCCACGATATCCAGGCATCCCTCTTCCATCAAGGCCACCATTTCAGGGAGCTTTTTACATAGACTACAGGCATTGGTACTCATTACCCTCCATTTTTTATGGCTTTATTTTTTTGCCCCATCCCTGTCCTTACTGCCTTTGTCTTTGTCTCCATTTACCCCTGCCCTTCTCCCTATCAACTGCTCTATTTTGGTGTTTACCTCACTAATTACCCTGATTTTTTTGGGGGCTAGGATTTCCTTCTCCTCTTCAGTGCCTCCCCCCTTGGCTAGTTTAAATGCTTGCCACTGAAGCATTTAAACCTATCACCTAGGATCCTGGTTCCCCTCCAGGATAGATGCAGACCATTGCGCCTGTATAGTCCTGCATCCCTCCAGGTGGAGCCCAAGTCCCCACTGAAGCCAAATCCCTGAGCTCTGCACCAGCTTTTCAACCAGTCATTGAATCCCATGGTGTGGAGTGCCCTAGCCTCATCCATGCCATAGATAGGTAGCACTTCCAGTGCTACTTGTCTAAGGCCCCTCCCCAACTCCACAAACTCCTGTTGTACTCACTGCTCTGATCCCATTCTCAGCCAGGTCATTCGTCCCTAGGTGGATAATGACATCCAGCTCCCTCCCCCCTTCCCGCTGCTCCCACGATCCTGAGGATTCGTTTCCTGTCCCTCCAAGCCTTGGCGCCAGGCAGGTTCCTTGCCTCCCTTTCCCCTACCTCCCCCAATTCTACCCCAACAACTGAGTCCCCCACTAGGAGTTGTTTCTTTCCCCTGTGGGGTCCTGGGCCACACTACTGTGGGTCTCCACTATGGAGGTTCCCAGCATCCTCCTTGGTCTCCACTGCAGGTGCCTCCATAAAGGAACCATGCTTCGCCAGAGTGGCGAATGAATTGTGGAGAGGCACAACTGGAGGGATGCACCTCTGTTCCACCACCCTCACCTTCCCTGAGCCCACCGTGGTCCAACCAGTCCTCTTTCTTGGCAACCTCTGAGGTAGTGGCGGTGGCCTGGGTGGGGGAGCAGGTTTCCCGAATCCTTGCCAGGTCAGCATGGAGACGAACAACCTCCTCCCCTCAGACCAGAGAGGTGCCTGCAAATAGGGCAGCAACGCAGTTTCCAGAATGTCTCCCGGAAGACTGCTGCTCCACAGCCAGTGCATTGCACCACTCCCCACATGTCTTTGTCCCTTCCAGTTACAGATGCTTTTTTGTTTTTTGTTCTTGTTTTAGGTGTGTGCAAGCTTGTGAGTGTCTCTACCCCCTATTCAGTGTGCTGTGTCACTGCATGTCACACCTCCCAGGGGTCAACAAGGAAAAATCGGTGGGTTCCGCCTCCGCTAGATGACGTCCGCCCCACGGAGTGGACCTCGTGCTGCCGCCTGGGCTCCTGGTCCCAAGCCACCCATTCGTCTCTGCTTGGGGGTATAGGGGTACCTCCCAGCAGCCCGCAAGCCAGGAGTGTTCGCGAGCTGGCGGGGTGGAGAACAGTGGGAAGCCAACAGATGGGTGCGGTTGCTGAGCCCTAGTTTAAAAAAAAAAAGCATGCTGTGCTGTGGGGGTAGGACACAATCAAATACAGCACAATTCTTTTCCTATATTCCTCAGTTCTGATCTGGGGGGAGGGGCTGGCCATGATTCTGCACAAGAGGCACACACTCAACTCCTGGGACTAAGCAGTTGCTCCAAACAAATATTACTGCAGTGTTTATATGTTTGTATCTGTCTCCTCCACCCAGCACTTACTATCTGTCCAGAGCCCTTTACATGGCAGGCTTAGCACCGCATTTAGTGGTGCACAGCAACTGCAACGTTACCTGTCTTGTCATGTACAAGCAACACGCACCGCACTGAAAGGGAGCATTCGCTGTCTCGGCATGCCCAGTTTTGAGTGGTCCGTCATTTTGGTTTACCATTTTGTATCGTTTCCTGGTGCTGTCTAAAAACATGACAGTGGTCACTTTAGTTTACAAAGAGCCTCTCGCGAGAGACCCTGCCATGTTGTGGGATCCGGTCCCCATGTGTGTCCCCAAGGCTTGTGCAAGTTCTGTGCACTTTCCATGTCTGTACTCGAGTTCAGCTAGAAATATCCTTAGGTAGTGAAAATTAAGCTGAACTCAGGGAAACCTGTTACATTTTGGAAACGATGGTCGGAAACTACATTAAAGTGCTCTGAAAGTGGATCCGTGATACTGGGCATACAGAAATGCATATTCATAGTTTCCTACCCTCATTTCCAAAAAGTAACAGGTTTCCAGATTTCAGCTTAATTTTTACTACCTAAGGATATCTTTAACTGAACTCGGGTAGAACAATGTTGGCAAACTCCCCCAAGTCTTGGGCTCTCGGCCGGCAGGAAAGACAGCAGAAATGCCAGATGAGTCCAGAGATCATTGCACACGTATGTATGTAGAAGCAGACTGCAATGGCGCTGACAGAGCATAGCAAGCGCCTGGGAACAGCACCGCTATAGGTGCTGCTCATGTAAAAGGGGTAAAACTGACTGGCACACAGAGCAGCTGCTAGGGAAATCAGGAATTTGGGCAGGATGGCTGGGCTGCTTACATACTGTCACTTCATTGTTGTTGTTTTTTTTTGGGGGGGGTGAGGGTCTTTGTGCTCCCATCTGATGGTCTAGTAATCTGTGCTTTGGGACAGCCTTCAGAGAAGTGCCATATGTGAGTGGGCTGCACCCTTGTTTTGGGGAATAACTGAATTAGTTTCTTATTTTTGTGCTGGGCTCTTTAAAATTCTGTGGAACTAGTAGATTCTTCCAGTCACTAGCCCTGCTGGTCAGTGGCTGACAAAGTTAATTTCAAACCATGTGATGGCATACAAAAGATTTTGTGAGTCACATGTTTTTTCAGGGGTTTCAGGTCCAGGACGTAACAAAAGCCTCCCATAGCATTTGGGGACCAATGAATACCCAGAGTGAAAACCGTTGTTCTTTCCGGGCACTGGCTGGTTTGTCCTCGTCTGCAGTAATCCCTGTACTTCGGTCTGCAGGACAACCAGATGCTGTAACAAGTAGTGGTATGCCCTTGACTGGGTCAGCGGAGCATTTGACACCAATTCAAGAATGTAGCTGTGCTGAACACACTCCAGGACCCATCTGTCCCTGGTTTTCAACTGCCAGTTGGCCGTGAACAAGAAGATCCTGACCCTACCTGAAATCCTGAGGGTGGGTTCTAAAGGGGGAGAAGGGGAGTCAGAAGAGAGGGTGTGGCTGATGGCTCACCTGCCTGTACTACAGGGGCCTTGTTCGGGGCACCCATAAACTGCTGCTGCTGCTGCTGTGTCTGGGGGACAAATCCCCTCCCGTGGTCATGGGATTGAGCGGGACTAGAGTGTTAGCTTGCATGTGTAACTGTGTGTGAGAATCACCTTTTCTGTAATTAAGTGTATTTGTGTTCTTATGGTGTTTCTTGTTTTTTAATTTTATTATTTCCCATCCCCTTCCAGAGTTTATTTTTTGGTATTGTACAACTATTCTCCCTACCCCCTCCACCCTTCAGATAGAAAAGTTACAATTTAGTTTACCTTCTGTAGGAGAGAGAGAGAGAGAGAGAGACAGAGAGAGAGAGAGGATTCTGTGGTATTGGGGCTGGAGAAAGATATTTTCTTTCTGGTTTAAGAACATTTGGGGAGAGAGAGACTAAGTGCTGGGGGAAACAGCATGTGCTATGCTACAGAGAGAGTGCAAGTGTTGGGCATGTCCAGGAGAGCGTTGGTAGTACAGTGATTTTTGGTAAGGTAGCGGGAGATGGTGTTTGTGATGGACATTGGGATCAGGGTTAATAGGAGCAGCCATATGGTGAAGAAAGGGAAAAGAGGTAATTTTTTTTGTTTAGCCATTTTTTCCCCATTTCCACTCACACTCACATCCTTGGCATGAGCGCATGCGTGTGGAGACACGCACGCGTCATGCACTACAGGATGCCCCACCCTACCAGTCACCCATTACCCACCCGTGCTGCCAACATACCTCCACCCAGAGGCGGCAGGACTGCGGGAGGGCGACACCCCCTTCTTGGGAGAGGAGAGCCGTCATTAAGCAGCTTGATCCTGTTCCCGACCCCCCCTCTCCCCGGCCAGCTCCCCGATGACCCGAGTCCGTTCCCAAACCCAGGTCACCGGCGTGGTGCGAGGTAAGGCATTCAGTGCCTCAGCCCTCTGCGCCAATGGGCAAGCCAAAAGAGGTCACTTTTTTTGTGCTCGAAGTGCAATGTCCAAGTAGACACTAAGTACACTGGTGTGCATTTAGTCTTACTGCTGCATATATATGTGCAGCCGCAAGAAAGGTAATGTACTCGATTTGAGGAAATGAAGTGTAAAAAGATAAGTGATAAGCATACTTTTACAAAACTTCTGCTTAACAGCTTGATACTCTGTATTGCTTTTAAAGTGGTGACCAAGATGGAAGTGATTTTGTTTCTGCAGTTTTAAATTTCTTGTTCTATTGGTTTACTGGATCGGTGTGCTGAGTAAGGGATTGGTTACTACAGCTGTCCATCAAATGGACTCTGCAATGTGCAAATTAATGAAAATAAAAGACGTTCACATGTGAAGATGTGAAACGTCATTTAGTTTCACTGAGGGGGAAAAACTATTTATTTGAGTTGGTTCAATTACACATTGTGACAGACTGGTCTCTACCCAGACTCAGCCTGTTGCCAGCCTTCTCAACCCTTCACGTGCCAAGGGTATTTCAGTAGCTGCTATAATTCAGCATAGACATTTCCTGGTATATCTTTAGGTCTGAATCCCATCAGAGCCACTGTCCACACAGTACAGCACTCCTTGCCAAAAGGCCAGTGACCCACCCCTCTCTATCACAGCTGAGAACACCTCACTTTAGAATCAAAATATGGTAACTGCAGCCTTCTCTTGGGAGACAGAAACACAGTTTTTGTCAGTTATAACCCAGTCACCTGTACCTCAAAGAACATAGGCGCAGAAGCATGAAGTATATAAACACTAATCTATTAATACTTCAAGATATTTACATGTATATTACAGGAAACTACACAAAGACTTTGGGCAACAGTACTTCTACAGAAATAAAAAGAAAATGTTTTGAACAGTAGCAAAAAAAAAAAACACACAGAAAAATCTTACTACACTTCCTAACTTTTCCAAGGTAGAAGGGGCTTACCACACAGGGCACCTTGGTGAATCAGGTAAGACTCGAACTTAGCTGTCAGCTGTTTGAGATCCCAAAATCTGACCAACTTTTTTAGGGTCTGGCAAGTCCCTTCAGCTGCCTGCCCCAATGACACATCATTCAGTATGCCACCCTGACATCATAGATTTGACACTTCCTGTGTGTCCTGGAAAATCTCCCAATGGAAAACTGGCCCAAACCGGCATCTTAGGTTTTTGTGGATTCAGAAACCTTCTCATTATAGTTTATGGTGGAACGCTGTTCTGTATGGAAATCCATGCCTAGAACTGCATTTGTTGTGCTACAGTAGTGGCGTTGCAATGTTGCTGTGCTGCACTAGCAATGGCACTACTGTACCCCAACAGAACACTTTCGCACACACACAGTTCATGAGCTGTGGCTGCCATCGTCCGCACTGTCAAGTCATCTTGTCAGTTACAATCAGCACTAACAGAGTGACAGCAGCCACAGTTCAATTAAATGGCATCAGAAATGGAAACGTTCATCTCCATGCATGTTATGGTAATTAAGCCCTTTTGTCATGCAGTATTTTGAGACATCATTTACTGCAAGTTACTGCACCGTATCATGACTGGCACTGCCGTACATGAAGAAAAGCATATCTGTTCCTGGCAACCATGCCCCAGCTCTGGCACACACATTCCTTACCAGTACTGCCAATTTAGTGGGACCCTACCATTAGAGGGCATAATGGACAACTGGTGGCAAGAGAACAGAGTGTCCAGAGCCTGGGCTAGTGGGCGAGGCATTGAAGTAGATATGTAAACTATATAAAGGGCCAATATATATACAGGGGACAGTACAGTCACAATATTGGGAACTCCCACAGAAGTGAAAGTGCTCCTTACCCTAGACTAGAGCGCATCTAGTCATGTTTTACAAGATGCTCTACTCCGTAAAGAGGGGCAGCACTATTCAGCTTTGCAATCATGCACGGGGGGGGGGGGAGCAACCACCCCTTGTAGTAGCTATGTTTAGGGCCATGACCAGGGGTGCAAGATGCAGCTGCAGTAGAGCCTGCACTGTCAGAGGGCCCACTGTCTCAGGCAGCAGTAATAAAGCCTTGGGTTGATAGCAGGGTTTGTGCTACAGATTCCAATTTCACGGAATGGGAGGAGTACAGAACAAAGAAGTAAAAGTGCCCATTACTCAAAATACCTGATCTTGGTTCCCGTCTCTCCACGAGGAGCAGGGACAAATTACATTGTTCTGTTCTTTGATCGTGGTGCCAGCATGGGAAAAGGGATAACATGGACAAACTATGGATGCTCAGTAGGACTGCTACAAAAGAATCCATGCTATAAATATGTTATATATGCTAAAGGTTTTTTTATACTTATTGGTGGGGAGGTAGGCCCCAAAAATTATTTTACAAAGGGTGCCTTGTAGTCATTGGCACAGCCTTGATGCTATGCGCTGAGTTGACCGTATGGACAACAGCATCAAAATAGCAAATCAACGTACGATTCAATTTCAAACAAACACACAGCACTACCAACTAACACAGCCCTAAAAACCTGCCTCTTCACAAACACCTGGCTCCATGCTGTTTCCTGCTGTACTAATCAAATGGTTAGACAGAACCCATGGCATAAATAGGACATTCTGCAGGAGCATCAAGAAATAAGCTTTTTTTTTTATATACGTAAATAATGTTATTGATTTTCCTGCATAGGACCAGTTACAGATAAAATAAATGCAAAATATAATAACAGAACAAACCTGACTGGGGAATATAACCCCATGGAATTACAACTCTAAAACTGTATGTCTGGGCTTAGAAAGCAAGTATGTTATGAAACAGTTAAACACAAATAATCAGTACAAACATATTTAAATATACAGCCCATGAAGAGAACGCACCTAAGAAAACATGACACTCACAATAGTTAATGAATAAAAGCATCCAGGAAAGAAATATTTTCATAAACAAATATCTGTGTATGAAAAGCTTAAAACTCTATTGCTATTACATAACTATGCAGAAATAAGCTTTTTAATTAGTTTGAATGTTACCAACAATGCAGTCCAGCACATGTACTTTCACTTTGCTCCAAAATAAAAAAAAAAGAAGAGACTCTCGGCATGCAAAATTTTTATTTATTTGATAACCAGGTAAGTACACTAATTCCTGGGACCATTTTCAGGCATGACCCGAGCCATTTAGAAGGCACATAGTACAAAGGGTGCAGTTTCAACAGAACAATGGCATATCTAGTGGGTACATGTCTACTAGGTTTGTTATTAACAGAGGAGTAGCAGAGAAATACAAAGTAAGAGAATACACAGTTTAGTACAAATTAGTTCAATATTACAATGGAGCAGATGCCCTAGGTTATATTACTGACCCGGAAGTTAGACAGTCAAACCAGTTTAGACATCGTAAAAGGGTTAGGCTAGGCATCTGCAGTGTGCTCTGGATAACACTGCCTCCAAGAAGTGCTTTTAAATGTGGAGGTGAGACAGGTGATTGCAGATTATCTGGGAGGGAATTCCAAAGCTTAGGTACAGCATAGGAGAAGACTCTGTTACCCATGTCAGTGAGGACCCTAGGACATTCAAGCAGTTGGCTAGCAGAGGACCTTAATTCACGCCTGTTGATTTCAGAGTTTAGTGTACCTTGCAGTGGTGATGTGGTCCCCGCATGCAGAGTTTTAAAAGTGAAATAGCCAAACAGCAGCTCCCTATGATCCTGGTGGGAGAGCCAGCCAAAAGACTGGAATAAGTGGCATTGGTGAGTACAGAAGGGGGCTCAGGGAACAAATCTACATACTGTACATTGTTATAAGCTATGTCCATGCGACTGAGGAGATGTAAGAGATGTTACGGGGGGAGCAATATTCTAGGATGGGAAGGAGAACATGCCAACCTGTGCTTCGGATGATGATGTTGTTTTGCATCTATAAGTAAGTGAGCACAGGTCGACATGTTCAAGTGCGGAGGAATCTAGTTTCTTTTATTTTGGAGCTAGTGTTTGAAATTGAATCTTAAGTTGATTTGCTATTTTGAAGCTGTTGTCTATATGGTCAACTCACCACACAGCGTGGTTCCTATAAGGAGTAGTTGTTTTCCCCCGGTCCATTACCACAAAGCTGAATAGTGCCGACCGCTCTCTAATGAGTACTGCAACTTGTAAAACTCATATAAGGACAGTCAATACAGCATCCAGGAATAGCTTTTATTCAGTCCAGAATGTTGTCAACCATGCTGCCTAGTAATGAGTGGCAGAGCAAAGCGACGTCACTTAATGCTGGTCTGCATTGTTAGTAACATTCCAAACCAAATAAAACACTTATTTCTTGATGTTCCTATGGAATGTCCTACTTATACTATGGGTTTGGTCTAACCATTTGGTGAGTATAGCAGTGGTCACAGGATGGTGCCAGGTGTTTGAAGTGGTAAGACTTAGGGCTGTGGTAGCTGGTAGTCCTGTGTGTTGTACAGTAGGGGCTGTGGTTTTAGGTTATGTGACAGAATGTGTGCTTGGTTTGAAGCACATTTTTAATAGCATTTGAAATTCTGTTTTTTTCTCTGTTTTTGTTTCCCTTTTTTGTAAGACAGTTTGCTAATGTCAGTCAGGTGGTACTTGTATTGGGTGGGGTTCATCGTTTAAATGATTGCTACATTCTTGTTTGAGGGTGTTTATATGTACTAATTTGTAATTTAATTGCATTTACTGGTGTTGAACAGCCACTTTGTTCTAATGGTATATTACTTTAATTTTTTTCTTTACAATTTTTGCCCAAGAAAGACACACTATGCTGAGGCTTATTTCCAGGTGCATCCTGAAAGCATAGGAAGTTAAGTGACTTGCTCAAGGTCACACAATATGCACGTGGAGGCTATGGGATTCAAACACAGTTCTCCAAGATTGCAGCTCAGTGCTCCTATCTACTACACTATACTGCCTCCCAGTTGCAGTGGTACATGATGTTCATTCCCATGACATACAGGAAAATACCTGGTAACTGATTCTATTGAGGAAAACCTCATTCATGTATATATATGTATGTGTATATATATATATATATATATATGTGTGTGTGTGTGATTCATGATAGTTGATTCCAAATATGCAATTTATTTTCAATGTGAGGAAGCAGGACGATAATTCATGAGTAGTGGAACAACAATTGAATCATAAATGTCCTTTCCACTCACAAGTGGTGATAAACTGCATATTTGGTATCTGACTATTGTTTTTTTTTAGTTTTATTTATTTATTTGAAATCTTGGATTACAATACCTTTGAGCTATACAACTCATTTACAAAGGTTCCGCATCAGTAAGAGTAGGACATAGACATAGTAAACAAACATAGTAAAGTAACTAGTACAGAACATAAAGAAATTGCAGTGAAACTAAATACAATTCAACTAATCAAAAGCGATTACGTGGTAGTCCCCAATGAAGGTGGCATCTAATGGGAGTTAATGCATGGTTGGGACCGTTGTGGCACGAGGCCGGAGGCTGAGTGCGTACAATCTCCAACCATGCATTAACTCCCCATTAGATGCCACCTTCAGAGGGGATTAATGCGCTTGTAACATGGCAGTGCAGAGCAACCATTAATTACATTTTGCATTTCTTACTATAAAACAGAAATCTGGAAAACGAGTTATTTCACTGCCACATTCCTGCTTCAGCTCTGTTACTTTCTACCACTAGGTCTAAGTAGAACTATGCGCATGCACATTGTACAACCGACATCAAGTAATTTGGTGTGTAGCAATTTCTACAAGATTAGAACTTTGCTTTACATTATAACAGTTACATTACAGATTCATCACAGATTGAAACTTGCTACTTTTAGTCGGCTCGTGTATCGCGGCCCATCCATTTTCGGGTGCTATTCATGCCATGCTGCATTCTGGGGAGTCTCTTTGTTGCATGGCTTAGTATGCCGCTACACTCCGTGCAGTTCTGTCAACTACGTGTCACAGCGGTGACTGTTACGACCAATAGGTGGCGCTGGGAAGATAGCATATTACTGTTACTGTCTATACAATTACGGTGTTTCCTCCGCTACTACATTAGCTGTGGAATGCTCATGCTGCTAATATCATCTCACTCGGTTGACTTGGTGCATTGTGCTGAGCTCTTTCCTAATTCTAATACATGTTTTTTTCCTCTCCATTGTGCCCACTGCTTTGCTATTCTAGTCTAGGAGAAGACACCGCCTTTTGGGACAAACTTTCCTTCTTTACCGACCAATATGTGCACTTTTATACAACTTACATACTGGCTGCAGCAGGACAACACACAGTCCTCAACTCCTGTCTCACTCCTATTTCTTCTATTTTCTATTCTGCTGTTTTACGCCCACCTATTGGTTGACAATATTTTGTCACATTCCTACCTCGCCTGAGCGGTACACTCCACATTTCTGCCCATCGTGCACACACGACCGCTGCTTTACTGCTCCTGTGCGCCCCCGATAACACGGCATTATCATGCCATAATGCTGTGTTGCTCTTCTACCACGTGATGCTCTTCTACCAATCCTTTTCCTTGGTTTGGGTCCCTTTATTTTAGCCATGTTACAATGTGTATTAAGTCATATGTAACAGGGTTTTAAATAATTGACTAGCAGTTATTTTCTTGGGACTATACTAACTGTACAGAAAGTATTTATATAGATTTTCTAGAAGTGTTGTGTTTGTTAAACACAGTGAGGCAAGAGCTATGCATTTTCACAAAGATTTAGCACTTTTATGAGCAAAACGCTAATCAATTTTTGGAGTTAAATAAATCCCTGTGTAACAGTAAAGGGGGAGAGGGGAGAAGAAGTTGTTATAATTCAGGGGAGGGAGCCGCTGAGCAGGCCTTGTCAAAAACCAAGAAAGTAGGTAAACAGGGGTGAGAGGCAGGTAGAAGAGAGAGAAACAAGAGAGGGAGGAGGGGAAAGAATTGCGAGAAAGGTGACAAGGGATATAAAGGGAAGGGGGTAATGGGGGGAAGGGAGGAGCACAGGAAGGAGAGAACAAGCAGGGAAGCAAGGATGGAGGGTGGGGGGAATAAGGCTAGTATGTTGGGTTGAGATGTGAGGAAATATTATCAAGACTAGAAGTAGCTTGTATATTTGAGTTATACATTAGTTTACTGTTATAACTTTTAAATCTGATGCTCAGAGATTTAACTGATACTCTTTGATTTCAACAGTTGTTTTCAGTGCTGCACTAGGAAACGGATACCATCAGCAATGTGAAAGCTGCTAAGTGGCTCAGTATTCCACTGTGATGACACCAACCTTCAAGATATTCAATATGGCAATAGTAACAACAACACATCTTTGATATCTTGCAGTTACTGTTGTTATCAGCAATGATATCATTTCTATCTTAACATTTTACCCCACTCCTAGTGTATCTCTCTCTCTCTCTCTCTCTCTCTCTCTATCTATCTTCCAACACCATCACCAATTACAAAAATTTCCTTATAAAGTCATATTATGGCAGAGAGTTTTCAGTGTTCAGCATAACACTGAGCGAAGCAGAAGGATCATGTAGGAACTAGTGTAAAATATATTTTGAAGGGGGACAGGTTGATGCGCTGTGACTAACTGTGCCTCCCACAACTCTACATTTCATTAAGGTCACATTCTTGTGATTCCAATGATCCCCATGGAGCTTGTTTGTAAATGTTGACATTAGCTGAGGGACCCAGTGCATAATACAGCAGTGGAAACAGTTAAACACAGTCCACAAACTTAGACTTGTTGAGTCCTCTTTGGAGTTTAATCAAAACAGTACAGTGGGGATTAAAGGGCAAATCCTGACTGCAAGATATATGGTTTGAAACTGAAGGTAGGTCATCACAGTCTCTGTTCTGTTAATAATCAGTGTGGTCTAGTGGTTACAAGACAGGCTTGTGAACCAGGAGATCCACCCAGACCTGTGTGACCTTCAGCAAGGTCAGTAACCTTTCTGTACTTCAGCCTTCCTGGATGTAAAATTGAGTACTAGCTAGCAGTACACCAATGAAAGCAAAATGTTGCATCTCATGGGCCATCCTGTGTAAAGAAACTGTAATGTGGTATTCCTTATGCTACGTTTTTCAGGGCCCTGAAAATAGTACATATTTCAGAAGCAGAAATCTAGTCTCTGACCTTTTAAAAAAAAATGTTTTGCTATCCCCCCAACCCGCCAGTCATTCCTCTGCTTCTCTTACCATTTGTGCCATATTCTGCCATCTGCCCACTGGGGTGTTTTTGGCTTCTTCAGATTTGGATGCTTCTGCAGACACCAACAGACCTCCCCAGGTGGTGTGGCTCTGCTGTTTCAGCTTAACCAAGGCTGGAAGCAATAATGTTCAGGAGGATTGGGGGGGCAGTAAATGTCAGGCAGTCTCATGTTATTGTGATATGGGGGGCCTAAGAGGAGGCCATAATGTGGTGACAGGCAGAGGCATTGTTTTCATCACAATGCTCCCTACAGCACTCTGTAACATGGTGGTTGCTCCTTAGTAGGCTATGGGTGGAGGCAACCACATCTGCCTTCAGTGACACCAAAGGAGACATTTGAAGAGTGGAGAAGCAACAGCCCTCCCCCAGAATCTGAGTGCACTGCCTCTCATAGGACTCGCAAAGTACCACCTGTCTGAGGCAGGGAGTCAGGTCAGTGGGCTAACTTATTAACACTACCATCACTAACACCATGTTGGCTCATAACAGACTCTCAGGTTAGCAAGTTTTTCCAATTTCTGTACTATAACCTAGTAGAATTGTACATGTACTGTATACTTCATTTAGTAATAAGAAAATCCAGAACAGTAAGGAAACTGAATTTACTCAGATAAACCCTATTGATATTATTTCAACACAAAATCACTTAGAATGTTAAGACACATCATCATTAGCTGCAGCAAGAACCATAGGAAGAGAATCTGTGGACAGAAAGAAACTGATGGTTCACAGAGTCTATAGCTCTGAATACGCCCCTGACCGGGCACCCACCTCCTCGAACACGGCCGCGGCTGGAGAAGCCAGCCGGCCATGCGCCACAGCTATCACAGACAAGCTCCCTGCATATATTTCTAGCCTGTTCAAACATGCCTCTGGCTCCTATGGTCTCAGACGTTATGCAACTCTTTGCTTCCAAGTGCCCAGAATGAAAACTAACCTTGGATTGTCCAAGAATTAACTACGCAGTCCCTTCACTTTGGAACACTATGCAAAGACATATCAAGCTTATCTCTACTTCCAAGCCTTTCTCCTTTAAAGCCCTGCTAGTTGAGTATTTGCAGGAACCTTGTAGTTGCTATAGGTAATCTGTCCTTTCATTTATTGATGTCTCCGCCTAATAATTGTTAGTATGTCGTCCTCCTTCTTCCCTAGGGATTCCAGTGCACATACTCCCTCCTTCACATATCCACTCGCAGGCCCCTGTCTATTTACAGTTTCTACCTTCCTTTCCCTTCACCCTATTTGATATTGTTTTTTGCATATGTCTAATTGTGAGTTCCTTTGATGACTCAAGTATTTTGCATCTGATCTTGTACCGCAATCTGCTGATGTTACAATCTTTGTATTACTATGTCTGTGTATTTGTTCTGTTCCTTGTCCAGGACTGCTTTGAAATGAGCTTGCTCAATGGTGTTGATGCCTGGTTAAACAAAGTTTGATTTGATTTGAGTCTGCCCATATTATATTACTCTCTTCCCCAACCCACTGTCCTGGTGGATTCTACCCAGCTCCCCACTCCCTGTACTCCCCTGAGGGACTACGAATCCTCTTGCTCCACCCCGTCATTTCCCAGCCTAGAAAATTCTATTAGAAATTGGTAAACAAATTTCTAGAAGAGATGTGCATGTCTCCACAGAGATCACACAAAGCCAGCAGACGAAAGAAGAAACTGTATAATTTTCCATGCATAACTGGCACCAACCCTGAGCAGTCCAAACACATTTTCCTGCACAGCCTCAGGGAATAAGAGCAAGTGAGAACACACCTGAGGCTGCAGCATGCCCAATTCCACTTCAGCTGATATTCTGGTCTTCAGCAAATAAAAAATACAAGTAGCATAAGTCAACTTGCATCTCTAATTTCTCCCCAAAATTAAATCAGTCACAATATTATTTAATAGCAACATTGTAACGTAAGAATTACAGGTTGGAAGCAGCTCCAGGTCCATTAGATAAGACCCTCCCCTGCTTCATAAGAGGAAGTGGGAATTTCTTACACAGAAATTTGGTTTCTGGAGTATCCCATGTCCTTCTAGCCAAAACATCAGTGATGAAATGGGTAATCCTTTGCCTGACATGGAACTCTGAGGCCCTGTCCACACTACACTGAAAACTCCTCTCTGTAACTTTGCAGAGGGTCCAAACCGTCACCGCAATAGTTTGCGTTACACCTGTAACATTAGAGGCGTTAAGAATCGCTGCTTGATCCACTTATGAGGTGGGTTTCAACAACAGTTACGAAAACGGTTCTGCCTCTGTAACGCTGGCTCAGCCGTAGGGTGGACCCATGAGCGCTTAGCCCGGCATTGCCCCTCAGTGCAGCATGAACTGCATTGTGAGATAGGGTGCTGACCATAACGGTCACCTGTCACCCACAATGTGGACTGGCTGTAACGGTTCAACTGTTATCATGGCTGTGTTCACTGCAGTGTGGACACTAATTGTATGCTTATCGCCTGTAACGTGTTTGAAACCGCTACAGGATTTTAGTGGTGTAGTGTGGACAAGGCCTGAGTACACTTCTTTAAAACTGTCAGCCAGTGCTGGTTAGCACCAGAAGGACAGTTGTCAACTGCCATTGCATGAAATATAAGGAAAGCCAAAACTCCATCTAACGAGAAAACCTAGTTTGGACTAAAATGTCTCTTGACACAGATTCTTATGCCAACAGTGAAAACCTTCTTGCCCACCATGCCTTTTGGAGGCCTAGATGGATGGACGTGGATCTCTAGTAAATCAAAGTTCCAGGTAAGAAATTTCTGTTTTCCCATGTCCTTCCATCTTCATTTATTTGGAAAGGAAAGGGGAATTGTTTAACCAGGAAAGGCATGACCTGGGAGCACAAGGAAGTAAAGTGTTTTGCTTAGGGTCACACAGTGGGGGCTGATGGGATTCAAACCCAGGTCTCCAGGTTTGCAGCTCAGTGCCCTTAACCACTACGCTATACTGCCTCCTATTTATTTGCAATTTTTGACCAAGAAAGGCAAACTAAGCTGTGACAGCTTGTTTCTAGGTGCATCCTAACAGTTGGGGTACATGGACCTGTTTCTATGTTTGGCCACAACACCAGGAAAACGCCCCTATTACTCTTCTTCAATATATGCCATGGGATCATCTGCTTCTAACAGTCCACAGACAGGCAGAAGGAGGAACCTCAGCATAACATCTTATCTTCAGGATGGCACCTCAACAGCACATCTTGCTCATACTGTACTACGGTGTCAGATATGGGTATTATCCTAAATTTCTAGGTGTGGGCTAGAGACTACAACCTTCTCATCTGGCCCCAGAAGCGAGTGTGGTCCCTATTGAGCCACTGACATTGCCAGTTGAGCCACTGGAACAACAGTGACAAAATGGGATGTACAGTACCAAACCATGATCTTCACTGCCCTGGGAGTGGAAAACTAGTACTACCATTAAAATGACCCAGATAACCATTGATGCAGATGCAAAACTGCTCACTGAAAACCGATCTAACTTCCACATTACCAAACTAATCTAGACAACTATCCGCTGGCTGAGTGCTCCAGTGCCAATTCACTCTCTGCTATACCATGGCATGAAGCATCTTGGATCAAATGCTACATCTGCCAATGCCAGCCCATCCTGTTCATAGAGCTTACCGCATGGTAGCAGGCATGCGCCTGAAGTGAATCAGCCAGCGATAGGCAACCCTACCTCTGATCCTGTGACCTGGGTTCCTGGGGACCCTGAACACAATTCATGGAAGGACACATCCTTTCCACACAAAATTCTTCAGCCGGTCATGCAGCTACATGCATGGCTGGTCCGGGCATGTTTGGAGGTATGCCCACACTCCACACCATTCACAGAGATGTGGCATGCTGCAAGGGGATGAAGGACATGACAGCAGGGACCCCGCATATCTTTTGTACACCCCTCAGTTTACACCTGCCGCTGCAGCGGATGAGGAATCTCCACTCTATGCTACCCCAGCCCTCTGAGTGGACTGGGAGGCCTGGGGCAACCATTCAGGCACTTATACATCATCATCTTTTTAAAATCCTGTGCCATTTCAGAATCCTCCGCCTGCAGAGCAAGAGATCCACTAGGAACCAGCACAGGCATAGATTTGATGCCTGCTGTGTCCTACAATACCTCTGCACAGCTGCGTCGGGGGGGCGTGTGGGGCTAACACAAACAGGTACATAGCAGTGACCAGCAATCAAGAATGTTGGCCATCTCACGCGTATGCAGGTGCGGACTCCACGAGGCTGAAGTATGGATGAATCGCACATACCCAGCCCAGCACTGGATGCATAGCCGCTCACATAGTGCTTTTAGTTGTGTGGACCAAGGTCCATGTCACCGCTCTCTGATGTCCACTATTATTTATTTATTTTTTTTATGTCATGAGAAGGAATCTGCGCTCCTTCTCACTACCCCCCACTTAAGAGCCCTAGGACACAAAACACTTTCTGCCAGTAGCCCTTTTCACACAAAGCCCCATTACTCTGGAATAAGCTTCCTGCTCCTATCCAAGAAAGCCGTATAATATCAGTCCTTCAAGAGACAGTTCAAAGGTCACTCCCACCAAGCACAACTGTGCCTACATCTGCTGAGTTAGTATTAGGCTATGCTGAGCCAAGCTGCCACTGAATCCTGGAACCTAATGTAATGTACCATATACTGTAATACTGCACAAATGCTTTATGTCCTACTGAACTGCATGTATGAACCGTTATTTCCTCTGTACAACAGAGTGATGACTGTTATACGAATTGTTACTACCATTGTTCACATTGTCTTTACTGTCCTTCTGTATCTGATGTTGTATTATGTGAATGCCATTTATTTTGAGTAACCTATACCTATCCCTGGTCACACCTGAAAAAGGAATGCAAGTCTCAGTGAGCCTACCTGGTTATCCAATCCAATAAATAAATAAAACATTGTTTGGTAACCAGGTAAGGGCCGCTAGGCATGCTGGAGAGTCACGGTGTGATGTGAGCAGAGGTTGTGGAATCAAACCCAGGTCTACTGGATGTACCAAGCTCATTCACAGCTCATTACTCTAACCAATAGGCTATAATTGCAAGCCACAATTGAGACTGGCCATGACCTTCTCTGCTCAGGGTGCAGCCACTTTTGTAGTTTGCCCCTTTGATCCCCTCAGTGAAAGTCTTGACTGTTACCATGTAAGTCTTTAGAATGCAAAGCACAGGCACGAACACCTGGCCCAAGACACTGTGCTTCTGATGCTCTTTTCAATGACTGAACAAGGACACTGTAATGGCAGGACAATCTCTTGGTTCAAGCTGTACAAAGTACTACTGCTCTATCAGAAAGAAAAATTCAGTACCATTCCTTACAAGACAGCACCAACAGCTCACTTAACCTTCTCAATGATGTAACAACTACCAAGAAAACCACTTTGTTGTCAGGAACATGAGGGACACACAGTGAAGTGGCTTAAAGGGAGGGCCCATCAACTGGGATAGCACCAGGATAAAATTCCATAGGCAACCACTTGCCTGTTCCCTGCTCAACCTCCCTTAGTAACCTCACAATGTTCGAATGGGAGGTTAAGTCCATCTCTGAAAGGACTGAGGATGGAGTGGACACTTGGACTATCAGGCTGGATGCAGCAGACCGAGCTGCATGAAGTTATGCATGAAGCTCAGAACCTGAAACACCTTAGATGATTCTGGGGACAGCATTTTGTTGCTTTCCCAGGATTGAAACACACTCCAGAACATGCCATATATCCTGAATTTGGAAGGTTTCCAAGACAGTAGCATAGCAGAAACCACACCCTGGGAGTACCCCATACCTTAAGTTTACATATTTCAATCTTTATCTATGTAGACCAAATTTGTTCCATTAAGGAGGAAGTAATGATCCTTGAAGCAGCAGGTCCTTCTTGAGAGGTAAGGGAGGTTGGTCAACTATGGAAATCTTTGCCAAAATGGAGCACTAAAAACCATGTATGTGCTTTCATCTGTTGCTTTTTCTGCAGCACCTGAGGGATTAAAGGGATTGGAAGAAATGCATAAAACAGCCTCCTGTCCAAGGAACAATCAGGCCATAGATCCCCCAACCCTTGTTTCTGGGAATCTGGATTAAAACTTGGACTACAGTGGTTGGTTGAAGATGCAAACAGGACCACTTCTGGGGGGCTGCCACCAGTGAGACAGTTCCTCAAACCCGTCTGAGTGAAACAGCCATTCCTTAAGGAAGAACAGTTGGTGACTGGGATAATTAATGTAAGTATTATTTTACCCCTAGTAGATGAACTGCTCACAGACCCTCAAGGTGAGTTTCTGTCCACCTTAAAACCTTTACTTCAGCATTCCTGGACTCCTTGTTCCCCTGATCACCTGATATATGCCACCACTGATCAAGCTGTTGTACCAAATGGTTATCAGTTTTCACCTGTTACGAGTAGGAAGGACTACAGTGCTATTAGGATTGCCGTCATCTCTAAAAGATTCATGCTGAGGCAACCTTCAATGTTGTCACCAGGACCACTCTCTGGCCAGAGAGGCTTGCATCTGTCTGGATTAGGACATACATCCATTTTTGTAAGGACATCCCTTTTATAAGGCTGTGCACTGACTTCCATCCACACTCTACTAGAATTTTGACCCGGAAGAGGATGCACAGAACAGCCAGCTGCAGAGACCTGCAGTGTATCATCACCTGCAGAACTAGGTCAATGTATGCTGCAAACTGTGCCCAGTGTTTGCATTGCTTTACCAGGGACACATAGTGTTGCCTGAAGAGTGTGTCCACTAATACCTGGAGGCAGTAAATTCTTTCTTCAGACAGTTAAACTCTCTCTAACTCTGTTTAAAAGCATAGATGCTGATGCTTAAAAGATACTTCTCCAGAACCCCAAATCTGGTGCCTTTTTGTTTGCATTGTCTCCCTATGCTGGTATGGAATGGGCCATTAACCATGTGACTGAGTCAGGCAAGGGCCAGAAAATCTTCTGGTGCCAGATGCTGTTAATTAAATGAGCAGAGTCTTGCCATCGGAAGAGAACCCTTGCCCTGTTCCAAACTGAAGCATTCTGCCCGCTAAACCTCAGTCTAGACAGACACCACTGCACTCTTTCTCCCACAAGAAGAAACATGATGGCAACGAATACCAGTGAAGCATACACTATAAAGGGCTGAAGAATAGAAGGATGACTTTCACTCATGACCACAACAGACTTCTCTTGCAATTGGGCAAGAGGAACATAAAAACTTCTGCCGCTCTAGAGATCCAGAGAATAGCCCATCTCCCACCAACACCCTCAAAGATAGTGTAGCCTGTCTGGAAGATAGTTCCTGTGGGTTGTAAACTTGGTCTGCTGAGCTGTTTGTTTCGGTGCATGAGTGCAAGTCCTGGCCTGTATCTACCTGTAGTCTTGGGTACAACAATGCTTGTCACTGTCACTAACTTGCTTAACCATTATTTTTTTTTAATCAAACTTTATTGAAGTTTTCACACATAGCTTTACACGAGACATATAAAGGAAAGAAAAACAACAAATCATCGTAATACAATCTATACACACTCTATGTGAAATGCTTAATAAATGCAAAATTAAATCCATTTGTGTATTTACTCTGGTAGTAAAATGTACATCAACCAAATTAGGACTAAGACAAGACAAAAGAATCATAATTCTACCACCTATTCACACAAGGTAAAAAACACAGGAAAATGGGATGGGGTAATATGGGATAATATAGGTTACAACAGTTGGGGGAAGAGGGAAAATGGAGAGAAAGGGAAGAAAGAAGAAGGGGGAAATGTGGGACTTTTTTACATGTACCATATATCTTTGTAGAAGAGCTTTCTATCACAAGGAAATACCTCTAGGAACCTCAACTACTGAGATTACTTTTCAATCTGGTATAGATTGCTAGGACATCTCTACCCTTGCCCAGACCTCTATGTCCCTATGGACACAAAGAAAATATTTGATATTTAAGAGGTGGAGTTAACCACGTCACCAAAATTTCCAAAATATCCTTTCCTTCCAACCTTGCCATATAATGAAAAAAAAGTAACTATCTGCTCTTAAATGTATCCATTTTTAATCTCAGTTTAGCAGTAAGGCGTTCCATCAACATCATTCTCTGGTGCATAGAGTACCATTCTCCCGGCCTGGGCACTAAGATGGTCAACCATTTACAGGGGATTGCCTTCATGGCTGCCGCCACTAAAATGTAAAACAGATATTTCTGGGCCTGGGAGGTCAACTGAGAAGGGGGCAACCCAGAGATCCAATGTAGAGGAGAAGGCAAAAGGGTGACCTCAAAAATCTTACCCATCTTGTCCTCCAGTTGCCTCCAATATGGAGCCAGAAGCGAGCACTCCCAAATAACCTGGGCAACAGTACCCCTATCTATGTGACACCTCCAACATCTGTCTGAGGTGTGACCACCCAGAAGCTGGGAGATTACTGGGTGCCTAAAGTATCAAATAACTACTCTCCATCTAAACTCAGTCCAAAAAGGGGACACCGAGGTACTTTGTATCCCCCCATACCTGGTTCCATTGGGCTTTTGTAAGAGAAACTGCCAATTCCTCTTCCCATTTCTCTTTAATATGACTCATATCATCCACTTCTGAGAAGGACAGTACCTGCACAATGTGGGTAACTATTTTAAATGGTTTATTCAACTGGGCCAGATCCAGCAAACAGGCTTGTAGGGGATTCAGGGGACTATCCATCTGATTTGACACCTTTTTTTTTTGGATGTATTATTTCTTCCAGAGCTCCCAGCTTTCAAGCCTGCCTTCAGTTGTCCCCCAGCGCAGCCCCGAAGGTCAGACCCCCTCCCTTGTGCACCCTATGACTTACTCTTCATGGCAGGGTGGTGGGGAGTGACTCAACCCACCCCAAACGGATCCATGCCATGGAGGTGCCTTCTCAGAGGCGGCGCTGCGAGACCACTTCATTCTGCTGGGCGTTTTTTCCACTTTTCTCCTCTTGGGTGGAGGTGGGTGTGAAATGACGACTGCAGTGAGGAGCGCGCGCTCCCGCATGCGCCTCACCAAGCATCTGCCCTGCCTCCTCCCTTCAGCTGTAGTGTCAGAGTGTTGCCCCCAGCAGCCGCTAGCCCAGTGGAGTGCCGACAGCTAATGTCTCTCACCCTGAGAAGGAGAGCAGTCCAATGGATGCTTGATCCCTCCTCCATGCCAACCCCCAATGACCCGTGCTCGTTCACGAACATGGGTCGCCGGCGTGGCTTGAGGTAAGGCATCCAGCACCTCAGCCCTCAATGCCACCAGGCCGGCTGATTTGACACCTTTTCCTGGGTAACATAGTTTTTAATTTGTAAAAATCTTAAAAAATCTTTTTGAGGTATCCCAAACTCCAACTGCAATTGGTGGAAAGACTTCAGGTTACCTTCCTTAAAAAACTGTCCCAGAGAGGACAGGCCCAACCTGGCCCATTGTTTAAATGCCTCATCCCATTTGTAAGGTGTGAAATCCAGGTAGTCTCAAGATGTGTCCTGTTATGCAGGGTAATGTACTTTTTGCATGAGTTACTTCCAGCCATATTTGTTCCAACACAGAAGTCCAGGGACTGTTAAAACTACCCTGGACAGTCTCCTTTCATCTAGGAGAAGGAAATCCCTACCCTTCCTATTTCCTGATTAAAGGATTCTATTTCTGCCCAAGTGGAGGGCTCGCCTCTTTAACAATGGAATCAAAGCCTGAAGTTGAGCAGCTGGTAATTACGGATGTTTGGGGTCCCAATCATCCTTTATTTTCAGGGCAACAACACTCTCCACCTAATCCTAGGTTCTTTCCATTCCACACAAATCTGAAATGGGTTTTAATTCCACCGAGAATTTCTTTGGTGATCTGACTGGCAAGTGGTACACAAAAATAAGCACCTTGGAAGGATATTCATCCTCACTGATTCAATTCTACCTGATAGGGATAGCGGGAGTTCTGTCCAACGATTACAATCTGTCTGTATCTCCTATAATAGTCTGAGATGGTTCATTGTAAATAGTTTGCCCAGCTCCCTGGGCACCCAGACCCCCAAGTACCAGAACCCTGCCTTGGCCCATTTTACCCTCCCCAGATCTGGTAAGGCTGCACCGAGTGGTATTCCCACTGGTATTATCTCAGTTTTAGCAACATTAACTTTGTAACCAGATAACACTCCAAACTGCTCAAGAAACTCAAAAATTCTAGGCCATGACTTGACATGGTCAGTGACACAGAAGGGTATCATCCACATACAGTGATACTTTTAATTCTGTTTCCTATTCTTATTCCTTGATATAGATTTGACTGACATAAGGCTGCAGCCAATGGCTCCATACTAAGAGCAAATAAAAGGGGAGACAGCGGGCATCCCTGCTGGTCCCTCTACCCAATGTAAAGGTCGGGAGAATACTCCATTAACCCTGACCTGGGCTTTAGGGTTTCTATATAAGTTCTTAACCCACCTCAATTTTTTCCCTATACCAAATTTGACAAAGTACTATCAAGGTACTGCTAAACTAAATAGTCAAATGCCTTTTCGCATCCCAGGAAACTACCGCTCTTAGGAATTTAACTAATGGGGACTGGGGATTGAAAGGAATTTAGAAGTGACCAATATTGTCCTGTATATACCTCCCCGGCATAAACCCGGTTTGGTCTGGATAAACTAAACCACTGATAATATTTTGTAAATGAGTTCCAATTGTTTTTGAGAAAATTTTGGTATCTTGGTTTACT
Organism: Neoceratodus forsteri; assembly: GCA_016271365.2. Classification (NCBI taxonomy): domain Eukaryota; kingdom Metazoa; phylum Chordata; order Ceratodontiformes; family Ceratodontidae; genus Neoceratodus; species Neoceratodus forsteri. Next base: position 1,701,236,656 of record CM057455.1, read on the forward strand.
AGGGAAATAGGTCTGTAATTGGCACAAAAGGAGGACTCTTTACCTGGCTTGGGACTGACAGAAACCAGTGCCCCCAAAGAGATGGGGATAACCACACATGAGGGCATCATTGAAAACCTTAACCACAAGAGGTGCCAATTCCCTCCCAAAACACTTAAAAAATTCTGATGTGAACCCATCTGGCCCTGAAGCTTTACCAGACTTCAAACTTTTAATCATATGATTTATCTCTCTCTCTCTCTGTAGATCATTTTTCAAAACCTTTTTATTTTTTTTTTGAGTATTTGATAATTTCGGTAAATCTACAGAGTCTAAAAAGACTGATATTATGTGTAGATGATTTGGATCCCTTTCTTTCCTGTACAACTGTTTGTGGAAATTGCCAAATTCGTCTGTTATCTACTCTAAGTGAGAGATCTTGGGCCCCATCAGGTCAGGCGATTTTAGAACTGGGAAATATCGGTTGGCCTGCTGCTTTCTAAAGCAGAGAGCCAGGAGTTTACCCACTCTCTCTCTCTCCATTCATAGTAATTCTGAGATGAGTATCATTAAATTCTCTGTCTTTCTCAACATTAGGTCATTATATTTAGCTCTGGCCTCACTAAGTTGTGTCAACAGGTCTGGCTTCTTGGATTTCTTATGCTCAGTTTCAAGTTCCATTACCTTTACCTCTTCTGCTTTTAATACAGCTTGATGTATCCTGTTCTTGTAGGCTACCTCCGAGATTGTATATGCCCCCGGACCACCGCTTTCATCCCATCCCAAACATATTTTAAGTCAGTGTCTCGTCCCAAATGATCCTGTATATAATTCCTGATAAGAGTTTTGGTCGACTCAACATAGGTTTTGTCATTAACCAATCCAGAATTGAAATGCTATATGCCTTTTCTCCAAGCCACTCCAGAATCTAAAGTTGCAGAGATCATGGCATGGTCAGAGAAACTAACTGGATGTATTTGCAAATCTGTAAAAGTCTGAATTAATGCTCGTTGTGTATAAAATTGATCCAATCTTCAATATGATCTTGTGGCAACTGAATAAAAGGTGTAATCAAGCTTACTGGGATTTTGTAACCGCCATGGGTTCGATATACCTCCCTCACAGCAAAAGTTTCTTAACAGTCTAGAACAGGCCCTAGAGCCCTTGGTAGCTGGATGGCTCCTGTCCAACCTCTGGTCTTCAACACAATTCCAATTCCCTTCACAGATTACTTGGCCTTTGGGGAGGCCCACAATTAGACTGAACAGGGATCCAGATAAGGGTACAACCGGACCCCTCGGTGCTGCAGAAATGCTGTCACCACTGCCATGCATTTGGTGAACACCCTGGGAGCTGGAGAAAGGCCAAAGGGCATGGCCCGGAACTCGTAAAGAGATCCCCCTGCTCTGAAGTGGAGGAATCGCCGATGCGACGGATGGATTGGGACATGAAAGAACGCGTCCCGGAGATCCAGAGAGCAAAACCACATGCCTAGTTCCAAGGATGGTATGATCTGAGCCAGAGTGACCATCCTGAAAGTGCGTGGGCCTTAGAACTTGTTGAGGTCATGCAGATCGAGAATGGGGTGCCAGCCCCCCATCCGTTTTGGGACCAGGAAGTACCTGGACACAAACCCTGGGCATGGAGGAGGATCCACCACCTTGCTGATCACCTCCTTTTGGAGGAGCAGAGCTAAGTCGGCTCAACGAGCCGACAGAGAGGCTGCAGAACTGGTAGCCCCCCCGAAAGGCGACGGCTTGACATGGAGGTTACCGCTCGAATTCCAGAGGCAGACCCCTGCCGAGCACTTCCAGCATCCAATGGTCCATGGTGATAGCAGACCAGGTGGAAAGGAAGTGGCTGAGCCATCCTCCCACGGTGGGGGGGGACTCAGGGGAAGAGTGACGAGGTTGGAAGCGGTACCCCTCAACCCATCACTGGGCAGGCTTGCAGGAAGGGCCGGCCGAGGAGCCACCTGGACCTTTCCCTCCAGGCTTCCTGCTGGAGGAAGAAGCAGGCTTGACCTTGGGGCACCAAGCGTGAGCCTGCTGGCCTTGTTGCTGGTGCTGCTGAGCCGACGTGCAGGCAGGGCGGAAGGGCGAAAGGGCTTATGCTGTTGCTGGCGGCCTTGTCCTTCTGGGCAGATGTGACTTGAGTCCAAGGTGGCATTGGTCTTCTCAATCCTCTGGAGATAGGCCTCCATCCCAGGCTCGAACAAGTCGGTGCCCAAGAAAGGGACGCTCTGCCAGCCTGTGCTGGGTATCCACCTTGAAGGTGGAGATTCACAGCCAAGCTCTGCAGCGCATGGCTACTGCGGCCACTACTGACCGGCACAAGAGTTTCCAATGTCCAAGGCAGTTTGGAGCTATTGCTTGGCCACCGCACTTCTCTGATCCCACACCTGCTTGACTGTCGCTTGAAGGTCAGCCGCAGATGAGGAAGCACCTCATCCAGGGAATCCATAAGGGCGGTGAAAAGTGTGCCATCAGTAAAGCCGAGCTAGCCTGTCGAAGGCCTAGGGACGAGGCAGCGTAATGTTTGCACCTGGAGTAGTCCAGCTTTTTGGACTCCTTGTCCAGTGGCTTTTCTATGTCCCTAGCATTTCCGGAGTGCCGGAAGACGCTATTGGCTACCAGCCCTTCAGCCAAGGGATGCTCTGAAAAACCAGAGAGGGAACCGGTGGGGGCTGCGTATTTATGGGCCATCCTGGCTGAAGGTGCAGGACAGGATGCAGGCCGCTGCCACAACTCCAGAGCCAGACCAACAATGGCCTCAGCCACTGGGAAGGCCTCCATGGAGGAATCCTCTCGGTCCAAAATATGTCACCTGTTTCTGGACGGGTTCGAGCTGCATCCCAGTAGACTCTGAGATGAGCCGAAGAATTCCCAGGAACGAAGATGGACTCTCGTCCGCCGACAGACCCCCGGAGGATTCCAGGTCAAGGGGCCTGGAATATAGGGAGGAGTCATTGGACTCCGAGGAGTCCGCAAACAGCTGCCGAGCACCTGAGCCACCTTCCACTCACTGAGGCCTATCGGGGCTGAGAGTGACCGACAACCTGTGGGGCAAGCCCTGACCTGACCGAGAATCCTTGGTTGGGACCCCAGTCTTCGGTTGCGGGGCGGTGGGTGGAGCAGCCAGTTTCAGCAAGCCACCGGGTGCCAGAGTCGCTCGACTAGGAGCTGAAGGCAGAGGTTGCTTCCAGCCGTTTGGACAGCCACTTAATGGCCTGACTGTGATGGAGTCGACTTGTTGCTGGCCAATAAGAGCTGATGCCACATCATGCCTTCATAGCGCTGATGCAACTTGTGCCGCAGCCTATCCTCCAAAAAGGACAAAGAGAACGATGAGGATGAGCGGCGACGCCACTTTCCGTGATGTTAGGACCGAGACCGCCGATGTCGGGGGGACCTACCCGACACAGAGGACCAATGGTGGGTCAAAGAGGGGTGGGGAAACTGGGCCATCCTCTCGTTCAGGTTCTGACCAGGACTTCGCATGGGAGGCCGAGGCAAGTCCTTGTAACCACCGGGGATACTGGTGAAAGAGGGTTATCGGTTTCTCCAGTCGACAACCCGTCCAACAGGTCGAGAAAAATCTTGACCGCATCAACAGGTGTCTCGGCCGAATGACCTGACAGGGACACCATGAAGCCAGCAGCCTTAGCCGCAACCTTGACCGAAGTCGAATGCAGATGCTCCGGGGAGTGAGATCTTTCCCGCTCCCACGAACGTCGACGGTGGGACTTACCTTTCGGTTCCTTTTTCTTTGACCTACTCATGTGAGTCCCTGAGGGCCCTTCTCCCTTGGTGGAGAGGGACTGACAAAGCACCTTAAAGGAAGCAGTGTAGGAGAAGCCCAAGGAGAGCAGGATAAACACCGAATCCGAGGAAGTAGAAGAAGTGACCTGGGCCGCTTCCTCCTCGAGGGGGATTAACTGCTCCAGCTGCTCCGCGGAGCCCGCAGCCATGGACACCGCCCAACGGGCCTCCTTCGACTTCTCTGGAGGAAAACATTTCTCGGGGCACCTCAGTTGGAGTTGGGCAGCGCTGTCTTCCAGAACCGAAGCAGAAAAAGACTTGCAGAAATCGCAGGCCTGCGGATCATGGGCAAGCCCCAGCCAGTAAACACAAGTGGCATGCGGGTCAGTCCAAGACATCATCTGCCCGCAAGTGCACCAACAAAAGCCGGGAGTAGAGTTCGAATCCATCACAGCCGCAAGGGAAGTAGAAGACATAAGTCTTGTAAACTTTAAAACAATTTTCGGAAAAACCCAAGGATTAGGATCCAGGTCTAAAGACGCAAGAGCACTAAGGAGGGAACCAGAGCTTCCAAGCGGAAAGGAAGATCTGGCGTCATGGGGCGCAGCAGAGGGTTTTACCACCCGGGTGGGTGGGAGGAGCCAGCATGAAGACTTTCCGGGCCAACTTAAAGCAGCCAGGAACCTGCCAGGCAGTGTGGATTGAACAACATATCCACGCCCCTAGAACCTGAGCTCTTGTCCCATTTCAGTCTCCTCCTCTCCTGGGTAAACATGTAAATGCTTTCAGTGTCTCTTCACAGATGTGATCCATAAACCTCATCGCTCTGGTGGCCCTGTGCTGTACCCTCTACTGCATCAATGTACATTTCAATTGAGGAGCCCAGAACTGCATGCAATACTCCAGAAGGAGCATGACCAGGGTCTTGTAAAGTGCTAGGATTACTTCCTTGCGCTGCTGACCACCAACTTTGATGCTCGACTGTCTTCACTGGCCGCCTTAATAACATACACATACTGCTTACCCTGCTTCATCCATTTGTCTGTTATAAACCCTCCAGGTCTGTTTCCTCCTGCACTGCAACAAAAGAGCTCTCACAGTGTGTGCATCCTACCTCTGTTTTTTTCTCTAAGTGTAGCACCTTGCATTTGACTAAACTGAATCTAAGATGCCAGCAGACCAACCAATAGCCCGCTTGTTCAGGTCTTTTTGAAGTTGATCTCCATTCACAGTCACCGCCTGGAAAGCTTAGTGTCAGACACATCAGAAAACTTCAGCAGCCTCCTAGACACCCTAATTCTGGGTAGCTCTGTCTACTCCTTGGGACTACCCTGACTTAATCTTTGCCAGGTAGTCAACTACCAGGTGGGTGTAATTTCTGCAGTCTACATTATGGCTACCCTCATGTTGGGGAGAAATTGTTTAACCAGGAAAGGCACAGTAAGCCAGATCTTGTTTCCAGGTGTGACCTGGGAACACAAGAAAGTTAAGTGCTTTCTGGGTCACGCAGTATGCAAGTGGGGGCTGATGTGATTCAAACCCAGGTCTCCAGGCTTGCAGCTTGGTGCCCTTAACCACTATGCTATACTGCCTATATCCCTCCCAATGAGTTCTCTTCCACCCTGGTGGCGCTTTGATGAACAGGGAAGGTGGTAGGGGTGGTGGGGGGTTTCTATGAACAGAGACTTTATTTTATCTGTTGGATTATTTAGGACTGTGTATGGTGGTGTGTGTGTTAGAATATTAGTATTGTTTATTGTGTTAGTTAGGGTGTGATTGCTGATCAGTGTGCGTGCTTTGGTTTATTTTCCTTTTGGGATGGTGGTTGTGGTATGTAGTTTTAAGTAGTCCTAGGATGTGTTGCTTGTTACAGAGCGTGAGGCTTTGTTACGCTCTGTCCTTGCTCAGAAAGCTGCGCCTTTCATCCCCCACTGACTGCTGTATACTGGATGTGGGAGATGGGAGTGGAAGGAGGAGTAGGAGGACAGGAGAGTTATGTTGAGGACTGATGGGAGGCGCAATTAGGACAGTGAGGACCAGGCGATGCCCTGAGAAGAGAAGGGACTGAGAGAGGTCAGCTGTGCTTGGTCCCTTTACCCAGGGAACCCACCAGAGTGAATGGGCAGTCAGCTGAGGTGCCAGCTTTCTCCTTTTGTCCACTTCGGGTGTTATTATGCAATGCCAGGTTGGTTGGAAATAAATCGTTATTAAAGCAGAACTTGTTCCTTCAACTGCTGTGGCCTGCATCACCAAGATCTTGCTGGGGGATGATTCTGGTCCAGTACTGGAGTTGCTGGTCCCAGCAAGTGTTCTCAGTGGTTCACTTCCCGAGGAGGGATCACGGGAGGTGGGGATGGCCATCTGTTTTAGATCTGAGTTGAACCTGGTGGTGCATCCAGTAGGGAATACCTTGTTGTTTGAATGCATGGCCAAGAGGGGTCCAGGTGCAGGATGCAGGGGCTCCTCCTTACTTACCGGGCCCCTCCAGGGCACAAGGGTGAGTTCCTGTAGGAAACCGTGACCTTCGCTGTCGAGAGGGAGTTGGAGTTCCAGGATGGATTATTCTTGGTGACTTTAATGCCTGTGTTAATGAGAAAGGCTTGCACTTTGCTCAGGATTTACTCCACAGCATGGAAGCTCTGGGCCTTGCACAACTAATTACTTGAACCCACCTCCATGGTCACACCTTGGACCTGGTGTTCACTGGGGCTTGAGATTAATGATCTTGAGACTGATTTGGTCTTTGGTCAGATCACTGCACTATCAGGTTTAGTTTCAGGGTCCCCTTGTAGTCCATCTCCAGTGGAGGTTGTCTGGTTCTGCCCTTGAAAGGTCTTTACCCAGAAGGACTGCTGGCAGTGCTGGACACCTCAGAAGTGTTGAAGGAACATGCTCGAGAGCCAAAGGCAACAGTGGCAGCCTATAATTCGTCCATCACCAAGGCCTTTGGTCTCCTAGCTCCAGTCCATATACGCCCATTGGTGTCATACCTTGGTTCAATAGGGAGTTGAGGGTGATGAAGACCAAGGGGTGAAGGCTGAAGTACTGTTGGAGAAAGTTCATGGCCCAGGAGGATAAACTAGTTCTGATGTCTCATTGCAGTGAGTATCAGAAATTAATCACCTGCAAGAAGGCGGATTTTCTGTTTACAGTGATTGCTGCTGGGAGGAATCAACTGGCTCAGCACTTCTGGACAGTAGACTGGCTTTCACATCCAGCAAGTCTGGAGCCCATTAGAGCCTTTTCACTCTCAAAGTGCAAGGAATTCACTCGGTTCTTCTTGGACAGAGTGTCTCCATTAGGGCCGGATTTCCCAAGTGGGTTGGGCAACCTGCAAAGTGGAGCCTAAGAGTTAGGGTCGAGCTCACTGGTCCTCGGAGAATTTCGACCGGTGATGGTGAATGGAAGCATATGCGGTGATCTCTGAGCTGTGGCTAACTTTTGTAGTCTGGATCTGGGACCAATGCGACTACTAGTGACTGCACGGGCAGCTGGGTTCAGTGTTCACAGAGATTGTCCAGTGCTCCTTATCAGAGGAGGTTTTTCCCAAGTCATTGAAAGTGCTTTGGTGAAGCCTCTGCTGAAAAGCAATCTTGGACCCGGATGTCTTTGTGAACTACTGACCTGTCTCTAACCTTCCTTCTTGGTGAAGGTTATTGAGAAGGTGGTTGCACAGCAGCTTGAGGCACATCTCACCGCCTTTAACATCTATGAGCCTCTCCTGTCTGGGTTGAGGGCAATGCACAGCACAGAGCTGGCACTGGTTTGGGTATTTAATGACTTGCTCTGGATGAGGGATGGGGACAGCGGTCAATTTTCATTCTCCTCGATCTTTCGTCAGCATTTATACTGTGGCCCATGGATTGTTAATGGATCAACTCAGAGAATATTTATTTATTTATTTATTTATTTTAATTTTGATAACTAGGTGAGCCCATGGAGACAATGCAGTCCCTTTTTCAGGAGCAACCTGGGTAAAGTGTTGTATATGTATATATTTTTATTTTGTAAGGCCATCATGGTGAATGAGTTTTATACGCAATGGTTTTACCTGAACAAACAAACAAGGGTACAAACATAAGAATATGTGTCAACATCTATACAAAAACATGTGAAAAATACGTACAGCATACCAGATATGTAGAACTCACCAGTAAGGTCATTAGCTGATCTGAGTCCTATTTTAAAGACAGGACCCAGAGGGTTGTGATGGAGGAATACTCCTCGTGCCAAGTGGATCTGTCCTGTGGGGTACCCCAGGTTCAGACTTGTCACCTATGTTATTCGTAGAAGTTCATGCTGCCCCTGAGTGAGATCATTAGAAGGTATGGGCTTGGGTTTCATTGTTACTCCCATGATACTCCAGCTCTACCTGTCCTTTGCACCTGGGACACAGGTTGCAGTTGATGTGCTGAATAAGTGCTTGTCCGAGATCAGTCCTGGATGTCATCGAACTGGTTGAGAATGAACCCTGAGAAAACTGAGGTACAAGGGGTGAAGCCGGGTTAAAGGGCAGGAGTGGAGACTTCTGAGGGGGAGAATGGGCTTTGGCTCGGCACCTCTAGGTTATTAGCCTCCACCAAGGTGAAAAATCTGGGCGTCGTCCTAGACAATAAGCTAACGCTGGAGGCTCTGGTGGCAGCAGTTGTCTGGAGTGGCTTTTATTGTTTATGAAATACCAGCCAGATTAAGTCCCTTGTCCTGCCTGATGACCTGGCCACATTGGTACACGCATTCATGACCTCGAGGCTTGACTACTGCAACGCTCTATATCTTGGGGTCAAGGGAGGGGTGCTGCGACACCTACAGCTGCTGCAGAATGCTGTGGTCAGGCTACTGACAGGCCTCTCGAAGTTCTGTCATGTGTCGCTGGTACTATGCAAACAGCACTGGCTGCCAGTGAAGTGGCATATCTCCTTTAAAGTGGGTCTTCTGACCTACAAGGCCCTGCATGGGCTGAGCCTGGGTGACCTGTCACAGCTCCTAGATTCTCATGTATCTAGTCGTCATCTCTGCTCCACTGAGGAAAGCCTCCTGGTGGTCCCGAGGGTTAAGATTAAAATCTTACAGGAACTGGGCATTGAGATGGCAGTCCTGGTCCTATGGTATTCTTTGCCTAGGATTCTGAGACAGGCCCCCGGTGGCGGCCTTTAAACGGGGTCTGAAAACTTTTCTGTTTATGCAAGTAGTTGGGGATTAAATAAGCATATCACCTATATGTATTTATTTATGTATGTTTAATAGCATGGAATAGAGTTTAGAGTGTTTAGCATTTATGTATTTTATTATTTTTTGTAATGGCGCCCTGGGCCTCTGGAGAAGGGCGCCAGAAACAAATGAAGATTACTACTACTACTACTACTACTACTAACACTGACGTGAGATATTCATTTAGCATCTCAACGATGACCACTAGCTCACTCACAGGTTCCTCCTCTTCCTGTTTTAGGGGTCTGACACATTCTTTACTTTCCTCCTTCCATTTCTGTGCTGGAAAAAGACTTTGGTGCTGTTCACAGCTCCTGTTGCTATCCTATATTGCAACTGGAAATTTGGGTCTCAGACATCATCTAAAAAAGAGTTATGTTGATTGTTTAGGATAGGCACAAGCAGTCTTTTAAAGATCCCCACACCAAAAGAGCAGAAAAATATACTGTATTTTCAAATGATTTCGCAGGCACTAGGCTTATGTGGTAAATGAGGAGGGACACGAAGACCTCAGAGAAATACAGAATTAGTTGTAAGAGAGCTTAAGAGGGCAATTTCTTTTAAAATCTCTTGCTGCAGTTCTTGGGTTCCACTGCTGCCCGCAACCCCCCCCCCAAACAAGAACTATATACTGTGGGAGGCCAATGCCTGCTACAAAATATCAATAGCAACTTTGCTTGCTACACCTGGACTGCCTCTAAATTACAGATCTTGAGAAATGACTGAGCTGGGGGTTGCCCGATGACCAGGGTGCAGCCATGCCAACAAGGCAGGTTTATGAGCAGACCCAGGAAGATGGGATTAGTTGTCCAGGACTGAGGCAGCACTGCCACTATAATGATGTAATCTCCTCCTGTTACTAATACCCCACCCCAACAGTCTAACCTCTTCTTTCTATCTTCTGCCTTATCCTTGTCATCTGTTCCCTCTTGCAACTTGCACAGTTGTAAGTGGTCACACTGAGTTAATGCTTGCCAGCCTGTAACTAGGGTTTGATCTTAATGTAAATTTACTGCGTGGGACATTGTGCAAACTGCCTTGGTTCAATGTGGCAAATCTGATTTTCCCATTCAGGCTAGTGTAAAGGAAAAAAGCTTTTTAATTACACCCACCCCCACGATCTCAGCCTCACTACCCTCCCACTCATGTCTCCTTACTCAGAAAATCACCCCACAACAAGTTCCACAAGTACGATTGAAGAATAAAATATCCAACGCAGCACATCACTGATCCTATCCTAACAGGCCCACCACTGGGACCAAATGCCCACAATTCCCTACCTCCTGCAAGCGACATCGCTAAGCACCACTACGAGACACTGCTGGCATTCAGGTCCAGCAGTGAGACTATCAGGAAAGGATCACTGGCCGGCTGCAGTGGACTTTATTTTCTTGAATACTACTGGTAGAACTTGTAGGGGAGTTTCTGACTTAGGGGACATGGATGGGGGAGGAGGTGATGGGTTGTGATGGGTGTCACTATGGGCGGCTGACAGTGGACATGGAGGGTCAGGGTGGCAGGGCTAGTTGGGTGTGGGTGGGTTTAACTATGGGTGACTTGGCAATGGGAACATAGGTGGGAAGAATGGAGGGCTGAGATGGGTGGGGGAGGGTTTTAATAGGGGTGACTGACAAAAGAAACATACTGTAGGTGGTGAGAGTGGTGGGCTGAGATGGGAGGGGGAAGAGTGTTACTGCTATACGTTATAAACTTACAAGGGGACACACTGTGTCCCAAAACACTTTGGTCCAATGCAAATCTTGAGGGGGGGGTGCACATTGGGTGCAACTTTCCCAGCTGGACCAGGGTAAAAAATGTTAAGAGTGAACACTGCAAGTAACTTTTCTGACCTATCTACAGAAACTGCAAAAGGGAATCGCTTTACAAAGGTCATATTTCACTAGGCATTTAACACGGTTCCCGGGCGCTTTTGAACCGCTTCAAAGTGCATAGCATGGATTGTGTTCACACTAAAAATGTCGTAAATCAGAATTTTGAAGCATGTTTAAACCCTGATAAGACCTGGGCTTGAGCACGCTTCCAGAAATCCATTTTAAAAGTAAAGCGATTTACCTATAGTGTGAACGCATAGCTCATATCCTTTCATGCATTTCATGTGAGTGTGCAAAGCATCATGGTAAGCAGCTCTGCAAGTGCTGCTGAATCGGCTAATAGAGCAAACAGATTATCTTTAAAGTGAGAATGCTGAAGTCCGCATTGCCAGAAACGGATTAGGAAGCAGACTATAGTCTGAATGCTGCAGCACGGTAAACTTTAATCCGCTTTCAGAAACAAATCGCTAATCTGTGCTGTAGTGAGAACAGGGCCATAAACAGACCATGGCTTCAAATGATTACTACCAATCTCTGACATTCCGGCAATTTCTGAAGTCAGATTGAAAGAGCACCCAGGTGTGTTTCCGGAGTTTGAAAAGATTTACCAGACTGCAATGTTACAACAGCAGCTGGTGTTGAATGAACGTGACTTCAGTAGTCAGAACAAAATAAAATCAAAATTCAGGAACTCTGGACCAATGTAAACTTACAGGACTTAATGATAATAAGAACTGGGTGGAAACAGAGGACTCTAGATTTTGAAAGAGCTGCAAACACATGGAGTAAAATGAGGTACAGAAATTTAGTTTTTTATGGTAGCATCTGGTTTCGGCCTCACTCACCAAGCAGTGGCCGAAGTTTAAAGAAGTGCCAGGTTTATTTTAGCTCAGTATATGTGTTTTCATTCGTTCAATCTGCAGTGTTTTTCAATAACTGTCTGACTGTGCTTACTGTCTACAGTCTGAGCCACTCTCTCGTTGTTTTGTTTTTTTAAATGAACGGGAACGGAATCAAGTCCTTTCAACGCCTCTGACGCCATCAGGTCTGTCATCAATCAAATTGTACACACCAGTGAAAAAGAAGGAAAAAAAGAAGACCAGAAGACATCAAACTGTACTGTAAGTACAATTTTTATTAACACTCACACACATCAGCAAAAGATATAGAGAATACTGGATGGGCAACTATGCACAACCAGTGTATTCTACCACCAAGGGGTTCCGATTCCCACTGACCTCGAGAGCGAAGATCAACAGGTCAGCGGGAATCAGAACCCCAAGGTGGCAGAATACACTGGTTGTGCATAGATCTGCACATTCAGTATTTTTTATAGCATATGGTGCCCCAGAAAGTAATTTAAAAACATTTTACATCTTTTTTGTTATAGAAAATTAAATTATACTGCGTCTTATTTCCATGTTTTAAGGCTGGTTGCTGGGGTCAGAGGCATGATGCGTTATGGAGCAGGCGTCCCTATGTGTCTAGCTCGGGCTTTCACTGACTCCATTTGCATGTGGGAGTCTTTTTCAAAAGAAAAGACATGGCAGTCGATCCAGCTTGCAGAGGATTTTCTGTGAGGAATCATGTCAGCTGTGTTCTTTTAGTAAGTTCAAGTACCTAGTTGATCCTGCATGTGCATGTTTTGTTTGAGGCCTGGGCGGTTTGAGTGATCATGCCACCAACACCTCGAGTTACTATGTGGTTGATCCAACCATTTCTGTTGCCACAGCCATTTTATTTAACTGTGTGGCTCGTGTGCTTTCGGAACTAGCTGAAATGTTCTTGTACCACGTGTGATATTATCACATTCTATGACCTTTGAACTGTGGTACAACAACATTTCAGCTAGGATGGATTTCTACACACAAGCCCTCACCATACACTATATGTAATTTTTTTTTGGACCCCCACCCCAAAGTTTACACCTCTCTCCAAAAAAATGTGGGTCCCCCCTTACACACATTTGGTATACCCTGGTGGGAAAGTCCTCCCTGGACCCGAAACCCAATTTAAAGCCCTCTGCACTGACGTTTTTTTTTGTTTGTTTTTTTAACATAATACAGCTTGCAAACAGAGTCCAGATGCAGTGATAATTCCTCATTACTGCCTTTTTAAATTTTAGGCCACTTTTTTCTTCCATTTATGCATTTCTTGCTTCCCTATAGTGACTTCAACAACCCCAATGGTTGCCCTGCCACCATTTACCACTGCTCTATATTTACATGCATATGTTAAATACTGAAAGGTTTTGCGCACTAACAAGGTACTTGTAGGAACTCACAACCTTAAAAGGAACCTCTGAATGAAACTGTATAAACCAATTTTGTGTTTTTACGGCTGCAGTGAGCGTAGCCCTGTAGACATCTTGCAATGACTGTAGAGAAAAGGGAGCTTGCCAGATACTGAATGTACTTTTTAAATAGTAGAGGTGAACGAACAGCAATTACTGCTGTTCACTGCACTATTTTGTCCATCGGTCCTGGTGGAACACAGCAATGTCCGCTGTGTCCAAGATGGCTCCTGGAGTTCTCTGCACATGCACAACTGGTGCATGCGCACTGAACTCCGGCGGCATGGTCCGACGTGTCCAAGATGGCCACTGGAGGCCAGTGCGCATGCACAAGTCGTTGCACATGCGCAGAGAACTCCAGTGGCCATCTTGGACACGGTGGACTATGCCACCGGAGTCAGTGCATATAAAGATGTTTTCAAGAGATGGAAAGGACTTTCTCTAACCCAGGATACTTTTGACTTTTCAAAAAAAAAAAGCTCCACTCCAAGGCATCAGGTTACTTTCATGTGTCCTTTTACAGTGTGGTAACAGGACCTGGTTCCCTTATTTCTGCATAATGGCATCTCTAATATAGATATAAGAAGATGGGCTTTTTTTTAGAGCTCAGGTAAGCCAGTATATGGTTGAGAAAAGCCACTTGTAGAAGCAAAGCTAAGGCAATGGTGTCTGACATCAGCAAAACCAAAATAGCCATCTAGGGCAGAGTTGGCTTTTTAATTTACCAGGTCTTTTGAGACATGAAGTCTGGGTCTTGAATATTTGATAATACCTCCCAACATTCCAGGAGATGATTTAAAAATAAGTGTGTTGAAGGAATTACTGCTTCTGCCTTCACAGACTCCTCATCAATATTAAGAAGAATGGTCAAAAGAAGGCAGTGCTTGTCGTGACTGCTTTATATTATGTAGTAAGTTATATCAATTTTCTGTTTTCAGTATAAACAAATGTAAGATAACACCACCTTTTCTGATGTATCTGCTGGCCTCATCTGACTAGAACTGATCTACTAAAAGAAGAAGAAAACGTATGGTCCTTTGCACCTCCTACTTGGTCACTTAGTAACAGAGTCTGCCCAGGAGGTTTCAAGAAACTATGTTGGGGAGGCAGTGATTTAAATGCATTTAATTTTTGCAAGTAATCTGAAATGGCACATACTGGAACTTTTACTGGGTTCCAGCCAGTGCCATGTTCCTCTGTAACCTTGGCTGCAGCTGAACCGGCTCTGGCCAGAGCTTATTAACACTGCTAGGATTCGAGGTGTCATTTATTTATTTAGTTTTTGTCGACCAGGTAAGTGCACTAGACAAATCCTGCCTATTTTCAGGCATGACCCGGGGTGGGGTGGGGATATAGATGAATGCCAACTGACCTTGAACCAGATTAAGCTGTTGGTGGTATTTTTAGTGAATGAAAATTTGGCCAGGACACTGGGGAAATTCCCCTACTCCTTCTGATAAGTGCCATGGGATCTTTAACATCCACCTGAACTACCACCAATCCAGGCAGATGGGACCTCAATTTAATGTCTCATCTGAAAGACGGCACCTCAGAAGTACAGCACCCCTCTCATACTGCACTACAATGTCAGTACGGGGATATTAACTCAAGTGCCAGATGTAGGAACTGAACCCACAGCCCTCTGATCTCCCGGCCTCAGGGGCGAGTGTGCTACCTACTGAGCCACTGACAGAGTAAGCGTAACTAAAAGCAGTGTGTTTTTCAGAGGATGTATCATAACTGACAATTTCAATAAATATATCTAAAACAGAGAACAAGATAAATTCCCAAAGTACAGAAGAAAAAAAGGAAACAGATTTTCCTAATTTAGTGCAGTAACATTGACCATGGGCAGTCATGAAAATCATGATGCTATGAGATTATCGTTCATCACAATTACCATTTCCATAACACTACTGCTTTTGATTTATGTCCATTTAACGTTAATGTTTAATCATTGTTAGTCATGATCACAGTGATGGTTTTGAAGCTTGAACTTGATTAATATTGATAATTTATGATTACATCATTATTAAATTATCATCTTTTCAGCTGGGCAAACTCATTTTCAACTCGCCAGACTTTGCAAACAGAATCCAGATGCAGTGATAATTCCTCATTACTGCCTTTTTAAATTTTAGGCCACGTCATTCTTCCATTTATGCATTTCTTGCTTCCCTATAGTGACTTCAACAACCCCAATGGTTGCCCTGCCACCATTTACCACTGCTCTATATTGTTAGCATGTTAGCAGCCAAAGCAATGTCTCATTTCAATAACTGTTTTTTATTTTCAACCAAATTCCTCCCCTTTTTTTTTTTTTTTTTACAGACGTCTAATAAAAATCCCAGTGGTCAATATGCTTTTACAACTGTGCAACCAGCTACCTGACTACTCTTAAATAGCCAGGAGGTTTGCCACAGATTTCCAGTTTATGATGGTTTTATTCCATCAACCCTTTTGTGGTTGTGCTGGTGCCTGTTTATTCTGTTTATCATAATGTTATTTAAGAAAAAATTACTCACCTTAGTAATGTTGTTTCTTCTAATGGAGTCTTGCTGTATTCTGACAATAGCAGTGAGTCCCAACCTTCGAACTGCCTCGGAGATGAAAGAGTTAACTTTCCATGCCAGGCATGGAACGCTGAGCTCGAGCTCGGTTGAGACTCTGTCTGTTGCTGTTTAAATTCAAACCGTCAGATCTTTACGAGCTAAACTCAGTGAGGTCCTGTGGGGAAGCTGTAAACCTACACTAGCCAACTGGCTACTAAACATAGAAACAGATTTTTTGGTCCCAAAACAAAGACTCAAGTCAGGAGACCCAAAAAATGAAAAACACAACACCCACTCACCCAAAGAAAAAGGGGTGATAACAACAAGGTGGGGCACCTCCTGAGTGCCAGCACTGCCACTGCCCACCCACATCCCAAAAACAGAGGTTCTGAGAGGGGAAGGCAGGGGAGGTCAGAATACAGCAAGACTCCATTAGAAGAAACAACATTACTAAGGTGAGTAATTTTTTCTTCAAACAACATGAAGTCTTGCTGTATTCTGACAATAGCAGACTACCAAGCAGTACCTCCATGGAGGAGGGACAGAACCTACTTAGGAAATAGGCTCTGAAGCACAGTTGTGTTAAACCGGCATCACTCCTAGCCTGGATATCCAAGGAGTAAATGCTTGGTAAAAGTGTGAACTGTTTTCCAGGTAGCTGCTTGACATATCTCTAGAATAGGAATATCCCTGGCAGCAGCCAGGGAAGCAGCTGTACCTCTGGTACAGTGAGCCTCAGGCCTGAGGGGAACCTCACCCAGTTTTTCATAGCAAAATTGAATGCAAGAGACAATCCACCTGGCAATGGATCTTTTAGAGGCAGGTTTTCCTTTACCAACCTCACCATAAGTGAGGAAAAGTTGGAGGGAGTCAAACCTGTGACCCTTGGTACATTCTATGCAGTAGCTAAGGGCTCTTTTCACATCTAAACTG
Source organism: Neoceratodus forsteri (assembly GCA_016271365.2). Classification (NCBI taxonomy): domain Eukaryota; kingdom Metazoa; phylum Chordata; order Ceratodontiformes; family Ceratodontidae; genus Neoceratodus; species Neoceratodus forsteri. Next base: position 1,701,253,214 of record CM057455.1, read on the forward strand.
TGCAGCCTCCTCTCACCAGAGGAGGAATGGTCAGTGAAGTACATAGGAAGAGACATAGATTGGTTAAGGTGGAAGTCTGAAACCACTTTAGGTAAAAACTTCCTGTTAATCCTGAGGACCACCTTATCTCTGTGGAAGGAGATAAAATCAGGCTCCACTGACAGGGCTTGTAACTCACTTATGCGCCTGGCAGAGGTGATGGCTACCAGGAACACAGTTTTCCAAGTCAAGTACTTAAGCTCTGCTGAGGACAAAGGCTCAAAAGGGGGTTGCATAAGCTGAGCAATGCAAACGTTAAGGTCCCAAGCAGGGGCAGGGTCCCTGAATGGAGGATTGGTATGAAGCAATCCCTTCAAAACTTGGAGAATACAGGGTGAGCTGAAAGAGAAGAGGGCTTACCTGCTGAAATGAAAGCAGAACAGCTGCCAGATGCACCTTTAGTGTAGCTGGTCTGAGTCCCAAGCTATTCAAATGGACCATGTAGTCAAGGACTGTGGGCAGATCAGCAGACTCTGGGGAAATATGCTTCCCAGAGCACCATATGGAAAATCTTTTCCACTTTGAATTATAAGTAGTTCTGGTGGAAGGTTTCCTAGAAGCCTTTAGAATATCCATTACACCCTGGGAGAGGTGTAAATCAGCAAACTCTAACTCTTCAAGAGCCAGGCCTTGAGATTGAGACATTTGAGATTCGGGTACCAAACCCTCCCCTAAGCACAGGTTAACAGGTTGTAATTCCTGGGAAGAGACAGGGGAAGATGGACTGCTAAGGACAACAGGAGAGGATACCAGGGCTGTCTGGCCCTGTCTGGAGCAATCAGGATCACCTTGCAGGGTTGAGACCTGATTTTGACTAGCACTTTGAACAGGAGAGGGGAGGGGGAAGCATACAGGAACTTCCCTTCCCAACTGAGAACTAAGGCATCCAGGGGGACTGAGCCCAACACTGGGGGCCTGCAGCAGAAAAGGGGAAGTTAGTGATTGTCTGGGGCTGCAAAAAGATCTATCTGAGGGGTGCCCCATCTGGAGAATATCACCTCCAAGACCAGGGGATCCAGTGACCATTCGTGATGGCCCTGAGATATCCTGCTGAGAGCATCTGCCAGGACATTGTCCTTGCCTGGGAGGTGTACTGCTGTGAGGGAGGTGTTCAGGGAATAAGCCAGAGACCACAACTTCATTGCTTCTGCGCACAAGGCCGTGAGACCGAGTGCCTCCTTGTCTGATGTACCACATTGGGTGGTAATGTCTGTTCTGATCTGAATAACTTTGTTCTGAACAGACTTGGAAAAAGCTTGAAGTGCTAGAAATACTGTTCTGAGTTCCAACAGATTGATGTGAAGCAGAGATTCCTGAGGGGACCACAACCCCTGGGTGGTCAGGTCGCCCAAGTGAGCCCCCACCCCAAGAGGGAGGCATCTGTAGTAAGGATTAAAGAGTGAGACTGAGTGACAAAGGGAACTCCTTGTCTCAGATTGTTCTGATCCTGCCACCACTGCAAGGCCTGGATCAGGGTTCGAGTCACTGGGATCAGTTTGGTCAGTGGATCCTTTTCTGGGACCAAAGGCTCTCAAATGGAACTGAATGTCCCTCATCTGAAATCTTGCTCCCTGCACCACTGCTGTAGAAGCAGCCATGTGCCCCAGGAGCTGCAGAAAATGCCTTGCTGGTCAAGACACCTGTAGGGTGAATGAGGAGGCCAGTGCGATAAGGGTCCTTACCCTGTCCAGGGGAAGGAAGGCTCTGGCCTTTTCTGTATCTAGCTCTGCGCCTATGAAGGTGAGGAGCTGAACAGGCTCTAGAACCGACTTTGAAAGATTCAGAAGGAAACCCAGAGAGGTGAGCAGTTGCTGAGTTATCTGTAGGTGTAACTTGACTTGGTCTGGGGACTGGCCTACTATGAGCCAGTCGTCCAAGTATGGAAGATGGCAATCCTTTGCCTTCTTAGAGAAGCAACTACTACTGCCAGGCATTTTGTGAACACCCTTGCAGCAGAGGTTAGACTGAAGGGCATTGCTCTGAACTGGTAATGGCCTGAGGGCAGCTCGAACCTGAGGTACTTTCGATGGGAGCTTCTGATGAGAATATGGAAATAGGCATCCTTGAGGTCCAGGGAGAGTAGCCAGTCCCCTGGCCTTAGAGAGGGTAGAATTATTCCTAAAGTCACCATTTTGAATTTTGGTTTTAAAAGGTGCTTGTTTAAGTATCCGAGATCCAGGATGGGCCGCCATTCTCCTGTCTTTTTTGGGGTAAGGAAGTCCCTGGAGTACAAACCTTTGCCCTGGTGTAGGGGTGGAACCTTTTCCACAGCTCTGAGAGCCAGGAGGGAAGAGACCTCTGCCTCTAGGGCAAGTGCCTCTGATGGATTTGCAGGTGGAAAGGATCTGGTTCTCAGCTTTGGGAATTTTTGAAGCTGAGAACCAGTCCCTGGCTTACTACTTCCAGGACCCACTTGTCTGATGTTAGAGACTTCCAGTCCTGGACAAAGTAAGCCAGCCTGCCCCTTACAGGTAGTGGAGAATCGGCCCTGGCAAACCCATCAGGGTGCCTGTTTAGCAGGGGGTTTTGGCTGAGGGGTGGAAGCAGGTCTGCTTGTACCCCTTCTGCCTCTCCCTCTAAAGAACCCCCTCTGAGCATAGGCAGAAGAGGAGGCCTGGGCTTGGTAGAAAGGCCTATGAAAAGGCCTGCCCCTGTCCCTGGGATGCTGCCTCTGAGGAATGGCCTGCCTTTCCTTGGCCTGTGCACTCCTATAGGTGGTCCTATATTCGTCCATTTTCTTCATGTAATTCTCTGTTTGCTCCCCAAACAGAGAATTACCCACAACAGGAAAATCCATGGCCTTAGTCTGGGTATCCTGTGACAGGCTAGTACATCTGAGCCAAGCCATTCTCTACGAGTGCCACAGATGTAGCCATGACTCTAGATGACACATCATTGGAGTCCACTGCAGCATGGAATTGCACCTTGGATGCCTCGATACCATCAGCAGCCACCTGCTCCAGCCCTCTGGCAGCCGGCCAGGACCTGTTCTGCTAAAGCCATGACAGTGTCCCATCTGGATTTCTGACACCTAGCAGTATAGGCCATATAGTTGGCCTGTCTGAGTCCCAAGGATGCTGCCATGTACTGTATCTTTGCCATGGCATCAATCCTCCTGGAGTCCTTGTCTGGGGGGTGTGAAGCCAAGGGAATATTTGCCTTATCACAGGCTGCAGCCTGCACTACCCCAACATGGCTGCATTGTTGTGTAAGGAACTCCGTATCTGAGCCTGACAATGTATACCTCTTGTCCATTCTTTTATCCACAGGAGGTATAGTATTAGGAGTCTAAAATCTCAAATGTCTGTTTCCCAAAAGATTTGTGTAAGGGAACAGACAGCCTCCTAGACTCTGGGATATCCATCATTTCCACATAGTCAGGCTCCTCCTGGTCATCCACAGCTTCTTCCATAGGAAGCTGGAGGGTTTCAGCCACTTTTTTATAAAACAAGAAATGGGATGGGGACTCAGAAAGCCTAGGAGGAGACACTCCTGAAGGTCTGTCTGGGGAGATGTCCGGGTCAATGGGCTCATCCAGACTTTCAAAACCACATTCACTTTCCTCATACTCCTCTTCCTCCTCCTCCTCCGGTTCATAATATTCCTCTACATCATAATCTTGAACCAGTGGAACCGGCCGAACCGAGCGCCTCCCTGATGGTGCCAGTTCGGTCGGAACCGGGGAAAGCGACTGCACAATTTTTATCGCTTTGGCTATTTCTTCAGCGGTTGGAGAAGAAAGTTTTGGATCCACACCAGCTGATTTTTCCTTTCTTGTTCTCTTAGCCGGAACCGACTCCTCAGAATCGGTTCTCCTTTTTCAAGAAGTCGCGCCTGGTCAGAGGGCACCCTTCTGGTTCGGTTTGAACCGAACCGGCTGGCCATCCGTTCAGTGGACTTTTGGCCTCTCTTCCTAAGCCTACCAACTCTCTTCTCAAGGGTAGCTGCAGGAAAATTTTGCAAATCTGGCAGTCTGCATTGAGGTGGTCAAACCCCAGACAATAAACACATGTGGTGTGGGGGTCAGCATTAGCAAAGACTTCCCCACACACACTGCAGTGTTGAAACCCAGTGGGCCCGCTTTTTTCTTTTGGGTTTCTCAGACATTGTGCCAGTCCTAACCAAACTTACCCTTTAATGGCAATCCACCAGGCAAGACCCTCTTATCAGTTCCTGACCGGTAGCAGGTCGTGGAAAACATAATAAAATCCGCTTTTTTAGAACCGTAACCACACACTAAAAGTACAGATAAAATTTTTTAACAACTTGATCAGCTCAAACTGAACCGATGAACCGCTTACAAGTTCCACACAGAATAGAAAATAATATAAACCTATCTAGTACTCACAAATACCACAGACAGAGACTGAACAGACAGGTTACGGTTTAAATTCGGTCGAAAACCGAGAAAAGCGGTACTTTAACCGACAAATTGAACCGAGCAAAGGAGAAATCTCCGAGCGACTGTTCAGTGAGGCAGAGAAGGAATCTGATGGTTTGAGTCTAACAGCAACAGACAGAGTCTCAACCGAGCTCGAGCTCAGCTGCCCATGCCTGGCATGGAAAGTTAACTCTTTCATCTCCGGGCAGTTCAAGGTTGGGACTCACTGCTATTGTCAGAATACAACAAGACTTCATGTTGTTTGAAAGGGCATGTAGGAAACAAGTTAAAAAAACAAATATGAGAAACAAAAAGCATTTATGACCATTAAGACTTTTATGAGGTATCTCAATAAATGACAACTTGACTGGGGCTGCAGTATAGCATAGAGGTTAGAGTAACGAGCTGTGAATGAGGTTGGTAGACCTGGATTTGATTCCTACCACCTGCTCATGCATACTGTGCGACTATGAGCAAGTCACTTAAACACCCAGTGCTCCTAGGTTGCCCTGAAACAGACACTTGTGCCTAGGGATTCTACCTGGTTACCAAAGGATAAAATAAACTTGGGGCAAAAAATGTTAGTCTTTATTTAGTGAAGGTGCCACCTAGACTGCTGATGGCATGATAGCAGAATACTAATTTTATTCTCTCTGACTGCACTGCCATGTAAAACCTACCAAAAAACAGAGAAACAAAAAGTGGAAGAGGGAGGGAGTCAAGCACAGGGAGGCTAAGTGACTAGCTGAAGGTCACCTAGTGAGTAAGTGACAGTGGTGACATTCCAATCTGGGTCTCCAGGTCCATAGACTACACACTTTTTTTTAATTACATTTTGCTCGCCGATCTCCCTGAGGTGACCCCCATTCTACCAACCTCCCCCCAGCTCCGTCACCCAGCTCCTCCAGGATCTTACCTTAGCCATCGGTGGCTTGGAACGGCTGCCCAGCCACCGGTGAGGAGCCTGCGGGGGTGGGGGGGGTTCGCCATCCTACTGCTGCAAGATGTTTTCCTCCGGTTTTCTACCAGGACCCACACATGTGCAATGGGCAGGGCGATTGCCCATGCCTCCGCATAGGAAGTCTTACGTCCTTTGCGCGAGTCCACCCCATTCTGAGCAGCGCCTGTGTTGACCCCCAGACTCCACTGGGTGGCAGTCTACAGCGCGCTACATTGTCCTCCCCTCCCCCGAGGAAGGCGAGCTGTCATCAGACGCTTAATCCTTCCTCACCCCTGCCAACCCCAAACAACCCGATCCGCTCCTGAACCTGGATTGCCAGCGCGGCACAAGGTGTGGTGTCCAGCACCTCAACTCAGTGCCACCAGTCCAGCTTCACAGACTGCACTCAACCACTAGACCACACTGCCTAGCTAAACAAATGGCAAATGTGAGAGTGCCTTTTTACTATCAACATTAACATGGACCACATTCATATGCAGTCAGTGTCACAGGGGTGTGTGAGTAGCAAACAGCACTTCCTGAATACCACGAATAACAGGCTATTCACTACTCAGGAAGAAAAATTAATAATCAGCACTATTCGTGGTTATTTGGCATTTTGCTATCTGGTGGAAGTCCAAAATCTCCCAAGACTTCCTGTCTAATCAGAGGCCACTTTGGAAGCTCACTGAAGGCAGGACGTGTGATCCAGCACTTGCAGAAGCTTCTGGCAGGAGAGAGAGAGATTAGTCAAACTACTGCAGAGAACGAATCTACTTCCATCCTCTTGTTAAAACTAGGAAAAAAAATCTGAAATCTTGACATTTTTTGCTCCCTCTCTAAATCCCAAGCTACAGAGGGTAAAAGAGAGAATACTAGGCCTGCTTTATGCTTGCTAAGAAAGAGATAGGTAGGCAGGCCTCAAAGCGGCTGCACATATTACAATAGATTCACACAAACACACACATATAGGCTGTGTGTTACTGTGTATGTGTATATATATACTAAACAAAAGTTAAGGTTTTTGTAACTCATTTGTTCTCTGAAACAAAGAACAAGGCAAGTACTCTAACTGGAATGCAGTTAGCCTAGGGAATTTTTCTGTGTTTGCTATGCATGCATGATCAGTAAACATCTTGCTATGAGAGTGCCTTTTGAGGGTGTGACACTGTCAGTCCAATGCAGAGTGGTCTGCAGGGGCCTGCTGAAGTCACACCAATCATCAGTCAGGCTGATAATGACACTATTCTGGCTTGCTGTGCAGAAGCTTAGTGTGTATTTCAAAGGAAAGAGATGACCCAGTCATAGGTTGGCTCTTTCCTTTGACCTATGCCACCCAGCAAGCACAGCTGATCTGTTAAAATCAGCCTACTGAGTAATTTCACCCTTTAACACAGAAAACCATCCATCAATGTCTGTTGCTGGTGCCCTTTAATTGTCCCCCCACCCTCCCTCTCAGCACCCACACCCAAACTCCTCCCACAAACATAACACTGACACTGGGGTATCCAATCCTCCAGTGTTGCCACCTCATTTTTTTTATATGTTTATATATAGCCTGTAAAACTGAAAACCATCCATTGATGTCTATTGCTGGTGCTCCTGTAACTGTCATCCCTCTCTGCACCTCCAAACATAACACTGCCACTGTGGGTGCCCAACTCTAGTGTCATTGTTGTTATCTGAAAAAGAAAAGAGTCCCTCCTCGCTTTTTAAACCCTGTAAAAAAGAAAACTGTCCATTGATGTTTGTTGTACCATTAGCACCCTCACCTGACCCTCCCACTCACCCCCCCAAAGCCCTTCTGTCCAACACCATAATCTTCTGTGGACCATAGACACATCTTCACTCTTTAAAGCCGGACTGCGAACTGAGGAAATTAGGTATGTGGTTCAATGTATTTCAAAGGGGTTTTTGAACTTCGTGGCATAACCTGGCCATTTTTGAATATTTTTGTCTCAAATTTTCAACATGCCTTTTTGGGACCCCTCCTTATAAACATGCCAGTGAATTCAGGCAGATCTGTTCCAAAAGGTGATTTTGAGGTTGCTGTGCAAAATCACCTTTGAGGCACAAGTTGAAATTTTCTCTACCCTTGTACATGAGGTGGGGTGGTAAGAAGGTATGTTGAAAAGTCTGAGTAAAAATATTAAAAAACAACAAAATTGAAATTTGCGAATGCAGGCTCATAACTTTGGGAATTTATTTATGCAAGTACTTATTTTTAACACATTGCTTAACTACGTCTCTGTAATAGTCCTGCATAACATGTTCCAATTCCTTACTCTACAGTATGTATGTACTCAGTTGTCATAGTTTTACCTGAGGAATGTATTTTGGCTGTTTCTATGTTCCCCCTTCCACAGGACGCACTTGGAATCGAGCAGTACTCTGCTCAGTGTGCCCTCCTGGTAAAACTTTTAAATAAATAAATATATTTTCAATATTCTGACCCCAGATTTTCAACACAGCCATTTCTTCACAGCACCTTATGAATGTGTCAGCTTTCAAATCCTGGCCAAAATGTGTTTTATATCCAAAATGTGATTTTGCAGTCCCTGCAAAAAATCCCCTTTTGGGCAGGAGTTAAACATTTTCTCTGTTCTTGTTCATGAGGTGGAGTCGTAAGAAGGCTAAGTTGAAAATCTGGGACAAAAATATTAAAAAACAACAAAGGTGTGAGGAGCAGCATGGGGGGGGGGGGAGAACAGGCTGTCTTAGTCCCAGCTGGGACCTCCTCTACCCTGAAGAAAGATGCCTATTTCCGGCAGCCATACCCAACTTCCAGCTCGTGGGCTGAAATATTCAGCGCAGACTGCACCAGCCTGATTCTGTGGAAGTTACACCAGCATGAACTTTGATTGCAACTTTAAAGTACAAGCTGTATACAGCCAGAGCCATTTTTTCTCTGAACTACAAGCTGCAAATGGCCAGAGCTGTATATTTAGTAGCCAGTGAACTCCACAAAGCTGTACCTGTGTCAGACAATCAGGGTCGAGGGTTCAGCTGGCACTGAATTTTGAATTTTAGCCACAGTCGGCTTTAAAAGTGCATTGAGAGTTTCCTCGGCCAGTGAGGAGCAGCATCGGGGAATAAGAGGCTGGCTTTGTCCCGGCTGGGACCGGCTACCCCTGAAGAAAGAAGTATGTTTTCGCCGCAGCCATACCCAATTGCCAGCTTGTGGGCTGAAACGGTTTCCTACCCACCCACCCCTGCCTCCCTTAAAATTAAGTTCTGGTGCAGTGAAGGTCAGAAGCTCCACCCAGGAGAAAGCTGGGGCTGAACAAGGATCTTTGAGGAGGTGGAGCAAGAATTGAACAGTAGGAACTAAGTGCAGCTCTAATTCAAAGACTCTTAAGTATATTACATATACTGTATGTTCACAATATGTTCTTGGATCTGTCATCGTGAGGGTACCTTGTGTAATACTGGGGTGGAAGGGCTTCTGATTTAGGCACCGTTTAGTTTGACGAGGCTGTTTTAAAGGGTTTTGTTTTTGTGTTGACAAGCGGGGTCCCTGAAACCTTCATGAATATATTTATTAAGATGTGGTCCAATTGTAAGGGCATAGTCAAGACTGCGTTAAAGGGGCTTAGTAAGACTTGTGTGCTACTTTAGGGTATAAAAAGAGAAGTGTGCTGCATGTTAACTTTAGGCAGCAAACAGTGAATTTGTTCTATGTTGGCTTATCATAAGCTAATATACAGCTGTAAAAGGAAACTGTGTCGTTATCACCTACTATATTTATTGGGGATTGTTTGTAATTAGTGAGGGACTGCTTTAAAGTCCTGAAAAGTCGTAACGATCAAGGAATGGTTTCTGTTGTGGAGCTGGGGTTGATGTAAGCACAGGGGGAATGCTTTAATGAACTGGGATAAATATTAAGCTCATAGAGTGGTTCTGTTGTTGATTTTGTGGTGATTGTTAACAAAGGCTTGGAGCAGCAGAGAGGGAAACTGCGGAGTCTTACTGCTGGCATTTTTGCTTGGGTGAATCATATCTGTGGGACTACAGAGAGCTTGGGGATGGGTGATTTGTTTGGGATTTTTTTTTCCAGCCCACCCACTCCTGCCCCCACTGTCTATTAAAAGCTTGGGGGTGGTCAGCGCTGCGGTTGAATTTCCACATGCGATGCCAGCGACCCGGGTTCAGAAACAGACCCGGGTCACTGGAGGGCCGGCCGGGGGAGTAGGATGGAGCATCTGAGGACTGCTCTCCTTCTCCGGGGGGGGAGGATCGGGAGTGTGTCCACAGCTTGATGGACCCCTGGTGGGGGCTAGGGATCATGCAGCTCCCAGTGCCAACACTAAGAGGGGTGGGGTGGACACTGGACATCACTGCACGTCCCTGCCACTGGAGACAAAACAAGAAAATACCTCACTGCTGGCCGTGTTGGTGAAGCCTGCCCCAGGCTTTGATTAGCCTCCAGGGCCTGCTATTCCTGGATAGTTACTTGTAATGCGACACCAAGGCCTGGTGCCGCAACCCCGACCCCTTGGGGTAAGCCAGGGGTGCCAGGAGAGCGCAGACAACCTGGAGGTGGCAGCATGGGGGTCCATGACCAGGCTGACGTACAGCGGCCAGTAGTGGGAGAAAAACAGAAATAGAAATGCTTGGGGGTGCTCATTGGAGGAAACTCTGCACAGGGTTTGACTGGGGCTACGGAGTAAGTGGGTCACTGGGAGGAACATATCCATCTGCAGCTTAACAGGAACTGTAGGTAACATGCCGGAGAGCAAATGGCAGTAGAATAAGAAACTAACTTCAGCCGGGGTAGTTGCTCAAGACGCTAGGACTAGTTCTGGGAGAGTAACCTATAGTCTTCAGGTGGTTAAGTACATTGGGAACAGGGGATCAACCAGGGAAGAGGGGCGGGGGGACTGGACGATTAGGGCAAGGGGAAGATATCAAGGTATCACACTGGGAAGACAGGTAAGGAGAAGGGCAGACAAAACTCATGAACCTTCTAGGAGGCTGGAGAAGGCAGGGATGGGGGCTGGACGTATGAACCATACAGGAAGCTGGAGAGGGCGGGAGTGGGGAGCTGTTAGGATGGGGATGGGGGCTTCTGGGAGCCAAGTTGGACGGGGAGAATAGTTGGTGTAATGGGTGTGGGGCTGCAGTATTTATGGAGATGCTGTGAAGAATGGGGGGGGGATGTCCAGTATGCATAGGGTTAGCGCAACTGGCATCTGAAATAAGAAGTCTGGAGAGGGAAGTGGAGAGAATGTGGCAGGCAAGTTTTGGGGGGGTTACCAGCTACAATTACAATTTATTTGACTCCAGGAGAACAGGAGGTTGTGAGCAGGAAAGGGGTGGGAAGGCAAGGGGGGCAGGGGGTAATGGGGGCAGGCCAGGATTTGAGGGAGCAAATGGATGGCTGGAGGTGAGGAGGAAGACAAATGGGGGTCAGGGGACTGGAGCTCTGAGAAGTGGTGGTTCCTGGACACCTAGGGGCACAAGAGAGTTCGCTGAAGGAGGGGTTATAGAGTCCAACATGTTTGCACCACTAGCAACCATGAGGGACAAAGGAGCCGGGGAGAGGGAGGGAGGGAGATCAGGTTTGGAGGGTACAGGCAAGGCAGGAAGCAGACAGGACGCAGGAGGAAGTGAGGAGTAGGAACGGGGGGTGAGGAAAAGGGAACTGAGCTAGGAGGGGATGTGGAGAGCAGGGTAAAGCATACTGGAGGGGAGCAGGGTAGTAGAAGAGGTGAGCACAGGAGTGGGGGAAGGGAACTGAACTAGGAAGTGATGTGGCAGTAGTAGAGACATGCAGGAGGGCAGCAGGGTAGTAGGAGAGGTGAGCACAGGAGTGGGGTGGGGAAAAGAGAGCTGAGGTAGGTGGTGAGGTGGAGAGCAGGGTAAGGCTAATAAGAAGGGAGAAAAGCACAGAGAAGGTGGAGCACAGGACTGGGGGTAATGAAAGGCAACAGCCAAGAGGAAAGTGGGGGAGAGGGTAGGCAGGACCTTGGAATGATGGGGCGAGAACAGGGAGGGAGAAGAAGGAATGTCTGAAAGAGGTTCTGAATCAAGAGCAGGAGAGGGGAAATTGGGAGAAAGTGAGGGGTGAGCAGGGGGGAGCAGAGCAAGCAAGCGGGATACAAGTAAGGAAGCAGCGGAGGGAAGAGTTGGGGGAGGAAAGGGGGGAGTGGAGGGGCATGAGGATAGAGCGCAGGGAATACAAGTAAAGGAACAGGGAAGGGGAATTAGGGAGGTAGCAGGGATGAGCGGAGGTGGCAGGCAGACAGGCAAGCAAGGGAGACACTAGGAAAGAGCAGCGGGTGGAGGGAAGGGTTCATCAGGCAAGCAATCAGTTTCACTGGCAGGAGTGGGAGAAGTAGAGAAGGTCATGGTCTTCGGGGGCATGATTATCAAGGGGATACATTGATTTAGGAAGGGGAGATCAGTGTTTTTTTGCGAACCAGGGATGGAAGCGGGGTGGGCGATGCAGAAAATCAGGGAGGGGGCAAGGGTGGTGGGGGAAACCACACCTGGTCATTTATTTGGGTACAAATGATCTGGCCAGCAATTAGGTGGAGGAGGTTCAGAAATGGTTTAGAGTGCTGGCTAAAGCTGCAAGGAAAGGCGAGATCCTTGGTGTTCTCAGAGATCTTGCCTGCACCCCTGTGCCAGCACTGTTAGGAAGCAAAGGATCAGGGAATTCAATGCCTAGCTCAAAGAATGGTACCAGGAAGAAGGGTTCCCTGTACTGGAGAGTGGGGGACACACTGGAGGATGAGGACTTGTACTAGAAGGACAGGTTTCACCTCAGCGAGAGGGGGACTAGGGTTCTGAGGGGAAGCCTACAAAGTTACATTGATAGGGTCTCAAGGGGGGGGGTTTAAACTGGCAGGGGAGGAGTACGAGGCTAGGATGAATGAGAGGGTTATGGGAGAAGGAGATAGCAGAGCTAGCACTCCCCTGCAAGAGGGGGCACGTAGGATGGACAGCAGTAGTAAGGGGGAGGAGGGTATCTGGTGGAAAGGCTTGTACACAAATGCCAGGTGTTTAGGGAACAAAGTGGTGGAATTAAGAGGCCATAATGATGGATGAGGGCCTAGACATCATGGCCATATCAGAGACATGGTGGTCAAAGCACCATACATGGGAGGTGGACATCCCGGGTTACAGACTCTTTAGGAAAGCTAGGCCTGGAAGAAAAGGGAGGGTGGCAGCACTGTATGTCAAGGAAGACATCAGGGTGATGGAAGTGCAGGAGGAACAGGATGCGGCAGAGGTCCTGTGTGTCACGCTGGAAAAACAGTTTGGTGCAGCATTAAGACTGGGTGTGATCTACAGACCCTCAATGCAGGGGGAGGAGGTGGACAGGCAGCTGATGTGGGTGATCCAGAGGATGGCACTCAAAGGGGAACTTCTGCTGGTGGGGGAGCTCAACCTCCCTGATGTTAACTGGGACATCCAGTTGGCTAAGTCAGCCAGAAGTAGGGAGACCTTAGAGTCCCAACAAGAAGTGTTCCTGCAACAGCTAGTAAGAGAGCCAACCGGGGTGGCAACATATTGGACGTGGTTCTTACTAATGGGGAAAGTGTGGAGGAGGTGGTAGTGGGGGACAGCCTAGGTGCAAGTGACCACAACATGCTGAGGTTCAGGTAAGGACGGGGAAGGCAGCAGGCTGGTCGATCACTAGGTTCTGGATTTCAGGCAGGCAGATTCGCCAGAATGTGGGTAATTTTGAGGAGGAAATGAAGAGGAAAAGGCACAGAGGACATGGAGGAGTTATGGGAAGCAATTAAGGAGGGTTACTGAAGGCCGTGGACATCTGCATCAGGAAGGTTAAGAAAAGCAAAGATGAAAGAGGCCATTGTGGTTCACCCGGAGGTGAGAGGAGCAACGGGGAGAAAAGAAGGGTCTAATACATGTAAAAGGACCCAGAGGGATAGAGTCAGGAGATTTACAAGGAAAATTGAGGATGGCAGGGCAGAAGATTAGAGGGCTAAAGTGGCCACAGGAGAGAGAATCGCCAGACAGGCCAAAAGGGGGGACAACATTTTTAGGTATGTTAGGGAGAGAGAAGGCAAAACAGGGGCTAGTTAGACTGAAGGGGAGGGAGGCGTACAGATGGAGGAGGACTTTGAGAAGGCGGAAGTGCTAACAGGTATTTCTGCTCAGTCTTCACGGTAGAGGGAGAGGGGAAGAGAACGGAGTTAAAGGGAAGGAGAAGGGAAGGCACAGGGGTAGATCAAAGCCCATTCACCAAAGGCAGGGTAAGAGAGGAGCTAGGTTGGTTGAGAGAGGATAAAGCTACGGGTCAGGACACTCTGCATCCTAGGGTACTCTGGGAATTAAAGGAGGAGCTGGCAGCACCCTTGGCGAGGCTGTTTAAACTGTCCCTGGACATGGGATGATTGTTGAGGGACTGGAGGAGCGCGGACGTGGTACCACTCCACAAGAGTGGCAGCAGGGAGGAGGTGGAAAACTATCATCCGGTTAGCCTCACCTTGGTGGTGGGTAAGGTGATGGAAACACTCTTGAAAGAAAGGGTGGTCAGATATCTTGCTGATAATGGACTGCAGGATGACATGCAACATAGCTTCACTCCAGGGAGGTTGTACCAGACGAATCTCATGAAGTTTGTAGATTGGGTGACAAGGGTGGTGGATTGGGGGGGCGGTGGATGTGGCCTACCTGGACTTCAGGAAGGCCTCTGACTCCATCCCTCACAGAAGGCTGGTTAATAAGTTGGAAAGCTTAAGGGTGGGACTAAAAATAATGAGATGGGTAGAAAACTGGCTGAGGGACAGGAGCCAGAGGGTGCTGGTGAATGTGTGCATTCCAGGGAGGAAAGGGTGACTGTGCGGGTGCCACAAGGGTCAGTGCTAGGGCCTATACTTTTTAATATATACTGAGCTGATAAAGGGAGGGACTGGAAGGGAAGGTGTGCCTGTTTGCAGATGATGCCAAGATCTGCAATAGGGTGGACATCACAGCCAGGGTGGAGGCAATGAGGAGGGACCTACAGAGACTGTAGGGGTGGTCAGAAGCATGGCAGCTGAAGTTTAATAGAAAAAAATGCACTGTAATGCACATGGGACATAAAACCTGCAAGCCAGCTACATTCTGGGAGAGGAGGAAATAAAGGCGACCAGGCAGGAGAGGATCTGGGAGTTATAATTTCAGATAACCTCACGGTAGGGCATCAATGCAGCAAGGCGGTGGGCATGGCAAATGGAATGCTGGCATACATTGGGAGGGGTATAACAAGCAGGAAGGAGGAGGTACTGATGCCCCTCTATAAGTCCACGGTGAGGTCCCACCTTGAGTAGGGGGTGCAGTTCGGGAGACCCTACCTCAGAAAGGATAATGATGGGATGGAAAGGGTCCAGAGAAGGGCAACAAAGATGGTGCAGGGCATGCATCAGATGCCCTATGAAGAGAGGCTGAAGGAGCGAGACCTGTACTCACTGGAGACTGGGGGACATGATAGAAATGTTCAAGTATGTGAAAGGGATAAATAAGGTGGGAGAAGGGAGCCTAGTCACAAAGAAAAGAAGTGACAGAACAAAAGGTTATAGTCTGAGGGTGGAGGGGGAGAAGATTCAGTGGCAGAACACAGGTGCATTATTTCACCGAAACAGTGGTGGACCCCTGGCACAGTCTACTGGAGGAGGTGGTGGGAGCGGAAACCATAGAAGGATTCAAGAGGGAATGGGACAGATAGAAAGGATTGGCCAGAGGTTGGCGAGAGGTGCACCCAGATTGGGGAGCAGGGTGGGGGAGCATCGGGGCAGACTCCATGGGCAATAGTGTCCTTTTCTGTCGACAGTCTTCTATGATTCTATGATTATGAGCCTACGTTAAAATGTATAATCGCAGGCTTGCAACGTTGGTCATTTTCAATATTTTGGCCCCAAATTTCAACACAGCCATTTCTTCACAGCACCTCATGAATGTGACAGCTGTCATTTTTCAAATTCTGGCCAAAATGTGTTTTTGCACTTGTGACGCAAAATCACCTTTTGGGCAGGATTTGAAAATGGTCTTACCTTTGTTCATGATGTGGCTCTTAAGAAGGCTATGTGGGGTCATAAGAAGGCTAAGTTGAGAATCTGAGGTAAAATATAAGAAACAACAAAGTTACGAGTCTACATTGCAATTTTCAACGCATGTTCTTAACTGTGGTACTTTTTTATATTTTGGCTCAACTTTTCAACCAAGCCCTTTTGACAACACCTCATGAATGTGAAAGCTGTCAGCAAATCCTACCCAAATGCGTTAAAACTTGTGGCTCAATATGACATTTCAGCCATTGTTTCATAAATTAAACCACCTATGCTCAGAAGGAGTGGTCATAAAAAGATTATGTTGAAAATTTGGGGTAAAAATGTAAAAAACCAAACCAACTAAGTTATGAGCAGACTGTTCCAACCAGGGCACGAAATTAATGAGAAAAGTACCTGCCCACTGGGGCATGTAAGTAGTAAAAACACATGCCCAAAAAACTTTTTACATGCCACCCCCTTTTTAGCTAGTACAGCCCACAGGAACAGTAGCTCTTAAAAGAACTTTTTATTTACTTTTTTAGCTAACTCAGCTCATAGTTGCCTTCAAGGCTTTAAAGAGTCTCTCTTTTATGATATTTAGGTAGCTAGTAGTCCACAACAGAGTAGTCTTTATAAAAGCTTATGGCCAGTCCACTCCCAAGCCTTTTTTTATTTACACTTCAATCAATTGAGCTACCAGTAGTTGTAGAAAGCGGTTTTATTGAAATATTTGATGGTGTGGCTAGCTCCATTTCAGTAAAAGCTTTTCAGTTAGATTTAATGAGAGGAAAGGAGACAGACTTTTTTTTTTAAATTGTGATTAGTTAGTTCCTGGCAATTGTGACTAGCACTACAGAGAAAAAAAAGCAGAGTGTACTGCAGACTCAGAGAATGCCCCCCCCCCAATGAGTCCCCCCTCTCTCTGCAATAGTCTACTTAGTATTAATACTGTCTGTAAATAGTTCATTTACATCTCACGCAGGCAGCAGCACTATATGTGAATCTCCGATTCTCTGAAATTAGCTGCTTGTAAGTGTAACCCCTAGGTGGCGCTATCCCAAGGGCTACACCCCTGCCTGCTTGGCTACTAACAGGTTGAGGCCGCCCACCCAGAGGTCAGGTTGATACTGCTAGACTAGCTCGGTAGAGCCCTCTGGGACACTGTGACCCCTTTGTTTCCACTAGTGGTCCACACAATACTGGAGTTACCTTCCCAATACCCAACAATTGCACACTTGTTACACATAGTGATGCTTACCTCAGGACTGATGTCTTGCAGCACGCCTCTGAGGGCCCCTGTAAAACAAGGTTAGGCAATATACACAAACACAATGCAATGCTTTTTTCTACATGTACTGACACCAAAGACAGCATATAGTTCAATAACAACAAATCTGATTTATTAGAGGGGCAGTAACAAGGAGGGGATAATCAGGTTGATTTGGTTTGAAAATATTCAAATCACAGTACTGTGCATGCATATAGGGTCCAAAATGTCACTCTCTGGGTATCCAGGATGGTGGGGGGGCTAGCCAGGGTCTGTGCAGCTGGTTGGGGCCCTTTGATGGAAAAATACATGCACACACAAATTGTAATCCGGAGCCCTGGGGCTCAGTTCATGAAGAAATGAAACAGCAATAATCAGATGACACACTTGTAATCGATAAAAGGCTGCAGGGAGATACCCAGATTTGTACTCACAATACCAAAGCTGAAAGCTGGATGGAGGATGTTCTAGCTGGATTGCCAGAAAAACAAGATATAGAGACAGGGTCCTTGTGGCTGGACCCAACTGCAGTTGATAGCAAGCGGATTTAGTCCGACTCAAGCTGGGATCTGCTTCCAGCTTTAGCACACAGCTCACAGAAAAAGGGGAAATAACATCGCGATCCCCCACAAGCACTATGCACATTTATATGTAAAAGGAAAGTACTATAGCAGGAGCTGCTTCTCGATCCCGATCGCAAACAATTGCAAATTACCCAGGAGCACACACAGCATCAGCAGTCCCCGACAGGCCGATCGCACTTCAGCAAATCTTCGGTCTTCTACGGGCAAGCCTGGTTCTACATACTGCTTCCTTCTCTTCAAAACTCGGATTCAGTCTGAACTGGCACTTACAAACAACTGCAGGCCAACTTCTAGGCCTCCCACAAGCTTCCCACGCGAACTGCACACCGCATCAGAAGCGGGGCTCCTTCTCTCTTCGCTGTCACTACTGATCTGAGCTTTCCAGTAACAAAGCAGGGCATTTCCTTTGAGTTCCTCCCAGTTCGGTTGGCTGGTTCAGCTGTCACTCACAATACGGCTCCCTCTGTTGGTGCAAAAGGCGCCAAGGTCCAAACTACATTTCCCAGAGGCACTGGCCATACAGTACATAGGTGGCTGGCTCCACAATGAGAGTCCAAGTTCTGATTTGCCAGCAGCAGGCTCCATTTTAAAGGTCCCCCCACACTGATTGGTCCAGTTCAGCAGTTCAAAACCAGAATGGAGGGCTCAGGCAAAAACAGTTCAGACTGCAAAGAAAAGCAGGTTAGATAAACTGTATTTTCATTATTACTCTAAACAATTCCTGGCAGATTGTTACACCTTTTGAAAGAGCTCCCTCTGTGCATTTAACGATGGCAGAAACGGAGCGAGTTGACAGCAGCCTGGGCGGGACTCAGGCATTGAAACAAAAAATTCCCCTTCTAAATTAATTATGTCTGCAAAGCACACAGCTCTTAGAGAGACAGTATGTGGAGGGTCAAATAGCAGTCACTTGGAGCCACATTTAAACAGCTTAGATGCCGAACACCTCCAGGCTTGGAGCATTCCTGCAAGCTCCTGGAAGACTTCTGGGAACCCCCATTTGCAGGGGGGGTTACATAAGATAAAGAGTTTGTAGTGCTTCCCCATGAGTCTCTCTCTCTCTTCTGCCCTCCTGTTACAGTATTTTTGCTGGGCTGGCAGAGTGAAACTAGCTCTTAAAAGAGCTCTAGACTCTGATAATATAGTAGTAGGGTGCTCTTTTTAAGTTCGAATACTGTAAAAATTAGGTTGGATTTTACTTGATGAATACCCCTCCCTCGTGAGAGAGAGAGAGACCTTCGCTGTTGTCTCCCCCAACCCGCCTATCACTTGCACTTCTGATCTGCACTTAGTCAGGAGGAACAATGACAATAAAGAGCTCCTAAAAGAGCTTTTGTTTTTTCTGTTTTTTTTTCTTTCTATAATTCAAATCCGATCAGCAATCGTGACTCCTGAATGAACTGGGGACGTCTGCACTCTGCAAGCACGCCACTCGCAACACAACCTCTCTCTCCAACTATACAGTACAAAGTGGCACGCTATGCAGGGACTGCATGCACTGTGTGAAGAGGGCAGGCAAACTATCCAGACAGTCACCAGCTGGTGTCTTGTCTTACTGCAGCCCGCCTCCAGGAACAAGGAACCGACCCCTGGCATTTACGGCTGGCGGACGGTCCATGCCAATCAAAGTGGGGACTCAGCCTGCCTCGCCCTCCACCTGTGAGATCATGGCAGCTGATCTCCGAGTTGAATCCCGTGGTCTAGTGTCAGCGCTGACTTGAATCCTGTGATCTGGTTTCAGCATTGTGCTCCTCCATCGGCCCCCGCCCCATTGAAAATGATGTGGGGGGGGGGAATGGGCAGACAGGTAACGGAAAGCAAAATGACAGACTGTAAGGAAATAAAAAACAGGACTCAGTGCATACATACCTTAGCTGCCCCACTGCACGGGTACTAAACAGTAGTAGGTGTCCTGAGTCAACAGTGCCTACCCTGGGGCACCCAAGGTATACGAATTTCGTACCCTGGTTCCAACATTTACTCATAACTTTATTTTTTGCAGATTTTAGCCACTAATGTTCAATTATCAATATATCCTTTGTGTTACCCCACCTCATGAACATGGCAGGTGTCATTTTTCAAATCTCCTCAGAAACTTGTTGCCACAGTCTCACAGCAAAATCACCTTTCGGATGGGATTTTAAAAATTCCACCTGTTTTGATCAAAATGTCAAGTCATAATAAGATTGTTAGACATTTGGGGTCAGAATTCACTAAAAATTCCACCAACAGCTTAATCTGGTTCAAGGCCAGTTGGCATTCATCTGTATCCCTGTCCCCCGGGTCGTGCCTGAAAATAGGCAGAATTTGTCTAGTGCACTTACCCGGTCAACAAAAACTAAATAAATAAAATAAAAAAAATGTGGGAGTACACTTAAAAGTAGATATTGCCTCTAAGCTGCCCTATCCTGGATAATTACAGTCTAACAATGTGTCAAAACAGGACAACACTGAAAATGAGATATTGCAACTCATCTGCTGTATCCTGGGTAAATATGTAGTAAAAATGTGTACGAGCAAGACCCAGTAGAACAGCAATACCATTGGCGAACATTCGGCTTTGATAGATGCTTATTCTGTTGTTGGTGGCTTGACTTAGGCCCCGTCCACACTACACCGCTCTGGCCCGGTAACGGATGCAATCCGTTATGGCCGGGGAGCGGTGCAGTGCGTCCACACCTCGGTGGTGTCAGTTACGGACCGGCACTGCGATCCACACATCAGGAGCAGGCGGCCGTTACATGGCGCCCGATCCTAATGCAGCTCACACTGCCCGGTCCCTGCGGGGACCGTTACCGCCCGCCGCCACCGCGGTAGCGTTACCCGGCGGGACTGTACATAACGTTGTTGAAACCACCTCGCATATGGTTTCAACAATGTTACAAAACGCCCTGTAACGTTACAGGTGTAAATGCAAACCGTTGTGGTAACGGTTTGGGCACTCTGTAACGTTACAGAGGCGTAGTGTGGACAGGGCCTTAGTGCCCAAGAAGATATAAATTTTTTTTTTTTGAGAAAACTCAGGCTTGATTATTTTTAGTTGATATGCAGTAAGTCTTGTCAGCTCAGCATTGCTGCAGTGACTTGAGTTCATAATAAATATAATTTACATTTCATATCAGAATTCTTCTTGTGAGGAACCCAGGCTAGGGTCCCTCCATGGCCACTTCAGCAAGTGCGAGTGAACTGTAGCTGAGAGGGTGGGACTAGACAACAGACTTCCATCGCTTCAGTTAACTGCTTTTATGTGTGTGTGTGTGTGTGTGTGTGTGTGTGTGTGTGTGTGTGTGTACTGCTGTGCACTCAAGACACTGTACTAGGATTGTGGCTGTGTACCCAAGACAAGATTTAAGAAAATATATTTTTTTTCCTGAGAAAAATCAAGCTTGACTATTATTAGTTGACACTCAGTACGACTTATCAGCTCAGCACTGCTGCAGTGACTTGGATTTCATAATAAATGTAATTTAAATTTAATATCAGAAATCTTCAATCAATCAAAATCAAAAAAATTTATTTAGACTTCCGATGACGTCAAGGAGCCGTCTACAGCTTGCTGAAGACAGCTCCCATCCCCAAGGGCTTTAAAAAACTAATTTCTACCAAAAACTGCATCCAAAACATCGGAAATGGCAGGACATTGCCATATAAAAGATCGCCAAAGTAAAATAAAATTAAAAACTGGCTCTCACTTCATCCCTCCTCTGTCTGGCAGTCATTCCAGATCTGATCTTCTAAATGTTGGGCTAACCGACAAACATCACACATCCCGGCATACATTCAAGACATGCTGCAGTCATGGACATTCGGAACCAAATAATCTACATGTTGGTTTTTCATCATGGATAATGGGTCAAATATGGGGAAAGCAGTTGCTGATGGAAATTTTGTCAGCATTTGCTGCTTTGCCCATACATTGAATCTAGATGTCACATCTCCATTAAGTCACATTACTAAGGCCAGCAAAGACTGTCCACATAGTATGCTCCATCTGTGCTCATTTGCTTCACTCTGTAAACGTGGCTAACCAGCTAAGAGAAGTGCAAGAATGCCTCAACATTGCTTGATGCAGCATGTCAGTACCAGATGGAATTCATCATACCATATGCTGTCTAGACTGCTAGAACAGAAGCGCAGCACACTTCATCATGCCATGGCAATGGAGTGCGACACTGGGAAAGTCCAAAGCTACCATGAATAGTCACTGGTTGATGCCATGGTGAGAGAACTTGTGCCATTTGAGAGGAGCACCCGTGATCTAAGTGCATCCTCTGCCACTCTGAGTCAGGTGATCCCAGCAGTGCATATACTAAAAGCACCCATGGAGAGATATGTAGTGCAAAACAGGGAGATTAAAGATGGGGCAGCTGTGTTCGTTGAGCAGCTCCAAGCTGAAGTGGATACAAGGTTTGCAAATGTGCTGGATAGTCACAGTGACATTTTTGCAACCATGCTGGATCCCCGTTCAAATGTGAGATCCTTCATATAGTTATGGACAGTCAAAGAGTGACTCACTTTCATGAAGAATTGTGTGGCAAGTTGACTGGTTGTATGCAAGGACTCATGACACTGGCAGCTGGTGGAGAAGGTCATGAGAGAGAGGCAATTCCATCTGGCAGGCCTGTTACTTTAAAGCAGCACTGATGGGAGCTGAGTGGGCACCGCTCAGCACACCCTTACAGTAAGAGCAACAAAACAGGCCACAGTCAGCCTTTTTCTGCAGAAAATATCCTGAATGGCTATTTTGCAGAGAGTCTTGAATCATTTCAGGTTGATCCATTAGGCTACTGGGCACAGAAGATGCATTCATTCCCTCACTTGGCACAACTGGCTATGAGATACATCAGCGCACACACACACACACACACACACACACACACACACACACACACACACACACACACACACACACACGTACCATCCGAGAGGATGTTTAGCGCAGCAGGTGATGTTGTTGAGCCTCATCACTCAACACTAGACTGAACAAGTCCAGCAGCTTGTTTTTTATCAAGCTTAACTCGCCATTACTTGGGTAGAAACATGAGGTACTCCCATAAAATAGAAATACAGTCTCTCAAGTCTGCTTTTGCTGACTGTTTTTCTTCATAACATTAACCTGCGTATTTTCCCTCTGTGCTTCCTTACTGCAGTGTTTCATGCACACACCTTCATTATAATATAATTATATACATTAACTTTTTCTGAACCAGGGAAGAACATCCCTTACTGTTGTTTTAATACATGTTATTATCA
The DNA here is from genome assembly GCA_016271365.2 of Neoceratodus forsteri. Classification (NCBI taxonomy): domain Eukaryota; kingdom Metazoa; phylum Chordata; order Ceratodontiformes; family Ceratodontidae; genus Neoceratodus; species Neoceratodus forsteri. The sequence goes on from CM057455.1 coordinate 1,701,275,679, forward strand.
TACATCTTACAAACAGCAAAGATGCTAAAAAGAGAACTCAGCAGTAATAGCCCCGAGGTAAATCAAAACCCAGTAAATGCTAATAACTTGCCTTTCATGTTATAACTTGGTAACGGTGAGGTTGTGAAACTGGATGCACTGCAAAGTGCACCACCACTAACCACTCCACTTTTGCATAAAGCCTACAAAAACAACATTCCCAGAATCTTCTTCCTTCCCATTTCCCACATCACCCCAACATTTCACAGATACAGCTTGTTTGGGGGACTGTTTTTGCTGCTTCATCATTTTGTTATCCCTTTCTTGCTTGCTTGCAATTATTTATTTCACAAATAAAAACCGCTGCCCACTTTTATTACTTTTAAAATCCTTTCATTTCTTTTTTCTTTTCTTGCACACTCATTTTGCTCAGCTGACACCCACCTTATGCTAGGGCACTGTGGCAGTCACAGTGGGGGAAACTGTCTCTGCCGCCACTTCTCGAGAGAAAAGCCATCCATGGGATGCTCAGTACTCTCTCCCCTGGGTGCCCCCTGAGTGACCAGGGTCCGTTCGCAAACGTGGTCCGTTCGCAACATCGGAGTAATTAGCAGTTCTGATGGTACTGCAGTACTGTGGGGCTGGCTCTTTCTTTTCATTTTAGAAACCAAAACATTTTTTTCCCCCTCCTGTTGTCCACCATGGGTATTCCCCATAATCAGATAAGAATGTACCCTCAATGCACGCATGGATATATCCTTCCCTGTAATCAGACAGGGAATAGGATATACCCTATTGAGACTTTATGAGCCATCATCAAGACAGCTGGGAGTTTTTTTTTTTTAAGTCAGAGGACCATTACACCACACAGTGCCTGCTCACCTCTGCTCATCCTGAACATGGCCCATCGGGCAGCTTCATGACAAAACACTTTGATTGTGACATGTTGATCTCCTAGTGGCCTGGAGATTTCTGCAAGGAGACCAACTTGGCACTTTAAAAGAAACATGTTCTGTGAGGTCTTGCCCTTGGGCTCTCCCTGAAAATGAAGTGAAAAGATGTAAAAGGAAAAAGAGCCTTAAAAGTAGGCAGCCTTTTCTATTTGTGTGATAAATAATTACACATGAGAAACAATGTCCATATTGGACTATGGGTCCCAAGTTTGGTCACCATGGTTGAACAAAGATATTAAACTGGTAGAAGGAGTACAGAGGGCAGTCCCAAAGACCATACCTAGGGTTAAGGAACAAATCATACCAAGAAAGATTACTAGAAACTAACTTGCGCTCGTTAGAAGCGAGGAGACAAAGGGCTGACCTGCTTTTCTTTTACAAACTATTGCAGTCAGAGGATCTAATGGCTAGCTGCGAGTGAAAATATAGTAATACCAGAAATAATCTTTGTTCGCATAGAAGAAAACTTGAGGCTCCTTGGGTATATACCTCTAGAAGAAATAATTTCTCTACTCTTCGAGCTATTAGGGCTTGGAACAGACTACCACAGGGTGTTGTGGATGGTAATAGCTTGAATGAGTTTAAATCAGCTCTGGATCATCATCATCATCATCATCATCATCATCATCACCATCATTATTCTAAACATCTTTTGGTTTAAACAGCCCACAGTTGTGGAGGACGGTCTCGATGGGCTTATGGCCTCCTTATGTCCTACTCCTCCTAGTAATCCTAGTAAAGGGATAGCAAAATGACAACAGTAAAAGCACTCCCCTAAACAAGCTCTATCAGCAAAACGTTGGGGTTAATATGTGTGGTTTTAATGAAGGAAATGTAACAACTTGATACTGGAAATGTTCTGTATTTTTTGGCGTTGTGTAGATCTGCACCTGCTGAGTGAGTGGCCTCTCTTAAGTACTATCGGCTGGGTTGTGACTGTCTGATTGCTTTTGCTTGCAGAGCAGAAACAGGCCTAGTACTCCTATTTTGGTGGGGGGGGGGGGATCACTACTATCAGTTCTCCTGAGAAATTGAAAATGATTTATTACACAAAGGTGTGACAAAAATTACCCTCTCTAGTTTGGGATTTAGAGAGGGGGAAAAAAATGTCAAGATGTCACATGTTTCTAGTTTTAACAAGTGGATGGAAGTAGATTCTTTCTCTGCAGCAGCTCAAGTCATCTGCCTCTCCTGCCTGAAGCTTCTGAGAGTGCTGGGTCACAGGACCAGCCTTCAGTGTGCTTCCAAAGTGCCCTCTGATTGGAAAGTAAGTCTCAGGCGATCCTGTAGTCTCACAGCTAGTTCCAGTGGCTAAATAACAAATAGTGAAGACCAATAATGAATAATTGGGACCCCCGAATATGAATACAGTGTAAATTTAGACATGAACTGATTATAGCTCATGAAATGCTGCACCAAGTGAAAAGCAGTCAGTTTTACTCCAAGGAAGAGAATGCCCAAGTGAAAATCAGTGGCATCACAACATTACACAGCATGTCAAAGCAGCCAACATCAACATCAATCACCAAAATGGGCTATTCCGATGCATTCCGCATTCCACTTAATGATCAACGTGATTAGCCCCAGTCTAGAAGGCTTTGTATTCAGATAATTCATACAGGGAGGCGTGGCGGTAATCTACATTACATCTATAATACTGCGCCATACCATTTTTAAAGCTGCTTGGCACAGTCAGCAGACTTCTTGTTACTACACAGGAGCAGGTTTATCAGAAAGAAGCAGGAAAATTACCCTGTGACTGATGAGACTACTTTTGAGTGTCCCTCTGCCACTGCCACTGCCTTCCTGATCAAGGATATACCATGGATTGCATAAGAATGCAATCTGTATGAGTGGGCTGGTACAACTGGAGCTACAGTACTACGGGCGGGGTTGAGTTCCGACAGAACCAGCAGTAAAAAAAAAAAAAAAAAAAAAAAGACGGCACTTGTACTTTCATCACCCCACCCCAGGCAGGACCGGCAGTAAGAAATGCCACTCTGTGGCACTTGTAATATCTCCCTAAACATCAAAAGTACAAGCAGTAAGAAATGCAGATCAGTAGCAGTTGTAGTTTCACATCCTTTCTCAAACACAGATCATGCCAGCATTAAGAAAAGTTGCTCAGCAGTACTTGCAGTTTCACCATGCACATTCCCTAACACCAATAAGAAATGCCGCTCAGTAACACTTGTAGTTCACCCCTCCCTCCCCAACACTGACAGTGCTGGCAGTAAAAAAACATGACGCTCAGTAGGGTACCAGGTCAATATGCTGCACCTAGAATAGCGCGGCAATAACTGCGCGAGCTATACCGTGTGAGCATGTAGAGCGACAGGGGTATGACAGCGAAAGGGAAATACTGCTACCTCTGTCACTCTGCATGTAATTCAGGAGCTGTTAAGTAGCCGTGTGCTGGGGGCATGTTCAAGCCACTCCCGTGGGGGAGTAGCTGGGGCACCAGCACACAGTGTAATCAGGAGACCAGGGACCATGGTTCAGTCCCCCTCCCCCAGTTCTCCCCTGCTACTATATTTTTTGGTGTATTTAAAAAAAATTCCCCCCTCCCAAGTTTCTCCCCATCCCTGAAGTCCCCCTTCCCGAGTTAGTTATTTAAGTTTGGGGGTTTGTCAATGAGTGCACTGTTCCCGACAGGTCGGTGTTTTGCCTGTTTGTGTTCAGCGCTGTTTGGCTGCAGCAGCTCAGCAGCACTTGTAGTTTCACCCTGCCCCCCCTTTCATGGGCACCAACAATGCAGACAGGAAGAAATGCCACTTGGAGGCACTTGTTTCACCCTGCCTTCCCAAACACCAATACTGCTGGTGCAAGGAATGTTGCTTGGCAGCATTTATAGTTTCACCCCTTCCTTCCCAGACACCAACAATGCCAGCCAGCGATTAGAAGTGCTGTTCAGCATCACTTGTAGTTTCACATTCCCTTCATGAACAATGATGGTGCCGACAGTAAGAAACACTGCCCAGCAGATAATGGTTTGGACTCTGATGAGGAAGCAGAGGTGATGGAGTATCACCCAGTACTACTAACTGCAGGTAGTAATGTTTTCAACTGTAGCTCTCAACATCTTGGGACTCAGAGATGTTCTACTGATAATTATGTCTGTAAAATCTTCCTCATTCTGACAGTTCATGTAATATAGATTACGAGCTTGGGTTTATTATTTCTCTTTCATTTATTGTTTTGATAGACAGTAATAACTTGGAGCACAAGAAAAAATTACTCACCATAATATGTTGTTTTTTCCTAAGGAATCCTTCACTATGCCTGACAAGTGCAATCGTTCCCCTGGAATGTGCTGTCCTGGAGCCTAGACTTTTATGCTAATTAAGAGAATTTAGAATGAAATTTTAAACTCTGCTATAGTCACACTCTCCCCGCCCTCTAAATACAGGTTACTCACCTGTAACAGGAGTTCTAGGAATGGTATATGTTGTTCATCCACACTTATTGGCAGGTATCCTTGCCACTTTAAATCTTGCCGTAAGGTCTTCAAGCTGGCTCCTCCCACCCACCCGGGTGGTAAAACTCTCGGCTCCGCCCCATGACGCCAGATCTGGCCCGCTGGAAGCTCAGGTTGTGCGTCGAAACCGGGAGAAATGAGGTCGCAGGGATGAACAACATATACCATTCTAGAACTCCTGTTACAGGTGAGTAACCTGTATTTAGGACATGGATATGTTGTTCATCCACACTTATTGGCAGACTCCTAGCAGTTCTCCAGGAGGAGGGAGGCAAGATGCACACCCCCTACTTAGGGAAAAGAGACTGGAGAACCGAGGCCCCAAAACCAGCATCCCGGTGTGACTCAAGGTCGATGTGGTAGTGGGTGATAAAGGTGTGTGCTGACTTCCAGGTAGCAGCCCTGCAGATTTCCTGGATAGGGACGTCCCTGGAAGCAGCCACCGATGCAGTGGTATGGCGGGTAGAATGAGCTCTTATCCCTCTGGGAGGCTCCATGCCTGCCAACCTATAGCAAAGATCTATGCAGGAGGTGACCCACCTGCTTATCGTCCGCTTGGCTGCAGGTCTGCCAGGTGCGGCTTCAGTGTAGGTGCAAACAGCTGGCGAACCTCTCCCCGAATTTCAGCCGTCCACTCCTTATAGTAAGCGAGCGCCCTCCTAGGGTCCAGAGTATGGAGCCTATATTCGGCCTCCGAGGTGTGATTGGGGTAGAACACCGGCAGAGTCAACACCTGGTTAAGGTGAAACTCCGACACCACCTTCGGAAGGAATTTCGGATGGGGGTGCAGGACAACCTTGTCCCTGTGGAAGACCAGGTAAGGAGACTCGATGGAAAGCGCCTGGAGCTCTCCCATCCTTCTGGCTGACGTAATAGCCACCAAGAAGGCGGTCTTCCACGACAGGTGAGAGAGATCACACCTGTGCATTGGTTCGAATGGCTTGCCCATGAGCTTTGCCAGTACCAGCAGTAGATCCCACGGAGGTGGAGGTTCTCGCACCGGAGGGGAAATGTGATCAAGGCCTTTGGAAAAGCGCCAGACCACCTTCTCCTGCGCCACCGACTGCTTCCCGGCCCGCGCCCGGTAAGCAGAGATGGCTGCCAGGTGCACCCTTAGGGTCATCGACCTGAGCCCTTGCTGAGAAAGGGACCATAAATAGTCCAAGATGCTTGCCAAGGAACAGGAGGAAGGGTCCAGGCCCTTGCCCTGACACCAAATGGAAAACCTTTTCCATTTGAAGGCATAGCATTTCCTGGTCGACTCCTTACGGGACGCCTCAACCACACTGAGGACCTCGTTGAAAGACCAAGGCCTGGAACTCGAGCCCCAGGAACCAGGCCGTCAGGTGCAGGGATTGAAGGTCCGGATGGAACACCTTCCCTGATTGACTGAAAGCAGGTCCGGGCGAGCTGGAAGCTGCCTCGGAAGCCTGGAGCTGAGGCTGAGGAGATCTGGATACCAGCATTGGCGGGGCCAGTCTGGGGCTACCAGAATCACCTGTGCCTTGTCCCTCCTCGCCTTGAGAAGCACCTTGTGGATCAAGGGAAATGGGGGAAAGGCATAGAAGAGCCCGGGGTCCTGGCCTCGAAAGGCATCCTGCAGCGAGCCGTGCTGAGGGGGCGGGCATGGAACAGCCTCAACCCGCTCTCCTGGAGGCAAACAGATCCACCTACGTGTGTCGCCAATGGGAGAAGAGATCTTGTACTACCTCCGGCAGGAGAGACCACTCGTGGGATACAGCCCCTATCCGGCTTAGGGCATCGGCCAGGGTGTTGGAGGCTCCTGCCACATGAATGGCTGGGAGATCCGCCTCCAGGCTGTGCACGAGTGACCAAATGCGGAGAGCTTCCTTGCACAGAGGCATGGAGCGCGTCCCGCCCTGGCAGTTTAGGTAGTACATGGTCGTGGTATTGTCCGTCTGGACCATAACCACTTGACCCCGTAGAAACGGAGCGAAGGCGGTGAGTGCTAGGCGGACCGCTCGGAGCTCCAGCAGGTTGATGTGGCATCGGGACTCCCGCGGGGACCAGAGGCCGTGCGCTCTGTGTTCCCCCAGATGGGCACCCCAACCCACCAGAGAGGTGTCGGTCGACAGAAAGACCGTCGGCTTGGGGCGGACAAACAGGATGCCCTCCTGCAGATGAGCTGGAATGATCCACCACTGGAGAGCGTTCCACATCCCCTGGGTCACCGTCACTAGCTTGTCCAATGGATCGCAGCGTTGAGACCACTGGCTGGCCAGCCCCCATTGAAGGGGGCTCATGTTCCAGCGGGCCCAACGGACCACACTGGTGCAGGCCGCCATGAGACCCAGGAGGCGCAGGAAGTCCCGGGCAGGGCGCGATTGCCCAACCAGAAATGACTGGGCAAAGGAGGAAAGAACCTCGGTCCTGTCCGCCGGGAGCCGTGCTCTGGCTCGAAGAGAGTCGAGCTCTGCCCTGATGAAGAGAATCACCTGCTTCAGTTCGAGTTCCGACTTGGCCTCGTTGATGAGGAGGCCGACCTGAGAGCAAACCTGGAGGGCCAGATCTCTGGACCGCTCCATCTCCTGTCTGGAAGGGGCTGCTATCAGCCAATCATCCAGGTAAGGGTACACCTGGACCCCTCGGTGCCGCAGGAATGCTGTCACCACTGCCATGCATTTGGTGAAGACCCTGGGTGCAAGAGACAGGCCGAAGGGCATGGCTTGGAACTCGAAAAGGGATCCTTCTGCTCGAAAGCGAAGGAATCTCTGATGAGACGGACGGATAGGGACGTGAAAAAAGCGTCCTGCAGGTCCAGAGAGCAGAACCACACGCCGCGTTCCAAGGATGGTATTATCTGAGCCAGAGTGACCATCCTGAAGGTCCGAGACCTTAGGAACTTGTTTAGGTCGTGCAGGTCAAGAATGGGGTGCCAGCCCCCCGTCCGTTTTGGGACCAGGAAGTACCTGGACACAAACCCCGGGGCTGAGGGAGGGTCCGCCACCTCTCTGATCACCTCTTTCTCGAGGAGCAGAGCGATGTCGGCTCGGCGAGCCGACAGCAAGGCTGCAGACCCTGAGGTCCCCCTTGGGGCGACGGCTCGGAAGGGCGGGGCCTGCTCGAACTCCAGAGGCAGGCCCTTTCCTACCACTTCCAACACCCACCGGTCTGTGATTATAGCAGACCATGCAGAAAGGAAGTAGTGGAGCAGTCTCCCCACGGGGGGAACCTGTGGTGAGGTGACGAGGTTGGGGGCAACACCCCTCAACCCGCGTCACTATGCAGGCTTGGAGGAGGGACCGGCCAAGGGACCTCCTGGGCCTTTACCTCCCTGCTTCCTGGAGGAGGAAGCCGCGGGCTTGGGTTTGGGACACCAAGCGCGAGCCTGCTGGCTCTGATGCTGCTGGGCCGGATGTGCCGCGGGCGCAGATGGACGAAAGGGCTTGGGTTGTGGTCTGCGACCCTTGTCCCTCTGGGCAGATGAGACCGAGTCCAAAGTGGCATTGGACTTTTCGATCCTCTGGAGGTGGCCTTCCACTCCAGGGCCGAAGAGGTTGGTCCCCAAGAAGGGGACATCCGCCAATTTGTGCTGGGTATCCGCTGTGAAGGTGGATATCCTCAGCCATGCTCGACGGCGACAGCCACTCGCGCTGCTACTGACCTGGCACATGAGTCACCATGTCCAAAGCAGTCTGAAGTTGCTGCTTGGCCACTGCCCTGCCCTGGTCCCGCACCTGCTTAACCGTGGTCTGCAGGTCAGCCGAGATGAGGGACCACTGGCCCAGGAGCCCAACAGGGCGTGAGAAAATGAGCCATCAGTATGGCCGAGCTGGCCTGGACGAAGGCCAAGGGAGGACGAGCGAGACTTTTCACCCAGCGAGTCCAACTTCTTGACCCTTGTCAGGAGGTTTGTCCACATCCCTGCATGCCCGCATGCCGGAAGACGCTGTCAGTAACTAACCCCTCGGCTGAGGGGTGTTCCGAAAAACCGGACAGGGAACCGGTTGGGACCACGTTCTTCCTTGCCATCCTGGCCGAAGGTGCAGGGCAGGAAGCAGGACGCTGCCAGAGCTCCAAGGCCGGGCCTACAATGGCCTCGGCCACCGGAAAGGCCTCCGGAGGAGAATCCCCTCGGTCCAATATCTCCGTGAGGGGATACTTGGCCCGCTTGAATACGGGCTCGAGCTGCATCCCGGTGGATTCCGAGATGAGCCTAAGCAAACCCATGAAGAACGAAGGGCTATCGTCCAGTGACTGACTTCCCGAGGACTCCAAGTCGACCCGCCTGGAGAACAGGGAGGAATCGTCATCGGACTCGGAGGAGTCCGCAAAGAGCTGCCTTGGGCCTGAGCCACCCTCCACCTGCCGAGGGCGATCGGGAGTGAGGGTGACAGACAGCCTATGGGGCAGACCTTGGGCCGACCGAGAATTTTTGGTCGCAGCCCCAAACAACGGCTGTGGAGGCGGAGGTTCCACTGGAATCGGTGGGGCAGCCGGTTTTGGCCGAGCAACAGGCCTGGAAGTAGGTGCCTCGGCTAAGGCGAGGGGTTGCTTCAGCCGCTCCGGTGACAGCCACTTGATAGCCAGAGAAGGCGACGACGTCGGCTTGCTCCCGGACAGAAGAAGCTGTTGCCACATGAGGTCCTCGTATCATCGACGCAACTTGCGTCGAAGCCTCCCCTCGTCCGAGGAAGAGGATGAGGACGAGCAGCGGTGCCGCTTGCCACGGTGCCGAGACCGAGACCGCCTGTGATGGCAGGATCGGCTGGACCGAGAAGAAGTCCGAGACCGAGACCGCGAACCTCAGCTTTTCCGAGGAGGGTATGGGGGTAGTGTGGGGGAAACCCGCTCTCCCCTCGGCTCGGAGGGCTCAACCGTGAACTCCGGAACTGGAGGCACGGGCAAGTCCACGGACTCCTCAACTACCGCCGGGGGAACCGGGGAGTGAGGGATTTCGGCCTCACCGGTCGACAGCCCGTCCAACGGGTCAAGAAAAATCTCGACTGCGTCGACGGGAGTCTCGGTCAACTGACCTGACGGGACACCGTGAAGCCAGTGGTCGAAGTCAAGGATCATCAAGTCGATGGTTGACTACTCGGTGAGAGGGACCTCTCCGCCTCCCAAGAGCCGGCTTTAAGGATTTACCTTTGTGGTCCTTCTTCTTGGACCGAGAGGAAGGCCCTGAAGATGTTGGTCCCTCTCCTTAGTGGAGAGGAGAGACAGAGCTCCTTAAAAGAAGCTGAATAGGAGGATCCAGGAGAGAGGATAAATGCCGTGGGCGAGGAAGACGAAGATGCGCGCCTGCGCCCGCCTCCTCGAGGGCGATCATCTGCTCAAGCTGTTCCGCCGAGCCCGCCGCTGTGGAACCGCCAATCGGGCCCTTCGACTTTACCGGAGGATACAACGCTGGTCGCCAAGGTAAACAGGCGGCACAGTCTTCCAGGACGAGGGTCAAAAAGAAGAGCACAGGTCGCAAGCTCATGGATCGCGCCCAAGGCCCAAGCAGTAGACGCACGTGGAGTGCGGGTCCGTCCGAGACATCTTCTGCCCGCATGGGCACCTCCGGAAACCGGGAGTCGATTTGTCCATCGCAGCCATGAGGGAAATAAGTGACCAAAGTCTTGAAACCCTTAAAAGTAATTTCGGGTAAACCGAAGAAATAGGAACCAGTCTTATACGCAGAGCATTAAGGAGGGAACCTGAGCTTCCAAGCAGTAAGGAAGATCTGGCGTCATGGGGCGCAGCCGAGAGTTTTACCACCCGGGTGGGTGGGAGGAGCCAGCTTGAAGACCTTCCGGCAAGGTTTAAAGCGGCAAGGATGCCTGCCAATAAGTGGGGATGAACAACATATCCATGTCCCTAGAACAGCAGATTTTTTCTCAAACTGTGGGAGAGAAAGTGACCGCCTAATATAACTAAGCGACTAGCAAAATATTCAAACCTAGAAGAACACATTTTTTTTTAAATAAAAGAAAACAAATGCAGGAAAAAATCAAGAATTTCAGTTGTGAGCCAAGAACAACAGGAAGTGCTTAATTCCAGTAAAAACAGGTTGCTGGAAGAACCTTTTCCAGGTTCTGGAAGGGAGGTAGGGAAAGGCTTGTCAAGGAATCCCTCACTATGGTTTGACAAGTACGCACTCCATAGCAGTATTTAGGGGAAAGGCTCTGCAAGACAGCAGTGCTAAAAGTGGCATCCATTCTGGACTGAATGTCCAGACAGTAGTGCTTTGTACATGTGTGTACTGTTTTCCATGTAGCTGCTTTACAAATCTCCTGAATGAAGACACCTCTAGATGCTGCCACAGACTTTGAGGTGCCCCTTGTGGAGTGGGCTCTTTGGCCTTCAGGTAGACATTTGCCAGCTTTGCCACAGCAGAACTGAATGCATGCTACTATTCAGTGAGCAATGGCCTTCCTGAATGCTGGCTTGCCTTGGCCTACATACATCCCGATAGGAAACAAACAGTTGTGTTGAAGTGGACCCAACATCCTTAGTGCGGTCCAAGTAGAGCTTAAAGCTCTCTTAATGTCCAGGCAATGGAGCCTCCACTCCCTTGATGTAGATTTATCAGTGAAACACACAGGGAGTATGACAGACTGGTTGATGTGAAACTCTGAAACCACTTTTGAGAGAAATTTCCTGTTAGTCCTCAAACCTATCTTATCTCTGTGGAAGATGATTGGTCAGGATCTGTGCACAGACCTTGGAGCATGCTTACTCTCCTGGCAGAGGTAAGGGACACCAAGAAAACTGTTTTCCCGGTAACATATTTCAGAGCAGTAGCTGCCATAGGCTCGAAGGGAGCACCCATGAGCTGGGAAATGCACAGATTTAAGCCCCACACAGGAACTGGATCTTTAAAAGGGGAGTTCAAGTGGGTCAGACCCTTAAAGGACCTTCTGAAAACAGCAAAGAAGGCTACAAGAAGCCTATTGACCTCTCCCTACTAACTGGAAGCATAGGCTGAGGCTGCTGCAAGATGCACCTTAAGTGTAGGGTGAAGACCCAAAGACTGTACGTGTACCAGGTAGTTCTAGCATGCAGGACAAACTGGCCTAGAGTGGATTGATTTGCCTGGAAGACACCACAGGGAAAAACTTTTCCAATTTGAGGCATACGCTTTCCTTTTGGCTGGCTTTCTGGAAACTTAATACATCTAAACCTCTTTCGAGATGTTTAACCCAGACTTTTCTAACTCCTCAAGTACCGGCCCTGAGAAGCAGAGTGTTGGGGTCTGAAAATGTTATCCTGCCCTGAGGCAAGGTCAGTAGTTTGTACCTCAGGGGAACAGTGATAGGAGGGCTGCTGGACAGGGCTAGGAGTAGAGAATACCAGATCTGCCAGGCCCGGTCTGGAGCAATCAGAATCATCATTGCAGGCCCCCTTCTCAGCTTCAACACCACCCTCAGAAGGAGAGGGAAAGGGGGAAATGCATAAAGGAATCTCCCTGTCCAACAGAAGACCAGGGCATCCTCTGGGACTGCCCCCACTGAGGGAGGCCTGCAACAAAACAGGGGGAGTGGGTAGTTTTGCCAAAGGCAAACAGATCTACCTCTGGCGTGCCCTGCCTTCTGAATACTGTTGCAAGCATTTACTTAGTCAGGGTCTGTTTGTGGTTGCCTTGACTGATTCTGCACAAGGAATCTACGAGGACATTGTCCTTTCCTGGTAGGTGCACTGCAGACAGCTGCACCTCTAGCTCATATGCTCCAGATCTTCACTGTCTCTATGCACGAAGATCTTGTTCCTCCCTGTTTGCTGATGTTGTACATGGTGGTGATATTGTCTGTCTTGATCTGGACTGACTGACCCTTGATGTGGGAGAAAAAAAGCCAGCACTGCCAGATATACAGCCCTCAGTTCCAGAAGCTTTATGTGTTTCTGCAACTCTAGTGGGGTCCACACTTACAGTGTGGTTCTCCAGGTGGATGCCCACCCCTGGAGGGAGGCATCTGTAGTGAGCACCACTGTGGTGATTGTTGGAGGAAGAGGATTCCCTCTCTGAGGTTCTCCTCCTCCTCCCCAGCCCAGTGCCCTTAGAAGGCACTTTGCAACTGGTACCAACTTCACAGAGGGTCCCACCTTGGAACCAGTGGGACCCTAAGCAGTACTGAATGTCTCTCTATTTTGGAAGTCTGGCACCACAGGTGTGGCAGCAAGCATGTGTCTCAGCTGCTGTGAAAACCCTTGCTGGTCTGGGCAGCCCAGCTTTGAAAGACTTTGCCAGTTCTGTGAGGCTTACCACCCTCTTGAGGGAGGAAAGCTTTCCCTGTAGTGTGTCCAGCTGTGCTCCATGAAGTCCAGCACCTACACAAGCTCAATCTGAGACTTTGGGATGTTTATCAGGAACCAGAGATCCTCCAGGGTTGACTAGGTGAGCTAAAGGGAGGCCTTGGCCTCCTGATACGCCCCCTCTGAGACTAGTCAATTGTTCAGGTAAGGGAAGGCCACCACACCTTGTCTGCCCAAGTTGGTTGTGCCTACTGCCAGGCACTTTGTGAAGACCCTTGGTGCTGAGGATAGGCTGAAGGGTAGGGTCACAACCTGATAGTGGCAGTTCCCTACTCTGAACCTGAGGTACTTTCTGTGGGAGGGTCTTACTGGGATATGGAAGTAGGCATCCATCAGATCCAGAGACACCAACCAATGTCCCTGCTGCAGAGATTGTATCACGGAGGATAGTATCACCATCTAGAACTTTTTTTTTTCCAAGTGTTTGTTCAGAAATCTTAGGTCAAAAATGGATCTCCAGTCTCCCATGTGTCTTGTAGCTGACAGAGTATCTGGAGTAGAGGCCCCTGCCACATTGGGCAGAGGGAACTCATTCCACTGTGTTGGCCTGCAGCAGTTTTTTGACCTCCAACTCCAGCAAGAGTTCTTCTGCTGGGGTATGAGGTGGGAAGGCCCTGTGTGCCTGCAGTTGTGGGAACTTTCTGAACTGCAGGGCGAGACCTTGACTCATTATTTCCAGGACCCACTTGTCTGTGGTAATGTTTTTCCACATCCAGAAATAGTGAGCCAACCTTCCTTCTGCTGGAAATTGCTGGGTGACCTGTACAGACCTGTCAGGGGTTCAGCTTTGCTTGCACCTTTGGAACTGGAGTGACTATAGCCTACTTTGCATGTTGTTTACCTCAGCTCCTGAAAGAACCCCTCTGAGAGTGGCAGTCATACTGTTAGTCATGTAAGTGCAGGGGACATAACACGTGCCACTACTTCCCCTTCCGTAGGGTCTATAGGAAGTGGAAGTCTTCTCTTTTTCAGTGCTGCTTTTATAGGTGGTCTTTTATTCATCCACCTTTTTCATGTAGGGCTCTGTTTTGCCACCAAACAAGGAATTTCCCTCCCAGAGGAAATCCATGGCCCTAGTTTGAGTGTCTTGAGAGAGGTTCATAGTTCAGGGCCAGACAAACCTCCTAAGGGACAATGCATGAGCCATGACCATAGAGGCGGCGTCACTGGCACCTACAGTCATGTGGAACTGGTATTTGGTGGCATCCAAAGCAGCCTTTGCTGAGTTGGCCAGGTCCTGGGCTAGATCACCAGCAGCCTTTTTGTTCATGGACACTGAGGTGCAGAGGGCCTTCTGGTACTGAGCTGCGTAGGCCATATAGACTGCCTGTCTCAGCAAAAGGGAGGCTGTGGTGTAAACCTTTTTACCCATGCTGTCCAGTGTCCTGTAATCCTCTCTAGGGTTGAGAGGAAAGTGGGACCTTGACCTTATCACAGGCAGTGATTTGTACCACTCTTTCATGGTAATGGTGAGTATAATGGTAGTCTGTGCCCTGCCTATCCAACTAGTATTTCTTTTCTGTTCTCTTGTCTATACCAGCTGCCAAAGTGGGGGCTGCTAAGATTTTTGAAGTGGACTTTTTCAACGATTTATGAATGGGCAGGAACACCCTCCATGTGTGCTAGGCCTATCATGTCAAAAATGTCACCTCCTCCTTGTCCTCTGCTGCATTGTGAGGAGAGATGTTGAGGGTGCTTGCCATTTGCCTCATAAAGGAATAATGCGAGGAGAACTCCTCTGAGGACCTGGCAGTGGAGCCAAATTCCTGAACTGGGGAGTCATCAGGCTCTATGTGCTCATCCTCCTCTTCATAAAACATGTCAGTTTCCTCCATCACAGGCTTTGCAACAGGTTATGGAGCTGGGGGCTTGTAGCCATAAAGGCTTCCACAGTCTGGAAAGCCTGGAAGAACTGCCTAGCCTTAGCCATGTCTTCAACAGAGGGCATTCTGTTTCTGTCAATGGTGTCTCCATTGTTTCTTCAGCTAGAGGATCTGTGACAGGTTTTTCTTTTTTGCTTTTTCTTGGCAGTCACCAGTTCCAATGCCTGCTCAGCAGATCTTTTTGTTTTGATAGACTCGGGGATCTCCCTGTCCAACACCCTGACATCTGAGTCTCCTTTAGCAGCTTTGTCCTTTTGCTTCTTTTGAAGAACCTGATTCTCCCCAGAGGCAGGCTGTAAAGATGAGATAGACTGGGAAGCCATGATTTCCTCAAGTTTTTTGGCCCTATTGCATAATGTTTTAGGGCAATACCTGATGCAAAGACCACAGCTGAAAAAATTGTGATCAGGGCCCAAAAAGGAAAAACACAACATGTGGCTGTTTGCCGTAGCCAGAAGTTTAATTAACTGGGCACAGTTTTTAAAACCAGTGTGTCCTGTCTTTTTCTTGGACATGTCAGACATGCCAATCACTGACAGCCCAGAGGAAAAAGAGTGTGGTTCCTAGGGTTAGTTGTCCGGGTCCCACCAAGGATGGGAACTGCAACTAGGTTTTTATTATTTAAAATGCCCAAAGTTCAAAACAAAATAACAACCTCCACTTGCATACTGTGTGAGCAAGTCATTTAACCTCCCCAGTGCTCCCAGGTTGCCCCTGAAAACAGAAACTAGTGCCTAGTGGGCCTTACCTGGTTACCAAAGACTAAAATAGATAGATAAATAAATAAATAATACTAAGCCCAATGCAAAAAGTTATCACTTCAGCTCCCCACAGGGAACCGGGAGGAGAAAACGAGGATCGCCAAGCAGTAACCAAAGAAATTGGTACTACTCTAAAATAATAGGCAAAGCACTTTAGGCAGAAAGAAATATATGCTAAAAAGGATTTTAAAAATGCAGTTCTGCTAAGGTGGGAACTGCGTTTCAACAAGCGATTCTTGGTTCCCTTGAACAGCAAGGGAACTGAGAAAACTCACACAAGAACAGAAAAAAACCCTAACCTAATGCAGAGTATCAAAAACTAACTCGGATAAACACACAGACTGCTATAACAGTAATAAACCAGAACGTCAGCATAATGGAGAGTGACTTTGGGGTGATGCTTCCTCTTAGGCAGAGAAATAAATCTGCTGTTAGGCAGGGCAGAGCATGACCACAGCAGAGTTTTGAATTTCGTTCTAAGTTCTCTAATTAGCATAAAATTCTAGGCTCTGGGGCAACTCATTCCAGGAGAATGACTGTACTTGTCCAGCCACAGTCAGGGATTCCTGGAGTGTGAAGCAAGTTTCTTTTTGTAAAATAAGTGAATTAGTTATAGCCTACTGTAATTTAAATTCTTTTTTTTCCCATTAAATATACCCCATTGAAAAAACAGAAGGCTTTTTTGTTTTTTTGACACAGACAAGGTACCAAACGGACGCAGTTACATTAAACACACATGTAAACTAACAACTATCCCTGACATCCCCCTCCCACCCCCAGCCCTGGAGTATGACATGTGCAGTAGTAGTTACAAAGGGAGTATTCATGCTAAAATGATCCAGTTAGGTTATAAGAGGCAATTAGCCTACACTACAGAGCTACTGCACCCCTGATTAGTCACTATACAGATGATATCTAGGTGTATATGTCCTTTGCCCCCGGGACAAATAATGCCCTAGAAGTGCTATATAAATGCCTGGCCAAGATCCAAGACTGGATGTCCTCTTACTGGCTGAGACTAAACCCCGACAAGACACAGGTACTGGTGATCAAGCCTGGCCACCAGTGTGATGTGGCTGCCATGGGGTTGGGAACAGGGTTGTTCCTTGGCCCTACTCCATTGGTGGCTGCAACTAGGGTGAGAAATCTGGGCATCATCCTTGACAACGGTTTGACACTTGAGTCTCAGGTGTCAGCCGTCATCCAGAGTGGTTTCTACCACTTAAGAGATGCCGCCGATTAAACCCCTGCTTACGCCTGGTGAACTGCCCGTGCTAGGACATGCCTTTGTCACATCATGGCTAGACTACTGTAGTGCTCTGTACTTCGGAGTCAGTGAAGGGAACCTCCATCGACTGCAGCTGGTGCAGAACGCAGTGACCAGGCTGCTGACGGGTTTTCCCAGATCTGGTCATGTAACCTCGGTCCTGCGTGATCTGCAATGGCTGCCTGGAGGATCATCTTCAAGTTGGGCTTGCTCACCTATAAGTCCCTATACGGATCAATTGGGCCTTAGCTACCTGAGTGATCTCCTAACCCCTGCCATCCTGGTGCGCTCACTCCACTCCTCCACGAGGGCCTCCTAGCAGTTCCATGAGCCAGGCTGAAAACCTCGGGAGATCGAGCATTTGAGGTGGCCAGCCTGGCCCTCTGAAACTTGCTTCTCAGATCTCTGAGGGAGACCTCATCATTGGAGGTTCTTAAAAGGGGTCTCAAGGCACACATTTTTAACAAAGCATTTTTTATTTAGCTACAATATTGATTTTATTATTTATTTATTTTGATTTTAATTGATATTTATTGACCCTTTTATTCTTGTTCCAAATGTAAAGTGTATGTCCTTGCACTACCTTGTAAAGCACCCAGAGCCTCCAGGATTGGGCACGGTATAAATAAAAACTTACTTACTAACCAATTTAATGGATGACAAAGCATATAAAGACTCCCACCTGCTTTTAAAAGCATTGTACAGTATCTACTATGAAGAGTGGCTATTTGCCTCTCCACATTCAGAGCTTGTAAAATCTCTTGGTGCCACTCTTGGCGGGTTGGAGTGAGGTCATCTAATCAATGCCTTAAAATCACAAGTTTGGTTGTGATTGCTATCACTGACATTATAACGCCTGTGAGGGCCAAAGATTTAGTTGCAGTAATATCCCACCATAAAGATCTCTGGAGTAAGGGAGTCTTCAAGCCCCAGGAGGCAGTCCAAGTGGCTCTTGATGGATTCCCAAAAAGGGATTACTTTGATACAATCCCATATAATATGTTTAAGCGTACCCTCAGCTAGTCCATCCCTAGAACAGATTGGGGAAGCTAATTTCCCCATTCTGTAAAGTCTCTGAGGCGTGAAATACAAATTGTGCAAAATTTTGAACAATCTATATCTATCCTGCTTTACATAGTTGTATAGCGCAGTACATACCAACTGCCATTCTTTAGGAGTCCAGTGCACTCTTAGGGCATCTTGCCAATAATAACATAACCCCTGGAGTCATCTGGGATCCAGAGTCTGAAAGGGTTTATATAAGCCTGAAATACTGTTACATGGGGTTCGCCCGAAATTAGAACTAAAGTCTCCAAATCCTCCCTCCTCTTCCTTTCCCAGGGGCCTGGACCAATATGGGCAGCAACTGTGTGTGTCATTTGCATAAACTTGAAAACTGATGTCCTGGGTAGATTCTGTCATTCTTGTAGCACTGGAAAAATAATAAGCCTATTCTCTATGATAAGGGGCCCTACAGTCGAAAGCTGGATCTAAGGCCCAAAATTAGTAGCAACAGGGCACTGATTAATCCGTAAATTAGGGTTCCCAAATATTGGTTGAGCATTGTCATTTATCAGGTTTAGAGCTAGGTATGAGGTAATCTGGGCATGAGCTTCAAGGTACCACAAAATTGTAACTTATTCTTTTCAACTCACCCAAAAATTAATCAAAATCTTTTTTGTTGTTAATCTACTATATGTATGTATATATATATATATATATATATATATATATATACACACACACACACACACAAAGGATATAAGTTTAATGTCAGAATGAAATGACTAACACTGATGTAGTGTTTAATTGAAATGTCGTATGGTCTCTATGAATAAAAACTATAAGTACAAAAAAAAGAAACACTGCTGAGCAGTACTTGCAGGAGCTCCTCTTTTTGCAACACGGCCATGCGCCAGGCAGAATAATTTCTTCCTGTGATCATGACCCCAGGAATTCTAGAGATGTCAAGAAAAGGACGAAAAAAAGTAAAATGTGCCATTGGGCACGCTAGACTAGTTTCCAGACCCCAGGACAGTCGGTGGGGGAGGGAGTGAAGAAAGTTGATGGCACCGGCAAGAGGCCCATGTGCAAATGAGCAAATGTAGCAAGAGCTCCAGTTCTGCAAATCAGGCCTTATGTTTGCAATCCGACTCTGGTCCCAGGCTACAGGACAGTCAGCAGTGCAGAGACCAACATTAACAAGTGCTGTTGGGACAGAGTTTGGCAGGCACTCGGGATATACACTGAATAAGAACAAAACAGAGGTTTTTGGCCTTCTATTATTCTCCATCACATAGCGTTGTGGAATCTTTACCCTTGAACTGGCTAGCACTCAAAATGTCATATCTGGGTGTCTGCCTAACTAAACATAATTTGCGCCTCTTTAAAGCCAACCATGTCCCACTTACGGGCCAGGTACAGAGGGACTTGAATAGGTGGTCACTTTTGAACCTACCACTATACTTAAGAATACAGACGGTAATTATGAACATTCTCCCTAGATATTTATATCTTTTCCAATGTCTCCCGACATTTATAACTAAATCACAATTTAATGTCTGGCAAAGAATGATTTTAAAGTTTATTTGGAACAATAAGAAACCAAGAGTCAGCGCTAGAATCCTCCAGCTCGGAAGGGTGGAGGGAGGTAGGGCCCTTCCGGACCTGGAAAACTACTATTTGGCCGCCCAGGTTAAAAGGGCGTTACTATGGTCTGTCTCTCGCTTATAAAGCTAATTGGAAGGACATGGAGGCAACAGAGGAGGAGGAGAGGGGCCCCTCATTGGTGCTCATGTTGTCCACAGGGGTAACCCCGGGGATTTCCACCCCTGTCTTGACCACAGTGAGGACACTATAAGGCCGATACAGAACATGGCAGAAACATAAAATAAAACATTCCTCTGGCCGGTCTATAGGCCATCGTGGGACCCTGCTTTACCCCAGCCCGATTAGACCATACATTCAGAACTTGGGAGAGAATGGAACTGATCTACATTAAACAATATATGGCAGATGGGGAGGTCCTGGACTTTAAGACCCTGAAAGATAAGTATGGACTCATGCCTCAGACTTCTATCGCTACTTACAAGTCAGAGACTATATTTGTAAATGTCGAAGACTGGACCCCCAAGAGAGTAAGGCAGTCCCCCTGGTGGAGAGCCTTCACGCAATCCTAACCTCGCAGAGGGTCACGGGTCTAATCTCTGCACTATACAAAGCCCTTGCAGGCCTGAAGGGAGACTATTTGGAGAGGGTTAAACATAGATGGAGGGAGGAAGGAGCGGAGGACATCAGGGAAATTGATTGGGATAAGGTGTTCGGATTGACCCCTAAGACCACTAGTTCCCCTTTCTGGCAGGAGTTAACCTGGAAAGTAAAGATAAGATATTTCCTGACTCCTCTCTCACTTAGTCGGAGGAACCCTGATAGAGACCCCTCGTGTTGGAGAATGTGTGGAGAAGGTGAGGCTGGTTTTCTGCATATCATGTGGCGGTGCCCGGGGCTGGGCCGGTTTTGGGGAGACATTTCCCAGGCTCTTACCAAAATTCTGGACCTGGATTCTCCCCTGGACTGGCCTTGTCTGGTGTTAGGCGAACCACCTCAGAACCTGGCTGGAGCAGACTCATTATATTTATGGTCCCTCCTCCTGGCGGCAGCCCATAAGGCGATCACCAAACTTTGGTTAAAGAAGGTCACCCCCACTATGGGCTCTTGGATACAAATAGTTCAAGGAATTGCAGACATGGAAGAGCTAACATATAAAATAAACCATAGAACAGCGCTATACACTCGGAAGTGGACCAGATGGACAATCTGGCATCAAATCTCCTCGAACTAAGAACTTAACTACAATGACCTATTTTGTGACCTGGGGAAGTGGGAAATAAATTGAAGGCCCGACCTTGGGGTTGCTCCCTCCTCCCCCCTCCCCCCCTTTTTTTTTTCTTCTCTCTCTCTCTCTCCTCTCCTTCCCCTCTGTGTACTAATTAAATAATAATTGCTGGTGATTTTGCCGAATGGAGGGAACATCAAAAAACAAGTGCTGTTGGGTGCATGTAAAATAATTTCTGGCACCAGAGCAGGCAGTGGAACCAGAAAACAACAAAGACTTCTCCCTCAGCAAATAACCTGCACTGCTGATATTGTGTTTTTTTTTTGGGGGGGGGGGCAGATGTCACAGACCAGTAAGGTAAGCAATGGCACTGTAAGTGCAGGGGGCAGAAACAAGTACTGCCAAGTTGGGACTAGAGACAAAAGTGTGGTACAAAACACACAAGAAATGTTCCTAGTAGAAGCCTTACAGTTACAGAGGACCACAGCAGCTTCTGCTCTGCAATTTCCAGCGGTGTGATTCGCTAAGCATCTCAAAATCAAAAGCAGAGAGTGGGTGGTATTAGGAAAGAGATTGCTAAGCCTAAGTCTGTGATTGATGGAGAAGAACCAAGCTCCCAAAAGCACTCTCACACAGTGATAGCAATATGTCTGCTTATGCCACTGGCAAGCAAACATAAAATATTGCCTTGTCCTGCTATCTCATTTCAGCATGACACCTACTCAATTTTACAGCTGGAAGGACTAAAACAAAGGAGGTAAAGTAACTTGCTTCAGATCACACACAATGAGCCAAAGGCCATGGCAGGATTTATATTTGGCACTTCCCAATTCCAAGTGCTCTACTCTTACCACTCAGTGCCTTCCAAAACTTCAAACACACCAGCAGAAGAGACTACCCTTGAAAATGCAGAGAGGATGCACAGTGTCTAGAAGAGTGGATGCTGCATTTGGGAAAACACAGAACTGTAGAAAGGTGTTGGCAGAAAAACACTTGTAGTTCATCTTGTCTGTCCATTTTCCTTCCTGAGCCATACCAATCTACCATTGGACGTGCCTAAGCTGAACTTCCGGGGACTTTTCAGCCCCTTTCTCATCCATGCCTGTATATCACCCACTTCTCTGCCTTTGTTTTCACCAACCTTTATAGCTGTCTGTGACAGGAAAGGAGACCAGAACCATGTATTCTTTTGATTAAGTTATTTTTTTCTAAATATGCATTTGCTTCAGGTACAAGACGGCTACCAGATCACATGATCAAGTAGTATAGGACAGCTTATGTAGAGAACTGATGCTTCTCATGAGAAACTTAACAGGAAAGCCAGGGAGGAGGCAATAAAGCAATAAACCCAGTGGGGGTATCCTTTCTGAAGATGTTCCCATGTTAAACAAAAGGATGCAGGTGGACGTTATTACGGTAGCAGGGTAGTGCAAAAGCATGGGGGGACACACATACACACACACTCTCAAAGAGGGCTGGGCAACATGGGCCTGTCACTCAGAGTGGATAGGTCTCTCCCCACTTGGAGCAAAGCAATATATTGAGGGGCTTAAAATAAGCTTGCTCACTTGAACTGAAACACCTAAAGACCAGTGCCCCTGCAATTACAAAGACTAGCTGAGGTAAGATAGCACAGTAAGGAGAAAGAGCTTCTTTAGCTAGGGCAGGTAAAGGATTTGTAGGGGAGGATAGCTTAGACTTCTGCTGTTCAATACCTATTTGCTTAATGTGATTTTATTTTCTGCTTTTTAGTAAATGTGCAACCCTTTTGTTTCCTGTAAATACATCCTGTTGTAAATACTTGTAGTATTTTAGTAAAGAGTCTATTTTTATAGAATCAGTGACTGCTTGTGCGTTATTTAAAAGGGTAATTCTATGTCTGCTGGACTCTGTTTGCAGTCCGTCTTTGAGAGAGCACTCTACCCACAGTTACTGGGTTGACCTTCCTGACCTTGTGCAAAGGAGGAAATCAGAAACAGGCTTCCTTGGCCCTGCTGGTAAAAAAAACTCAGGTGGTGGCAGTGAACTGGAAGTCCCTGGTGAGGGATCTGCATCTCACTGCCCAATGATTTCTTAAAACTCATCACCATCTTGGTGTTAACTACCTCTCTTGGCAGACCGTTCCATCTATCTACGATTCTTTCCATGAAGAAGTACGTGTCCCCTAGTATATGATCCTACACCATGTATGAACAAATTGTGACACCCCATCCTGTTTATTCCCCTCAGTTATTTAAAGGTTTCTGTCATGTTGCTTTATGTATCTCCTGGCCTCCAGCGAGTACACGTTCAGACTGGCCAGGCACTCCTCATATGATCTTCCTTGCTGACCCTGTATCATCTTTGTAGCCCACTTCTGTGCAGGCTTTATATAGTCTTTATCGTTATTCTAGTGCATGCTGCAGAACTGGATACAGTACTCTAGGTGTGGCCTAACCAAGGACCCGGAGAGGTGCAACAACAAACCTCCTTTCTTCTACTGGAGAACCCTCTCCTGATACATCCCACCATCCTATTTATTTATTTATTTATTAGCAGTATCGGAATTACAAACCTTTGAGTCAGACACTCATTTACAAAGGCTCCACGTCAGAGGCAGACAAACAAACAAAGTATTACAGCTTAGGAGTTACATTTCCTATACAGAGTAGTAGCTAAAGCAGTGGTAATAGTGTCAGCAATTGGTACTTAGTATAGAAGAACAGAACAAACAACACAACAAGAAGAGAGTGACTGAAAGCAGGCCTATGGAGTGAGGAGAAGCCTTAAGGTCTAGGAGAGCAGGACAGGGGTCCATTGTCTTGGGGGGGGGGGCAATCGCAGCGCTGGCATGTAGTGAAAGAGACAGGAAGTTACAGATAGCCTCTTTTAGCACTGAAAGTTCCGGGAGGATAGGAGGTGGAAGTGGAGGGTGGTTTTAAAAGGTCCAAGCCTACTTTCAGAAGAGATGTCAGCAGGGAGGGAGTTAAAACAGGATGGGGGCTCTGTAGAGGAAGGACCTTTGGGCTAGAGCGGTCCAAATTCTGGGCACAAGGAGAGAGGGTTTGGTAGAGCTGTGGGTGGAGAGGGTAGGGGGAGTGGGGCAGATAAGGGTGGACACGCCCGATGGGGCCAGTCCGGCTACACTTTTCCTGGTGAGGAGACAGGTCTGGTACAATAGTCTCATCAATGTTGAATAAATTAGCCAGTGCGTAGAACAAGCAGGTGTGGGTAAGCCTGTTGGCACCCGTGAACAGATGGCAGGCTTTGTTTAGGGACTTTTTTACCCGGTTGAGGGCAGTGTTATTCGCAGTGCCATAGACCATGAGCCCATAATCTTTGAGGGACAAGACTGAGGAGGTAATGGCCAGTCTTAGAGCTTCAGGGGGAGACAGTCCCTGTGGCGGTAGAGTAGGCCGATTTGAGAGTTTACTGCAGAGCAGAGGTTATGGATATGGCCGTGGAAGGAGAGGGCTGGGTCTGGGCTGGCAAACCAAGGTATTTGAAAGACTACTTGTTCGGGGGGGGGTGAATATCGGACTGTACCAGAAGGGGTGAGCCTTCGAATCTGCTCTGATTATGGGAGAACAGCATGGTCTTCGTCTTCTTGAGGTTCAACACAAGTCTGGGGTTTATGAACCAGGTTTCAGCCTGGCTGACGGAGTTCTGGAGGGCATTTTGGAGGAAGATAGGATCAGGGTGGACAGAGAAAAGAACTGCATCATCAGTATAGAGAAGCACTCTTTCAGAGCAGTAGGTGGGGAGAGAGTTAAGATATAGACTAAAAAGTAGTGGTCCCAGGATAGAGCCCTGTGGAACCCCAAAGTGGACAGGGCAGCATCCCAACAAGGTGCTGTTAATTTTAACGCACTGAAAGCGGGAGGAGAGATAGCTGGCAAACCAGTCATGGATATTTTTGGAGAGGCCTAGTTGTGTGAGAGTGGATAGTAGGAGTGGAAGGTTGACAATGTCAAAGGCTTTCGACAAGTCCATGAATACAGCACTGGCTAGGTGGCCATTATCGAGAGCCAAGTGTAAGAACCTGGAGAATTCAAGCAGGGCAGTGGTGGTGCTGTGGCCTCAGTGGAAGCCATGCTGCTCCTTGCAGAGGAAGTTGTGCGTGGTGAGACAGTCAGCAAGCTGACCTGATACTATCTTCTCTAAGCCTTTTGAGAGGGGCAGAAAGATGGATATCTGTCTGTAGTTACCAGGGGAGGTATGGTCACCATTCCTGAATATGGTGTAATGACCGCAGTTTTCCAAGTGGAGGGGAACGGTTGAGGAGGTAGGTAAGAGGGGAGAGTACAGCATCCAGGACCAGATGAAGCAGTTTAATGTCCAGTGAGTCCTTACTATAACCGGCACCTTTTAGGGCGTTGAGAAGGTAGGGCTTAGCATTGTGCGTTGAGAGGTGTGGAAGTAGAAGGGGGTGAGGGGAGCGGGTGGGTGGGATGGGGTTTAAAAAGTTGTTGGGGGGAGTACCGAGCTGAGGTCAGAGAAGGTGGAGTTGAGGGTGTCTGCAATGCAACAAGGGTCAGCGGTGATGGAACCATTTATGTTGAGCTGGGATGGGGGCGATACAGGCTTTCCATTGAGTTCCTTGATGTTGTCCTAGAATGTTCGGGTTGAGCCTCCGGAGGAGACAAGGGAGGACCTGTAATAGTCCACTCTGGCCTTACAGATGGCCCAGGTGCAGTTGTTTCGAGCTACCCTGTAGACTTGCCTATCAGTGTGCTTGCCAGAGTCAAGGGCTGTGTGCCGGCGGTTGTCCCTGTGGTACATTTGCATGAGTAGGAATTGGGTGACCCAAGGGGTGTCTGGGTTTTTGATAGTGATTTTGGAAAGAGGGGCAAAAATGTCACAGGCCGAGTTGAAGGAGCGGATAAAGTAATTAAGGGCAGAGTCAATGTCCAGAGCTAGTTTAACTGGAGTCCAATCCCAGTGAGTAAAGTGGTCAAATAGCTGACCTAGCTTGCCAGGTTTGAGGTGCTGCAGAAACAAGTTCTGGGGGGCAGTTCCTGTACTTTGCAGGACCAGGAGAAGATGAATGGGGAATGGTCGCTGAGTGCACTGGATAGTACAGTGGTATCAAAGATTGTGAGGGGTCTGTTGGATACGACAACATCCAATAGGGTTGCGTAGCCATTAGTGGGACTGATCCAGGTGGGATGGGTGACCAGTTGGGCGAGGTCAAGACCAGCAATTGCATCTTTTGCCTGGGTGACAGAGCAGGAGAGCCAGTTGATGTTGAGGTCACCCACCAATATGAGCTCTGTTTTGGGTGGTAGCTGGGAGAGGTGGTCAAGCAGGGATTTGAGGGCAAGAAACTGGAGACACGGTGGGATATAGGCTGTGGTGATGAGCAACGAGGCCCTAGAGGCACCAGGGATGAATTTGAGGGAGAGGGCTTGTGCACCGTGTTCCAACTGGGGGGGGCAAGGGCATGCCCTTGCAGCGAGTTATGGAGGTAGATAGCGCAGCCACCCCCATGCTTCCCTACTCTATCTTCTCGGAAAAGGGTGTACCCAGGTAGAGCAATGAAGGCATCTGGGGTGGTTTTAGAGAGCCACGTCGCAACACGTACTAGGATGTCCGGTTGGTGTTGTGCAATCCAGCCTTGGAGTCCGTCAAATTTCTTTATGAGGCTGCAGATGTTCAGAGTGGCAATATGGAGCCCAGCCGTTGGAGGGGAGGGGTGGGGGTTAGAAATGAGGGGGTCCTGGGTTGGGGTGGATATTCCCATACAACAATAGGAGAATGGATATCAGCCTGAAGAGTGCCAGGTGTTGCCTATGGCAGGAGGGAGGGAGTAGGGATGCAGGTACATACTTGCTCCGGGGGACTGGGATGGGAAGGGAGCAGAGGATAGGTATGGCTAGGAAGAGGGAGAGGCCATGGGGAGTCTGGAAAAACAGCAGCAAGAAGTTGGGAGTGCTGTGGGGAGGATGTTGGGGTGGAGGGATCACTACTGTGTGGGCGTCAAGCTGGTACGAGGGGGCAAGATTGGTGGTGTTCTGAGGGGGAATGAAGGAATAGGAGAAGAAGTGCTACAGTGGCCAGAGAGGTGTCCATTTGGAAGCGGTGGGGTGGATATGGTAGGAGCACTGGGGCCAGTGCAGGGGAGGTACTAATGGGGAAGAGAGGCTACCAGTAGAGAGGCAACCCTGATGGCGTAGGGGTAGGGCCCCCACGGACTGCGGAACTGAGGGTGCAGGGTTCGATACCCGGTAGGGGAGAAACAAAATTGCGTATAGAAATGGGAGTAGAAACAGGTGGGGAGGGAGCAGAAAGAGAGGAGATGAATAGCAGAGGATGGTGGGGGGGGGAGAATAGGCAGCTAGGGGTGGGTCAATAGCGACTGTTAGTGGCCAAGGGGAGTAAATAAGGCAGGGGTGTCAGGTAGGAGGCAGTGGAGCAGAAAGGGAGTGGTAGAGAGGCCAGAAGGTTTGACAGGAAAGGTTGGAGTTGAGCACAGTACTATCACCTAGTGGTAGTCAGGGATAAACTGCTAAGGGAGAAGTGGACACTTCCCGGGTTCCCTGGAACACTGGGCCACTCATAATGACTCCTAATTCCCTTTCTCCAGTGGTCAGCTTCCACCCCCCCAATAACTCTGCACTTCAGCTGTCGTACCTGAGACCACCACTCCAGCTTTTCTAGATCCCTCTTCATGTCACTGACCCCCCTCTTCTGTATCTACCCTGACACAGAGTTTAGTGTCATCTGCAAAAAGACACATTTTTCCCATGATCCCTTCTCCTATGTCTCAGGTGAACATATTAATCAGTGCTGGCCCCAGCAGTGACCCTAGTGGTTCCTCACTTGTGACCCTTGACAAAGTGGGCACACCAACTAGGCAAAAGCTTCCTAGTGGTCCTGATGCCGATGACTAACAGTTCCAAAGGTGTGGCTCTATTGCAAGAGATGTCCTCAAAGAAGATCTAGCTATTCCTGGGTTTGCCCTTACAGAAAGAACAGACTACATGGGAAATGGGGTGGAGTATCCCTCTAATTAATAAGCACCATACAGGCTACCCAGGACAAGGCCATGGGGAGAAGCGTGTAATGTAATCAGTCTAGTACAGTTGACAACAGTAGAGGGGAAGAATATCAGATTAGGGCAGGGGTCAATCTTCACATTATTTTACTAACCCGGGGCATAGTGCAAACTGCCTTCTGCCAGTGCGATTATCTCCTGACTTTCCCAGCTTGGCTAGTGCAATCTAGTCATTATTTGGTTAATGGAATGGCCCTTTAAGGGAATCACAAGAGAAATGTGGTTCCCGTTTTTTTTTTTTTTGGTCTGAATACACACTTTTTCAGCACATAAACTCCTCCCAGGTTGTTGTAGAGCTCTCCGAGTGGCAACGAGCCAGATTTTGCACCTCTTGCAGCCCATCCTCACCTTCTGAGAGTCAGCCCCCGCATGTCTGCAGTATTGGATGAAGCTCTGAAGATTTCATGCAGTTTGACAAGACGGACCATCTCACAGCTGTGCCCCAAGTTTTGCTACCGGTTTCTGGTAAGTAAGGCTCCTAACAGTTTATCCCAACATTTTGAGGAAAACATTGGTGGACTGATGGAAAGGGGGGGGGGGGGTGACTGCAGTCTGAGGTGCACTGTCTGGTTAGATTTGAAATCACATGGTCAGTGAGGAACAGTTTCTGTTTACTCGTTGAGCTTGTTCATCAGTTGCCCTCTTGATGTTACAGACGTCGAATTGTAATAGCTATGGGGGAAAACTGTCAGCAGTTTACATATGCTGTATTTTAACAGCTACTGGGGGTTACTGTTAGTGCTTTACAGATGTATATCCAAAGGGACAGGTAAACTGTCGGGGTTTACTGAGCATCATCAGAACCCAAGTCCCACTACAGAGACTGCGATGTTGTCAGCGGCACATGTAGTGTATGTCACAGAGCTGGTTAAGCAGAGTCTGTGGAATGCGGCCAGCCTCAACAACAGAATTATATCCTGGGAACTAGTATATGTATCATTTATTTCAGTTCACATGAGAGTGCACAAGTATTTATGAAGCGGAGCCACTCTGTTTTGGAGCTCAGATGAGCGGAGATGTCTAAATTGGGAAAAACACATGTGACGGTTGGTGGTGCATGTGAAACTGAATCATGGGGACTATTTCTGGCATTTAAAAATGTTGATGTTGCTGTTCTTTTATTTTAAAAACGGATTTGCAGGGGTCATCTTCTAGCTGGGCCTCATATGCTGCAGGGGGAGGGCCCTCGTAGGTCTGATGTTTGTAGTGTCCTTCTCAGCTGTGTCATTGTGTTTGTTGGGGTGAGGAAAATTATCTGATGGCCATGTCAAGCATCAAATGAAATGTTCCACTGCTTCAGGGGTGTGGAATGAGTGGAAGACTCTGTTATGAGAAATCCTCCTGAGCAATGCTGGGTATTTGGAGACACTGTAAGGCACTTTAGCTGGATAAGTGCATGTCTGGCCTGTGGTAATATTTTAAAAAAAGTGACATTAGGATAGGAGGGTTGGAGCAGTCTGGGTGGAGTGTGGGAGGCCTGGGTATTTGCTTGGAAGCCCGATCCTTTATGAGAATTGCTGCAAGAATGCATGAGGATTTTTATCGATCCCACAGTGGCCGAAGGGTTTAAAATGAGTTAGTCATGTTGTGCAGAATGCTAAACTGTTGGCAGCATTGTGTTTGGAATGCCACTGTGTTTGGATTAGCATTAACTTTTTGGTTAAAATAACCTGAACTATGAATCTTTTCCCATGAAGGCACAGTGTGGGCTATTGGCTGAATGTTGTGCAGAGCTGACAGAATGACGGCATGTCTATGATGCCAGCACCTATCATGCCCTGTGACACATGGGAGGTTTGGGAATTCTGTGGGGCAAGAAGCGAGGGATGGGGGGAAATGATCTTCAAGGGCAGACTGAATCCTGGGACACACAACATCTTCTGACTTGTTGGGGGGGTGAAAACTTGAGGCAAAGATCCCCCCGCTTGGTGAGAAAATCCTGCAGCTCAGCTCTGAGCTGTGGTGGGCAGCATAAGTTCTGGTTGATCTGTTTATGCCAAAGCAACAATGCAGCAACCTCCCCCCAGCCACCACCACTGACATTGCTGGTCACAATTGCTTTCAGTGAGGACACTGGGACAGGACAACACTTACATTCACTGCAGACTACTGTATCTCCCACTGCTGAGTACTGATGTCAGCTGCAGGCGATTTATCATGGAATTTGTAGATGATCCCCAAACCTAGAACTAAGTGAATTAGTCTCATACAATGTAATTTAAGTAAACCAGAATAGACATCAAATATAAATCTGTAATTCATGGCCTACTGAACTGTTTGACTTGGTTCTATAACTGGAACGTGAAAATAAATTAACAGAAAAAATAAGTAACAAACAGTAAAACATACAGTTTCAAACATCTAACGTTGTGACTGTGTGCTTCTTTTCCTGAAATTTTTATGTTAATCTTGGGGCTAGTACAATCTCTGAGGGGCCAGTACAGCTAGGCCATCACATTCCCAGGTGGACCAGTGCAAGAAAAAAGTTAAACGTGACCCCTGTCAGGGGTGGTGTACAGTGAGATGACAGCCACAAAAGAGGAAGTTGGGTCACTGATCAACATCAAGCTGCCTGACATAGAATGGGAAATACCAGTGGGCAAAAGTGCTGAGTCAGACTCTGGTGGAGATGATGCAGTTATGCTTCCTAATACAGTGGTTTAAGGAACCTTCCAGGATAGGAGGCACTTCTTGATTTGGTGGTCTCAAAGAGAGACATCATTGGGGATGTCAGGGTGGCGAATCCCCTAGCAGCTAGTGGCCACAATTGATGTGGTTTAGTATAGTGCTATAAAGTCACAGACCCAACTCAGCAACAATGATTCTAGACTTAAGTTCCGAAGGGTGGATTTTGGGAATATAGGGGTAATGCTTAGTGAAAAACTAGTGAAGGTAGGGAAAGCAGTAGGACTGAATGCGAAATGGGACATTATTAATGAAGGGATTAACTGAAGTAACCAATTCTTTTATGAAACAGGTGAAAAAAAAAGCAAAAAACAAAAGACCATTCTGGTCCTCCAGGGAGGTAGGGAAAGCGATAAGTGCAGAAAAGGCAGCATTTACAAAATCAAAAGTGGAACAGTACAAGGAGGAAAAGGAGGTTTATATAGGGAAACTGAAAAAAACACAGAGTGGTTAAGAAAGGTAAGACAGACATAGAGCTACTAATATCACAGGGATCAAGAAATGGATAAAGCCTTCTTTCGACAAATAAGGAAAAAGTGGAAGACAAGTTTATTGATTATTTACTGAAATCTGTTAACTGGGTAAGTCCACTGAGACATAGTGTCCCTTTTTCAGGGGTGACCCGGAGTTAATTACATACAATATGAGACACTAGTTTACATTCAGAAACAGGTGCAACAACCGACAGCAGAGTTACACATTTGCATGTTAAGTTACAACACTTAAAGCCGTAACAATTCAACACATAGGGACAGGTCAACAGCAATAAATGACATGTTTGCAATAATTTTTACCAGAGTAAGTCCCCCGGCTTGGGAGAAAGACTTAGAGAGGACAGGCTGGGGTAAGCTAATGTACAGCGGAAGTACTATACTTGGATCACATAGTCGCAACCCCACTACTAGGCTGGCCTCTCAGGGAGTTGGAGATGTAAGCTGATACTCCTAATAGGAGTGTCTATAACTGGGTTAAGTGCCCTAGAGTAAGTGCCCCAATCAAGGGAGTAGGTCGGGCATAAATACAATGGTGAAGATACACACAGCATCAGTTGCAACTACATTTACTAGCCACTAACATGTAGGGTTTCAGAGCAGCTTTGAAGCATGGGTGTAGGCAGGCATACTCCAAGCACTCCATGGTGTGCAATTTTATTTAAGGGGGGTAGCAAATAGGCTCTGAACTGCTTCCCTTTTTCATGAAAACTAACAAAGTAAATACTAAACCTGTCTGTGAATTTATTCATAGGAGTCAAAACTAGAAGGACTGGTCACTAATACTCTCTTTGCATCCCAAGGACAATACAACTTACAGGCTCTGGGCTGGTATGTGGGTGTCTTGGGGAACAATGCATGGCATTTGTATTTACCCATGCATGGCAACAACCATTGTCATGAGATACAAAAGTTGTATTTATTGTGCCAAATGAGGCAACAAACACGGTCCTGGTATACATTTGTATATTGTCTGGCTACACCCTGAGGCGGGTAGCTCACCCTAACAAGGGGGGGGGGGGGGGTAGCAGTGAGTCCACTTGGTGTGCAGATCTGAAATACCTGGCTACACCCCTGCTTTGAAGCCATTCATGGTAGTGCAGTTTGATATCGATGGTAGGCTATTCCAGAGGACTGGTACAAAGACAGCGAAGGACCTGTCACCCGCACAGGATCTAGACACTGGAACATCCAGGGTGGGGCTAGTAGATGACTGCAAGGAACGAAGAATTAAGATTAAGAAAAGGAGGCAAGAGGATGCTAAAAAAGGCAGGTATCCTGCTTGAGCACTTCTGTTTAGCCTTTACAGTGGATGAGGCAGGACTGCTCCCACAATGTGGGATACAGGCTACAGGGGAGAGAGTGAAGGGTCTAGAGATGGAGATGGTCACAGTAGAGAGGCTGCTCAAGGGATTCAGGTCCCTGAATGTGCACAAGTCATTGGGACCAGACTGGTCACAACCTTGGTTGCTCAAGATAGTTGGGCAATCCCTAGTAGCATCACTGACTGGCCTCTTTAACTGCTTCATGGAAACAGGAGTAGCTCCAGTGGACTACAGGATGGCCAATATGGTGCCACTCCACCACATAGGCAGGGATATGGGTGGCCCAGGAAATTATAGACCAGTCAGCCTAACCTCAATGGTTGGGAAGCTACTGGAGACTGTTGTTAAAGACAGTATAGTGTAATTCTTATAGGTCACGAGCTTCAGGATAGCAGGCAGCATCAGTCTGTGGTAGGCAGATCATGACAGGCGAACATGATGGACTTTTTTTTAAATGGGTCATGAAGGCAGTGGACAAGGGCCAAGCAGCAGATGTGCTGTAGCTGGAAACCAGCAAGGATTTCAACATTGTTTCTCACAGAAGGCTTTAGAAGAATGAAGGCAACATGGTGGTGGGGGCAACACTGACTAGATGGATAGGAAATTGGCTACGGGGAAGGCTCAGAAAGTGGACAAGAACAGAAAGTACTCATGCATCAGGGAGGTAACAGCTGGGATTCCACAATGACTGGTCATGGGATTGTTACTGTCTAACATGCTCATCTGTGACATAATGGAGGGTATCCAGAGCAAGATCAGTCTCGTTGCAGATGACATGGTTGAGTGTGGATATTGAGGAAGGAATAACGAACATGGAAAGGAATCAGCATCCCAACAATGTGTCTGCTTTGTTACTGGCCTGGCTTCAGCTTACTGCACAGTGTCACCCCTAGGTCTTTTTCCTTGAATATCCTATCCACTGTTGCACCACACAGCCTGCTTGTGCAAACCTGGCTCCTCTAGGCACAGTACATTGCACTTCCTTGTGATAAACCTAAGCCATCATTACACAGCCAGCACACCATCTGCATATTTGTTGAAATACTAATATCAGTTGTTAAACAGCAGCTCTGCACTGATTCAGCATGTACTTTCAGAAATAAGATGTTTAAGCTATTACAATGTACTAGAGAACACATTTATTCAGTTTCAATGTTCTTTTCCAAGGTTTACAGTAGGGATGTGGGAATACCTCATTCTGAATATTTGGGCTGAATATTCTGATCTGGGCCCCAAATATTCGGTATTCAGTATTCAAATTCATTATTCGGGTAAACTGTTTACAAAAAAAAAAAACACACCCCACCCTATATGTTGTAAAAAAATACAATACCCATCCCCCACCCTCTGTTACAATTCATCCCACCCTCCACCACCCACAATTTACAATACAATTAGCAATATTACAAAATAAACTCCCACGATAGGCAGCTGGCACAACCTGCCTGCCTCCATGGCCGACCATCATCCTTCAGCGCCTATTTGCACCAAATGAAATATGTGTCCCACTTCACCACCCACCTCCATGGCTGACCACTATCTTTCAGTGCTTAGTTTCACTAACTGAGATATGTTTCCCACTCTCCCACCCAGGCAGCACCCAAGAACTGGTGAGTGGCAAGTGAGGAAGAAGATGACCAACGCAACGCAACCCAACTTCCTCCACGGCCAGCTGTCTTCTTCTGAATGAAAGTGCTCATGCGCTTGCCCACAGTAAAACCAGCTTAGGTCCCTGGTGTTGGTGGGGGTTGAAAGCATATTTCAGTTAGCATAACTAAGCACTGAAAGATGGTGGTTGGCCATCCCTGACCACCTCTCTAATTTGTCCAGATCTTCCTTTAAGTCCTGTATCCCATCTGCTGTGTCCATCCACCCTCCCAGAGAGCTTGGTGTCATCCTCAAATAGGCACATTTTGCCCTTAATGCCACCCCCAATATTATTTATGAAGGCATTGAACAGCATGGGTCCTAGTACCGAGCCATGCAGAACTCCACTAGTGACCTCCCTGCTGCTAGACAGCTCATCCTCATCACCACTGTCTAGGTCCTACCCCTCAGACAGTTTTCCACCCAACTGGTCAACTTCTCTCCTACTCCAAGATCCGTCAACTTCCTTATCAACCTCTTGTGGGCTACAGAGTCAAAGGCCTTGCTGAAGTCCAGGTAAAGGATGTCCATCACTTGGCCCCTATCCACTGTTTTAGTGACCCAGCCAAAGAAGTCAATCAGATTCCCTGTAACTCCCTTTACCTAGGGCTTCCAGGGGTTGATATCCGCCACCTGCACTTGGTGCAGAACGCTGCAGCCAGGCTGTCTGGATCATCTTGATCCAGTCACATTACACCGTGCTGCGTGAACTGCACTGGCAGCCAGTTCAGTGGCAGATCACCTTCAAGGTCGGTTTACTGATATATAAAGCCCTACATGGACAGGACCAAGCTACCAGCAAGGTCTCCTGCATCCTTACTGCCCCCTCCGACCACTCTGCTAGACGGAGACGAGGGATTGCTGGAGATTCCCAGGGTATGATTAAAAACTTCCGGATCGCAGGCATTTTCATTTGTTGCCCCAACCCTGTGGAATTCTCTACCTCATCGGATATGAGAGTGCCTGACAGTGGAGTGCTTTAAAACTACTGTAAAGACGTATTTATTCAAACTCACTTTTGGAGAAGTTCTCTAATTTTGTCAGACTATTGCTGCTGTGTTTTATACTTACTGATTGATGTTTAGAATTTTATGGTTTTAATTGTTGTTTTATGATGTACAGCACTCTGATACTTTGTGAACAGCGCTTAACAAATAAGGTATTATTTTTTTGACACAACCTCCCTCCCATAACCCATGTTGCCTCACATCCTGGAGACCACGCTCATCTAAGTTCTTTACCAATCTTTCCTTAAGTATGGTCTCCACTTTACTTTGTCTGGCCTTGGCTGACCGGTTCGAGGCGGACCTGGAGTCGCTGGAGGGGCGGCCGGGGAGAAGGATAGAGCGTCCCAGGACTGCTCTCCTTCTCTGGGCGGAGTGCCCGGAGCATCGTTGACCCCTGGCAGAGGCCAGGAGTCACACAGCTACCGGCACTGGCATGTATAGGAGGTGGGGCGGATGCAGGCATCATTGCACGACCCGCCTCCCTGGAGGAAAAACGGAAAAACAGTTAGCTGCCAGCCCCCGTTAATGAAACTCGCCATGGCTAATTAGCTCCCCAGGCGGCCCTCTGACCTAGCCAAAACTACGGCATGTAAGAATGCGCGGCCCGCTCATCAGGGTAAGCCAGGTATCGGAGAGCCCAAGGCCGATTTGGGGAAGTGGAGTTCATGGTTCGTGACCGGGCCGAGAAATATCATGCGGCAGGCAGCTTGGGGCGGAAAAAGAATAAATAGAAAAGAAAAAAAAAGTATGGTCTCCATGAGTCTGCATGCAATTGAGGTCAGACTTACCAATCTGTAATTCCCTGGTTTGTCCTTGGGAGGGGCACCACGCGTGCCATTTTCCAGTCCTTTAGTGCCATGCCTGATGACAGTGAACTATTGAACAGGCCAGCTAATGGGTCCACATGCTCCTCCACTAATTTCCTTAGCACCCTGGGGTGTATGCCATCTGGGCCTGGGGATTTGTCCACCCGCAGTGCTAGCAGCTCTGTCCTCACCCTGTCCACCTCCATTGCTACAACTATGCTACCCGCCACCCATCCCCTTCTTCTCCCTAGTAACAACAGACCATGTTTCTCTATGATGAAGATAGAACAGAAGTATACATTCAGTACCTTTGCTTTGGCCCTATTTTCCTCCATCCATCCATCCCCTTTCCTAACCATAACAATCCCATCTTTCCTGTCCCTTTCTCACTAATATAGAGAAAAAAAAAAAGGCTTTCTTCCCCTTCTTTATTCCCGCGGCAAGATGCAGTTCCTTCTGAGATTTAGCCCACCAGACTACCTTACTTGACACACTAGCCATCTTCAGGTAATCCTCCCTGTTTTCCTCTCCCATGGTCCTCCTGAATTTCTTGTAGGTTAACCTCTTGTCCCTTACTGCCTGGGTGACCTCAGTACTAAATGAGCGGAGTACTTTGTCCCTTGAGTTCTTCCCATAGAGCCTAATGCACACCTCTGTGGCAACTGTTATTCCATCTTTGATGATGGACCACCTTTGGCCCACCCTATATCTCTTCGGATGCTCGCCAGGTGACTCCTTAGCAACTCGCCCATCTTCCTGAAGACTGCCTTCCTAAAATCCCAGATTTTAGTCCGGGGGGGGGGGGCCCTTTCCCTGCCCATGTCTAACTGGAATGACACTGTGCCATAGTCACTTCCACTCAGGGGCTCCTCAACTGTTATATCCTGGATGTGTTCCCCATTTGTCAGCACCAGATCAAGCACTGACCCCTCCCTGACAGGTTCTGTGATGCCCTGAGTCAGGAACCCACTTTGCAGTGCATACAGGATCACCTGACTCCTGGCACAGGTTGTGGCCAGTACCCTCCAGTCCACCTTGGGCAGTATGAAGTCTTTCTCCCTCCCTCTACTGGACAGTAACTGAATCCACATTACTTTCACCCTTCTCTCCTCAGATTCCTCCCTTGTACATGTTATACCCTCCCTGATACAAAGTGCCACTCCTCCCCCTTTTCTTACCTCCCTGTCCCTCCTGTATAATTTATATCCAGGGACTGAGAGGTCCCAATCATGGTTTGGTGTAGCCCAAGTCTCACTGATCACCGCAATGTCCACTCCCCTCTCAGCCAACAATGCCGGTCAGCCATCTAGTTTCCAAGACTTTGTGCATTCAGGGACACTACCTTCCATCTAGATTGTGAGTCTCCTTCCTTTCATTTGCCATTTTTGTTTCTCCCAACTGGTTATGCCCCCCACCCGCTGCTCATCCCTTGCTCCTCTCCACCCTCCAGTTCACTCTACTGGTATGGAGGGAGATCTGGTGACCACCTCCTCAGAGACTCAGGGCCTGCAGGCCCACTTGCCCCCTTTAAAGTTTATGGCTGATGTACACCCACTTGCCCCCTATAAAGTTTATGGGTGATGTACACCCCCAGTTTGTCCCCGAAGACCCTCGAGCCACCGCTACTGAGATGCAGTCTATCTGGTGCAAAACATATTTTATTTGACCAGGTCTCACCGCCAGTTCCCAGTATAGTCATAGCCTTCCTCCCTGCACCATTCCCTCAGCTAGTCATTGAATTCATTTTTCCTTTTCTTCCTGATAGTGCTGACTCTCAGTATTGTCAACATGTTTGTGAATGCCAGTGATCTGACTACATCCCTGAATGTCTTCCCTATCATCCTGACTCTATCCTGTACTACCGACACCCTCCTCCCCAGGTAGGTCATTAGTACCTAACTGTGATTAGTTCCCCCAACCCCCTTCACCAACTCCCCAATTCTTGGTCACACCCTCTCTGTTGTCATTCCTGGCATGGAAACCACTTTCCTACCTGTATTTGGGTCTCCCTTCCTTCCCCAGTAAATGCCTTTAATTGTGGAGACACCTAGGATTACCACTCTTCTGCCTCCATTGTTCCTGCCTCCATCCACTCTTTCTCTGTCTGCCGTACGAGCTTCTCCCCAACCTAACTGCTCCCCCTCTGCCCTGGTTAACATCTCACCCTTACTCTCCACAAGCCCTGCTTGCCTGACACCTCCACAGCCTCTACTCGTCACTTCATCTGTCCCCTCCCTTGTCCTTCCATTTCTGACCACCCACACACCATCTCCTTCCCTTCTCCTCCTGCCACCCTACCCCCCATCCTCCACCCACCCCCCTGTCCACTCTCCATGTTCCCTCTTCCCTCTTCCCCGCCCACCTTGACTACCTTGTACCATCCTACCCCACTCTCCTGTCCTATTTCCCTTGATCCATTGTCTTAACACTGCCTCTTTCCTCATCTCTTGTTCCCTCACATCCAGACAGTGGGATGAAATCTGATTTTTAAAGGCACCCCTTTGAATACTCCCACTCCTGTTGCAACCCTCGCAGCCCTACCCCTTCCCCCTACCACTTGCCATTCACCTTCCCTGGGATTCCTGGCCCTCCAAAGTACAGGTAACCCAGAATGATCCTCCCTGATCCCTTCCCCTGCTTTCAGATCTCGCTCCTCTGGGCATCCCCCATCTGCCTTCCTCTCTCCTTTCCTGCTCTTCTTACTCTCCACTCCATCCTCCCCAGTTCCTATCTGAGCTGCCTTACATCCACCTTTAGATGGTCCAGGTTCCTGCACATGAAAAGCTCCCTGTTCCCCACATCATCCCTAGGAACAGTGCTGCCCACAAGCACTGCAGCACACCACCCTCTTCCAACTATCCTGATGTCTGTATATGCTCCTATTCCCCCACATCCTCTCACCCCTGCTTCTTTTCACACTAGGTATGTTCCTCCATATATAAACCAGTTGGGGATGTTTACACAGCTCCAAATCCCCTCAATTCTCCTACCCTCTACCCCTTCCTTTATGTGCAATATGAATGTAAGGTGACCTTAGATAAGGATCAACTGCAATCCCCTTCCAACACCCTACAGCGTATTTCCTGCCCTCCCTTTACAGTTACCTACCTTTCATTGACCAGCGTGGGCCGTGGAGACTCTGCCGATGCCCCAGACATCACTGAGTCAGATGCTACACTCCTGCTTCGTGGTCGCTCACACTTCAGGATCACATCAAAGTATGGGTATTATAGAAGGACTACAGCCACCCTCTTGGCTGGCTGTAGCCATGTTGTCCTCTGGGACCTCCAATGATGCCAGCTGGTCTGACTGTTCACCCCCCGCAGCCATCCCTCTGCAGACATATCCCCTCCTCCCAGAACAGAATTCTACACAGAAACAGTGATTTAAAACATGTTATTTGCCCAGCAGTAGCACAAGCATGACTCAGAAACCCCCTCCATCACTTATCTGCGAATGGCCGCTCTTCTGATCCCTGTCAAATTCTCAGCAATGTATCCTCAATCAAGGGAGTGGACTACAATTCCCAGGCCTTTTATCCACAAGGACTATAGCCACTCTCTTGGCGGACTGCAGCCACATGGTCCTTGGGGACCTCCGATGACCCCAGCTGGTCTGGCTGTGCACCCACACTCGGCCCTCCCTTTGCAGATGTCCTCCCAGACCTGAGTCTCACACAGAAATACTGATTTAAAACATGTTATTTATCATGGCCACTCCTTCACTCCCCGTTGAACACTTGGTGGCATTTCCTCAATCAAGGGAGTGAATTACAATTCGCAAGCCTTTGAGTCACAAGGGCTACATCCACTCTATTGACTGGCTGCAGCCATGTGGTTCTTCATGGCCCCCAATGATGCTGGCTGGTCCAGCTGTGCACCCGCCCTCAGCCCTCCCCCTGCTGACATCCTCCCAGAACTGTGTCCCACACAGAAACAGTGATTTAAAACATGTTTTTTTGCCAAGCATGATTTAAAATCCCTAAACACTTATCTGTCAATGTCGCAAACATCAACTATGAGGTGAGAAGGGGAGAATCATATACATTTTGAAAGACTCCATGAAATAAGTGCTGCATTATCTGTAATATACAGTAGACCAACAATATAACAAATAACTAGAAAACAATTAAGTTAAAATATAAGTGGTGTAAATCTAATGGTTTTAAGCTTTTTATTATAGTAGAGAGTTGCTCTTCAAGTGTAGCAACTTATGCTTCAGCCCCCTACTAAGTACACAACCTTAATACCAGTGCTAGAGAACGAGGCCAGAGGTATTAAAAAAGACTGTAAAAATTTTCAAGGCAATCTCCAAGAACAGCTACGTTTTTATTTGGATTTGGCCTAATTACTTTATGATCTTATCTTCCAAATGTCACTTGCGTCTGAACCGTAAGTGAGCTGCAGACCCTAGAGAAGTGAATTTCCTGTGTTACCATGTGACCTAGTCAGTGATTAGGCAGCCTGTACTAATCTGCAGAGCTGTCAGGAAAAAAAAAAAAAAAAAAGAGGACACCTGGTATTGGAAAACTAATTTGCGGCTCATCCTATAGCCTGCTCACTAGCTTGGCAAGTGTCACCTGTCTAATTTAATCGATTAGTTCTGTAGCAAATGATTATTTCATTAGGTTTATGATGCACCATGCACACACAGCACTGTAAAC
The DNA here is from genome assembly GCA_016271365.2 of Neoceratodus forsteri. Taxonomy (NCBI): domain Eukaryota; kingdom Metazoa; phylum Chordata; order Ceratodontiformes; family Ceratodontidae; genus Neoceratodus; species Neoceratodus forsteri. Next base: position 1,701,315,754 of record CM057455.1, read on the forward strand.
ATTTTTAGTTTTAATGGGTATTGCAACTATCCCTTTTACCTCAAATAATCCCTGTTTGAACTAGCCAGGGAGCTGAACCTGGGATAATCAAACTGGGTTTACGAAAATTCAATCACCCCCCCCCCCAAAAAAAAAAAAACTTAGGAGGTGTGGTTGCTATCTTTCTCCCAAGCACACAAATACACTCTGAAGCCTCAAACCCAGTTCAAAGCATTATGGGTGGCAATATTCAATCTCTGTGTATGGCAGGCTGTCTAGGCTTTGCTAGATGAAAATTCTGAACCAAAAACCAAAATTAACCTTTAGGTCAAAGGTTTGTTCTGTCCAGAATGCCTGCTCCCCAGTGATCCCCCTGGTAAAGAGAAATTTGTCCAGGCGTACCTTGAAAGCCTGTATGATTGTCATAGCAGCTGTTTCTGCTGGTAGGCTATTCCATGGGCTCCCAACCCTCTGGGAGAAAAAGTGCCTCATAATGTTGCCCCCGAGTTTATCATTTCTGAACTTCAAGGCATGTCCTGGCTGCATCTCGCTGGAGAACACCAATCAAACATCCCTGTAGGTTCAATCTTGTCAGTACTCTTGAGTATGTGAAACACAGACCATGTCAACGCTTAGCTTTCTTTTTTCATGGGTGAACACGTTAAGGGCCTCTAGCCCCTCCTATAGCTTTTGTCCCCTATAACCCTGATCATTTTGGTGACCCTGCATTGCATCACTTCAACTACTTACGTATCCTATTGTACTGAGATGCCCAGCACAGCATGCAGCACTCCTGGTGAGGCCTGGGCAGGGATTTGTAAAGTGGCAGGATTGCATCCCCAACTCTGCTGGTTCCCCCCGCTCTTGATGCACCCTAGAATTCTACTTGCCCTTGTGACAGCAGCAGCACATGGCTTGTCATGTGTCACCCACTTGTCTATTATCTCCCCCCCCCCCCCCAAAGTCCTTTTCCTCTTCCACTACAGCAAGAGAATCCCTATACAGTGTATAGGTTCTACCTCCATTTCTCCTCCCCAAGTGTTGCACCTTGCATTTTCATACGTTGGTCACACTTTAAGTGTCAGTTTCAATGTAACCGCAGGGTAGGCAATCATTAATTACATGCAACAGAGGTAATTACACTGCAGTTACATGTTTGTTGCATTTGCAATGCAGTGATAGTGTAGATACACTGTTACTACACTGTAGCTAAGGGAACTTAAAGGGTTGCCAATACATTTAATCAGAGGCTCCATAAGTTAACAAACACCCAGTTTGTTTAGATCTTCCTAAAGTTTGTCCCCATCCTCAGGGGAGTCCAGCACTTTGGCCAGCTTTGTGCAATCAGAAAAATGAGGCAGCCCACTGAAGACCCCCCACTTCCAGATCGCTAATGAAGATGTTAAACAGCAGCAGCCCCAGCACTGATCCTTGAGGGACACCACTGAGTACACCTCTCCAGTCAGAGCTGTGCCTGTGTCCACAACCACCTTCTGCTCCCTGCCCTCAAGCTAGTTAGCGATGCACCGCAAGAATGTTTCACGCTGTCACAGCGATGTACTCTGTTCAGAAGTTTGTGTGCCACAGTATCAAAGGCCTTGCTGATGCCCAAATAGAACACATCTCAAAACAAGGTTCAGTTTGGAATCTACTCCATATTTTCCTTGTTCTGCCCAAAATACCTTACTTTTCGTCTCTGTGCTGGACTTGCTATTTCCTGCCTCAGCCATATGACAACCTGCCCTCATGTAGAGGCTGTCCTAGCCACAATATTTTAAGGTTAGGAGCCGATGGGTGATGAAGAGCATGCAATTTAGCAGTTTATGCACGTCTTGAGGTAGCAGTGGGTTTTACTATGAAAAATTTACTTTCTAGCAAGACTGGGAGGGCTTGGAAAATCCTGCCCGTCGTGCCTATCGATTCTGCCCTGATATTCCTATGTGGCTTTACTCTGCTGTATAGAGGTCTCCTAACCATCATCTCCCTTTTGTTCCTAATTACCCTCTTGAAAATGCCCCATTGGGTTTTGAATCACAAGATAGTACCAGTATTAATCACACAACATGGCAGACTGTTCCACCTATCTACCACTCAGTGCTTGGGCCTTTACACTAGAGATGACCTCATCCTAACTGCTGAGACCAAGGTCCAATCCGGCCTTAAACCTAGTCCACTGTCGAACATGCTGCTCCAGAAGGCAGTCCTTGAAGTAGGAAAAGAAGTCGTCCTCAGCCCTGCCTTTATGTTTCTCAGTTGCCAGTCTAAGCCTAGGAGATTGAATCCCCCAGGATCACCAATGTATTGAATGTGTCTGCCCCATAATTTTCCCTAACCAGCTGGGCATCAAAGGTGGCAAACTGGACACACCTGGACAGATTGTGGTGACTGGTGTTCCATTCATCTCCAACAGTAGTCTTACCTGTATGCAGAGTTTGGAAAGTGACACAGACATTGCTGAGACAGGAGTAGAACCAAACACTCCACAGTCCCAAGCCAGGAGCTTCATCAGCATGACTAAAGGACAATCTCTCTGCCTGTTAGTACAAACTCTCTTTCCCAGCTGTAACAAATCCTACTAGTAAAGAAAACACCCTTGGCTTTTTCTCCCTTTGACAGATCCTATGTACATGTAATCAATTAGCTAATTTATAGTTACATATTCGTATTTTATTAATGTGTATGTTTATGGTTAATTTGTAAAGCACCTTGGTTTTAAGAAAGATGCTATAAAAATAAAGTTTGCTCTGAAACCTGTACCTGATTGATTGCTGTACCCTGACTCTTGTTATTGTCTGTACCTTGTAATTCTCCCAGGTCGCATCTGAAAATAGGCACCTGACTGTCTAGCGTGCTTACCTGGTAAACAAAAGCTAAATAAATAAGTAAACAACCCCCCCACCCGGTTAGTAAGGGTGGGTTACAGTAAAACTATAACTAGCCCTATAGAAGGGTACCTAGTTATGCCATCACCGTGTGATCTCTGCCTCTCCATAAACGCAGTGGAGCCTGGGAGCAAGGAGAGAGGAAACCAGAGCTTAGAAGCAAGACAGCAGCAGGGTGCACACAAACTAAGGTATGGCTGCACGGAAACACTTTGGAAATGGATTTATAAATGCAAGTAAAGAGACATTAGTTGAGCTTACGTGTCATTCACACGAACATTTTAAGGAGGAACATGTAGTACAACCCCCAGCACTTTGGCCACCCACCACCGAGAGGGTCAGAGCAGTAGGGTGGGCCTGCCTTGTAAGGTAGGAACTAGGCCTGGGGCTTGAACAGGATAAGGTCAGAGGGAAGCGAGAGAGGAAATGTAAAAAGCCAAAGTAGCTCACTTAAAGGGGGTTGCTTGAGGGTAGTAAGGCCTGTGGTGGACTCCCAGAAGCAACATCTGAAGATGCCTGTGTAGACAGGTCTGCTGGACCCAAGTACTCGGGTGAAAAACTGGGAATGCCTCTGAAAGGACCAGCTCTGGCTGAGTAGAAAGGAAAACCTCCACAGAGGTCAACTGTGGATTAGACTAAGCCTTGGAGTGCGTAATGGTGCTGGGAGTTCCATGCCACTAATTAGCTACCTTGTCATCAACAAACTTGCACATCTTGTATGCTCAGAGCACAGTGCTGTAACATGCAGAGTTTTCAGGGTAGCCTAGCTGGCATCTGGGCATTCCTGAACTAGGAAGAGGGCTGGGGTCTCCCAGGAAGATGTGGTCGGGAGATCTCTAGTTCAGGATTATTTTCTTCAACAAAGGGCCGCGTGTGTGTGGCTCTGTGGATTGGCCCTGTAAAAAATATTGTTGGGGGCTCTGTACAGTCAGGGGTAGGCTGGAGTAGCTGCACACAAGAACAGCAGTCTTTTTTGCTCTTTATATCTGAATGGTGACATCAGTGTTTGTAAAAGGTAAGAGGAGACTGGCAAGGGCAGGGTCATGGGCTACACTCAAAACATAAGTCCTCTACTTGCGCATATGTCAGGTAAAGTGTGGTCAGGTACTGAGCAAGTTTCTAAAAACTGCTCTGTGATTGCTAACCCAGAGGGACCATCTTTCCAACATGAAAGAGAAATTTTGTCTCCATGCTTATTCAGTCCCAAACCTTTTTTGAGTAAAGTCTTCCAAATGTATAAAGTCGTGTTGAATGGTTGAATGAGCTATAGTCATGACAGCCATTTTGCTTTCAAAGTCCTACAGTGCATGCTGGATAATCACACCTCTAACCACTTAGATGTGGCAAAAGGGACAAAAACATGGAACACATCATCGTATGATAGAGACAGAATCTCAGCACACAAAAGGAATTAATTTCATGCTCAGAAAGTTTCTTGTTACTAAGGCAACAAAAATGAATACAAATTTCTACTTGAAAACCACTCTGTGAACACTGTGGGATGGACCCTACTCTATGTGGGGCAAAGCGCTTTTGGGTGGGGGTTAAATGATGGACTATGCCAGCCTGCTGGCATAGCAGTTGGATTTCCGCTTGCGGTGCCGGCAACCTGGATTCGGGAACAGACCCAGGTCACAGGAGGGCCGTCCGGGAGAAGGATGGAGCATCCACAGACTGCTCTCTTTCTCGGGGGAAGGTGGGGCACAGTCAGTGCTCGACTAACCGCTGGCGGAGGCTAGAGCACTGCAGCTACCGGGCGCGACAGAATTCAAGGCAGGGTGGACGAGGACGCCAACTGCACGTCCCCACCTCCTAGGGAAAAAAAGGGAAGAAAAACACCCTGCTTCCGCCGCCTTCATGATGCCCGCTCTGGCTCCATTGACTTTCAGGCCGACTCCCACCTCTCCCACGTCATGTGCCCTGGCCCGGTACATAACCGCCTCTTGGGGGCAAGATAGGGGGTCTAGAGAGGGAGGCTAATATGAGTAGTCGCAGCCAGAGTCTGTGACTGGGCAGATGGTCCTGGCAGTAGGAGAAAGCAGTGACAAAAATACAGAAAAAACAAACAAACAAAAAAAAATGACAGACTACTCTCCTAATGTGGGACAGTTAAGAGGTATGATGGTAATATGTGATTCCAGCAGCACTCAGTATGCTTTTACTTACAGCATTACTTCAGGTTCCATCTTCTCAGTCATTAATTTAAACAACTAAACTGCTCCAACTGTAACATAACATGCCATTGTGTATCAAGGACACCCACATCATACTTTCTGCTGCACTGGAAAACCCACTCCATTGCTGTACCTTATGCAGTTACAGTATTTCTACATCTGTGACCCCCATTTCTGCCTCACAATCACCTTGCACACAGGTTTTTGTCCAATTACCCTATTTTTTATCTTACAACAAGCTGTTACAGGTTACTTGCATGTCAGTGATTTTCCAGGTCCCTCCTTAACTGCTATTTTCCCTCAACTACGAGGATGACTGTCAAAGCATAAACTAGTTCCAAACACATGTTTACATTGACAAACATGAATTTAGAGAAGGAAGAAGACCACCAGTCCACAGATCCTTCCCCACAAACTCAGTGGGAATACCCTGCTACCCCCATTTATTCAAGGTGCCTGTCTAGATGACGCCTGAAGGCAGAAACAGCATTAAATGACACCACTTGTTTTTGAAGCCTATTCTTTATTTATTGCAGTTGTTTCACCAGGAAAAGCACATTGAACAAATAGATGCTCGTCTCCCAGTGCGACCTGGAGGGAGGGTACACAAGAGCATGAGAGCTGGTGAGAGATGAACCAGTGCTGAACTATTTTTAAGTCAGCTTGGAGGGTAGATTGTACCACTTCTGGGGAGGTGCCTGAGGAGAAGAGTACAGTATCATCTGCATACACGTGGATTAATGAAGTAGAGCAGAAAAGTGGCAGGTTGTTAAGAAAAATGGAGAACAGAATGGGTCCAAGAACCGACCCCTGGGGGACGCCAGTAGTTAAAGGAAGGTGGGGGGGTGGAGATGGCATCGCATCTGAAACTCTAACAGACTGTGTTCTGTCAGAGAGGTAGGATCTGAACTAGTTGGTGGCAGCAACAGAGGGGCCTGATTCAGAGAGACACGAGAGCAGTAAGGGATGGGAGACGGTGTCAAAAGCTTTCGCAAGGTCAACGAAGATGGCTGAGGTGATCTGCCCTCTGTCCATACCAGTTAGGATGACGTCAGTAAACCTTGTCAGGGAGGAGGCAGTGGACTGACCCTTCCTGAACCCTGACTGAAAGGATGTGAAGAAATTTGAGTCAGAGAGAAAGGATGCAAGTTGGGTGAGCACAAGGTGCTCTTGTAGTTTTGCGAGAGCTGGGAGGAGAAAGATAGGGCGGTAGTTTGAGGTGGAGGTGAGGGCACCTCCTTTAGGAAGGAGAATGACAATAGCGTGCTTCCATGCCTGGGGGACTGCTGCAGCGGTAAAGGATTGGTTTAGGAGGTTGGCAAGCGGGGTTGCTATGACGGGGGCGGAGAGGTAGAGGAGTTTAGGGTCCAAACCATCAGGGGATTTGCTTTTTGAAGGGTTGAGAGATAGTAGTGCATCACGGGCATCTGCTGTCGAGATGTCTTTGAAGGAGAAGGTGAGAGGCCTAGTAGGCTTCTGTATATCTGTGGTGGGTGCGAGCAGTGCAGGGTTGGGCAGGGAGGAGAGTAGCAGCACAAGTGGAGAAATATGTGTTGAACTCAGTAGTGACTGCTCTTGGTTCCATGAAGGGATAACACCATCAGACCAAATGCAACTCTTCTGGATGTATAATGATTGGAGGACAAAAGGACACTTAATGTCTTTGAAAGGAGAAAGAGTCAAGAGGAATGTCAGGAAGAAAACAGTACTTCACATCACAAGGTATGAACACCTGTCCTGCCTCCCGTGCTTCAGCCTTTGTCTGAATTTCACTGTGTGGGACTCCATCCTAATGGTTAGTACCTACTGCAACAGCCCTCTCAAAGTAAGATAGTACAATTATGTAAGAACTTACCGTAACAGTACATCTTCGAGAGAGGCTCTTGCAGTACGTACCTTTTTCCCTCCCACCTTCCCCGTTTCTGCGGCTACTTCTTTCTAGCCTTTCTTTTGGCTCCAGGAGCCCACTTCTTTCTCCTGTCATGCCTTCTTAGTTCTCCGGCGAGAGAACTGGAGGGCGGGCGTGGGGACCGCCCACTATATAGTGTCATGCTGATGCCATCACATGACACTGGGTCGGCGGTCCCCCACCAGACACTGCTAGCTAAAGTTTTCCGTGTGGTCCAAGTGCCGGGCAGCTGTAGTCCTAATGGCTAGTATATTGCAAGATCCTCTTTCGAAGATCTACTGTTACAGTACGTTCTTATGTAACTGTACTGTACAAAGACTAGAGCGACCAAGGTAGTCGATAGCTTGGAAGACATGGGCTATGAGGACCAACAGGCAGAATTGGAACTGTTCTCCATGAAAATTAGTAAACTCTGGGCGGAAAAGTGGACCTTCAGCAAAGAAAAGCCAAGGCCAAGTTCAGAGAGATGCAGCAGGTATTCCATGACCTGTGGGACAGGGCAAGAGAAAGGGTTCCATCCCTTGTTGGTTGCCCAAATTGAGAACCTCTTCCATTTCAAAGCGTATGTGGTTCTTGTGGATGGCTTTTGGGCCTCCACAAGGACTTGAGCCACTCTGGAAGAGACCCCAAAGAGTGCGACAGCTATGTCAGCAAGTGCCACGCATAAAGGTGAAGGGATTTGAGGCCCAGATGGACCAGCATGCCCTGGTCCTGAGTCAGCAGATTCTGGTAGAGGGGCAGGGGAACTGGAGGTTCCACTGTCAATTGCTGAGGCAGAGGAAACCACACTTGGCAAGGCCAATAAGGGGCTATGAGAATCTTGCAAGCTTCTTCTTGCTGTAGTTTCAAAAGCACCCTCTGCAACAGTGGAAAGGGAGGAAAGGCATACAAGTACCTCCCTGTCCAACAGAGAGACCATGCTTGGGAACGCGTGAGCAGAAACTGGGTAGTTTTGCATTGGATGGGGAGGTGAACAGATCGAGATCTGGGCGACCCCACTGATCGAAAATGTCTTTGACTACTGACTGCCTCAGTTCCCACTCGTGTGCCCTTGCATGAGTGTGGCTGAGGGTGACCGCCAGGACATTTTGAATGCCTGGGACATGCCCTGCTGTGAGCTGCAGGCTGTGCTGTATCACCCAATGCTACACTCATATCACTTCCCTGCACAGTGGATATGACCGCGTGCCTTCCTGTTTGTTCAGGTACCAGACCATGCACATGTTGTCAGTCTGTACCAGTAGGGGCCCAGGGAGGAGTAGGTGCTGAAAAGCCTGAAGGGTGGATAATACAGCCCTCATCTCTTGCACACTGATGTGCAGAGATAGCTCCTGCTGGAACAAGGATCCCTGTGTCCTGTGGTCACCCAGATGGGTGCCCCAGCCCTGGCCAGAAGCATCTGTTGTCAGGGTCTGAGCCAGTGGGAGCATCTGAACAGGAACCCCTCTGGTGAGATAGGACAGATCCTGCCACCACAGGAGGTCCCAATGCATGGGTCTGGAACCAGAATCCTGTGATCCAGGTCGTCTGATTTCTGGTCCCACTGGACCCAAAGATTCCACTGCGTAATCTGCATGTGGAGCCTGGCTAGGGAAGGCAGTGAGAATAGCTGCTGCCATCAAGACCAAAAGGTGTAAGACTGACTGGGCAGTGGTCCATTGGCTGGTTGCCTCTTGGATAGCCTGCTGATGCAAGGTTTCTGCCCAGTCCAAAGGGAGGAAAGCTTGACCCTGAGCAGTATCCAGCACCGCCCCAATAAATTGGCGGCATTGTGAAGGAACAAGGTGGGATTTGGGGTAATTCATTATCATCCCCATTTGCCTGAAAAGATTCAGGGCAGTAGTCAGGGAGGCCATCAGGCTGTCCCTTGATGGTGCTGACAGCAGCCAGTCATCGAGGTATGGAGACACATATATTCCCTGGCGGTGTAAAGCCACTGCCACCACCGCTAGGCACTTGGTAAAGACTCTGGGTGCGGAAGAGAGGCCAAAGGGAAGTGCTTTGAACTGGAAGTGTTCCCCCGGAAGATAAAGCATAGGAAGCAGCAGTGGGAGGGAAAAATTGTGATATGCAGGTATGCATTCTCCATATCCAGAGCACAAAGCCAGTGACCCTGGTGCAGAAGAGGTAGCAGACCCAGTAGGGTCAGCATGCAAAACCTCTTGTACTCTACGTACAGGTTTAGCGTGCTGAGGTCTAGGATCAGACAGAGGTCCTCTGTCTTTTTGGAGACCAGAAAGAAGTGGGAGTAATATCCTTTTCCTTCCTGGATCCAAGAAACAGAGACTATAGCGGATTTTGTCAGAGGAGCCTGGATCTCTTCCCTTATGAGAGGAATGTGGCCTATGGGGTAGTGAGAGAGACCTGGAAGATTTCTTGGAGGTTTCTCTGTGAATTCGATGGTGTGGCCTTGAGCAATGAGCTGAAGAACCCACGTTTCTGAAGTGATCGCCTCCCACCTGACCAGGTGGTTGGCAAATCTGCCCCCTACCAGTTCCTCCAGAGCTGGTGGCGGAGGTTGGGGGCCCTGCCACAAGTCAGGAGGTGGAGGGGGTGTGGGGGAGCACCACCCCAGCAGCCCTTTGTAACTTGGCTGGAGGGGTGACTCCTGCCGACGGGGCTCGAGGTTTGTTCGGACATTGGGCTGGCTGTTGCCTATTCTGGCACCATTGCTGGTGATGAAATGGCTGTTTTGGCTTGGAGTTAGAGTGATACATAGACTGGACAGAGCGCAGTGCCTTGCCACTGCCCTGGAGCTCTGTGATTATGTCCTTGACATCGCCTCCGAAAAGGACTGGTCCTCTGAAAGGGGCATCCTGGATGGCCAACTGGACATCTTGGGCCAATCGGGATACCTGCAGCCAGGAGTACCGGCGCATGCTGACAGCCATAGCGGTACTCCAGGTAGAGGTGTCTACCGCATCATATGTTACTCTGAGGGAATGACAGCAGGAGATTTCCGCTGTCCTGACAGTCTGGGAAATTCTGGCTTTAGCCTCAGAATCAGGCAAAGCCTCGAATTCCGACTTCAACTGTCCCAGGATAGATTTCTGGTATACAATCATGTGTGCCAGGTAATTCAAAGCTCTGAGGGCCAGAGTGGAGGAGGAGGAGTAAACCTTGCATCCACACTGGTCTATTTGCCATGACTCCTTGTCTGGAGCAGAGATGCTCATGTGTTTAGGTTTAGCCGTATGGTCATGGGCCGAATTAATGACCATCATGTCCACTTTAGGGTGAGAACTGAGGTGGTCTTTACCCTTGGGGGCTCGATACAGTCTATCAGCCTTCTTGGTGACTGCGGCCACCGACTAAGGTTTCTGCCAGACCACGGAGGCCAGGTCCTCATGTGGTCCGATCCATGGAGGAATGAGCGAGGGGACAGTTCTGGCATATCCAGGTGTTCTGCCAACCTCTTGCTTGGGGATTCTGATCCTCTGTTTTCAACCAGTTTGCCTCCTGTATCTTCCGGAGGATCTCTGTAAAAGAGGGGTCCTCCAGAGGGGAATTGGGAGAGTCTTAGGATTTTGGATCCTCCGGAGAGTGGGTCTGAAATCCTGAGGCATAGCAGTCAGTGGAGTCTGAGTCCAGTTATGATGAAGGGCTTCTGTCCAGAGACAGAGCCTGTGGAAGCGGAAGCTCCTGCGGAGAGACCACAAGGCCCCAGCCGATACCGTGGCAGGATGCAAGGTCTGTCCCGAGGTAGAGGGGAGAGACTCCACTGGGGAAAGGGATCTTGGAGTAGGGTTGAAATGGGCTGACGTGGAAGCTGTGGCTAGTTGTTGCCGGTCCAGTTCCAAGACCAACTGTGTCTTGGTTACTGACCACCAAGACTGTAATGCCTCCCTAAAATCCACCTGAAGCTGAGGAGGAGGAGGAGGAGGGGACTGACAGATGGGCGGGTAGCCTTGGATGGTAAACCCCGGTGTCGTACGGCTCAGCATTGTGTAATGGTAGCCCGGCGTCCCATAGGGTGAATAGCCCGGCGCTGGATACCTTGGTGACAGATACCCTGGTGAAGGGTAATGAGGCACAAGGAAGCCTGGCGTCGGAAGGCTCGGCGGCGGAGCCAAGGGACCTGCCGGAGGCCCGAACGGTGGGTAACCCAGCGTAGAACCTGTCAGAGTCAAAGGTCCTAGCAGGGGCCCTGACGATGGGTAGCCAGGTGAAGGCACTGGAGGGGGGTCTGAAGGATCAGATGGTGGCCCTGATGGAGGATCAGAAGGGCCTGGTAACATCAGGTCTGGCGCTGGAACATCTGGAGGAGGCCCCGGCATCGGCCCCAAGGGGGCTGAGAGTCCCATCGGAGTCTGGGGCCGGGGGGTGGCCCCGACGGGGAAGTCTGCAGTGCAAGGGGCACTGGCTCCTGAGGGAGGTCTGGTGTCGGGCGTTCCGTCTCCAGTACCAGGGTTGTCTCGGGCGGACGCTCCTCCAACTCCAGCTCACAGTGTGCAAGAGAGCCAGGAGTCACCACCAGGGAAGGTGGCGAAGGAGGATCCTGAGAGGGAGAACCTTCTGGGGAGGGCTGCAGCCGGAGCAGCAACATGCGCTGATCCAGAGGATCGGTGTTGGGCCTATTATTGGGGCTGACGGAAGTGAAGTGGCTGGGCAGACACCAGAGGAGCTGGCGTGCAACTTATTAGCTGAGACAAGGTGCTTGTCAGAGGGGCTAATGAGCAACTTATCGGCCGTGCCACCAGACTTAGGCCCTGGGGGTTCTGAGGGGCCTAAAGGTGGTGGAGCTCTCCGACAGATCAGAGACACCCGCCTGAACTGTGACCAGATCAGGAAGGGGACCAAGGGCTGCTCCCTGCAAGGAGGGGCAGGCTTGGTCAGAGGAGTGGTACCTGCACCTGCAGAAGACTGCTCGTCACCTGCGGTCCCGGGCAGGAAGGAGACTGATCGCGGTCCTGGTGCTTCTTCTTCTTCTTCTTGGAGTCCGAAGAACCCCCTGGAAAGAAGGATGATCCCTGCAGGTTCTGCAGCTTCTTCTCCATAGAAGCCATCCTTAGTTCAAGAATGTGGGCTTCCAGGGCTTGTTGGCAGCATTTCTGTGTGACCTGGTTGAAATTCTGGCAGGCCTCACAGTCCTCGGTCTTGTGCTCTGGTCCCAGGCAGAAGAGGCAGAGGGAATAGCCATCCAACAGCCAGCGGGCTGCGTGCATGAGAGATCGCACTTGTTCTTATGCATCTCTAAAGGCGTCAGAGAAGACATGTACAAAAAAAGTAATACTTTTCCAAGATTTACAGAAAGAAATAAAAGCAATGAAATACTCATCCAAAAATGGCGGTTGACTGAAGCAGCGTTCTCCGAGAGGTCCGACATGCACAAGTCGATGGCGGGAAAGAACTGGAGAGCGGGTGTGTGGACCAGCCACTATACAATGTCTCACTAACGTTCACCACATGATGCCGGGTGGGCAGTCCACCGCCAGACACTGCTAAAGTTTTCCGTGCGGTCCTAGTGCCCGACAGCTCTAGTTCTAATGGACAGTACCTACTGCAAAAGCCCTCACAAAGTAAGATCTTTTTTATCCTTCCTTGGCATGGGGACCCAAACTGTACACTATATTCAAGATTGGGTCTGACCAGTGATCTGTACGTGTGCCTTACAAAGTTTCTAGATCAGCTGACAAAGTTTCTCTTGATGCAGGCCATGATTTTATTTGCTTTGCTGGCTAATGCCCTGCACTGTTGCTCCCATTTAAAGTTGCTGCTGATCATTACTTAACTGATGTAAGTCCTAGTATGTGGAGGATGCCTCTGGCTGAATCTGCCCGCTTTCATTTGAGCCTGTCACATGCTTTTGCCAAGGTGCGTAATCTGTCTGGGGAAGGTGTCATTGTGGCTGTTGCTTTGTCAGATTGCATCCCTTGATGATGTAGGCACCAGGACAGTTGTAGGAAGTTTTCTGTGATTATCCAGCTGTGGTGCAGACGCATGTTAGCTACCACTGTCATCGCTGACTGCCTCCTGAAGACAGCGGACTCAGATGAGCCAGTCATCTAGGTACAGATGTAAAAGCAGGCCCTTTTGCCTAAGCTGTGCTGCTAGCACATATCTTGGTGAACACTCGCAGGTCCGGCAATAAACCAAAAGACGGGAGTATACTGGTAGTGCACTGCCTACCCATAATCTCAGGTACTGCTGGAGAGATGGATGAATGGAGATATACAGCTATGCCATCTTTGAGATCCAGGGAGGACAGAAAATCCAAGCCGTTGAATAGTCAGCATTGTGCAACATAGCATTTCCATCTTGAACTAAGTCAGCTTGAGACGTCTGTTGAAGTGCTTCAGGTCTAGTATAGCTCTGAACCCCCTCAGGAAATTGAGTAGACACCTAGTCCCCTTTGTGCTGGTGGAACAGACTGGATGGCTCCAATGTCTACAAGATGTTACACAGAAACAGAAACATAGACTAATGGCAGATAAGGACTGCTTGGTCCACCTAGTCTGCTCATGTCCCTACCCATTGGATAAGCTGCAGATCCTAGTTAACCAACAGTCTACTTCCTCCTGCCCCCCCACTAGAGTTGCCTTATGTCTATCCCATGCATTCTTGAATTCCCCCACTGTTTTTGACCCCATAACCTCCTCAGGAAGGCCGTTCCATGCGTCCACCACCCTCTCCATGAAAAAAATACTTCCTTGCATTGCCCCTGAGTCGTCCCCTCTCTCTCTTCAAATTGTGCCCCCTTGTTCTTGCATATCTCTTTTTCTGAAAGATGCTACCCTCTTGGACTTTGTTGAGTCCCTTGAGGTACTTGAAAGTTTCTGTCATGTCCCCTCCCTCTCCCTCCTCTTCTCGAGGCTAACTATTAAGATCCCTAAGTCGCTCTTGATATGTCTTCCGGTGCAGACCCTGCACCATTTTAGTTGCCCTCCTCTGGACTGCCTCCATCCTCTCTATGTCTTTGCAGAGATTGGGTCTCCAGAATTGCATGCAGTACTCCAGATGAGGTCTCACCAACTGTCTGTACAGAGGGATAACAACTTCCTGTTTTCTACTGGTGATGCCTCTCCCTATGCATCCCAGCATCCCCCAGCCCTCCTTACTGCCCTCTCACATTGACTGGGTTGTGAGAAACTGGTGAGTGAAGGAAGAATGGTTGAGCCGGTGAGTGCCAAAACCCAACGGAACAGCCTCTGGAAACAAGTTTGAGAACCCATCAGTCTGTAGTAGTTGCTGCCCACTGGTCTGCAAAAGGAAAAAGTCTTGTCCCGAAGAGAAGATGCAAACCAGGGGTGGCCTAATCTCTGTACGATTGATTTTCTTTGCACTCCCTATTGTCTCTGCACACTCATAGGCCCTACCCACCCTGGCTTGGTTGAAAGGAGCTCTGTTGAAGGAACCTTGTGACCTACCCCTGGGAAAAATTGCATCTGACCAGACAGTATTGTCTTGCGTAACAGAAAACTGACTTGAGGCAGTGCCAGCTTTGAATCAGAACGCATGATTGATGAAGTTCTCTAATTCTGGGCTGATAAGCAGATCTCCCTTGAAAGGCACATTGATGATAATGTGTCCATTGCCCAGGGGCAAAGTCAGAGTGCTCGTCTGACCAGCAACAAGTAGATGGCCCACTTGGCTGTGATCTGAAGGATATCGTCAGATGCATCAGCTAAGAATGCAGCACCCCAAGAGAGCAGGGCATCAGAGCTGCCACCTCAGAATCCAGGGGAAAGTCGAAGGCACTGTCAGTGAGCCAGTATGCCATAGCTCTAGAAACATACACTGAGGCAAAGGCTGACTTCATGACCATTCCCAGAGACTTCATACAATCCAAGCATTAAGTTCTCCAGGTTATGGTCTAGAGAATGCTTGATGGCCACTGCCCCGGGACTGGGATGGTGGTTTTCTTGACGGCTACCAAGATGGGAGTGTCAACGTTAGGGCTAGTGTCCCAAGACTTGACGTCGCACTTTGAAGCGCCTGGCAAATATAATGGTAGATGCTTGGGGTTTTAGGTGAGCTCATGTATCCTCTTCCTAGTGTCCTCTGGTTCATCACCTGAGGAATGCCACTCTCCACTTTAACAGTCCTAGTCCTTGTCTTCTTCTTCTTCTGCAGTCCCATGCGACGGGATGGGCCTGAATGGTTCATGAGGGTGGGAGGAGCTGAACTGAGTGGAAGTAAGGGGGGAGGTAAGGGTACTTCAGTAAGACATTTTTTGATTGACATGATCCCTCTCAGCTGGTCCATGAGGTACCTCACCACAGTGGTCAAATTCTTGAAGAAGGATGCCATTTCCCAAGGACCTGGCTCTGGGGAAACAAACATCAAATGTGTCAGCAAAAAAAAAAAGACCAGTAGGCCTATCCAGTCTGCCTTATTTCCCTGCCTATTACTACATCCTGTACCCTATTTGGTCACAGGCATCCCTCCCTCCCTCCTCCCTTACCTCTACTTGTTATACCCATGTGCCTGTCCCACACATGTTTGAAGCTCTCCACTGTCTCCATCCCTACTGGCTCTTTGGGCAGGCTGTTCCAGGCATCCACCACTCCCTCCTTCTTTGAAGAAGTTTTTTCTCACATCTCTCAAACTCCCCCGATGCTTCACAGCATGCCACCGTGTTCTGGTGCTACTCCTCCTGTGAAAGAGACTTCCCTTCTTCACTTCGTTCACCCTTTAAGGTACTCATAGGTCTCAACTGTGTCCCCTCACTCCAAGTAGTACATGTTGAATCCCTTCAGCCCCATCTCACATGGCTTCTTGTGCAATCCCTGCATCATTTTGGTGGTCCTCCTCTGGACTACTTCCACCCAGTTGATGCCCTTGCAGAGGTGTGGCCCCCCCCAGAACTGGACACAGTACCTGGAGGGGGGTCTCACAAGTGAGTGATACAGAAGCAACACCACCTCCCTTCACCTGCTAGAAATCCCCCTCCCTATGCAACCCAGAATCTGAATAGCCCTGCCTACAACCTTGTTGCACTGCCTGCCACCTTGAGATCATCAGATATGATTAACCCAAATCTGACTAGCTTTGTCTACAACCTTGTTGTACTGCCTTGCCACCTTGAGATTATCGGATATGATTACCCCAAGGTCCCTCTCTTGCTTGGTAAATGTAAGTACCTCCCTCCCATCTTATACACAGCCCCTGAGTTTTCCCACCCCAGGTGCATGACTTTGCACTTCTTGGCACTGAAATGCAGCTGCAACTTCCTAGACCACTCCTCTAGTTTCCCCAAATGCCTTTGCATTCTCTCCACCTCCTCCTGAGTTTCCACCCTGTTGTAGATTTTTGTGTTATCCACAAAGAGACACACCTTCCCTGCCATTTCCACAGCAATGTCACTTACGAAGACAGTGAAGAGGGCAGGACCAAGTACCGATCCTGTGGAAGGGGAACGAGCTGTTGCCGCAGTTGAAGCGGTCAAAGCATAAGCTGATGTGGAGACAGTTTTCGAGGAATCTCTGTTGCATTTCACTTACATCTGATGAGGCTTTCTGGTCCACTTCAGTGGGGGTAAGGAACAGCCCTGATCATCACACCTGTCTTTCTTACATGAAGTGCAGAAAGATCCCACTACTAAGCCTGGTAAGGCACTTTTTGTACTTTGGGGCTCTAGACTTAGCCTCTTTCACAACTGTGTTAGCCTGCATGGTGGTCCACTGAATAATAACAAAATTCTGCAGCAATCTTAGGCTGGACATGGATAATCCATCATCAGGTTAGCACTCAAAGATGTTAGGGTGCTGAGCAGCCAAGCTGTTCCCTGAACAGCACAATCTCCCCCTTCCAAAAGTAGAAATGAATGAACTTGCAGTTTTTTGAAGCAGTCATCTCCCTCACAGGACCTGAAGTTGCACTGATGCTGTGCAGGATTACCATAATTGCTGCCTGAACTGTGCGCCAACACCCCACTACCATGGGAGATGAGCTCTGACTGGTGTAATAGGCAACGAGAGGTAAAATGTGCAAGATAAGTATAAAATGGATGACTGTATGCATATAGCACATGTGGGGCTGTGACCAAGATGTTCGCTGCGTGATATAGTACCTGTGCGGCCTATGGCAAGAAACGGCTGTCAAGCAGGTGAAAACCTGATCTGGGTGCAAGATGCCACCATGACCACGCAGTCCTGTGCTAAGCCAACGCCCCATAGTCACACTCCTCCAGGCACGACCAGACTCTGGCGCCATCCCTTTCCCTCTACCACAGTATCCTGAAAAGGGCCCAGCTCCTACCTGGGCTTGGAGAGGAAGCATGCAGCAGCATCAAGGGAAGGGAGCTGTAGCAGTTCCTCCACAACTGCAGCCTGGGCTTTAAATATAGAGAGGCAAGTGTCCCCATCAGCACTTCCAGCAGTTCCATGTCTTCAGCTGCTGAGGACTGTCGAAAAAGTAGAGGTATATCATTAAATAATAAAAAGAAAACTAAAAGATTCCAAGCCAAGGCAGGGAGCTGTCTCCAGCTACTAGGACAGATGGAAAAGACTGAGGGTTATGGGATGGGGGCATGTACTCATACTCTCAGACTTTTCTATCAGTCCCAGCTGAGAGAGGAAAACAGCCCTTACCTTCTACTGCCTGCCCATAGGAGCCAACAAACAAACATTTTTGGAAATGTGTGAATATGTCAAGTCTGTTTCAAATCCCAGTGTATTGCTTTCTGAGTTTGCTTTGAGATTATCCTATTAGTTTCTTATTTAGGGTCTCTTTTTAAAGCAGCCCTTTTCCCCACCCAATATTCACCTTTTAATCACTTAGCTGTTCGGTAACCACGTGGTATCAGTTAAGCAGAAGCCCTGCATGGACAGCTTCATTTTAGGCTTCAGATCAACTGATGTCTCTGGGTTTAGGAACTCAATAGTAAATAAAAAATGAATATTGGGTGGGAAAAAAAGGGTAGCATGAACAAGGACCCCTACACAAGGAACAATACATCTAGATATAGCGAGTTCAATCCTTGCTCATTCACAAAGTTTTAATCATATGTCTTACAAGTTCCCTTATTTTCTAGGGGAAGAAAAGTAAGGAACAATAAGACAAACTCAGTAGGAATACCCTGCTACCCCCATTTATTCAAGGTGCCTGTCTAGATGAAGCCTGAAAGCAGTAACAGCGTCAAATGACGCTACTTGTTTTTGAAGCCTATTCTTTATTTATTGCAATTGTTTCACCAGGAAAAGCACACACACACAAACCAATACACTGGGGTTATTAAACAGGCTTTACACATGCCAACATTTCCAATTATATTAAAAAAGGAAAAAGGGGTTTGTGTTCCCTTTAAATTATTTTCCTGTAGATGTATTACCTCACTGGTCTACCTTGCACATGACATATTTGCACATGTACATGTGTATTCTGTTCTTTTTACAGCCCTGTGTTACATTACATTATATTATATTCATTACTGCCATGAAATTGCTTCAATTACTACCCACCCCAAGACACATCTGAAATGAGCTAGCTGTACCTGTTCAGTATGCTCTTTCTGGTAAAACTTTTTAATAAGAGTTCAACAGTTCTATTTCTTATGATTGTCTCGAACATCATCCCTGGCATGGATGTCAAGCTGATTGGCTTGTAGTTCCCATGGCCTGCTCTGCATCCTTGTTTTTGATACTGGTACTGTACCATGTCGGTCACCCTCCAGTAATCAAGCAGGTACACGGTTCTCAGGGACTCACTGAATATTATTGCCAATGGAATAGACAGTTCCTTGTATAGTTCCTTCAGGGTCTCGGTGCATTCCATCAGGCCTCATTGCCCTGTTGATGTTTACCATCTCTGACATTCCTTCAGCCGCTTCTGGTAGCAAACACATGTCCTGTAGTGTATTCGGTTGCTCCCCTGTGAACAGCCTTTCACATCAGATATCATCCCATCTCTTTCTTCTGTGCTTATACTGATGCAAAATAATCATTTAAGCATTCAGTCATCTGTTCCTCCTTGATTAATATATCCCAACTTTCTCGATTCTTCAAAGGCGTAACATTCATGGGCATTTTACTCTTCTCTTTAACACATCTTAAGAACTTTTTGTTCTTGGATTTGACTTCTAGCACTGTGTTCTGAAATTTGCTTGTACCCTTGATTCTATGTTTGCACCCTCTGAGCTTGTCTCTGCAGTTCTGTTTTCACTGGTGTTGTGTAATTTATTCATTCTGTATGAATTACTGTTTTCCCTGATTAAGTCGAGTACCTCCTTCACCATCCCCGTAGGTTTACATCTGTTATTATTGTACTTTCTCTTCTGGGAAACATTCTTGCTTCATGCTATCTAGATGGATTTTGAGGGTGATTTAGTAACCAATAATACACAGCAGGGTGTGAGGTTGTGCTTTGATATACACACACCTCAGATGCATTGCAAGGCACAAGGCAAAGCCGAATGCCTTCAGCCGCCTGTGAAGTGCATACATTAAAACAGAACTGCTGAACCTAACATGTGATATCACACTTAGTAAATGTGCTCAAAATTAATACATAGGAAAAAAGCACCTGAAAAAGTTGAAGGTGTGCTG
Source organism: Neoceratodus forsteri (assembly GCA_016271365.2). Lineage (NCBI taxonomy): Eukaryota > Metazoa > Chordata > Ceratodontiformes > Ceratodontidae > Neoceratodus > Neoceratodus forsteri. The sequence continues at coordinate 1,701,335,183 of CM057455.1, forward strand.
TTGTTGGATAATAATTTATAGTCATCGGATGTGTTTGCTGCAATGGTAAAGTAGAACTCTTCTTACCCATTTTATAATTGTAGTGACACCACAACATGCTGCACTGTTTACATGTAGCTAACAATTCACTTGTCAAAAATGCAGAGTTTAAAAAAAAAAAATTTAAAAAATAACTTCAATTCTCATTTTTATGCACACATTAATACAGATTTTTTTTTAAAGTGGGATCATGTTGAGCCGGCCCGGTGGCGCTGAGGGTTGAGGCGCTGGACGCCACACCTCACGTCAGCGACCCGGGTTCGGGAACGAGCCCAGGTGCTGGGGGTCGGCAGGGAGGGAATAGGATCGAGCGCCGATCGGCTGCTCTCCTTTCCCTGGGGGGGGATCCAGGGGCATCCCGGTGCAGTGGGGACCCCCGGTGGAGACCAGAGGTACTACTGCTGCCGGGAGCACAAGTACAGCAGTCGGGGGCTGACGCCTGGCCAGAATGTGGGCGGATGCGCGCACGTTCATGGCCATTGGCGTCATTGCAAGCTGCCGGCTTAGGGGGCAGGAAAAAAGTGGAAAAGCAGAGCACTGGTCGCGGCGGCATGATGGCCGTCTCCGCAGCAGGACTCTCCCAGCACCTGGGTGCGCGGTAATACCGGATCCTGAGTGGGTGGGTTGAGCTCCGGGGGGAGTGCTCCCCACCACCCCGCCGCGGGGGTAACCGCGGGGCCTAATGAGGATGTCGGAGAAGACAGTCCGAAGGGGATGGCGGCCGGACAGACCTTGTGGTGAAGCCGGGATGTGGGAAAAGGTAAGGCAGATCAGTGGCCCTTAGGGGGATAAAAATCGAAAGAAAAAAAAAAGTGGGATCATGTTGTTTTCATTTATTCAGAACAAATTACTAACTGTAGTTTTCCATGCATTTCAACAACATATAAATGGATGTTTGTTAGTGGTTTACATGCTGTTGGCATTCACTGATAACTGGGATCAATAGTTTTCTAAAGGCCAAGAAAGAATACTTGATAAATAAATAAAAAATAAATGTGATTCTGTTGCAACTTCCCCCATCAGTGATGCTTACCTTGACTGTTAAGCATCCAGGATTTTTGTGCTGTGAACATTTTGATCCTCAGCAGGGGAGGATGTAAGGGCAGACTAGCTGGGCCACGTGGTCCTTTTCTGCCATTTCTGCCACAGTAATCTGTGTAATCCTCCTGGTGATAGCCAGGGACTGTGGACTGTATCAGTGGAGGTCATGGAGTGAGTTTAGAGGAGTGCAACTTCTTCAGTGCCTCCTGCACCTGGACTGGTTGCTGTGTAAAAGCATGAAATAGTTTTCACTGCTGCCACCAATCAGCATGGCCAACACTTGCAGTGGAGAACTACCCAAACACTAGTGCTTGCATGCATAGGACATGGGATGAAACAAAAAGTAAGTTTCAAATGGACAGTGGTATTTAAAAAGGACATTTGGAAACTGCATTTGGGAGTGGTGGCTGCTGCAACTTTTTGCACCTATGACCCAGATCAGATTGCCAATCGAGATCATATTACAATGAACAACCAATCAAGCACCAGAGCATACTTTATTAATCTGCACTGGTTCCAGGCAACCAATCAGCTGTGAAGGAGCCGACGGGCAGGCCCTCCCCAGTGACTAACATTCAACCCTGTCAAATAGGGAGGCTGTCTGCTCATGTGTTGCTACACAGAACTTTCTCTGCTTGGAGAGTGCATTCTTGTCTGTCTAGGGAGGCAAACTTGCCATCTGTGAGTGCAAGTTAGCACTGGAGTGACACTGGTGAGAGGCAGAAGTGTGCTGTGCCAGCCGCTGAGAAGGAGTTGCTTAATGCAGAACTATAGCAATCTGACTGACCCCAAATTATCACCACAAGTTGTTGGCTTGCAAGGTAGCTGCCTTTGCAGTCACAACTGAGAGAGAAAGGGGCAGACTTTATTCCACCCAGGCCAGAGCAAACTCCACAAATGAGATCTAGAAGCCACCATGCTGGTGATCACCTCCTTATGATGGATGGCTTGCAGTAAGTGAGCTCACTCTAATCCGCCTGAGCACCCTGAGAGTGAGATCCCAGAGGGAGAGTTCAGTTGATTGTTGCAGCTGGAGGCAATGGCAGAAGTGGGCTGAGAAGTCAGAGGTGTAATCTGCTCCATTCAGATAGGAGCAACCACTGCCAAGTGTGACAGGATTGAATAGGACCCTGTCCCAGTTGTTATGGAGAGTTTGAATGCAGGGATCTGTTCTGTTCTTTCCTTTCCTGTCTCTTGTCTGTCTGGTTGTGCAACCAAAATTTCCTGTGAGACCTAGGATTTGATCACCCCAATAGTCTTGCAATTCTCTGCCTCTCACTGTCTCTGTCTTCCCTTGCTGTTTCTGTCTTTTACTCCCCTGCATATCTGCTGGTATAAAAATATATGCAAAACATTATGTGGAAATGTAACTGATATTGGGGTCCCTTTGTTTAGAAATTATATAGTGTTACTGTTGAAATGTATATAATTATAGTTTGAGATGATTGCAAAATGTTATTGGGAACTCAAGGGGTTAACATGAAATGCAATCTTTAAGACATTTTTCAGAAGCTGTGGAAAAGCTGGGACATTGTGTTCTAGCTGCACCTGCCTGATACTCACGAGAATATTTTAGAAAAAAACGGGATGCTTGTTAAGAATGGGGGTTGCAAAGATTTATGAGAGAGAGAGAGAGAGAGAGAGAGAGACACTATTTTGGGAGACACAGAGATTGAAGCAAAACTCAGATGGATCTTCTCTGTTTATTCTGCCTTTGTAAATAGTTATTCTGAACAATTTTATTTATTTTTTTTCCAATTGTTTAACCAGGTGAGAAATTTTAAGTTGCTTGTGTTTTGTTGTTTTTATTTTTAATTTTATTGTTATTCATAATAAAACTCTTGTTGTGAATTTTACAACTGCTCCTGTTTTTTTGTATGCTTCCTGACCAGTACCTCGACGACAGATGGTGTCACCCTAAGTGGGATTACCCCATGCATACTCTAAGCCAGGAGTTTTGTGTGTGGGTACTGGACCTAGTACCAGGGAAGCACAGAGAAAGGTATGGATTCTGCAGTTGCAAGTCCAGGAGTGGTTACCAGGAGAATGGCAGCCAAACTAGCAGAGACAGAAGTCTAAGCTGAGATTGCACAGCCAGCACAAGTTATGGAAAAAGAACAGGCCATAACAGAACCTGAAAGCCTGATGGACTTTTTCAAATGATGGGCTATACAACAAAAAGAGACACAGAAACAGAGGACAGAAGAGAAGCAGCAGATGAGAGAAGAGATGCAGAGAGAGGAACAGCGATGGCTGGATGCCTTGCAAGCTATCAAAGGCAGAGGATCTGGCACAGATCCAGACAAGCAACAAAACACAAGCAACTTAAAAGCCATTAAACTTACAAAGTCGTATCCCTTGGATGATATAGAGGCATGCCTGACAACTTTTGAAAGGGTTGCCGTAGCCTGCCAGTGGCCAAAGCTGCAATGGGCAATCAGACTGGCACCTTACCTGACAGGTAAAGCCCAACTTGCCTACAGCAATACGGACACTGCACAGTCAGAAAACTATGACCTGATGAAAAGCAAAATCCTGAAAAGGTATGACATCTCAGGAAGGACCTACAGGCAGAGATTTCCATTTCTGAAGTACAACTCAGTCGACAATCCTCGAGAAGCTTTCACCCAACTCCAAGAACTCCTGATAAAATGTTTCCAACCAGAGAGCAAAACAGTCACACAGATCATCAACATATTTGGAATGGAGCAATTCATCAACATCCTGCCTACAGATGTGCAGCTTTGGGTAAAGGAACACGGACTAGACAGTGGGGAAAAGGCTGTTTCTTTGGCAGAGGACTACCAAATGGCCAGACAGATGCCACAGCAGTGAGGTAACAGCCAAGCACTGGCAAGACACTCTTTTTCCCATTTAAACTCCAAGTCTGATAAGAAGTCTGGTGGGGGTAACAAATCTGTGCCCAAAGACGTTATTTGCTATAACTGTAATAAGCCAGGTCATCTTGTAAGAAATTGCTGTAAGAAGAGTGACACTGGAGCAGATCTGTCCTTGGCAAATTAGGGCAAGTACTCAACAGATGTGAAGGTGGGGGATAAGACTGTAAAGGGACTCACTGATTCGGGAGGCAGACAGACCCTAGTGCATGTTGAAGTGCTGGGAAAACACTGTGCAAAAAGACCAGGTACTGGTGTCCTCTGTATCCACGGGGACACTCGATACTATCCCCCCACCCTAGGGACTCTGACCATTAAGGGTGTGTCACACCAATGAAAGTGGGGGTAGTACCTAAGTTACCTGTACCCGTGATTATTGGAAATGACTGTCCAGGATTTACAGGAGTTAATCTCAGAGGAACTGAACCCCGCAGTTTCAGCAGCAGTGGTAGCAAGAGCTCCAGGCAAAGAAAATCTCAAATGGTCGGGGCACTTTTCCTTTCAGTGACTTTGATTCGGACTTGTCTGAGCACAGCTCCAAGATTCAGAGATCCAGGAAAGAAAGACAATGCCAGAGGAAACTGTAGCAACAAATGACTGATGAATATGGGTGCTAACACATGAAAATGCTAAATCTAAACCGATCACTGATTGGGAGTGAAACCAAAACAGGGTGAACCAATGTATAAAAAATGTAATGGGTTACTGTACAGCATTTGGGTTATACCTCAGACACAGGAACAGACAGAACAACTGGTTATACCACAGAAGTACAGAACAGAGTTGTTATAGATAGCACATGGTAGTCCAATGGCTGGTCACTCAGGGAGGGGAAGGATCGCACCCTTGCCAGACTGTTGTATAGATTTTACTGGCCTGTAATTCATAAAGATGTTGCTACCTATTGTAATTCCTGTGCTGAGTGTCAGAAAGTAGCCCTAGTCACTAGAAAAGACAAGATGCCCCAGGTGCCCCTACCCTTGATAGATGTGCCTTTTGAGAGAAGTGCAATGGATGTGGTTGATCCTTTAGACAAAAGTAAAAAGGTAATAGATTTATCCTGGTAGTATGCTACTATGCTACTCGATACCCAAAAGCAGTTCCAGTGCATACTGTCACAGCTTCAAAAGTTGCAGCAGAGCTAGCCAAAAATTTCAGCAGGGTGGGCATACCTAAAGAAATTATTACTGATCAGGGTAGTAATTTTGGTGCTGTATTACTTAAGGAGCTGTACAGACTACTAGGTATCACTGCCATACGAACCTCCCCTATCACCCTCAGACAGCCAGTCTTGTTGAATGATTTAACCAAACCCTAAAATGCATGTTAAAAAGGTTTGTAAAAGGGGAAGGGAAAGATTGGGACCAATATTTGCCTTACCTACTTTTTGCTTACAAAGAAGTGCAACAGGCATCAACAGGGTTTTCATCATTTGAAATGCTGTATGGTAGGCAGCCAAGAGGGCCACTGGATGTGATAAAGGAAACGTGGGAAGATAACCCCTCTCAGAAACAATCTATTACATGTGTGCCCTGAGAAAGAAGCTGGCCAAATATGTTGAAATTACCCATAGTAATCAGGAAGAGGCCCAAAACCAGCAAAATCTATATTATGACCATGAAGTAAAAGAAAAAGATTTTGAGCCAGGTGAAAAGGTTTTGCTGCTGTTACCCAGAACAGAAAATAAACTGTTAATGAAGTGGCATGGGCCTTATAGAGTGCTTAGACGTACTGGCACCGTTAACTAGGAGATTGAGACCCCTGACAGGAAAAATCCTACTAAGATATACCATGCTAACCTCCTCAAGAAATGGATTGAAAAAAATGCCAAAAGCTGTTATGCTAATTTTACCAGAAACTGATAAAGAAAATACTGACGTAGCTTATGATAGACTGGAACAAACCGTAACTACTGATGCAGTAAAGGTGAATGTTTCCTTAACCTCAGAACAAACTGCAGAAATTCGTAATGTGCTAAGGACATTTAACAGTACTTTCACTACAGTTCCAAGCCAAGCAAAAGGGGTCGAGCACGTAATAGTGTCAAGGAGTGCTTGCCCTATTGAGCAAAAGACATACATGTTACCAGAGCGATTAACAGCTGACATGGTTAAGTAAATACATAAAATGAATGAACTGGGTATCACAGAAGAGTCGAGGAGTGCTCGCTCATCTCCACTGGTAATTGTAAACAAAAAAGAAGGGGGTGTTAGAATCTGCCTTGATTTTAAGAAACTTAATCAAGTGTCAGAATTTGACAGTTACCCTATGCCCAGAATAGATGATTTGGTGGACAGGCTCGGGAGTGCAAAGTACATCAGTACCCTCGATCTCACCAAGGGTTACTAGCAAATCCCTTTAGCTAAAGAATTCAGAGACAAAACTGCATTTGCCACTCCTGTTGGATTCTATCAGTTCACCACCATGCCGTTTAGTTTACATGGCGCACTCGCTACATTCCAGCAGTACATGGATGTAATTTTATCCCCTCACACTGGTTATTGTGCTGCATACCTGGATGATGTCATGGTGTACAGTCCAGATGGGAAAAGTCACCTGGAACACCTACGAGCACTTATCCAAGCTATCAAAAATGCAGGTCTGACTAGTAATCCTACCAAATGTGCACTGGGCATGCAGGAAACCAGATATCTGGGCTATGCGTTGGGAAATGGAGAAGTTAAGCTAGAAATTTCTAAAATAGAAGCTGTAGCTAACAGCCCTGTCCCTGAAACAAAGAAGCATCAGGTCATGTTTAGAGCTAGCTGGTTATTATCAGAGATTTGTTCCCAACTTTGCTGCGTTAGCTACTCCCCTCACAGAACTCACAAAAAAAAAAGTACCCAAATAATGTGAAATGGACGCCAGAGTGTGATGAAGCTTTTCAAGCCATTAAGGCTGCATTATGTTCAGCTCCTGTTTTAAAAAGCCCAGACTTTGAGAAACCATTTTTGTTACAAACAGATGCATCAGAGGCAGGTCTTCGTGCAGTCTGGAGTCAAAATATAGATGAGATGGAACATCCTATTCTGTACATAAGTAGGAAGCTGCATGAGAGGCGAGAGAAAAGGTACTCCACCATTGAAAAGGAATGTTTAGCAGCAAAGTGGGCCATGGAGTCCCTAAAGTTTTATTTGCTAGGAACTGACTTTGTACTTATAACAGATCACAATCCTCTCTGTTGGCTTAACCAAATGAAAGATAAAAATTCCAGAATCACAAGGTGGCACCTGGCACTACAGCCATTTAAATTTAAAGTGATGCACAAACCTTGGAAAGAGAATGTCAATGCTGATTTTCTGTCAAGATATGGAACATGAATTGAGGGTTCTGAAGGTTGAAAAACAAATGTACAAGTTTAAACTTTATGGTTTGCTGTACTGTTATAGAAAATAAATACTGCATGTGTGCTTAATTTTTGAAAGTCAGAAGCTAATGGAGAGAATTAACAAAGTTTTGGAAACCTGTTTGATAAAACAGGTTCCGCTTCTTAAGGAGGGGGTGTATGTGACAGGGTTGAATAGGACCCTGTCCCAGTTGTTATGGAGAGTTTGAATACAGGGATCTGTTCTTTCCTCTCCTGTCTCTTGTCTGTCTGGTTGCGCAACCAAATTTTCCTGTGAGACCTAGGATTTGATCACCCCGACAGTCTTGCAGTTCTCTGCCTCTCACTGTCTGTTTTCCCTTGTTGTTTCTGTCTTTTCCTCCCTTGCATATCTGCTGGTATAAAAATATATGCAAAATATTATGTGGAAATGTAACTGATATTGGGATCCCTTTGTTCAGAAATTATATAGTGTTACTGATGAAATGCACATAATTATAGTTTGAGATTACTGCAAAAAGCTATTGGGAACTCAATGGGTTAACCTGAAATGCAATTTCTAAGCCATTTTTTAAAAGCTATGGAAAAGGGGCCTCAGTTCTGGGACACTGATCTAGCTGCACCTGCCTGATATTTACAAGAACATTTTAGAAAAAAAACAGGATGCTTCTTAAGAAGGGGGTTGCTAAGACTTATAAGAGAGAGAGCTACAATGTTTTGTGAGACACAGACACTGAAGGAAAACTCAGATGGTTCTTCTCTGTTTATTCTGCCTTTGTAAATAGTTATTCTGAACTATTTTATTTTTTATTTTATTGTTATTCACAGTAAAACTCGTGTTGCAAATTTTACACTGCTCCTGGTTTTCCTATGCTTCTGGACCTGTGCCTCAATGACACCAAGGAGGACGGTGCCACTGCTACAGAGAACAAAGCAGACACCTGTCTAGACCAGAGCCACACTTGAATAAAGTCTCAGAAAATGGTATCTCAGTGCAGCATCTTTAGTTTTGTACAAAATTCACACGTAGAAACAATTCTAAAATCTGTCTCATGCTGGCAGCCCTCCCAGCTTCAGACGTGTTTTGCACTATATCAGCACTTTGTCATTGAATGCACCCTTTCAAATAGTACCGATGTTCTTAAAGGTACAGTGTGTATGTGTAACATAAAAAGAAAGACTGTTGAACATTGTGGATACCTACCTATCAATCACAAACAGTGGCACAATACTATACAAGTGACTATACCAGAAAAACCTTGCAGTTAAAAACAGTATTAGCATTTATAATCCTAACAATCCAAACTCATACTAAACAAAACTGAAAAGTTGAGATCTCAAACCTAAGTTTAATACATATACTACACTACCATACATGTCTCATTCCATTTCTACTTAACCAAGAAGAAATACTGTACTACAATATAGCGCTATTCTAACTCAAGTGCCGATTATTTGTATAAAATTTATAAGTATGCTGTCCCAACTGATAGCTTAAACATATGCCCAATTAATTTTCCTTTTGGTTGAATCCACTTCAAATGATTTACAAATAAGTTCTTCCTTTCTTCCTCCACATTGTCTTTTTTTCTAGTCTGAAGAAAACGTGAAAGTAATTTAATAAAAAGATAAGACATACACAGGCAATGACTGTAACAGACAAAATTCACAAAAAAAATGTGTTACTTTTATTCCTTCATTCAGACCTGGCCACCTTGTGGCACCGAAGATGAACATTTCTCTTTAATAGCAAATTGTTAAAAAGGCTAACTGATCTGAGTAAGTCTCTCAAGTAGAACCTCTCAAAATATGATACCAAAGTCAATGCTAAATAAAAAGTCGAAGTTTGAGTGAGACAGAACTAATTCCGTGTAGGGTTATATTTCTTTAACTGGAACAAAAGAAAAAAAAAGTCAAAATAGGAATCCTAGACAGCAACAAAGGAACAGTAAACCTAGATCCATTGTGAAAAATAATTCAAGACAATATTTTGGATTATAGAACTGAAGCGATTCTGATACAGAAAGCTCACACTTAGGGTCCTCTATTTTAAAAGAGAAGGAACTGTCTCCCTTACTGAAAAAAAAGGCAAGAACTTTGTAAGTATTTTGACTGGTGCAACAAGCAAGGATGTATGCTGGCACATGCAAGCTACATGCAAGCTTTTATTTAAAAATGATATGTCTCAGACAGCTAGTGTTGGAACCCACTCGGTGGGGGGGAGCAATCTTAGACCTGGTACTCTCAAACAGGGATGGAAAGAGGATCTCAGATCTAGAAGTGGGTAGCCATCTGGGAACAAGTGACCACCAAACAATGTGGTTCACGATAAACACAGCTGCACAGTCAACCATACAAAAGTGAGGGGACTGGACTTTAGAAGGGCTGACTTTGTCAAAATGGGAGAGTGCCTCAGAAAAGCACTAGCAAACAGGCAAGAAGAAGGGGTGGAGGAACAATGAGGAAACATCAAAACTGCCATCACAGAGGCAACAAGCCTTTGTGTGAAGCAAATAAACAAATAAAATAAACCACTATGGTTCTCAAAAGAGGTGGCGGGGAAGGTTAGGGAGAAAAAGATAGCATTCAGGAAGAATAAGGAAACACAGAAGGAGCAGGACATAGAACTGTACCAGTTAAAGGAGTAGAAGGTGGGGAAGGCAGTCAGAATAGCAAAGGCCCAAACCGAGGAAAAGATAGCCAACTCGGTTAGGAAGGGGAATAAAACCTATATTTAGATTAGGGAGCGAAGAAAGACCAAGGGAGGGATAGTGAGGCTTAATAAAGAGGAGGGTGGATGAGCAGAGAGTGACAGTGAAAAAGCAGAAATACTGAACGAATACTTCTACTTAGTATTCACAAAAGAAGAGGAGGGGGAGGTACCTAATCTAATCAATAAAAGCACTTTGGATGGGGGGTCAGTACCAGTCCATTCACAGAAGAAAGGGTTCTGAAAGAACGCCTAAAACTGAAGATGGACAAAGTAATGGAGCCTGACGGGATTCACCCCAGAATTCTGAAAGAACTAAGGGGGAAACTAGTGACACCACTGACTGCCCTTTTTAACAAATCATGGAAGGGTGGTATGGTACCTGAGGACTGGAAGAGGGCAGATGTGATTCCCCTTCACAAAAGTGGGAGCAAAGCAGAGGCAGGAAACTACAGACCTGTCAGACCTGTTAGTTTGACCTCAGTGGTAGGAAAAATGATGGAATCACTTCGGAAAGAAAAAAATGTTGAGTACCTAGAGGCCAGCAGGGCACAGGACCCAAGGCAGAATTGATTCACAGCGGGAAGGTCATGTCAGATGAATTTAATGGAATTCTCTGACTGAGTGACCAAAGTAGTAGACCAGGGAGGGGCTGTGGACATGGCCTACCTAGACTTTAGCAAGGCATTTGACACAGTCCCACACAAAAGATTAATAAACAAATTAGCCAGCCTGGGAGTGGGTCCCCAGGGTGGTAGCCTGGGTAAAAAACTTGCTGGACACAGAGGGTAATAATAAACAGAGTTCACTCCGAAGAAAGGGGGGATACTATTTGGGTACTGCAGGGTTCAGTACTGGGTCCGGTCCTTTTTAAGGTCTTTATAAGCAACATTGCAGAGGGACTACAAGGAAAAGTATGCCTCTTTGCAGACGACACGAAGATCTGCAACAGGACTCATATGCAAGGTGGGGTAGAAAGGATGAAAAGGGACTTGGCAAGGTTGGAGGAATGGACAAAAGTATGGCAGCTTACAGTCAGTGCAAAGAAGTGCAAAGTAATGCACCTGGGAAACCAAAACCCAGGGGAAGAGTACACAATTGGGGGAGGTATTAACAACAACAAAAATGGAAAGGGACCTGGGGTAGTCATATCAGATGACCTAAAGGTAAGCCAGCAATGTGAGAAGGTAGTAAGAATGGCTGGGGGGATACTGGGATTTATAGGGAGAGGCATCACCAGTGGAAAAGAGGAAGTTGTTATCCCTCTGTACAGACAGTTGGTGAGACCTCATCTGGAGTACTGCGTGCAGTTCTGGAAACCCCATCTGCACAAGGAGATAGACAAGATGGAGTTAGTCCAGAGGAGGGCAACTAAAATGGTGCAGGGTCTGCAACAGAAGCCATACGAAGAGAGACTGAAGGAGCTTAATATGTATACCCTTGAGGAAAGGGGGGGGGGGAAGACATGCCAGAAACTTTCAAGTACCTCAAGGGAATCAACAAAGTCCAAGAGAGTAGCATCTTTCAGAAAAAGAGTTGTGCAAAAACAAGGGGACACAATTTGAAGACAGAGGGGGAATGGCTCAGGGACAATGTGAGGAAGTAGTTTTTTACAGAGAGGGTGGTGAATGCATGGAATGGCCTTCCTGAGGACGTGGTGGGGTCAAAAACAGTGGGGGATTTCAAGAATTCATGGAACAGACATAAGGCAATTCTGGTGGGGGGTAGGAAGAAGTAGCTGTTGGTTAACTAGGATCTGCAGCTTGTCTAATAGGTAGGGAAATGGGCAGACTAGGTGGGTCAAGTGGCCCTTATCTGCCATCAAGTCTATATGTCTATGTAAGAATAATGACATTTGCATGAAAAGGTTGTGTAAAAAGAATTTCTTGCTTCATGCAAATATCATAAGATGCAAAAAAAAAAACCACCAAAAAACGTGGGGTTACTGTACTACAGTATTGGTTTAACATTCTGATGTGAGGCTAGAACCTACAACTTTCTAGCTCTAGAGGAGGGCATGCGACCTACTGAGCCACTGATACTGAGCTATTCAAATAGCTTGCAAAAAAGTAACAGATACGCAAGCAATGATCTTGATAAATTCTCACATATTTCTTGCATTTTGAAAAAGAAGTGTATTTTATTCTGCTCACAGGTTAGAGGGCAAAACTATGATCAAGAGGTTTAGATTCAAATACTCTGGGTGAATTAAAATGTTTTAAAGGAGGGAAAATGGAAAGTAAAACATTCCATCTCCTATATTCCCTGTTTTTTTAACTCACCTACCGCTGCCCAACTTCTCTGAGTGTCTACTGCTCATGACTCACTTGCCTGAACTTATTTTGTTAACCTACCCTAGACATGCCTTCTGCTTTTCCTACCTCTCTTGTCCTGGTTCCTTACTCCTTACTCACTAAGTGTTTATGCACTACCTGTAGCTATTAGGTGGAGATCTATAATACTTAACAAGCATCCCTTCTTTGTAAGTTGCATGCATACTTCACCATTAACAGCACTGGTGTACAAGTCAGTACCATTCAGAAGGATGCATCCTTTGACAATGTGCCAACATAGCATAGCATGTGCCAGGAGCTCAGAGGGCTGCCGGAGTGACACGGAATTTAATGCGGTTTCTCATTTGCCAACTCTGGAGGAAAATAAAGCTGCTGCACAAGATACAACCATTTTATGAGACTTTGCTCAAGTTTGGCTACAGCATCAAGAGGTGCCTGCTTTTTTCTTTGCATGTGTGAAACGTCACAGACAAGAGGAGCTGGTACATTCAGCTAGGACTGCAGAGCGAGAAAGGCAGCCGCTGCCGTACAGGCCCGAAGGGAACCATGAGTAACTGAACAGAACCCACAGTTCTGCAACATTCTGAATGGCCACAAGTTGAGCGGACTGGGCCATGTTGTCAGGATTACAGATTTGGGGGAAGGGGTGGCTAGCAATATTCTGTTATTTAGTTTAAGTGCACAAAAGCCATCCATGTGCAATGACTTAGCCCACTTAATTGCCCTGGGTCGAGACACCATACAACTTTTTTCAACTTAACATATTTGGGCAATGAATCCGTACAGGGGTTAATGACCAAGACCCCTCAAATGGAGTTGAGCTCATAAGAGGGATAGCATACTGACATCCATGATGACCTGGTGTCCACACTGCTTCTCATCATGTTTCAATATGAACAAACATAAATGTCCAATTAAGACAGTTTTTAAAGCTTTCCTGAAATACCTAGTAACAATTTTGTGACACATATTACTTGCATATAAACTTGGTAGTATAGCATGGTGCAGCACAACATGATGTCAACTACATGTTAACTTAATCCCCATTACTGAACACTTCTTCTGCCTATGGGTTTGCTTTCCAAAGGTACCTGCACTCCCTCATTTTCCAAAAATTTACCCTATTGAGAAGCTTGTTGTATGTCATGAAGCACAGTTAATAACGACAGAAAAAGACAGAGTCCATCTGGTTTGCCCATGGTTCCTTATTTAACTCCAGGACCTGGAGTGCAACCAGAGTGCTAACCCTTCCCCCTTTCACCCCGTTCCCCTCCATGTTACTGTCGCTCCAAGTAACCAGTGTGCCCTTCACTTTGTCCCAACTGTACCTGAAACCATTAATGGTTCTAGCACCCACCACCTCAGCTGACAGACTGTTCCACAGTTCCACCACCCTTTCTGTAAAATAATACTTCCTCATATCCCTCTGGAACCACACTCCTGTCAGTTTTTGCTTGTGCCCTCTTAACCTTGAACTGCTACTCATGCTAAATTCCCTGCAAAAAATAAAATCCTGTTTTCACGTACATGACCTCAGTAATAAATAATGGGGGAGAATAAATTGTGGACTGGCAGTAGAGGCTAAAGGTTAGAGATATGAGCTGTGAATGAGCCTGCTACAGTCAGCAGAGCTGGGTTTGAGTCCCACAACCTCCACTTGCATACTGTGTGACTCTCAGCAAAGTCACTTTACCCCCCTGTGCTCCCTGGTTGCCCCTGAAAACAGGCCTTGTGCCTAACAGGCCGTACCCAATTACCAAAGAATAAAAAAAATATATAGAACTAATCCAAAATATATGCTAAATTAACTCCAAATTTATATATATATTTTTTTCTATTTTTTCAGATTTTTACCCCATTTTCTCCCTGTTGTGCCCAGGACCCCAGCACTAGGTCATGCATGCGCCTGGAGGTGCACATGCACCCCTTAAGCTGACTCAGCCCGTTCCCTTCCTTCCCCTGGCAACTGCCGAGCTCCCCGTAGCCCTAACTGCCATCGTCCTCCACCAGGTGGCAGCCAACGGCCAGAGAAACTCCACATCCCCCTCCCCAGGAGAGGAGAGCTGCCTCGCAGCAACTCAGTCCCACTACTCACCCTCCCCCCCGCCAACGTAGGCTCGTCCCAGAACCTGGGTCAGTGGCGTGGCAAATATTTTTTTTAAAGTTCTTCTACTGGTGTCAGTTGCTCTTTAAACAATGTCTAAACAGCAACACAACTTCCATGCCAGTCATTTCCAGACAAAACAACAGCCAAAGTATTAAACTCCTGAGGAAAAGCTGGAGAAAGGGACCGGTCTATTGACTGTTACTGCTTTATTCAGATCCCTGTTTTGGTTTTAGGTTCTTGCTTCATGCTAAAAGACTGGTCAAAGATTCCACTAATTAACATTCTGACCTCCTGTATCATCATGATGCTCAGCCCGTTGTGATATAGCAGATCTGTTCTGGAGCCAGCTATGAGGACCCTGTACAACCACTGGCTATTTATATCCTATTAGGAAGCGAGTACAGCAGCCACAATGAGACAATAACCACAGGCTCATTGTTTGGCACAGAAGACGATGCAAATATAGCACGGGCTTGACTGTTGGCAGACCTGGAGGCAAAAAAAAGCACCAGGGGATATTGTGTTTCTCCCAAAAGATAAGAAAAACTAAAGCTACTACTTTGTTGTGGTGGTATTAAAAAGTTTTTTTTTTTTTTTTTGCTTGATTTGGTTAAATGATCAAGTGTTTTCTTATCCTCCCTTCAGGCTGCTTGTGGTTATATTTTCAACACAGTGATGTTTTACAAGCAACTTATTTTTGGCCTTATTCTCCAAGCCAACAATTTCTGGCCCCAAATATAGCACTAACAGTGGATTGCTCGATAGAGTTTAAAAAGACAATGAGATCAGTACAGTCAGACAAAGGGAAAGTACACTGTGTTCAGGACACTTTCCAAATACCATAGGAGTCTAGGTTTTAGACTCACACAAAGCCCTCCACCCAATGTTGACTCTCGATTCTATGTAAATTCTCATGCTGCAATCTGGAATTGTATGGTCTAGTCTAATGATTAGAACACTGGTTATGGAAACAGTATAACACAGTGCCAAATCCCACCACAGTCATTGTCTTGCTATGTTTCTCACTGCATGACCATAAGTAAGATGACAGTCCTATGTATCAATCCATTCAGCTGCAACATTAGGTTGACGAAAGACTGAACTATAAATGACATGCTGTATCTTAGTTGGGTTATCCTAGGCAAGAAAAAAAACCCAGTAAAATAACTCTGTAAAGTGAGATCTCATAGTTCGACATGCATATTTGTGTTATTCTTCAGGAGGAGAGGTTCACATTTTTATTTCACGTGTTATTTACTCTGATTGCCCAGTGAGTATGTAGCTGTGACAGGATGCGAGTCAGCTATCCCTTATTCTACTGTTTACTGATGTAACCACTAGACCGGACTGGTTCACCTGTCAACAGTACCAAATCTATGCTAGATTGGTATCCTACTTACATCCAGAAAAAAGTGCAAATGGAGTTTAAAACATAAGCTAATTGGTGACAGTGTACTGCAGCCCAGTAGCTGGAGTATAGAAGTGTAATGCCAGCAGATTCCAAGTTCAGATCCTACGGTTCAAAAAGGGGGAGAGTCGTGAGTTAGTGGTGCAGGGTCGGTGCATGTAGTGAGGGCAGCTGGCCCCACTAACACTAAACAAAGTCCAAAGCTACCTGCACTCAAGAATGAATACTCTGCAACTCCAAAGTGCTGGACAGGAATACTTTAATGAAATGTTCACAGTTCCTTTGCAAAAACTTCACCAGGATTTAAACACAGTAATAGCGCTAAGCTATTGCACTGAGAGCTAGAGCGCCTGCCCACTGTTCAGACTCTTCGCCACAGAGCTTCATCGGGAACTAGGGAGAGACTACTTCCTTTTATCTCATAAAATTAGTGATGTCAGCCAGCCCAGTGGCACTGAGGGTTGAGGTGCTGATGCCACACCTCGCGCCACTCTGGCGACCCGGGTTCATGAATGGACCTGGGCCACTGGGGGTCAGCAGGGGGAGAGGACTGAGCATTCAGAGGACTTCTCTCCTCTCCCTGGGGAAGGGGACTAGTCGTCCCGCATGCTGACTGCCCTCTAGCAGTGGCTGGAGGGCAGTATGGGTCAGGAGGCTCAGAAGCTGACGTGCTTATGTCAGAGGGGAGGGACGAAGAAAATGGAAAAAGGCCGGGGCTCCATGGACCTGTGATGGCCCGACCGTTCTGCGAGTTGTCCCCTGCCACCAGATTTGCCATACTGGTGGCGGAGACACAGTGCCCTCCACCTGGCCCTGCCGCAGAGGGGAATCCATGGGGGACACTCAGGGGCAGGCGAGCTGGGGTTGGGCCAGAGATGTACCCTTCTCGAGGGAGGTGGTCATAGCCTGCACTTGAAGGCACTACAAAGACTAAAAATAAAAATTAGTGATGTCAGCAGTGATTGAACAGATTTCATATTGAAAAATATACAAAACACATTATGAGAATAACCATCACAACCATAACTGCTCTTAAAAATTCTATCCCCTACAGTCAGTTCTTGAGGCAAGAGAGGAATTGTAGTACACTAGACTAAAATCAGGTTGAGGAATTAGAAACTAGATTCAGGGCGAGGGGATACAATGCTAAACTTGTATCAGACTCTGGTGGTAGGTCACTGGCACATGACAGAAAAAAAAACTACTGACAGGGAAAAAAACATCTTGGAAGTCATTATTGCCTATGTAAACTAGCTTAATAACTGGTCAGGGAAAACAAGGAATGCTACTCTCAGAAACTGGCTTATCTTTAATGGGTGACATGACCATGGCCAAAGTAATAGGTAGCAAACTGTGACTGACTTTCAGTAAAGGTGCCTGCCCCTGGGACAAGTCAGTGCACAGCGTATTTGCATCAGACACTGAGTTCCAGAATACCACATAGCTCCCTGAAAGACCAAGTGGTTTGTGAGTGCTATAGATACAATGTGTGCAAATATCCTTACCCGTGGCAAGGAATTCTGTGATCCAAAATCTGGCATTAAAGCACCGATTAGGGAGGTGATCACTTGTGATACCACATTTGTGGTGCATGCTTTATGGTGCTTATGCCACCTGCTTTATGTGGGGATAATGGTCCACAATCTGAAAACTAGGATACGGGAATATGTGAGATCCATTGCTGACAAAAAACTGGACACCCACTTTGGCAATCCCTTTTACATTGCATATAACTCGGACCTCAGTGATTTGAAGATCATAGGTCTTGAACGTGTACAAATACCCAAAAGGAGTGGCGACAGACTCCACATAAAATTTAAAAGCTACATTTATTTATACATATAAAAGCACACAGATATCACCACAGCCCCTTCAAAAAGCACCAAGTCGGGTATGAAACATTAGTGGACTATACTGGATCTGGGGGCTGCAGTAAAATCTGCGTGCTTTTATATGTATAAATAAATGTTGCTTTTTAATTTTGCACAGAGCCTGGTGCTGTATTTTTTGCTTGCTTGCATGAGTTGAGATGTCCAAGGCAGGAGCACTGTGAGGAGCTGCCCTGTTGTGTTTCTGGTTTTTAATCATAGAAAACTCTTCTGAGGTTGCCGCCATCCTCCCTTCGGCCTCTTTACTTTAAAACTGTCAACAAATGGCTCCTATGGCATCTACATCTCGGAACATCTTTGGGTGGGTGGGGGGGACAGTCATGCATGTGACTAGTTAAGGTTGCTGAAAGCTGGATTAGTTTGTGGCTGTCGTACTGGGGCCGTGAGTGATGACATCTCTGTGGATATGTTTTTAGTTGTGTCAGCAGCAGTGGGGAGGGGTTAGGATAGCTGGGCTGAGTTATGGGCTATAATACTGGAGCAGTGCTTGCTAACAGCTGGTAGAGTTTACAGCTGTAACACCTTATAAGCTCTGCCTCTGGGGCAACACCCACTGCCAGTGGCCAAGCCCTGGCCCCAGGCAGCACATGTACCACTGTCCAGGCTGTTTCCTGGGCACACATTACTAATGGGCAGGAAAAAACCTACTACCACTAGCCATTGTCTCCCACTAAGGCAGGAACCACTGCCACTGTCCAGGCTCTACCCAAAGGTATGGACCCAGTGACACTAGCCAGTCTCTGTCATAAGGGCAGCATGCATAGCCACATTTCAGGCTCTGTCTCTGGAGCAGCACTCACTGCTACTGGGTAGGCTCTGCCTCACTTAAGGAGACTGCAGGGATGAGGAGGAGCTTTGTCTACTGCCTTGACTGCACTGCCACCTATTAATGAGTGTTGCATGCACCGGGCGCTAGCCGACTGGAAGGAGCTTGGTGGGCTGCCTCTGAGGTGACGTTCGGTATCATGGTATATATTCATCATGCCTTAATTCTTCCCAACTCTGTGGTTTATAGTGCTTAGTATTCTTTGGAGTATGTGACCAAGTGACCCATGCCAAGTCAGCTTGTACTTCTTGTAACTGAAGTATTCCAATTAACCTAAAAAAGCAAATGAGGACTGTGTAGTCCAGCTACTCCAGGAACCCTGCTGCACTGCACTGCTTTTATACATTATGCCAGTGTCACTCAAGAGCAGGAAAGAGGCAAAACATTTCCAAAACAAGGCTGTTTACTTCCTAATAGTTGCCTGGTTATCTGCAATCCTGAGTGCACTGCTTATTTGTTTAGAGACTGGGTTTCAAGGCCCAAGTTCTGTCATCAGTTAAAGGGCTCATTTCCTTGACAGTTACAAACTCTGCTTTGTTCTACTTCAAAGGGACCAAACTTCAAGATAATGAGACCCTATGAGAGGAGGCATTTCACTTAGAACTCTAGGAAAGGGTATCATGTTATGGATTACCTACTGTAGGTGAGTGCCAAATAGGACTGAGTTCAACAGTGGAGGTCTTCAACACATGGGAACCACCCCACCCCTTCGGTGCTATAATCAACCAAATGCAGACTCCAAATAATCAAAAGAAGCTCTAGCTGCAGTACAGGTTTTCTACTTCTCACAGCACAGCACAAACATGATGCAAACTCTAGTTCATACATCAATTATGTAATTTTCATAAATATAAAATACACAGCATTTTTTTTGTATTATCTCTTTTCTCTCCTCGTGCCTCGCGACCCACCACTCCTTCAGGCTGCCTAGGTCCCATCCGCTCTGCCTGTCCCTTCCTGAGCCATCCAACCTCAAATTGCAGTCATCCCTGGGGTAACCTGGATGTAACCCTTCGCCAGGCAGGTCTCCCTCCTCTGAGGGGGAAGGCACCGGGGGTGTACACAGCACACATACTTGGCCCCAGGATGCTGCTGAGGAGAAGGGTCTCCTTCAGGGCATTTACGGCAGCGGTGGACCGGCAGCCATCACCCGGTTGGTCGCGAAGGATTTTCCGCTTTTCTACTGTTCCCTCCTATGCGCGTCTGCAGAGCTTCTGATCTCCACCAGAGGCTGCTGCAGTGTGAAACTGATCCACTACCCACCCCAGGAGAGGAGAGCAGTCCTACGGATTCTCAATTCTCTCCTTCCCCTGCCAGCACCCAGCGTCCCAAGTCCGTTCCCAAACCCAGGTCACCAGCGTGGTTTGAGGTAAGGTGCCAGTGCCTCAACCCTCTAAGCCACCAGGCCATGCAGCATTTTTTAGTCTGCCCCATGCCCACTCACTACCCCTGTCCTTTGGGTCCCTCAAGTGCCCTTCTCTGCCTGCCAGACTCAACCTCAGCTACCGTCACGCACTTCCACGCTCCACAACATCCTCTGCCACATCCTCACTTTCCAGCTTAACATTGCCAAGAGTCTTCCCTGTTGTCACCAGCAGGAAGCACCCTTGGAATGTCAGGGTTGATGTTCAGGGGGCAGGGATGGCAGGCAGAGCAGCCGGGTAGCACTGGGGGGCACAGGGGGCTGCCACCCAGCACACCAGAGGTAGTCCCTTTCCGTATTCTCCCTTCCCTCAGCCTACTTCCCAGAGCATGGCCGCTCACCAGGATAACTTGAGGGGTATGCATGACAGTGTGCTGTCACCTATGCCATCAAGTGCATCCCCCCTTTGCCACTACTACAGCTGAGCAGTGCATGTCATTCTTTCCCTCAGGGGGATGAGAGTGTCCACAACACATGCTCCCCACTGCTCCTTACTCCAGTTCTTGTAGGTGTAGGGCATGAATCGGGCTGTCAATGTGCCAAACATGCATCTCACTGATCGGCACCATGGAGCTGGCTGATGAACAGTGTTCTTACTGTTACCTTGTACCACTCATCACAGCCCAACTTACATGGATTTCCTTAAGCAATTGGTGCAATGAGACTTATGCTAAACTCAGTAAGTCTTTTCCTTGTAACAAAAACACTTTTTTTTCTAAATAGGTGTATTTGCCTTGCAAGTGGGCAGGCAGCTTCTCAGCCCTGTCACTGCTGCCCCTACTCCTTGGCCCCCATATCTCTAAGTATACCCACCCTAAATTCTCAATTGATCCCCCCCCCCCTTCCTGTGGCGGTTCCAGGTCGGGGACAGCTATCTCCCAAAGAGAACCATCCAGATTGGCAGGCAGCCCAGTGATGGTGCGGGCAGGGAGCAAGCAGGCAGGACTTCACAAAGCCTGCTCTACTTGCATCTTTTTCCACACCACCCACCTCCCCTGACACTGGGCACAGCCCCTTGATGAGTTGATCAAAACCCAACACCCCTGTAGAAGAGAGCAACCTGGGCCACTGCAAGGTTCACTACAGCAGTGGAACCCAACATCCTCCCTCCCCGGGCTGGGAGCACTGCCGAGTGACAGCACCTTCCCAGACCTGGGCTGCCCAGCCATCTTCCTGAGCACACTTTTGAACTTGGGTCACCAGCATGGGAAAGCACAGCACTAACTGCTGGGTCATCAGGCAGCCTTGGCATAAATATTGCGACATGAATGATTTCACAGAATTCATTGTGGGTCATACCTGGTAAGCCAAGAACAGAAATTGCTTTCATTCCCCCCCAACAGCAAAATGTAGGTGTGACATCCCGCAGAGA
Source organism: Neoceratodus forsteri (assembly GCA_016271365.2). NCBI lineage: Eukaryota > Metazoa > Chordata > Ceratodontiformes > Ceratodontidae > Neoceratodus > Neoceratodus forsteri. The sequence continues at coordinate 1,701,356,514 of CM057455.1, forward strand.
AGGTAAAGGTCCCTGTGGCAGACCAGTAAATGTCATAATTCTCACATGTGAAGACTGACAGTAGAACTCATGAATACTGAAGTTAAAAGTGGTTATTTAATTATTTCTGAAAGAGTTTCACCAGAAAAGCATGTGGAGATGCAAGCAGCTCATTCTTTGCATTTGGAGACTTTCTTTACTGTGGTGGTTTAATTTATGATCACTGTGCCTGCATTTGTTACTTGTCAGGTGTGACAGAAAACGGGGAATAAATTGCCCAGATCACATGTTGGTGAAACAAATAAAAATAAATGAACATATGTCTGACTCTAAGATACCACAGATCTCTGTTCATCACAAAATAAAGCAAGTTTACTTAACAAATAGACAAAAGCCATACCTGTACAATCTCCAGCATTTCCGACTTGCTGATGTACCCATTGCCATCCAGATCATACATACTGAATGCCCACTTCAGTTTCTGCTCCAGCTTGCCCCGCGATGTCACGCTCAGTGCAATGATAAATTCTCTGAAATCTATCGTCCCATCCCCATTGGCGTCAAAGGTACGAAAAACATGCTCGGCAAACTTAGAAGCGTTCCCCGTAAGGAAAAAAGTTCCCATAAATTTTCTTGAACTCTTCCATTGATAAATGTCCACTAGGGCAATCCCTAAGGAAGCCTTTGTACCACTCCTGGATTTCATGTTCTGTAAAGTCTGTGCTCTCTAGCAAGTCCTGCATGACCTCCGGACGGAGTTTGCTATTCTGCTTCCCCATCTTGATGCCAAGGTTTAAGCTGCAGAGAAGAAGAGAAACACAAAGGGTTTTATATGTTATAAAAGAGTGGACCATGAAACTCAGGTTTGCTCAGCACAATTCTGTTACAAACACTGTCTACCTATTTATTTCTCAGCTGAGATAGGCACAAAGATACAAATTTCAAACAAATCGCTATTGTTAGCCTGTCACTGAACCTTACTTGCTGACCATGGGCTGTAGTTGCTCTGGCAGAATATCAGAACTATTTCTGTAGACACATTCTGATTTCCACAGCCAGTTTCAGCATGACTTACAAGTAAGGAAACTACTGCACAATATGCACAGCAGCCTAGAGATAAGAATCTGACATTCACACTGAAGCTTTGGTAAACAAGAAATCAAAAAGGGTGTATCAGTGTAGGGGCTGAGAACAGCAAATGCAGCTGACTCTGTGCAGACAATTTCATTCAGAGACTGAGACTAGCTGTGTGCTAAAAATACACTGTTAGCATGATACTGTCCCACTTTTGAAAGTATTTTTTTTCCCCAATTAGGTCACCCTCTTCTTAAACAAGCTGCAAAGCTTGGGTCAGCTGTTTTTTTATTTTATTTTCATCAGACCCCGGTTAGCCTTCTGCCGAGCCCACCTGTCCATTCCAGATCTTACTAAATTACGGAACTACGTTACAGCTGTTCTTTTCCCTCTCATGCACATTCTCATTTTTTGCCTTTCCTGCCAGTCACCTTATATCAGGGTTATAGGCCACCTCCTAACCATGACAACCCTTACCTGGGCTGCTGTCCTCTATGGACCCCCCAAGTCAAGGGGCCTCTATGTGGCATCCTCCTAACTGAACAAACAGAATCTGGCACAGCCCTGACAAGGTGCAGGACCCACAACTGCCAGGGCCATTTTTCTATGGCTGCCAATATTTTCCCTCCTGTTCCACAACAGCCTCCCTCAAGGTCACCAACAGCTGGGTCTCCAAATAGGGTTCTTCATATAATTTGCGGAGTACTTAGAATACAACACGATAATTACAAATTTCTACTAAAATGCATAAAACAGATAAAACTTTATCCATTTTGATCCCAATCTAATAGCACATTGCCTATACTGACAATATACTATGGGATTACCCAACACACACACACACACACACACACACACTAAAAATCACTCCAGTTCTCCCTCAAAAACAGGTACTGGCCCAAACTACCAGACCCCCTCCCCCCCATCCATGACCTAGATCTGAACATGCATGCCTCCATGCTTGACAGTCTGAAGACTTTAGCTGCCCCCCATTACTGCCTGGCCTGACAGACAGCAATGCCAGCCAGGTGCTATGCAGTAATGCTGCAGTGTATCACAAAATGCTGCAGGGAATAATGCAAGTCAATAGTAATTAAGGCCTTTTGTCATGCAGTATTTTGTGACATATCACTTTCTGCAAGTTACTGCGCTGCTTCATGGCTGGCTCTGCTGTAGACAGTGGCAGATTAAGCATTACTAGAGAGCCTGCAGCAGCAGGATCCTTCTTTGACATTTTCATGGCACAGAACCTATCCAACAGAAAATAACATATGTCCGACGTAGCAAAAACTAATATTATCATGGTCCACTACGAAGTGCTACAACATTCACTACAAGATGATCGATGCAGAAGTTTTCTGCCTGCTTGCTGGCAGCCCAATCCTTTCTACTTAAACAGTTCATTTTTGCCACAGAACCCTTTTTAAAATCCTGGATCTGACACTGGCTCTAGAGGTCTTTAATAAGAGCTGGCACCTTTGGCCGTGTGGTAGGCAGGACCCGGGGTTCTCTCTGGCACTTGTGTTCTGTGCATCACTAAGGATGGACATCATAGGGGCTGGAGCTCAGAGTCTTTATTTCTTGGCCCCGAATAAAAGATTACAAGTTCCTAAAACTGCCTCCAGACTATTTTATTGTTTTTCTAATGGGTGGGAGGGGTGGGGACTCAAGTCCCTAATCTTTTCATACCCTAGAAATACCCTTGGTTCTGTGACACATTTGTTTTGCTTCTGCAGCAAGAATTTGTTACTTCTTGGGCAGTTTTCTGTCCAGCCACTAACTAAGTGATGTCACTGACAGCATCATATATCGAGCATGGGGAAGAGGTTTCAGGACAGATTAAGAAGGAAAATGAGCCTGCAATTGTATAAAACTAGTATTTCTAAATGAAAATCACCACAAAATGGGTATTTCTGCAGCACCACTTAAATTCTATGGCAAACCCGAGTTCTGCAACCATTTCTGCACACATGGAACCACAGAATTTTGAGGGCATTAGTACAGGTTACAGAATCAGCCAAGAGAAAGGGAAAGGGGAAATTGTTTAACCAGGAAAGGCAAACTAAGCCAGAGTTTGTTTCCAGGTGCGACCTGGGAGCACAAGGAAGTTAAGTGACTTGCTCAGGGTCACACAGTATGCAAATGTGAACCAATGGGATTCAAACCCAGGTCTCCAGATTTGCAGCTCACTGCTACGCTATACTGCCTCCTTAAGAGAAGCAGAGGGATTCAATCTGCTGAATGCAGTGAGTGTTCTTTTAGAATCAGGAGGACAAATTTGTTTTAAGATCCCGAAAATCTAGAAGCTCACCCGAACAGGCAAGGTTAGAGAAACTGGAGGTAAAGGAAGCAGTTAGGCTAGGTACCGGAGGGGGGTGGAATGGCGGTCAGGAGGAGATGCCACCACTGAAAACAAGGAGGGAGGAGCAGAAGGGGAGATTGTACTGGAGAAATTCTTGGGAAGAGGGGACAGAGGACTGGAGTATGGCATCACAGTTGGGGCTGAGGCTCAGCTTGACAAAAATAGCCACAATGCCTCCACACTTCCAACAATATTTCATGATTGTGATGTCCTCATCACTGATCCTAGCTGAAAATCCAGAACTCGGTGATTACTACAATGCCGGGTAGGCAGCACTTTTAAACTCTGAATGGGGATAGACATACAGCAGATGTCCCTTGCATTGGTATGTCTAGTTTCTTTTATTTTCTGTGGCAGTTTTGCAATTGGTTCATTCTACGGTTTACAAGACAGAAGAATGCTATTGTGCCCACTGCAACCATCGTCCCATTAATCGGTGGCAAAAGCGCTGCAAGTTACCCTAGTAAGGTTCATGTTATGGTTTACAACACAAAGGAAGGCTGCTGTGTTTATCATAGATTCATGTCAGATTTTGTTTTGCAGCTCTAATGTATTGCTTTTTCACACACATCTTTATTTCAGTCAGTTCTAGTGTGTTATATTTGGCGTGTGTGTGTGTGTTTGTATTGGGGGGGGGCAGTTTAAGATGGGTTTTCCATGCAGTGAGGTGCTTTAACAGCAATGTGTGAACTTGCAGTGTGGGAGAAGAACACTGCAACCTCCATTCCCCTCACTTTTTGAGCTGATGGAGAGCAGCTATGTCACACAGAGGTGAGGAATTCATTCTTCAAAAGGGTATAAGATGAACTTGGCACTGGGATTGGAGGAGACATCTCACTCCTGCTCCTTGCGGTCAAGATGTGGTGTTGGTAATGAGACTAGCAAAATGTATGTGTATGTGTATGTGTGTGTGTGTGTGGTGCGGTGTGTGGTTGGGTGGGAGGGAAGAGATCTCGTTACATAGTAATTTACGATCAGAATGAAGTCTGGGGTCATCATTTCTACCCTGTGCATCATAATCAGGGCTAAAATAAATATACTGTGCAAACACATACCAGTTTGTAAGGGTTTCCTTACTCACTCTACTACCCAGGGTACCTGTTAATTCCCTTGGTAAGCAGGAATTTCTCCAGGCTTACCTTAAAGGCCTGGACTGTCTTCAAGTTTACTGTCTGCGTTGGCTGGCAGTTCCACAGAATCACAATCCTCAGGGACAAAAAAGGCCTCCTAACGTCACACCTGTGTAAAGCTCCTGTAGGATGGAATGAACAACAACCAAAACCACTCCACTGAATCTAGTGTGCCTGGTGCAAATACTTAAGTAGAGACCGATCAAAAACCAGCACCACTCTGCTGTCAAATAAAATGGCTTTTATTAGAAAAAGAGCTAGTGTACTGCCTGGAATTATTCGTAACTTTAAGATGTAGTCAGCTATCACTTCTTATATCTGAAGTATATATCCTTTTCTCTTTGCTAATTAGAACATTTTCCACCTGGCAGTACTGGGGTGATGTGTAGAACTGTACTCTGTCTGGAGGCTAAAAAAGTCAGCTCTGTTCCTTCCACTGTATCAACACTGAGACCACACTGGCTATGACATCACTAGTAACCAAGGGGAACCATTTCTCGCTGCCAGATTATTCTCTTTCACATGAAGCAGCAGGGATTGGCTCTTCTTGGTCACTAATGATGTCACAATTTCCTGAATTTTGATTGGTAACTTGTGAAAGTCACTGCTCAGGGTGCAAGGGTTGTGGTGCCTCAATGTGTTTGGTCACATTTCTGTGGTCAATTTTTGTCTATGACCAAATGTAATTGTTAATTTGTATACCTTGCCTTGCTATACCATCGTATGTACTGTACTATGTTGATGCTCCTAATCTGAAACTGTATTACTTTGATGTAACAGTTTGTAACTTTGAAACCTCCCGGGTCGTGTCTGAAAATAGTCACAGCTCGTGGCTAGCACACCCATCTGGTTATCAAAAACTAACTAACTAAATAAATAACATTTCTGATGATGTAGTGAGAGAAACAGAACTGACTTCTTTTTTTTAGCCTACAGAGTGCTGCTCCACACAACAGCCCAGTACTGCCAAGTGGAAAATCTTCTAATTAGTGAACAGAAAAGAAAAAAATACTTCAGGTATAAGAAGTTGATAGCTGACTGCATCTGAAAATTAGTATTAATTCCAGATAGTACACTAGCTATTTAAAATAACAAACCGTCCCATCAGACCGGGTTGCTAACAGAAACCCCGACGAGTTTCACATTTAATGCTTAGGGGTAGAGGCCTCCATTACATTACACCACCACCAGGTGGTCGCAGATGTTTTGGTGGATCCTAGATTAGTTTTCTCCTTCACTAGTGAAGGGGATTTGTATCAAGAGAGTCAAAAATTGTTTGGTGTCTCCACCCAGACAAAGATTTAAGTAAGCCTGGTGACTGGTCAATACAACCTCCTGGGATGCTGTACTTTCCCACCTCCCCTCTAAAGTCACCCTTCCCACAGACCCCAAGCAGTGGCAGACAGGTCCCTCCAATGAGGAGGCACTGTTACTAGGCAGATTAAAGAGCAATTGCATTCAACAAATGCAGCTTTATTAGGAGATAAGACAGGAGGCAGAGGGTAGTGGTAAATGGAATCCAATCCAGGTAGAGGAGGGTACCACAGGGATCAGTCCTCGGGCCAGTGCTGTTTAATGTCTTCATTTGTGACATAGCGGAGGGGCTTGAGGGAAAAGGTCTGCCTGTTTGCAGATGACACCAAACTCTGCAACAGGGTGGATACTCTTGATGGGGTGGAGAGAATGAGGAGAAATCTGGGAAAGTTTGAGGAATGGTCTGAGGTGGGGTTCAACTCAAAGAAGTGTAAAATAATGCACCTGGGAAGAGCTACAGAAAGGGGAGGGAGGAGTTACTGACTATCACCAAGGAGGAAAGGGATCTGGGGGTTATCATTTCAGATGACCTAAAGATGTCTAAGCAGAGTACAAAGGCAGCAGGGAGGGCCAGTGGCATGCTGGGGTGCACAGGCAGATGTGACGCTAGTAGAAGGAGGGAGGTGGTGATACCACTGTACAAAATGCTGGTGAGGCCTCATCTGGAGTACTGTGTACAATTCTGGAGACCACACCTATGCAAGGATATCAACAGTGTGTAGGCAGTCCAGAGAAGGTAGAGGGCTTGCATCAGAAAACTTATGAGGAGAGGCTAAGGGACCTCAATAGTGTAGTCGCTGGAAGAGAGGAGGGCATGGAAGAAACATTTAAGTACCTTAAAGGCATAAACAAGGTACAAGGGGGTGACATCTTCCAGTATAGGAGAAGTACAAGAACGAGGGGGCATGATATGAAATTGGAGGGTGGCAGGTTAAGGGGAAATGTGGGAAAGTTATTCTTCACAGAAAGAGTGGTGGACGTGTGGAATAGTCCACCACAAGAGGTGGTGGGGGCAAGCACAGTGGAGGAATGTAAGCATGCATAGGACCAACATAGGGGAACCCTAGCAGCAGGAGGGAGTAGGCAAAGCTGTTGACTTAGTAGGGCCAGTGGCATCAAAGCAAGGGTGGGGCCTATGGGCAGACTAGATGGGGCTGACGGTCCTTATCTGCCATCAACGTCTATGTTTCTATGTACCCTAAAAGGGGAAAATGGTGTTAGCTGCAAGGTGCAAAAAAAAAAAAAAATTCCATTTTTCGGGTGCTCTACGCAGGCTTGGCCCTTAGCACTCTGTAAAATGATGGCTGGCTACTACATGCTTGAACGGCCATGGCCAAATAAATGATTTCCCAGGTTGCCGTTAATAAAGCCCTTCAAGGCACAGCCCTTGTACTATGCCTGCTGCCATACCACAAGGCACAGTATTGTGAGATGTTGACTACCTTTACTGGAGGACACTACCCTTTCTGGCTAGGTACAAGTATTTCCTCTTTAAACACTCTTGAGAGTTCCCTTTAACAGTTACTGGGTATCCAGATCTGAATTGGAGCAGGCCCACGCAACGGTGTAGCTTGTGGGTGGTGAGGCATTTTGTTTGGTTAGTTAGTTAGTCAGCTGGTTAGTTTTTCAAAACGTTTATCAGGAAAGATATACTGAGCTGGTAACAGTTAATTTCTAGATGTATCTGGGGGAAGTGGTAAGGGGAGAGCACAACAGTACAACTACAAAATTACAATTGCAAGAAATGCAATAATATGCAAGTAAGTGCAACAAACTGAGCAATTTCACAGGCAGTATAACTAATGCAATACTACATACAGGATGGGGGGAATGGATGAAAATTGGAAAGTGGCGAAGGGATGGCTGCACTATTGCAAGTGCAGGGTGAAGGGGAAGCAGGAGATGGAAGGCAGTGGACAAAAGCCCAGGGCTCAGTGTCAGTAGCAACTGTAGGAGTAAGCAGTGAGACTGCAGCAGAGAGATTTCAGAGACCAAAGCAGAGACAGATTTGGAGGTCCCAGAGTTTAGGGAAGCAGAAGGAGAAGGTAGGTTGATCAGTATTGAATTTCATTTGGGGAGAGCAAGAGAGCTAGAACCAGAGTTACAGAGATGAAGAGGCCATGGGGGAGGGGGTAAGGAGGGAAGCAATTCAAGAGGGGAGACAGCCAAGCCTAAATTTGGAGATAAAGGAAGCACAGTGGGCAAGGCGCCTGATATCAAGGAAAGGAAGAGGGAGGTATATAGTGAGCAGTGGTGAGTGTGACGGGAAGACTGTCCAGGGCAAATCAACAGAATGGCTAAGGTGGATTTGGGAGCAGCACTGTAAACAATGTCGCCACAGTACATTTACATTAGCAGTGTGTAGCTGCTCAGACAATCCCTAACTCAAAGGTGGTGCAGTTTCTCAAATGGCAGTTTACCTCAAACCTGAGGTATTTACCCAGTTCCTGGCCTGATGGCCAAACAGAAAAAAACAACGTCCCAGTTTAACACTTCACTTCCCTTGAAGAAGGGCGAGCCATGATCTTAACTCATGGTTCTTACCAGGTGGATCATTCCTCAAGCTGCAGGGGTACTGGATTTTAGTTTTCTCTGGTCTTCCACAATCAACTGAGCGGCCTCTCTCTTCTCTCACATCACTCACTTTGTTGTTTGCTTCGGTCTCCACTCAGGATGTTTGGCTGGCCTATGTCACTCTGACCACCGTGAGTCCAGCACGACCCACAATTCAAGGCCTCTGCACTCTCAGGGCAGTTGCAGCTGGAAACCTGGTTATGGTGCCTGCTAGCAGACCCCACAGCAGCTCTCTCAGGCTTTCTTCCACACTGGCACCAACAGTGTCAACCTATGTGCTGGCTGGCACTCAATGCCCGTCTTTCCCACTTTTGTAAAATTTAACTTTACTCACAGATTGTCACACACACAGATCCACAGTCTGTCCTAGCTCTCTGGGACAGCAGCTCTTCCACACCGAGCTTTCCCACAAATCTACACACACTCAGCAAAGCCTCTCCTCTTCTTCCAGGGAAACCAGATTCCTATTGGTCTGGAGGGCTGTCAATTAGACCAGGCAGTCCTGCAGGTCTGATCCTTGATAGCTAAATGAACAAAAGGGATCAGCGGTCTGCTTTGATCCTGTCAGTGCCTGGTAAGTTACAGCTTTGTACTGTCTTGCATTTGCACTTTATAAATCTTTGCACTATTACAGCACTGTTGGCCTTTAATAAAGTAAGTGCACTGACCCTAATGTTTAGCGCCGGTGTCTTTTGTTCGTTTAGTTACAGTTTTTGTCCTGGCACATTCAGCCTATTTGGAGCGGACTCTTCTTCATGTTCTGATCTATGATAAGCAGACTGTGGAAAAGGCATCAGAATTAATAACGTAATCCTGTACCCCATGAGTCTCTGCTGCTCCCTTTCCCTATCTTCCAGGTTCAAGGGGTACAAGCATGGTGGTAGCCCCAAAGGATTTATTTAAATTGGGCTGCTGCTCTCCAAGCCTCCTGTCGAGCCCTCTTTTGGTCCTGGTGTGGGCTGCGCTAAGTCCGATGTCAGTCACAGCAGCAAGCAGGGGATTCAGGTCCTATTTTTGAGTGCCGCTTGCTCACTCTGTCGACAGTGACTGACCACTTCTGATGGGCGACGGGAGCTGAGGCTTTAGAGTGGCTCAGATGGCACCAGAGAAATTCAGCCTCTGTAGCTCTGCTCCGGTCCTCCTGTGCAGAGTTCTAGGCCCTAAGGCACAGAGCGGGTAGCAACCAATGACTGCAGTCCAGATAGGGCCAGGGGCTGAAGGTTAACTCTACACTTCTTGGAGTTTTCATGCCTCTGAGCATAAGGATGTGTTCCTGTATCCTGCTGCGGGATACCAGATTGAACATCTTTGTCTGACTGATCTTGTTGATTCCTGTGAGTGTGCAAAACACTAAGATCATGTTCCATCTCAGCCTGCTTTTATTCAGGATGAACATGACGAGGGTCTCCAGCCTCTCGTCATAGCTTCCCCATACAACTGATAGTTTTAGCGGCCCTGCCGTGCGCACCCTCTCAACTGTCTCAGTGTCCCATTTATACTGAGAAGACCAGAACTGCATCCAGTATGCTAAGTGGGATCTGACTAGGGCCGTCTAAAGTGACAGGATTACTTCTTTAGAAACAGAAATATAGAATTTGATGGCAGATAAGGACCACTTGGCCCACCCAGTCTGCCCATTTCCCTACCTACCTACTGGATAAGCTGCAGATCCTAGCTAACCAACAGCCTACTTCTTCCTACCCCACCCCCTAGAATTGCCTTATGACTGTCCCATGCATTCTTGAATTCCACCACTGTTTTTGACTCCACAACCTCCTCAGGAAGGCTGTTTCATGCATCCACAACCTTCTCCATGAAAAATACTTTCTCACATTACCTCTGAGCCGCTGCCCCCCCAGCTTCAAATTGTGCCCTCTTGTTCTTGCACACCTCTTTTTCTGAAAGATGCTACCCTCTTGGACTTTGTTGATTCCTTTGAGGTACTTGAAAGTTTGTCATGTCCCCCCTCTCCCTTCTCTCCTCCAGGCTATACATATTAAGCTCCTTAAGTCTCTTTTGATATGTCTTCCGGTGCAGACTATGCACCATTTTAGTTGCCCTCCTCAGGACTGCTTCCATCCTCTCTATGTCTTTGCGGAGACTGGGTCTCCAGAATTGCACGCAGTACTCTAGATGGGGTCTCACCAGCTGTCTGTACAGAGGGATAACAACTTCCTGTTTTCTACTGGTGATGCCTCTCACTATGCATCCCAGTATCCCCCAGCCCTCCTTACTGCCCTCTCACATTGCTTGCTCACTTTTAGGTCATCTGACATGACTACCCCCAGGTCCCTTTCCATTTTTGTCATTGTTAGTATCTCACCTCCCCCCAATGTGTACTCTTCCCCTGGGTATTTGTTTCCCAGGTGCATTACTTTGCACTTCTTAGCATTGATTCTAAGTTGCCATACATTTGACCATTCCTCCAGCCTTGCCAAGTCCCTTCTCATCCTTTCCACCCCACCTTGCGTATCAACTCTGTTGCAGATCTCTGTGTCGTCTGCAAAGAGACATATTTTTCCTTCCAGTCCCACTGCAATGTCGCTTATGAAGACATTAAAGAGGACCAGTCATAGTACTGAACCCTGCAGTACCCCACTAGTAACCCCCCCCCTTCTTCAGAGTGGACTCCATTTACTATTACCCTCTGTGTCCTGTTCTCCAGCCAATTCTTTATCCAGGCCGCCATCTTGGGACCCACTCCCAGGCTGGCCAACCTGTATATGAATCTTTTGTGTGGGACTGTGTCAAATGCCTTGCTAAAGTCTAGGTAGGCCATGTCCACAGCCCCTCCCTGATCTACTACTTTGGTCACCCAGTCAAAGAAATATATTAGCTTCATCTGACATGACCTTCTCACTGTGAATCTATGCTGCCTTGCGCCCTGTGCCCCTCTGGCCTCTAGGTACTCAACAATTCTTTCCTTCAGAAGTGATTCCATCATTTTCCCAATCACTGAGGTTAAACTAACAGTTCTGTAGTTTCCTGCTTCTGCCCTGCTCCCACATTTGAGAAGTGGAATAACATCTGCCCTCCTCCAGTCCTCAGGTACCACCCCATCCTCCCATGATTTGTTAAAGAGGGTAGTCATTGGTGTCACTGGTTCTACCCTTAGTTCTTATAGAATTCTGGGATGAATCCCATCAGGCCCCATTGCTTTGTCCACCTTCAGTTTTGAGAATTCTTTTAGAACCCTTTCTTCTGTAAATGGGCTGGTAGCAACCCCCATATCCAGCGTGTTTCTATTGCTTGGTTTAGGTAACTCCCCTCTTCATTTGTGAATACTGAGCAAAAATATTTGTTTAGTATGTCTGCCTTTTCACAGTCACCCCTCTGCCCCCCTTATTGAGCCTCACTATCCCTCCTTTGGTCTTCCATTTGCTCCCTGATGTACCAAATGGTTTTATCCCCTTCTTAACTGGTTGGCTATCTTTTCCTCGGTTTGGGCCTTTGCTGTTCTGACTGCCTTTCCTGCTTCCTTTTGCTTTAACTGATACAATTCTCTGTCATGCTCCTTCTGTGATTCCTTGTACTTCCTGAATGCTCTCTTTTTTCTCCCTAGCCTTCCCTGCCACCTCCTTGGAGAACCATCATTTTGTTTTGTTTATTTGCTTCACACAAAGGCTTGTTGCCTCCGTGATGGCAGTTTTGATTATTCCCCATTGTTCTTTCACCCCTCCTTCCTGCCCATTTGCTAGTGCATTCCTTAGGCACTCACCCATTTTGGCAAAGTCAGCCCTCCTTAAGTCCAGTACCTTTGCCTTTGTATGGCTTGACTCTACTGTTGTGGTTATCGTGAAGCATACTGTTCGATGGTCACTAGTTCCCAGATAGCTACCCACTTCTAAATCTGTGATCCTCTTGCCATCTCCATTTGAGAGTTCCAGGTCTAAGATTGCTCCCTTTCGAGTGGGTTCCGATACTAGTTGTCTAAGACATGCCCCCCTGTTGGGCATCTAGTATGACCCCACTCTTAGAAGTGACTGCTGCAAATGCACTCCAGATAACATCTGGCATATTCAGATCCCCATCAGCAATATCTCCCCTTTTTCTGCCATTCTAAGGATACTTTCTATCATTTCTTTGTCCATTTCCTCCCCCTGAGATGGGGGTCTGTATACAACCCCTGTGCAGATTGTGGTGCCATTGCCGGTCTCCAAATTGACCCATAGTGCTTCCTCTCCTCCCTGTTTACCCTTTTGTTCTGTTGCTTTGATTTCTTCCCTTATGTAGAGAGTTACTCCTCCTCCTCTTTTACCCACCCTGTCCCTCCTGTAGATAGTGTATCCTGGTATGTTTACGTCCCAATCATGGCTTTGGTCAATCCCTTTTAATGCCCCCAGCATTCTGCTGGCCCGCTTGACAGTGGCCGTGCACCAATTTTCTTGCTTCAGACCCTTGTTTATTATACATCCCATGTCTTTCTTCTCCTCCACTGCAGCAAGAGGGGCCCCACCATACACAGTGTGTAGGTCCTACCTCGGTTTTTCTTTACCAAGTGCAGCACCTTGCATTTGACTACATTAAATCAGAGGGTCCAGAAATCAGACCAACCATCCTGCTTGTTCAGGTCCTCCTGAAGTTTATCTCTTTCCTCAAGGGAGTTCACTGCCCACTACCCTGGCCAGCTTCATGCCATGCACAAACTTGCTGGAGACTGCAGACTGAAGAAGATGTGGATGACCTGTGGCCCCAGTGTCAATCCCTGAGGGATGCTATAATGCTGAGTACTCCTGTCCATCTCTAGTTGTGCCCATCAACTACCACCCTCTGCTTCCTTCCACCAAGCCAGTTCTATTTTTTCCAAGCTTCCCTTCTCGCCCCAGTCTCCATCTTCAAAACTGCACTCCTCCCCGCCCACACACACACACAGTGGGCCCCTTGGGGACTTAGAATCTACAAATACTGGGCCTGCAATTTAGAGGCACTTGGTTGCCATCATTAACGGCTGGGCCTCTGCTCCCTCTTTACTGTAAGGCAGCTCCACCAATACCAGTCCTACAGCTGTGAATGAAAATGACCACTGGATGCAAAAGCTGCTCATACTCAGCAGCTGGGGGTGCTGCAGTGGCAAACTAACCAACACTCCCTCCTAAGTTTAGGTGTGTCACCTCTGTGATGCACTTTAGACTGGGAACTGGGATCAGCTACCAATCCCAAGTATCCTCATTGGGCAGCAAGACCTGCCTGACTCAGCAAACACAAGGAAGGTGAGAAGTAGATCATGGTGTATGAAGTAGGTAAAACGAATGTAAATACTACAAGAAAAATACTGAGACAACAGCAATTATTAGATTAAAATAAGTTGGGGCACTGATTAATTCTCTTTTGTAGTCGGAACTCTACATTTTGAAAGATACACACATATTACGACACCACAGTAATCACTAAGTATCACTATTTCCAGTAAATCACTATTATCATGTGTGCATGTGTACACTTGTTGTGTTTTATGCCTTAGCTAGGTGCAATATGATTAATGTGATTAAGGGATTTCCTTTCAGTATGTCAAGAAAACTCCAGACACCCCTTGGTTTTACACCTTCAGGAGTGACAAACATCTTTTCTCCCCAAATCTACAACTCTTCCTATCCCTAGTTTCATGGTCTGCAAAATGTTCCCGTTTCAGATAATGCACATCAAGGTTTCAGCAGACTGCATACTGTATGTTGGCATCACTGTAGAATATCACAAGGTCGGCTGTGCACTGTACCACCCTGAAACTGCACCCAACACTGACCTAGCATATTAAAGCTGAGGTTGGTGCGAGGACCCGAGTGGTCATGGGCATTGTAAATACTTCATTAAGAGAAGACATCCTTGCTGTGGATCTGAAAAGAGAAGCGGCTAGGCCCTTATTCATGAAGCTGAACTTGGATGTTGATGTCCTGGGGAATTTCAAACCCCGGCCATCCTCCATCTGAAATTTTTTGCTCAAGTTGTAGTGAAGATGGCTATAGGGCAACTTGAGGATCATCTTGTACATAAGAATGTCCTAAAGCTATTAAACTCTAGTTTTCACCTTTGACACTGCCCCAAGATGGCAATGGTACTGTGAAGAAATCGAAGAAATATTTCCATTACGATTCTTCTCAATATCTGTTCAGCATTTGCAATGGAGGAGTACCATGTGTTGGTCGATGAACTGAAAGAAAATGGGTGTCTGGCCAGAATGGTGCTTCCATGGTTCTAGTCATTTCTTGCAGCCCAGGAGCAATTAGTTGCAATAGGATCTTTCCATCGGTGTCCGGTTTCCCTGGAAAACAGAATTCTTCAGAGTAGCGTGCTACCACTTGTGTTATTCGCATATATACTGGCACTAGGAAAGATCATTTGTCTAGTGTGGGCACTCACTGTTTATACAGATAATACCCAGCTGCACATGTCTTTTGCTGCTGATTGGAGTGATCTGGTGATGGCATTAAATTAGTGTCTGGCAGAGATTAAGAACTGAATGACCTCTGACTGGCTGGTACTGAACTTACACAGCCTGTGCTACTGGTAAGTTCAGAACACCAAATCTCAACACTGATGCCGTGCCTCCCCAAACAGTGTCTCGCTAGAGGCAGTTGAAAAAACTTCCAGTCTGGGAGTAGTTTTTGAGAAGCAGCTGTCACTTGAATCAACGTCTCCACTATGGCCAGCATACTCTAGATTACAAAAGGGTCTCCTGACTTAACCTGGAAAAAAGGGTGACAATGAACTACATTGTTTAATACACTGTATCTGAAGTGAATTAATAAACTATACAAATTGTTATTAAGCATGAAAACAATGCACCTGTCTTAACATCAGTTGGTTTCTAATAAGCCTCCAGCATTTCCATCACTCGCAGCCCATAGCACACAGAAATACTTGCCTGAATGTTAATGACTAAAATATAGGGCACAGTAGAAGCACAGGTTCTAAAACACTGCAGCCATCTTTGTGTCAGGTCAGCTAGGGTCTGGCCCAAGTAGCCACTCTCTCTCTTCATCCTGCCCCAAGGGTAGTCACACTATGGACTTTGAATCCTGGCCTCCCAATTTCTGAAGAGTAGAAAGCCATGCAAAGTGGGTGGGGCCATCTGCTGAGCAGTGGGCTCTTTACCCTCCTGCCAAGCTCCTGCTCCAACTAGTGATGTGGCAGCTACCCATGCGTCAGGAAAGGTGAAGTCTGAGGCCCCATCATGCAGGCCCCCCCCCCCCAGTCACACTTCCCCGGAGGGTAGCCAAACCATGGACTTCGTGTGCCTGTCCAGTCCTCCAACTGAGAGTCCACGATTTGGAGTGGGAGGGGCCACCTGAATGGTGGGCTTTTTAATCTCCCGCCCACTATCTTCATCCTGTCCAGGAAGGCAGCCACACCAAGAACGTTTTATGCCTCTAGTATCCTCCATTTGGGAGGCTGGGTTCTGGAGAAGGCCATCTGTCGCTTCTTATACTTCCCACCATAAAGTGGTCCCCACATAGTACCCCAGTGCGAAGACTCACAGCAGGAGTTGGTCAACTTGCAGATGTCGATTCTGAATGATCAGTCACTTCCAAGCCTAAAACTTTATCTAAGGCATTTATATTTGCCAATACCAAATCTATTACTGATGCCCCATTTGAGGAATAATATTTATATGCACCATCTGAGTTCCCATTTGTTCTACCATTTATGTACAGAAGGTCTAAATCTTGTATGGAGGTATTAAATAACTTCCCTACTTCATTTATTTTATTTTCTTTAGTATTTCTTTTATTTGTTAAATTACTGTTCCATAAACCAATTCTGTCACCTAAGAATGTGGATGGCTGATCTATATTTATATTACTATAATCAACTCTGTCATTCAGTTCACAGTTCACCTAACAATATATCTGAATCTTGATTTCTTTCCATTCCTAATGAAAGTGTCGTTACATACTGTATCTGACCAATATAGTTGTAAAGTCACTTAATGCAGATTTTGCAGGCAAGTAGACATTAACAAGTACTAACTTTATATACTAGGAGTTGTACTATGAATTTACTAGATGTACAGTAGGCCTCTGACCCAGCTGGCAAGGCTGGGAACTATTTACCTGAATCTTCGGGTGAGTATTTATCAAGTTTGGATTTGAAACTATTAAATGAATTCACATCAACCACGTGTCTAGGGAGGGATATCTCCAATTAAAATGTTGATTACCAACATCTTATTGTTATTATAATGTAAATGTCATACCTTAATATTCTCTTTAAATTTAACATTTAGCAATAGACCCACCTGTCCCCTTCCATATTTTGCTTTCCTTTGTGCTTTCTTATAAAATATCTGATGCCCTAAAACTCTAGGTGTATCATCTTGCCACCAGGTTTCCTGTAATAGTAGTATGTCAAAGGTCAATACAAATTCCATGCAGGATGTGTCTGCCATTTGTTAGCTAATCCATGCACTTTCCAAGAGATCAATTTCCAGCCAATATGAAGGGTAAATTGAATATTATTAAAGAAGTGTATGCTCTCTTGTCAATTCTCTTGGTTTGTTACTTAAGAAAAATATTTATTTTGTGACAGTAAATAAGAAGGAAGTGGGTCATTATCCTCCACTATTTGCCAATTAGTCCTTAATGGGGTCTGTAAACTATGACTAGGACCTCTGTCATTACACACGTTTTCCAAATTAACTAAATGGATTCCAAAAATGTCCAATTTCTCAGCCTTTTGTAATATTTTTTTCTGCTAATGTTTTGTCTCTAAAAAATAAATCTGCAGATTATCAAAATAATCTTGATAAATCTTTATCCAGGGAACCAAATCCCTGTCTAACAGGGTATGCAAAAGATCTTCCTCCTTTAGCAAACGGTCCTGGTTATTATACAGAGGATTAGGGATTATCCTATGAGAGCCAATTTCAAATACGAGTTCCAATACTTGTTCTGTATTTTTCCAAATTAAGGTTGCTGTATCAACATTTATATACTGTTCAGTGCAGCCACATTAATCTACTTAGCCTTTCATATTGTTCTACCCAGCTTTGTCCAATAGGTTATTTTTAGTCACTTTACTGTCTATCTGGCAGCTACTAGTCTGTTTTACTGCCTGCTTTGTTAATATTATTCTATCCAATCTCATTCCAATGTGGTTCATTTATTTGCATTACTCTAGTAGTTTCCTAAATATTATTCTACCTTGTTTCAATCAACTTTTTGCTTATTTTAGTCACATTGCTGTTATAACTGTCTTGCTTGCCTTGACTCATCCAATATTGCTTAATTTTAGCAGTTCTCCTTTTAATTTTTGCCCAAATCTGCTTTCACTATCCTGGCTCTGCTTCTGTCCCACTTACCTTTTTTCCATCTTCTCCTGCCTCTCTATCTCCTTCTTCCTCACATCCCCCCCCCCATCCCATCCTCCTCCTCCTCTTTTTTCCATTTCACCTCTCTGTATCCCATGTACGACCAACAGCATCCTCCTCCAGTTCCCTTGTCTCCAGCTCGAAACCCTCTGGTGGCTACTCCCACATATTCCCCTCTCCCACACGTCCTACCCTCACCTACATAAATTAGCAGGCAGATTATCACCCTGTTCTTCTTGTGGTCGGTGATGTTGAGGTTAACCCTAGGTCACCTCTGCTTCCCATCCCCGTATTCTTCCTTTAAATTATTTTTCTACTTTTCCCCTTCCCCAGGATACAACTAGAAACAAGCTGCTCTCTTCTCAGTATGTTTTTTTTATACTGACAAAACTCTTACTAAATGTATAAACTAATTAAAAAAAAACACATTGGGCAGTTGGAAGAGCTGGCTTAGGCAGTGGTTCAACACTTCTTGCTTTAAATATTGTCAAGGGTACAGTGAGCAGTGATTTAACACACCTTTCTTATAAATACTGTCAAAGGTGCAGCTCAGTTTTTGTGCTTTTTACGTTCGCTTGCGCAAGGAACGTTTTGGGAGAGTAGCACACTTGAAGGTGTGCCTCTCCCACCCAATGCACTGCTCCCTTGAGCAGGCGTGGCGGTCCTGAACCAATGGGTGCAGGAGCTCAGTATGACAGCAGTGTTCCTCTGCTTCAAAGCAAAACACGCTGCCATACTAGCGCCGCCCCTTGCGTCACCGCACGCTACCTCCCCCAAAGCTTTGGTGCCATGCTGGGCCCACCCCAGTGTGGCAAATGTTGTTGTGGCCGGGGTGCCGATCCCCGTCAGGCTCCGCTCCAAGCTGCCCTGCTGCCATGCTGGAGCCCACCCCAGTGTGGCAAACCATCATTTACTTTGCGGCGGGGGTGCCGTCCCGGTCGTCTCGCCCCACCCGGCGTGGTTCCGGCCGGGGGTGCCCAATCCCTGTCGGCTCCTCGGCCCCTAGCCATCTTCTGCACGCTGGGGCCCACCCCAGCATGGCAAGGTCCCATGTCATCTTTTTTTAACCTGGAAAACAAAAGCGGTACCATGACGCGTCTCCAGCCCCCACACAGCCACCCACCACTGCGCCCAGCCTCCCTACACCCCCTCACCCCATACTTACCTCCGGACTCCAGCGCGGCGATCTTCGGTGGACGGGAACACGTCTGCACTCTTCAAAGCCGACCGCGAACTGAGGAAATGCCGGTAAGCTGTATAATGGGCTACATGGGGGTTTCAACTATGCATATCTCGGTCATTTTGGAATTTTGCACCAAATTTTTCAACATGGGGTTTTAGGACCCCTTCTCATGAGTGATGTCACTGTCATGGCGTTATTCGGGCCCAAAGGGTGATTTACGCAGGCACTGCGCGATCACTCGCCGAAATCACCCTTCAGCCTTGAATAACGCCATGACAGTGACATCATTCATGAGAAGGGTCCAAAACCCATGTTGAAAATTTGTCAAAAATGACTGTTCTATGAGCATGCGTTGCGCGGTTCCTCATGCGCGTACGTTTGCAAATTTTCAATATTTGCACTCCAGATTTTCAACATTGCCATTTTACCACACCTCCTCATGAGCAGTACAGCTGTCATTTTTCACATCCTGCCCAAAATGTGTTTCTGCCCATGTAGCGCACAATGGCGCAGTCGGTGTGCGAACTCAATGTATGGGACACTTTAAGAAAATCACAGTGACACTGATCATGAGAAGAGGTCTTAAAATGGCTCTGCTAAAAATTTGGTGAAAAAATTCCTAAAAATGACTGTTTTATGACTCTGCGTTGTGCAGTTCCTACGCACGTTCGTAAGTTTGCAAATTTTCAATATTTTCACTCCAGATTTTCAATGTTGCCATTTTACCACACCTCCTTATGAGCAGTACAGCTGTCATTTTTCACATCCTGCACAAAACGTCTTTCCGCCCATGTAGTGCACAATGGCGCAGTCGGTGTGCGAAATCAATGTATGGGACACAGTAAGAAAATCACAGTGACACTGTTCATTAGCAGAGGTTTTAAAATGGCAATGTTGAAAATTTGGTGAAAAAAATCCTACAAATGACTGTTTTACAAGCGTGCGTTGCACAGTTCCCACGCACGTTCGTAGGTTTGCGAATTTTCAATATTTCCACTCCAGATTTTCAACATTGCCATTTTACCACACTTCCTTATGAGCAGTACAGCTGTCATTTTTCACATCCTCCCCAAAACGTGTTTCCGCCTATGTAGCGCACAATGGGGGTAACAACAAGGTCATGCTGACAATTTATTGTGCAAATACCAGCAATCGCACAGGGCATTAGGGTAAAGCACCATACATGCGAAACACCACTGCAAATACCTGCAAGCGAACGTTCGGCATTGACAAATGCTTGTTTTTATTGCACACAGCATTTCTTAGTTTCCAGTTTCTTAATTTTGACCTGCCAGCACCTCTGTCTATTCATTCCTCTTTGCTATCACAATAAAACCATGTGCAAAATGTGTACTGAACATTCCTTTTTTTATTGTTGTTACCAGGGAAGATATACTGTGCCGATAGCTTATTTCCAGATGCATCCTGGAGAGAGGTGAGGGGAGGGGAGTGTAGTATAACTCAGAAGAACCATAAGGTGCAACAAAATAAATAATAAATAACAGTAACCGTGCAAAAAGCAATACCAAACACAGAATAAAAGTGCAGCTGCAGGATTAATTAAACAAATTCACAGCATCAGCACTAAAGCAAAGTGCAGTATCTAGAGGCTAAGCTGTTGTCTCGGGTAGCTTGCTGAACCCCAGAGCTGCACTTTGCATGGTGGAAGGGCTACACAGTGTCAAGTGCAATTGCAGGAGGAAGCGGATAATTCTCCAAGGAGGGAACTGCAGGAAATTGGGGCTGAGGCAGGGTAGATAGCAAGGGGAAGAGATGACCAGAGCTTAGGGAAACATGGGAAGAAAGCAGCTTGACCCACCAAGGACTTCATGGGAGGAAGGGAGAACAAGCACGAGTCAATGATACAAAGGAAGTACAAGGAGGCACAGGGGGATGAGTGGAGGGAGGAAAGGTAGAGTGGAAGGGAGCCAACCTAGCATTTGGAGATTAAGGAAGCACAGTGAGACAGGCAGCTAGCATCAAGGGAGGGAAGGACAAGCAGAGAAAACAACAGTGGGTATGAGGAGGATAGCCTATTTTATTTTTTTTAACTTGCTCAGAGTTACATAGTATGCAAATGGAGGTTGTGGCTATCAAACCTTGGTCTGCTGAATGTACCAAGCTCATTCACAGCTTGTTACTCTAACCTCTAGACTATACTAAATATAGTCTAGAGCGAAGCTACATAAAGAGTAAAAAAAGAGGTCCAGTCTAGCCAGAGTTGACTTTGGAGCTGCACTGTACATAATGTCACCATAGTCAAAGATCGGGAGGATCATTTTCGAGAAAATTTCTCTGTGAGGAGAGCAAATATTTTTTTCCATTATTTTTTTCTGTACAATAGAACATGCCAGTCTACATATGTGTCAGTGGCTCAGCAGGTAGCACACTCGCCTCTGAGGCCAGGAGATCAGAAGGCTGTGGGTTCTATCCACACACCAGGCACTTGGGTTAAATCCCAATACTGATACTGTAGTACAGCATTGGGGGTGCTGCACTCCTGAGGTGCTATCTTCTGGATGAGACATTAAACAGAGGTCCCATCTGCCTGTTCTGGTGGTAGTTCAGGTCGATTTTAAAGACCCCACGGCACTTCTCGAAAACAGTAGGGGAATTTTTTATTTTAGGAAAAGAAAATACAAAAGCACAAGCAAACAAATACAACTCATAAACAGGAAATTATACAAATAATCCAAAGAAAAGGAAGAACTTTAAAAACAAATTAAACCATCTTACGTAAACATAAATTAAAAGGAAGTATTCAAAAACCAAATCACAATGTTTCCAAAAGTTTTCAGACATGAATACAGAGAGAAGTCCTTGTTCTCTGTAGTATACTTCCTGTAAATGTCTTATTACTTGCATCAAAATCTGATTTACAGAATGATCTTTCTGCTGTAATAAAAAAACACATCTAGTCTGCCATAAGTAATATCTACACAAAGAAAAATATAATCATAAAGTACTTATATATTTCTGAAAAGAAGGTGGAAATAGACCCAAAGCATTCATAGGTAAACTGGCCAAGTTGTTTATCACCCCAAGCCTTTTTGACAGAGTCCCGAAACTGGACAGTAAAGGGGCTTGAAATATAAAAATGCTCCACAGTCTCTGGTTCTCCAAAGCATGAAGCTCTAGGACAAGTTCTTTCCTGTACCATCTTATGTTTATGGCTATCTCTTAACCCCAATCTACCAAGAGAGCCACGTAACGTCCCAGATTTTCAGAAGAAGCCTCTTGTCAGTCTGTTGGGAGAATATGGTAGAAAGTTCGGATTCATAATTCAAGAGCTTACTTGGAGTTTCAAAAAACTTAGTGTAAAGAATTTCTTGATAAAGAGTTCTTCTGGTGGCTCTATTGAAATCCTGCGATGTGATCTGCCATTGTTTTAATTTCCCACATGCATGGTGTAAGCCTTTGTATGAAGCAAATAAACAAAATAAAATTATGTAAGAAACCATTATGGTTTTCAAAGGAGGTGGCAGTGAAGGTTCAAGAGAAAAAGAAAGCATTCAGAAAGTACAAGGAATCACAGAAGGAGCAGGACAGAGAATTGTATCAGTTAAAGCAAAAGGAAGCTGGGAAGGCAGTCAGAACAGCAAAGGCCCGAACTGAGGAAAAGATAGCCAACTCAGTTAAGAAGGGGGATAAAACCTTTTATAGGTACATCAGGGAGCGAAGGAAGACTAAGGGAGGGATAGTGAGGCTTAATAAAGGGGAAGGGGTGGGCAGAGGGTGACTGTGAAAAGGCAGAGATACTAAACAAATATTTTTGCTTAGTATTTACAAACAAAGAGAGGGAGGTACCTAAAACAAACAATAGAAACACTCTGGATACAGAAGTTGATACCAGCTCATTTACAGAAGAAAGGGTTCTGAAAGAATTCTTAAAACTAAACGTGGACAAAGCAATGGGGCCTGATGGGATTCATCCCAGAATTCTAAAAGAACTAAGGGTAGAACTAGTGACACCACTGACTACCCTCTTTAACAAATCATGGGAGGATGGGGTGGTACCTGAGGACTGGAGGAGGGCAGATGTGATTCCCCTTCACAAAAGTGGGAGCAGGGCAGAAGCAGGAAACTACAGACCTGAGTTTAACCTCAGTGATAGGAAAATGATGGAATCACTTCTGAAGGAAAGAACTGTCAGTACCTAGAGGCCAGGGCACAGGACCCAATGCAGCATGGATTCAGCGGGAAGGTCATGCCAGACAGAATCTAATAGATTTCTTTGACTGGGTGACCAAAGTAGTAGATCAGGAGGGGCTGTGGACATGGCCTACCTAGACTTTAGCAAGGCATTTGACTCAGTCCCACACAAAAAATTAATATACAAGTTAGCCAGCCTGGGAGTGGGTACAAGATGATAGCCTGGGTAAAGAATTGCTGGAGAATAGGACACAGAGGGTAATAGTAAATGGAGTCCACTCTGAAGAAAGGGGGGTTACTAGTGGGGTGCTGCAGGGTTCAGTATTAGGACCGGTCCTCTTCAATGTCTTTGTAAGCAACATTGCAGAGGGACTGGAAGGAAAAGTATGTCTCTTTGCAGATGACACAAAGATCTGCAACAGAGTTGATGCACAAGGTGGGGTGGAAAGGATGAGAAGGGACTTGGCAAGGTTAGAGGAATGGTCAAATGTATGGCAGATTAGATTTAATGCTAAGAAGTGCAAGGTAATGCACCTGGGAAACAAAAACCAGGGAAGAGTACATAATGGGGGTGAGATACTAACAACAAGAAAAATGGAAAGGGATCTGGGGGTAGTCATATCAGATGACTTAAAGGTGGGCAAGCAATGTGAGAGGGTAGTAAGGAGGGCTGGGGGGATACTGGGATGCATAGGGAGAGGCATCACCAGTAGAAAACATGAAGCTGTTATCCCTCTGTACAGACAGCTGGTGAGACCCCATCTGGAGTACTGTGTGCAGTTCTGGAGACCCAATCTCCGCAAAGACATAGACAAGATGGAAGCTGTCCAGAGGAGGGCAACTAAAATGGTGCAGGGTCTGCACCAGAAGACATATGAAGAGAGACTAAAGGAGCTTAATATGTATAGCCTCGAGGAAAGAAGGGAGAGACGGACATGATAGAAACTTTCAAGTACCTCAAGGGAATCAACAAAGTCCAAGAGGGTAGCATCTTTCAAAATAAGAGGCGTGCAAGAACAAGGGGGCACAATTTGAAGATTGGGGGGGTGGCTCAGAGGTAATGTAAGGAAGTATTTTTTCACACAGAGGGTTGTGGATGCATGGAATGGCCTTCCGGAGGAGGTTGTGGAGTCAAAAACAGTGGTTGAATTCAAGCATGCATGGGACAGCCATAAGGCAATTCTAGGGGGTGGGGGTAGAAAGAAGTAGGCAGCTGGTTAACTAGGATCTGCAGCTTATCCATTAGGTAGGGAAATGGGCAGACTGGGTGGGCCAAGCGGTCCTTATCTGCTGTCAAATTCTATGTTTCTATATGAAGGAAGCTGTAGTGGTTTCAATTTCCTTGGGGGAAAATAAGGGTGTAACTGCCAGGAAACGAAGAAGTCCTTCAACCAGAATAGAGTATACCCATACCAAAAAGCTGCTGCTTGGGAGGGAACAGTGAAATTCTTATACCAAAAAATACTGTAAAAAAAAAAAAAAAAAATAGGAGTGGGTGAATCATATGAACACCACCTTGATTGCGATCATGATATGTGTGTAACCGTTTAATAGGATTCAGCAGACTACCCCAGAATTCTTGAAAAAAAAACGTTCATAACCCTTGTTTCTAAAGCTAATGGCAGAGGAAACATATGTGCTATATGTAAAAATAAAGGTACTATGAGGGCATATAACAAAGTCACCCTTTTCCTCTTTTTAATTTAATTAATCTTTTTATCGCCCCTCATTGCACCGAGCTACCTCTCCTTCAGGCCGCCTAGGTCTACAGACATTCTCCCTACTACCCCGCCACCTTACCTCATATTTGCAGCCATCCCACGGACAGCCCGGTGTAACCCTTCACCGGGTGGGTCCCTGCTCCTCCGAGGGGGAAGGCACCGGAGGGGAGGAGGCACCAGCACACTATTTCTTTCTTGCAGTCCCAGAAGCTGCTGAGGTGTTCTGTGGCTTCATGGGGAGTCTTTGGCGATACCTGAGGCTGGCAGCCGTCATCCGGCTAGACTTCCGGCATGGATTTTCCAGTTTTTCTGGTTCCCCCTAGTGCACTGCTTTCTGTAGTGCCCCCGGTCTCCACTGGGGGCCCCTACATGAGCGAGGGAATCCCTAACCCTCCCCAGGATAGGAGAGCAGTCCGCTGGAAGCTCCATCCCATCCTCCCCCTGCCGACCCAAGTCCATTCCTGAACCCGGATCCCCAGCGTGGGAAAAGGTAATCTTTTCCTCTTTGATATTATTTTAGACTTCCAGGAATTGATTATAAATTCTGCTGTTTGAAGTGCTGTAGACCAGTTTAAATAAGCATATTCCTGGCTACCAAACTGAATCCCTAAAATTTTCCCAGGAGTGTCAGTAATTCGTATGTTTGCAAAGGTCTTGTGTGCTGGAGTATCCATGGAGGAGGACAGAAAAAAAACGATGCTTTTATAATTTAAATGAGATCCTGAAACTTTCTCAAAGTCTGTGAGTATATTTGTCAAGAGGATTGGGTCATGGTCAACTGTAGTGCAGATACTTAAATCATCCGCATAAGCGTAGACGGGTTGTACAGAAGTATCATTTGGGAATAATAAACGAGGAATATCTGGATGTTGAACTAATTTTTTTTTTTTAAATTGGGTCAATTTGAAATACATAAAGTAATGGGCTAGGGGGCAGCCCTGTCTAACCCCTTTAATACTCTGAAAAGGGTTACCCAAAGTTCCATTAATACAGAGTAATATTACAGCTGTGGGATACAGTAATTTTATCCATCAGATAAATTTCCCAGGAACTGGGTAATAGTGCAAGACCTGGAAGAGATAGTTATGATCAGCCCAGTCAAAGGCTGTCTCCTGGTCTATGGAGAGTACTATCCCTTGAGAGTCAGAAGAGGCATGTCTAGAATAAAATATCTCTAAGTAATATCAGGTTATGGAAAACTGATCAGGTTGGCAGTGCACAGGACTGTATTGGGGCTATTACGTGTTCCGCAATGAGGGTGAACCTGGTAAAGTACCAAAGCCAACATTTTATAATCTATATTTAAAAGACTAATAGGTCTTCAGTTTTTTAAGTCACATCGAGCATCCTTCTTATATAATAACAAGACTAAGGCTTGGGACATGCTATCCGGAAAGGTATTAAGAGAACAAACAATAAGAAAAAACATCCGCTAAGATTGTAAGCAAGAATATGGCTAAAATTCGGAAAGAATTCCACAGTTAGGCCATCAGTTCCTGGAACTGTGTTTTTCCGCAGTTTATGAATAGCTGCCAGAATGTCATCAGGGATAATAAGGGAAAGTAAGGGCACTAGGTCCACAGGTGCTACTTGGAGTAATTTAATACTCCTTAAGTAAAGAGGGTCTAACTGTGCAGAGGACGGAGTACCTAATAACTCGTGTAGATAGGTTTGGCTATATGCAAAATGTTTTTGGGATCTGAGAAAATTCTGTTTGTTTGTAGGTCTAAGACTTGATCTAGACAGGAATGTCGTACATGAGTTTGACAATTTTTAAATATGTCTATTGAAGTTTTAGTACCCTGTGTCCCAAACTGGGCTTTCAGTTTTAATGGGGTGACCCTATTATATTGAAACTGGAACATGTCAGTATTTATCCTCTGTATATCTTCCCCAACATCTACATTTAATTCATGGCCCCTAGAAATGGCAGAAAATACCTGTTTTTTAAGTTCTAGACAGTGAAGATCAGTAGACATGGATTTGTTTTTAGCAGCAGACAAGAAAGGTGATTTTAAGTCAGATTTCGTGTCCACCCACCAATCCAGAATGAGAGAACAGGGAGTTATTTAATTTCCATCTGCCTTTCTGCAAGGAGGGACTGAAATAGTGGGAATAACAGGTTAAAGATACAGCCATATGATCTGATGTTTTGCAGGGTACTGTTTGTGCATAACAAATCAATCTTTATTTTACCAGGTGAAGCACCGTTGAGCAAGCTCATTTCCAAGGTGGGCCTGGGCATACAGACATGACATAGGATAAGTAAAAGATATACATATGCATAAACAGGAATAGCAATACTACTCCTAGTGAGGAGCAGCACAAGTGTAAAAACAGCAAGCAAAAATACAAGGCTATACATAAAATAGCTAACCAAGCATGATACAATGTAGCAGCATTTATAATATACAAAAGTATACATAAATTGGATAAACAAGTACAATATAGATGATTTGCTCATAAAAAGTTAGTATTGAACAATACGTATATATACCCTGTAATGTTGGTAATGAACAGTATGTCATAAACCCTGGGAGGGTGGGTAGCATCCGAGGCAAAGTAGGGCCTAGGAGAAAACAGGAATTAGGGTCCTGGAGAGGAATGTTTTAGGTACAGCATATAAGAGGTAAGGTTAATCTAGGAGTGTCAGAAGCTGACAAAGCACATCAGGAGTAGCACTCACAGCGCTCGGAGAAAAGTCTTGCATAGAGGAGTTTGAATTCGGGGACATTTGTGGGAATTGCTAATTTTAGAGTCTTTTGAAACTTGTTCCATGTCTGGGGTAGGGTAAAGCTAAAGGATACTCTGCCGAAGCAGGATTTTACCTTTGGAATCATTAGGGAGATATAAGAGTGGCTTCTCAGGGCACAGTTACCCGAGGCGCATAGGGGCAGACAGTCAGAGATATAATGGGGCAACATCTTGACAATTGCTCTGCAGGTTCAAAGGGCAGCGTTCCTTTGTCTCCTGAGAGCAAGGGCAGCCAACCCACTATCAAGTACAGATCGCAAGGATGGGTTGAATAAGCGCCCAGAAACGAAGCGAAGAGCTCTGTGGTAAAGAACATCAAGTTTGGCTAGGGCTGTCCCATGAACTTGACTGTAGACGAAGTCGGCGTAATCCAATACTGATAGAAAGGTAGTTTGGACCAGCCTCCTCTTAGCCTCATAGGTGAGAAGGTGCTTGATTCTGTAGAATACACTGAGCCTCTGTTTCAGTTTCTTTGTGAGCTCATCTACATGATCCAAGAAGGACAGACGGCAGTCAATCCACATTCTGAGGTATTTAAATTTGTCAACATAGTCAAGGGGTTCACCAAGCAATGTAGTGATCTGTTGTGCAAAGCCTGCTATAGGCGGTAATGGAGCAGAGCTGTTTGGAGTCAGGAGCATTGCCTTGGTTTTTTTAGCGTTTAACAGCATTGTTTGTTTAAGCAAATTGAGCTGCAGGATGTTGAAATCTTTCTGCAAGTCTGTGCACGCCTGCTCAGGAGTAGGTCTAGACAAGTAAAGGACAGTATAATCCATGACGAGATGAATGTCTGAGGATGTAATCCCATGGTCAATATTGTTGATGTAAAGCGTGAAAAGCAGTGGACCCAGGATGGAACCTGGGGTACCCCTCTAGTGATGGGTTTTGGAAGGGAGAGGACACCCACAGCTTTTACCTGTTGAGTATGTCCAGAGAGGTAAAAGGAGAACCAGCTCAGGCATGCCTTGTCTAAGCCAACGGTGTGAAGGGTATTCAGAAGCAGATCGTGATCTACAGTGTCAAAGGCCTTACTTAGGTCAAGGAAGACTGTGTACACCGATAGTTTATCACCGAGGGCTTTCTGCCAGTCATTTGTTACCTTTGCAAGAGCAGTAATTGTACTATGGTGGGGCCTAAAGCCTAACTGGGTGGGGTTGAGTAGGTTAGAGGAGTCTAAATAACCTCTAAGTTGCGAGTTAACTACTTTTTCAAGCAGTTTGGATAGAATCGGTAGTAGCGAGATGGGCCTATAATTATTGGGGTCGGTTGGGTCTCTAGATTTGAACAGAGGGATCACTTGGGCTGTCTTCCACATCTTGGGAAATGCACCCTGCAAAAGAGATAAGTTAAAGAGGTGCGTGATTGGAACAGCCAATACATGATAACTGATCTTTAGGAAGTATGGTTCAACATGGTCAGCACCAGCGCTTTTCCTGATGTCCAGGTGCAGTAGCAAACCCTCAACCTCCTTGAGGGAGATGGGGTGGAAAGAGAAAGTGGAAGCAGATGAGGAGTGGTGGGGATTTGATGCTACCTGTGCTAGGGACTGGGTGCGAAGGTGACTGGCTGGCGAGGAGTCAAAGGCCAGGTCAGCAGTATCAAAATAGTCATTCAGTAGATCAAGGATCCCTACTCTAGCAGTGATGAATGTGTCACCTTTCAAGATTTTTGAGGGAAGAGACCCAGTGGGGACATGACCTTCGATATCTTTGAGTGTTCTCCAAAATTTTGCTGGACAATTATCGGAGGAAGCCAGTGATGTCTGGTAGAAGGATGCCTTTGAATCCTCTTTTTCTCGAACATTTCCCTTAAAAGAAATAAATTGTGCTGTATGTTTCTTCCAGGTATCGCACAAGTCTGTACTACATCAATCAGCCCTAAGGCTCCCCTTTGTAATCTTTTACAAATAATTTTAGCCAAGATTTTGTAATCGCTATTTAATAGGCTGATAGGCCTCCAGTTCCCCAACGAAAATCTATCCCCTTTTTCATAGATGTAGCTAATAACTGCAGTTCCAAAATCCTTACAAATCCCTTCTGTATTTAAAACAGTGTTATAAAAACTGTTTCCAGAATTACACTCAATTCTTGTGCAAAATCTTTATAAAAATCATTTGATAATCCATCTAACCCAGGGGCTGTACCTTTTTGTGATGTGTTAATAGTGTCAAATATTTCTTCCCTAGTGATAGGGCCTTCTAAAGTACTTTTTTCCTGCACAGAAAGCTGTGGAGTAGGTGCTGTTAGATAATCCTCCAGACGTTTATTGTTCTGTGAAGTGGTGTCAAATGTCTCCTGTAAATGTTCTTGTAATAATGACAACATGCCTAAATTAGTTCTTTCAACTATACCATCAGTTCTGTAAAGACCTTTTATGAGTGTAGCATCTAACCTTTGCTTGCATGTTAAAAAGGGGTCCGAAGAGGGAGATTTATTTGTCCCATCTCTCATTTCGGCTTCTAAAGTTTTAGCCCAGTTATATTGGTGGGAAAACATAAGTTGTTTTTATTTCTGTGATTTGCTTAAGATATTTAGATTTATCTGTGCCTGGAAATGACATAAGTTTATATAAAGGATTCCTATATCCCAGATATTTAAGATATTCTGCATTTGATTTATCTCTGCCTTAAGGAATAAAGAACTGTTTAAGATCTTTTCTGGTATCCAACCACCATTCCCAAATATTCTCATAACAACATTGGACCGTATTCCTAGCCCAAAGTAACTTTTTAATCTCCAGATTCACTTCCTCAGATTCTAATACTGAAGTATTCGATCTCCATCTCTGTGTTTGAGAGAATAATTTAGGAGGGGCTGTTGCCATACTAAAGGTTCCTTGAAGTAAATGATGGTCAGAAAATTCAGTTGGCCTCAACCAGATTTTGCATGGTGTACAATGTTTAGAAACAAACATGTAATTGATCCTTGTGGCATAAATGCATCCATGATAAGTTGCTCCAGTATTAGTGTTTAAACTTCTATAAGCATCTATCAGGGCTGCTTCCCTCACTATAGTTTTCAAAGCCTGGGAATTGCAATATAATTTCCTGTCTACCTCCCCTATAGTCCTAGAATCTATACTGCAGTTAAAGTCCCCTCCCCAAACGAGGCGTTGCCTTGTACATAAAAAGGGTTTTATTAGATTAAATAGTTTTGTCCTGGCAGTTTTTGTTTGAGGGGCATAAATGTTAACCAGCCTAAACCTAAAATCTCTGTGCACAATCTAAAATCAAAGCCCTTCCAGGAAGAATATCTATTACTCTGGATACTGAAAATGTATATTTTTAAATAGAATGCCAATCCCATTAGCTGCATCTTCCCCAAAGGTCCAAAAACAAGGTCCCCAACCCCAGCTCCTCCTAACCTGTTCTACCTCAAACAGTGATGTTAATCTGGTCTCTTGAAGAAAAATAATATATACTTGTAAACTGCTTAAAAAATAAAGAAGTGCAGTTTGTTTCTTGTAGTTCTTCAGACTACAGACATTATAGGAGGCCATATTTAAGGTGGCCACATTAGAATATGATTACAGCCCTACCTAATCGTTGTCACCTTGGGAGGCCATATTTTTCCTTTTTCCCCCACCTTTTTTTCCTTTTTCACTACGTATATTTTTTACTGTACTTGATGGCCTAGAGTCCTCATCATGTATTTCAGAGATTAATTCTGATTGTGCTGAAATATCGAAATCTGAATCCAAATCCCCTCCTTCTTGTAGGGGTGCAAAGTTATTTTCTAGTGACAAATTAAACTCGAGTGGCTTTTGTTTTGCAGCTGCTCTAGTTACTCTTCTAGAATCAGCTTTTGTTGTCTCTGCGGGGAGGGGGAGGGGGCCCATGACAGGATGTTGTTTATCCTGTATTGTAACTTGCAAAGCTTCTGTCTGCTGAGTGTGCCCTTCAGATGTATTAGAAGGAGCTGGTGGTGTTTCAGCTAATTCTTCCACCGATATCTTTTGGGTTTGAGGGTTTTCAGGCCTCCCTCCATAATCAGCATTAGGAGGTGGCACCGGAGGCCTCATCTCTTCTTCTCTTTGTTTATCCTGAGCTGACTGCACTAGCTCATCCTGATCTCACCCTTCTTCCCCATTTCTTCTAGCCTAGAGACACTGATGATAAGCATGTCCCTTCTCGTCACAGAGATTACACTGATAAGACATTCTCAAAAGTTGAGCTGGAATGGCCTTAACCTCCACATAATGAACATTTTAACAGGTCACAAGTGCTATTTAAGTGTGTTCTAGCCCCACACTTCTAGCAGGCTCACGGCTGACCCCATAAAAACACACACCGCTGTCTCTTCCAAGGAAAAAGCTATTAGGCAAATGAATAATCTCAGAGTTAACTTGAAACAGTTTAACTTTAAACTTCCACCTGCCTGTCCACAAACCTTCAGTGTCAACTACTGCTTCAGGAGGGCTCAAAATATCGCATCTGTTTTGCAGCTAGTGGTAGATATCACTAACACGAACTCCTTCATTGCGAAACATTATTGTAACTATTCTGACTGCAGGTTTTGTCAGGGGGGTTGCAGTAAAAGATGTCCAAAGGGAGGGTAGTTTCAAATTACTGTATTTTAGCTAGAATTTCTCTAGACCAGCATTAGTTTTAAAACTAACATCCAATGTGTCTTCACCAGACACATGTATAAGGACATAAATTTCTACTGGTCTAAAATTCATAGAGCCTTTTAAAAGCTGTCTTGCAACATAGTATCTATCAGGGTGCTCAGCCAGCCCTCCCCTATACATCGCAGCCTAACTGCATTCACCTAGGGGCCTGTTCTAACTTATTTTTAAAAAGATAAAATAAGGTAGGGCCTCTAGGAGAGCTACCATCCCTATTCTCTTGTCCAGAGGTACCTTCTCCAGCATCATTGTTGTTAGCATGTTCTCTGTGGTCTAAGCCCAATGTTTGCATCTCCCCCTGCTGTGTTACTCATATCTGGTTCCTTCTCATTAAAATGTTGTCTAGACTTCCCCTGCTTGTTTATCTCTCATACATGAGGTTTAGGTATATTACCTTGAATATCAACAGTAACAGCATCAATACCCACAATATTCAAATGCACCTCATTAGATTCATTATCAACAACATTATTTTTAGGCCCAACATCAGGCTGTACATCCATTTTTTTGAAAGAATCTTAACATTAGAGTCACTGATAGTTTGTTCTTTTGAGCTTGAAACCCTCATCCCAGGTACCTTTTTATTTATAGAGCTCTGAACATTAGTTGCAGGCCTGTTTGCTCGCTGGAGTACCCCTTCAGTTTCTTCGTTCCAATCTGTGTCTGGAATCCATTGCCCAGACTCTGTTTGCTTCCATCCTGACTGCTGCAAGGAAGTTTCAACCGTCCAATCTTTTCCCCCAGGTTTTACAAGTCCAAACTGTTCCCGAATTGCTTGTGTAGCAGTTATTGCTGTGGAAGACTGAGACGCTGTCCTCACTCCCACTCTACCACACTCGCACACTGACCGGAAGTGGTCACAGATTCTGTATAGTCACTGACAATCTCCGCTGCATGACTCAGCTGAGTGCAGCTGATTTCCTGCTGTCAAAACACGGTGAGTGATCAGAAGATTCAGTCTGCTGGCTGTTTGTGGAGAGACCTGGAATTTTACACAAAACATACACTGTGCTTGCTCCAGTGGTCTCCAGCTGAGAGACCAATCCAATGTCAGACTGTATGTCCTGTTCCGAATTGGAATCTGATGGTAATGCAGGTCCGTCTTCTGTAATTAATATTTCAACAGCATTTCGACATACTTGTTGCTCACCGTTATTTACTTCTTCATAACGTCACATTTCTACCACAGTCTCTGGTGTACCAGAGGTGGGGGACGAGACCAAATCCCTGACCTCCATAGCTTCCAACTGCTCCTCTACAATAGCATCCACCATCTTGGCCGGTAGCCAAGACAGCAGAGGGGCCCCCTGCAGCAAGAGTAGGGGTACATTTTATTAAACAGAATATCGGAACATAAACAAACAAAGAAAAATCAGAAACAAAAGCATGGAATCAAAAACATAGTCAAGTTGACAAAAGGAAAAGTAATACAAAAGGTATCAGGAGTCACCAACAATAATAAAAAAAAAATGAAAAGGAATACTGTTCCAATAGGAGAAAAAAAATAAAATAAAAAAAAAAAAATAACCGGCAGCCAGGAACAGGACCCCTGTTCCCAGTAAAGTGAAAAAGAAAACAAGGAAATCCCCAAAGAAATCATTATGTCACTGCCGGCAGTTCAGTAATCCAAGGTGACTCCTTCCATAATTCAGCTATCTCATTACCTGATAAGGCAAGACATTCAGCAGCATAGACAGTTTTAACATCTTTCAGTCTCTTGTTACCCAGCTCCAAATGGGAACATTCCTTTTGCTGTAAGGTAAAAGCACACCTAGCCAACCAAATATTCCACTTGATAATAGTAAATAAGAGATAAAGAGTACCCGTATTCCACCTTCGCCAAACAGGCGGAGCAAAACCATACATAAGGTGGTCATAGGTCAGGTGTGCAAATAAAGGCATGTCCCACAAATCAGCCAAGTAAACCCAAAAAGAATTAATAAAGGAACAATGAAAAAATAAATGCTCCATAGTCTCAGTTAAATTAACACACGGCAGTCTGCTACAAACCCGATCCTGTACCTGTTCATAGTCTCAGTTAGATTAACACAAGGCAGTCTGCTACAAACCCGATCTTGTACCTGTTTCTGCTTATGGTTAGCTTTAACATTAATCCTCCCATGACAGGAAAGCCAATGGAAATCCCACATATGGATATGTATCCTGGAATTACGATAAAAAAGGCACACGGAGGAACGAAACTCGTCAGGGCAGCCCAAAAAAAACATCAGGAATGCCACAGAGAGAGGACAACATGGATCTATACAGCACCTTATGGGAAACAGAAGATAAAAGTTGTTGGGGTGTAATCTTCCATTGCTTCAGACGAAGAAACGTCTCTCTAAGATACTGTAGAAAAACTGGGCCCTGCAGGGCCTTTAATGCATTTTGCTCCCATTGGCGGAACCAGGGCTCACAAAACCCAAACAACCAGGGCTCCCAGCCCTTACCCGTATTAACAAATAAAGGTTTAAAATCAGACATAAAAAAAAAATACTATTAAAAAATAAAATGGGGTTAACCATATCCAGGCCACCCTCCCTAATGGGCAAATATAACACATTCCGTTTGATAGGGTTGAGATGGCTGCCCCAAATGGCTTGAAAGAAAACACTCAAAAGGGAGGTTTCCAATTTTTTTCGGAATGGGAAACACATAACTAAGATATAAAAAAAAGGAATAAGAAAAGACTTAACCAAAAAAACTTCTTTTCTTCCCAATCTTACTTTTATTCAATTGCATGACTTTATGTTTCCCGAGAGCAAGTTTCTCCTCCCAGTTTAAGGTAGCCATCTCAATGGAACCTATCCTAATCCCAAGGATGGTCAGAGGGCCAGAGGTGAGAGAAATAGGCCCTAGAGTGGACTGGGGACCAGGGTTAAGACCCAGAGCCTTCCCACAGCATTTATCTAATTTCAAGGAAGCACCGGACACTGCAGCAAAGGATGAACAGAGGTGAAGAGCCTGATGAACAGACTGGCGGTCAGCAACTAATAAACAAAGGTCATCAGCATAAGCAATGACTCTGGCCGAAGCCTGAGCAGACGGCCCCAGTATCGGCGTGATAGTAGAAAGGCCATTAATGGACCACAGCAAGGGATCAATAAAAAAAGTATACAGTACAGGGCTCATGGGACAACCCTGACGGACTCCCATTTTAATAGAGACCATGGGGCCAACATGGCCCTTCACAACTGGTGTCACAGTAGCAGCAGCATAGAGGGACTGAATCCACCCTACCAGGAGAGGTGGAACATGATAGTGACTGAGAGTTTCCCATAAGAAGATGTGGCAGATGGAATCAAATGCCTTCCTCTGATCGAGGGACACCACAAATCCACTGCAGGAGCCTTTTAGACCATGGGAAAAGACTTCCCGTAATAGGATCAAATGATCCTGGATACTACAGGTAGGGATGGCACAAGCCTGTTCCGGGGAAATAGACTGCTTCTGATAGCTAAACAGGTTATTTAGTCAGAATTTTAGTAAGCAATTTACAATCTGCATTCAACACGCAGATAGGTCTCCAATTATTCAGATGAGCCTTATCCCCTTTTTTAAACAAAAAAATCAAAGTTTCTCTATTAAAACGCAAAGGAATAGTACTAGTGCTCAGCATAGCATTAAACACAGCAGCAAGTTCAGGGCACAGAAGGTCACCAATCATTTTATATAATTCAAAAGGTAAACCATCTGGCCCAGGGGAAACATTATTTCTCAAGTGCTGGAGAACAACTTCAACCTCCTCACAGGTAATCAAATGGTCTGCCTGCTGCACTATTCAAGAGGGAACTGTTGGTACTGGGATGGTCCTCAAAAACTCTCAAATCTCCCTAAGGTCTGAGGGTATGTCAGTGAAAAGGGCTCTGGAGAAGTCAGCAGTTATGTGGGAAAGTGAAATACTAGAGGTGTGTCAGAGGCCAAAGGAGTCTTGAAGACTGCACATGGTGCGAGTCCCCACTCTGTGGGCCTGCCAAGCAAAGGGGTCAACTTCCTGGGTAGTGCCCTGAGTGCCAAATTTATGTTGGGCATACAAACGAGTAGCGTGTTGAGAGGAAAACAACATCACGTCCTTGCCAATCAACTGAATTTGGGAAGTAAGTCTTGACCAGTAGTGTGGGCAATAGTCAGTAAATTCTGAAGGTGTTGTCTGTGCTGTAGATACGTCATGTAAGCAGTACTACTTTTCTGCTTACTATAACATTTTAAAAGAAGAATTAGATCAGTCTTCATATCCATCCACCGAGTAACAGGGTCATCATAGAAAAGTAACACGATTTCCGAGCAGTAAGAAATTGGTGTAATGCAGACAATAACTCTGGGTCTGTCAACAAAGACGTATTAAAGTTCCAAAGTCCCGGACCCTGGCAATGGGTTGGGGTACCACCAATAGAGATGGATACCCTCCCATGGTCAGAGAATTTAACCGGAGTAACAATAGCATTCGAAATAGGTAGTTTTGGGGATGAAAAAATAAAGTTGATTCTAGTGGTCAAGACACCTTCGCGAAATGTGGGGATGTGCTGATTATTAAATCTAAGTAGGCGCCTCGTAGGCGAGCCGTATGGATAACAGTGTGCAGAAAGCGAGAATCACAAAAAAGCTTCTTAGTGGCAGCAAAAGAACTTTTGTCTTTTAGACTCAGGCCACAGTTGAAATCCCCAGCAAACAGAATCTGTTTGGAGGTGAATAAATAAGGTTGGATAAGAGAAAGAATGTCAATATGACTCAATTTAGTTTGTGGGGCGCGTAAATATTAATTAAGCGAAAGGGTATGTGATGTAGAACTGCGTCAAGAATAAGGACTCGGCCAGGCACTAAATCATAGAGTTTAAGCAAATGAAAATCAAGAGAGTGGACTAAAACACCAACACCAGAGCAGGTCTCATGGCCAATGGACCAAAAAGAGGGGCCACATAACCAGTGTCTTTGAGCATGATGTAGTTCATGCAAAGTATGGAAGCGAATATCCTGTAAAAAAATCAAGCTGAGTTGTAATGAAGCAAGGAAAGCAAAAACTAAATTGCTCTTGTCTATATGT
The DNA here is from genome assembly GCA_016271365.2 of Neoceratodus forsteri. Taxonomy (NCBI): domain Eukaryota; kingdom Metazoa; phylum Chordata; order Ceratodontiformes; family Ceratodontidae; genus Neoceratodus; species Neoceratodus forsteri. Next base: position 1,701,393,728 of record CM057455.1, read on the forward strand.
TAAATGCTGTTCACATTCAACGTGTGACAAGCAAAAGGTGTGAAAGTATCAGGCAGCATGAGAAAAAGGGCAGGAGCACAAAGAACCAACCAGAGAAAAAAAACACTATGTCTTTTTGCCCGAACCAGCCATACTCTTCTCTTTCGTCCAGGCTTTCCTTTTCTGAGCACCTCTACTCTTAGTCCCAATTTCAGTGTCAGCAGTCCCATCATGGTGGGAGGAAGGGATAGAGGAAGAATCAGGCTCCTCTCCAGAGTCAGCAGAAGTGTCCTGCAAAACATCATAAGGATTAGAAACAAGAATAGGCAAGGGTCGGAGGGCCTTAGGGGGCGGTGGGGCAGCTTTTTGTTTGGACATCATAGAGCATCTACAGCTCACAGGAAGAGGTTCGGGGGGGGGGCATTTCAGTGTCAGCCGGGGCCACCCCCAAGGGTTCAGAGGCAACAACTGCAGGCACCAAAGAAGGAACAAGCAGAGTGCAAGACCCCAGGCACTGTACAACACAAGACTCAGGTGCAGGTGTAGTCAACGTGGAAGGTCTGGGAGGGCCCAAATCCGGCTGTGGGAGATAATAAAATGCTGAACAGCACTATTATCATGGTGCTCCTGATTGTGGGTTGCCCAGGTACAGTTCTGAAAAGTGTGCCCAGGTTCCTCACATAAACTGCATTTACTCTCATTGTGGCAGGCAGAGCGAACATGACTCAACTCTCCACAGGAGTTGCATTTAACCTTATCACAAGCACTACTCATGTGAGAGGGATCACCACACCTGCAGCAGGCCTTAGGCTGGCCGGAATAAAACAACACCCCCCATCACAACCCAAAAAATGGAATTAGGCAGGTGGAGAAGTCCAGAGTCATCAGACTGGAGCAGTACCTTGACCCACCCCCAGTCCATATATTTTCAGAGTCCAATATGGCCTCAGGTTCCCCAATAACAGTACAATGCATTTTCAACCAATAAATCACATCAGACACATCCACTCCTTCATTACTAAACAAAATCGATATAGTTTTATAAGCAGGCTTAGTTAATGGAATTGCCAAAAAAGGTGTCCACAAGGCTGTAGTTTTCAGTGAGTGATATTTCACCCAAAATCTGTCCAAACCCCAAAGCGTCTTGAAGTTGATATCAGAAGTGGTCTCCCCGAGATATGAATAAAGGCATAAAGTTCGTGGGCGAAGAACTTCATGGAGTCCTTCAATAACGTTCTGGCCACATAAACACGATTGGGGGGATCCAGCATACCACCAATATAAGAGAGACGGACAGCATTATGGTGTTTAGCAGGCAAAACAGGGAGTTGAAACAATGAGGAAAAAGTTTTCTTCTGTCTGTCAGGCATGAGATTCAAAGGCGCTGCAGGCAGAGCAGGATCAGGGCCTGCAGTAACAATCAGAACAGTTACATGAGGGAGATGCAGGGCAGGAAGCTGGGTGAGATGTAGGCCATCAGGGATGGCTAGGGGATCAGCCAGAACCCACTCAGGGCTCGTGACTCTAGTGACAGTAGGGCAAGGAGGTAAAGCAGAAGTCACAAAGTCAACCTCCATCGGCATATGGATAGAAGATTTACCAGGAGACCAGCAAGCATCAGGAGAACACTTCCCAGCCAGCACCTTCCAAAACTGAGTCCACTGACCAAGGCTCAGTCCCTGGAACGGCAGACATGGAAGGTGTAAGGCAGGCTCAGTAGGAACAGTAACAGAGTCACAAGCAGTGGTTGCAGGCAAAGTAGGAAATGAACCACAGCCAGAATTAGTGTCCATCAGCAGACGGCTGGTCCTGCAAACAAGTAGAAGGATGACTCAGCGGGCGTTTGACAGAAACTGTAGAGCTGTCAGTACAGGACCGTCGAATTTTCTGCATAACAGCTGCTTTCCTCGCAAGATACTTCCTTTCCTTGGATTCTAAAAGCAGCTGTAAATCACGGGTCTCGGCCAACTGTTCACCAGAAGGAGCAGCCAAAGATTCACTTTCAGCCTCCTCAGAACTGACGACCAACTCAGAGTCAATGTCAGGGTCAGGAGCCAGCACATTCAAAACAATCCCATCAGCAGCAGCAGCAGGCTCCAAATCCAAATTATTTATTTCCACCACGTTCTCCTGAACATCAAGTAAACCAGCAGTCCCAGGCAACAACAAGGCAAGAGGGGAGACCAGCCCTCCAACCTCCATGGCTTCCACCACCACTCCAGGGCTCTTGTCCGCCATCTTGGTCCCGCAGACAAAAGGGTCCCCCCTGCTCACAGGAAGCAAGAGTAGGGGAATTTTCCTGGTGCCCTGGTCAAATTTCTCCCCATTCACTAGAAATACCACCAACAGCTTAATCTGGTTCAAGATCAGTTAGCATTCATCTGTATCCCCCTCCCCCAGGCTGTGCCTGAAAATAGACACAATTTGTCTAGTGCACTTACCTGGTCAACAAAAACTGAAAAAAAAAAAAAAATACCCAGATGCATATGACTGTGGGCTTAATCCACAGAGATAGCAAGATATGCAAAAAAAGATGAGTACATTGTGTGGGGATCTCTGTGCCACAAAAATCCTACACACAACCCATGATACATAACGGTGGATTGTTGGACTGCCAAGTGCTCAAGGCCCTGTGGAGACTAGGCACGTTGTGAGTAGAAGCCAGATTTTCAATAACACAGACAAACCCATGGAATGCCCCTCAACCCTGCCATATAAGAAGACAGAATGCTTAGCATAGAACAATGCGGAAATGTCAACAGGGAATAGTAACAAGCTGAAGAAGTGGCAGAGGGTGTTGAAATCCCTTGCAGTTCATGGACAGAAGATACGCAGTCACCATCACCCAACCCACAGCATGAGAAGTAGAGGGGAGCTGTCAGGCATGGACGTCAGGATCATCAACATCCCCACACAGTGAACTGTACCACAGTGGAGATGGCAATTTGTTGCCAAGGAGGTCCACCATAAACTCTGGACACCATTTGGTGGTGGTGCATTAAGGTGGACATTGGACCACAAGTATTGGTATGGGAGATGATACAAGCCACTGTCAATGTGGCTGGTATCATTCCCTACACCAGCACCATTATCAAAAACAAGCGCCATAACTTCTGTTCTGTGGCACTGTATAAAGAAGCTGTACCTCCATCGCCAGAACCAACTGGACACTGGTGGAGGGGGAGACAAGGATGTCCCTGACTTGACTCCAGTAGAGGACATAATGGAAGGTATGTTCAGCCAGTAGAGGACATAATGGAAGACATGTATAGCCAGCAGTCCATCAATGGAGAGGATGATGGATTTATATAATGGATGGTACGCAACACTACAGTATATACACTATGTGCCATCCATATAACCATTATGGGATACACAAACAAATGACATTTCTCCTCCCCCTGGGGACCTTGCCATGGACAGAATAGCCATAGGGAACACTGATGGGGAGCACAGCTTGAAGTGAGTTGGGAATCAGCAGGAGAAGATCAGGATATGTCCCAAGGATCAAGGTAAACATAATAAACCAAACCCCAAAGTCCAATAATTCTCCCCTGGGTACGCTCAACATGGTATTACCACTATAGGTTCAAGGTGGGGGCTGAAATGGGGGTATTTTCAGGAACAGCAAACACAAAATGCAGTCACCCCAAAAAGTTCAGGTTTCTATTGCTAGTCCACTTTCTTTATTAAGTCAACCATAAACAAGCTCAACGTTAAACTGAACCATTCCTTCAGTATCACACTGCCAAAGGGATACTATCACAATACATGGACTGCAAACTATGGGAACATATCCCAGAAACTCCACTGCTTTAGGAAAGCACCCCCCCTTTTAGTGCAGTGATCCTACTATTGCTGAGCTGTTTTCTGGTTACCCAGGTAAAAGCCTGGTCCTGTGATGGGTGTGGGTGGTGCTGTGCCGTGTCAGATGCGTATCACGTGACAGCTCAAGGCCCTTGCTGGCAGTATAAAAATACACCTCAGAAAATGCTCAGAGCATTAGTGATCACTGGGATGTGAACATCAGAGCTTAGAGCTCCCATTTGAGACCAGCAAATCAGTCAGCTGCAGGAGCAGCACCATTTAGTACGAATTCTACACACTGTGGGAAAGATTACTGCGAGTGGCAGATAGCAACTGTATGAAACCATTTAACAGAAACAATTCCTTGGATGAACTATGTGGATTTACTTTGAATACTTACAAAATTGTACATACTACATAGAATATTTGTTTATAAATTTTATGCTCCTTTTTCAGGCATTTCAACAATTTGTTTTTAGAAGCTGTAAAATGGTGCAGCAGTGGTTGTAAAATAAGTCTGAACAAGCAGTGACAGTGTTTAGTACAAGGCTGTATTGCAGCAATAAAGATGCGTATGTGCTGTCAATGCTTGAACAGATATTTGATGAATCTGAAACCATGTAACTAAGTAGTAAAGGAAAGTACTTCATAGACACCTCACAAGTTAAGTTGGTCACATGGTTATGTGACTAAATACTACAGATAATTCTGTATATAATTTATGCTGGTTTCTTTGCAATTTTTTTTTTATTTTTTAAGGAGCTACCTTCTCCTAATAAAGCCTTATATAAGTAAAATGTTGAGCTTGTTCATGGTGGACTCACCTATAAATAAAGACAGTGGACTATCCATATAAACTTGAACTTTATGGTGCATTTTGTGTGTGCTGTACCAGGGTACACATATCTGGTGGATTATGACCAGGGAGGACATCAAAACAGAAAAAAATAAATGACATTCCTGACCGCCCTCCACAAAAAGAACACCTCTTCCACTGGAGCTGAAGCAGGACTGTAAGGACATCCAGAATAACTCAGGAAACAGTGACAGGGCTTAGTGGTAGCCCAGTAAATAAACAGTTGCAGCCCATGAACAGATCCTTTGCTGGGGAGAGAATGCACTCCAAGGCTGGTGTTAATGCCGATATATCCACATTTAATGGCTGTAGTCAAAAGATGGTAAACACCACAATATGTATATCCAGTGCAAAAATCCAGTAGCTGGTTCTCAAATTCCACCACTAGCCAGGTACCCATTAGATGGGTTTATTATGGCGTTCACTCTAGAATTAGAGTGTCCTCCTCCCCAGCAAAGTATCTGTTCATGTGCAGCAGCTATTTTACTGGGTTGTTCTTTGGGGGCAAGCTACCTTGCCACTGCACCCAGTCCCAGCTCTACGTGTGCATGCTCAGTTCACTTCTGGCCCAGTAGTATCCCACCCTTCCAAGCCAGTAAATATCCATATATGTGATTGGCATATGTCAGTGGCACATGTACAGCTGCTACCACGGTACACCTAGACTAACAGTATACAGCCTACACATCACAGGGCTGCCGACAACGAGCCCAGCCATGGCACAAGAGATTTGGTGGTGATCCCGACCGCAGCATATAGCCCAGCCATGTCACAACAGAGAGATGGTGCTCCAGAACACAGCACAACACCAGTGCCTGGGTAAATGGGGACAGTGGTACTGCTGAGCCTAGCCAGGAGAGTATGGACACCACACACACACACACACACACACACACACACACACACACACACACACTCAGCACAAATACCTGCATAGCACTACAATATCCACACCACCATATGTATACCAGACAGTGCACCCAACACTACCCTTTAGGTACACTCCTAAAACACATCCCAGGACACACCAGTGGAAAACACACAACACACAAATGAACAGCAGTGACACCCTAGAAGCACAATTGGGGACTGTGCCTGCACCCAGTAGAGACAGGAGGCAAAGTCTGCAGTCCATCTAGTCTGAGATGTAGCACATGGAACAGCAGAGGCTACGTCATGCAAGGACTGGCCCAGCTGTGCTGGACTGATATGTTTGTCAGGTTGGTGCCATGTACACAGAAGCAGCAGGTGTCCACTCATCGCAAAATACAGCTAGGTGCCATCCACACCAAACTCTGTGCTTTGCGTGTGAAGACTGGTGCAATTCCACAGGCTGCAGAATGGGACTTAAGCAATCTGTCTGAAGTGCCTGAACATGTCCTTGCACCCATCACACAGGCTATCATGGCAAGCCAAAACTCCCAGTTGGGTCCTTTAGGAACACCAGAAATTGACCACTGTGCCTGCCAGTATACAAATTGGCAATGAGGATGCCACATCTGCTCCAAGGTCAAGTGAGATGGAGTCACCTGAGGGTATCCAGGACATCAACATGGTACCAACCCTTGGCAAGCAGATGGCTAAAACACTATGCGACACCAGGCAATGTGCATGCCCCCATAAGTCACCACCTACGGAGTAAAAACCACTCTCTTGGGATACCCCATGCTCCACACACAAACACCCACCCATCCCAGTTTCGGGCACCGCATCATGTCATAAGGCTACTAATTGCACAATATACAATACATTTGATACTGTCCTCTGCCACATGTTTGTATAAGTACAGCACAGTGTGCCATGGTGCATACCACAACTGCGCCCCCCCCCCCACTATGTAAAGTATTTGGCAACAACCCTGGCTCATCATGTGTGCCATGCCCTGTAAGCAGGTGCCAGGAAATGGCCCACCAAAGGAGAACATGGAACATCTGGATCCTAGGGTAGCAAATAATCATCTGGATTGATGTCTTCAGGCAAATAAATCCATTTGCATATTGCCAAATTATGCAGGATGCAGCACATGAAAAAGTCCATGCATACCTTTCCAGGGGCCAGCAGTAGGGATCCACCAGTTTTATGCTGGCACCAGAAGCATACCAAACATGTTCAAGAATATTCCTGGTCTGCCTATTTGAATCATACCGTACACCCATGCCTTGTCCTGTGGCTACAGATACTGGGTAAGGAGGTACTGTATGTCTGCAGTGGATATCCTCTATCACCTGCAACACACGAGATGTATGTGTCTCAGTGTGCATTACAGGTACAATACATGGGTGCAGGGTTATGTGCTCTGTAGAAGCATAGAATAAGGACAGAAAAAGCCACACATTTACAAATTATTTTCTCAAGCCCTACAATATATTTTTTCCAAAGGCCCCAATTTTTCTGCAGCACTTTGGAACCACATTGTGCGGCAGGGTTACCAGCTGCCACAGAACCTCTGTAGTGGTGGTTTGTAATTTCTGTGGCAGTTCTGCAGCAATAAACTGCAACATCACAGCATCAGCTCATCAACAGGATGCAGCGGCTATGGCAACCAGGTTAGGTAATGTGTAAAACCACTAGTTCAAAAAATAAACGCACCAACTTTTATAAAAAAGCTAAAAAAAAAAACAATCACACACGGTCCTGTCCTATTGCATAAATGAAATATGCAGAGGGGACATTGTGTGATAAATGATTTATCTATACTCATGCCATTTATGCCACTCCTAAGGTTACCCGAGGTCAAACAGCACTTGTATAGATAAATCATTTTTCGTGCAGGTCCCACCTGTGAATTATATAGAGAATAATGCCTGTGCAGGTGTGTGTTATAAGGATTTTCCACACACCAAGGGTGTATGAAAACTCCTCATAACACAAGCTTTGCACATGCTTTATTTTTTTAATAATAACTGGTGCAAGGTTTTGAAGGAGAACTGTAAGCTGTATTTGTGCTAGGAGCGATCATGTCCCTCATCAGCCACCATAGTGAGCAGCTTCCACTTTGTGGAACTGGCCGTTTCATAGGGCTGGTAGCTCTTCAAAGGAGGGATTAACCCAAGACAGGGTATGGGTTTACTGAGCATTAATCCACGCCTGAGGGGGGGCTGGAATCACAAGGCAAAGCCGAGTGATTTCAGCCACCCAGGCGTGGATTAATGCTCAGTAAATCCATACTCTGGAGTGGGTTAATCCTCTTATAACATGGGCAATGTTTTGTTTGAGTTTTACCTAAAAAAAAAAAAAAAAAATGAAATAAAGCCATGTGACCATGCAACTCTGGGTATATCAGACATTAATCCACGGTCAGGTGACCTCTTTGGACCAATCAGAAGACAGTATTTTAAGAACTCATGTTAAAAAGAATATTTACTGCCAGGAAATGTCATGGGCTGGCTGGAGAATGGGTAGGTGGGTGGCCTGAGTGAATGACTTGTGGTTTGGTTTGGGTTGGTCAGTTTGGTCCCAGGCCAGTGTATTTTCTGTTTCAGAGCAGTGACAGTGTGATGCAGAACATGCCATATTAATCCAGCATCGAGTTATTATGGCATTTACGGGGTTATTATGGCATTTGAAAAGCAGTCTGCAGACAGTTATTGGGGGTGGGGGAGGTCAACAGTTATTTTAGAGATATATATATATATATATATATATATATATATATATATTTTCTGTCTACAGTAATGTATTTTTTCTTTGATGAAGTTCCCCTTTTGTGATTGTAAAATTGTGTCCTCATTCATGTAGGTCCCTTTGGAAATGGAATATAATTACTGGTGACCCCTTTTAATATACAGCTTTACTGTGATTTTCAAATGTTGTAATTACCGGAAAATGCCATAATAACCGGTTATTACGGCATTTTCTAAACTCAGTACCAGTCTCCTTGCACACAATCTGTATTGTGCCTCTTCACTCGCTCATTCTCCGCATGGGGGCGGGCCCGAGCAATCTGTAAAAAATGGCAGATTGACTTCCTGCTCGCCGATGAGCCATTTTTTTTTACTACCCTCATGATTTTTTAATTATCTGGTTGATCCTTTTTTTTTTTTTTTAACCAGGAGAGATACACTAAGCTGAAAGCTTGTTTACAGGTGCGACCTGGGAGCACAAGGAAGTTAGGTGACTTGCTCAGGGTCACACAGTATGCAAGTGGGGGCTGTGGGATTCAAACCCAGGTCTTGAGGTTTGCAGCTCAGAGCCTTAAACCACTGCACTAGACTGCCTCCTGCCTCCCGAAATACACAAGAAACATCTGGTTGATCCCACCGTGTCTCCGAATCGGCAGGTGCCGACTCCGCTCCCCGAACAGACACCAGCACGACTCGCAGCTCACAGAAAAGAGGTCAGTCACAGAGTGAGGGAGAATGGAAAAAAGTGTGTGTGTGTGTGTGTGTGTGTCTATGTAGGGCAGAGACCGTTAGCACCAGCAACCATAAAAAATAAAGTTTATGCAACTGCGGTGTTATGGATTCCCCCCACACCCTCAGTGTGTGATGACTTCATAAATCTCTTGCGCTACGCTCTCGAGATTTATGGGTCATCACATACCTTGGGTGTGTAAAAAAAATCCACAACACACAGTTGCATAACCATTATTCTCTATATAATACTTGGGTTGTCACTTTTTTCACAGAGAAAAAACGTGATGCTGGAAACCAAAAATACAACCGATTCTAAAATTATTTTCCATAATACTGTCACTTATGTCAGAGTGATAGTATCATGGAAAAGAATCTGTGTGACAGTCAAGCTTGAGTGCAGTGGAACTGTAAACACCGTTGCACCTGCACACTCACACAGCAAGTCAGTCTGCGGCTCCCTTCCTCCTGGTCCGATCTGCACTCCACCCCAGCATCAACCTCCATGTCTGTTCTCTCTCTCATCATGACAGCAGTACAGAAGCAGTGTCTCCAAACTGCTTGGCTATACACCTGGTGGGGGGAGGTGTAATGTGCACCTGTTCCGACTGATTCATTGCTCTGATGATGCTGCTTACATGTAACTGGATGTTACCCTGACGTTCCGCTCAGTATCCAAGGAAGAGAATTGTTGTCATGGTGCAGATGGGAGCGTGAGTGAGCACTAGTGTCATGGCAGTGAGTAAACTTAAACAAAACCAAGGAAATAATAATAAAAAAAAGGTTGGATAAAAGTTCCATATATTACAAAAAGCAACACATGGGACTACACTGTGCTGGTAACACCATCTCAGGATTACATGACATCAAATACGTTGAGCTTCACACTCAAGGGATATGATATAACGAAATCTCCTAATGGTGTTACAGCACTGTAACAGACAGAATTCCATGTGTTATTCTATTTAAACAGAATAGTGGAGACATTTCAAGCCCCATTTTGCAAAGCAACCCACTTCTCACGCCATGCATGGCCCTGTCAGGCAATGACACACATCAACCCATTGTAAGAGAAGGCTCCTCAGCCTTTCACAACGTGTTGCCGGTGGAAGAGAACACCGTGCTATACCTTTCCAGGCTCAGAGAGTGGCAGACGACAGTGCTGGCCCCCATCCTCATGCTGCCCAGCTGACTCCCAGAGCTCGTCTCCAAACTCGAGTCACTGAGACAGAAACAAAACGAAGTACCCACTGGGCTAACAACTGGCCCTGCACACAACCTTTCTCCATAACTTTTCTTTTTACATTTAGACCCCAACTTTTCAACTTATTTTCTTTTTTATTACTCCCCTTAAATGGGTCCTATGTAAGCAATAAAATGTGGATTATGGCCTGATAAGAGCACAGCTCAGATGTGTAATCAGGCATGAGGGGTTTACATTTTATAATGGGTTTTAAACTCAGGACTGACCATATAAAAACATGGACAATGACAACAGAAAAAGACCAGTGGTCCACCCAGTCTTCCTGAGCTCCCTATTTAGCCCTCAGACTTACTGTCCCTCCAGGGTCCTGTTATGTACAGGTAATAGTTTCGAATGCAGACTTTTGTCAGGATAGTGTGTAAAAAAAAAAAAACATGAAGAGAATGGGCTGGGAGCTTAGCTAGGAGACCTCTCACTACAGCAATACAGGCAGACCTTACAATGCCCTCTAGAGACCAGGAACTGACCCCATCACATAGTATGGCCACGTCTGCCAATACCCCCATGGCTTCTCCAAGTATCCGCACACTCAGGCCTCTGCAGCTTCTCACCAGTCTGAGTCTCCCCTTGCTGAATTCTGGATGAGCAGCCTCTAGCAAACAGGTAGCCCAAACCTGACCTTTGGAGGTCCAGGCCCCAATCCTAGGCCACAGTGATTCCGCCTTCCGTTTAGGATTTACAGGACTTTCAACCTGAGCTCCACCTTAAGCTTGCCTCACCTTCACCCCTTGGGTAACCAGTAACTTGGCACTGGCATGTCTCTCCCACCTTTGCTGGCTGCTCCTCTGGTTCCACACTGCTTCTCCCCGAGGTTCTTCTCTGCCCCTCAGCCCAAAGTAGACTGACTGCAGGTTGCCTGAGCAGTCCTTATATACAGTTCCGGTATCATATCATTTGTCAATCATGTTACATTAAACAAACAATTAGAGGAATACTAGGTTTACAATTCTAACAGCTGCATTCCTCTCAAGAAGATACATAGGGGCAATTGACAAAAATGCTAAACCCCTTTCATAAGCAAAAACAGAGGAAAATGCAAAGAAATATCCTTTTCAGAAAGTTCCTCCCTGTACACTAGTCACTTCCTGGCAGGACAAGACCCCTAGGCTTTCCTATATACCAATACAATTATGAGCCAGCCCTTCCTTAAAAGAGCAGGTGTTTATATACAACCCCAAAACATATGGTAGCTTTAATGCCCAACTTGGCTGGTGCCCAAAGTTTCTTTTTTTTTCATTCCTGTTTAAAAGTAACAACGCTTGTAAAATCACTCTTTGCAGTCTGCTGATAAAAACACTCAACTTCAGGGCACGCTCCATAAACTATAATGTTTTTAATTTGTTTATTTTACATTTGCATGTCGATTGGACAAGACGTACCACTGACTAACAAGGACCTTGTTAGTCAAGCGTGCATTCCTTTGTTAAATCGGCATGCAAATGTATTAAAAAACTTAAAAACAGCCCTTGTTATGTCTATGAAGTCTGCCCCCACACTCTTTGGACAGTCATCACAAACGTGCTAGTGTGGGGGCATGTCCCCGACTAAGGAAGTTGTGAGTGTTTTACCGGCGAACTGCAAAGAGTGATTTTACTAGTTTTGTTACTTTTTAAACAGGAATGAAAAAAATAAACTTTGGGTACTGGTCAAGCTGGGCACTGGTAAGCTACCATATATGTTTTTTTTTTTTTTTTTTTTTGGGAGGGGGGAAGAGAATGAAAGAAATAAACACCTGCTCTTTAAGGGAACAGCTTTCTAAAATGGCTGCAGCTGCAGCAGGAGTACACACCCAGATGCTTCTGAATTTCATCTTCTAGGTAAACACCCTTTAAAAAGCATATAATGTATGGTGGAATGTTGTTATGTGTGGATTTTCATCTTTTCCTCAGGCTGTTATGCCATTGATGTGACATGCTGAAGTTGTTAACCCATCGACAATACGTCACATCGATGGCATAACAAAAAAAAGAATTCTTAGTTGCGTGCAATTCCAACAGCAGAACTGCTAGCTGTGTGTTTCAAAAATCAGCCGCAACTGTCAGATTAGCAATTAGCAATTTTTCTGCACCACAGAAGCGAAAGCGAATCACAGTGGTATCAGAATCCTCATCTGAACGTGACAATATCAAGGTAAGACCTAATGTCCCCCGTGTGTTCATACAGTCACCATTAGTAAGTACATTTAAGCTGAAATACTAACCAGTTGTCCTTTTTATTGTTTTGTCTCCTGTTTCCCAGTAGGCCTGAAGGAAAAATTGCAGAGAACATTTCAAACATTAGCGATTTGCAGCACAACCCCTTCGAACCACCTTACAGCAAGGCTGACTGGTTGCCACTTGACATTTGACCCTGATGCCCGTTTTTCTCTCTCTCCCCTCTTGTTCTGTTGATCGAGATAAGTTTTTGTTTTAACTTTAACTTTGCTGTTCTAAATGTACCGTGATAATATTAAATGTAAACTGGAGTTGACATAATAAAATGAAACGTGTTTAAACGAGAAACACAGTCCTGCTCTCATCTGTGTATGGTAAGCTAATCACTACTGTGCTAAATGTGTAACGCTGCAGTCTCGGATACACACGATGCCCATACACTATAAAGACAATGTATGGAGATCGATGAACAATCAATGATCTTCGACCTCTGGCAACCAAGGTAACCTCTTGAGCTTCGCCGAGGTTTACATGGGTTGCCAGAGGAACCACTCGAAGCTCTCACAGCGTTGTTGTTCATCGATGCCCATACATTATCCTCTATATATTCTTCTAGAGAAAAACACAACCTGGTTTAACTGTTATCCTGTATATAGCTATATAGTTTTACAGTTTATATACTTTCTACACATCTCCTTTTCTAAAGCTATCAAATACTTCCTTATAGCATGTTTTATTTCACAGGAAGACAGCCACAGCTGTTTCCAAAAATCATCAGCAGCATGCAAACAGCAAACTACTTAGCACAGGTACGTTTGCCAGGATTTACTGCTCAAAACTCTATCTTATACTTGTACTAAGGATAAGAGGGGCTGCATCCTTGCATTAGTAACCAAACTGCCAAGCTCACACGCAGAGTTTCTGCAGCAAGGAGAGCTTTATTCATTTGTTAGCTTAGCTGGCAGGTTACAACCCTTGGGTTGTTTCTTTTACTCTTCTTTGGAAGCAAAGCCCTCATGTAATGCTTGTTTTGGTGGTCTCTGCAGATCAGCAGGTATGCTACATTTGGGGGTGTCGGGGGAACACAGAAGAAAACCAGATAGAAGAAAAGCACCCCGATAGTGGCCAGCTAGCAAGGCACACAAATATACCAAAGTACAGAATGTGTAGTACATCATACTTACACAGAGAAAAGAAAAGGTAAATGTAAGTTTATTTTACTTCTAGGGATTACTTTATGCCTTGGATATACCTAGTTTGGCACCATGTGGGAAGCTTTGTCGTAGCAGGGCTGCTTTATCCATCACTACGGTTTTCTTTTTTTCAAACTGAATAAACTTTATTGAAAGAAAAGTAACAAACTGTACATATCCTGTTACTCCAGAAGAACAGATTAAGAAGGAGAACAATAATATGTTCCAGGAAACAAAATATTTAGTATAATTCCCTAATCCCCAACAACCCCAGCTACCCCCCCCAACCCCCCACCATCCCTCGCCACTGGAAGTGTACCAAACCATCCCAACTAATCAACTCATGGGAAGTAAGCCCTAACAGGACAATGTACACAATCAGTTGTAGGGACCCATCTAAAAAACGGTGAGGTCCCACGACCACACAGTTAATAGGACATACAAGGGTTCCCAAATGTGTTCATATTTATGAGCCTTACCTGTCATATTAGCTATAAGTTGCTCAGCCTGAAGGGCAAACAATACCTCCCTGTACCATTCAAGAAATTGTGGCGAACTCTGGTCAAGCCAGTGCCGAAGGATGACCTTTTTTTGCGCAAGCCGCAATCTAGGCCATATGTGGCCTCTGGTTACCAATCAAGGCACCAGTGTATTCCCCCAAAAGACATATTTCAAGAGGGAATGCCTCAGATAACCCAAGCAAGGGATCTAGATGTCTTTGAACTGACCACCAAAAGGGGAACCACTGTCTCACAAGACCAGAGGATATGCAACAAGGAGCCAGGCTCTTTGCCACATCTGGAGCAAGTGTCAGTGGGTAGCTTACCCATTTTATGCAGTGTCACCAGAGTGTAATACAAGTTATGTAGAATCTGGAACTGCATAAATGGTACCTATCCCATCATTACAGTTTTCTAACTGGGATAGGATCCCTGACTCTATCACAGGGCCAACCACCCTTCCTTGTGAAAACTTAGCAAATGTAATTGTTCATGATGGCGGCCATTTGCCCGTCCTCCACTTTCACCTTACCCCTCTCAGCTAGCCTTACAATTTCCCCTCCTTTATTCCTTTTCCCCCTAATATAGCGGAAGAACTTTTTCTCCACTCTTGACCCCCTCTACAATTTGCAGCTCTGTGTCTGCCTTTGCCTCCCTAACCATCCTTTTTGCCTCCCTATTTTTCAGTAAATATTCTCCCTAATTCTCCATCCCCCCGCCCCCGCTTTTCTGTATACTTGTAGAAGCCTTTTTTAGTTGGCCTTTACTGCTTCCCTGACCCTTGCTGAGAACCATAAAGTCTCTCTTACACCTGTTCTTTCTGTTTACCGTTCTCACGCATACCTTTGATGCCTCGAGAATGGCCCCTTAACTGTCCCCATATCTCTTTCACCCCACCTACTGTATGTTGTCCACCCCTACTGACTCACCCCTGACCGGCTCTCTCAGTCTATTGATGTCTGCCCTTCTAAAATCAAGGACTTCAGCTGTTAATTGTAGTTTACCTGACCCAAGGGCCATCTGAACCAAATGGAGTTTTGGTCACTGTTCCCCAGTGGCTTTTCTACTCCCACCACTCCTACTGCCTCCAAGTTGGTGAGCACCACACCTAGAATTGTAGTCTGCCTGGTGGGTTCCCTAACTTGCAGTACCAGTAAACAGTCTTGGAAGGCTTCCAGTAAGTCCTGACTTCTGGTGCCCCTGGTCACTGGAACATCCCGATAAATGTCTGGCAGGTTCACATCAATCACCACCAATACTTCCCCCTTTGCCACCCCTTTTTCAAATTCTTTCCTGAGCTCTCTGTCCCTCTGGACCCCTTGTCCCGGGGGTCTGCAGACCATCCACGAGTGCAGTTTCTTGCCTATGGCTACCATGAACAGTAACCACAATGTGTTTCCCCATTACTACCCTGATTCACCCATCTTCTACCACTTCAATGCCATCTTTAACATAAAAGGCTACTCCTCCCTCTCTACCCATTCCTCTATCCCTCCAAAGCGCTGAGTACCAAGGGACTGTCAGTTCCCAGACGTTTTCCGAAGCCCATGTTTTAATGATGGCCACAAGATCCACCTCAGTGTCCACCACCAGTGACTGGAGCCCACTGATTTTGTTACCTAGGCTCCTGGCATTAAGGCATACCCCCTTCCAGCTGACCCCTGATCCTACCTTGCTACTACCCTTGTGCTTTGCTTGCCCCCTCTTCCTCTTGTTTTTCTTGGTGTTTACACACTTTGTATTCCCTCTCTCTAATGTCCCTTAACTAAATTGAGGGCCACATCTCTCTCTTTGTACCTGCTGTGCTGCTACAACCCCCCAGATGTGGGGGGGTACTAGCTAGGATCCCTTTCCCCTCGCTTTCCACCATGGTTCCCCTAGAGCCAATCTCACTCACAGCAAGTTTAAACATCTGATACAGACATTACACTTCTGCCCCAGCACGCAGGCCCCGTCTCTTGTCAGGTGAAGTCCATCACTCTTGAAGAGTCTCCTGTCCCAGAAGTCTCCCAAATCTCCCACAAAGTGGTACCCCTTCTCGTGACACTGTCCCTTATGCTACCAATTAAATTACTCTATTACATCACTCCTTATCCTACCGTGCTTCCCCTTCCTGCCCCACACGAGGAGGACTTCGGAAAAGGCTAGGTGTGCCACCAATCTGTCCCCCAGTCTATGGAAGTTCCACTTCACTATCTCTAGTGACTGGTTCATCTGATCACTGATATCCAGGTGTACCAGCACCTCCAGTTCCTCCTGCTCCCTCTCCGCTACCCTCCCTATCCTGTCTAAATCCCTGATGGCCGACGTACCAGGAAGGTAGGGGACCATCCCCCTGTCATTCAACCCCCCCACCACCCTCTCTACTCCCCTAATCATTGAGTCCCTGACCACTAAGACTCTCCTGGCAGACTAGCTCCCCCTGGCTGCCATCACGCTGCCCTGCCCTTTCGTATCAACTCACTTGGAGTCTGCCCCAGTGGAGTCAGGTGTCTCAGCCTTTTCTAGAGGTGCAAAGCAATTCATTGTCTGGATGGTGCTGGACTGACCAACCACCTTATGGCCACCCTCCCCCTCCCTACTGCACTCCACCCCTTGGGACCAGTTGTACTCTGAGGGAGTGGGGAGGTGGGCTCCAGTTGAGCTGGTGACACAGCTGAGATATTGCTGCCACTAGCAGAGCCTGGAGCTCTGCCATGATCCTGCAGATGGGGCAGTGCCCCCTCCTCTATAAGCATATCCCTAGAGAAGAGCGTCCCACAGCCACCACAACTGACTGCTTCCCCCTCCCAGAACCCTGTCTCTATACAGGCCCAAGAATGAAGCTAAACCTAGCTGATGCGGAATTCTAACAACAGGTTCACAGTTACCAAAATACTAGATCAACTTACTGGACTCACCCAGATAGGGTGCAGCTGCTAGGCTTAGCTATAGCACAGAAAAGAGGGATAAAGACTTCCACGCAGTGCTCATCCAGATAAACTGTAGCTGTAAGACTGCACTGTAACACAAAAAACATCTGGTTTGGTAGACAATTCCAGCCAGCCACATGGCTTGCTAGACTATTTTACCACCCACCCACCACCCACTCTGTGAAAAATGTTTTCTACAGTAACAGCCTTGTTAAATTCCCCCACCTTTCAGCTTGAGATTGTGACCCCCTGATGCAGGAACTGTACCTTAACTGGAAAAGCTCTGTGGCATGCATTCATTCTGTTGTTCCCCTACATGTATCTGAATGTGCCTGTCATATCCACCTCTCCCTTCTGTTCTCCAGAAGGTACCTACTGACACTCTCCAATCTCTCCTTATAGGACCTACCCTGCAGCCACTTGATAATTTTCCATGCCCATTTCTGTATAGTTTCCAACTTGTCGCTCCTCGGACATGGGCTTCAGAATTGCACACAGTACTCCAGGTGTGGTCAAATCAATGACTCGTACAATGGCAGTATTACCTCCCTTCTGCAGCTGGTGAAGCCCCTTTAGATACATTCTAACATCCTGTCTGCCTATACATAGGCTTTCCTGCATTGGAAAGAGGTTGTTCTAGTATTGGTTATTATCACTTCCCCTCCGGACATGGATGCCTGGTTAATCCTGGAATAAGTATGTCCTGTGATGTGCCAAGAGAACCCTGTGGCATAATATCCCAAGGCTGTAAGCACCCTGGTACACTCACTGAACACACGACACTGCCCGAGGAACATCTTTACTTCATCAGTGATGACATGATCAGATCAGAAATGCCCCAAACACAGCTGCTCAGTTAGCATTCCAGGTTCCAGTCTGAAATGTATAAACATGTACACCTTTGTCTGCATCTTGTATGCAGCTCCTGCTCCCACTGCATCTCTGCCAGGACAACATTCATCAGGTACCCTAGACATATCATCACTGGTGGTGAGAGTGGTGTCCCTGGAGGTTTCCACTGGTGTTAACTAGGTCCAGCTTGCACAAGTCACAGGCATCACTCAGCACTGCCATCTGTGTGACTGTGAAGGGGTCCCCTTTAAGGGGGCTAGGTTGTGTGCCAGTCCTGGCTCACAGCCAACTGACTCCGAGAGGTGGTGTTGGGAGGTATCCAAGTATTACAGACATTATGCACACTGGACCTGTCCCACACACTGCCACATAGAGAACCAAGAAAACACTCCCACAGCAGCACCCACCCTCTCCCTCCTACTACCTTTCTGATGTCCTTACACAAGTGGATAATGGCTACTGGTGTGACGAGCTACCAAACTGCCAGTCTTTATTTGTAGATATAATTCTGTTTTATATATTTTTTTATGTAATTCTGTGTATATGTACATTCCACAAGATATGCCCGTGTTAATACCAAGGCACCTAGAGAAAGAGGCTGGATTTCTTTTAAAAGGGTTTTGACCTTTGTTTGACCTGAAGGCCAGCTTGCTTGCCAGGAAACTGACAAGTACTTATCAAAAAGCTTGTGGATAGCTGGTCAAAGGGGTATTTCCCATAGTTAACTGACCAAGGGAAACAGAGGTGAATAACATGTTCAGGAGATATACCAAAATCCATTTATCTGTCATAAACCCTGCACTTCAAAAGCAGAATGCTTTGTTCCAGTTAACTGTTATATCACATTTTATGAGGTAAAAAGGAACAAAACATCCTTCTGGCAAACATGTGAATTCTTAACACACAAGTGCCAATGGTGTTACTGTGGGACACAGACATCAAAGGACAGCTAGAAATTGTGTTGCTG
This sequence comes from Neoceratodus forsteri, assembly GCA_016271365.2. NCBI lineage: Eukaryota > Metazoa > Chordata > Ceratodontiformes > Ceratodontidae > Neoceratodus > Neoceratodus forsteri. The sequence continues at coordinate 1,701,412,563 of CM057455.1, forward strand.
GGAAAGTGCAAGAGGGACATCTACTGGCCTAAAAAGTTAGGACCAAACTAGGACTTTTGACAAGCTATATAAAGAGCTTGCAAACCATAGTCACTCTCTCATTTTTGCTGAGCATCCACAACACACACTTTTCAGTTAGACTCCGCCTGACACTAGGAACAAAACTGCTGAGGCCCAGTGTCTCTGCCAGGACTAAAGAAACTGAAAACTTTCATCTACTTTTTCTGGACTTTAAGTTGCTGTGAAAATAAGGTAGACTTTAGCTAACAGTTTTAGTGTGTTTCCTTGTATATTTTCCATTTTTGTTTCTGTATACTGTAACCCAAATTAGTGTATTTTCTTTTTAGTTGTAACTGTATGATTATTTAAGTATTTTAGTAAAAACATGTGTGTTCCTAAAGAATATCTGCGTGAGGGAGATCTCTATATTTATGTGTCAAGTCTGGAACAGTATTAATAATCTGCGACAACTGTTGATTGCTTAGGGGTGTCACCATAAGCAACCAAATCAAGCAAAAGGGTCTGTAAGGGATCTGGAAGGATAGTAAGAATATCAGTCTACAAGGATTTTGAACCAGGCTGTTGCACGTTCTGTAGGAAGAAAGCCAAATCAGGTTTTACACTGCTACCCCCAAAGAGAGGGTGACACCTGGGTCTTCCCCCTTTGAGTAATAGCCAAGGAAGGGGTCATATTTGACTACAACACTCAAGACTAGTACTGTGTCCTTATCCAGAGTTTTAGAGGGACACCCTGGGTCCTCGTGGCAAAGGTGCAGTCATGACCTCAGTGAGCAGTCTAAAAAGACACGGGGAGGGTAGCCCTGTTCCCCCCCATCATGGATTGCACTTAGGGATGGGCACTGTGAGCTCAGTGGACCTGACCCTCAGGAGTGGGTTTGTGACAACCAGAACAAAGGGGGCATAACTGGAGGATGGTAGATTCCTCTTGGGTGTGTGCTGTATCACTATATTTTGGGCGTGTGTTTTGCATATGACTTTGTGGTCATATGTATATAGTCACAGACCAGCATGCCGCAGGAACTGGCCATCCTTCTTCAGCGGTCGCCCCCCTGGAAGGAGCAGGGGCCAGTGAACTAGAAAAAGAAGATGGACAAGAGAGAGATGCGGGAGGAAGTGTGGGCATGGAAGGATGCATAGCATAACCTGAAGAACCCCCTTTTGAAATCATTGTTAGATGAGAATGACCCCAGTGGTGGGCCATCAGCTCAAGGGGAAGTTTCCTTGTTAGCAGCTGTGGCAGCTGGTAGTGCCACATGACGAAGCCAACATAATTGACTCCGTCACTATGTAGCCGGGGTGGCCCATGGTGTTCTGTGTCCTAATCACAAAGGCCACCTGGCATCTGGGACAACCATCAGTGGGCCCTTTATTGCATTCTGTTTTGTTGACATGTACAAATAATAATAAATATACCCAATGATGTCTAAACTATAATGTTTAGTGAATGTGTTTACAGTATTCCACGTGGCAGCAGTACAGATGTCAGCAGTGGACACACTGTGAAGACAAGCCACTGAAGTGACCACGCCACGAGCAAAGTGTACATGAACAGGATCAGAAAGCTGCTTTCCACACTTCCTGTAACAGAAAGTAATGCCACTGCCCAACATTTGGAAAGGCTTTGTTTAGAAATAGGGGAATCCACCATCCTGGGGGGCAAAAGCTGCAAAGAGTTTAGAGGATTTCCTATAACCTTAGTACAGTCACAGTACCAATGTAATGTCTGACATACTGTACATTCAGTGTGTGCATAGATGATGTTCCCCTCTATCCATAGGAGTCAAGAAGTAAACTGGAAGGTCAGTAGTCTGATTCAGAGGGCAATCAAAAACCACCTTCGGTGGAAAATGAGGATTAGTACAGAAGATAACCTGGTCCATGTAGAAAATAAATAAGGGGGCTCCGCAACCAGAGATTGCAATTCAGAAATCAATCTTTCAGTTATAGTGGCTACAAAGAATAGCATCTTCCAAGAGAGGACACATACTTCACAAGTAGCTGCAGGCTCAAAATGTGGTGCAGTAAGGGTCACCAGGACCATATTTAGGTCACACAGAGGAACTGTATCTCAGACCAGGGGTGGGGGGGTAGCAGCCGAATCCTCTGCTGGAAACTTCAAGTTCAGCAACCGTTTTGCCTTCAGCGAGGGCATGAAAGAGTATGAGATGTTGTATCTCAGCTAGGCCCTGCTAAAGGTCACATGGTGAGCATTTTGCTCTCTCTGGTGAGATGTGAACCAGTCATCCTCGCATGGTTCCCAAGCCAGTACTCTGGCCACTACATCACACTTCCTAAGTACTGCATTATTTTAAACCTGGCATTGCCCAGAGGCATCATGAAAAACTCATGGTCCGACTCTTATTGGGGTATGGAGTAAAAATACTGGCTTTTATAAAGAGACTATAAAATATCATTCACTGCATGTTGGCAATACAGCCACGATGTAGTAAGACTCATTTTTCTCATTCAGGTGCAGTACATGTGCTTGAAGAACAGGATAGTAAACTATTTTTACATCTCACAAGACAAAAAACTTAAAACAAATACTCCAAATCTACTGGGAAAGCAGCTGACAGCTGGGAATACTTAACAATTCTCATGATAGTGTTCTGCCTTTAAGGCTGGAATGCCACAATATTTTATAATTTGGGCAGATGAATTTTCAGAAAGGGAAGTTGCAGATGAAGTGTTTTACTCCTCCAGGATTTCATCATCATCTAGGATAATTATATTACTGGCTTTTTCAATCATTATAGTCAACCTTTTCACAAACGCTGTGCTTCGAAGCAAGGGATAAACTGATTTAATGTCAGTTCAGGCATTTATTACACTTGGAAGTAGAATACCAAAAAGAAAAATTAAGAAAAAAAAACAGGATGTGGGCCGCATAAAGGATGCAAGGAAAAAATGCCATTATTTTTATTATGTCTAAACCACACATATAAACTCAGATGCCTCAAACACAGCACACAACATAATGAGTATGTAAATTCTCCTGTAGGGGAAGGCTGACAAGGCTTCAGAAACTAGCCTCATTATGTTGCTGTGGCAACCAAAGGAATTTAATCTGATCTCATCAGAAATAGCCGTTCAAGTCCATTTTTAACAGGCAGCACTTCAAAGTTGTTCCAAAGAAATAATTTGGGCCCCTAGTTCTCTGTAGCCTTTCAGTCCTAATTTTTGTATCATGCCTTCTGTAGCAGTTTGCTCATCTCTGAGACAGTAATTATTCATTTCTGTTGCAGAATGTAGTTCAGCCTTCACTACAGTATCAGGTGATGTCATCATGACATAATATGCTGAGCATGGCAGAAGCAGGGCCAGATTAAGGCAACCCGGGTCCTTAGGCCCAAGAGAAATCTGGGATCCCCTTATCACAACCATGCCCCTTCGCCATGAAGGGACCCTCTCACAGACTGTAAGGCACCTTGGGAATCCATTTACATACAAACTTTTTTTTTTTTTAATATATATTTTTATTGGAGAATTAACAAAAAAAGTACATAATAACAATGTATTACAACAAGGTACATTAAGTTCATAGTGACCGATACATAGACAAGATAAGTAAGTAGTACAGTTTTTATTATTCCAGCAACTCATAAAAATCATGTTTTTTTAAAGTGAGATGATGGCAGGAAGTATCTAAGTCAGTTCTTTCCATGTGTTTGAGTTGCAGTCATAATTATTCAAGTCTTCTATAATGTATCCTATCCTTTCAGATAATAGGGCATCTTTAAAAGTATGCCACCATTCTATTTTAGTTACCATAGTAGTGGGGAGGCTTTGTGTATTTTAGTTTTTAAGTATTAGTCTTTTAAGTGCCAGAGAAGATAAACTTATAACGTTTGCTTGTAGCGGGGTAACATTTAAAGTGTCATATACGTTCAGTATTAAAATAATAGGGAACAGGGAATGTTAATTCCAATTATTCTGGAAATTTCCTCAGCTAAATCTGTCCACCATAGTTTTGTTTCAGGACAATCCCATAAATTATGAGGAATCCATTTACATACTAACTGTATCCCAAGTTAGGATACAGTTTGTATGGAAAGAGCTGCAGACAATAGTATACAAATCAAAATCCCTGTCTTTCTGTTCCCCTCTCTCAAAATCCTATTAGTGACAGTACAACAACATTCTCTTCTTTCACTTCGCCCCAAGTGTCAAATACTGTTTGGTTTCAGTCTAATAATATACTGTGCACCCTCGATTATCACACCATTTTTGTGCAAGCAAAACCGGGCAGACAATCAAGGGTGCGGGATAATAAGGGGCAACAGAATAGCTAACATATTGTACAAACCACATCTGACAGATAATCGAGGCATCACTGTATGTGCAGAGCTACTCGAACTATACATGATTGCCACCATTCTTACCTTACTTAACTTACTGCAAATGCAGTCTTACTTCCTGATACAGCCCCACCCCCAAAACGATGTAACGAAGTGGCTGCAGTGCTATAAACAAGCTTATAATGGTGGGGGTTAGTGGTGGCATTCAGATACTATTTGTTTACTTTGCAGGCAATTGTACATATTAGGGGATAGTATTACATGTATATAGCCCCATGATATGTACAACTGCCTACAAGGTAAACAAATATGATCTATAGCTACTGCTGCCTCTAACAGCATACTAAGCCTATCTATATAGCAGCTGTAGCCTCTTTGCTACTTTGAGTAATTAAAATGGGTTTTTGTGGGTGGTGTTCAAGATTGGGCTTAGCCATACTTTTTGCAAATTGCAGTACAGTATTGTTGAGGGACTTAGAAAATTCAGCCTCTTTTTTCTTTTATTCATAATTTTGAAGATCATTTTTATGATGCTCATCGCCCTGACCCAAATTTCACCCAGAAACCCTCTACTAATTTTCCCCGAGAGGAGCATTGCATTTAACAATGATAATCTACTTGCAGTCAAGGAGTGTCAAAATGAATTAAGTAATACATTTGCAAGTATAGCCTAGTGGCCAGAGCACCCAGCCAAGAACATGTAGACTTGGAACACTTGGATTTCTGAGCCAGAACCTCTACCTGCATACTATGTTACCCAGGGCTAGGGCAAGTCACATAACATCTCTGTGCTACTGAGAGGCACCTGGAACTTGGAACAGGCTCTCCAACAAACAGGCTCTGCTGGCTCTCTGATCCTTCAGATACGAAGGATAGAGGCCCCATCAAATGCACAAGGCAAGTAGTGGACAAATACCACAGGGAGCCCCCACGTAAGAGTCATGCCAGTCACTCTTCCTATCAGGAACAACAATCGGTGGGGAAGGGATCTTTCGAGCCAGTTCTCCCCACGAGTTACCAGAGGGATGGGAAACAAAGCAAAAGAAATGGGCGTGTTTACACTTTAAAGGTTTGATAATGATGCAATCAGAGTTTGTACTATTTTTTGTCTCACTTCAGTGGATAGGCAATTTTTATATCTGTATGGTAGATCTAGCCTTGTGCCAGTTTTTTTTTTTTTTGCTAGAATATCAATATGTTTGTTGCCACTGCCACAGGGCTCCATCCAGAATCCTAGATATTTACAGCTGTCTAGCAACTCAAGAGGTTGGCCGTCTACTGTACATATGGTAAAAGGAGTATCTGGGGCAATTCTTAGCTTAGCCAGTGATCCAAAAAGTATCAGTTTTGCTTTTCCTGTATTTAATTCTCGTTTGGAGTCAAAAAAATTTTCTGTATTTAATTCTAGTTTGATTCAGAAAAAGAAGACAGGTGAACACTGAATACTTTTTGCAAATCTGCCTGGACATCTGAATCGCTCCCGGGATACATAGATGATGGCATTATCGGCATAAAATGATAGTTCAGGGTTTCATATTCTCAGCTAGGCCTCTCAGGCGTATATACTGCAAAGGAGAGGATCCACCATCGAGCCCTGCAGGACACCTCTCAATACCGTATGTCCAGGTTACATGGGGTATAACCACTGACTGTTGTACGTTGTTTCCTTTTGTAAAAATATGAATTGAACCAACTGATGGCCACATTGTCCAACCTAATTTCAACCAGTTTGTTTATTAACAGCCCATGCTCTACCATGTTGAAGGCCTTAGAGAGATCAACAAAGATGCCTCCAGTATACTGATGAGTCCATAGCTTTGCTGACATCATCCAAAACCTTCGACATAGAGGAGATAGTGCTGTGACTCCTTTCTGAACCCTAATTGGTAAGGATCCTGGAGATTTTTTTCTCTGATCCACAGGTGTGCTGCGCTCAACAAACTTGGAGGTGCGGCTGTAGTTCCGTCGACCAACTAATTCCACAAACAAAAATGCAGTAGCACAGGTTCCAGAATGTTTAAATTGTATGTTTCAGGTGAATAAACACCTCCGAAGTCTTTTCAAATTCCAATAAATCCAAACAAATTGATTTATTTGAATCAACTCAGACAAATAAACACACAAGCGCTTTATCGAAGCTTCCTCAGGCCCCTCCCAACCCGGTAAGGACAAAAAATGTAGAGCCACACAGTGAGGCTCTTTGCTGCAGTGGAGGGAAAAAATGACCTGGGATCACAGTAGATACGGAGCTAAAGCATCACAAGCAGTGTGAGGCCACTGTCAAAGGGCTGCATTAAAACGGGGGGAACCAGCAGAGCAGGGAAAATAATCCTGCCACTGTACATGGATGCATTCGGGCAGACTTAGATGCAACACGCACTGCCTACCTTAAATTCTCTTAGACTATCTTTTGGTGGGCCGAGTGGACTTAGCAAATCTACTGTTGGATGCATTCTGTCAGAAACCACAACCAATTGCCATAAATCTTCTATGGTTTCAAAAAAGCACCCACTAAATCTAAGCAGGTGAAAGATGTAGCTGGTAATAATGCATCATAAAAAAGGCTGATTTTCACCAAACAAGGCCTGCAGAGAGAGTTTCCCCAGTTGTTTGACCCGGAGAATGCAGGATATTTCTTTCCTTCCCATTATACATTACTGATGACACATACTTTAGTTGCTGTTAACTTTCATGTGTGTTTGCATTGATTTGCATTTCTTTTCATACAACTTACTGCTTAGCCTAGGTTTGGACAGAGCTGCAGTTTTGTTTAGGATTACTGCAACAAAAAGTAGTGTAATCTACTTAAACTACTTGCTCATATTTGGGATCCATGTCATTTATCAAAAACAGATGGGTGTTGGCGAAAATGCCCCAAAAAGTGCAATTTTCAAGACAATTTGCTTGGGCCACAGAACTGTGATCGAGGGCATTTCTTCCATAGAAGAACAAAGGTTATTACTCAGACACTTATGCCATTAACTGAACTGAGATCATTTCTGGCACAGTGGCACTGTTAAATTATTATGGGATGTTTATAACAAATTTAGCCACAGATAAAACCTATGACACAAGTGCTATGGAAAGATCCGAGATGGGCATGTTCATAAGAATGTCGAGAATGTTTCACATTTGTGAAAAAGCAGCTCTATGCATTCCCCACATCAGCACGTTTTGATACTGCATTGCCAGTAAATTTTGGCCTGTAATGCCTTACCAGTTGGTGTGTGTGCTACAATTTGACATGAAATGTGTGATGGTGGAAAACCTACAGTCTATTCCTCTTATGCCAGACCAAGACAGAGTAAGTGTATGTACAAATAGAAAAGAAGGCTTTAGGAATAAACTATGGTACCTTGTATAGTAAATGGAATATTCTTGTATTCTGTCAGTGGGGTAGTGGGGGATGGGGACAGCACCAAAATGTACATTTGACAACGAGTAAGGTGATTCTGGGAGTCCCACATTTTCAGTTGCCTTGGTGACACAACTAGTTACACAATGGCATGGTATTCCAGGTGGCGTGGGTTCAAATCCTAGCTAAAGCACTGTTTGTTTGTGTTGCATATTCATGTACATCACGTCCTTGTGAAAAGTCTGTTGTTTTTTTCAATTTGTGCATCAGAGTGCATTTAAGAAAGAGTCATGTGCCTTTGGGAGTTGGTGGCTCAGCTGGTAGTGCAACAGAATGATATTCTGGGTGACCAGAGTTCAAATCCCAGCTGAGACACATTTATTTCTCTTTTGTCTGTCTATGGATATGGGTATATACATATAGGTATACCACACCATTATGAATAAAAATGTAATTAATTTGTGCAATACCAGGTTGTGCATTTGAGAAACAGCAAAGTGCTTCTGGGAGTCCCAGGTTTCCAGTTGCCTTGGTGGCTCAGCTGGTAGCACAACAGAACCATATCTGAGGCAGCCGAGTTCAAAATCTCAGCTAAGGCACTTATTTATTTCTCTTTGTCTCTCTGTGTCCTATATAGATATATATCATATATCTTTATATATTATATAAATACATATATATACACGCACACACACACAGACACACACACATATATACACTGTTTAAAAAAAAAAACTATTAATCCATCAGTTAGGGGCTCAGATTAAACCGACAAAGTATGGAAATATAGCGTTAGGGTTTCCAGCCCTAACTACCGAACCCCACCCCCCAAGCAGGAAAAGGAAAAAAAAATATGGTTTTCACTGTCCTGACTCTTGGCAAATCAGGGTGGGTTCTTCCTTGGGGTTCTCATCCCTAGTGCTCACCCCAATATGATATAGCTTTCAAACATACAGAACTGTGTCTCCCCACATGTTGCAAACAACCTGTAGGCCCTGCTTGAAGAAAACATATCACATGTCACCTTATTTGGTCATGGAATGGGGTGAGTGTTAGGGCTGAGAACCCCAAGGAAGACTCCACCCCTGATTTGCCAAGAGTCAGGACCATGAAAACAATAATGTTTTTTTCCTTTTGCTGTTTGGGAGGTGGAGGTGGAAAGTCAGGACTGGAAACCCTAATGCTACATTTCCCTACTTTTGTTGGTGTAATGTGAACCCTAACTGATACATTAACGCAGTCTTTTGCAAAGAATTTCCTTATTTTTTGGGACAGTAGAAATGTATCTTCATTCACACAGGTCCCTTTGGGAGCTGCATGAGCACATCCATTAGGCTAGGGAAGCGCAGAGCCCAGAGAGCCCTGTGCTTCCATCTCTCCATGGATGCACATAACCATCTGGCTGTGGAAGCGCAGGGTGCAGAGGACCCTGTACTTCCATGGTTCCAGAAAAATATGCTTGATTATAATTCTTTTTTGTGGCACTCACTACAAAGGAAAAAATATATTATGTGGCCCTTTTAACTGTCAGCTGTTCATTGTATATGGACATAAATGTGGTTTTCGCTTTGTTACCCATAAGTTAGTAAATTTGTCGGTTTGCTGTGAAATTTGCTATGATTGTAGTGAAAAACGATATACACCTTTGGTGCATTTCTGATGATGATCGTACTTTTGCTGTGGATTTGACACCCTGGTGAAGAATGGAATTAATTCTGGGGTACAGTGCATACCCCATGAATGTTTGGGGAGGATTATGTGTTAGTGTCGTAGTAGTCATTGATACCTTTTTTTATATACACATTGTCCCTTAACTCCAATTATTGATGGACTTTTAGAGTTGCAGTGTTATCCTATGGGAACTCTCATTGTTTATTTTTTATGTTGCTTTATACGATCCCTAAATTTTTTTTCGGGGGGGGGGGTTATAATGTGTAGAGGTGGACAAGTTGCCAGACTTCGCTCTGTGAATTAATTCGTAAATTTTGTGCAATTTGTGAAATTCGTGCAATTCTCAGAGCACGGATTGACCGCAAAGTTTAGCTGCGAAGTGTGGAATTTTGCAAGTGAATTCCACACTTCACGGCAAAAACTTTGTGATTCACGTGAAGTTGAAGTTTCTCAGGTGTGGGAAAACTTTGCAAGCTCTGCAATGTGTGAATTTTCGCCACTTTGTGCAAACTTCGCCAGCGAATTTAAACTTTACCACATCTCTAATTATGTGTTAGCGTTGTAATACTCATTGAGACCTTTTTTGATACATAGATCTCCCTTAACTCCACAGAGCGATGGAGTTATGGCCTGTTAAAGTTGCAATCTTATCCTATGGGAAATTTAATTTTTCAATCTTTATGTTTTTTTTAATATGGCCTCTTTTTTTTGGGGGGTGGGGAAGAGGGAGTATTATGTGTTACTGTTGTAGTACTCATCGAGACCCTTTCTTCATATACAGATCGTCCTTTAACTCTTCGTATGAAGGAATCTTTTTTTCATGAGACTGTGTCGTTCTCACAGAAAAGATCTCTTCTTATGAATAAACATAACAGTACCTTTATAATATCCTACTATATCTGTTTGAATGAATGAAACATGACATATCTAAAAAATAAGATACAAGGAATGACCATATAGCAGAACCTGTTCCATTAACTATTTTCCTTATTTCTTAAACACACACCAACGCCACCTTCATTTCAACTAATGTGATATCCATTACTATTTCTCATGATGCTATCCAACATTAACATTCATATATATGTGTGTGTATATATATATATATATATATATATATATATATACACACATACACATATACATATACATATACACACACACACACAGCCCCCAATTCTGTTTTAATTTTCAAAAACACATAGTATGTACACTGATAATTGCTAATTGAAATGAAATACATCATTCTATGTTGGTTATATACTACAAAAGTGAAATATAAACATTGACAATTTCTGTATATTTGATATCCATAACTAACTTATCAATTCTGTAATGTTATTAATGTCATGTATACTATGATTCATTATAGGCCTTTATTTTGATCAAAAGCGCCATGTACCTGCTCAGGGGAGGACCTCCCTCTTAATATTCAGTTCTTTAACGTGTTTTCTCCATTAAAGAAGTAAGCTGCTAAGCATCAAAAAACTCCTGTAAAAATATAAAATAAAGACTCAAAAAACTACTAGCAACCTCCCCATATGCTTTACTATTTCTATTTTTCCTTTATTTTTACTTCCTAAGTTTATTTCACATTCTGTTTGCCCTTAAATATATTTTTATAAAATCACCACCTAAAGAGGAAAGCAGTTTCATAATGTTATGTTTAGAAATTCTCAGTCCAATGTTATGATTTTGTTTTTCAGGATGTCGAAGGTGTGTAACCGCATGCCTCTGCCTTTCAGGATGACGGAGGTGTTCAAAATGGCACTCTCCCATCTGCCTTCCAGGATCTGTTGCTACAGATTCCCATGAGAAAAATCTTCTGCAGCTGAGTTGGCTAATTATTTCCCATGAGGCCTGCCTGGACACGACATTGGCAGCCATGATTTGTGTCCATGTTTGCAAATAGCACAACTTATAACACATGCATGACTATATTTACAAAGAAGATTAACAAAAAAAAAAGAAATTAATAGATCACTCTAGTCACGTGCCAGTCGCAATAAACAATAAATATATATATATATATATATATATATATATATATATAGACACACACACAGTATTGTGTATGTGTGTGTATATATATATTAGAGAAAATTTCTGTTTAATCGCATCAGTTAGGCTGTTCCAGTGACAAAACCAGGAAATTACTGTTAGGGTTGAGCCCTGCCCTCAGTTTTCATCCAGCACCGCGGTTGGTGCTGTTGGGCCCAACTCTCACCCCATCACATATGTAAAGATGCTGAGGAATAGGAGAATGGGGTGAGTTAGATCGACGACCCCAACACGCACCCCGATGCCGGTTGGGGGTGCTGAGGAGTCCAAGGGGTTAACCCAACAGCTAATTTCTCACTTTTGTCGCTGTGAACAACCCAACTGATGCATTAAATGGATTTTTTCTCTAATTTCTTCTTTTGAGAATGATGATGAGAAATAGTGAATGTAATGCAGCGGCGGAGGCGCGGGGCCGACACGTGATGTCTTGTGACATAGTAACAGGAACAGCAATGCAAACAGAAGCACCAACAGTGGCACACATGGCAACAGAAACGTAAATGGTAAAAGAAACGTTAATAGAAACGCAAGCAAAAAAGTGATGCAGAAGCGAACAGTGACGCAAACCGACATTGAAGCACATACGAAAATGCAACTGGTAATGCGAACAGTGATGGCAGCGGTATTTTAAATGGAAATGTTAAGTGTCACAGCAAAAAGAACGTGAAAGGGAACAGAAACGGAAACGCGAACGCAAGCTCACACGTAAACGCAAATCGTAACAAGCACAGGCACAGTACCGCAACTGTAAATGGAAATGGTAACGGTAACAGCAACAACAACAGCAAAGGAAACAGAAACACACAAGGAAACACAAGCGCATATGGAACCGCAAACCGTAATGCGCACGGGCACAGTGAAGCAATTGCAAACGCAAATGGTAACAGTAACAGCAAGGAAGATGGAAAACAAAAGAGAAACAGAAATACAAATGAAAGGGCTGCCGGAAATGCAAATGGCAATACGCATGGTGACGCAAACAGAAACAGTAGTCGAAACGCAAATGGTAACAGTAATGAAAACGCAAGTGCAAATGACAACGCAAAGCGTAATGCACACGGTGGCGTACACGGGAACAGTAATGCAAACGGGAACATAAACGCAAGTGGAAACAGTAACTGTAACAGTAACAGAAGCGCATACCCTGTTTTTGCCAAACAGATGCATAGAGAAACACAGTGAGCACAAAGAATGTATGCATTGTAATGGGCATCGAAGCTTAAAACGAGCATTGGAAGTACTTAATTGCTAATATCTCAGCAACCGCTCGACGTAGGAAAAAAAATTTAATTTCTCAAAAATCATGATTTTCCTGGCTAGGTTTTCACTATTAAATAGCCCATAGGGCTATGCAACTTGCAACAAAAAATCTGTATCTCGCATCGTTTTCAAGATATGAGCCCCGAAAGGCACGGCGTATGCCACCATGTTAGTCTATGGGAAAAAACACCAACTTCGGAGTATTGTAACTTTGCAGCTATGCAATCTTTCTTCACCAAACCACAAAAAGGCACACCTGTGAGATGTTGGCTGCGTTCCCTCCAAATTTCATCTTAAAAGACCAAACTGTTCTTTTGCAGCAGGGTGGCAAAGAACTGCTGTCATTTTGGCCATAGTCTGGAAAAGTAGTGTCGTGATTTGTGACACCTTTTGTAAGCATTTGCGAAAGTGTCGTGAGTGCGACACTACTTTTTCCAGAAATTTAAAAAACATATTTCTAGAGTGTTTCACCCCAAAATAAAGACATTCCTAGCATCCTCAGGGTCCGACTAGGTGAACACAAAAAGAATTGTGTTGCTAGAGGGTCCCAGATTTAAATGGCAAGCATTTTTCTGATCGCTAACTGAAAACAAAATGGCAGATTTGCGACACTACTAGGGCCATTTGCGACACTGTCGAATTTTTTGTTAACTTTTCCCATTGACTTATAATGGGAACTTGTTTTTTGAATAACCTTTGAACTGTTTAATATTTTTTCATGAAATCTTCGAAAGGCACAGCGGGAACATTCCCTGAAGTTTTCGGACTGGTCGCGCAAAACGTGCGACCTGTAGACACGAGCAAAGAATTCACCAGAAACCATAAACGTGCACGCAGATCACACTTAATACCTCAGCAGCCGTACATCTGACTAGTACAAAAGTTGGCAGATCCCAAGATAGCCGCACGGGAATCTGAGCTGGACGTCATTGTCCACCTAGGGACAAATGACTTGGCTAATCATGAGATTAGAGCAGTGCAGAAGGACTATGTAGAATTGGGGAAGGGCCTAAGACAAGTAGCACACACAATATCCTTCTCTGAGGTGCTGCCTGTCAATGGCATGAGTGAGGCGAGGGTACTTTGCACCATGCAGTTTAATGAATGGTTGAAAAAAATGGTGTGGGACACAGCAGTTTGATTTCATTGGGGACTGGGGTTCCACCTGGAGGGACACCAGCCTATACTGGCAGGATGGTCTGCATCTGTCCAGGAAGGGAACAAGTCTTTTGAGCAATCAGTTTAAATGCTTCATTGGCAAGCTTTTAAACTAGTCAAGGGGGGAGGCACTGATAAACAGCAGGAAAATCCCAGCCTCTCTCTACAAAACAGGGTACTAAATGAGAAAAAGACCGAGGTAGACAGGTCAGTGGGGATGCTGCAAAGAAGGTAAGGCATCAAAATGGAGAGCAATGAGTACCAATGCCCGTAGTCTGAGTAACAGGCTTCCTGGAATTAGTGGCCTTGATGGAGGAGGAACATCTGATATCGTGGCAGTCACAGAAACATGGTACACACAAACCATGACTGGGACATAAACATACCAGGATACACTATCTACAGGAGGGACAGGGAGGGTAAAAGAGGAGGAGGAGTAGCTCTTTACATAAGGGAAGGAATCAAGGCAACAAAACAAAAGAGAAAACAGGGAGGAGAAGAAGCACTGTGGGTAAATTTGGAGACCGGCAATGGCACCACAATCCGCACAGGGGTTATATACAGACCCTCTTCTCAGGGGGAAGAAATGGACAAGGAAATGATAGAAAGAATACTTAGAATGGCAGAGAAGAAAAAATTACTCACCTTAGTAATTGCTTTTCTTCTCATGGAGTCTTGCTATATTAGGACTTATTGCAGTCAGCCTCAGCCTCTGAACTGCCCGGAGATGAAATGGTTAACTCCAGAGTAATCTGAGTTCCACAGCGTTGCGCTATTCAAAGCTCTATCTGGGTTGTTTGAACCCAAACTGTCAGGTTCTTTACTAAGCTAAACCAATATAGCAAGTCTGAAAGTGAAAGCCCTACACTAGCCATTGGCTACCTACTAGTAGTAGAACAACAGAACACAACAACAAACACATAATAAGAACAAAATTACCTATTATTGTTAGAATAACCCTTGACAACTACTACTAGGCCCCTCTCCCAAAAGACTCAAGTCCAGAGAGGGGCCCATCTACCACTTAACAAAAACAGAAATTATCTAGTTCCTAAACCCAAAAGAAGAAAAAAGGGGGAGACTAGAAAGCTAAAAGGCATGACACAGTGCTTGCACCAATTGTCAACCCCATACCCAAGTAGGGATTCTGAGAGGGGTAGGAGGAGGGTTGTCCCATTATAAAGCAAGACTCCATGGAGAAGAAAAGCAATTACTAAGGTGAGTAATTTTTTTCTTCAAACACCATGAAGTCTTGCTTATATTAGGACTTATTGCAGATTATACAGCAGTACCTCCATGGAGGAGGGTCAGAACCTACTTAGGGAATAGGCTCTGAAGCACAGCTGTGCCAAAACGAGCATCTCTCCTGGACAGGACGTCCAGAGAATAATGCTTAGTGAAAGTGTGGACTGTTTTCCAGGTAGCAGCTTGACAGATCTCCAAGATAGGAATATCTCTAGCAGCCGCTAGAGATGCAGCTGTACCCCTGGTGGAATGAGCCCTCAAGCCTGAGGGAGGTTCCTTACCCAGTTTTTGTAACAGAACTGGACACAAGAGACGCATCCACCTAGCAATTGTCCTCCTAGTAGCAGGTCTTCCTTTACCCACATCTCCATAGGTAAGGAAGAGCTGGAGGATTCGAACCTGTGACCCCTGGTACGCTCCAAATAGTAGCTAAGAGCTCTTCTAACGTCCAAACTGTGCAGCCTTCTCACCAGAGGAAGAGTGCTCAGTAAAAATACTGAAGAGAGATGGATTGGTTAAGATGAAAATCTGAAACCACTTTAGGTAAAAACTTTCTGTTAGTCCTGAGGACCACTTTATCCCTGTGGAAAGAAATAAAATCCTTTTCCACTGACAAAGCTTGTAATTCACTTATACGCCTAGCAGAAGTGATAGCCACTAGAAAAACAGTTTTCCAAGTTAAAAACTTGAGGTCTGCTGAAACCAGGGGCTCAAAGGGGGGTTGCATTAGCTGGGCAATGCAAACATTCAGGTCCCATGCAGGAGTTGGTTCCCGAAAGGGAGGGTTAGTATGAAGTAACCCTTTGAAAAACTTGGAGAACACAGAGTGAGAAGAAGGAAACTGGTTTCCGGGAAATAAAAAACAGAAACAGCTGCCAAATGAACCTTCAAGGTAGCTGGTTTGAGGCCTAAAGAATTTAGTGGACCAAATAGTCCAACAAAAGTAGGTCAGCAGATTCTGGAATAATCTGCCTCTCAGAACACCAAAATGAGAATCTCTTCCATTTAGAATTATAAGTGGCTTTAGTGGAAGGCTTCCCAGAAGCCTTCAAAATATCCAGGACACCTTGAGAAAGGTGTAAATCAGCAAATTCTAGCTCCTCAAGAACCAGGCCTTGAGGTGGAGGGAATTGAGGTCCGGATACCACACTCTCCCCTGTGCACAGGTCAGCAGGTCGTGGGTCCTGGGCAAGGTCAGGGGAGGGTGAAAAGAGAGGGACAGGAGAAGAGGGTACCAAGGCTGCCTGGCCCAGTCTGGAGCAATCAGAATCACTCTGCAAGGCTGAGTTCTGATTTTCACCAATACCCTGAAGAGGAGAGGGAAAGCATAGAGGAACTTTCCTTCCCAATTCAGTTGAAAAGCATCCAGAGGAACTGATCCCAGAACTGGAGGCCTGCAGCAAAACAGAGGAAGTTGGTGGTTGTCTGGGGCTGCAAAGAGATCTATCTGAGGGTGCCCAACTGGCAAAGACCGACCCTAGTACTTCTGAGGGTTCAGAGCCCATTTGTGATGGCCCTGAGAAATCCTGGCTGAGGGCCCGCTAGGACATTGTCCTTCCCTGGGAGGTGAACTGCTATCAGAGAGGGTGATTCAGGGAGTAGGCCAGAGACCACAACTTCATTGCTTTGGTGCACAAGGCTGAAGAGCGAGTGCCCCTTGCTTGTTGATGTACCACATTGTTGTGGTATTGTCTGTCCTGACTTGAACTACCTTGTTCTGGACAGCTTCCGAAAAAACCTGGAGAGCTAGGAAGACAGCTCTGAGCTCCAGTAGATTGATGTGAAGCAGAGATTCCTGAGGGGACCAGACTCCCTGAGTGGAAAGGTCGCCCAGGTGAGCCCCCCAACCCAGCAGGGAAGCGTCCGTGGTGAGGGTGAGGGAATGAAGAACAGGTAGGAATGGGACCCCTGTGGACAGGTTGCTTTGATCCAGCCACCATTGTAGAGCTAGGATCAAGGTCTGGTCACTGGGACCAGTTTGGTAAGGGGTCCCTCCTTTGAGACCAATAGGACCTCAAGTGGAACTGAATGTCCCTCATCTGAAATCTGCCTGGCACGACAGCTGTAGAAGCAGCCATGTGCCCTAGGAGTTGTAGAAAGTGCCTTGCTGGTCGAGAGACCTGCAGGGTGAAGTAAGATGCCAGGGCAATGATTTTGTCACTCTTTCGGAGGGAGGAATGCCCTGGCTAACTTTGTGTTCAGCTCTGCACCTATAAAGTTAGTACCTGAACTGGTTCGAGAACTGACTTTGGAACATTCAACAGGAACCCCAGAAAGGTGAGAAGTTCCTGAGTGATTTGCAAGTGGGATTTTACCTGCTCTGGTGACTGACCCACAATGAGCCAGTCGTCCAAGTAGGGAAACACAGCTACCCCATGTCTTCTTAGGTGGGCCACTACTACAGCTAGACATTTTGTGAACACTCTTGGTACAGAAGTGAGTCCGAAGGGCATTGCCCTGAACTGGTAGTGGCCAGAGGGCAGTTCGAACCTGAGGTACTTTCAGTGAGAGGCCCTGATTAGGATATGAAAATAGGCGTCCTTGAGGTCCAGGGAAGCTAACCTGTCCCCTGGTCTCAAGGATGGCAAAATCATTGCCAAAGTTAGCATTTTGAACTTTGGTTTTAAAAGATGCTTGTTCAGAAATCTTAAATCCAAGATGGGCCCAGTCTCCTGTCTTTTGGGGTCAAGAAATACCTTGAGTACAGACCCTTGCCCTGGTGGCAAGGGGACCTTTCTACTGCTTTGCAGTTCAAAAGAGAAGAAACCTCCGCTTCTAGTGCAAGGGTTTCTAAAGACTTGAAGGGGAAAGTGTCTGGCTCTCATCTTGGGAAATTGTTTGAAGCTGAGAACCAGGCCTTGGCTTACCACCTCAGAACCCATTTGTCCGAGGTTAGGGACAACCAGTTCTGGCAGAAATAAGCCAGTCTGTCCCCACCGGTGCACAGGAGAGTCGGCCCCAGACACCCAGTCAGGGTGCCTGCTTGGCAGGAGCAGCTTTAGGCTGGGGAGAGGGAGAGGGCCTGCCTGTCCCGGCCTGCCTCTGCCCTCTGAAAAACCTCTGCGCAAAAGCAGAGGATGCCTGAAATTGATAAAAGGCCTATGGAAAGCCTGCCCCTACCTCTGGGCATGCCTTGTGGAGTGGCATGCCTCCTTAGCTTGGGCACTTTTGTAAGTAGTTCTGTATTCATCCATCTTTTCATGTAATTTTCTGTTTGTTCTCAAACAGAGAATTTCCTATGACAGGAAAATCTATAGCCTTTGACTGGGTATCTTGGGACAGATTAGTGCATCTGAGCCATGCCAACCACGGAGAGCTACAGAAGTGGCCATGACCCTAGAGGAAACATCATTAACATCAACAGCAGCATGAAATTGAACTTGAGGCTTCAATGCCATCAGCAGCCACCTGTTCCAACTCACCAGCCAGCTGGCCTGAGCCTGTTTGGCCAACTGCAATATAGTGTCCCATCTAGATTTCTGATATCTAGCCACATAAGCTATATAATAGCTTGTCTGAGTCCCAAAGAAGCTGCCACATACTGTTTTTTCGCCATGGCATCAATCTTCCTGGAATCTTTATCAGGAGGATGTGAGGCCAGGGAATATTAGCCTTGTCACAGGCTGCAGCTTGAACAACACCTCACGTGACTACACTGCTCAGTAAGGAAGTCTATATTAGGCCTGACAAAGCATACCTTCTGTCCATTTTTTATCTACAGGAGGGACAGAAAAGGATTTTTAAAATCTTAGTGGTTTGCCTCCTAAATGACTTATGCAAAGGAATAGACAACCTTCTAGACTCTGGAATATCCATCATTTCCACATAATCAGGCTCCTCTTGCTCATCCACAGCCTCTTCTAAGGGGAGCTGGAGAGTTTCTGCTACCTTCTTATAAAATCTGAAATGTGAGGGAGACTCAGACAACAAAGGGGGAGACTCAAAGGGTCTGTCTGGAGAAATGTCCGGTTCTATGGGCACTTCCAGACCTTCCCAATCACAATTACAATCATCCAAATCCTCCTCCCCCTCCTGTGGTTCATAAAAATCCTCAACATCATAATCCTGAACCACTGGACCTGAACGAGACCCCCTTCTTCCAACCATAGAGGGTTCGACAAGTCCCTGAGACAAAGACTGGACAATCTGTATGGCTTTAGCTATTTCTGCAGCAGAAGGAGAGACAAAACTGGACTCCACACTAGCTGATTTCTTTGTCTTTTTTACTTTGACTGGTTCCTCAGGACCAGCCTTTCCTTTGCCCGAGGAAGTCTGGCCCTGGTCAGAGGGCACTCCCTCTGGTCCAGCTGGAGCTGGACCGGGCTGGCCATCCGGGTCAGCGGACTTTTTGGCCTCTCGTTCCCTGAGCCGGCCCAATCTCTTTTCCAGGGTGACTGCAGGGAAATTCTTACACACCTGGCAGTCTGACAGGAGGTAGTCAGCCCCCAGACAATAGACACAAGTGGTGTGTGGGTCAGCCTTGGCAAAGGCTTCCCCACAGACATCACAGTGTTGAAACCCAGTGGGCCCGGATTTTCTTTTGGGTTTCTCAGACATAATGCCAGCCTATCCAAACTTGCCCTTTTTTTTCCGGCCTTGCCAGGACAAGACACCCTTATCGGGTCCCCTAACCGTGTCACGGTATTGGAAAACCCAATAAAATAATAGGTTTTTAGGACCGATAAGAACCGGGTACCTCACCTAAATGCAAAGAAAATGAGTTTTAAACAAACCGATCGGTTCAGAGTGAACTGATAATGAGTTTCCACACAGACTTAATTTCTTTACTACGGTTACCAGATAGAGCTTCAAACCAAAACCCGCTGTAATTTTAAACACTTTGCGGTTCAAAGAACCGATAAAATACAATAAACCGCAAAACGAACCGAGGTGAAGGAGCTGGTCTCCGGAGCGACTGTTCAGTGAAAGCGGAGTAAAGAATCTGACAGTTTGGGTTCAAACAACCCAGATAGAGCTTTGAATAGCGCCCTCGCGCTGTGGAACTCCAGATTACTCTGGAGTTAACCATTTCATCTCCGGGGCAGTTCAGAGGCTGAGGCTGACTGCAATAAGTCCTAATATAAGCAAGACATCATGGTGTTTGAAAGGGGAGATATTGCTGATGGGTGATCTGAATATGCCAGATGTTAACTGGAATGCAGTTGCAGCAGCCACTTCAAAGAGTGGGGTTATTCTAGATGCCCTACAAGGGGCATGCCTTACACAACTAGTATTGGAGCCCACTCGAGAGGGAGCAATCTTAGACCTGGTTCTCTCAAATGGAGATGAAGAGAGGATCACAGATGTAGAAGTGGGTAGCCATCTGGGAACTAGCGACCATCGAACAGTATGGTTCACAATAAACACAGCAATAGAGTCAAATATACAAAGGCAAAAGTGACTGGACTTTAGGAGGGCTGACTTTGCAAATGGGTGAGTGCCTAGGAATGCACTAGCAAATGGGCAGGAAGGAGGGTGTAAGAACAATGGGGAATAATAAAACTGCCATCACAGAGGTAACAAGCTTTGTGTGGAAGCAAATTAACAAAACGAAACGATGTAAGAAACCACTATGGTTCTCAAAGGAAGTGGCAGTGAAGGTTCAAGAGAAAAAGAAAGCATTCAGGAAGTACAAGGAATCACAGAAGGAGCAGGACAGGGAACTGTATCAGTTAAAGCAAAAGGAAGCTGGGAAGGCAGTCAGAACAGCAAAGGCCCAAACCGAGGAAAAGATAGCCAACTCTGTTAAGAAGGGCGATAAAACCTTTTATAGGTACATCAGGGACCGAAGGAAGACCAAGGGAGGGCTAGTGAGGCTTAATAAAGAGGAGGGAGGGTGGGCAGAGGGTGACTGTGAAACTAGATACTAAACAAATATTTTTGCTCAGTATTTACAAAGGAAGTGGGGAGGTACTAAAACAAACAGTAGAACACTTCTGATACAGAAGTTGATACCAGCCCATTAGAAGAAAGGGTTCTTGAAAGAACTCTTAAAACTGAAGGTGGACAAAGCAATGGGGCCTGATGGGATTCATCCCAGAATTCTAAAAGAACTAAGGGTAGAATTAGTGACACCACTGACTACCCTCTTTAACAAATCATGGGAGGATGGGGTGGTACCCGAGAACTGGAGAAGGGCAGATGTGATTCCCCTTCACAAAAGTGGGAGCAAGGCAGAAGCAGGAAACTTCAGACCTGTTAGTTTAACCTCAGTGGTAGGGAAAATGATGGAATCACTTCTGAAGGAAAGAACTGTTGAGTATCTAGAGGCCAGAGGGGCTCAGGACCCAAGGCAGCATGGATTCACAGCAGGAAGGTCATGCCAGACAAATCTGATAGATTTCTTTGACTGGGTGACCAAAGTAGTAGATCAGGGAGGGGCGTGGACATGGCCTACCTAGACTTTAGCAAGGCATTTGACACAGTCCCACACAAAAGATTAATATACTAAGTTAGCCAGCCTGGGAGTGGGTCCCAAGATGACAGCCTGGGTAAAGAATTGGCTGGAGAATAGGACACAGAGAGTAATAGTAAATGAAGTCCACTCTGAAGAAAAGTTACTAGTGGGGCACACAGGGTTCAGTATTAGGACCGGTCCTCTTAATGTCTTTATAAAAGCGATATTGCAGAGGGACTGGAAGGAAAAGTATGTCTCTTTGCAGATGACACAAAGATCTGCAACAGAGTTGATGCACAAGGTGGGGTGGAAAGGATGAGAAGGGACTTGGCAAGGTTAGAGGAATGGCAATGTATGGCAGCTTAGATTCAATGCTAAGAAGTGCAAGGTAATGCAGCTGGGAAACAAAAACTCAGGGGAAGAGTACACAATGGGGGGGAGATACTAACAACAACAAAAATGGAAAGGGACCTGGGGTAGTCATATCAGATGACCTAAAGGTGGGCAAGCAATGTGAGAGGGCAGCAAGGAGGACTGGGGGGATACTGGGATGCATAGGGAGAGGCATCACCAGCAGAAAACAGGAAGTTATTATCCCTCTGTACAGACAGTTGGTGAGACCCCATCTGGAGTACTATGTGCAGTTCTGGAGACCCAATCTCCGCAAGGATATAGACAAGATGGAGGCTGTCCAGAGGAGGGCAACTAAAATGGTGCAGGGCCTGCACCGGAAGACATATGAAGAGAGACTTAAGGAGCTGAATATGTATAGCCTCAAGGAAAGGAGAGAGAGGGTGGACATGATAGAAACTTTCAAGTATCTCAAGGGAATCAACAAAGTCCAAGAGGGTAGCATCTTTCAAAAAAAGAGGTGTGCAAGAACAAGGGGGCACAATTTGAAGATAGAAGGGGCGGCTCAGAGGTAATTTAAGGAAGTATTTTTTCACAGAGAGGGTTGTGGATGCATGGAATGGCCTTCCGGAGGAGGTTGTGGAGTCAAAACAGTGGTGGAATCTGCTACGGCTGGGACCGCTACAAGGCAATTCCTGGGGGGTAGGGGAAGAAGAAGTAGGCTGCTGGTTAACTAGGATCTGCAGCTTATCTAATAGGTAGGGAAATGGGCAGACTGGGTGGGCCAAGCGGTCCTTATCTGCCGTCAAAAATCTATGTTTCTATGTATGGTTCTTGATCATGCATTCCAAATTTCAGGCAAATCCGTTGAACGGTGGCAAAGTTATTAAGGTACAAAGTTTGACCCTTTAACCTTAAAAGGGCTACTCAACCCTAACCATGGTAGCACTACCGTGCTACCATAATAGACAGATATAGATATAAAGGCACATTTCACTCTTGCAAATAAAAATGTAAATGTAACTGCAAGAGACACACTGAGCTGAAACTATTTATCTATACACAGACATAATGCAAAAAACTCTGTTAATGCATCAGTTATGGTTTCTATTACAGCTACAAAAGTCTGGAAATTCAATGTTAGGGTTACCAACCCTACAACTCCCCCGCCTCCCCCCCCCAACCTCCACACACCAACAGGCGTCAGGGTGTGCTTTGGGGTCGTCAGGCCTAACTCTCACCCCATTCCATGTGTAAGGAAGCTCAGATGGTACAGTATAGGAGAATGGGGTGAGAGTTAGGCCCGTAGACCCCAAGGCACACCTTGACGCCTGCTGGTGGGTGGAGTTTGTGGGGAGGACGGGGGGTTGGTAACCCTAACATCGAATTTCCAGACTTTTGTAGCTGTAATAGAAACCCTAACTGATGCATTAGAGTTTTTTGCAATGAATTTCCCTTCTTTTTGAGAAAATGTTATCTTACCCATATGTAGTTATGGCCTCTGGGCCCTGCGCTCCCATGATGTTGCAGTCTATCCATAATGGTATCCACCATCTATCCATAGGTGTAGAGACACTGAAATGAACCCTCATCTCCGTGCACTGCATAATGGAGGGCTCTGCGCTCCCATAATTGCATAATGGTATCCATATGTGGGAGCGCACGGCCCTACCCTTAAGTTTTTATTTATTTATTTAGTTTTTGTTCTCCAGGTGGGTGTGCTAGCCATAGGAATGACTATTTTCAGACATGAGTTAGGAGGTTACAAGCAAGGTAGTACAGAATACAAGCAAGGTACTGTAGTACAGCAACCAAAATACAGGGTGGGGTTACAATAGCGGGATACAGCTTTTACAGTGAAAAATGGTACAATAATGGACAAAGCAGACAATCATGGAAGCCAAGCATTCAGGAAATAGTACCAGTTCTAGGTAAGTGCCAAAGGTAAAAAACAACTGGTAGTATAAGAGCTAACAGCAAACTACTAAATCCAATTTACAAATTGATTGTACCAAGTAGTGGTTGTCAGAGGGCATAGGAATAGGTCACAGAGAGAGAGAGAGAGAGGTAGAGAGACAGTGAGGGAAAACTTGGAAGAAGCAGGGTAAGGCAGGGTTAGAAGCAGAAGGTGCAGGAGTGATGCAAGGCTATTAAAAGGGGAGACAGGAGAACATAGCTAAGTGGCAGCAGTCGAGTGAATTAGAGGGGATTGAAACACGTGCATCGGGTAAGTTTAAATAGGTGAGACCAATACACTTTTTTAAAAAGGGCATGACTTGGTGCAAGCCTGACAGCAAGGGGAAGGGAGTTACAAAATTTAGGGGCAGCATAAAAGAAAGCACAGGTTCCCTTGGAGATTTTACATCTGGGGAAGTGTACAGAGACATAGCCCAGACCTAGACCCACTGCAAGTGACCCATGTGGTACAAATGTGGCAATATCTCAGTAACCATAGGAACTTTGGAAAAATTCCACTGCAGTTTTAATCATGGCCTGGCAACCTCCATGCTTGTTTAGTACACCTAAAGGTGTACTAAGCTGTGCTTAGCGAAAAATCCATGTCTCAAACCGTTTTTGAGATATAGCCACTGATAGGTGGTGCAGCCGCCACAATGTTTTCCTATAGGAAATTCGGAGTGATGTAACTATGTAACTGATGTAAATATTTTGCACCAAAACAGCAAAAAGCACATATGTGAGGGAAGCCCGTTCTACCCTGAAAATTTCAGCCCGAACATCCAAACCATTTAGGTGCAGTGAAGTGGCAAAGAAATGTGTGTTGTTTTTTTTTTGTGCAGCAACATTTGAGAAAGTGTCGCAATTTGCGACAGTACCAACAAAATAATTTGAGAAAACATATTTCCAACCATAATTTTAAAAATCTAAAGGCAGGATTATGTTACTAGGGCCCCGTTTAGGTAAAAACAACTGTTGGGTGTTTACCAAGAGGCATTATTTTTTGAATGACAATGTTTTTTCTCCATCGCTAACTGAAAACAAGATGGTGGCAGCATGACAGTACTGAGGGCATTTGCGAAAGGAAAAGTGCTTTCACGAAAGGAAAACTTTCGCATGGCACATACCATATTTCATCGAATAGAAGCCACGGCTTCTATTTGATTTTTTTAATTTGACCTGTGGCTTGTATTTGAGGGTGGCTTATATTGCAAAATCCTATTTTAAGTGTGAAAAAGAAAATATTACATATCCTGAATATGATCAAATAGTTTGATACTGGTCTACTTTATAGCAAAATAAGAACAACAAACATGAGCTAAAGTCAAGAATTTAAAAGAAATATAATCATATTTACAGTGATAAAAATCATAAAGAGTCCCACCTACAGAGTTTTATCTGACAGGACTTCAACCCAGATTAGAAGCCATGGCTTCAATTTGAGGGTGGCTTTTATTAAAAGTATTCATTATGACCTGCGGCTTGTATCTGAGGGTGGCTTCTATTTAAGGGCAGCTTCAGGTCGAAGCACAGTACCATCTCAGCCTTGGCTAAAGTCTCTAATGACTGGATCCATGCTATGGACACCAAGAAGGTTACTGGTGCAGTCTTTCTAGACCTCAGTAAGGCCTTTGACACTGTAGACCATCACCTCCTAATCACCTGTCTTGCCTACATAGGTGCCACTCCACTTACCTTACAGTGGTTTAACAGTTATCTCACAGGAAGGATACAAAAAGTCAAAGCTGATGGCCTACTATCTGCCCCCCTTCCAATTGCCAGAGGAGTCCCTCAAGGCTCCATCCTAGGACCAATCCTTTTTTCCTGTACATCAACAACCTTGACTCCCACATAAAGAACTCTAGCATACATTTCTTTGCGGACGATACGGTTTGGTACGCATCAGGCTCGTCCTTAACTGAAGTCAGGGAAGCACTCCAAGCTGACTTTATCCAGTTAGAAAGCAACCTTATCAATGCCAAGCTTCTCTTAGATGCCAAAAAAACCAAGACAATGATTTTCTCGAGACTTGCCTTGTCTGGTGCCCTACCTACCCCACCTAAAAACTTCATAGTTACCTCCCTAGGTGAACCCTTGGAAGTCGTACCTAAATTTAAATATCTAGGTAGGTGGATAGACAACAAGCTTTCCTTTAATGACCACATCAAGGATCTATCAAAGAGGCTTAAAGCACACTTGGGTTTCTTCTTTAGAAATAGGACCCTCTTTTCTCTCGCGACCCGTAAAAGACTTGTCCAAGCAACATTCCTTCCCTTGCTTGACTACGGAGACATTATCTTTATCTCCTCCCCAACCTTGAGCCTATCTAAACTGGACGTACTTTATCACCGTGTTTTCGCTCATTACTAACTCATGCACAGGACCCACCACTGTGATCTTTATGCAGCAGTTGGGTGGACCTCTCTTGCCACCAGATGCCTCCTGCATGCTGGCATTTGGACCCTAAAATTACTACTCCACAAACTGCCTGTCTATAACGCCTCTCATACACATCTCGCATAGCGCTAGTCCCTAAGGAACTGGACTCTTATCCTACTAGATGTTCCCAGGACACGTACCACAGCTGGCCACAGAGCTGTCTCATACGCCCTCCCAAACATCTGGAACCAACTACAAGCCATGCTGAAGCTAACTAACATCGTATCAATTAACTCCTACAAAACACTAGCTATCTCTAAATTAAAAGACATATGTAGGTGCTACTAGGCCCCCAATACCAAGTCAACTTCCTAGGTACCAACTGGCCCTCTGCTTATTAAGCTGAAATGTGTTGCATAATTTAGGGCAAGGTTAAAGCCGGAATGTACTGCATATATAGCATAAGGACTTCTATTGTGTATACCTCTTGTATTATATATTTTTTTTCTTTGTTGTTCTACATTTTATATCTCCTGTCTATGTAATTGCGAAATATATGTGTATGTGCCTCAGGACCTCCTTGTGAATGAGCTTGCTCAACGGAGTCTTTCCTGCATTAAACTTGAACTTGAACTATTCAGTGAAATACGGTATATTTTCTCCCCATTGACTATAATGGGAAACTTGAAATTTGAATAATTTTTGAACGGATTAATATTTTTGCACCAAACCTTCAAGAGCCACATCAGTGACCCAGACCCCATATTCCCTGACAATTTCAGACCAGGTGGCCAAACCATGTGGGCTGTAGCCCCGAGCAAAGAAATTGGCCAAAAAAAGGCCGGCCCGGTGGCACTGAGGGATGAGGCACTGGACGCACCACCTCACGCCACGTCCTAACTCTCACCTCATCCCATGTGTAAACAAGCTGAGGTGGTGCAGCATAGGAGAATGGGGTGAGAGTTTGGACTGATGACCCAATGCACACCCCGATGCCTGTTGGTGGGGCAGGTGGGGGTGGGTGCAAGGGTGGGGAACCTTTTTTTTTTTTTTTTTTTTTTTTTATTTTCATCTTTATCCTCCTTACTGCCTCCGTGCCCCTCCTTCAGTCCTCGCTCATGTCCCCGGTACCTACCTTAGGGATCTGCCCCTAGAGTGCCCATCCTCCTCTCCTCGCATATTAGAGGTC
Source organism: Neoceratodus forsteri (assembly GCA_016271365.2). Taxonomy (NCBI): domain Eukaryota; kingdom Metazoa; phylum Chordata; order Ceratodontiformes; family Ceratodontidae; genus Neoceratodus; species Neoceratodus forsteri. Next base: position 1,701,439,904 of record CM057455.1, read on the forward strand.
TGTCCTGTAGGTGGTCCGGGTGGACTTAGGGCGGACTTCATCTCTAGGGCTGCCGGAGGTTTTTCTCGGTTTTTCCCCTGACGCCCCTACTCCCCAGGAGCCTTTGCGCTAGGGACGACGCCCGGAGTGGTAAAGGTTTACGCACGCAGACCCTCGCGCGCCGCGATCGCCTCCCGCCCGGCTGCCGGTGCCGCCCACTCCTTCCTCTGCGTGCAGCTTCCACCGCTATGGAGAATGCAGAGAGCGCACGCGCCTGGTAACCCACCCTGAGGGAGGAGAGCATCCGTTGGGACGCTCAATCTTCCTCTCCTTCGCCGCACTCTGCCACTCGGAAGTCCGCCTCAACCTGGCTCGGGCGCAGCGTGAGGTGGCGTCAGCGCCAACCTCAGCCACCGCCGAGGGTGGAACCTTAATGTCAAATTTACTACTCTTGTCGCTGTAGAAGAACCCTAACTGATGCATTAACGAAGTTTTTTGCATAGAATTTCCTTACTTTTTAAGAAAGAATCGAAAAGTAGAAAGTTGCGCAAGTTGGTTGAAGCGTGGGAGTCTTCGTGCCCCATGCTCCCACCACATGATTTTGTGTGACTATAGTAACAGTAAGTGCAATGCAAACACAAGTAGAAATGGTTACACACATGGTAAAGCAAACGTAAATGGTAATGCAAACAGTAACAGAAATGCAAGCGCAAAGTGACGCCAAAGCGAACAGTGACGTAAACGGAGACACAAACAGAAGTGCGTACAGAACACAACTGGTAACGTGCACGTTCACGGTACCACAACTGTAAATACAAATGGTAATGGTAACAGCAACAATAACGCCAAAGTAAACAGAAATGCAAGCACGTACAAAAACGCAAACCGTAACGCGCAGAGTCATGGAACACAACTGTAAATGCAAATGGTAACGGTAACAGTAACAAGAATACCAAAGGAAAGAGAAATGCTAACGCAAACGCAAGCACATACAAAAACGCAAACCGTTATGCGCACGGTCATGGTACCGCAATTGTAAACTGAAATGGTATTGGTAACAGCAACAATGAAGCCAAAATAAACAGAAATGCAAGCGTGTATGAAAACGGAAACCATAACGCGCACGGGCACGGTACCGCAATTGCAAATGGTAATGGTAACAGCAACAATAACGCCAAATGAAACAGAAACGGAAACACAAGTGCAAACAAAAACACAAACCGTAATGCACATGGTGGCGTAAACAGGAACGGTGATGCGAAAGGTAACAGAAGCACAACTGGAAACGCTAGATGGCACAGTAACGAAAGGGCACACCCTTCTTTTCCCAAAAAAATGCATTGAAAAAACACAGTGAAAACAAAGAATGTATGCATAGTAATTGACCGCGTAGCAGAAAATTAGGACTTGGAATACTAAATTGCTTATATCTCAGGAACCATAAGACGTAGAAAAAAAATTGAAATTTCGTATGAATTATGACTTTCCTGGCTAGTTTTACACTTAGCCCCACTTGGGGGGGCTAACAATTTTTGTGTCGAAAAGTCCGTATCTCACACCATTTCCGAGATACGGGCCCTGAAAGATGCAACAGACGCCATAATGTTATCCTATGGCAAAAAGCAGCAACTTTGGAGTGCCATCACTTTGCCGCCCTGTAATACTTTTTCATCAAACCACCAAAAGGCACATCTGTGGGATGTTGGCTTTCTTCCCTCCAAATTTCAGCCCACAAGACTAAACCGTTATTTTGCAGCAGGGCGGCAAACAATTCCTGTCATGCGGCGGATGCTGTAATGTTACCCTATGGGAAAAAGTGTCAACTTTATAGTGCCGTAACTTTGCCGCCCTGTAATATTTTTTGACCAAACCACCAAAAGGCATATCTGTGAGATGTTGCCTTTCTTCACTCTAAATTTCAAGTAAAAAGACCAACCATTTCCAATATATTCAATATCAAATATTATTATAATTTCCCTATCTATTCCATTATAAAAAATCTGGCCATCTTGTCCCTCCCTCGCGATCAAAGATGGCGATCAAAGAATCTCACGATGAAAGAATTTGCAGGCTCGTGATCAAAGAATTTGCAGGCTCAAGAACAAAGAATTTCAAAATTTAATAAATCAAAATATTGAAGGAATTGCCATAAATCACAGCCATGGTTCGACAGAACGAAGCCCCCTGAGTAAAACCCACCCTCATTTGACTTCCTAGGACACCCCTGGGCACAGAAAACATTTTTTTTTTTGAACTTTCAATCTTTATTATTTTACATAGAATACAAAAATTAGAATTAAGAATTCCATGAGAACAATTAAAAAATAATAAGTAAAAATAAAAAGAGCACTTACAATAGTACATATTTCTTAATTTCATTCGGTAACACTGTGAGTGAGATCCTAATTTAATAAAGCTGGAGATTCAGGGAACAAAGTCTAAACGCTGAGGTGTGATATACATCACCCATCTTCTCCATCTATTCTCAAACTTAGCTTGTGATTTGTTAAGAATTGCTGTTATTCTCTCCATTCTGTACACCTGAATCATTATTAGGGACCACTGGTCCATCGTTGGAGGCAGTGGAGAGAGCCAATTTTTGGTTATGGCTTTCTTAGCTGCAAGGGTAGCCAAATTCAAAAATTCCCTTGTCGGGGTATCTCTGCAAGTCTGTGGGTATTCTCCGAAAAGAAAAAAGACGGGGTCCACTATTATATCTAGGGAGAGTATTTGTTGCAAGGTCTCCTGAAATTTAGCAAAAAAAGTATGCAGGGCCTTACATGTCCAAAATATAGGGCCCAGCGTAGCTGGAGTGTGTCCACACTGCCTCCAACAAGCCCCCATAATGGGGTTATACTTCTGGCTTATAGCTGGAGCTCGAAAGTATCTTACAGACAGTTTCCACAGAAAATAAATTTTTTAATCTGGCCATCTTGTCCCTCGCTCACGATCAAAGAATTTGCAGGCTCGCGATCAAAGAAATTGCACGCTCATGATCAAAGAATAAAACATGGTGAAACACAAATTTTCACTGATTTGAAGTGAACCAACAGCATGGTTCGATAGAACGGACCATCCTGAGCAAAACCCACCCGCATTTGTGTCCCTAGCCCACCCCTAAGCCGAGATATTTGTGTTTTTAAGTCACAATGCAAGATCGCGATCAAAGAATCTCACGAGCAAAGAACTTGCAGGCTCATGATCAAAGATCGCTAGTGAGCCATGAACGAAGATTTAAAAAGCTGAAAACTATTTTTTGACCGATTTGGATGGAACCAAAGCCATGACTCGATAGATTGGGGTTCCCTGAGTGAACCCGTCCAAGTTTTACCTCAGAAGTGACCCCTGAGCCGAGATATTTGTGTTTTTCCGATCAGAAAACTGAAAATAAGATGGCGGACCTCGCGATCAAAGAATTTGAAAAAATCCTTGGGGAGAAAGATTCTTGAACTGCAAGGCTGCAAATTCTTTGATCACCAGGTGGAATGAGATGGCCAGAACCCCATTCTTTGTTCGCAAAATATACATATAAATTTTCCCACTGACTTATAATGGGAACTTAAAAGTGCCATAACTTTTGAATGCCTTAATATTTTTTCACCAAACAAAAAACGGCATGTTTGGCCACCAAAGCTCTTTCAAACAAGCCATCTTGCAGAGCAGCATGCCACACAACGACCGTGCAGGACCACATTTAGAATGCCAGAAGGTGCCTCCAAAAATGGATAATTTTGCATTTTTCAGCGCTTTCATACACAAAGACCAGCAGTCCGACCGAAACACCATTTGGCAAATCAAGAGATCTACCATGCCCCAACAAGCGTACCAAATTTCAGGCAAATCCATTGAACAGGTCTAAAGTTATTAGCACCCAAATTTTTGACTTTAGTATGTAAATGACTGCTGAACCCTAACTACAGTGGCGCGACTGCGGCACTATAATATTATATACATATATATATATATATATATATATATATATACACACACACACACACACACACACACACACACACACACACGTATCTCGTCCCATGCGCATAAAAGCAGTAACTGAAAAAGGCACACTGAGCTACTAAAGCACATTGCCAGGTGCAGCCCTCAACCAACTAACTTCAAAAATCAGAAAGTGGCTTCTATTGCACTAAAGCGGGGGATGGGGGCTACCTGTGCAAGGCCTAAAGAGACTGTTACTACACATAAAGGAGTATTCATTTCATTAATTAGTTTAATAAAATCATTTTCTTTTTACTAGGAATCCAACATTCCCTAGAGGACCTATAGTCTAGTTAAGTCCATGGCTCACTGACGACATATGATTGAATGAGAGGTATAAGTAGTAGCTATCTGACCTTGCAGTTATGAAACCTTTTATGAAGAGTTCTGATAAGCCTGTATTTTTATCACAGGGGAAGAGTTAAGAAGGGTTCAGGTAGAGGGTTGGCTGGAGCGGGGGCAGAGGGGAGCAGTTTTAGCTGGAGCCTGACAAAGGGAAGGGAGGTGGAGAGATTGAGGGTAGCTGGTTCCAGAGGGAGGGAAGGTGATAGGAGAATGGAGACTTCCCAGCTGATGAATGAGGGTTGAGGGAGAAGGTCCGAGGGTTCTTAGAGTGTAGGGAGTAGAACGAGGTGGAGATAGGGGAAGAGGAGTGAGGATAGTTATAGGGACCCAAACCAGTCTTTAGAAATGATGGAAGCACAGTGGGACTGGTGACATGAGGGGGAGAGGGAGGATGGATAAGGAGGCATATATGGAACAGTGGTGGGTATGAGATGATGCATTGATTGTAAAGTGGCAAAAGGATTTGCAGAGGGTGTTCAGTCTTTCAAGTGAAGGGGGGGTGCCATAGACCATATCCGTATAGTCTAAAATCGGGAGAATCATTTTGGCGACCAGCTCCCGGCGGACTGGGGAAGAAAGGCAGACCCTATTGCAGTGCAGGGCACTGAGTTTGGGGCAGAGATTTCCATGGATGGTGCCAATGTGGGCAGAGAAGTCAAGCCTACTATCTAACTGTAATCCCCCTGTGGGAGCTTACCTGTTTGCCTTTCAGGCTGTCCCATTCTCCTATCTCCCCCCCCCTGTTTTTCTGGATCCCTGGCTGCTCTCTAGGTCTCAGTCCAGCCCCTGTAGCAGTTTGCTGTTCAAATCGGGGGCAGGGGGAGTTAGGCCGAAGAGCCGTTGTGCTACATTCATTTTTAGAGAGGCCAAGATTTCGTGTATGCGCACTTCTACCACCAGCTGTTCCTGCAGAAACATGGGGTTCTTTGGAAGGTCCCAGTCCTCCTGTTAAGGTAATCGGGGGCCAGAGACCTAAAGAAGGCACACTAGAAGCCTCTTTGTGCTATAAAAAAGGAGCGGTGAACAGGGGATTGATCTGCCTCATGAATATTAATGAGGTGGGTCATGAATATTGATTAGGGAGCTGCCTGCGGCTTAGGGGGACTGAATTTCGGCAGCAGTGACAGGTTGGGAGCACTGAATAAATACATAATATTGTGAGCGCTTGAAAGAACACTGAAGGGGCTACCAAACTGTGGGGTAATTATAAATAAAAAGTAATGCAGCGAAAGGAGTGCACACTAGGACGTGGAGCTCCAAACAACACAGCATGTGAAACATCAAGGTTTGGGCACACACAACCCCATAAAAGGGATATCACACAACAAGAATAAAAGTAAAAAATTACATGCATTAATCCAACCAGTAAAAGGTCCTGCCTGACGTGTTTTGGATTACTCCTGATCCTTTATCAAAGGCCCAAACCTTGATGTTTCATATAAATAAAAAGTAAAGATATTCAGCTCGTTTACATGCATTAATTTCTTCGATTCTGGGAGGGATTCTGAGATTTCAGATTTATGAATCAGGAAACTAGAGTGCATGTAAACTGGTTATTTTCGGGTTTTGCAACTTACTCGATTACATGAAAAACATGATTATACTCTCTGGAGTAGTCGTTTATTATTCTGAAATCTTGTTTATGTAAACACCTGCCGGTAGGAGTTTTCAGATTTAAGCACACTCAAGCAGGACAGTCTCGAGACATTCTCGACATTTGTCATGTGCAGTCCTTAAAATGCATGCTCGGAAACATCTATTAATCGGATAATTGAGCTACATGTAAAAACGGGCACAAAGTATCCGGATTTCAGAAGAACAAATAGAACGTCATGTAAACAGACTCGACTTTATGAAAATCAGATTATCAGAAAATCCAATTCAAAAAAAGGAATCGGACATCTTTCCTCATGTAAACACACTGACTGGCTATACCAGAAATTTATTGCTGCAAACTGTATGAACTGCTGTGGGAAATGTATGGAAGCAGCCATGTTAAGGTACTTTGACCCCCCTGGACAGCCAATCAGATAACTAGGTGCCCAAAACTGTCTGAAAGGGCTTATGGGAGAAGGTGTGTACTATTTTCAGGCGCCAAGAGACTTTACCAATAGACAATCAAAGAGGGCTAAGGATTGTGACTGATGACTAAAACGGACCAAATCAGAGAACAGAATTTTGGGGAGAAATCCCAGAGACTTTGGGCAGTCAAATCAGTCTGTGGCTGGGCTCTGATTGAGTCAGGAGAGCTCAGTGCTACCTGAGAAGTCTTTCACAGGGCTTAAAGTGGAGTAAAGCAGAGTTTGTCAAATAAATAGAGGAGAAACATTCTTCTTGTTCAGAGGAAGCTGTGCATCAGTGCTAATTGTTCCAGGCACCTTGTGGAGTTTGCTCGTTTAAGTGGAGACTTCTGCTGCAGCCATTCTGCACCAGTTTGGGACAAAGAGAGCAAATCTGAGCTGGGAAAGAGGTTAGCCAGAAACTGAGTAAGCCAGAGAAAAGGTGGAGGCTGATTTAAAGCAAAGAGACTGTAAGAGAGAAAATGTGAGCAGGTGCCTTATGATTCAGGGACCTGTGGCTGTTGCTGAAATCCAGCTGAGGACAGAAACTGTTGATCCGGAGTTGGAGTTTGTGCTAAAAGGCTTGGAAAGCAAACAGGTTGGAGAAACTGTTCTGGTTGCACAGCAGAGCTGTTCCCTGCTGAGAGGAAGGAAAAATTAAGAGTGTCCCAGCTTAATTCAGAGCCAGGTGGGGATTTTGCTAACCCCCACCAAGTGGGGTCTGCTGGCTACAAGGGGACACCGGCACATGCTGGGGGAGCTGGGGCACCCCATGACCTGTGAGGGAGCTGGGCTGTGAAGCCACTCCTAGCTCTGGGTCCTCCGTAGTTTGGTGGGCCTTGCATAGGAGCTCTGCAAGGGGCCTGAATAGGCTGAAGGTGACAAGTGACCAGATCTTCAATCAAGGGGAACAAGCAGCCAAACCTTCAATCAAGGGGAACAAGCAGCCAGACCTTCAATCAAGGGGAACAAGCAGCCAGACCTTCAATCAAGGGGAACAAGCAGCCAGACCTTCAAACAAGATCAAGTCTTCAGAATACCTTCTGCTGCCCATTTGTTCTGCCCTTTCGGATCTGAACTCCCCTGAGATTGAACTGGTGGAAGCCCTCTGCACCAGGAACATTCCAGATCTTCAGGACTGTGAGTGCCCAGAGCTTGGCCTGGCAAATCAAGGGGAGTATAGTAATTATTTTGTTAAACAGTCAGTTGCACTGTTCCTTGGGACCCAACGCCAGCCAACCCATGGCACCGAGCAGGCCTGCGAATTCCTAGGTACCCAGAAAGGACAGAGAGAAGACACTGGTACCAGTGGGTTTGGGCATCTGGGGTGGTCTGTCCTACGGGCACTTATGTTATTAATTGTTCCAACTCACTTTCTAACCATTTTTTCCTCCACAGCTATCCCTTCCCCACAATAAAGCTGTGTTTTGTTGTTTGAAATTGTTGCTTGAAGGGTGTTTTGTGGGACACAACTGTAAAGTGATTGTGGTATACGGTACTGGGAAACTGGCATCCAGTGTGTGGGGTAGTCAGAAGAGGAGGTGGGTAGGTACAGCATCCTAGGGGGTTGCACCAGTCACATACATGGCCCACTGCAATTTACTCCGAGTGGAGGCACCGTGCTATTTTATTCATTTTCTGGGACAGAACCCCGAATACCACCATAGCAGGACCCAGGACCCTTAGCCTGTGTGAAGGTCAACAGGCAGGGGTAGTAGCCCACTGGCATATGGCACCTGGGCTACATAACCACACACCAATGTACTTGAAAGTTGGGAATACTTCAATGGGGATGCCATCCAGCTTCAAGAAAATGGGGAGGAGGAGAACCTGGACAGCTTCTGGCTTGTACCAAATGTCATGGACACTGATTTAGAGTTTCAAATCAAAACCCTAAATCTAATTTTAAGGTCCTTTTAGGATTTGAAACAGAATCTGATTAGGATTCAGAATTTCCTAAAATCCTAACATCGGACTGGTATTGGCTGATTCCGAGCATCCCTATTCAGCGCATACAACAGTATCCTTATTCAGTGGCACGGGCTCTCCTTCAGCACATGCAAGGAATAAGACACAATGAGGTGTGGGTTATAGCCTGATAAGAGCACGCTCCAGGTGCATTACGAGGCACAAGGTGCTTGCACAAAAGTGCCTGTAGAACCTGGGAAGTGCTCTTATCAGGCTATAACCCACATCTCGGAGTGTCTTACTGCACTTATAAAATAGGCACCCGGGTAAGGAAGTTAATGTAAAAAACTGGACATGCAAAGTGTACATAAAAAACAGTAAAAAAATATGATTTATACAATAGAAGTGAGCAAATAACTCATTTCATAAAAACATGTATTCTCACTGCAGTGGAATAAATCCATTTATTTCACTGTTGTGACATCATCAAACCAAAAAAAACAGCAAAAAAGACAACAACACAGTCCTATTGTATAAATCAGATACGTTATGACCGGTGGTGGAATACACTATTTATGTGAATGAGTGGAGAGTGACCTCAGCTACCATCACTTGTGGCTCTGCCACTCACGAGCATATCAGAGGTCACTCTCCACTCATTCAGATATAATAGTGTACTTCACCACCAGCCATAACATATCCCTATAAGTAGAAAAAAAACAAAAAATAGTCCTTGTCATTGACTTGGAGTGGAGCTCTTAAAAGTCACTAGAGGAGGTTGGTGTCTGTGTGTCCACTCCCCAGGCACCAACACAAACAAAAACTCAAAAGCATGTTTTTTTGTTTTCTTTTTTTCATATTTGTTAGTTTGCTCACCCAGTTTCAGTTGTAGTGGCCTGGAGCAATCATGTCCCATACCTGGTTATGTGTTTAGTGTGATGTTTCTTGCCTCCCCCCTCCCTTCCAAGATACACAAACCATTTTTTACTTTTTCATGTTTTAATCAAAATGACCTGCTCCGTGCTAATGTACGGTAGTAGAACCAGGGATCTAATTATTTTCAAGACATCAAGAGTATGGAAAGCCTGCGCATGATATGCTAATGAGGGCTACTAACTCTGCCATTAGTTAGCAGCCCTCAACATACCTTGCATGCCAGAAGCTACCTGTGGTGCACAAAATGGTCATCTGCAGTTCTGCCACCATTATGCATGGAGCGGGTCTTTCTGATTAAAACAGAAACGCAGCAGGTAAAAGAAAACATTCTTTTTATGCCAAAAGTCGTCATCGACCATTTCTGCACCAGTTGCTGTACTCTGCAGCCTTATCAGAGTTTCCCTTTAAATGGCTGCCTTGAGTGGGAGTGAGCATGTCCCTCACTGACCACCGTAGACAGTAGTTTCCTGCTTCACGGTTCTGAAATGGCAACAGTCCATAACGTAGAAAAACAAACGCCTTTCACTTTTGAGATGACAGTAATGCAGTGCCTTTTTTGTTTCTGGATTGTTGCAGCTCGCATTTCTAGGACTGGAAAAGGGGGTGGAGGAGTGCGGAGATGTTGGTAACAGTCCCTGTGTGCTGGGAGACTCTTAAGCAGGACAGAGAGCTGCAGTTGCAATGAGGAACAGGCAGTGAGTAAAACAAAATATTGAAAAGAGTAAATGTTTATGGCTTGCCTGGAAGGGGAGCTTGTATACACAGACTGGCTTTTCTCTAGTTTCTCTGCTGGAGCCACCGCTCTCCCACTGCAGCTACACTGCTCGCTACTCATTACAGGAGGATGGCACAAATTCTCTTCACAGTGGCAGACTGATATGCTCCTGTTAGACAATTAGCCTGGCAGAATTAGTGCCGGTTCCAGAATTATGGTTGCATAAGGACATGGCTGAAAAAGGCTTTCAGACAATCAGCATTTAGGAAATTCTGTGCCCATTTTATAAACAACATAATCCTTACTCAGTGGACCAGGATGTCCTTCAGCATATACAGTATTATCCTTACCCACAGGACCAGGCCCTCCTTCAGCCCATACAGAAGTATGCTTAATCAGTGGCACAGGCGCTCCTTCAGCTCACACTGCATAATCCTTACTCAGTGTACCAGGCTGCCTTCAGCACATGTAGCATGAACCTTAAGGCTCTCCTGCCATACAGCATTATCTTTCCTCTACAGACCAGGCATTCCTTCCACACATACAGCATTATCTTTCCCCTACAGACCAGGCATTCCTTCCACACATACAGCATTATCCTTACCCTGCAGACCAGGCGTTCCTTCTGCACATACAGCATTATCCTTACCCTGCAGACCAGGCGTTCCTTCTGCACATACAGCATTATCCTTACCCTGCAGACCAGGCGTTCCTTCCGCACATACAGCATTATCCTTACCCTGCAGACCAGGCGTTCCTTCCGCACATACAGCATTATCCTTACCCTGTAGACCAGGCGTTCCTTCCGCACATACAGCATTATCCTTACCCTGCAGACCAGGTGTTCCTTTCGCACATACAGCATTATCCTTACCCTGTAGACCAGGCGTTCCTTCCGCACATACACAGCATTATCCTTACTCTGCAGACCAGGCGTTCCTTCCGCACATACAGCATTATCCTTACCCTGCAGACCAGGCGCCTTCCCACACATACAGCATTATCCTTACCCTGCAGACCAGACGCTCCTTCCGCGCATACAGCATTATCTACCCTGCAGACCAGGTGTTCCTTCCGCACATACAGCATTATCCTTACCCTGCAGACCAGGCGTTCCTTCCGCACATACAGCATTATCCTTACCCTGCAGACCAGGCGTTCCTTCCGCACATACAGCATTATCCTTACCCTGCAGACCAGACGTTCCTTCCGCACATACAGCATTATCCTTACCCTGCAGACCAGGCGCCCTTCCGCATATACAGCATTATCCTCACCCTGCAGACCAGGCGCTCCGCACATACATACAGCATTATCCTTACCTGCAGACCAGGCGCTCCTTCCGCGACATACAGCATTATCCTTACCCTGCAGACCAGGCGCTCCTTCCGCATACAGCATTATCCTTACCCTGCAGACCAGGCTGCCTTCCGCACATACAGCATTATCCTTACCCTGCAGACCAGGCATTCTTCCAAGACATACAGCATTATCCTTACCCTGCAGACCAGGCATTCCTTCCGCACATACAGCATTATCTCTTACTCTGCAGACCAGGCGTTCCTTCCGCACATACAGCATTATCCTTACCCTGCAGACCAGGCGTTCCTTCCGCACATACAGCATTATCCTTACCCTGCAGACCAGGCGTTCCTTCTGCACATACAGCATTATCCTTACCCTGCAGACCAGGCTTTCCTTCAGTTTGCTGCATGACCTGAAGCACTGGCCACAGTTTCAAGATTTCTTCCAGAGAGGTTACCCATGCAACTAAGGGACGAGTCAGTTGAACTGGAGCCTACCAACAGGCTTACTCCATATATTTTTTCTCCTAGTTACTCCCCCACATAGCTGACTATTTATCTGCACACTAAGAAGCTTTGTTCCTGAATCTTTCACTAGTTCCCTCTCCTTGTCAGACTTTTTTTTAACCCAAGTAGCACACTAGATGAATTGCTTTTCCTTTGCTGGTCTCTTCATGGTGGTACTGCCATTGTTGAAAGGTTTATCCAAATCCTGTGCTGTGATATTAAGATTATGGGTTCACTTCTACAATTTCTGTACTGGGGTGGCATTGTAGGGACACGGTGCTGAAAGTGATTCCCTTTTAGATTTATGCTCTTCACAGTTCTTTGACAAAATCTAAGGTACGATTCAATTCACAATCCTATCTAAAATGGTCACATTCCAAACACTTAAACCATAAACTGTGTCTGCTGGCACTAGGGACCTTACAACCACAGTTCATGCACTTTTCAAAACCTGTTGGGCCTATGCATTTGGGGCTTTCTGTGACATAAAGTGTTACAGGAAAAATGTATAAAAATAAGCCCTTTTTCCATAATTGCAACTTGAAACTGAAGGAAAAACACAACAAAGAACATCTTTCATTCCCTTTTAAAACTGGAACTGAGAAACACAACAAGGAACCAATCACAGTCGGTTACCAGGACCAGAAAAATAGATAAATACTACTGGAAACCAAAAAGTGCACCTGCAACTGGACTTAAATATGTTTTTTCACTCATAACACTAAGCATTTTCTGAAGAGTGAATGTTGAGGTATCGAGGGTTCAATGTGGCTGAAAATGATCAGGCAGTTGACACTCACGAGTTGCATAATCATTTGGGGTTGTGAATACCTTATTTCAAATATTCGCTGAGAATTCATATTCAGTGGTCCCGATTATTCATTAGTCATGCTTTGTAATTTGGCCAGTGGAACTGGCTGTCAGATTACAAATCTCCTGAGACTTCCTGTCCAATCAGAGGCCACTTTGGAAGCTCACTGAAGACAGGTCATGTGATTCAGCATTCACAGAAGCTTCAGGCAGGTGAGACAGACAACTTGACCTGCTGCAGATAAAAAGTCTGCTTCTATCCACTTGTTAAAACTAGAAAAAAATCAGACATTTTGACATTTTTGGTTCATTCTCTAAATCCCAAACTACAGAGGATAATCTGTGTCACACTTTTGTGCGTTAGCTTTCAGTGTTTCTCAGGAAAACTGCTAGGATTTTTTTCCCCTAAATACTAGGCCTGTTTCTACTCTGTAAGCAAAAGCAATTAGTCATAGCTTGGCTGATAAGCTTGTTTAGGGGATTGTTCAAATAAAACTCCAGAAGACACTGTACAGGGGCGCAGCAAAGACCTTTTTATTACTAGATAGGCCACTGATAACAGCTTACAGACCTTCCACTACAGCCACAGGAAGCGCTCACTCACAAAACTCCCCCTTACTGGAGCACCTGAAACTAAGTCCCCAGGTACCGTAATTACATGTGTAGAAGGCTACTTAAAATAAAGTTAACTTAACAATCTCCCACTTTTCTTTAAAGACTTAAATTTTAGCCCCCCCTTTTATAATAGCAAAGTTTAATGTCCACATTGTAAGTGTCTTCTTCCTCAAGCTGCCACATCCCTTTACTGAGTGCTTTTAGAAGCACAAGAGCCGATGCTCCCTTTTTTGTCAAGCAGTCAGCCAGCTGTTCCTTCGTGGTAGACCAGAGAACACGCTGGACCCTCTTGGCCTGGATAAGTTCTTTAATGCCTCTGATTTCAAGATGAAGCCTTTTCTCTGAAACTGACTCGGTCGACTTGTTAGCAACAACTAGTGAAGGATTGTCCACAACACATGTCACAGGTAAGATGTGTTTGGTACCACCGGTAATGAGCTCTGAGTAGAGCATTGCCAGAAAGATGGCATTGTCAATTCCCTCAGCCAAAGCAAGGGCTTCCCCAGCAAGCGTGCTCCGGACTACTCTTCTTGTCCTTTTTGACTGCCAGGAAAGTGGTGAAAAGCGTCCTTCCTCACCCATTAAGATAATCAGGTGACCACCCTGAATACCCCCATCCGGGAGGTTGTCTAGTGATGCATCACTGAAAACTACCAATTTTAAGGAGGCATCTTTTCCCAAACACTGAAATTTCAAAGTCACTTGTTCTGATTTCAGTTTTCAAACAATTTTGTTTGCCTCATGTATGGTTTGAACAGTGGCTTGTTTCGTGTTAGACGCCAAGTTGCAAGCATCAAACATGACATCAGGTCTGCTCTGTCTAGCAACCCAGAGAATTTGTCCTGTCTTTGACCTCAGTTGATCCTTTTCACTTTCAGTGAGAGGATCATCACGGTGCAACGCTCTTGTGAAATCCATGTGGATGGGATGAAGATTTTGTATGTAGTGTTGCTGTTGTAACTGTACGATTTTATCAACTATATGGAACTCCATGCCCACGTAACAAAAGCTGTCATGCTCCTCACGGCCAGTCTTAAAGACATTTCTTAAGTGTGGTATTACTGTTATGGCAAAGTTATGTGAGTCACCCCAAATGAAGTCATCAACATGGCAGGCAAGCACTCCAGCTACATTGCTATCTTGATCTAACCAGTAGAAGATGGCAGGATCCACTTGTGACATTTTTCCACCTGTATTCAGCATAGTTTCTTTAACTTTGTTGTACCAGTACAGAGATGCATCTGCCAGACCATAGACACACTTTTTAAGTTTCCACAGTGTTCCTTCACCTTTAGCTTCAAGTGGAAGTTTGATGTAAATATCTTGAGACAACTCTGCTCCTTGCAGGAAAGCAGATTTAATGTCCATGGAATGAAGGCTCCATTGTTTTTGACAAATTATAGTTAGAAGCAATTTTAAGGACTCTGAGGCGCACGTTGGTGAGTCTTTTGGAAGTTCTTTATTGTCAAGTTCCTCAAAACCTCTGGCCACCAGACGTGCTTTTGGAACTATTCCATCCGAGGTTTCTTTTAGGGTACAAACCCACCTTGTAGAAATACACTTTTGTCCATTGTCTTTGACTACGTCAGACACTCCATTGCTCTTCCAGCTACTGAGCTCATCTTGTTTTGCATAATCAAAAGATACTTCCTTTGTAACTAGTACATCATCTTCAGAGTGTTGCACTTGGTTGTCCATAGGTTCGATGTGAAGATTGTCTGCATGTGACAAGTCAACTGACCCTGCTGAATCTGAAATGGCAGAGGGTTCCAAGTGGTGTAAATTGTACCAGTGTTTGTTTTTCCCCTTAACTTCTCCTGCACATCCAAGAACTTTTGCTCTGTATGGAATCCCACTTTCTCTGTCTGTATATCTAACAATTTGTTCAGGTTTTAGATTGACACAGCCGTCTTGTCTTGACACTTGGGGTTGTTGAATGTCCACTTCATCAGTATTTCCTGTGTCACTGGTGAAGTCCTCTACTTCATCATTGTCTGTGCCACTCAGTGTCCACGTTATTGTGTTCAGCATCTGGTAAATCTGTCTCACCTTCTGCAACCTTTTGTGTAGCATGCTGATGGTCAGACACCGCTCCTTCAACTTGAGTAGCCTTGAGAAAGCGCAAGGTTTGGCGCAAAAACGTTTGGCTGTTTGTGGGGAGGGGCCACGCTTCAGCTGTGTGCCTGGCATTTTGTGTACAACTAAAAGGTTTTTTTATGCATTTATCCTGTGTATGATCTGCATCTGTTCCAGCAGTGATGTGTAGCTGTGCTGCCATCTGCTCAGAGTGAAAACATTAAATAGCCCCAAATGGCACAGATTATTCATTTCTCTTCCTGAGTAAAGAATAGCCTATTATGCATGGTATTTAGGGAATACTACTCATTATTCACACACCTTCAGCGATCAGTGCTTGGACTGATTCCAACTACTCAGAGTTCCAGGGCAGCGTGCATGTGCAGTCTGTCTGTTGAAAGTAGCAAGCAGATGAAAACATAGAAGCTGTTAGAAACATAACAGTTGGGGGAGACATTTCCTGGGTTGGTACCTGAATCCATGGATGACACATTGTGCCAGCATGATATGAAAGTAGCCTAGGGAGGGATGGTTAGCCCTTTTGCTCTCCTAGTCACCCACTAGCGGCTCAGTGGTTGTATGTGACAGGCTCAGCCAAATGTATTCTGAAGGTTGGGTGAAGCACCGGTGAGCCTGGCTGCATCCTGTATGGCAGATCGCAGGAACAGAAACTGAACACTAGAGGAAAGCAGTAAGTAAACGTTCAGTGAAAAAGTTAAGTAAAATGGTTATTTAATTTAGTTAACACAGTGATGTAACAGAAAGGTGCAAGTGTAACAATCCAACATTTTGCCTCATGATAAAGCCTCAAGTAAGCATTTAACGTTACCTTTTCATTGAAAGTTTGCTTGTTGATTTCCTCTACTGCGTGCAGTACTGTATTTGGGATTTGCAGGTTTGTATTAAGCTGGCACCAGGGCACCTGAGTGCATTTCCACTACGTGTTTATCTTGCAAGGCAGCAATGGCTCCCATTCAGTTCCTTCAAGAACAGAAACATGGAAAAAGGGCATCCCTTGATCAGATTATGTCACTGACCCATAACTCACTGGGTCCTCAGCGTGCAGTTTTTGCCAATCTGCCACATTTGATTCAAGCTCCAAGTTGCCTAAAGTGGGAAACTTCTGTCTTTGTCCCGTTATGTGAAAGCCATGGGGATATATAAGGCTTAAGCAGTCAGTTCAGAGGTTGTGTTGGGGGGAGATGTTTTCATTAGAGAGTGGGCAGTGATTTGGATAATAGAAGAAAGTCCCAATCAGAGGTCAGCTATGAGGTGAAATAGCACATTAAACAAACAGCATTTGTTTTTCTCTCTCCTAAAGCTGGTCTCCGGGCTCATCACTTCTCGGAGGTCCTTCCTGGAACCACATGACAGGCAGGAGGCAAACAGACTTCTGCAGGACGGCGATACCCTCCCGCTTGTTTCCTCCAGACGCCAGTTTACTTCCTGCTTGTCTAGTGGTAGGAGCTCTGCAGGACCTCTGTCACAGGAGTGACAGAGCAAAAGACTGCATCTGTGAGTGTGCATCTCTTTCTATTTTTGTAAAAATTTAGCAGCGCTATTGAGCGCTAGCACAGGGACCCCAGTCTCAACCTTGCAAGCTGTACAGACTGGATCCCTGCTCCTTCTCGCCATCCCCGTGCTCCCGAAGCAATAGGCCCTACTTCCCGTGCTAGAAGCCCCCCCTCCCACAGTCATGGAGCAACGAGGAGGCAGTCACAAGGTTCACCGGGACATGGGGCCAGCGGATCAGCACTGTTGCGGCTCGGGTCATGCAGCTGTCAGGGCTCCCAGGAGTTTTCTTGCAGCAGCCTCCTCATCAATGAGCCATGAGGAATTTTGGCTCGTCGACGAACGCCCAGAGCTTCTCTCCCATCGACGGTCACTGAAGGCTTAGGCTGCCGACGTGTCTGCCAGTCAGAGAGCCATATAGTCTTATCGGGCTCTTGGACACTGGACAACTAACGTGGGAGCATTTGCACTCTTTCTGCAGGTGGAGAGGCAGGACATTTGGAAGGAGAAAGGGGCAGAGCATTGCTCTACTCGTTGACAAGCATCACCTGATCATCTCATCGATGGATCTTTTCAGGGGGCACCTAAGCTCTGAAGGGACTGAACTAAATGCACAGTTTCAAGCTCAGGATTCAAATACAATAAAAATATAATAAAACAGTGAACATGTCCTCAACAAAATCAGGCAGGCCCCCCCAGAAGCAGAAAGTGCCACAAATGTAGAACACCCATGCTGGCCACATTCGCAGGGTCTCCGCGTGTCAAATGCGAAAGTGCAATGTCACCAGCCTTGAACGAGGCAGACGAGGCATCCGCCTCTGAATCTCAGGATCTACAAAACCAGCCCATGGGTCATGGGCAGTCTTCCACCTAAGAGGGGTGCCATCACTCGTCTAGGGCTCTAGCCCCATACCCAATAGAGAAACTGAACTGGGCCTTCGCCCTCAACCCCTCATATTTTGACATCCTTCAGCAGTCTCCAGAGCCCAGGACCCATAGAAAAGCCTCCCACAAGCGCACCTCCTCCCCATCCTCTGACGAGGACGCTCCCCACTCCTGACGATGCGACAGGAGGAGGAAGAGGCCCAGATCCAGGAGTAGATCCAGATCCAGGGACACAACCCATGAGAAGCACAGACAGGACAGATCGCCCTCAGGGTCCAGCTATTCATCTCCAGAGGAGGGGGAACTCCCAAACTCAGATTCCGATTCGGACTCCTCCCCAGCCAGAAACTCTGATTTGGACACCGCCTAACCAAACTACTGAAATTCGACAAGAAACCTTCGGAAAGACGGCTAGACTGTCCCAGGATAGACCCTCTAATCTCAAACCTCACTAAAAAGATGGTTATCCCAGCAGAGGGTGGAGCCTCCCTGCGGGATCCAGTGAATCAGAAAGTGGACACCTCTCTAAAGAAAGCCTTTCAGTCCACCACAACCTCTCTCAAGGCAGCTACGGCTAACCTCTTCTCAGCTCGGGCTGCTCTCTCCTGGGCCACTGATCTGGCATTCCAGGTTGCTGAAGAGCCACAGAAGAATAAATCCATTTTACAGCACCTGCAGCTAATGGGGCTAGCTTCGGCCTACTCGGCTGACGTATCAGAGGAGGCAGTCAGGTGTGCAGCAAGAGCTCTGTTTTACTAAACCTCAGCTTGACACAACTTATGGCTGCGGACATGGCAGGTGGATGCCTCCTTGAAGATGCATTTGGTAAATGCCCCTTACAAAGGAAGCCTTCTTTTCAGGTGAGCTCTAAAGGAGGCGGTCAAGGATTCTGAGGAAACAGCAAAAGTACGAATGCCACAATTCTGGAGAAGAGGCAGCCCTGGACTTCGGGACCCAGGCAGAATTTTCATGCCCAAACTCATTCCAGGGGTCTGAATAAGTCATTTGCAAGCAGATGATCCTGGTTCACCAGCAGCAACCAACTCGGGGCAGGGGTGGTTCCTGAGATGCTGTGGCGACTCCAAAAATCACAATGAGGACTCAGTTACGGACCCATCCTCGTATAAGGGGCAGACTTTCCAGCTTTTTTGAGGAATGGGTCCACACCACCATGGACAAGTGGTTGCTAGATGTAATTTGCGAAGTTTACTTCATCAAGTTTGACTCTAGGCCCCCCTGCCCCACATAGTGCCCTTGCCAGTCTCAAACAACCCAGTGAAAAGAGCAGCAACCCTGCAAGCGATTACAGATCTTATACAGGCAGAAGCGATAGAACAAGTTCCTGTTCAAGAAAGGAACTGAGGAGTGTACTTTCTATTCTTCATAGTGCCAAAACGCTCAGGAGGTTTCCGACCAGTCTTAGACCTCAAGTTTCTAAATGGTTTTGTTCACCAAAGGACATTCAGGATGGAGCTCCTGCCCTCCATCATCTGAGAAATACATCAGGGGATTTTTGGCCTCAGTAGATTTACAAGATGCTTATCTGCATATCCCCATCTGGAAGGCACACCGGCAATTCCTCAGGTTCAAAGTGGAAGATCACCACTTTCAGTGCACGACGCTGCCCTTCGGCTTGTCCACAGCCCCCAGGGTCTTCTCCAAAGTACTTGTGACAGTGGTCACTCGACTCAGAATGCAAAGGATTTAGCTCTTCCCATACCTGGACAACATTCTCATCAAAGCCCTGCTGTACGATCAAGCAGTCCAGGCAGTGTCGAAGGTCACCCAGTGCCTCTCCTCTCTGGGGTTTGTAATCAACCAGAAGAAGAGCTCCCTGCAACCACCACAGTCTCTGAACCATCTAGGGGTGAATATCAACACGGTCCAGAACAAAGTTTTTCCCACAGAGTCAAAATTCATGGAACTGAGGGCACTCATCAGCAAATTTCAAGAAGCCCAATCACTGCCAGCTCGCTCCTTCATGCAACTCACAGGGACAATGGTCTCCCTGGCAGACTTGGTCCCCTGGGCGTGAGTCCATATGCAACCTCTCCAGTCAAGCCTCCTCCAGTAATGGTCCAAATCAAGGGGCACAATGGACCAAAGGATTCAGATATCGTGCCAGGTAAAAGATTCCTTCTATGGTGGACTCTGCATGGCAACATCATGAGGGATCTCAAACTGGGACATCATCACCAATGCCAGCCTCCGGAGTTGGCGGGCACATTCGGAACAGCTCAAGGCACAGGGCAAAGTGGTCACTGATGGAGTCTTGTTACCGCATGAATGTGCTGGAGATATGGGCAATCCGCCTGGCATTGCAGCAGTTCAAAGCACAGCTTTCCAACCGGGACGTTCTCATCCTCACGGACAAATCGGACAGCAATGGCCTACATCAACCACCAGGGAGGTACAAAGAGTTCTCAGATGTTGCAAGAGACTGTCCTGCTCTTTCAGTGGGCGGAAAACAACCTGGGGAGTCTAAGGGCCGCATACATCCCAGGCCAGGAAAATGTGACAGCAGACTGGCTAAGTTAAAAGGACATCCTGCCAGGCGAGTGGGAGCTCAAGGACAGTGCTTTCCAACTCATCACAGCACGGTGGGGCCACCCGCAGGTAGATCTTTTCGCCTGTCCAAAAAAATTGCAAATTTCCACAGTTCTGCTCTCTCCTCAAGGACGAGAGGGCCACAGCACAGGATGCCTTCTCCATCAACTGGGGACAGTTCAATCTTCTGTATGCCTTTCCTCCAATTCCAATCTTATCAAGGGTACTGCACAACATTGCCCAAGATAAAACAGAAATGATTCTGGTTTGACCATGCTGGCCCCGCAGACCATGGTTTCCTCAATGAGTCGAAATGTCTCTACATCCTCCTCTGGTGTTCCAAGAAAGCCCAGACCTGCTACATCAGAGACCGGTGCTGCACCCCAGTCCACGCAATCTGTCCCTCTCGGCATGGAGACTGAGTGGGAAACTCTCAAGGAGTTAGGTTTCTCTGCAACGGTCATTGAAATGATGAGTCAATCCAAACGGGCCTTGTCCTCCAAGGCTTATTATAGGGCCTGGAGAAAATTCCTGTTCTGGCTACGAGCCACCTCTCTACCAGATGACTTGGTGTTTCTGCCTACCATCCTTCAATTCCTTCAGGAGGGTTTCGACAAGGGCCTCCAACTGGCTACCTTAGGAGTCCAGGTTTCTGCTTTAGGCACACTGCTGTTAGCGAACTCAGGGGAATCTTTAGGTGCTCTCCCTCATGTTCAACGATTTCTGAGAGCAGCAACGTTGAAGAATCCTCCAATAAAACCCACAGTACCTCCCTGGAGGCTCAACCTGGTACTCAAAGCACTCACCAAGTCCCCTTTTGAGCCGTTAAAGGAGGCTTCTTTGCTGCATCTCACTATGAAGGCCGTCGTTCCTATTACAATAACCTCAGCCCACCACATCAGTGAGATAGGAGCCCTGTCATCCAAAGAACCATACACTATCTTTCATCAGGACTCAGTGGTTCTGCGGACAGATCCCGCATTTTTACCAAAGGTTCTGTCTCCCTTTCACTGCAACCAAGTCTTGAACCTCCCCTCTTTCTGTCCTCACCACAAGAATGAGAAGGAGAGAGAATTTCACACGCTTGATTCAAGGAGAGCTTTCAAGATTTACATAAAGAGATCCGATTCAGTCTGTAAGACTTCAAGTCTATTCATCTTTACATCAGGCCCAAATATGGGTAAGAAATCATCAAAGGACTCTATTGCTAGGTGGATTCGTTCCACCATCACCATGACTTACCAGAAGGCCGGGGATCAACCTGTCGGGACCAGTGAGGGCTCACTCAACCCGAGCAATGGCTATGTCCTGGGCAGACTTCAGAGAATCTTCTCCAGCAGACCTATGTAGAGTGGCTATGTGGTCATCCATGCATACCTTTGCAAAGTTCTACAATTTAGATGTTTACGCCTCAGCTGAGGCGTACTTTGGCCGCTGGGTCCTCCAGGTAGAGGTGGACCCATAAGGGACTATGGACATTCTTCCCACCCAGGAAGTGGAGGGATGTACTGCTTTAGTATATCCCAGAAGTGATGAGCCCAGAGACCAGCTTTAGGAGGGAGAAATAGAAATTTAAATACCTGCAAATTTTCTTTCTCCGACTGCTGTTCTCTGGGCTCCATCCCCTCCCAGAATGCTGAAAGTCGGCCTCCAGCCGCAAGTTACACTAACCTTTCTTTTGTTTGTTTCTAAGTTATATGTTTCCTCAGGGGACAAATGCTATAGAAGTACTGACGTCTGGAGGAAACAAGCGGAAAGGTATTGCCGTCCTGCAGAAGTCTGTTTGCTTCCTGTCTATCAGGTGGTTCCAGGAAGGACCTCCCAGAATTGATGAGCCCGGAGACCAGCAGAGAAAGAGAAATTTAAAGACCTGTAAATTTTATTTTTTTTTAACATGAAAAAATGTATTAAGTTTTCAAATGTTGTATAAACAAACAGCATTTGTAAACAGCATTTGTTAAAAAAATTAAAAATAAAAAGCAAAACAGCTAGTTGGGAAACTCACACCATCACTCTGCCTGATCTGTACCAGATCTTTCACTGTATTCCCAAGATGTCACTTAATTACTTGTTTGCAAGTAGCAGTTTTAAAACATAATCAGAATGAGCGGAAAAGGAAAAAACGAAATAAAATTAAAGCAGTATTTTTTAAATTGCCACTTGTAAAGCAAGTGGAGGCATCATTTAATGAGACATACTAATAAAGCACATTTGTGATCAAACCTGCCCACTGTACATCTGATCTTTCAGCTTATTTCTAATCATGAGTTAAACGGTTCTGTAAGTAACATGACTGTACATAGAAGCCAACACAGATGCTTCTTGGCTTTCCAACTGCTAAGAAAATTCTGGTGATGTGATTAGAGTCTTGGAAACCACGTCTTCTGTCTTTCTCTGTTGCTTTTTTTTTTTCAGCACTGCATCTCAAATTGGCATCTAAGAGTACTGATTGACAGCTGTATAACAAGAACTCCTCCTAAAACACGCAGCCATGGCTAAAGATCATGCTGCCTGGATTCAAACCTTCAGGCCGTAATTTTATTTGCTTATCTCTCAGTGTCATGATGACAATAGCCAGACCTACTGTAATTACACTACCCTCCTAAATAGATTTTTTCAAACCCTTATCTGTCTCACTAAATAAATATAAAAGGCAGCATTAACTAGCTCTGTTTGTGATGTTTTGAGTACACAGATTTTCTTCCGTTTTCTGCAACATCAATGTCTGAAAAAAATAAAATTTCAGTCTTAAAATGAACCTACAGGTCTGTCAGTAAGATACCATTTCCTACTTCAATTAGGTACTGAAAATTCTGCACAACTGTGGCAATACGGGCTGCCACTTAGGTTTCATTCTGTGAGGAGAGGCTAGGAGTCCGAACCATGTTCAGCGTAGAGAACAGGATTGAGAGGGTACATGATTGGGTCTTCCACATACTCGGGGGTGTTGAGAAGGTTGAGGAGACGGAGATGTTTGATCAGGTGCGCTCCAACAGGATGTGTGACACACCAAAAAAGGAATTATACCTGCACAAACAGAGAAACCGCTCAACACGCTGCTAGTGCATAATTTATTTACAGCATGTGCTATGCAAGGCACAGGATGTACCAATGCCCTGTGTCCTGCATAGCACATGCCTTAAATAAATTGTTTATGCACAAGCAACTTATTTAGCAGTTTGCCTGTTATAATTGCCTTTTGCAGTGGTTTGCTTTGGGGCTGGCCACCCTCGCACTGAGCACTGCCACAGTTGAGCGCCGCTCTTCTTTTTGCTTTAGGATGTGGGACACATCTTGAGGCGCAGGGACTGTAAATTCAGGTTTAATGTTAAGAGGCACATTTTTCCCCCAAAGGGTGATGAACCGATGGAATAGCCCAACAGTGGTAAGCATGAATAAATGTCTACATATCAAGAGGCTACCAGAGTAGCCTGGGGAGCAGAGTGGGTGTTTGTCAACATAGGAAAATTAGAGTAAGAACAGAAGGCCTAGTAGCTTAACAAGACCATACTTATGGAGGCCATCCCCACGTCTCAGCAGTTACAGCAATGAAGCGTGAGCTCCTCGTGTACTGCACCTGTCAAGTTTACTTCATAATCTCTTGCTGAGCTCTAATTAGCAACTTCCTCTGGAAGACTATTCCAGACATCAACAACCCGTTAAGTAAAGATATGCTTCCTGTGCTCTCCCCTCAATTGTTCTCCCACACACTATGTATTATATCCCCTAGTTGTTTTGCTATTTTGTTTCAGGCTCCAGTTTGAGCTATCTATTAGTGTTGGGTCATTTACAACTTTCTACACCTGGATCAAGGCTCACTGTACACCCTTCTCAAGGATAAACGAGTTTCATTCAGTTAACCTCTCTTCATAGGACAATTAATTCACCCACGTCAGTCTGGTTACTTGTCTCTGCACTTTTTTGAACTGTGCAACATATGACGTCCAAAGTTGACTGCAGTAATGTACTCTAAATGAGGCCTCACCAGATATCTATACAATGACACTACAGCTTCTTGTGCTCTACTTACAAAGTGCAATACACCCTATAATCTGACTACATTTGCTAGCCACCTGTACATACTGTGTCCCCTGCTGCAGGGTATTTGTTATAGCCCCTAGGTCCCTTCCTGTTCAATTTCCCTTATTACTCCACTTAGCAGTTCGCCTTTGTGTTCTTTTCTCCAAAATGCAAACTACTCCATGTTAAATTTCATTACATCTGTCAGCCAAACCCTCCAGCCTATCCAGGTTCCTCTGCATTAAATCTGTTTAATTTTTGGACTCTGCTATGCCAACAAGTTCTGTATCATCTAAAAACCACACTAGCCATCTTTCCACATCCTAGACGCAGACTAAACAGCAATGGCCCCAGCACTGATGCTTGTATGATGCCACTGGTCACTCCTCTCCAGTCTGTTGTATACAGAAGAGGGTAGACATGGTGGGCCTGAGTGCCCTTTACTGCCGTCAACTTCTATGCTTCTATGTGTCTACATCTATTAATCCTACTCCCCATGACATAGTACAAGTTTATACAGCACACTGTTTAATTCCTGCTTATGAAGTGCCATCCACTTCATAAGCAGGGAGGAATCCCTGATGGACCTCAAGGGAGGGAGGGAGGCCAGACCGTAGCAGCTGCTGCTTGTCAGCATGCTGCCACTGGAGTGATGACATCAGGCAACCGGTGCCGCAGTGACCCTGTGGTAGGCCACAGGAGCTTGCTCCATCTGCAGGTCATTGCTGCGTGCTGCTGAGGCCAAAGAAGCTCTGCCAGCTTTGGGGACGTAGGGAGATATAAGCATAGGTGGAGAAAAAACCTATATGGTCCCTATATGATGGCATGGCTCCTGAGGCCCTCTGGGTACTAACACATTAGTGGAGTGCCCTGGAGGGCCCTTTCCTAGGAGCCCCTGTCACAGAGGGAAACCTTACGGGGACAGTGGACCAGGGCAAGACCTAGTGGGAGCATTGGGCCAATGGCCTGATTAGAGTATACACCTGGGACCAGGCTATTTCCTTGCAATGGAGTAAGGCCAAGGAGAAAAAAAAACATTGTCATATCAAGACTCAGGTTTGTTATGTGCATTTAGAATTTTATTGAGGATGAGGGTAAAGGAAACAGGATGCTAGAGAGGTCTGGACTAGAGGTTAGTGACAGAATAGGGTGTTAGGAGGTGTATAAACATGGTGATCTTAATGGGACATCATTTTCTGAGTCCTTTATGGTATCAGAGATCTGGTTCTAAGTATTTGGGGTGCCAGAAAGAAAGCTTTTTCAACAACTGTTTACTGATCTGGGGACGTGAAATATATCCTTCACTTGAGACCTGATCATGGCCGCCCACTATGTTTTGGCAGTTTTCTTTTCCTGGATGATCTCTGCTATTCTACAGCAGCTCAGTGAGGTAAAGGGATAAATAAAGTTCTTTCCTGCCAGGGCTCATCCCTTCTCCAACAAAGTAATATAACTTGCATGGCAAGAGCCTGTGCAGAGCTCCAGCAGCAATTGTATGTTTTAACAACTAAAAGAAAGTTCAATCTGAACCTTACCCGTATCACTATTGTCTTAGTGTCATAGAAAATTATCCTCGTCTGTTTTTATTTTTTCCTCAACTGTCATGGACTACTGTTTTGAAAACACATTCATTTTGTGAAGCTAAAAAACAGAACGGTATCATGAACAAGTGGCCCAATGAATTGTGACGTTACTGAACCTGACAGAGTTCAGACGGATTTCTGTGCATGATGCTTCTCAACAATTTTATCACCCCATGGCATCATGACAACCACCGAAATAAAGGAAGCACAGCCACTTCAGAGGGCTTTCAGTAGTGTGTCAAAAGGATCTGAACCCCAAACACATTCCTGCGGCCTAGACTGCGAAAAAGCTCCAAATCTAATGTAGCAGCATTTGACACTAAGGCCCTACTGACAGTAAAAAAGCCCTTACTTAGACACATCAATGCCAGAAGCCAGCACTAGGGGCTTATGACAAGAATAAAGGATGCATAACCCAGCGGTACAGAGCAGGCAACTTACATTAGCACTCCCCTTAGAATTCTGCAATTGCAGAATAGTGGAAATAATCAAGGAAAAGGCAGCATGCAGAATTTTCCCTACAGTGTAGAACATATGCCTAGTTGCGACTTATTACAAAGTTTATATATTTAGTATTTTACCACACTAAGGATAGCCTTGCTTAGCTACAACACCTGACTTCCAAGAGGGTCTCAGAAGCAGTAACTTTAATACCATACTTAAAAAGTTGCAAGATAAATCAGCTATGCCTACAAAGTTTTATGTTCCTAATTCCAGCATAGTTATAGTATACAAATATTTATGGGTGGAAGTGCAAGATATATACAGCTACGTATTACGTTGTAAAGTTTTATGTTCCTAATTCCAGCATAGTCACAGTATACAAATATTCATGTGTGGAAGTGCAAGATATGTACAGCTGTGTATTAAGTTGTAAAGTTTTATGTTCCCAATTCCAGCATAGTTACAGTGTATAAATATTCATAGGTGGAAGTGCAAGATATATATACAGCTATGTATTATGTTGTGATTTTAGAACAAATTAAGTAAAACAGAGTACTACAGTAGATACAGGTTATTTACAGGAAGGATGCATATTGTAGTGTGAAATAATATAAAATGGGTGTGTTATCCTAAATGCATGCACGTGGCCCCAATATTCAAAGACAGAGCAGCACAAACAGGAGTAAAGCCATGCTATGTGGCTATAGCATGTCCAACAGCCTGTTAGTGTGGTCACTGCTATGGTCAAAGAGCCCTGTAGCAAGGCATTAAATAGATAGTGGTACTGTATACTAAAAAGAGTATGTAAACACTAAAAGGCTGCTGTGGCAGCATTATGTTATGCTTCCAAAACCCTACTCTTGTCTTACTCATGCAGGGGTGCATCCTCCCACCCCTGTGAGCACTGGTGCCTGCAAAAAAAAAAAAATAAAAAATAAAAAATTCTTCACCTCCTTCACCAGATCCCTAATGGCATACATCATACATCCATGGTACCCAAGTGTATCACAGATCCCTATTAGCACGTGTGATATTATACATCCCAGCAGTCTACTGGTACCCTCCTCACTCAACTCCTGTTTGCATGTCAGAACACCTCCCTGGTGTCCTGTGGTGCCACCCTCTTGCAGTGGGCTTCTGCCACCTTCCTCCTTAATGCTACCCCCAAACAAAAAAACAACCAGCAGCCAACACTTACCCTCCACTCACCTCCCTGACCAGCTGCTGTTTGCCCCACATACAGTACATCCTGTATCAATATACTGTACAGAGCTGTATGTCATGGGAATTGTGACCGAAAGTGAGCTTAGTCCTTATAAAGTGGTACTGTGCAAGCATGTGGACTTAGTTTTGGTCACCAACATATATGAACCATAGGGAACACAACATCAAAACAGCAGAAACACTTAATTACTGGAGCAGTTATAGAAGTAGCAGGACGTAGCAAACCACAACAGAGGCAGAATACTGTGTGTGTTGGGGGCTAGCATTTACTGCTGATTGCTTTTCCAAAGCTGATCAAGTGTAACACACTTTGGCTGTGGTCCTTGTGCTCCAGACTGCTGCACACAGGGCCACTGGATATGCACCTCCTTTAGAGGAGGGAAGAATCAAAGTCCTGGTGGGACTGCGCAGCCCAATAGGTCAGATGACTCACAGGGATCATACTGACACCAAAAGGTGCAAAATGTTGAAATGCTTGTGGGCTGCTGCTCGTGGATCGCAGGGCAGGGACCAGTTAGTGGCTGCAAGAGGCACAGGTCACTGTAACAACACCGGGGAAAGGAGCGGAGGTGGTCTGACTTAGTGAGGGTGCCAGTATGCACTGAGCTGCCTTAATGCACCATGGCTCCCTGGCATCCTAATATCCCAGTCGCAAGATGCTGTGACCCCTACCACAACAGAACTGCTGAAAGCAGTTCTTGCAGAGGTCACAGCCTTGCGAGCTGGAGCATTCATTTCAGCAGGGAACGGGCTTGGTGGTATACAGTGCCACCAGCAGTACCAGAACTGGGTATGGTGGGTGATCCACCAGACACCAGGGGATTAACAACCAGAGGGATTTGAGGGCCACTGGACCACCAGAGAAGACTGGCAACAAATGTACTAATTTAAAATGGACATGCCCAGGAAAAAGGCAAAAAGGTACAGGGTAAAAGAGTGCAGACGAGTTTGGTGGTAAGCATTGAGTGCCTGGGACATGAACAATGGATGCCTGTAGCTGTCCCAGTACAGTATGTTAGTAGCCACACAGACTATTTGTGAACCCTAACATCAACATACTGTACTGATCTGTATAATCAGTTTGTGCATATCTGTTGCAGAGGAAAATCTGCTCCAGGCAAACAGGGGCACCCTTATGAGTACCTCAGTTTTTGTAGATGGCAGTGCAGGTAGTTCTGTGTGCCCTGAATGGAGTCACTCACATCTTTGTATTAGGCCTCAGGTTTTCTGGTTCTTGGTAGGAACAAGTTTAGGCTGGGTTTATGCAAAATAATGATTATGATTAATGACTAATTTATGACCCCTGGCTAAGGCGCTCCACAAAATTGCTTGCAGCCTACTAAACTGTACCCCTCAACGGTCACACATTATGTGGGTGCCCCTCAGTTTGCTACTCAGAACTGCTCTGTACCACATGGCAAAGGTGCTACCCCCAACTAGAGAAAGTGCTTACATTGTGAGCTCAGATATCATATTAAACCAGAAATTAACAATAATTGATGATGCACTGCTAAATCAGTATGTAACATTCCACAAAAATAAGGGATAGTTTCCTGTGTGTTCCTAGCCAGCATTTCCATTTTTGATGATGTGCACCACATTTTCAGGGCCACCGTCTCACATCTTTCCTCATTTTAAGTATTAGTACCTCACATTTCTGTGACAAAATATTGAGAGATATTTGGCCTGCTACTCACAGTAATCTTTGAAAATGGTCCCACACTCATAAGCTAGTAACTGTGGTAAAAATGTGACTTGTGGGGCCTCACAGGCTTCGTCAGTCTCTCCCTATGTCTTTTCAATAGGACCACCTAAAAGGATGAAGTGTAGTAATTGTTCTACTTCCAACTAGAACCTTGCTAATTAGGCATAAATCAGCCAACACGGCCAGAAAAGAACAGCTAATGCCTCATTCCTTGCCTGTCATTTCCTTTATCTCCCCATTTTCAGCTCAAGCTTTTGAAAAGCTGGTTTCTTTTTTTTTTTTGTTTTGCATTCCCCTCAGACTGCTCACTCCCTTACAGTACTTGCTCTCTAGATTCTGAGTTTATCTCTGATGTCTCACATTTTTCCATACTGTTGTGCACCATAGCTTTTTTTTTTTTTTTTTTCTTTCTCTGCCTTCATGAGCATTTCTAACTCTTCTCCCCCTTGTACCCACTGGTACATTTTTCCATACTGCGTAGTAGCTGCCATTATTCCTCATTTGTGCCGGACACTTGGACAACCCACTCTTTTCACTGTCACTCCTTCAGTCAATATCGTGCACCACAGTGACAAAAATATTCCTGAAGAAACCTTTGAAATAGAAAAGCTACTATGGTGACTTTTGTAACTGAATATGTAAAACCACAGAATATTTACATGACTATCTCATAATTTCAACACATGTAGATCCTGGGAGAACAGATCATAATCATTTTTTTTATTTTGTGCCAGTCACAACTGACTGTCTTCTCAGTGCTACACCAGCAGGTCAAAACCCTCTATAAATATGGTTAAAAAGGCCTGTTCTGGGTCTGAAAGTAAGCATACACACATACACCACTCCACAGACTGAATGCAAAAATGCTTTCTTTTATATAGAAATCTAGTTTGAGGACCGTTCCTGTTCTTGGTGTCAATATAGTTAAAATGATGGCTTATACATTGAGGGGCTGTTTGGTAAATGCAAGACAGTTCGGTTACAAACAGTTCTCTGAAAATATGGCTAAAATCTTTTTTTTTTTCCCCATAACAAATTCACTATGGCTAGAGGAGTGATGCTGTTGTGCCTGCTGCTGGCTGGAGATGTCCAGTTAAATCCGGGCCCTCAGTCGGCCGCAGAGATCACAGCCAATATTTTGAAACGTGGAGAGGTTGGTTTTGTTTATTTTAATGTAACCCCTAGATGGCGCTATCCCAGGGGCTACTACCCCTGCCTGATTTGCCACTAACAGGTTAAGGGGCCTGGATCCAATGGCGGGTGCCTCCACCCAGAGGTCAGGGTTTGCAATAGTTAAACTAACTTGGTCACAGCCCTCTGGGACACTGCAACCCCCCTTTCTTCCCACTAGTGGCCCACACAATATATTAGAATTACCTTCACAGTATACACTTACCCCCAGGGCTGGTTCAGGCACTGGGACCTCCTGTAAATAAGATACAGTGCAACAATCACAGTACAATACTTTAACATAGACAAATACCTCAGGCAGTATAACTTTGCTGAAACAAAGCAGCTCTGATTTATTTGGGGGATACAACAAGGACAGGGGAAATCAGGTTAATTAGCTTATCACTTTACTATCTACCTATGGCTCTGTGCACAGGCCTATCCTACCAGTTACTGTCCCTGGGTACCCAAGCCCTAGTGGCTAGTCAAACCATGGCAGCTGGTAGGGGCCCTTCACACAGTGAAAGAAAAATTAGTTTAAACAGTCAGCAGTACAGTGATTCCATTTGGATTTAATGTGGCAATTCAACAGGGAGCGACCCTGAATTAGTACTCACGACCTCCAAACAAGATAGGGTCCTTCAACGTCAGCAGGGCTCCTCTTGAGCTCCACGAGACTCTTCACACATTTATATGGTAAAAGAAAGTACTATACCAGGCAGGCTGCTTCTCTATCCCGATCGCAATTACTGCACAATACCCGGGAGAACACACAGCAGATTCAGTTCCTGACAGACCGAGTGCAATTCAACAATTTCTCCAGTCTTCTACAGGGTGAGCCTGGTTTCTACTCTTCAGAGATCCTTTGATTCTCTTTCACAGGACGGATTCAGTCCTAACAAGCAGTTACACAAGCTGCAGACCGGAACTCTGGGCCTTACACACGTTTTTGACTGAAACTGTGCACTGAAGGGCACGGGGTTTCTTTCCCTTCACTGCCAGAGCTAAACTGAAACTCCAACAGACAAAACCGGCACTTCCTTTGAGTTCCTCCCAGTTCTTGAATGGATTGGCTGTCACTCACAATAGACTGCTGCTGTTGGTCCAAAAGGCACTGAAGTCTAAACTACATCTCCCAGAGTCACTGCCCATACAATCCTCTTGTGGCTGGCTCAGATTATGAGTCCAAGTTCTGATTCGTCCAAGGCACCATTTTAGAACTAGCTTACCCCACACTGATTGGTCCAGTTCAGCAGTTCAAAACTAGAATGGGGAACTAGCAGACACAGTTCTGACTGCAAAGAAAGCAGGTTAGACAAACTGTAATTTCATTATTACTCTAAATAATTTCTGGCAAACAGTTACATCTTTCAGATAGGTTCCCTTTGCACTCCTAGTGACTGCAAAATAGAAGTGAATTGGCAGCAGCTCGAGTGGTACTCAACAGAGAAGCACAGTCCCCATACAAACTAATTATGTCTGCAAGCAGACAGCTCTTAAAGAGACAGTACCAGAGGCTCTAAAACACTCACTGATAATATGGCTAAACAAACACCATTCAGGCTTGGAGCATTCAACAAGCTCCTGGAAGTCTTTGGGAACCCCCATTTGCAGGGGTTACACCTTCCTGGCCTGGGAAAGCTTGGCGTCCGCGTCAAGCAAGTACCCCATAAGTTTCAACTGCAACCATATACATTTGCATTAGGCTCGCATGTAATCATCAGTCAATATATCATTTTACAAGAACACATTTCTGAAACATTGCAGTCGTCACTCTTTACACAGTATTACATATACATTGTACCATAACTCAAGTTATTACCTCTTGTACATGAAACCTGAAGAGGGCCCTTCCTATCAGTTACCTTGGGGCTGGATGGGCAAGGGCACCATACTAGAAGAGCAACACAAGTAACTTGGAGTTAGCACTGACGCTCAGTTTGGGCAATGAGCTCGGGACACATACACTCCTTTATGGACAACATTGAGAGGCAAATCCACAGGCCTCCCAAGGGAATCATAACTGAGGTGCACCACAGGCTTTACAGCTCGACCAGTCTTTCTAGGGGAACTGTTACAGTCTCTGCACTCTGAGCCTCATTTTCAGCATTGTCCTCACTTGTCAGGGGAGTCTCCATGGGGGTAGAGAGGCTAGAACTTGGGGCACTTTCAGCTCCAGGAGTTACAGTTTCTGAGTCCACAACATTTGGCTCGCATGGAGAGCTTTCGGACACTGGCAGTGGACTGTCAGGGCACTCAAAATACTCTTCTTGTTCTGGTGTATCACCAGTCTGCCCCAATCTATCATTTTCCTCCCCTGAAAGCTCAAACAGTTCAACCATGCACAATGATTCCATTTCATCTGATCTGATGCTTTGCACTTCACTTTCTGGGAGCATTGGCTCCAGGGATGAAGCTGGGGGCTTAGACAGTCCAGAAGGCCCAGCTTCGTCTCCAGTATTGACTAGGGGATTGCCCCGAAACAATTGACTCAGTTCGTAAGAAGGATAGTATTCAAAGTCACTCTCACTTTCTTCTGATATGGACTGACAGTCATGCTCAACTGGGACTTGTGGAGGGGAACACTTTAACTCTGCTTCTGTAGGTGCAGACTTTCTTGATCTTTTCTTAGCAGCAGCTCTAGTCACTGGTCCAGAGGGGCATCTTCTAGGGCTCAGACTCAATCAAGATTTGCCCAATGGGCAGTAAATGATTTCTATGCATTGTTTTTACATCTTTTGAATTATTCTCAGGCCTTACTTTGTACACTGGCAGATCATCTAGTTTGCCCACTACAATGTGAGGGAGATGGTGCCATCTGTCAGCAATCTTGTGTTTGCCATGCAGTCCCAGATTTCTTAGCAATACCCGATCTCCTCCTGGAGTTCCTGTGCTTTCACCTTTTATCATACCTTTCTTTGTTGGCAGATTTCTTTTGGCAGCCATGGTTTGAGCCAGTTAGTGCGCATGAGTTAGCTGGGCCTTTAACTTTTGCACATACTGTAAATAGTTGTCAGCTTGAACCCCATCAGGAGAGACCCCAAAACACACATCTACTGGTAGTCGAGCTTCTCTTCCAAACATCAGGCGGTGGGGAGAACCAGTGGCATCACTTTTGGTGCAGTTATAAGCATGTACCAGGGTGCTAATTTGTTGGCTCCATCTAGGCTTGTCCTTTGGGTGCAGGGTGCCTAGCATATCTAGCAAAGTGCGGTTGAAACGTTCAGGATGTAGGTCCCCTGGGGGTGGTAAGGAGTGGTTCTGGACTTTCGCACTCCCCACAGAGAAAGCATCTCTTTGATCAGACGACTCTCAAAGTCTCTCCCTTGATCAGATGGATTCTTTGTGGAGCCCCATAGTGAACAAAAAGTTTTCTACAAGTACTTTGGCCACAGTGGATGCTTTCTGGTCTTTGGTGGGAAAGCTTGGGCATATCTCGTGAAATGGTCAGTGACCACCAGCACATTACTGATATTTCTTTGATCTGACTCAAACTCAGAAAATCAATACAGACCAGCTCCATGGGTGCACTGGTGGTGATGTTAACAAGGGGCAGCCCTCTGGGGCAAAGCTTTCCTCTGTAAGCAGCGACTACAAGTTCGAATGTGTTGCTCACATCAGCCCCATCTTAGGCCAATAGAATCTGGATCTCACCAAGTCAAGTGTTCTGTCTATACCAAGGTGCCCATGTGGTTGTGCAAGGACCTCAGTACTGAGTCTCGAAGGCAGTGGGCAGCACTAGTTGTTGTTTGTCTACTTGTCCCCCTCTGTCTACTGTTTCTCTGTATAACAGTTTATTGATCAGTTTCAACTTAGGACCTTCTTTGTATAACAGTGCAGTTCTCAAATCAGTGGGCGTAATTTGGACACATCTTTTCCTGCATAGAGGGCTTCTAAAGCTGCTTTGATCATGGGATCGTGAGTTGAGCCCGCCGAATACTGTCATTGTCCAGCTGAGGCAGTGCACCAATGTCTATTGCAGAAAAGTGGCAATAAGCAGCAGGTATGCAATTCTCAGAGGCTCCCAAGCAATCCACCATGCAGTCCACTGCGTCCGTGGACATTTGTTCCTCCCTGTCAAACTTCCGGCAGAGTGCCGAATGTCAGGTTCTGCCAATCGGACCCAATCATTCTGGGAACAGGCCTCGGAGAAAGCATCAGCATCTATGTGGTTCAGACCTGCTCGTGATCGAGAGCATAGTCATATGTAGATAATGAGAAAGCCACCTATGGCCAGTGGCATCCAACTTAGCTGAGGTCTGCACATAGGTCAAAGGATTATTGTCAGTTTTTACTAGTATTTTAGCCCCATACAAGTACTCATGGAATTGGTCAACAATAGCCCACTTCAAAGCTAGGAACTCTAACTTATGTACAGGATAGTTCTTTTCGGATGGGGTCAGGCTTCTACTGGCAAAGGCCACTGGTCTCAGGCCATTCTCGTGCTCTTGGTACAACACAGCCCCCAACCCTTGCAAGCTAGCATCAGTGTGCAGGACGTAAGGTTTTCTTGGATCGGCATAGGCCAGCACTGGAGCATGGGTAAGTTGATATATGATCTCATGAAAAGCAGTCTCACAATCAGGAGTCCAGCGGGCCCCAAATACTTCACTCGGATGAAAATACACTCTTTCAGTCTTGAGGCGCTGACTTTTGGTATTTTTGTGGGTTGGGGATACCCTTGAGTAAGGTTAAGTAAAGGCGGATCACTCTTGAATAGTCCTTGATGAGCGCCGATAATAACCACAGAA
Organism: Neoceratodus forsteri; assembly: GCA_016271365.2. Taxonomy (NCBI): domain Eukaryota; kingdom Metazoa; phylum Chordata; order Ceratodontiformes; family Ceratodontidae; genus Neoceratodus; species Neoceratodus forsteri. The sequence goes on from CM057455.1 coordinate 1,701,474,996, forward strand.
TCCCAGGAATCTTTGCAGTTCTTTTAGATTTTTGGGCTGTGGCCAGGTGGTCAAGGCCTCAACTTTACTTGGGTCGGTCTCTATTCCTCGGTGGATACTATGTGTCCCACATACTTTACTGATGTTTGAAAGAATTGACACTTATCAATGGACAGTTTAAGGCCAAAGTCCTCCAGTCGGTCCAATACCTTAAATAATCTGCTCTCATGTTCCTCCAGTGAGCTGCCAAACACAATAACATCATCTAGGTATACCAGGCACTCTAGTAAGTTCATGTCCCCACTGCACGCTCCATCAATCGTTGAAAAGTGGCTGGGGCACCTGAAATCACTTGAGGCATCCTCATGAATTCATAAAGCCAAGCGGACAGATAAAGGCTGTCTTCTCACGGTCCTCTGGGGCCATCGGGATCTGGTAGTACCCACTGCGGAGATCCAGCACAGAGAACCACTTGCTCCCGTTTAGGCAGTCAAAGCATCCTGAATGCGGGGCATTGTGTACTGATCAGGGATAGTCCGCCGGTTTAAGGTGCGATAATCACGCACATCTTACTGTCCATTCTTTTCCTCACTACCACAATGGGGAAGCATAAGGCTTCTGGATTCTTGTATTACACCAGCAGCTAACATCTCTTGCAGATGCGTCTCACATCATCTATGTCAGCAGGTGCCAGGCGTCGAGACCTCTCACGAAATGGTCTTTCGTCATGCAGCGGATATTGTGCTCAGCTCCTTGCCGCATCCTACATCCCATTCCTTTAAAGAAAACACCTGGTCTCTCTGGGCAAGCTTCTCACTGATCCTCACTTTCCATTCAGCTGGCAGCGGGGAGTCGCGAAATCAAACAAGTCAGGCGTTACTCTGTCATTCTTCCTTGAACTCTTGCTGCTGGGTAGCACTGCAGTGTCTGCACAATGCACATTAGCCAGGATGCAACCTCTGTTACTCGAATGTCTCTTTCAGACACATTATGAACTTGGACCATTACCCTTCTGGCATAAGCATGGGCTCTAGCGGGCAAAATACTAAACGACCAGCAGTCCCTCTGGCAATTTCCATCGCCTGGTGCATCCAACATTAATATTTTATTCTTAACATCCTTTCTGATACGGACCTCTCCTGTAAGGTACACTGGGCATTTGGCGCCAGGATCAGAGACTCAGGATCCTTCTTCCATACAATTCCGACCGGTTCCTCTGGTTCTGTTTTTCAGCATCTCTCTGTGCCTCATAGGCCTTCTTAATTAAAGCCGGAACTCTTAAAGCTCTACTAGTCTTTGACCCTGTTTTCATAACACAACTGTGCCAGCCTTCCGAACATATGAGCATTTGTTCCAATCAACAAGGGACACCATCATACAGTCCAGTGGGGGACACACTAAGGCTAGGGTCTCTACTTGTTCGGCCACTCCAGCCACGGAGGTGGGGAAAGACAGCCAAATCGGATATACCGGAATAGGGGTAGGCCTTCTCACTTAACCCCATACATGCAGTCCTTCTAATGGTTGTAGGGTACGTCTGACAAATGCTTCTGATACCAATCCTGGAACATAATTGTCACTTGGGAGCCACTGTCTAATACAGCTCTTGTAGACACTCCATTCACCTTTACAGTGGTCTCCATGGAGGGACCCACTATTCTGGACCAGTCTGGAGAGGCGGTAGTGGGGGCCTGGGCAACTGACCTTGCCACAAAAGGACGTGAATTAGCATTTTTGGTGCCCTCACTGGGATCATGTCGTGCACCTCTTAACCACTGATTTGTTCTCTGAAGCTCTCCTTGCTAGCCTATATGCAACTTTGTCAGTGTCTTTTGGGGACGGCATTCTCTTTCATGTGCCCATCCTTCCCACAATTATAGCAAAACATACTTTCTGGAGTTTGAGCTGGCAGGCGCCACACTGGGAGCCAGGCGGGGTATTACTAACTGGAAACCTTGGTGCCATCTCTGTCTGCGGGTGATAAGCATTTGGAGACATCTCGTCAGTTTCTCACTTCCATGGTCAAGGAATCGAGTTGGAGCTGTTATCAGCAGGAGATACATGGGTGGGTATCCCACCCCATAGCAGATGCAGTCGGATATAGGTCAGGGCCCGTACTTGCAGGCGTGGCCTTCATAAAGGACTGTTTTGAATTCCCGGATCTCTCTCAACAGTTCTCCATTGTGGCATATCTTTTCCTTATCAGAGCACTCATTGACTGCCAACCTCTGCCCCTGAACTTCACTTGATGGGCCACCTCAGTCACTCGGGTCATAGCCACAGCTATTGGTGCAGGTCCCTCCGAGGTCGCCTTTTCTCAACTCCTCAATTTCTCTCATTAACTCATCATGGGAGGTGGGGATTCCAGTCGATTTGCCAGGCGTAACTGAAGCAACAGCAGTTCTGAGAAGGGGCAGACTTAAGGATCCTGTCCAGCCTGGTTCGGTCCAGTTCAATCGCTGGCAAACTACCCTTTCTGAGGCATTCTTGCAACAATTTTTCCAGCCGAGATACATACACAGACAACAACTCCCTTGGTACTGTTGTGCATTTCTTACTCTCCACCATAGGTCCTCATCAGAATCTGGGCTCCCATACACATTCTCCAAGGCCTCAAGATAGGCCTGTGCAGTCACTTCAGGGTTACTGGCCCGTTTGCACGGATGGTAGCCAGGGCAGGACCTCGAGGCTCTCACTAACCCTCTTTAGCTTTTACCTTCCGAGCATTGCCATTCTAGCACTTGGGGGCAACATAGTCTATCCAGGTCTCCCAGTCATCCTCCCTTGGGGGGTGGGGAGGTGCCAGAAGATCCTCAACCCGGTAAGAGTCGTGACTAATGGCAGGTGCAGAAATAGGGTCTGCATTGGTTCAGCCACCATTACGGTACTGGAGCAGGAGAGGGTGTTGGGGAGGAACACCCCAGGTGGCAAGAATAGTTTCTTCAAGTCCTCCACAGTTTCCCTCTCCCAGCAACCATTCAGCAAATTTCTCCTCAAAGTTTCAGACAGTGGTGGGGCTCATTCCCCAGGTCTTTACTGTCTTAGTTATCACTCTCCAAGCAGTGAGGGCTCCCTCTGGGGTAATGGTCTGTGGCACTTTGGAGCTATCTATGGGATCCTTAAACTCTACTAGGGCCAGGAAAGTGTGGGTGAGCAGATTAGCATGCCGACCCACCACCACAGGGTTTGTAAACCTTCCACCTTGGAAAGTACTCCTGTACAGTGTCCGTATTGATACCCAGGGGATGTCCAGGATAAGCATAGCATTTTGGGGTCGATCTCCTCCCCAGTACCACTCCACCAGCGGTGCACAGCCACTTCTGTCGGGTACCCATTTTTTCTTAACAGTGGTTCGTAAATATGGCCACTAGAGGACACACAATCCCAGCGGTGAGCCTCAAGATGTAACCCCTAGATGGCGCTATCCCAGGGCTACTACCCCTGCCTGATTTGCCACTAACAGGTTGAGGGCCTGGATCAATGGCGGGTGCCTCCACCCAGAGGTCAGGGTTGCAATAGTTAAACTAACTTGGTCACAGCCCTCTGGGACACTGCAACCCCTTTCTTCCCACTAGTGGCCCACACAATATATCAAATTACCTTCACAGTATACACTTACCCCAGGTCTGGTTCAGGCACTGGGACCTCCTGTGAAATAAGATACAGTGCAACAATCACAGTACAGTACTTTAACATAGACAAATACCTCAGGCAGTATAACTTTGCTGAAACAAGCAGCTCTGATTTATTAGGGGGATATAACAAGGACAGGGAAATCAGGTTAATTAGCTTATCACTCTACTAATCTACCTATGGCTCTGTGCACAGGCCTATCCCTACCAGTTACTGTCCCTGGGTACCCAAGCCCTAGTGGCTAGTCCAAACCGTGGCAGCTGGTGGGGGCCCTTTCACTGAAAAGAAAAATGAGTTTAAACAGTCAGCAGTACAGTGATTCCATTTGGATTTAATGTGGCAATTCAACAGGCGACCTGAATTAGTACTACGACCTCCAAACAAGATAGGGTCCTTCAACGTCAGCAGGGCTACTCTTGAGCTCCACGAGACTCTTCACACATTTATATGGTAAAAGAAAGTACTATACCAGGCAGGCTGCTTCTCTATCCCGATCGCAATTACTGCACAATACCGGGAGAACACACAGCAGATTCAGTTCTACAGACGAGTGCAATTCAACAATTTCTCCAGTCTTCTACAGGGTGAGCCTGGTTTCTACTCTTCAGAGATCCTTTGATTCTTTTCACAGGACGGATTCAGTCCTAACAAGCAGTTACACAAGCTGCAGACCGGAACTCTGGGCCTTACACGTTTTTGACTGAAACTGTGCACTGAAGGAGCACAGGGTTTCTTTCCCTTCACTGCCAGAGCTAAACTGAAACTCAACAGACAAAACGGGCACTTCCTTTGAGTTCCTCCCAGTTCTTGACTGGATTGGCTGTCACTCACAATAGACTGCTGCTGTTGGTCCAAAAAGGCACGAAGTCTAAACTACATCTCCCAGAGTCACTGCCCATACAATCCTCTTGTGGCTGGCTCAGATTATGAGTCAAGTTCTGATTCGTCCAAGGCACCATTTTAGAGCTAACTTACCCCACACTGATTGGTCCAGTTCAGCAGTTCAAAACTAGAATGGGAACTAGGCAAACACAGTTCTGACTGCAAAGAAAGCAGGTTAGACAAACTGTATTTTCATTATTACTCTAAATAATTTCTGGCAAACAGTTACATCTTTCAGATAGGTTCCTTTGCACTCTAGTGACTGCAAAATGGAGTGAATTGGCAGCAGTTCGAGTGGTACTCAAACAGAGAAACACACAGTCCCCCATACAAACTAATTATGTCTGCAAGCAGACGGCTCTTAAAGAGACAGTACCAGAGGCTCTAAAAACACTCACTGATAAATGGCTTAAACGGCAAACACCATTCAGGCTTGGAGCATTCAAGCAAGCTCCTGGAAGTCTTTTGGGAACCCCCATTTGCAAGGGGGTTACATTAATATGTAAAGCATAGTCCCCAAAATGAATGCTGTAAGGGAATGATTTTTGGAGTTTAGTTTAGTTGTTATTACAGAAACATGGCTAAATAAAAGCGTAGGAGATGAAGATTTACTGATCCCAGGTTATCAAGTATGGAGACTGGATCGAAACAAAAGAGGTGGGGAGGTTATGGCATATGGACAGGCAAATATACAGGTTACTCACCTGTAACAGGAGTTCTAGGAATGGTATATGTTGTTCATCCACACTGTCTGGCAGGTATCCTTGCCGCTTTAATTCTTGCCGGAAGGTCTTCAAGCTGGCTCCTCCCACCCATCTGGGTGGTAAAACTCTCGGCTCCGCCCCATGACGCCAGATCTGGCCCGCTGGAAGCTCAGGTTGTGCGTCGAAGCCGTGGAGGTCGGGTGGAGTGTGGATGAACAACATATACCATTCCTAGAACTCCTGTTACAGGTGAGTAACCTGTATTTCTAGGGACATGGATATGTTGTTCATCCACACTCTGGCGAGACTCTAGCAGTTCTCCAGGAGGAGGGAGGCAAGCACACCCCACTTACTTGGGAAAGAGAGACTGGAGAACTGAGGCCCCAAAACCAGCATCCCGGCATGACTCGAGGTCGATGTGGTAGTGGGTAATAAAGGTATGTGCAGACTTCCAGGTAGCAGCCCTGCAGATATCCTGGATAGGGACGTCCCTGGAAGCAGCTACCGATGCAGCGGTATGGCGGGTAGAATGAGCTCTTATCCCTCTGGGAGGCTCCATGCCCGCCAACCTGTAGCAGTGCTCTATGCAGGAGGTGATCCACCTGCCTATCGTCTGCTTTGCTGCAGGTCTGCCAGGTGCGGCTTCAGTGTAGGTGACAAACAGCTGGCGAACCTCTCCCCGAATTTCAGCCGTCCGCTCCTTATAGTAGCGGCTCATCTAGGGTCAAGTATGGAGCCCTGCTACTACCTCCAGTGTGATTGGGGTAGAACACCGGCAGAGTCAACACCTGGTTAAGGTGAAACTCCGACACCACCTTCGGAAGGAATTTGGGTGGGCGCAGGACAACCTGTGGAAGACCAGGTAGGAGGCTCGATGAAAGTCGCCTGGAGCTCTCCCATCCTTCTGGCTGATGTGATAGCCACCAGAAGGTGGTCTTCCAGACGGTGTAAAGATCACACCTGTGCACTGGTTTGAATGGCTTGCCCAAGCTTGGCCAATACCAGCAGTAGATCCACGGAGGTGGAGGTTCTCACCGGAGGAAATGTGGTCAAGGCCTTTGAAAAAGCACCCGACCACCTTCTCCTCGCCGACTGCTTCCCAGCCAGCCCGGTAAGCAGAGATGGCTGCCAGGTGCACCTTAAGGGTCGTCGACCGAAGCCCTTGCTGAGAAAGGGACCACAGGTAGTCCAGAATGCTTGCCAAGGGGCAGTCGGAAGGGACCAAGCCCTTCCCCTGACAACGAAATGGAAAACCTCTTCCATTTGAAGGCATAGCATTTCCTGGTCGACTCCTTACGGGACGCCTCAACGACGTTGAGGACCTCGTCGGAAAGACCCAAGGCCTGGAACTCTAGCCACTCAGGAACCAGGCCGTCAGGTGCAGGGATTGAAGGTCCGGATGGAATACCTTCCCCTGATTGACTGAGATCAGGTCCGGGCAGGCTGGAAGCCGCCTCGAGAGCCTGGAGCTGAGGCTGAGGAGATCTGGATACCAGAACTGGCGGGGCCAGTCTGGGGCTACCAGAATCACCTGCGCCTTGTCCCTCCTCGCCTTGAGAAGCACCTTGTGGATCAAGGGAAATGGGGGAAAGGCGTAGAAGAGGCCCGGGGTCCACGGCCTCGAGAAGGCATCCCCCTGCAGCAAGCCCTGCTGAGGGGGGTGGGCATGGAACAGACTCAGCTTCGTCATTCTCCCTTGAGGCAAACAGGTCCACCTGAGGCATGCCCCAGTGGGAGAAGAGATCTTGTACTACCTCCGGCAGGAGAGACCACTCGTGAGAAGCAGCCCCTATCCGGCTTAGGGCATCGGCCAGGGTGTTGGAGGCTCCTGCCACGTGAATGGCTAGGAGATCCGCCTCCAGGCTGCGCACTAGGGACCAAATGAGGAGAGCTTCCTTGCATAACAGCAAGGAGCGCGTCCCACCCTGGCGGTTCAGATAGTATATGGTCGTGGTGTTGTCCGTCTGGACCTGAACCACCTGACCCCATAGAAACGGAGCGAAGGCAGTGAGAGCTAGACGGACCGCTCGGCGCTCCAGCAGGTTGATGTGGCATCGGGACTCCCAAGGGGACCAGAGGCCGTGCGCTCAGTGTTCCCCCAGATGGGCACCCCAACCCATCAGAGATGCGTCGGTCGAGAGGGAGACCGTCGGCTCGGGGCAGACGAACGGGATACCCTCCTGCAGATGTGCTGGAACGATCCACCATTGGAGAGCGCTCCACATCTCCTGGGTCACTGTCATGGGCCAGTCAAACGGATCGCGGCGTTGTGACCATTGGCTGGCCAGTCCCAATTTAAGGGGACGCATGTACCCACGGACCCAATGGACCACGCTGGTGCAGGCCGCCATGAGGCCCAGGAGGCGCAGGAAGTCCCGGGCAGGGCGCAAGTGCCCAACCAGAAATGACTGGGCAAAGGAGGAAAGAACCTCGACCCTGTCCGCCGGGAACCATGCTCTGGCTCGCAAAGAGTCTAACTCTGCCCCGATGAACAGAATCACCTGCTTTGGCACGAGTTCCAACTTGGCCTCGTTGATGAGGAGGCCAACCTGAGAGCAAACCTGGAGGGCTAGATCTCTGGACCGCTCCGCCTCCGGTCTGGAGGGGGCTGCTATCAGACAATCGTCCAGGTAAGGGTACACCCGGACCCCTTGGCGCCGCAGGAATGCTGTCACCACTGCCATGCATTTGGTGAAGACCCTGGAGGCTAGGGAGAGGCCGAAGGGCATGGCCCGGAACTTGCATAGGGATCCCTCTGTTCTGAAGCGGCGGAACCTCTGATGGGACGGACGGATTGGAGCGTGAAAGAACGCATCCTGGAGGTCCAGGGAGCAGAACCACACACCTCTTTCCAAGGATGGGATTATCTGAGCCAGAGTGACCATCCTGAACATCCGCGACCTTAGGAACTTGTTCAGGTCGTGCAGGTCGAGAATGGGGTGTCAGCCCCCCATCCGTTTTGGGACCAGGAAGTACCTGGACACAAACCCCGGGTCTGGAGGAGGATCCGCCACCTTCCTGATTACCTCTTTTTCGAGGAGCAGGGCAATATTGGCCCGGCGGGCCGACAGCGAGGCTGCGGACCCCGTGGCCCCAGGTGATGGCTCGAAAAGGCGGAACCTGCTCGAACTCCAGAGGCAGGCCTTTTCCTACCACCACCAACACCCAGCGGTCCGTGGTGATAGCGGACCAGGCGGAAAGGAAGTGGCGGAGCCGTCCCCCCATGGGGGGAACCCGGGGGGGAGTGACGAGGTTGGGGGCGGCACCCCTCAACCCGTCACTGGGCAGGCTTGGAGGAAGAACTGGCCGAGGGACCTCCCAGGCCTTTACCTCCTTGCTTCCTGTTGGAGGAAGCCATTGGCTTGGGTTTGGGACGCCAAGCGCGAGCCTGCTGTCCCTGTTGCTGGTGCTGCTGGGCTGTTCGAGGAGCAGGGACTGAAGGACGAAAGGACTTCTGCTGCTGACGGTGGCCTTTGTCCCTCTCGGCGGAGGTGACAGAGTCCAGAGTGGCACTGGACTTCTCGATCCGCTGGAGGTGTCCCTCCACTCCAGGGCCGAAGAGGTCAGTCCCCAAGAAGGGGACGTCCGCCAACTTGTGCTGGGTATCCGCCGTGAAGGTGGATATCCTCAGCCACGCCCTGCTTCGCATGGCCACTGCCGCCGCTACTGACCTGGCACAGGAATCACCTATGTCCAGAGCAGTCTGGAGCTGCTGCTTCGCCACCGCCCTACCCTGGTCCCGCACCTGGCGGACCGTGGTCTGCAGGTCAGGCGGGAGATGAGGAACAACCTCATCCAGGGAGCCCATGAGGGCGTGGGAGAAGTGTGCCATCGGCACGGCCGAGCTGGCCTGTCAGAGGCTGAGGGAGGACGTAGCATACACCTTGCGCCTGGCAAAGTCCAGCTTTTTGGATTCCTTGTCAGGGTGCTTGTCCACCTCTAGAGCATTACCAGAACACCAGAAAATGCTGTCGGTGACTAACCCCTCAGCAGAGGGGTGTTCAGAGAAACCGGGCAAAGAGCCGGTAGGGACCGCATACTTCCTGGCCATCCTGGCTGAGGGCGCAGGACAGGAAGAAGGCCACTGCCAAAGCTCCAAGGCTGGGCCGACAATGGCCTCAGCCACCGGAAAGGCCTCCGTGGGAGAATCCCCTCGGTCCAGAATCTCCGTCAGGGGATACTTGGCCCATTTGGACATGGGCTCGAGCTGCATCCCGGTGGACTCCGAGATGAGTCGAAGCAGACCCAAGAAGGACGATGGGCTATCGCCCACTGACTGGCCCCTGGAGAACAGGGAGGAATCGTCGTTGGATTCCGAAGAGTCTGCGAAGAGCTGCCTCTGCCCTGAGCCACCCTCCACCTGCCGAGGACGATCGGGAGTGAGGGTGACCGACAACCTGTGGGGCAGGCCATGACCTGACCGAGAATTCTTGGTCAGTGCCCCCGACTTAGGTTGTGGAGGCGGAGGTTCCACCACAATCGGTGGACCAGCTGGTTTCGCAGCAACCGGTCCTGGGCGGGCAACTCGACTGGAGCAGTGGTTGCTTGGCCGTTCGAGACAACCACTTGATGGCCGGGTCTTGGCGGGGTCGACTTGAGCCCAGATAACAGCAAGTGCTGCCACATCAAATCCCATTGGCGCCGGTGCAACTTGTGCCGTAGCCTCTCCTCACCCGAGGAGGAAGGAAGAACGGTGTTGCCGTTGCTGCTTACTTCGGTAACGGGACCGAGACCACCGATGTCGACGGGAACGGCTGGACCGAGAAGAGGTCCGAGACCAAGACTGAGACCGGGTCTGGGAAGGGGCGGAGGATACCCGCTCTTCCCTCGGCTTGGGAACTTTAACCGGGGACTGCGGTCCCGAAGGAGCAGGCAGATCCTCGGAATCCACCAGGGGAACCGGTGAAGTAGGGTTGTCGGCTTCTCCAGTCGACAGCCTGTCTAACGGATCGAGAAAAATCTCGACTTCGTCGACGGGAGTCTCGGCAGGCTGGCCTGACGGGGGCACCGTGAAGCCAGCAGCCTCAGCCGCAACCTCGACCGAAGTCGTGGGTCAGCTGCCGGGAAGGGACTCTCCCGCTCCCACGAATGCCGACGATGGGACTTACCTTTCGATTCCCTTTTCTTGGGCCGAGAAGAATGTCCCGAAGGCCCCTCTCCTTTCGTGGAAAGGGACTGGCAAAGCTCCTTGAACGAAGCTGTATACGAGGAACTCAGAGAGAGTGGGATAAATGCCGCAGCCGAGGAGGAAGAAGATGTGGCCTGGGCTGCTTCCTCCTCGAGGGCGATCAATTGCTCGAGCTGCTCAGCCAAGCCAGCCGCCGCGGACACCGCCCAACGAGTCTCTTTGGATTTTACCAGCGGAAAATGTTTCTCGGGGCACCCGAGCTTCAAACGGGCAGCGCGATCGTCCAGAACATTGGCTGAGAAAGAACGGCACAACTCGCAAGCCTGCGGGTCGTGATCTAGGCCTAAGCAGTAGACGCACGTGGAGTGCGCATCTGTCCTGGACATTTTCTGCCCGCAAGGGCACCTCCGAAAGCCGGGAACAGATTTGTCCATCGCAGCCGCAAGGGAAAAGAAGACCAAAGTTTAGAAAACTTCAAAATCAATTTCGGACGAATTGAAGAATTAGGATCCAGTCTAAAACGCAGAGCGCTAAGGAGGGAACCTGAGCTTCCAAGCGGTAAGGAAGATCTGGCGTCATGGGGCGGAGCAGAGAATTTTACCACCCGGGTGGACGGGAGGAGCCAGCTTGAAGACCTTCTGGCAAGAATTAAAGCGGCAAGGATACCTGCCAGACAGTATGGATGAACAACATATCTATGTCCCTAGAACTAAATCTACCACAAACAGAATGTGAGGATATACAAAACCCCTGGGATAGAGAAAATAGTTATAGATTTAAGATTGCCATATAGCAGACCCACATTTTTTTTATTTATATGCATCTTGCAGACCATGTTAATTACGGGCTGCTATTTACCACCCAAGGGAGATAAAAAATAATTTTGTTTCACTGCAGGATTTCCTGTATAAGTATAGGACTAGCCATGAAATTCTTCTGATGGGAGACCTCAGCGTGGATTGGGCATCAGTTCCTGTGGACAGTAAATTACTTGAACTCTCCGCAGGTAAAGGGCTCACCCTGTTGATAGACTTGCCTATTAGGTGAAATATAAGAGCTATAAACCTTTCAACTGTACTGGAGTTAATCCTAACTTCAGACCCAGTGAATTACAGTATGAGTGGAGTTTTTCTGGATTCATTTAGTGACCATCAGGTCACCTTCTGTATCCGGAACAAAGAAAGAAACTTACGGAAATATAAATTTACAGAATGCCGTTCTATGAAGAATTTTGATTATACAAAATTCATGACTGATTTGGAGGGAAGAAACTGGGAGCGAACGAGTCTCATTCCAGACACAGGTGTAACCCCCTGCAAATGGGGGTTCCCAAAAGACTTCCAGGAGCTTGCTTGAATGCTCCAAGCCTGAATGGTGTTTGGCGTTTAAGCCATTTATCAGTGAGTGTTTTTAGAACCTCTGGTACTGTCTCTTTAAGAGCTGTCTGCTTGCAGACATAATTAGTTTGTATGGGGACTGTGTGTTTCTTTGATTGAGTACCACTCGAGCTGCTGCCAATTCACTCCATTTTGCAGTCACTAGGAGTGCAAAGGAACCTATCTGAAAGATGTAACTGTTTGCCAGAAATCATTTACAGTAATAATGAAATTACAGTTTGTCTAACCTGCTTTCTTTGCAGTCAGAACTGTGTCTGCCTAGTTCCCCATTCTGGTTTTGAACTGCTGAACTGGACCAATCAGTGTGGGGTAAGCTAGCTCTAAAATGGTGCCTTGGACGAATCAGAACTTGGACTCATAATCTGAGCCAGCCACAAGAGGATTGTATGGGCAGTGACTCTGGGAGATGTAGTTTAGACTTGAGCGCCTTTTGGACCAACAGCAGCAGTCTATTGTGGTGACAGCCAATCCAGTTAAGAACTGGGAGGAACTCAAAGGAAGTGCCAGTTTTGTCTGTTGGAGTTTCAGTTTAGGTCTGGCAGTGAAGGGGAAAGAAACCCTGTGCTCCTTCAGTGCACAGTTTCAGTCAAAAAATGTGTTTAAGTCCCAGAGTTCCGGTCTGCAGCTTGTGTAACTGCTTGTTAGGACTGAATCCGTCCTGTGAAAAGAATCAAAGGATCTCTGAAGAGTAGAAACCAGGCTCACCCTGTAGAAGACTGAAGAAATTGTTGAATTGCACTCGGTCTGTCAGGAACTGAATCTGCTGTGTTCTCCCGGGTATTGTGCAGTAATTGCGATCGGGATGAAGGCAGCCTGCCTGGTATAGTACTTTCTTTTTTACCATATAAATGTGTGAAGAGTCTCGTGGAGCTCAAAAGTAGCCCTGCTGACGTTGAAGGACCCTATCTTGTTTGGAGGTCGTGAGTACTAATTCAGAGTCGCTCCTGTTGAATTGCCACATTAAATCCAAATGGAATCACTGTACTGCTGACTGTTTAAGCTAATTTTCTTTTCACTGTGTGAAAGGGCCCTACCAACTGCCACGGTTTGGACTAGCCACTAGGGCTGGGTACCCAGGGACAGTAACTGGTAGGGATAGGCCTGTGCACAGAGCCATAGGTAGATAGTAAAGTGATAAGCTAATTAACCTGATTTCCCCTGTCCTTGTTATATCCCTAAATAAATCAGAGCTGCTTGTTTCAGCAAAGTTATACTGCCTGAGGTATTTGTCTATGTTAAAGTATTGTACTGTGATTGTTGCACTGTATCTTATTTTACAGGAGGTCCCAGTGCCTGAACCACCCTGGGGGTAAATGTATACTATTGAAGGTAATTCTGATATATTGTGTGGGCCACTAGTGGGAAGAAAGGGGTTTGCAGTGTCCCAGAGGGCTGTGACCAAGTAAGTTTAACTATTGCAAACCCTGACCTCTGGGTGGAGGCACCCGCCATTGGATCCAGGCCCCTCAACCTGTTAGTGGCAAATCAGGCAGGGGTAGTAGCCCCTGGGATAGCGCCATCTAGGGGTTACACAGGCAATGCTTGGAGCTACTTCCATACCAAGTTACTAGTAGTATGTAATCAACATGCTTCAGTCTTTAAAAAGAAGGTGAAACACAACAATGCACCCTGGTATACAAAAACACTGCAAAATTAATGGAAAAATAGGGATAAAGCATGGAAACAAGCAAAAAGTTCAAATTCTACAACAGCTCAGGAAAAAAGTGTTCCCTTAGAAAGTTATACTTAAAAGCAATAAATAAAGTCAAAGCTACCTATTTTAAAAATACATTTTGTGCTGGAAAGGAATAGGATGCTAAAAAAGAATATGGCCCTTACAGATTCTGGAAGTTGTTTGCAGATCCGAAGAGACAAAAATATTTTGAATTACCAGGATCCTTTAAAAGTAATGGAAAAATGGCCTCAATGTCAAGTTCTGTAGAAGACGATTTTAACAAGTTCTTTATAAATACTGCTTGTTGCTCAGTTTTGCTATTCACCTGAAGAAGGGATCTGTGTGGCCCCGAAAGCTTATGTATAATTCCATCTTTGTACAAGACACTTGTTGGTCCAAAAAAGGTATCAAACCTTTCATCTTCTCCTGTTTTGCAAGGACCAATACGGCTGTATCTCTTTTTACAAAACAAATTCTTTATAAATGCTGATATATCGACAGTAAATGAAAACAGAGTAATGAGGGAAGGAATATATTCAGATGTTGCACAAAAAAAGTCAGAACAAGGCAAATTCTTTCAATTAGCTAACCCGAAATTAATCTTAAGCGAGCTGTTCAAACTAAATGAGAGGAAAGCAACTGGTTTGTATTATATACCCACAAACTTTCTTAAAATGGGCTTCCCCTATAATATAATATCATTTGGCTGAAATTTTCAATCTGTCATTAAGTACTGGTACATATCCTAAAGAATGGAAACAAGCAAATTTTATTCCAATATACAAAAGTGGTCCTAGAAAAGATATCAGTGACTATAAGCCGGTTTCACTTTTATCAATAACATCAAAAATATTAGAGAGGTTTGTAGGAAACCAGTTGAAAAATTACCTAGAAGTGTACAAGTTAAATAACGCATACCATTCAGGATTCCATGCAGGTCACAGTACTGCTACAGTACTGGTGAAAGTGACATCAGCTATTCAGTTAGCCATGGACAGTGACAACCTGGTCAGGGCCATATTTGTGGAACTATCCAAAGCCTTTGATACTTTGGATCATGGAGTCCTGCTGGACAGATTGGAGAGATATGGCCTCAACCAGGTGGCCCTACACTGGTATGGGGAGTACTTGAGCGGAAGAACACAGCTGATCACCCTGGGGAAACACAGGTCACATTTTGAGTTTATCTGATCTGGTGTCCCCCAGGGGTCAGTCTTGGGATCCATCTTATTTAATATGTATAGAGAGGGGATTGGGCCCCTTACAAAGGAGGCCCGTCACCATCTGTATGTGGACAATATTGTAATATATTCACAAGGCAAAACAATATTAGACATACAAGGTAGATTACAAAGAGATTTTGACTGCATACAAGATTACTTTTTGGTTCATGGACTGATACTGAATGATAAGAAATCACAGGTGATGATTTTTGGAAGTAAAACATACTAATACAAACCAACCAATACAAATCTCAACTACAGCCAGCTCTATTCTGAAGCAAGTGAGCTCCTACAAATATTTGGGAGTCTAGTTGGACTCCCAGTATAAGTGGGATGTTCACATAGATAATTTAATAAAAAAATTTAATGTAAGGTTAGGAGCACTACATAGAGTCAAAAAATACATCCCTGTGGATGTGAGAAAGCAAACTGGGAATGCAATGGTTTTCCTATTATTTGGCTATGGGGTATGTTTTATGGGGGAAGGGGAGACTGGGAGGGAATTGGGGAAATTAGATGTAATGTACAATAGATTTGCATGCTTTATATTGGATGTTCCATAGCTAGCACACCATTGCTTACTGTACCACTTCTTGGGTTAGCTGAGCCTGAATAAACGTTAAAACTTACACATCTTACATTTGATACATCAAACCCTCTGAAAGAAAACTCCACCATATTTAAACAATCTGTTCCAAATTTGTTTAAAAAGGAGTAGCCTTGGATCGGCTGGAAACTTGGAGTTAGAAACTCCAGTACTTAAAACGTCTAAAGGTAATTTGACCGTAGTTTGTTTATAACTTCCCACATTCCCTAAAGACAATAAATGGGAAAACATCTCGGAATCAGATCAAATCCTGGTATCTAAAAGATTCTTCCTTACCTAAAATCTGCTGCATTTGCTATGAAAAGGGCTAATTAGAGTACCGTTGTATATTGTATTTATTATATTCTGAATCTATTGTATCTGATACTCAAATGTTGAATTCCTTTTACATTTAAATGTATTATTTGTATGAACAATGTAATAGTGTGTATGTTTGTTGTATGCTTGAAGAACCCCATTGTAAATGAGTTTTGGCTCAACTGGGTTATCCTCTTCTTGACGGTCAAGAATAAACAATTACTACTACTACTGTACTACTACAGGATTTCTAAACAAAAGAAAATGTTTCAGCACTGAATCTACAGAGTGGTAAGTAATACTTTAGCAAGAAGACATAACTTTGCTGATGTTTAAAACTAAAACGTTTTATAAGTCCACTCTGAGTGCACACTTACTGTACCATCCATTTCTTAACCTGGTACACAATGACCACTCGGGTTACAAAGGGTTTGTGTAGGTTTCATGATCCATTTTAACAGGAATATACCTGGATAACTAAAGTAGACTTTTCAGAAAGACAAGATTAAAGAACACAGCCACTTAAAAATTATAGCAAATCATCTGTATCTGGATTGAGCATTTTTCACAAATAATTTATTGGCATGGTTTGTCAGATGCCACACAGTTACACATCATGTGGCTCTAATTCACTTTCCAGTTCCTTCATGCCCATTTCAAACAACAGAAACCTCTACATCCACTTGGACAACTAGGTCTTTTTTAAAGAAAAGGAAGAAAATAAATTACGTTTTATATAGCACCTTTCATACAAACTGTATCCCAAAGTATTTTACAATTCAGGAAAGAGATGGACGGGAATATTGATGCCATTTGCAGCATAGTAAGAATCAAAGAGCATACAGAAACAATAAAGATACGATATTTAAGAGCGGTTTATGCACAGGGGGCCCGCTATCCGAACCACATACAAAGAGCTTTGTGCTTGGCTAACTTTGCGCAGCACAAAAGGAAGGAAGTATACTAGAAACAATATGCCAAATCATTTGGCAGCACTAAAAGATTTGCTCTAACCCTTGTATAAGACAATCCACAGCAGTGACCACATGTGCTAAAGCTGGGCACTTTGAGAGGCACATACCCCTTAGCAATGAAGCACTGAACTGCAAAATTCATACCTAAAATGCTACTGACCCTACTCAACATGGAAGGCCTTACCCCCATACCTGCCAATCTGCATGTCATCACAAACCATTGTTCTGCTGTGGCTGCCTCCCTCCCTGTCCCCTTGTCAAATATCTCTGGTATCCAGTGACACCCCCACCAGGTGACTGGTGTTCATGGTGCAGGCAAGGTAGTGTTACCACAGGGGGAGGCTACCCCCAAATACGAGTGCAACAGGCTGGATGCGGTGCACACTGAGAGACACAAAATCACGGCGACAGCTGTCTAGAAATGCAGGACTGTCTACTTGATTTTGTGTCTTACTAGGCGCTGTTACACTACCAGCTCTGCACCGGTGTCGGCAGTGTCACCAGTGCACATCCCGCAGTGAAAACAGCTGCTGGAGCATTGCAAGCTTCTCCATTGGCACACTACTGCGATGTAGAGTGTTCCCTGGTTTGTTGGGAATGCGGACCAGTATGTACTGGTGCAGGCCTTTTTTACAAGTGTGTAAACATGCTGCTTCACCTGCGCTGGTGCCACTCCCACTCTTTTACATGCAGCCTACCCCGCTGATATAAATGCACCCAAAACACAGGAAGCCCAGCAGGAACACTACATAGCTGCAGCACGTAAACAAAGCAGAGAGCTCTGCAGATGGAGTGGAGAGAGACTATTCCAATGGCAACACTACCATGTAGGCTCCATGTAAAGGGGCCTTTAGTGTGCATCGCTTCCAGTCTTTTGCATCCAGTGACAACCCCTTTAATCCCTGGTGTCCAGTAGCAACCCCACCCCCCAGCCTATCCCTGTAATAATCTGATCCATGACATTTAGTGACCCTACCAGCACCCAGTTCCCAGTAGCACCCCTTCATTACAGAGTGGGTATGTGACAGCTGTGGGACTCAAACACAGGTCTCCAGTTTTATACCTCTAACCACTAAGAAAAACTGCCTCCATGCTCTGAAAATACAGGTTACTCACCTGTAGCAGGAGTTCTAGGAGTGGTATATGTTGTTCATCCACACTGTCTGGCAGGTTCCTTGTCGTTTTAAGTTGGGCTGGAAAGTATTCAAGATGGCTCCTCCCACCCACCTGGGTGGTAAAACCCTTGGCTCCGCCCCATGACACCAGATCTAGCCCGCTGGAAGCCAGGTTGCGCGTCGAAGCCAGGAAGGTCGGGTGGGTCATATGGATGAACAACATATACAACTCCTAGAACTCCTGTTACAGGTGACTAACCTGTATTTCTAGGGACATGGATATGTTGTTCAATCCACAATGTCTGGCAGACTCCTAGCAGTTCTCCGGGAGGAGGGAGGCAAAGCGCGCACCCCCGATACTTACTTGGGGAATAAGGACTGGAGAACCGAGATCCCAAAACCAGCATCCCGGCGTGACTCTAGGTCAATGTGGTAATGGGAAATAAAGGTGTGTGCTGACTTCCAGGTAGCAGCCCTGCAGATTTCCTGGAGAGAGACGTTCCCTAGAGTGGCCACGGAAACAGCGGTATGGTGGGTTGAATTACCTCTTGTTCCTCTGGGTGGCTCCATGCCCACCAACCTATAGCAGAGATCTATGCAGGAGGTGACCCAGCTGCTAATTGTCTGCTTGGCTGCAGGTCTGCCAGGTGTGGTTTCAGCGTATGTGACAAACAGCTGGCGAACCTCTCCCTGAACTTCAGCTGTCCGCTCCTTGTAATAAGGAAGCGCTCTTCTAGGGTCGAAAGTATGGAGCTTATATTTAGCCTCCGTGGTGTGAATGGGGTAGAACACCGGCAGAGTCAACACCTGATTCAGGTGAAACTCCCGACACCACCATCGGAAGGAATTTCGGGTTGGAGCGAACCTTGTCCCTGTGGAAGACCAGATAAGGAGACTCGATGGAAAGTGCCTGGAGTTCTCCCATCCTTCTGGCTGACGTAATAGCCACCAAGAAGGCAGTCTTCCATGACAGGTGGGAGATATCGCACCTGTGTATCAGTTCGAATGGCTTGTCCATGAGCTTAGCCAATACCAGCAGTAGATCTCATGGAGGTGGAGGTTCTCAGACCGGAGGGGATATGTGATCAAGGCCTTTGAAAAAGCACCCGACCACCTTCTCCTGCGCCACCAACTGCTTGCCGGCCTGCACCCGGTAAGCAGAGATGGCTGACAGGTGCACCTTAAGGGTGTCGACCGAAGCCCTAGCTGAGAAAGGGACCACAGGTAGTCCAAGATGCTAGCCAATGGACAGGAAGAGGGGTCCAACCCCTTGTCCTGACACCAAATGGAGAATCTCTTCCATTTAAAGGCATAGCATTTTTTGGTTGACTCCTTACGGAATGCCTCAATGATGTTGAGGACCTCGTCGGAAAGACCAAAGGCCTGGAACTCTAGCCGCTCAGGAACCAGGCCGTCAGGTGCAGGGATTGAAGGATGGAGAACCTTCCCCTTGTTGACTGAGATCAGGTTTGGGCGAACTGGAAGCTGCCTCGGGAGTCTGCAGCTGAGGCTGAGGAGATCTGGATACCAGAACTGGCGAGGCCAGTCTGGGGCTACCAGAATCACCTGTGAATTGTCCCTCTTCACCTTGAGAAGCACCTTGTGGATCAAGGGAAATGGAGGGAAGGCGTAGAAGAGTCCCGGGGTCCATGGCCTCGAGAAGGCATACCCCTGCAGCGAGCCCTGCTGAAGGGGGCCGGTATGAAAAAGCCTCAGCTTTGTGTTCTCCTTGGAGGCAAACAGATCCACCTGAGGGGTGCCCCAATGAGAGAACAGGTCTTGAACTACCTCCGGCAGGAGAGACCACTCAAGAGATGCAGCGCCTATCTGGCTGAGGGCATCGGCCAGACTGTTTGAGGCTCCTGCCACATGGATAGCTAGGAGATCCGCCTCCAGGCTGATCACGAGAGACCAAATGCAGAGAGCTTCCTTGCACAGAGGCAAAGAGTGCGTCCCACCCTGATGGTTGAGACAGTACATGGTCATGGTGTTGTCTGTCTGGACCTGAACCACTTGACCCCGTACAAACGGAGCGCAGGCGGTGAGGGCTAACTATACAGGTTAAAGCTCCAGCAGGTTGATGTGGCATCAGGACTCCTGAGGGGACCAGAGGCCGTGAGCCCGGAGCTCCCCCAGATGGGCACCCCAACCCATCAAAGAGGCGTTGGTTGTAAGAATGACCATCGGCTCGGGGTGGACAAATGGGATACCCTCCTGCAGATGAGCTGGGATGAGCCACCACTGTAGGCCATCCCACATCTTCTGGGTCATGGTTACTGTCTGGTCCAAAGGACCGGAGCACTGTGACCACTGGCGGGCCAGCCCCCATTGCAGGGGATGCATATGCCAGCAGACCCAAAGGACCACACTGGTGCAAGCTGCCATGAGACCCAGAAGGCGCAGGAAGTCCCGGGAAGGGCGCAATTGCCCAATCAGAAATGATTGGGCAGAGGAGGAAAGGACCTCGGCCCTGTCCGCCGGGAGCCAGGCTCTGGCTCGAAGAGATTCGAGCTCTGCCCCGATGAACTGAATCACCTGCGATGGTATAAGTTCTGATTTGGCCTCGTTGATCAGGAGACCAATTTGAGAGCAGATCTGGAGGGCCAGATCTCTGGACCGCTCCACCTCCAACCTGGAGGGGGCTGCTATCAGCCAGTCATCCAGGTAAGGGTACAGCTGGACCCCTCAGCACCACAGGAATGCTGTCACCACTGCCATGCATTTGGTGAAGACCCTGGGAGCTGGAGAAAGGCAGAAGGGCATGCCCCGGAACTCTTAGAGGGATCCCTCTGCCCTGATGCAGAGGAATCGCCGAGGTGACGGACGGATTGGGACGTGAAAGAACGCATTCAGGAGATCCAGAGAGCAAAGCCACACACCTAGTTCCAAGGATGGTATGATCTGAGCCAGAGTGACCATCCTGAAGGTGCGCAGCCTTAAGAACTTGTTCAGATCATGCAGATCGAGAATGAGGCACCAGCCCCCCCGTCTGTTTTGGGACCAGGAAGTACCTGGACACAAACCCTG
Source organism: Neoceratodus forsteri (assembly GCA_016271365.2). Classification (NCBI taxonomy): domain Eukaryota; kingdom Metazoa; phylum Chordata; order Ceratodontiformes; family Ceratodontidae; genus Neoceratodus; species Neoceratodus forsteri. Next base: position 1,701,495,637 of record CM057455.1, read on the forward strand.
GGCATGGAGGAGGATCCGCCACCTTGCTGATCACCTCCTTTTGGAGGAGCAGAGCTATGTCAGCTCGACAAACCGACAGAGAGGCTGCGGAACTGATAGCCCTCTGAGGGGCGAAGGCTCGATAGGGAGGGGTCCGCTCGAATTCCAGAGGCAGACCCCTGCAGGCCACTTCCAGCACCCAACAGTTCGTGGTGATAGCGGACCAGGTGGAAAGGAAGTGGCTGAGCCGTCCCCCCACAGGCAGACCCAGGGGAGGAGTGACAAGGTTGGGGGCATCACTGGGCAGGCTTGGAGGAAGGGCCGGTAGAGGAGCCGCCTGGACCTTTCCCTCCAGGCTTCCTGCTGGAGGAAGCAGCAGGCTTGGTCTTGGGGTGCCAAGCGTGAGCGTGCTGGTCCTGTTGCTGGTGCTGCTGGGCCAGATGTGCCACAGGGGTGGAAGGGCAAAAGGGCTTACGCTGTTGCTGGTGGCCTTTGTCCTTCTGAGCAGATCTGACCAAGTCCAAGGTGGTGCTGGACTTCTCAATCCTCTGGAGATGGCCCTCCACCCCAGGCCCGAACAAGTCGGTGTCCAAGAAGGGGATGTCTGCCAGCTTGTGCTGGGTAGCCACTGTGAAGGTGGAGATCCGCAGCCAAGCTCTGCAGTGCATGGCTACTGCGGCTGCTGCTGACCGGGCACAAGAGTCTCCAATGTCCAAAGCAGTTTGGAGCTGATGCTTGGCCACTGCCCTTCCCTGATCCCACACCTGCTTGACTGTCATCTGAAGGTCAGCCAGGAGATGAGGAAGCACCTCATCCAGGGAGCCCATAAGGGCGTGTGAAAAGTGTGCCATCAGTAAAGCCAAGCTAGCCTGTCGAAGGCCTAGGAAGTAGTCCAGCTTTTTGGACTCCTTGTCCGAGGGCTTTTCTACATCCCTAGCGTTTCCGGAGCACCGGAAGACACTATTGGTTACCAGCTCTTCCGCTGAGGGGTGCTCCGAAAAAACGGAGAGGGAACCGGTGGGGACTGCGTACTTGTGGGCCATCATGGCCGAGGGCGCAGGACAGGATGCAGGCCGCTGCCACAACTCCAGGGCCGGACCAACAATGGCCTCAGCCACTGGGAAGGCCTCCGTGGGGGAATCCCCTCGGTTCAAAATCTCCGTGAGGGGATATCTGGCCCGTTTCTGCATGGGTTCGAGCTGCATCCCAGTAGACTCTGAGATAAGCTGAAGAATTCCCAGGAACAAGGATGGGCTCTCGTCCACCGACAGACCCCCGGAGGATTCCAGGTCGAGGGGCCTGGAATACAGGCAGGAGTCTTCGGACTCCGAGGAGTCCGCGAACAGCTGCCAAGTGCCTGAGCCACCCTCCACTCACCGAGGCCAATCGGGGGTAAGGGAGACCGACAACCTGTGTGGCAAGCCCTGACTCAATCAAGAATCCTTGGTCGGGGCCCCAGTCTTTGGTTGCGGGGGTGGTGGTTCCACCACAATGGCCAAGGAATCGGTGCCAGAGTCGGCTCCTCGACCAAGGAGCCGATGGCGAGAGGTTGCTTCGGCCTTTCCGGCAACAGCCACTTAATGGTCGGGGAAGGCGACAGAGTCAGCTTGTTGCCAGCCAAAAAGAGCTGCTACCACATCATGTCATCATAATACCGATGCAACTTGCGCCAGAGCCTATCCTCCAAAGAGGACGATGAGGAGACGCCGCTTTCCGTGATGCCAGGACCGAGACCGCTGATGTCGGCGGGACCTACCTGACACAGAGGAGGACCTAGACTGACACCAAGACTGTCGAGGTCGCCAACAGTGAGTCGAAGAGGGGGCGGGGAAACCCACTCATCCCCCGGTTCAGGGTCCTTGACCAGAGACTTCGGCACGGGAGGCCGAGGCAAGTCCTCGGTAACCACTGGGGGTACTGGTCAAGAAGGGTTATCAGCTTCTCCAGTCGACAACCCGTCCATCGGGTCCAGAAAAATCTCGACCGCATCGACGGGCGTCTCGGCCAGCTGACCTGACGGGGACACCATGAAGCCAGCGGCCTCAGCCACAACCTCGACCGAAGAAATAGCAGACGTTCCAGGGAGCGCAATCTCTCCCGCTCCTACGAACGTCGATGGTGGGACTTACCTTTTAGTTCCTTTTTCTTTGACCTACTCATGCGAGTCCCTGAGGATCCTTCTCCCTTGGTGGAGAGGGACTGGCAAAGCTTCTTAAAACAAGCAGTGTAGGAGGAGCCCAAGGAGAGTGGGATAAACTCTGACGCCGAGGAAGTAGAAGCAGCAGTCTAGACTGCCTCCTCCTCGAGGGCCATTAACTGCTCCAGCTGCTCCGCGGAGCCTACAGTCGCGGACACCGCTCAATGGGCCTCCTTTGACTTCATCGGCGAAACGGTTTCTCAGGGCACCCCAGCTGGAGTCGGGCAGTGAGGTCTTCCAGAACCGAAGCCATAAAAGACTTGCAGAGATCGTAGGCCTGCGGATCATGGGCAAGCCCCAGGCAGTAAGTGCACGTGGCATGCGGGTCGGTCCAAGACATCTTCTGCCCACAAGGGCACCGACAGAAGCCAGGAGTAGATTTCGAATCCATCGCAGCTGCGAGGGAAGTAGAAGACTCAAGTCTTGTAAACTTTAAAACAATTTTTGGAAAAACCCAAGGATTAGGATCCAGGCCTAAAGACGCAAGAGCCGCTAGGGAGGGAACTTGAGCTTCCAAGTGGAAAGGAAGATCTGGCGTCATGGTGGCGGAGCCCAGGGTTTTATCACCCGGGTGGGTGGGAGGAGCCAACTTGAAGACTTTCCGGCCCAGCTTAAAGCGGCAAGGAACCTGCCAGACAGTGTGGATTGAACATATCCACATCCCTATAACACATTTTATACATTTTTCTCCATCTCTGTACCTCACTTCTTGGATTTCTTCTGTATTTCAAGATATTTCTGTATGAAAAAAATAATAATTTTGGGGACAGTATATTTCTAATTAACTTTTATGCCAGTGCTCAGAACAACCCAGACATAGAATATGTTGCCTTGTAATGCGGAAGAGAAATCTGACTGGATTCAGAGTGCAAAAGTAAGGATTTTGCCTATCTATGTGCGATTACCCTAATACTATCAAGAAAGTAAATATGTCATAATTTCTTCATATTGTGGGGGTAGGGCCTCGTAGCAGAAGAGAAGAAATGTAATATATACCAAATGTATTTGTCATTCAAATAAGCTACTGCATGTAAACAACTGTCACAATAGGGAAGAAGTAAGGAAAATTATCTCTCTGGAACATGAATCCTGTAACTTTAAAGAGACAGCGTACTGCCTAAAACAAATATTACTTTTAACAAGCAGTCAACCATTACCTTTTATATGCAAGGCACGTTTGCTTTTCGCTTTGGTTAATTAGAAGACTGTTTACCTGATGCTTGTAGGGTGACATGTGGAACAGCACTGTGTGTGGCAGTTGACATACCTAGCTTTGTTTCCCCATTACACATTCAAGCACTGTGACCTCACTGATTATGATATCACTGCTGCTTATTAACAGCCACACAGCAGCTGCCAGGTCAGTCACCTGTGATGTCGATGTCAGTGAGATCACGATGCTGATGATGTAGTGGGTGGGGGGAAAGAGAGATATGCCAGCTGCCAGGCTGAGAGCCATTCCACACATCCAGTACAACATTATCACATACATAACTTAATGCTCAGCACTGGCTTATGCTGACGATCTTGTTTTATGCTTTCTCTCTCAGTTTCAGGCCTTCAGAAAAAGTTAAAACTTTTGTCAACTGTATCTGAGTCTCTGTCACTGAAAATCAATTTTGGTAAAACGAAAGTAACGGTATTTGGTGCAAGAACTGATAAGTATAGGTGGAAATCAGCAGATGAGTATTTGGAAACAGTTTCATCATACATATATTTGGGCTTATTATTTTCTAATAATGGATCTTTGCGTAGACACCAGGATTATACACCCTCCAAAACTAATAAAACAACAGGGGCTTTGGCAAAACTCAACCATGCCTATGGTGGTTATTCACTTAGACCCCTTCTGTCCACCTTACAGGCAAAGTATAATGCACAAACCCTTCACAGGGTAGAACTATGGGGATTAAAAACCCTTGGATCACTTAGAAATTCTAGCCATTAAACTTTTGAGGAAAGTCACTGGCTGCCAAAGATCTACGCCGGCTTATTTTTTAAGAACGGAACTGGGAATTACAAATTTACAGGCACTGGCCAATTCAGATTAATTAATTTTTGGATTAGGATTCTGTGATTACCAAATTATAGATTTGATAAAATATGTTTAATGGAGAAAGAGGTCTGGGTGCAACGTAAACAAACAGTCAAGTTAGCTTTCTCACTCATATAACTCACTTGATAAATACCTTATGTCCTTTTTTTAAATATACTTCTTTATTGCATCTTTCGTCAGAGACAATACATTCACAACTATATAGGGTTATTAGATTTTTCATTGAAAAACAGTCAGTTGATAACTTCAGCTCCTACAAATGGAGCCTTAACAAACATATAATTAGTTTACAACTATATACATACATATATATATATATATATATATATATATATATATATATATATACATATACATACTACGAACAAAAGAAAATACAAAAAAAAAAAACTTTTCAGCCTTTATCTTTCCATTACTTTACACCTTAATAAATATTCACTTGTGGGTTAAATTCAAATTCTCCCTAATATAGAGAATTAATTCTCCAGTCAGGTCCCATCTTGTCCAGCGATCCTGGTATACTGAAGCTCTACCCTGCAAATTATGAGTTAATTGTTCCATATACTGAATGTAGTTTACTGTATCCTTCCAATCTTGTAATGTGGGAGGGTTAGGAAATACAGGTTACTCACCTGTAACAGGAGTTCTAGGAATGGTATATGTTGTTCATCCACACTGTCTGGCAGGTATCCTTGCCGCTTTAATTCTTGCCGGAAGGTCTTCAAGCTGGCTCCTCCCACCCACCCGGGTGGTAAAACTCTTGGCTCGGCCCCATGACGCCAGATCTGGCCCGCTGGAAGCTCAGGTTGTGCGTCGAAGCCGGGGAGGTTGGGTGGGTCGTATGGATGAACAACATATACCATTCCTAGAACTCCTGTTACAGGTGAGTAACCTGTATTTCTAAGGACATGGATATGTTGTTCATCCACACTGTCTGGAAGACTCCTAGCAGTTCTCTAGGAGGAGGGAGGCAAGGCGCACACCCCTAATACTTACTTGGCAAAGAGAGATTGGAGAACTGAGGCCCCAAAACCAGCATCCCGGCGTGACTCGAGGTCGATGTGGTAGTGGGTAATAAAGGTATGTGCCGACTTCCAGGTAGCAGCCCTGCAGATATCCTGGATAGGGATGTCCCTGGAAGCAGCTACCGATGCAGCGGTATGGCGGGTAGAATGAGCTCTTATCCCTCTGGGAGGCTCCATGCCCGCCAACCTGTAGCAGAGCTCTATGCAGGAGGTGATCCACCTGCCTATCGTCTGCTTTGCTGTAGGTCTGCCAGGTGCGGCTTCAGCGTAGGTGACAAACAGCTGGCGAACCTCTCCCCAAATTTCAGCCGTCCGCTCCTTATAGTAAGCGAGCGCTTGTCTAGGGTCCAGAGTATGGGGCCTATACTCAGCCTCCGAGGTGTGATTGGGGTAGAACACCGGCAGAGTCAACACCTGGTTAAGGTGAAACTCCGACACCACCTTCGGAAGGAATTTCAGGTGGGGGCGCAGGACAACCCTGTCCCTGTGGAAGACCAGGTAGGGAGGCTCGATGGAAAGCACCTGGAGCTCTCCCATCCTTCTGGCTGACGTGATAGCCACCAAGAAGGCGGTCTTTCCATGACAGGTGTGAAAGATCACACCTGTGCATTGGTTCGAATGGCTTGCCCATGAGCTTGGCCAATACCAGCAGTAGATCCCACGGAGGTGGAGGTTCTCGCACCGGAGGGGAAATGTGGTCAAGGCCTTTGGAAAAGCGCCTGACCACCTTCTCCTGTGCCACCGACTGCTTGCCGTCCCGCGCCCGGAAAGCAGAGATGGCTGCCAGGTGCACCTTAAGGGTCATCGACTGAAGCCCTTGCTGAGAAAGGGACCACAGGTAGTCCAGAATGCTTGCCAAGGGGCAGTCGGAAGGGTCCAAGCCCTTCCCCAACACCGAATGGAAAACCTCTTCCATTTGAAGGCATAGCATTTCCTGGTCGACTCCTTACGGGACGCCTCAACGACGTTGAGGACCTCGTCGGAAAGACCCAAGGCCTGGAACTCTAGCCGCTCAGGATCCAGGCCATCAGGTGCAGGGATTGAAGGTCCGGATGGAATACCTTCCCCTGATTGACTGAGATCAGGTCCGGGCGGGCTGGAAGCCACCTCGGGAGCCTGGACCTGAGGCTGAGGAGATCTGGATACCAGAACTGGCGGGGCCAGTCTGGGACTACCAGACTCACCTGCGCCTTGTCCCTCCTCGCCTTGAGAAGCACCTTGTGGATCAAGGGAAATGGGGGAAAGGCGTAGAAGAGGCCCGGGGTCCACGGCCTCGAGAAGGCATCCCCCTGCAGCGAGCACTGCTGAGGGGGGTGGGCATGGAACAGACTCAGCTTCGCATTCTCCCTGGAGGCAAACAGGTCCACCTGAGGCATGCCCCAGTGGGAGAAGAGATCTTGTACTACCTCCGGCAGGAGAGACCACTCGTGAGACGCAGCCCCTATCTGGCTTAGGGCATCGGCCAGGGTGTTGGAGGCTTATATCACGTGAATGGCTAGGAGATCCGCCTCCAGGCTGCGCACTAGGGACCAAATGCGGAGAGCTTCCTTGCATAACAGCAAGGAGCGCGGCCCCGCCTGGCGGTTCAGATAGTACATGGTCGTGGTGTTGTCCGTCTGGACCTGAACCACTTGACCCCGCAGAAATGGAGCGAAGGCGGTGAGAGCTAGACGGACCGCTTGGAGCTCCAGCAGGTTGATGTGGCATCGGGACTCCCAAGGGGACCAGAGGCTGTGCACTCGGTGTTCCCCCAGATGGGCACCCCAACCCATCAGAGATGCGTCGGTCGAGAGGGAGACCGTCGGCTCGGGGCGGACGAACAGGATACCCTCCTGCAGATGTGCTGGAACGATCCACCATTGGAGAGCGTTCCACATCTCCTGGGTCACTGTCACGGGCCGGTCCAACGGATCGCGGTGTTGTGACCACTGGCTGGCCAGTCCCCATTGAAGGGGACGCATGTACCAACGGGCCCAACGGACCACGCTGCTGCAGGCTGCCATGAGGCCCAGGAGGCGCAGGAAGTCCCGGGCAGGGCACAATTGCCCAACCAGAAATGATTGGGCAAAGGAGGAAAGAACCTCGGCCCTGTCCGCCACGAGGCGTGCTCTGGCTCGCAGAGAGTCGAGCTCTGCCCCGATGAACAGAATCACCTGCTTTTGCACGAGTTCCGACTTGGCCTCGTTGATGAGGAGGCCAACCTGAGAGCAAACCTGGAGGGCCAGATTCTCGGATCGCTCTGCCCAGTCTGGAGGGGCTGCTATCAGCCAATCGCCCAGGTAAGGGTACACCCAGACCCCTCGGCACCGCAGGGAATGCTGTCACCACTGCCATGCATTTGGTGAAGACCCTGGGGGCTAGGAGAGGCCAAGGGCATGGCCTGAACTCAGAGTAGGGATCCCTCTCCGCCTCTGAAGCGGAGGAACCTCTGATGGGACGGACGGATTGGGACGTGAAAGAACACGTCCTGGAGGTCCAGGGAGCAGAACCACACACCTCGTTCCAAGGATGGGATTATCTGAGCCAGAGTGACCATCCTGAAGGTCCGAGACTTTAGGAACTTGTTCAGGTCGTGCAGGTCGAGAATGGGGCGCCAGCCCCCCGTCTGTTTTGGGACCAGAAAGTACCTGGACACAAACCCCGGGTCTGGAGGAGGATCCACCACCTTCCTGATTACCTCTTTTATGAGGAGCAGGGCAATATCGGCCTGGCGGGCTGACAGCGAGGCTGCTGACCCCGTGGCCCCCCGAGGGGCGACGGCTCAAAAAGGCAGAACCTGCTCAACTCCAGAGGCAGGCCTTTTCCTACCACCTCCAACACCCAGCGGTCCGTGGTGATAGCGGACCAGGCGGAAAGGAAGTGGCGGAGCCGTCCCCCCACAGGGAGAACCCAAGGGGGAGTGACGAGGTTGGGGACGGCACCCCTCAACCCGTCACTGGGCAGGCTTGGAGGAAGAACTGGCCGAGGGACCTCCCAGGCCTTTACCTCCTTGCTTCCTGTTGGAGGAAGCCGTCGGCTTGGGTTTGGGACGCCAAGCATGAGCCTGCTGGCCCTGTTGCTGGTGCTGCTGGGCCAGTCAAGGAGCAGGGACCGAAGGACGAAAAGACTTCTGCTGCTGATGGCGGCCTTTGTCCCCCTGGGCGGAGGTGACAGAGTCCAGAGTGGCATTGGACTTCTCGATCCGCTGGAGGTGTCCCTCCACTCCAGGGCCGAATAGGTCAACCCCAAGAAGAGGACATCCTCCAACTCGTGCTGGGTATCCGCTGTGAAGGTGGATATCCTCAGCCACGCCCTGCGTCGCATGGCCACTGCGGCCGCTACTGACCTGGCACGGGAATCACCTATGTCCAAAGCAGTCTGGGGCTGCTGCTTCGCCACCGCCCTACCCTGGTCCTGCACCTGGCGGACCGTGGTCTGCAAGTCAGGCGGGAGATGAGGAAAAACCTCATCCAGGGAGCCCATGAGGGCGTGGGAGAAGTGTGCCATCAGCACAGCCGAGCTGGCCTGTCGGAAGGCTGAGGGAGGACGCAGCGTACACCTTGCGCCCGGCAAAGTCCAGCTTTTTGGACTCCTTGTCGGGGGGCTTGTCCACATCCTGAGTGTTACCAGAACGCCGGAAAACGCTGTCGGTGACTAACCCCTCAGCAGAGGGGTGTTCCGAGAAACCAGGCAAAGAGCCGGTAGGGACCGCATACTTCCTGGCCATCCTGGCCGAGGGTGCTGGACAGGAAGCAGGCTGCTGCCAAAGCTCCAAGGCTGGGCCGACAATGGCCTCAGCCACCGGAAAGGCCTCCATAGGAGAATCCCCTCAGTCCAGAATCTCCGTCAGGGGATACTTGGCCCGTTTGGACACGGGCTCGAGCTGCATCCCGGTGGACTCCGAGATGAGTTGAAGCAGACCCAAGAAGGACGATGAGCTATCATCCACTGACTGGCCCCCGGAGGACTCCAGATCGCACTGCCTGGAGAATAGGGAGGAATCGTCGTCAGATTCCGAAAAGTCTGAGAAGAGCTGCCTTGGCCCTGAGCCACCCTCCACCTGCCGAGGACGGTCGGGAGTGAGGGTGACCGATAACGTGTGGGGCAGGCCATGACCCGACCGAGAATTCTTGGTTGGTGCCCCCGACTTAGGTTGTGGAAGCGGAGGTTCCACCACAATCAGTGGACCAGCTGGTTTCGGCTTAGCAACTGGCCCTGGGGCGGGCAACTCGACTGGAACGAGTGGTTGCTTCGGCCGTTCTGGCGACAGCCACTTGATGGCCAGGGTCTTGGCCAGGGTCGGCTTAGGCCCGGATAACAGCAACTGCTGCCACATCAAATCCTCGTAGCGCCGGCGCAACTTGCGCCGTAGCCTCTCCTCACCCAACAAGGAGGACGAGGAAGAACGGCGTTGCCACTTACTTCGGTAACGGGACCAAGACCACCGATGTCGGGCGGAACGGCTGGACCGAGAAGAGGTCTGAGACCGACTTCGGGGACCGAGGGTGGGTCTAGGAAGGGCGGGGATACGCGCTTCTTCCTCGCTCGAACTTTAACCGACCGCGGTCCCGGCGAGCAGGCAGATCTCAGTATCCACCGGGGGAACCGGTGAAGTAGGGTTGTCGGCTTCTCCAGTCGACAGCCCGTCTAACGGATCGAGAAAATTCTCGACTTCGTCGACGGGAGTCTCGGCAGGCTGGTCTGATGGGGGCACCATGAAGCCAGCGGCCTCAGCCGCAACCTCGACCGAAGTCTACGGTCGGCTGCCCGGGGAGGGGGACCTCTCCCGCTCCCACGAACGCAGACGATGGGACTTACCTTTCGATTCCCTTTTCTTGGGCCGAGAAGAATGTCCTGAAGGCCCCTCTCCTTTCGTGGAAAGGGACTGGCAAAGCTCCTTAAAGAAAGCTGTATATGAGGAACTCAGAGAGAGCGGGATAAATGCCGTGGCTGAGGAGGAAGAAGATGCGGCCTGGGCCACTTCCTCCTCGAGGGCGATCAACTGCTCGAGCTGCTCAGCTAAGCCAGCTGCCGCGGACACCGCCCAACAAGCCTCTTTGGATTTTACCAGCGGAAAACGTTTCTCGGGGCGCCCGAGCTTCAAACAGGCAGCGCGTCGTCCAGAACATTGGTCGAGAAAGAATGGCATAACCTTCGCAAGCTCGCGGGTCGTGGTCTAGGCCTAAGCAGTAGACGCACGTGGAGTGTGGATCTGTCCTGGACATTTTCTGCCCACAAGGGCACCTCTAAAAGCCGGGAACAGATTTGTCCATCGCAGCTGCGAGGGAAAAAGAAGACCGAAGTTTAGAAAACTTCAAAATCAATTTCGGACGAACCGAAGAATTAGGATCCAGTCTAAAACGCAGAGTGCTAAGGAGGGAACCTGAGCTTCCAAGCGGTAAGGAAGATCTGGCATCATGGGGTGGAGCCGAGAGTTTTACCACCCGGGTGGGTGGGAGGAGCCAGCTTGAAGACCTTCCGGCAAGAATTAAAGCGGCAAGGATACCTGCCAGACAGTGTGGATGAACAACATACCCATGTCCCTAGAAGTCGCCATTTTTTGTAACAGATTTATAGGCTGCAGCTAAACATATTGACCAAAGGTACTTAGAATCTTTCTCTCTAAGCGTTTTGGGGGGTATACCCAGTAGTAGATTCTGAGGGGACAAGGGTACTTGAATAGACAACACACTATCTATTAAATTAGTAACTGCCTGCTCGAATGCTAATATCTTAGGGCAGAGTAAAAACACAAGGGCCTGGGAGGTGTCGACCACCCCACACTGTCTCCAACATCTCAAGGGGACCCCTGGGTTACGTTTTGCTAACAAAAGAGGCACCGGGAAGTATCTAGTACATGCCTTCCAAACATATTCTTTCTAACTGGGGGATAAAGTTGTGGAACAAGTGGCTCGCCAGACCTTCGGACGGTCTTGTTGATAAATCAGGGTGCCCAGATCTTTCTCCCATTTATATTTTATTACTTCTGTAAGGTGGTTTTGTGTGGAATTCCAAAATTTACATAACAACGAGATGGCATGATCACTTTCAGTGGTTGTCCAAATGTGAATAAAGGGGCTAGTGGCTGTGACCCAGAATTTTTTTTTTTTTTTTGCACATTAATACAATCCCTAATCTGGAGGTAGTAGATGTAGTCATTTGAGGTCCATTAATATTTTGTTTCTGCTTCTAGAAAAGACAACATGGTGTCATTTCGGAGTATTTGCCATGGTGCCTCAAACCCCCTCAAGGCCTAAAGTGCATATCATTTGTATTCTTGTGCTGGAGGAAATACAGGGTTTCTAGTAAACCAAGTATATTTCCAGTTATGGCTGGAGAACATTTTTTGGGAATAGCCTCTCCTCCATCCCTCCAGAATGGAACTTGTACTATCTGTAAGGACACCCTGCATTTGTCTCATTTGGGTAGGGGCAAAGAGGCATGCTGTTAAAGGGAGGGGTAAATGTCTATCAATATCTATTTGCTTCCAGTGTGCCAAATATTTTTTATTTCCCCACAAAAGAGCAAACCGCATTTGGGGAGCATTCCAATAATAATGCAGGTTGGGAAACGCAATGCCACCCAAATCTTCGGGAAGCATTAATAACTGAGATTTTAGTCGAGGTTTTTTTCCCCTGCCATATAAAGTGCAGGAATGTTTTTTGCCATTTATTTAAGTATTGCAGAGGTACCTCACATGGTACAGATTGAAACAGATATAACAATCTTGGTAGAGCATTCATTTTAAGTGCTAGATTTCTAGCATAGAAGGAGATGGGTAAGGTTGTCCATTGCTTTATGTCCATTCTCAGAATTTTAAGTAAAGAACTGATGTCCTTTTTGTTGAAATATAGACATCAGTGTGTGAATATTAGTGAGAAATATAAAGCTTATGTAAAAAATTAAACGGCACAGTCCCATAGGGAGTTGGATTTGGCATGTATTGCAAATTCCAAATATTCTAAATGGTACTCCCATAGTGTTGATAATCATGACTACAGATTTTATCTTGATGTTTTGGAGAACCCAGATATTTGTAAAACATATACAAGATTCAGGTTTGAATTGTTTTAATCTAATGTTAGAAATGCTTTATATAAGAACTCCAGTAATCCTGAGGATAAGCTTTGTGCATGTGAACAGGGAGAAAGGGAGGCCTTGGCCCACATTTTTTTGAGGTGTCCTTGGTACACTAGTATCAGGCGCAAATGGTTATCTCCAATAATCGCTGGAATAGCAACATCCAGTGATACTGATCTTATTAAGGTTTTTCTTTCCTCTGAGGATCATACTATTATACATTCTGTGGGGATATTTGCGTTCCCAACAAGGAATATTATGAGAAGGAATCTAAATGCCACTAAGGTATGATACTGGTGGCTTAGTGGTATTATCCCCCCCCGTCAGTGGTACCCCCTGGATTCATCCACCCGATTATTTACTGACATTTTGCACATAAACTATATTTTTGTGGTTGTTTGTATTACTGGTCATTGTGTACTAAATGTAATGTCAGATTGTATTTATATGTCTTGTGATACTTTATTTGTATGTACGTTTATGTTGTTATAATTCTCTGTTTTGTGATAATCATTTTAAGATTGAACAAATAAACTATCTACATATATAACTTTCTAATGAACAAAACAAAAAAGAAAAATACTTCAGAAATATAAAAATGACAGCTGACTACTTCTTAAAATTTGTACGATTTTCCTGTCTGTCTGTTTTGGGTCTCCTAGCCCTTTAAATTGGATTACTTAATCTCGTGAACTCACAACATAGAGAACACTGCGTATTTGAATTGAAGTGTGTTCTTCTGCCAGCTAAGCTCCGACTCCCTCTGACCAGAGCTTAAGCTTGAGAGGTTCATGGGAATCAGAACCCCAAGGTGGCAGAACACACTGGTTATGCATAAAGTTGTGCATCTTGTATTTTTCATAGTGTATAGTGTTATGTGAAATGTGCACACTGTGTTTTTTTTCTCTTTCACAATGAAACTGACTTGCGCAGTCTCTAGGGGTTCTAGAATGCTGTTTTAACACACTGACCTGTGGTACAACAGCATCTTGAAAAGGATGGATTTCTATATAGAACAATGCTCTGTTGTACATTATATATAAAATAACAGCTTTGCAGGTGAACGGGAAAGATAAGCCAGTCCAAGGCTGCCAGCCTCTGTTCCCTCAGACCTTGCAAATGTGTTAAAGCCTGCACAGTCCACAATCCACAGTCTGACATGAGATTACCACAAATGTAAAGACAGATGCTTTGGTAGGAAATAACAAAGCTCAGCGATGGTGTGATATTTTGTGGGCAACTGGTGCTCACATTGTAAAGGTTAAGGAGTTGTAGGTTTTATCTCAATATTTGTAGGAGGGAGTGGGAGCTGTCATCTGTAAGAGGTGGAACTTTCTCAGAATATTCAATGGAGAAAAGTGACAGCGAAGCAGGAATTCATAACATTTTTAGAAGAAGAGGAGGAGGAATTACGTTTCCGTTGGTTCCTTTCCAGTTTAACACCCCCACCACACACACACACACACACACACACACACACACACACACACATATTCACCTTCATGGGTGCAACCACAACTAAAAAGTTTGGGGGAAGGGTATGGATCAACCAAGCCTTTCAAAATGATGCCCATTGTCACTGGACATTGTGCAGGGAATAAGAAGCCGAGGTGGACTGGTTCCCCTCAGCCCCCTGGTGGTTGTGCCCATGTCCACCTTCACATGTGTGATCAGATGAATCATACAACACTTAGAAAGTGAGGCACAGACACTGACTGCAAGTGGATGTGGTCAGTTATATTATTAGGTCTTGTGCACCTCTGCAAAGTCCTACTCTGCTGTTGAGCGACAACAATACCAGCCAGCTACTGAGTGCCCAGATCACTGCTACAGTCAGTTACAGTATGTCCATCAGTAACTTAAAACATCCTACATACTTCTCAACCCCATGCCTGACAAACAGGCAAGGCTTAAATGAATCGGAGACAAATGACCAAAATCAGAGACACATCTTTAAAACTGGCACTATCAGCTCAAGAAACTGTTACAGCATGTGGGTCAGTGCAAAAGCATTTTCTGAGTAAGAAACAAGACTGCCACACTAGCGGCTGCAGTTATTTTATTCCTCAAATCATTACTCATCAGGGACAGAAGAACCCAAATTAGGACAGACTCTTAATGATTTTTGTAGGCAAAAGCTGGGACCTCCCTGAAAATTAAGGACAGTTGAGCATTACATGCATGAGCAAAACGTAAACTACATATAGTTACATTTCAGTACCACTGGGTAAACTGCATTAATATCATAAAATGTAGCATTACCAATACATTTTTGGTTTTTTTTTGTTTGTTTTTTGTCTGCTGGGGTCATCGGTAACTCAGCCCTTGGTCACGGCCCCTCTGTACTGCCACCTCCGGTGATCACCGAGCTCTCCACAGTCACCCCTGGCTTGCCCCCCCCAGAGGGCGGGGTTGCGGAGCTGTTCCCCAACCAGCATTGCACTACACATATCTGGTCAGGAGAGCCAGTACCTGAGGCTAATCGGGGCCCAGAGGGAAGGGCGCCATAGGGATGACCCAGCAGGATTTTTTTCCCTGTTGGCAGGGCGGGGATGTGCAATGACAGCCAGCGTCTGCCCCGCCCTGAGATCTTGCTGGCATCAGTGCATTGCGGCGAACCCAGCCTCCACTGGGTGTCGCTCGTGCACCAAGCACTCAACCCCACTGTCTTCCAGAGAAGGACAGCAGTCCTAGGGACACTCGATCCTTCTCCCCAGTCGTTCTCTGATTTGACCCGGGTTCGCCCCAACCCAGGTCGCTGGTGTCAAGCGAAATGCAACCACTGCGCCAAGGGGCCAGTTTCCAATACATCTGTTGTCATCAACCATTCAAGAGCAAAACAGCAGACAGAAAATGCTATTATTTTTTTTTAACTATCCCGTTGTTTTATATATATATATATATATATAATTTTTTTTTACCCCCATTTTCTCCCAGTTGTACCCAGGACCCCAGCACACGGTTATGAGTGTGCATGGAGGTGCACATGCACCCCATGGTGCTGGCTGAACCCCTTCTGCCCCTCCTATGGCAACTGCCGGGCTCCCCCGTAGCCCGAACTGCCATCCGTCCTCCATTGGGTGGCAGCCATGGCCAGAGAAACCCCTCATCCCTCCCTGGGAGATGAGAGCCATATCACAGCAGCTCAGTCCTGCTCCTCACCCCCCCCCCGCTGACCCCCGACAACCCAGGCTTGTTCTGAACCCAGCCGCCAGCATGGCGCAAGGTATGGTGTCCAGTGCCTCAACCCTCCTTGCCACTGGACTGGCAATAATATTTTATTTCTGAAGTGTTTTTCTTTTTCCGTTTACTCATTAAAGGAGATAGGAAATTATTTTTACATAGTTAGCTGCCCGATCATCTTCCTTTCCATGTAGTTATGTATTCCGATATGCTTTGATGATCTTTTTTTTTTTTTTTAATAAATAAATGATTTAGCTTTGGAGTGCCCTCACAGCTACATAAAGTTCCACTCTCCTCAGCAGCTACTGTTTTTGATTTTCATATTTCTAAAACATTGTATGACATCAACAACTCCCATTCCATGCCATTCATCTGAACGGAACGGAATGGGTGTTATTGATGTTCTAGAATGTTCAGGCAGTATGAAAAGAGAGAGCAGCAACTGCTGAGTAGACAGGGATTCAGGGTAGTTACAATGGCAACAAAATTAGATTATTAATTTAACAAAAACATGTCAAAATACTGGGTAGCCAATAAAAGCATGACTGGAGGGCATCTAGAGGTGTAAAAACGGTTTCTTATCACCTTTAAAAAGGCTTTCTGCTTGAGAGTATCAGATGTGATGTGATGTGATGTGATGTAGAGAGCAGTACGTTACCTGTAGACTGGCTGACCTATGTAGTGCTAATCCCCAAGATACCTCATCAGCATTGCATCAGTTATTGTGACACTGCAACAAACCAATCTGCAAAAAGATGAGTGGCTCTTCTTGGTCAGTTGTGATGTCACAGCCAGTAAGGTCACAACGGAGATGAGGTACAGCTGAATGGAAACAGAATTATATACAGTATGTCACTTCCAGGTACAGCGCTGCTCTAAACGTTACACTAGGACTGCCAGTTAAAAAATATTCTGATTAGCAACAGAGAAGAGAATAGTACTTCAGTTATGCTGTTGATTTTATTTATTTTGAAATATTGGCCAGTGAAGCAAACTGAGCCAAAGCTAAAATCTAAGTGTGACCTGGGGAACATGGGCATGGGATATAAAAAGGCACTATAGTTTAAATTTATTCAGATGCATAGCCAGAAGGCTGAACAGTTACACATAACACTTTTCATTCAATAAGGCTTTTCCTGCTCCTAGTTCTAAGCTATATGTTTGCAGTGATTTTAATTTATTCATTTTTTTTATCTTATTTGTCTATGCTCCTTAATATGTACAGCGCCTAGAGTCACAACTGAATTAGTGCGCGCTAACAAACAAATAAACCTAAACATTAAAATTACAAAAGTGGGAATCCAGAAGGAGTTTCCTTTACACAAATCATAATGACATGTAAATACAATCATGCATATACATATAACTTTTGTATCACACTATCAATTATTTGTGAACTTTCATATGTGCAGATACAATATTGTACAACATAATCTGCCGTTTCACACCTTATAGCAGCTGGTCATGGCTAGCAGATATTTTGTAAGAGTATAACATTTTTGCATTCTTGGAATTTAACAGGTACAGGTTAGATGTATACTGAATTATCAAACATGGATTTAACTAATATTTCTTTAGAGCTTCTAAAATGGGGCATTGCATTACAAGATGCAATGTGGATTGTTTAATGGAACACCCTCTAAGACATGTCACCTGTCCTATGTCGCATAAGTTGTTCCATATCAAAAGAGTTAGTTCAAACCTTGTCCTTGAAATATGCCAACTGTAGGTACAACATACAAGACAGTTGCAGTATGTCCATCAATAACTTAAAATACACAGAGGTGTTGGGGCCGAGAATGATATCAAAGAGGAGGACAAGTAGGAGTACTGTGCTAAATCAAGGGAAGTGGGCAGAGCAGTTCAAGTAGCAAAAGCCACTAGGGAATTACAGACAGCAGAGGGAATGAAAAGGGGAAATGGCCTTCTTCCAACACATATGCAGAAAAAGGAAAGAGGGATGCATACCTCTCAACTGTCCCTGATTTTCAGGGACGTCCCTGATTTTGCCTCAAAATGTTACTCTGTCCCTCCTAAAAAATTGTGTTTCCATGACCAATCGGTGGGGGGTGTAAGCACAAAATAACGTCAAACATTCAAGTTACAGACTTGTTCTTCCTTAGAAAATGCATTTTACACTAAGTCCCTTATTCTACCAGCTTCCTGAGTGGATATCACCAATTTTGAAGATGTGTCCCTGATTTTGGTCCTTTGTCCCTGATTTTTTTAAGCCTTGTCCTTGATTTATGAGGCAGGAGGTTGAGAGGTATGGAGGGATGAGACAGACTGAAAATGGAGAGGAATATGGGAAGAGGGGAGTGAAGAGAAGGTGGAAGTACTTAAGAATTTCTGTTCAGTCTTTACTGAGGAGAACAACAATTTAGTGCCACAAGGTGGGGAGGGGAGGGAAATGGGAAGGGGAGTGATGCAGATAGGGTGATCCAAATAGATAGGGTGCATAAATGCCTAAAAGCCCTGGAGGTGAATAAGTTCCCGGCACTGGATGGCATGTATCCAAGAGTTCTGAGGGAGCTGGCAGAGGTACTGGTGTGTCCCCTGACTAACCTGTTTAACACCTCTCTGGATACCGGGAATGTACCCTGGGGCTGAAGGACTGCACACATGATGCCTCTCCACAAAAGTGGACTAAGGGATGACCCAGGGAATTACAGACCGGTCAATCTGACCTCAAAAGTGGGGAAGCTGATGGAGATCATTCCAAAGGAAAAACAGTTAAGTGTTCTGGAGGACAATGGGCTCCAGGACAAATGGCAGCATGGGTTTGTGTTGGGGAGGTCCTGCCAGAATAACCTGACAGACTTCTTTGAATGAATAACCTGGACATGGGACAGGGGCCAAGTGGCTGATATCCTGTATCTGGATTTCAGTAAGACCTTTGACTCTGTACCACACAGGAGATTAGCAGGATGCTAGAAGACCTGGGGGTAGGGGTTAAGCTTGCTAGATGGGTTAAAAACTGGCTACAGGACAGATATCAGAGGGTAGCAGTCGTGGGGGGGGGGGGATTCTCTTAGACTAGGCCAGTGACCACTGGGGTATCATAAGGCTCAGTGCTCGGGCAGGCATTAACATCTTCATCAGTGACTTTGCACATGGGATCAAAGGTAAAATCTACCTGCCTGTGGATGACACAAAGCTCTGTGGGAGGGTGAACATGGAGCAAGGGAGAGAGGACCTCAGGGAAGACCTGACTAAACTAGAGAAATGGTCCAGCATTTGGCAACTGGGGTGCAATGCTAAGAAGAGCAAGGCAATGCACCTGGGAGCAAAAAAATGAGAGACCAAATATTGGCTGGGTGGTGTGCATGTAACCAGACTGCAGGAGGAGAAGGACTTGGGTGTAACCACCACAAGTCATCCAAAGCACTCAGCACACTGGAAGAAAGCAGCAACAAAAGCAATCTGGATGCTGGGGTGCACAGCCAAGGGCATAACAAACAGAAAGGCAGAGTTCGTTCTGCCACTGTACAGATCTCTGGGGAGGACACACCTGGAGTACAGTGTGGAGTATTGGTGCCCTTACCTAAAGAAGGGTGTCAACCTACTGGAAATGGTCCTGAGAAGAGAAACCAAAATGACTCAGGGCCAGCAGGGCAAATTTTATGATGAGAGATGAGAGTTTGACATGTACTACCTGGGGGATAGAAGGAAGAGGGAGGACACAAACAACACCTTCCTGGGTGAGCATTAGGAGTCTCTGCAGCTTTAGTGAGAACAAGTCCACTAGGGGGTACAGCCAAAAGCTGGTAGGAGGAAGATTCAGGTGAGAGATGAGGCGGCACTTTTTCCCTGAGCATTGCTAGAAGAGGTGGTCTCCCTGAAGACACAGGCTGGACTGAAGACAGGTTTGGACAGAATAAAGGGGAAAGTTACATGGGGAGGGGGGGGCTTGTGTGAGGGGAGTGTATTAGCAAGGAGGGTTGTGGGGAGGAGGGAAAGGTGGGGCGGGTCCCCTCAGTAAACACTTAATGACCTGCACACATGAGCAGTCCGGATAGACCATAAGGCTTTTATCTGCTGGCTTGTTCATAGGTTCATAAAGTATGTGTATTCGTATGCAATATTATACAGAGGTACTTCACGTACAACACATATACCATAAAGATATATCTAGACACACACACGTACATATATACACACACACATATGTACAGTATATGGATACATATAACATACATGAATGGAACTTGTGTCCCATTGAAAAGCCCATCAACTATTTCCCTGTATATCACGACAATTAAAGTTATGGCCGACCGTGGTATACGACATTAATTGGAGTGATACATTACTTTGCCACTGAAGCTCCAGTCTTTCTTCTGCCTTGAAGAACTGTTGTGAGCTGCATTTTTTTTTTTTATCTCGGGGAGGATCTGGAGAATCATGCTGCACAAGGCTAAAATTCAACAGAAAGTGTGTGGAACTAGTGCACTCACCCAAGCCCTCCATGCAACTGCCACCAATGCTGAACACAACAGGACATTTCTACCAGCTCAAGCCAGCCACATGGCACTCCTGACTGCCAAACCGACCCGAACCGCACTCCTGACTGCCACGCCAACTCGAACCACACGCCATTTTCACCCTCAACAGCACACACTAAGGGACCAACTGCCTTAGCGAAACCTCCTTATACAGGAGGACCTTGAACAATGGACACAATAAAGCAAGGCAAACCCAGAAATGATCGCAAATGCAATCTAAAAAAAAAGGAAAAGATAATAACCTTCCTAATGTATTATACAAAACAAATGCCAGAAGCGTGTAGTATATAAGGACATAATGCCATCTCGGGAGTAATTAGCTCAAACCCACAAGCCCACACACCTTCCTAATATTTACTCTATATACATTATATAAAGAATAATAAATAAGGGTGGTATATAAGGATATAATTAATGGCTTTTCCTTTTTCCCATAGGGAAACTATGGCATAATTTGCCGTTATGGAGGAGTGTTTATAATGGCAAACACGTGCCCGGGTTCCCTCACTCTGCACATGCACCTGCCACATCATCCGATCCTCACTGCTCACTTCTCGCCCAAATCTTGACTGCCAGTGGGATTTGGCGGCAAGTCATTTTTAAAATATGTTATAATTTCCATATATTGAACTGAGCTAAACAAACATTTTAAAACATGTAAAAATCTTGTACACTGAAAATGTGTGGACTGGGCTAAAACAAAACAGGAGCATGGCCACACCAGAATGTCTGCAATTTTATATAACTACTGAGGTGAAAAAGGGAAACCTCGCAATTATATAAAATAAAATATGAGGTAGTGTGTTTAAACTTGAAGTTTACACACACCCTTAGTGTTAGATGCTTTCACAAACCCTCCAAATTTTGCTCTTGGGATTTATGTACAATGGTAGTCACACAAAAATATACCAGTACCATGCACCACGCGTCACTGCGCAGTGGCGATATACATGTTAGTCAATGGATACCACGTTTGCACAATGCTTGGTATACTGCACTACTGGTAAACTTTTGCGCAATTACCACTGTGGCATCTAATACCTCGGGTGTATGTAAACTTCCCATTACACACACCACCCCATACTTTATTCTATACAAAATACACGGATGGGAACTTTTCTCCATAGAAAAGGCCATCATTTATTTCCCTGTATACCTGTGACTAATATATCAGTTAAAAGTATATATGTGTCTAATTCATCAAATCAAAGCATATACCTGCAGTAATTAAACAACTGCAGCTATATACCTACACAAATTAAAGCAATAAACCTTTATTAATCAAACAATGGAAGTATATACCTGCACTACAACATACCCTATGGGACACCACTAACAACACAATTAACACAACATTAAGTAGCTAGCAAAACAAATTAAGCTGCAGAAGAACTTGGGAGATATTTCCTTCCCAAACAGAGATCCCCAAACTGCTACGCGCACTCACTACACACCATTCCCTCCCTACTACAAGAGACCTTCAGGTGCCATAACATAATCCCAAATGCAGTCACTATAACAATAACAATAACAACCATCCTAATGTGTTATATTCATCAACCAATGGGTAAGGGTAGAACACTCTGAAGTATACCCATCTCTGGGGCTAATCTGAGCAATAAAGCAACTCACCCATCAGGCTCGTAGCCTTATAGCCCTAATTAGCCCCTTAATGGGTACACATCCTTGTATACTGCCCTTACCCACTATTTATTCCATATGTATACCCATTGAGGGTACTAATTAGGGCTATAAGGCCACGAACCCATATGGTGAGTGGCTTTGCTGCCCTAATTAGTCCCTGAGATGGGTATACTTCTGAGTATTCCACCATTACCCATTGTTTGTTGAATACAATATATTAGGGTGGTTATTTTTATGGAGATCACATTTGCAATCATGTTATGGCAGCTGAAGTTCTCTTGCAGCAAGGAGGAAATGGTGCGTAATGAGTGTGGGTAGGAGTTTGGGGGATTTCTGTGTTTGGGAGGGAAGCATATTTTTTCCAGGTTCTTTTGCGGCTTGTTAATTGGTTTGGCTACCTTCCTAATGATGTTAATTGTGTTATTAGTATTGTCCCATTGGTTAAATGTAGTGCAGATATATTCTTTTTGTTATGCTGGCTTGCGCAAGCAATATCTTGTGGTAGTAGCACATTTCAGGGGTGTGTCAGTGTTGAGGCAAATGCAGGGGATGCTTTAGTGGGTGTGTCACTCAGCCGCCAATCAGTGAGCATGCTGACAATGACAGAAAACTTCAAAGAGCATCAAAAAGTTAAAAGAAATCAGCTGCTTCAATCAGGCGCAATTTCGTCATTGCAGCGGCAGATGACAAGACTCCAGCCATGTGCATTACAGTGCACAGCAATGTGCAAGACTGGAATTACGAGCAACATGTTTGGTGCTTTTCCTGGTGAAACATTTCAATAAATAATGTAGTCGTAGATCAGCTTTCCACAATGACAACTCCTACCGCCCACCGCACAGTCCCACAAAGCCAACGTCGAGGGTGCCCAATCCCTGTGTTGTCATGTATTCCCATTAAATGTAGCACACTGGAAGCCCACCAGAGTGTGCCAAAACATGAAGGCTCCTGTCACCCGCCACACACTCCCGAAAAGCTGACACTGGGGTGCCCAATCCCCATGTTGGAATGTATCCCCCTTCCCCCCATTAATGTGGCACACTGGGAGCCCACCCCAGTGTGCCAAAATTTATTTTTATTTTCTTCTGACACCAGGATGTCCATTCCCGGTGTCAGATGGCCCCCCCCCAAAACCCCTCTACATGATTTGCCAAAATCGGGGTGCCCAATCCCCATTTCGGCATGCCCCTACCCCAGTATTATGGCACACTGGGAACCCACCCCAGTCTGCCCACATTAATAAAAAAAAAAAATGTTCCCTGTGAAAGAAGAAAACCATCCTTTACTGTTTTTTTTTGTACCTGTAAAAAAGGAAACAGTCCATCATTGTATCGCTGTGTCCCCTCCCCCATCCTTCCCTTCCCTCTGTGCATCCACCTCCCGCACCCCCCCCCTCACACCATACTTACCTCCAGAGGTCAGGCGCTGTCATCTTCTGTGGACCGGGACATGTCTGTACTCTGCAAATGAAGAATCAAAAGTAAGCCATATAATGGGAGTCAATTGGGGGTCAAACTTAGATTGATATCTTAGCCACTTTTTGGAATTGTGGCCCAAAATTTTCAACATGAGGTTCTTGAGAACCCACCTCGAAAACACTGGCACTGTCATTTCGTTTCTCGGTCCTGACAGGTGATTTTGCGGTCGTTGCATGGATTCACCTTTCAGGACCAATTAACAGAACAACAGTGCCACTGTTCAAGAGGGGAGGTCACAAAAAGCCAATGTTGCAAATTTGGTGAAAAAATTCCAAACAGTGACTGCGTTACAAGCATGCGTTGCGCAGTTTCTATGCATGTTCATAACTTCACCAGTTTTTAATAGTTTCACTCCAAATTTTCAACATTGTCATTTTTTCACACCTCCTTATGAACAGTATAGCTGTCAGTTTTCACATCCTTCCCAAAACATGTTTTCGCACCTGTGGCGTAGAAAGGCGTGGTCACTGTGGGAAATCAACTTTTGAGATAGAATAACACAATCACAATGTCACTGTTCATGATGGGAGATCCCAAAATGCCCATGCTGAAAATTTGGTGGAAAAATTCCAAAACATGATTGTGTTACGGGCGTGTGTTGCGCAGTTTCTATGCACGCTCTTAACTTTGCCAATTTTTCATACTTTCCCTCCTGTTTTTCAACACTGCCATTTTTTCACACCTCCTCATGAACAGTACAGCTGTAATTTTTCACATCCTGCCTGAAATGCATTTCCGCACCTGTGGTACCAAATGGTGCAGTCACTGTGCGAGATCACCTTTCAGGATTGAGTAACGAAATGATGGTGATACTGTTCATGAGGTGGGGTCCCAAAAAGCCCATGTTGAAAATTTGGGAGTGAAAATACTAAAATGGCCAGGGTGTTACAGTTGGAAACTGTAACACCCCTTCCTGTAGAGGCAGACAGGTGTCAGGGGTGTTACTTGGGTTCGTCGGCTGTAATACTGATGGCATTCCACTGCCACCCCCCATCCTGCAGCCACTGACAGGCATTGAGGTGTGTCTTGTGATCTTCGGTCCTAATGTTCACCCCATTCTCCTATATTGTGCCCATCTCAGCTTATTTCCTTATGGAATGGGGTGAGTGTAAAGGCCGAAGACCCCAAGGCACATCACGATACCTGTTGCTGTCTGCAGGGTGGGGTGAGGTGGAATGGCATAAACGTTATGGCCAACGACCTAAAGGCACACCCCCAACGCTTTTCAGTCTCTACGGCGGGTTAGTTCAATATTTCACTGCCATTCCTATTATGCATCTCTCTAACTCCTGCACTATCAATGCCAATGCCAGCAAGCCAACATTTGGCACTGACAAACGCTTGTTAGTGTAGGCACGGTTTACACTTTTAATTGTTTGATTAGTGTTGATATGTACTTTTAATTAGTGGAGGTATATACTTTTAATTGTTTGAGTAGTGCAGGTATATCGTTTTAATTTATAATTTTATCACAGGTACACAGGGAAATAAACAATGGCCTCTTGTATGAGAAAATTCCCAATCCATGTTTTATATATATAGATAGATATATATATATATATGTATGTATATGTATATATCTATCTATATATATATAGATAGCTATATACATATACACACACACATACACATATATATATATATATATATATATATATATATATATACATACACACACACACACACACACACACTTTTATATTAATTGCAAAAACACTACATTCATTTATTTAAAATGTTTTATCAGGAAAGGCATACTAAGCAAAAGTTTGTTTCAGATGTGTCCGGGGTGGGGGAGAGGGTTACAAACAGATTTAAACATCATATGCAGTATAAACTTACACATGTAGTAATTAAAATTTTACACAGAGCATACAGTTTGATATACAGTGTACATCAGAAGACAAGGAGATACTAGGTCAGCTACAGGCAAAGTTATAAACAGTGCAAAACTTAGAGAACATAGTAACAAAACAATCACTCCGACAGATTACAAGGAGAGAGTGATTTAACATTTATAAGTGCTAACAGTTTATGTGCAACCCAGGAGGCAAAAAATAAGGTGAGGGAGTATTTATTTAGTATGTTTAGATTAGGTACAAGTACAGACGGGGTAAGAGGGAGGAGAAGATTTTAGGTGAGGCAGACTGCAGGACAGGCTGGGGAGGGAGTTCCATATTTTAGGGAAGTGGTAGGAGAAAACTGATTGGCCTGCAGATGAAGATATGTGAGGAAGGTTTAGGGTTCGTGAGTCTTGGTTTCTAAGGGAGTGGTAGGAAGGAGGTTCGGCAGAGATAGAGGATGAGAGTTAAGAGGGGGGAGAGTGAAACCAGAATTTAGCAAGGAAGGAGGCACAGTGGGTAGGTTATCTGTCAGCTGGGGAGGGAGAGAGACTGGTAGAGGTTACAATGATGGGTGCTTGAGGACTGTCAAGAGCAAAACAGCAGAAGGAGTGAAACAGCGTGTCCAGCCTGGCTAAGGAAGATTTAAGATTAGCACAGTAGACTACATCAATATAGTCAAAAATGTGAAGTATCATTTTCTGAGTCAGAGCACGGCGAGCCAGCAGCAGGATGCAACCACAGTTTCTATACAGGGCACCCAGTTTGTGATGCAACTTTGTGTCCAGAGAATTGGAGGTTCTGATCAAGCCAGACCCCTAGATAGCGAAATGAGGAGGTGTCCTCAAACAATGTCCCGTCAAAGGTGTGGAAGGAAGGTGGGGATGTAAGCCGAGAGAGTCTCTGCCTAGTGCCGAAGGTCATGGAGACTGTCTTCTTGGCATTCAGGAGTAGCTGATCTGAGCGAAACCAGTGCTGAATGTTATCAAAATCAGCCTGAAGTCTAGATGCAACATCAGCAGGGGAGGGTCCAGATGTCTAGTGTACAGTATCGTCAGCATACATATGAATGGAGGTGGTAAGACAGGCAGAGGGAAAGTAATTTAAGAAGATAGAATTAACAGTTAATGCAAAGGTTGAAGTAGAGAAATGAAAACATAAGGGTTTGGCATCTCATGAGTCTTGGTAAATTGGTAGTGTGGTGTTCCTTGTAGTTGTCAACCCTAATGGCTACCCCTCCCCCCAGCCCCTATCCGCCTGCACAAGCACAAGGCAAGTATCCAAGCCCATGCCTCACAGTCATATACTGTGTGCAGATGGAGAAATATGGCTCTCCACATGTGGCCAGCAGAATCAGTTGTAACTTTCTTCATGCAGGGCCCTATGGGGGCCCTGCCTGAAGCAACAGATCATGTGTAACTGTTTGCTCAGGGGAGAGGGTGGGTAATAGTGTTAACGACCCCAAGGAATACCACATCACCGATTTGTTTTCATTTTTCAACTTCTTGTGCTTTTACTTTTCGGGAACCCTAATCTCTGCATTAATGCAGTTTTTTGCAATGAATTTCCCTTCCTTTTGTGATAGTGGAATTGTATGGCTACAGAGGCGGACTGCTAAGGAAAGAGTTAATCTGGCTGCAAAACCACTGGGTACTCAGAGATCTACGATTCCCTGCAGGCTACAGATGCAGATGCGCAGGACCAGAGGGCCCTGTACCATGGGAGGAGTTCATCAAGTCCTGCCCAAAAGGTGACTTCATGAAGCAACTGCAAAATCACCTTGTGGGACAGATTTGAAAAGTTTCACATACCAATTTCATGAGATGGGGTTAAAAAAGGCCACACTGAAAATTTGGTGAAAAAATATTTAAAGATGACAAAGTTATCAGTAAAAGTTCAAAACGCATTGAAAATACTTTGAATACACTTACCAATGTTTCCTCAGTTTCCTGTCACAGTTCGGGGAGGTGGAGGTATTTTTATTTTTTTTATTTATTTAAACATTGATAACCAGGAAAGACACACTGAGCCAAGGCTAGTTTCCAGGTGCAAATCGAGGAAATGGGGTACAGGAGAATAAATAACAATCACATCATATAAGCAGTTGAAGACAGCAGAGGCATCACTGTAACAGATAGCAGTAACGAGGACTAATACAATACTAATATACTACGTTTCACCCGTATACAATGAAGATATAAGCATAGGTGAATCAATACAGCTATATAGTAATGTACATAGCAGCTGGACTGGCCAGAAACAGCTTCAGAATTATGCTCAGGGGCGAGGCAGGTGCAGGGTGGGGGAGGGATGAATTTTATTTTCTGCTTGAGGGATGGAAATGAGGGGGAGTCTCGAAGGCTAGGGGGCAGCTGGTTCCAGAGGCAGGGGAGATGGGATGAGGGATGGAGAAGGTGCGGGGTGATAGGAGTGCAGGGAGTAGGAATGTACTGGGGCAGGAGTGAGGGTGGAGGTGTGGTAAGGCGGAAAGAGGTTAAACCAGTACTTGGCAATGAAGGTTAAGGAGTGGATGCAACTTCTGTGTGAGGGGAGAGGGGAAGGTTTAAGGAGGCGAGGAGAGAGCAATGGTGAGTCTGAATTGGGGAGTTGATAGCGAAGTGGCAGGGTGGGGGAGGGATGAATTTTATTTTCTGCTTGAGGGATGGAAATGAGGGGGAGTCTCGAAGGCAAGGGGGCAGCTGGTTCCAGAGGCAGGGGAGATGGGATGAGGGATGGAGAAGGTGCGGGGTGATAGGAGTGCAGGGAGTAGGAATGTACTGGGGCAGGAGTGAGGGTGGAGGTGTGGTAAGGCGGAAGGAGGTTAAACCAGTACTTGGCAATGAAGGTTAAGGAGTGGATGCAACTTCTGTGTGAGGGGAGAGGGGAAGGTTTAAGGAGGCGAGGAGAGAGCAATGGTGAGTCTGAATTGGGGAGCTGATAGCGAAGTGGCAGGGTGGGGGAGGGATGAATTTTATTTTCTGCTTGAGGGATGAAATGAGGGGGAGTCTCAGGCTAGGGGCAGCTGGTTCCAGAGGCAGGGGAGATGGGATGAGGGATGGAGAAGGAAAGGGTGATAGGAGGGAGTAGGAAATGTACTGGGCAGGAGGAGGGTGGAGGTGTGGTAAGGCGGAAGGAGGTTAAACCAGTACTTGGCAATGAAGGTTAAGGAGTGGATGCAACTTCTGTGTGAGGGGAGAGGGGAAGGTTTAAGGAGGCGAGGAGAGAGCAATGGTGAGTCTGAATTGGGGAGTTGATAGCGAAGTGGCAGAAGGAGTGGAGGAAGGGATCTAGGAGGGAGAGGGTGGTGGTGGGGGCCAAAGCACAGATCACACTGCAGGGTTTTAAATAATTGATCAGCAGTTTTTTTTTTTCTTGGGGCAATACTAACTGTACAGAAAGCATTTATATAGGCTTTCTGGAAGTGTTAGGTTTGTTAAACACAGTGAGGCAAGTGCTATGCATTTTCACAATGTTTTAGAACTTTTATGAGTAAAATGCTAATCAATTTTTAGAGTTAAATAAAACCCTGCATCCATCGCCGTAATCGAACAGGGGGAGGATGTCTTGGAGAGCAGGACATGGTGGAGGTGAAGGGGGATGCAGTCCTTATTCTGATATAGCAGTCCAAGTTTGGGGCGAAGTTTTGCGCACATGGAGTCGATATGGACAGAGCAGTCGAGGTGCTGAACAAGTCCAAGGCCCAGGTATTTATAGGAGGTTACAAAGTCAAGGGTGGATCCATCCAAGGTGGTGAAGGAGGGGTGGAGGTAGCTTAGCTAGTTTGTTGGGGGGGGGGCCCAAAATCTATGGAGACTGTTTTCTTGGTGTTGACTTTTACAGAGTTGTCTTGAAACCAGTGGAGGACACAGCTGAAGTCAGACTGGAGGTTAGGGTGTACAAGTTGGGGGTAGCACCGGGTGTGTAAAAATTGTGTCGTCTGCGTAGAGGTGGATACTAGAGTGTTATCAGACAGTTGGAAGGTCACTGATAAACAATGAAAAAAGAACTGGACCAAGAATAGATCCTTGGGGTACTCCAGAGAGGATGGGAAGTGCCTAACAAGACTGACTACACCCTACCGCAGAGGTAGGGGCTTTACCACTTTACAGCAGAGAAGGACAGACCAGTTCTGTGGAGTTTTTGTAGGAAGAGTGGGTTGGAGATGCAGTAGAAGGCTTTGGAGAAGCCTATAAAAATTGCTGCGGTGATGTGTCCGCGGTCCATGGTAGCAAGGATACAGCTACAGACTAGGAGGATGGAGGAGATAGTGGAGTGATTTTGCGAAAGTCAGATTGGTAGTCAGAGAAGAAATTTGAGGAAGTCAGACAAACTGGAGAGGATTAGTGTCTCTTGGAGCTTGGCTAGTGCAAGGAGGAGGGAGACGGGGTGGTAGTTGTTTGGAAGAGAAGGATCCCCACCCTTGGGGAGAGGGGTTACTCTGGCAAGTTTCCGTGGAGTGGGAACCAAGTTGGTGGTTAAGGAGAAACTGAGGATGTGAGTGAGGGGGTTGGTGCTAGCCAGGGCAGAGAGGTGCAGGAGTAAGGGGTGAAGGCTATCGGGGCTTGATTTGGTGGTATTTAATGAAGTTCGGGTGTGACAGACTTCCGAGGA
This sequence comes from Neoceratodus forsteri, assembly GCA_016271365.2. NCBI lineage: Eukaryota > Metazoa > Chordata > Ceratodontiformes > Ceratodontidae > Neoceratodus > Neoceratodus forsteri. The sequence goes on from CM057455.1 coordinate 1,701,525,212, forward strand.
GGAGAAGATGGGGGGTGAGGGCAAGTCAGAGAGTGCACAGGATATGAAGTGTTTGTTGAAGATGGATGCCACTGTTGAAGGGTCCAAGATTAGTGCCCGTTTTCAGTGAGGGTAGGGGAGGTGGCATGGGGGGGAGTTGAGGAAGGACTTGATGGTTAGTCAGAAGGAGGATGGGCTGGGGTAACGGGAGAGGTGAAATCTGAAGTGGTTAGATTTGTCTTGGCAAATTGCTTTGGTGCACCTGTTCCTGATGGAGCGGTATTCCTGGGGGCTTGAGGAGGAGCCACTGGCTTTAAAAAAAGACCAGGTACGGTCTCTAGCTTTATAAAGAGAGAGGATTCCAGGCATAATCCAAGGAAGATGGTGATGTCTTACCCAGGATGCGTGGAGGGGTGCGTGACGGTCCCAGATCAAGGTTAGGGTGGTGTTGAAGTGCCATGTTGACATCAGTGGATGAAAGGACAGGGGTTTAGTCTGCCGAGTGGAGGTCAGAGAGAAGGAGGTTGGGGATATATGTTTGAGTGCATGCTAGTTAATGTATTTGGGGGGTAAACAGGGGAAATGAACCTGCCTAATATAGTAGGTAATGCAACAGTCAGTTACTGCGTCAGTTAGGACTCCGGCTGATGAGATGCGACTAGGGTGGGAAGAGAGGATCCAATCAAGAAGGGTGTGGTTGGAGAAGCGGGGGTAGAGACAGCTGTGGTCAGAGATAAGCTGGGTAAGGTTGAGAACTTCGATGGAGTGCCTTGTGGTGCTGGAGAAGGGAGAGAGACAGATACGGTTGAAGTCTCCTAGCATCAGTAATTCCCCTGTTGAGGAACTGGAGGTGATGGTGTTAATCCAGGAGATCAGGGACTCGGGGTGAGTTTGGGGGAGGCATAAAGGGTGCAAATAAAGATGGGGCAGTGGATGGGAAGGCTAGATGGGCAAGGAGAACTTCACAGGATGTTGGCACAGCTTTGTGGTAGATGATGGAGGTGTACAGTGATATGGACGAGTATTACTGAGTGGCTCAATATCAGCAACTCAGTAATACTGTTTGTAATTTAGAGTGACTGTAAAAAAAAAAACAAGAAGTAGTTATAGCGAGTGTAGCACTAAGTTACACTCGATACATTTGCTGAAAAACTTTTATTAGGAGTAGTCTAGCCAAGCCCTGCCGAGCTGGCCATTTGGTGAAGCGGCTTGAGCCACTGCCCCTGAAACCTGTGGTGCCGGGTTCAGGTCCTGGTGCAGGGAAATATTTTTCTTCCTGGGGCTTTTATTTTTTTTCTATGTCCACTCCTCTGGAAGTTACTAATCCTAATTTTGGGTGGTGCAGAGGGCGTAGCCTCCCACATAAAAATGCTTGATTTGTTTGCCGTTTCTGATGTAGTAAGCGACCGTCGCTACTTGCGATGGTCGCTGTTATGTGGTTCACCCTTTTGTTCTCATTCTATGTGATTGGTGCAGTTAAAGATTTGCCATTACGGTATAAAACCATGATGGAACAGGGGATAGAGTTCTGAATTTACATGACCATGCCTCTGTCCTTCCTACCGTGGTCCTGACGATAGATATCAAAGCTAGGTAGGGCAAGACTAGAGTTGGGGATCCAGGAGGAGAGCCATGAATTAGAGATGCAGAGTGCATCCTGTGGGTGCTGAGTTGTTCAAACTTTTCGCAGAGATTTGATCTAAGCTGTTAGAGATGCTCTAGGTGAGTAAGGATTGTCGGGGGCATAGGGTGGTGGGTGCTGAATGAGAAGGTTGAGGTGGGGTGGGTGGGGGGAGGAGACACAGCAACTGCAACAGACATTGGTGGATGGTTTTCTTTATTTCAAGTAAATAAATAAAATAAAAAGACGACGACGGACCATCAGGTACAGAGCCTGGGGATTGGGCACCCCAGTGCCGGTTTTGTGTTTAGTGGCATCGGAGTGGCACACTAGCATAATACACTGTTGCTGCCAGGGGGGATTACAAAATTTCAAATGACACTGGGGGTTGACACCCTGGTGTTGAATGAGGGGAAGAGGGGTAATATAGCTGGCACCATGCCCAGGACAGGCTTCTATTATTTTTTTTATCTGCCAGATAGCAGGGTCAAAGTCCTAAATAGGCATCTATTAATGAGAAGAAGTCCTCGGAATGTGTTTCAGCACTGGGGCCAGGAGCCTTTGATGCACTTGTGAGGCTACCCAAGGTTAAACAGCTCTAGTACAAATACCTGATTTATCTCACAGGCATGACTTATCCCACAGGTCCCCATTGCATATCCCTTATTTGTACCACATCTGTGAAGATACAAAATGGCACATATCAGTGATATTTTTTTGCCACTATGGATCTAGACTGAGAATATCCGTGGTATTCTAGGTCCATTTATCCACACACTAGGTCCATAGTGAATGGTGGTATAGCGATTATAGCAGTGATGCAGCTTCTTCATTCAATAAGGCTGTGCTGGGCTAACAGCACTGTTGAAGGTGACCACTGAATAAACTGGACCCATGATTTTTGCTTGCAACTGTATAATAAAAAAAATGGCATAAATCAGATATGCCCTGGCCCTAATGAAAATATTGCAGATATTTTTCCTTGTGCAGTCTGAACTTTTGACGCAAGTCCTGACTTTGGAGTTTTGAAAAGAGATGATAAGAAAACTGTGACTTGCCCTGAGACCACAAAGCAGAATTTGGACATGGTGTGAGTGAAGAACATTGCCCACCCAGACAGTCCAGAGGGACGAAGAAAAAAAGTTCTACTAAATTGGTTCTGACATGACCAGACTCTTGTGACCTGTTCCTTTCCATTAAGGCATTTTCCTTGACGAATGCAACTATCTCCTCCTTGGATTCATTTTCTTTACTTCAGAAAAATGTTTTACAGGGAAAACACACTGACCTAGGACCAGCTCATTTCCAGGTGGGTTCTGGGGGGCAGTGAAGGGGAGTACCATACAAGCTGATAATATCGTGCACAATGAAATAAATAGCAAGTTACATAAATGTCTCCAAGAGTTTTCCCACTACTGATGTCAGGCTCACCCAGCCCATAGCCCCTCCCCCACCCGACACACTCTGTGTTGTGGGACCACATCAGCCCCCCCAGCAATCTGCAGGCACTACACCTGTTGCCACAGATTCCTCACAATTCTGTCAGCACCTGCCAAGTTTCATTTAACACTCTAGGATGAATCGTATCCTGACGTAGTGATTTCTGGATTTTTAAGACTTCCCTGCAATACCCATTCCCTTCTAATTCTTCCCATCGAAAACTTTGTCCAGTGTAAAGTATCACACATGAATTTCCTCCTGCTATCTGGGAATGGGCCTGCTTTCTCGACTGCGAACACTGAACAAAAATTTAAATTTAGTATCCTTTCCTTCTCTGTATCATAAAATGTATAAATCTCTACTCTCCATATCATTCCTATGCAATCCTTTGTCTTAATTTTGCCACTAATGCATCCAAGGAAGAATTTGTGATTCCTTTACCCTTTCCGTTTGCCTAAATTTTGCCTTTGCATTCCCGATAATCTTTTACTGATACCCAGTTTCTCAGTGCAACTCTCTCTGTTCATCTTAAGCCGTCTTACAAATCCTAGATGCATATTTTTTCCCTAATAGCCTGTTTTACCCGACTATCAGACCAGTATATTGGTTTCTTATATTTCTTGGGATCCTGACATTTCCCTGTTGTCTCTCTGTATTAACCTCCTTTGATGCTGCCCACTTCTCGACCATGTTGATCTTTTTAAAGGAAAACTGTCTGAATCCTTGGCTCCCTGCCCCAAAAGGCTTACCTCCCGATTTAGCTTTTTATTCAGAAAAGTGTGTTTTTCTTGCGCTGCAACTTACTTTATTTTTATTCTGAAAAGTCTGTGAACCAGGAATACGGTGGATGCTGGGGGGCTCCATTTACTGTAAAGGTGCGGCGTCACACAGCTCATTTCAATACAAAATGTACTGAAGCGAGTGGTGTGCTGCCCACCAGCATCCGCCATATTCCCAGTTTGCAGACTTTTTGGACTAAAAATTAAGTAAGGTGCAGCTCGAGAAAAACGTGCTTTTCTGAATAAAAAGCTAAATCAGGGGTAAGCTTTTCGGGGGCAGGGCCAAGGATTTAGACAATTTTCCTTTAAAAGCCTTTTATTTGTTTCTGTACTTTCTCCTGCATTATTCTGAATTTTCTTTTTGGAACTGGTGATTAACTTTGAAAATAAGCTGCTACTAGGTAATGGAACAATACCATCATGGCTGGCCTGTCAGTGCACCGGTAGTGCTACCGTTCCACGATGCCAGTGACACAGGTTCAGCAGTGACCTCGAGTCTTCGGGACCCAACTTGGGGGGGGGGGAGGAACTGAGCATCCCAGGGGATGTCTCTCCTCCAGGATGGTGGGCAGCAAGCTCCACCGCAACACCACCAGCTAGGTGCCCATAGGTAGTGGTGTGAGCAGAGCGGCTAAGGGATGGGAGGACACTCCCTAGGGAAGATATCAGCAAGCTCTGCATGTAGCCTCATGCTGCCCGCTCCACAGAGCATTCTGAGGGGAGAAAACAAGGAATAACCCACCAGCTATGGCAGGATGACGTGGATGGCCTTCCGCAAACCCCACACTGCCAACTGGGCTTGGGGGAGAAGCTCAACCTAGCAAGGCTTCCAGAGGGGGAACGAGGGTACCTCTCTCCAGCCCCACCACAGGGGGAAACTGTAGGGATTCGAGCCAAGGCTAGAGGTAAGTCCCAGAGACAGTGTGTGATGCATTGAGGGGACCATTGGCAGAGAGAAGACCAGCAGGTGTGCAGGGAAAAAAAGAACAATGCCACCAGAAGGACCTATACTAGACTGGACAGTATGATAACAGCGATATAAAAAGAACACAAGACAAGTGGTCTGAGCCAAGCACGTGAGACCCCATATACCGCAAGTAATGCAAGGAAATTGACACTAACCACTCATCCTGAGGAAATGACTATACGTGGCTTTGTAGGAAAGGCAAAAGAACGAAAATAAATTGTTATTCACTGTAGATGCTGCAATGTCTTATTGAAGAGTGTGCCCAAAGCAACAGAGCTTGAAAACAAAACAACAAACAAAATATCAAGTACTAGTTAACCACCAAAAATGTCATCCTACCTTTTTTAGCAATAATATATTCTTGATCATCTTAGATTTTTTATCAGGGTATTTTAAAGTCAATCAGCAATTTATAAGACTGTGTTGAATAACAACATTTGTAATTTGTGTGGAACTACAATAGGGATGGCAGCCCCCAGCAACTTTCAAAATTATTCTCTACAGGCATCAGACACTAATGGCATCCATTGTATTTATAACGCAGGTCAGAGTGTTGGCAGCACATGTTTCTGATGACCAAAAGCACAACAGCAGCCTGGTCTGCTAGGTTCCATGTCAATTCCGCAATTTTATTATGGTGACAAGTACAGCAAAGGACACTTCAGCGACTGCAATAACAGCGATAGTAAGTGCAGCAACTGCAATAATGGCGACTATTTCTTTTCTGCGGTGGGGGCTTGCTCCCCTGCATCTCTTTACTAAAATAACCTACTTGAGGTTGTAGCATCCGGGGAGGGGGATTCCAGCATCACCGTATTACCAACACCGTATTTTCATGGTCGCTGTCAGGGCTCCAGATAAGATATTTTGGGATGAGTACCTGTGCTCCTCATTTTAAAGGTGAGGTGAGTAAAACTGGATTCAGATGCGTACAAATGCCTGGATAGAGTGGAGTGAGGAGTACATTTTTAAAAACGATGTAGTTCTAGATAAGAACTGATCAAGTGCCAACGATGCTCCAGACAGTGTTAGCAGGTATGAGTAATTTACTCATCAGTTTTAACATAGTGAGTAAAACAAAATTGGGATGCATATGAATCTGGAAAAAAACTGCTCCTTTTGAATCACCAGTTATGTTATGAAGCACTATTCTTTGAAATGCGGAGCATTTACCAATGTTGGGTGAGTACTAGTACTCATTAGAAACATTTTCCAAAGAGTATTTCCTAAAATGAGTCGAGTAAAACAGGTCAGTACTCCCCTTATACGGAGCACCAGTTGCCATAATTGCATTCGTCCAGTTGACCGCGCTCAGATTGTCATTGAGGTAATTCAGTCGCGGAATTGATCTGATACTGGTCTCTCTCTCTCTCTCTATCTCTATATCTATATCTATATCTATATCTATATCTATATCTAATATATATATATCTATATATATATAATATATATATATATATATATATATATATAATGGTGGACCTAGCAAAGGCCCAATAACTTTTAAGACCTTCAAGATCCTCTATCTTACCTCAGGAGTGAAATAAATCAAAAAGGAAAACAGGTATAGTGATGTTTTGGTTTGCCCTAACTGCCAATCAAAGTGTTTAAGTTTTTGTTAACTAGCACTGCTGCTTTAATATGTTTCGAACAAGTTGCTTTGAGTGAGTGACTTTTGTTTATAAAGTACATGGTAGCTAGGGACAGGGGAAACAAAGAGGGAAAATGGGGCACAAAGAAAACTAACATAATGGGTGTTTACTCACCTGGTAAAGGTGATTGTGTTGGTTGGCATCCATGGCACTCCAGACATTATCTCATGGGTTATAGCCCACCTGATAGGCTAGTAATGCACAGACCCAGATCAAATTTCTAGCATATCCAGGTCCCAGAAACCCCTGCTCTCCAGTTTGAATCTTCCACAGCTGAAATTAAGGTCGGTTAGTACAAGAGAGAGAAAATACAATCTAGGCACAGGCAAATTATGACAATAAGAGAGAGATGGTTGAAGCCAAAGAAGAATGCGGACCACGACGTAGTATCAAAGGCCCATGGGCTGGTTTTTATTCCTTCCTATTATTTACAGTCTAATCTCAGTCCCGAAGGTCCGACTGGTAGATTAACTTTTGAGAAAAACAGTAGCCGTTTGTCCCTGTAGGGCCTGCCATGGATGAGATCCCCTAGTCCAGTTCCGGTCACTCTAGGCACTCTGAAGGGAGGGCCTTGGAGTGCCATGGATGCCAACCAACACAATCACCTTTACCAGGTGAGTAAACACCCATTGTGATTGGTTGGCATCCATGGCACTCCAGACATTACCTCATGGGTAGATAAGAAGCAGTGAAGTACCCAAAAGGGGGAAACAGAGTGAGCTAAGAGTGAGTGGTGGAGGAAGCACAGTAGGACCTGAGGGTGAAAGTGGGGCCGAATGGCCTGCAGCTGTTCTAGTCTGTAGTGCCTGGTCACAGTGTGGAGGGAGCTCCACGTGGCTGCCCTACAAATGTCCTCGGAGGATATGCTAGCTCTTTCCACCCAGGACATGGCGATCGCTCTGGTGGAGTAAGCCTTGATCCCCTGGGTGGGGGGTCATTTGGTTAGCTATGTAGGCGTTCTGGATGACTCTCCTTAACCACCCGGCAATAGTGGTCTTGGAGGCGGCTCTTCCCTGCCTCTGTCCCTTAGAGATGACGAATAGTCTCTGTCTTCATGGATGGGACGGGTTCTGGCCAGCACACAGAGAGGCGGATCATCGCTTAAGATAATGGGACCGTGCTGGGGCCTCTGCTGACCCCTCCAGAAGGTGGGGAGTCTGATGGGTTGTTCTGTGAAAGCCAGTGGATACCTTTGGCTGGAAGGCTGGGACCGCTTCAGGCGGACCCCTAACGGGGTGAACACCGTATAAGGTTCCGCGCAGGATAGGGCCCCAAGTTCTCCGATCCTCCTAGCCGAACAGATTGCCACTAAGAAGCATGTCTTGAGGCCGATCCAGAACAGGTCCGCCTGGAGGAGGGGTTCATAAGGGGCGGATTTGAGGGACTCTAGAACTAGCGGTAGGTCCCACAGGGCGACGGTCGGCCAAGTCCTCAGGTGGAGGATCTCCACTGCCCTTAGAAAGCGGGTGGCGTCGGGTTGAGCTCCCGGGGTGTATCCCCCGATGAGACCCGTGGCCGACCCTATGGCTGATAATTGCACCCTGAGGGAGGACAGTGCCAATCCCTTGTCTACTTCCTGTTGGAGGAACAGTAGGATGTTGGCCATGTCGGTCTGCTCGGAACTCTGCCCGCCCCGCACCACCGGGAGAAAATGGACCATTGTCTCCCATAATGCGGAGGTGGTAGAAGACTGTCTGACTGGAGTAGGTGTTGATGACAGAATCATGGTACCCGCCACCTCAGTCTCTTCCTTTCAGGAGCCAGGCCGTGAGCTTGAGGGTCGCTGGAGTCGGGTGGAGCACTGGCCTTGTGAGAGCATGTCTGTTCGTATGGTATCCTGAAACTGGCAAGTGACATCTCGGACCGCTGCAAACTATGACCTGTGGGCTGGTAGGGGGCCACCAGACAATCGTGGTGCTGTGATTCCGTATCTTGGTCAGGAACCTGAGGGATCAGGGGGAGCCGTGGGAAGACATAGGCGTGGCTCCGCTCCAAGGGTGTGATAGGGCATCCGCTCCCTGGAGAGATTGTCCCTGAACCGTGAATAGTAATCTCTGACCTGAGCATTCTCCCGTGTTTTACAGTTTCATGGTCACGTTCCCCATGTCGCTTGATCATCTGAACAGGTCCGGATGTAACCGCCATTCCCCGGGTGTACCTGTTGCCTGCTGAGCCAATCCACGCGGACGTCTCAGCCTTCCGGTTAGGTGAACCCGGTCAGGTGTCTGAGGTTGCTTGGGCCCAGTCGAGGACTGCTGCTTGCCTCCCTCAGCATAGCTCTGCTCCTGGTCCCGCCTTGCTTCGCTATGTAGGCCACCGTGACCCAATTGTCGGATCGGATTAGGACCGATTGCCCATGTACCAGATGTTTGAATGCTTTAGGCATGAAACACGGCTCTCATCTCCAGTATGTTGATGGAGAGCTGTGACTCTGCAGGTGACCACAGGCCCTGTGCTGTTGTGTCTCCCAGGCAAGCTCCCCAGTGAGAGACTGCAAGTCTGCTTTATGGCGATCAAGTGAGGTGCCTCTAGGGGAACTCCCTGACAAGTTCTCCTCCACCGCCCACTAAGCCAAGGACAGTCTCACCGCCTGGGGTAGTGGTACCACCACCTGGAGGTTGAGTTCGCCGGTGCCCCCAGTCAGCCGAGGTTTGGAGGGCGATGCGCCACCTGGCCCAGCGCACGAGGTCTATGCATGAGGCCATGCAGCCCAGTAACTGGGCTATCTTTCCCATCATTGTGCTGCGTCGGGCCTTCATCTGACGGGCTAGGTCTCTCAGGTTGTGAATTCTCGAGGTGGATGGTTTTGCCCACCCCTGGGCCAAGTTGATGAGCGCTCTCAGATGCTCGATCTGCTGGGTGGGGATGAGGTGGCTCTTCTCTTGGTTTACCACCCAGCCGTGGTCCTCGAGTGCCTGTAGGGCGGAATCCCTGTGCATCTGTGCCTGACGTTCGGACCGGGCCCGTATGAGCCAGTCATCCAGGTACGGGATGATGTCCAGTCCCCGTTCCCTTAGTCTTGCCACCAAGGTTATGGAGACCTTGGTAAAGACTCTTGGGGCTGAAGAGAGGCCGAACGGTAAGGCCTGGTACTGGAAGTGGTGGCCTAGGATGTGGAAGCGAAGGAATTGTCTGTGCTTCCGAATGATGGGAATATGGAGGTAGGCGTCCTTGAGGTTTTATGGACGTCAGGAAGTCGCCTCCCCGAATGCATCGGAGGGTGGACCGGATGGTTTCCATCTTGAAACAGTGTGAGACCACGTGGTGGTTTAGGTGTTTGAGGTCCAGGATAGGCCGGAGCTCCCCCGATTTCTTGGGTACTAGGAAGATGATTGAGTACACCCCTTGATTCTGTTCCTGTACCGGTACGGGTTGGATGGCCCTGTTCCAAACCAGTTCTGACAGGATCTGTTGGACCTGGTGTGGAGATGCCCTTCTCCTGGTTATGGGGGAGGAGACGAAACTGTGGGGAATGTGGGCGTGGGATAACTCTATACAGTAACCCTTGGTTACCACGTCTTGGACCCACCTGTCCGCTGTTGTTCGGTGCCAGCGGTGAGCGAACAGAGTTAGCCTTTGTCCCACAGGCGGGTAGGGGTCCCGGCCTTGGGGTGCCAGGGTGGGGTAGTCACTGTTGCTTACCCCTGTGGCCTGTGCCTTGTCCTCCAGATCTCTGACCTCGGTTTCTGGAGGAGGAGGACTGACAGTTCTGAGGGTATGGGCTACAGAAGCCAGGGGAGGTGCCTCTGCCTCAAAAGGAGTGGCCAGATTGCTGTGCATCTCTGCGTGGTTGAAATGGCTTGTGCCCCCCCAAAATCTTTGCCTCGAGGAGGGGAGATAGGAGAACCTAGACCTATTCTTGAGGAGATCTCTGCCCTCCTCCTTTTGTTTCAAGTAATCTTGTAGCCCTTCCCCAAAAACATGTTTTCCTTCAGAGGTAAGTTCTGGAGCAGAGTTTTTGACTCATTGTCTGCATCCCATAGTTTGAGCCACAGTGCCCTTCGAGCACGGTTGGTGATGGCAGTCGCCCTGGCATGAAGGCGCAGGGTGTCTACTGCCATGTCGGCCAGGTATTTAGTTGCATCCAAAGTACATTCCAAAAGTTCTGCCTCCCTGGATTTGGCAGTGGCTTGCTCCTGAAGTTCTTCGAGCCAGCTGGTCTGCGCTAGGGCCGTGTAGATGGCTGTGGTGGTTGCCTTAGCGGCGGTGCCCTCGATCTCGAAGGCCCTCTTAAGCATATCCTCGACTTTTTTGTCTGTCGGGTCCCTGAGTGCTATTGTACCACATGGTAACACAGTCTTTTTGCTAAGGACCGCCACCTGGGGGTCAATGGTGGGAGCCTTGCACCAGGCATCCGATTTCTCCCCTTGGACCGGATACATCCTGTCTAGATTTCTACGGTTTGACATTCTGCCCGGTTCGGGGGATTGCCACTCCTTACTGAAGATATCTTCTATGGCGGGGCACACTGGGAAGGTCTCAGTGGTTGACTGTCTCAGTTGGATCAGGGGGTCGAGTTTTGACTCGGGCCTGCTTTCCTCGGTGTTGAAACCCATGGTGGCCTTGACAATCTTCATGAGCCCTGGGATCGTGTCGAAGGAGCATAACTTCAATGTCAGGGGGCGCCGCTTGAGATCCATGTCCTCCTCGTCTCAATCTGCCTCGCTCTCCTCCCCGTGTCGCCCTTCTCCCCGTCCTCGTGTGCGTTGTCGAGAGGGACGTCTGGTGTGTCCTCCGGGATCGGGAGTTCCTCTGGTTGCCCTCCTGCCTTGTCTGGTTCAGGGTTGGGTGGCCTTGCCCTGTGTTGGGTGAGGGATTCCAGTTTTTCCATGATCTTGAGCATGAAGTTCTGTTGGCTCTCCATCATGGCAACCGCGGCCTGCTGATTTTGAATTAGGAGGGAGCTTGGGTCCATCCACATGGGGTTGCTGGTGCCCGGATTGCCGGGGCCCATGGTTGGAGTTTGCTCCAAGGAGGAATCATCATCGTCCAGTAGGCAGGCCGCGCAGAGGGGGCCCGGAGTTTGGGGCAGGAGGGTGGCACTGCATGAGGAGCATTTCTTTGCTTTCACCATCTGGGGAAGAGAGAAAGCATACCTTAGAACAAAACTGAGCACGCCCAGGGGCGATCCCCTCTTTACTCCCCCCAAAACCCAGAGGCAGACTTTTTTTCCCCCGGGCCGAGATAGTACGCAGGTGTGGGGGTGCTGTGTGAGGACCCCCACAACGGCCATGAAGGGAGAGAGAAATGGTGTTCAGAGGACTGGGCCATGGCTCGCTATGGGAGGGAGCCATGGAGACCGGTGGGGCGGTTATCTACACGGGTCGCTGTGGGAGGGACCCGAGAGGTAAAAGGGCGAGGAGGGAGTCGCCGAAGGGAGGGACCCTGCAGGCGGAGTGGAGCCCAGCCAGCGGTTGACCAGCCATCCAGAGGAGCTCCCCCTTAAATTCTTCCTTTTTTTTTTTTTTTGAAACCGGGGGCTTTTGCCAGGCCATGCTCTGGCGACTAGCCGCTCCATCGTGCCTACCCACCCCCGGGATGTCGCGAGGATGGGGGGGGGGAGAACACACTAACTGGCCCCTGTTTGCAAGAGATTGTTCCCCCCTTCAGAGCCTTAGGAAAGCAATGGGTTCGGGTCACCCAGAGTCAAGATTGTTCATGCCCGATTCCTCTAACCTCTAGGCCATACTGCCAGCCCGACCTGGAGCTGTGGGAGTCAAACCCTGGTTGAGAGCAGCTCAGGGCCCTAGGGACTGTGCGATGGCCCCGTTTTGCCTCCCAGGAATGGAGGAGGAGGAGTTCTGCAGGGTCTACCCTGTTGCAGAGGGAGCCTTGTTCTCCGCCGAGAGACTCTCTCTCTTTCTACACCCCCACCTAGCCAGACACAAGGCGGTGAAGGCCGACCTCACGAGGCTGTTCTGCCTCCTAGTGGAGGAGGGGAGTCGCGGGAGAAGTCCTCTCGAGGAGTAGGCCCAAACCGAGGCTCAGGAGGCGCCGACGCGAAGAAGTCGCTCGCGGGCGTTCTGACGCCACAGAAAGCACCGAGGAGCTCTGCTCCTGCCAGGCCGCATTTTTAGCAGGCGAGCTAGGGGAGAGGAGAAGAAAGACTGAGGCCCTGAAGGCCATGCGAGTCGGGTAGGGCTGCGGGCGGCCCACGCTCTCAAGACGACCAGGCCGCTCCTGGCATGTTGGGAGCGTGCAATACAAGGCCTCAAGCCAGGAGAGGTACTCTCTCTCTCTCTGGAAGAGCTCCCATGACATGGAGCATGCAGGGAGAGGGCGGACCGCGCAATGCCATGTTGGGGGCAGACCCTGGACTCCAGAAGCGGCGTGGAGCTGAAACCACTACGCTAACTGCCCAAACCAGCAGGAGATTAAAACTTTGAAAACTTTCCCGAGGTACGGTAACTGAAAACTATCCTGCACAGCGAGATTCTGCCTATGATCTAGGGCAGAGCCCAGGTTAGCTTATACATGCAGATGCTAGTTTCCTTTAGATTTCACCCGCTATAGTTTCTGTACAAAACAAGTTAAATTGGATATTTTGTGCCAAGTAAAGAGAGTTCTTTATGATGTTGGTTCAAGGTCTTACCTTGTAGGAGCAGACAGGGATTCCTGGTGTGCTTCTTGCCTGATCAAATGCACGATTCAAACTGGAGAGCAGGGATTTCTGGGACCTGGATATGCTAGAAATTTGATCTTGGTCAGTGCATCACTAGCCTATGAGGTGGGCTATACCCATGAGGTAATGTCTGGAGTGCCATGGATGCCAACCAATCACAATTAACTAATAGCCAATGTAAGTAAAACGTAGAAGCATCCTTGCTGAAAATGAAACAGCCTAAAAGTGCAAACACGTGGTAGAAATATGTATGATAAATATTAGTTAAACCAGTAGAAACTAGTTTACATCAATAACATATTATCTCAGTAGCTCTTGCAGAGCCAAATGACTGGGTAAATATATTACTGGTCTAAATAATCTCTCTGTTGAACCATTGCAAGCCAATATTTACATATAAACTGGACACGCTGACAACAAGGATTAAGAGGTGGGGACATAACAGAAATGTACAGACATCTCCATAGGCTCAACAAGGCAAACTGCAATGAACTGTGTATTCTAACTGCAAACTCCAACAGAAGGGGAATCGGCTAAAGCTGGCTAGATGTAGGCTCAGGAGGGATGTCCACAAATATAGAAACTGTATTGGGCAGATGGAACAGACTGCCAAATAAGATAAGTCTGTGCCAAAGCAGTGAGTGGATTTAAACAGGGTTGGGATAGGCACAGCGGCCTGATACTGTAAGAAGAACGTAACAGAGGAGGGTTAAGGTAGGGTGGATGGAAATTGGTCACACTGAGTCAAAAGTGTATTTGACACAGGGTCCCTATTGGTCGAGTGATCACTTTGATTTGTTAAAATCCCAATGTTGAATAGGTATAAAACCTTTGAAAAAAATCGCCCCCATTCAAGTCAATGGGGCACGCACATTCAGCCTTCGTTTAGTGACATCACAAAACTGGGCTGGGTGTGCCAGCGTGGGGACGTGGCCGTAGGATCAGGAACTGGTTCCATTTTTTTGTCGGCAGGTCTGAGAATAAAATTACAAAGGGCATAACTTTTTAATATGACTTAAAAGGAAAAGTGTACATTTGGACTCCTGGCCAGGTCAGATAGCATTTCTGTTACACTGAGGGGCTAATACGTCTAGTCGGAAGCTGTTCTTTAAGTCTTGCTCCTCATTATGAAAAAAAATAAATTTTTATTTGTTTATTTATTTCATGTTTAGGATTAAATACCTTTGAGCACTAGGCTCGTTTACAAAGGTTCCGAGTCAAGACAAGAGACAAGATCATATCATGCGTCAGTACACAACAGGATGATAACTGAATGAAGACACAGGCAAATGTTACATAGGTTACAGACACAGTTACAGACAAGGTTGCATTTGTTACAAAACAAAGTCTCTTATGTTTCAAAGTGCAAATACTTGTAGTATATAGGTAGCCAAGTGCAAGGGTTCCATTAACACAACTGGAGTGTGGTATTTATTTATGCATAATTGTACAATAACTTGAGATCACCATGGATACCAGGCTCAGGCCTTTTGTGGTAGAGAAATAGTAGCAGCCAATGGTGGCTTTGTCAAGTTGCAGAGAGAGAGAGTGGGCGTGAGATAGGCAAGTGGATGGAAGCGTGTTTCGCGGGGGGGGGGGGTTGAAGAAAAGAATGTGAACTAGAGGAGGATATAGGTTCAGGTGGTACATCGACAGATATCATCAAGGGCAAGATGGGAGCAGAAGTCTTTTTTTGAAGAGGTTTAGCTTGCCACAGTTTATTATTTTAGCTGGGAGGTCATTAAACCACATTGGTCCCTGATATGACAGTGATCGTTGGGCAAGAGTGGTGCGTTTAAAGGGCACTTGAACACAACCTCTGGCCGCTCTTCTGGTGTTTACAGTGGGTTGGTGGATGGTAAATAGGCTGGAGGTAGTTTTAGGTGCAAGTCCCAGCAAGGATTTTTTAACAAATAAGCAAGCCTGGTATTTGGCTCGTAGCTGAAGAGGGAGCCACCCAGAGTACAGCGTGGAAGTATGCGTCAGGTGGTCAGCCCCAAGAACCAACCTGCAGGCCTTACTGAGGAGTGTTCTGATTCTTCTGAATACAAAGTCTGAACCTGCACCATAGATGAGTAGCCCATAGTCTAAGGATGATAGCACAGAGCTACATGTGACCAGCTTCAGGGCCTCAGGTGTCATCGAGTGTCTGTGCCGATAAAGAATCCAGAGCTTTATGTTTGCTGATTTGACGATGTGGTCCACATGAGTTGTAAAGGTAAGGGTGTCATCAGGGTGAAGACCTAAGTATTTAAAGGTGCTGATCTGCTCAATTTGATGTAGTTTCAGGCTTTGTACCAGTAGTGGGCCATATTTTGTTTTGTTGTGTGGCACCGTAAATAGCATACTCTTAGATTTTTTTTGTAGTTGAGTAGCAATTTATTTTGTGCAAACCAGACTTCTAAGCTATGAAGGCTGTCCTCTAGTCTGGCAGTTATAGTGAACAATTCCCTACCCAGGACTGAGATAACAGTATCATCAGCATACAGTAGAGTACCACGTGTGCTGGGCAGACGGACGGTAGGGAGTTGATAAAAAGGCTAAACAGGAGTGGTCCAAGAATTGATCCTTGCGGGACCCCTATGGATACTACCCTCTTCTCGGATATGGCACCATTTACTCGCACACATTGTGACCTGTTTGACAGGTAACTTTCACACCACTTTAGGGAACTTGTGGACAGCCCAATAGTCGATAGGCAATGAAACAGAAGCTGGTGATTGATGGTGTCGGATGCCATGGTGAGGTCTATGAAGATGGACCCTACTGCCAGGCCATCATCCAGTGCGGTACAGAGATCGGTAGTATATTCTACCAGAGCAGTGCTAGTTGAATGTTGTTTTCTGAAGCCATGCTGCTCAGGGGAAAAAAGATTGTACTTCTTTATATTTGCCTTAAACCTTTAAGGGGTTCAGTTTCATCAATCTCCATAGCCAAGTTCAACATGTCCAAGAATAATATAGAGTTCTATGCTACTAAAGACCACAACATAACCACTCTACATTAGAAGGAAGATCCAGCCTTTCACTGGTCAAAGATCCCTCTGTTGCACAGAGGATGTACTGCCCTACAGTGTATGGTGAAATGTACCAGCAGACCTCGGGCTGACCAGATGTCACACAAGCTAGTGAGTCATTTGTCCTGCTAGTGACCGGGGAGTGAGCCCCAAGCCCAGCTCATGGCTGCAGGATGGCAGAGGAAGTAATCCCAAGATATGCTTTCAACCTCTGGATTATGGTGGGCACTCTACACTGCTCACCACTCGTCCCCTGGTGGCCCAGAGAGCAAAGAACAGCTTACCGAACCTTGCATGGTACACACAGGCTTGTGGGTAACACTGAAGGATGTCTCAGGGGCACAACCCTAAGTATCAGGAAGGGCAGGGAGGTGAGATAGATGTGACAAAGATGATGGGATCAGAAAATGACGTGGCTGTCAGTCACCATGCCAATAAAGAGTTGTCCTTCAGCCCCACCACCTGTAGTTCATTAGAGCTCCCAATGAAAACCTGAACTCCCTGTAGGAGGAGGAGCTTGTCCAGCTCTCTTAGGCCTGAGAAAGGGGGTCAGGTCTCCTACCAACATGGGGCATACCTTAAGCTCAGTTTCCCCTACCAAGTTTATAGAATCAGGGATAGGAGGAAAAGTAAGCCAGAGGCCTCAGATGACTCATGATGTTGTTGAGACTAAGAAAGAATGAGGCTCTGTGGTAAATGTATGTAGGATCTGGGCAGAACAGCTGCCTCAGCAGGCTTTATGCTCGCACTCACAGAGGTACTGGTCACCGGACAGTGCTATTATTTCCTTAGAATTTGGGACTTAATCATGTATTAAATTTATAATGTATTCTACTTTCTGTTCCTCTTCCAGCTATCCACATTTTAAATGGCAATATTCTATGACAGCAGTAATTCAATAAAAGAAAAGGTCTAAAACCATTAGGTTTACGATTCTTGCATGTTTTTCTGACTCTGACCTATTAGTGGTCTGTTAAGTATTTCACACAAACTATTTCTCCATGCTTGAAAACAAATATGATTGCCCACAAGTGACCACACATCTGCTGTATTTTTTACGTGGCAGTCGGTTGTCTTGGGAAGTAATGTGACAAATAAAGGCACTGTCAGGCCACAGCATTCAGAGATAAATCAGGAAAAATGTAGTATAAACCTAAAGAAAGACAGATGAAAATTTAAAAAAGTATTCTAGTGAACTGTATTGTAGCAGCTAAAGAATAAGATACTGTGTTTGTAAAAGTAGCTAGTAAAGCAGAAACACATGGGGTATTTTTCACAGTCATTAATGAGGCAGCGCAAAATAGGTAGTTTGCACCCACCTATTGTGCTGCCACCCAGAAGTGCCAAACACAAACCTGGGCCCATGCCCACTCCCCCATGAGAGAGGCACAATTTACAGTGTTCACATCCACTGACACTCAGGCATGTACTAATTGTTCAACATGGCATCGATGAG
This sequence comes from Neoceratodus forsteri, assembly GCA_016271365.2. Taxonomy (NCBI): domain Eukaryota; kingdom Metazoa; phylum Chordata; order Ceratodontiformes; family Ceratodontidae; genus Neoceratodus; species Neoceratodus forsteri. Next base: position 1,701,542,744 of record CM057455.1, read on the forward strand.
CTGTGGTCACACAGCTGGAGAAGTGTGCATCTGACCCAGTCTTAAGTGCCGCAGCCTATGGGCGAGAGGTGGTGGTGCCCGCCGCCCCCACACACACTTTTGTCCATAAGCAAAGTGTCCCTATATGCAGGAAAGGTCAGAAGGGAAGCAATCATGGTCTTTTGTGTAATTACTGCAGCCCCCCTACACCTTTTCCCATGTTCCAGCACCCATGCACCCAGCCCACCCATGTTTTACTGTCCCTAATGGTCCAACTGTCTCCACCCTTTCCTAACCTAGACCCCACATTACCAGGCTGTTCAGTGCCCCCCTCCTATATATATATCCTGACTCCATTTCAAACTGTGCCTAGTTGCAGTGCCACACCCCAATTAACATCTGCTTTTTACAGAGTGGTAACCACATGACAGTGCAGCTGTGTGTGCAAGAACAGCATCTGTCTGTGAATGGCATTTTCATGGTAGTTCTCATTCCCATTTCGACCAGCCACAAAAACCTTTGCAGGTGCACTATTTTGAGACCACTTTGCACCAGACAGTGTGTCCACTAATCATTCCCTGCTCTTTAAGTTACAGAAAACTTTCAGAGATAAAATTCAGAAAGACCAGTCTTGAGGGCTTCCGGTGACGTCAGAGATGTAATGGATGCCTCATCAACCAGCTCCCGCTCTCCTCTCAGCTAATCCCCATTAAAACTTAGATACTACTGCCAGATTTGCCAACGAAACTATAGCAGAGGGGACTTGACAGCAGGGTGAGGACAGATAAGTTGAAAAACGTACTGACGCAGGAGGATGGAGACTGATCCCACACAAAGGTTTCAGACACTGAACTATCCTAGGCTTCGGAACTCACCCAGGCCACATCCACAGCCATGTAATCAAAATCAAAACAGACCCCCAAAAAGCAAATAAAGCTCAAAACAATTTACAGTATACGGAAATACTGGCATTTCGAGTAGATGTAAAGGAGACACTAAAAGAGATCAGGAAAGATGTGGCCCCCCCCTAGAACAATGGACAGATGACCTTGGGTGGCAGGCTATCACCATGAGAACAGAGTGGTGACATTCAAACCACCATTAAAGACATTCAGGAAACACAAATATTAATCATGGCCCATGAAACCAGAGTTAGGCACAAGAGCATTTGTCTACATGGGCTGTCAGAGATCTCTGGAGAGTAGTGAGCCAGCCAAATTTCTCAACTCTTTCCTCCGCACAGCCTTAGAGCTCAAGTCAAACTTCACCGTTTACACTGAAAGAACACATCGGGCCTTGGTCCTAAGTTGACGTCACCATTAAGTTTGGCTGAGACGTATCAACATTTGATTTCTCAATTACCTGGTTAAGGCAACATTACTGCGGAAGGCATGGGAAAAAAATTAAGTATTCTATTGCCAGTCATAAATTTACTTTGACAGTGACTATGCCCCTTATACCATGTGGCATCAGTGTGAGTATTTACCACTCCGACAAGCTCTCCACCAGAAATAGCTGAAATTTCATACCCCCTACCCAGCCCACCTCCTTGTGCAGTATCCTGAGGGCCAAAAGTAACATCTCACTGTGGCTGTGGCCCATACTGTCATGCACTCTAGAGGCATCGACATACCTGACTGAGGCCCCAAACGTGCACCATCATCCTCCCAGCCTCCATGCTAGTAGTCTGGCTCTTTCACCACACCGAGATGCCGTCTGGCAGAAACCAAAGTTGATATCCTTGTCCACTTGACTGCCTTCAGAAGAGAAGCTACTATGACCTGAATGAGCCATTTCCCAGTGAAGCACCTGTTTTCTTTCCCTAACGGAGGTATGTGGGGTGCCAGGGGCTTTGAGAACCCACGTGGATGGAGCAGTGTGGCAGTAGGACCAGCTGGACCCAAATCCCCCGTAGCAGTAGCAATGTCTCCTGACCATCCCTGGAAAATTTCATAACCACACCACAGTGCAACATTTATGATACAAAGGTCTCACAGGGCACTGGACCTGAAGAAGTGATGCCTATAGCCGGCAGGCTGCTCTCTCTTGCTGCCCCCCCCCCCGCTCTTTCTGACCCTTGTGACAACTGGGGTGTGGACTTATCACTGCTGAACGGGGAATAAGCCTCACAGAGATTTTAGCTTAAGAGACAACTGGAACTTGTCATTACTGATGTGATCACCTACATAGGGACTGAGACTTGTTACTTTGAACTATTTTTATTTAAACATTTGGTAACCGGAAAAGGCACACTGAGCCAAAGCTCGATTCCAGGTGCGATCTGGGGGAAAGGGACATAGGATAATAAGTATACAAGATACAATAAAGAGGAACATACAAACAATATACAGCAATATACAAGCAGATTGGTACAAGTATACAGGAATGCAATACAAGCAGCAAAAGATAATAAAAGGTAGACAGTATAGAGCAAGCCAAGAAATCCTGGTTTCTGCAGGGTACATATGCTCGGATGGCAGTGAACCTGAAGAAGTAAGTAGGACTAGGATCTAGCTGGAAGGGAGAAGGGACTGCTGGGGGAAAAACAGTAGAGGGAGGGACAGATGAGAGTGGTGAGGTGAAGAAGAGAGAGAAGTGCTAACTGCTGGGTGGGTCAAGAGCAAGTGCTATGCTATGTTATGTTATGGGGACAGGTGTGTGTAGGGGCGGGGGCCCAATTGGGATTTGATAATGGAGTATGAGGGTGAGTTTTGAAGGAGAGGAGATTGAGTGTTCCAAAGTGAGGGGAGCCTATAGGAGTAGGCAGATTTTCCTGCATTAGAGGATAGTTTAGGAAGGAAGAAAGAGCAGGAGGTCCCTTGAACGTAGGGAGTAGGGTGAATGGAGAGCAGGGGTGAGGCTGATAGAGAGGTAGGAGAGGAGTAAACTGAACCAGTACTCGGAGATAAGGGAGATAGAGTGGATAAGTCATCAATGGGAAAGAGGTGAGAGATCCAGTGAAGAGAAAAGAGACCAATGGTGGGTTCTAAGGGGGGAATTAGAGGCAAAGCGGCAGAAGACGTAGAAGAGGGAGTCAGGTCTAGCAAGTGAGGTGGCAGGCGCAGTGCAGTAGACTAAGTCAGCACAGTCAAAAATGGCCATTATCATTTTAGTCAGTAGTTTGTGTCATACAGGGAGGGGTAGAGAGTTCCAGTTGAGGTAGAGAGTGGTGAGCTTAGGGCAAAGTTTTGTGGATATAACGTTGATGTGTTTTTTTTTTTTCCCCATCCCCCCGTGCTCGCTGGTCCCCCACTCCTTTGGGCTCCACAGGTTCCCCCCAGCCCCACTGTCCTTACCCAGCCCTCCTCTGGTCGTCATATGGCAGCCGATCCCCGGGATATCCCAGCATATCCCTTCACCAGGCGGGTCCCCCTCCTCCGAGGGGGAAGGCACCGGGGGAGAGGGGATGGCCCCAGCACACACTACTAAGGGCCCGGGGATGCTGCTGAGGAGCAGGATGCCCTGAGAAGGCGCTGGAGGCACTCAGGGAACAGAGAGCCGTCATCTGGCGGCCAGCGAGCAATTTTTCCCTTTTTCTGTTGGGGGCAGCATAGTGACATCACAGCATATGCCAACGTCCGCTCCTCCCCATGTTAGCATTTTGGGCCATGCGTCCTGTGATACTCCCAGCCTCCGCTAGGAGCCAGCAGGCGCCGGACCAGTCCCCTACCCTCCCATGGGACGCTCAATCCTCCTCCCCCCGGCCGGCCCTCCAGCAACCCAGGCTCATTCCCGAACCCGGGTCGCTGGCGTCGCAAGCGGAAATCCAACCGCTGCGCCGGTGGGCCAACGTTGATGTGTATAGAGAAGTTTAGTTGTCGGTCTAGACAGATACCTAAGTATTTATGGGATGAGACCTCACTAAGAGGAGTGCCATCCAGAGAAGTGATAGGAGAGGGGTGGTAGTCTTGGCTAGTCTTTAAGGGGTTCCGAAGGTTATAGAGACAGTTTCTAACATGTTTATTTTGAGCTTGTTAGCTTGGAACCAAGTTTGCACAGAGTGGAAACCTTGTTGTAGGGCACATTGGATCACAGGCAGGCCAGGGCCAGAGGTGAACAAATCGGTGTCATACGCATACATGTGGATGGGGGAGTTTCAGCAGGCAAACGGGAGGTTGTTTATAGAAAGAAAAAGAGGATGGGGCCAAAAATTGAGCCTTGGGGATTGCCGGCTAGAATGGGGATGAGGAGTCTGCGATCTTAACTGATTGACACCTGTTTACTATGTATGAGCGCAACCACTGTACGGCAGTGGGAGCGAGCCCTGCACTCTCGAGGGCATCTAGTAGCAGTGGGTGGGATACAGAGTCAAAGGCCTTGATCAGGTCAGTGAAGACTATGGTGGTGAGATGTCCTTGATCTGCAGCAGAATGGATGTGATTTGTGACACGGAGAAGGGAGGAAATGGTGGAGTGGCATTTTCTGAAACCAGATTGGCAAGGTGAGAGGAAATATGTGGATGTGAGGAAATCAATCAGCCTGGATTGCACTAGCCATTCCTGCAATTTTGGACAGACCAGGGAGGAGGGAGGGAGTTAGGTCAGTAGTTGCCGGGTGTAGAGGGGTCACCGCCCTTATGGAGAGGGATGACACAGGCTGACTTCCATGCTTTGGGGACAGTGCCTAAGGAGAAGGATAGGTTCAGTAAGAAGGTGAGAGGGAGGGTGATGGCTGGTGCAGAGGGGCGCAACAGACTACGATGAAGGCTGTCCAGGTAAGATTTAGATGGGTTGAGGGATAGGAGTGTAACCATTACTTCTTCGGCAGAGACGGGGATGAGCAAGAAGGTGTTTTGGGGCTTGATTAGCTTTGGGGGTTTTGCTGCCAGTGGAGGGTGTGTGGACTGGTCAGGCAGTGCACAAGTAGTGAAAAACATATTGAGGGCATCAGCTACTAGGACGGGTCAGATATGGTGATACCATTGTGCTTTAGATTGGGGGTACTGATTTGAGGTGGTGGGTCAACTATGGAGTGGACCATCTGCTGGAAAGAGGAGGGGTGTGCTGTGCTGAGACGGTTTTTAAAGTAATCAGCTTTGGCGCACCTTATTGTCTTGGTGCATGCATTTCTGGAGGTGTTGTAAGCTTGTCTGGAGTGTGTGGTTGGGGAGGACTTGAACGGGGACTAGGCTTTGTCAGGGGTTTTGCAGAGGTCCAATATTGGAGCAGTGATCCAGGGGTGGTGGTGTTTCTGGACCCTGGCTTTTCTACGCGGGCTGTGGGTGTCCCAGACCCTAGTGAAAATTCTTATGAATTGGGTTAAAGCGGTGTCAACAACTGTGGCAGAGTATACTGGATTCCAATTAGTGTGACGTAAGTCAGAGAGGAGGGAATCTGTGTCGGATGATTTGAGGGGGGCAAATGTGGATGTATTTTGGGGCGGACTTGGGCAGTCGGGCTTTCCTTATGTAGTATGTGATTCGATGATCACTTAGGGCAGGGTCAACCACTCCATTTGGGCATTTAGTGATTAATGTTCCTGGGATGAACTGCATTTCCTGACGCTTTCCATGGATTACTGTTTCTAACATTTGTTATTTTCTATTGGTACTCCACCGCCCGCCTAACAAGCAGACATGCCATAGCTGCACGCTCATTTGACCTTGAATTCCAGGGCTCAGCTATCATCTTCCTGCTCACACATGGAGAGGGGAATGGGATCAATGTAGACTGTCACCCCACCATACTCTTCCCTCCTCTTCTTGTTTTACCTTCATACCCAATGTACACTGTTATGTTGGGGGTAGTCTAACACCAATGGAGGCTCAGATGGCACAGGAGGCTCTACCTCTGGCTCAGAAGACAGGATAACACCTCTAGGAGTCTCAGCGGCGCACAAGAGGTATGGACTTTTCCACGACCCTCCCTTGGAAGTCTTGCTACACAAGGTATGGTCACTAGGACGCTAGGACCCTATTTTGTTCCTACTGGAAACAGGGCTCCAGTATTTGGACCCTGTGTCTGGACTAAGACCTTTCAGGTTAAGTACAATGTTTACTATTCATGTTTTAAGATGTTTATATTGTTGTTTATGGCACTACGTCTTGTATTTCTTTTCCCAGGGAGCATCTAGTTGGTGCACACACCTTTCCCCCAGAGGTTAAAAGTGGTGTGTCTTCTTCCACTTGGGATAGCTCTGTTAGCTCCCATCACCCCTTCCCCATAACTGAAACTTGCAGTCAGGTACAAGACATGGTTTTATTTAAACTTCATTTCACAGCAGGTATACCATACTGAAGGTCGGCCTTGAGGGGGACTCCTCGTGGGGTGTTTCTGCCCTCTCAGGTGTCCCACTGTTTTGGGTCCTTTGAGAAAGGTGTCTGGGATGGCAGCTCCTTCTGTACAGCTTCTCACCCTGGGCCAGAAGCCCCATGGTAAGGACAACACATGTTACCTGTAACTTCAAACCCTTATAGTATTTTTGGTATGGTGGCAGTTTCCCCCATATGTAATTTTCTCACACATCACTAGCTTGAACAATTTGGTGAAACGTAGCAAATGTTTCCAATACAGTATGCGCCGCTTGTACCGGACTAGTTTGACATGCGCATTTATGTCCGGTAGTAGCGGCGTCTGTTACATCACTTTAAAGTGAAAGACGAGTTAACGGTAACAAGAGCGAATCAGACACTTTTACAGACAAACATCAGACACTTTTACAGACAAACATCGATAGCAACAGGGTGTAGGAAGTGAATACAGATCTCTTAGTGATAAATTCCTTGTGTCACCCGTGCAATGACTTTAAATCTTTAATAATCTTTTCAAACAGCTTAAAATTCAGTGGACAGACATCTAATTCAAACCACCCCTATAGCGGGATCAGTAGTGAACCCCCCCTTCCTAAAGCACCGCTGGATAGTCTCTGTTGACACAGTCCCCCAAGCGCGCTGCATCAGCCTCACAGCATCAAGGAGATTGATTCTGTGGACACAGGTTGATGCCGTGATAGCTTCGTTATCATCAAGAATTTCAAGCAGCCTGCCACGCATTTGTCTAACGTAATGTCTCTTAAAGGAATAGATTATTCCTTGGTCTAGGGCTGCACCAAACAGGTTGTGTTGGGGTAAAACACTAACTTGATGTTTCGTAACCCTGCCACATTTGGGTGGGCGCTACAGTTAATCGAAGTAGAAGGGCTATCTTTCACGACCTAATCTGCGGTCCCAATCACGCAACCATGCCTCAAAATGTCACGGTCATCCAGGCTGTTCGATTGCTTCTGTACAACACAGGAGATTAGCTACACCTCTGAAGCATCGTGGTTGTGCCGACTTCCCTATCACCATCAGTGGTCTTTTGTCAGTGCCTGACACGTTGCATGTCGCCAGGACAGTGACTCGCTCCTTAGCTTTTTTAAGTCCAAGTGGGTTTTCTGACTTAAAAGCTAGTGTGCCATAGCCAACACAACAAAAATACTGTCATTTTAGTTGACTTGACTGTATGGCTGATAATTTATGGTTTTATATATGTTAGAATTTTATGAATTGTATTGTTTTATGTGATTATGTTTTAATGTAAAGGCACCTTGAAGTACGGAAAGGTGCCTTTTTACAAATACATTTTGATTTGATTTGATGAAAAGAAAGAGAGAGAAGATCGATGACAGCAGGGTGACACAGAAACCAGAACGTTAGTGTATTACTCTTGTGTTCCTTTTTTATAATGATAGCACCTGTTAATTGACTCAGTAATCTAATTAATTGTTTAAATAGTGTTCACATGTGCTCATGTGCTGATAGGCAGCTAGATATCGCACCTATTGCTGCTGCTGTATTGGGACTTTGATTGCTGTCAGTTGCAAAGTAGCAGACTTGGCTGAAAACCGAACGTTAAATACGGAGCGCAAAGACCGCTTAAAGTGCTAGTGTTAACATAGAACATGATGCTAAACGGCGTTTGGCAAATAGCGATTGTACGTTACATCCGAATGTCCGTTTCAAACGTGGACGGTACATTTGACGCATACTGTATCTGCATCACACTGCAGATATTATTTACCTGAAAGAAACACATTTATCCCCTTCTGAACACCTCAAACTCTCCTGGGGGGTTACCAAGTTTACACCTCCTCATACCCCCAAGGGAAGAGACAGGGTACTGTTATCCTTCTCCCCTCCACAACTTCATTTACTTTGCTTCAAGAATATAGCGATCCCTTGGGCCCCAATGTCATTTTGACAGGCTGCCTTTATAACACAGAGGTGACCCTAGCTAATGTGTATCCCCCACTCAGACACACCTGTTTTTAAAGGATTCCTAGGGAAACTCCTTGACTTGTGACATGGCCAATTTCTTCTCAGTGGAGAGTTTAACATCACCATGTCCCCTGAACTGGGCACCACCCATCCAGTCTGCAATGGATCCTCTCCAGCCCATAAATACTTATGCATCCAGCTCACTGAGATAGGCACTGTAGATATCTGGTAACAGTTTTTCCCCCAGACTGGCCGAGAATACACATTTTTCTCACCCTGCTATGGTAGCTACTCCCATCTTGATAACTGTTTCACCACCTGTGAGCATTCTGTTACTGTTCGAGATTTAACATATGACTCAACACTTTTATCAGAACATAACCCACTCTGGTTGAGGGTAGAGCTAGGTAAACAGCACAGCTCTATCTTCTGAAGATTCAACATCACCTTTCTTAAAGACAAATCATTTTGGACCATGATTTCCAACTGAGCTGGACATATTCTAGGGGAACAATTCCACCTCAAACGTCTCCTGTCTCAGCCTATGGGACATTTTGAAAATGGTTCTTAGAAGTGATATTATTGCCTTTGTTTCCAAAAAGAGAAAACCCGCAGAACAAGAGACCAAGGCACTGTGTACTCTTCAACAGCATTAAACCCAAGGAGACCAGGCAATAACTGCCCATATCAACTCCATTAAGGCTGACATCCAGGCTATAATGGACACCAGAGTGCAACAAGCTTTATCCTACCTTAGTCACACTTATTATGTAGTAGGAGATGCTAGCGGCACTAGGCTTCTGGCCTGCAGACTTTGGGCACAGAGGAAGGACCCCCACTCGGTGCATCCAATACTCAACTCTCAGGGGATACGCAACCTTTTCCAGGAGTATTACCAATCTCTATACACAGACTCTTCCTCCCAATCATCTCCTCAAATTCTGGATTTTCTTTCATGCCTCTCTCTCCCTTCCCTCACAGAAACTCAGCAGGCATCTCTACTGTCCCCAATTCAGATGGAGGAACTTCGGCCATCTCTTCAAGAGGCAAAAGCTTTGAAATGCCCAGGCCCTGACAAATACTAGATTGAATGGTAGAAGTCCTTTTCTGACTTAATGTTACCACACTTACTTTCTACATTTCAAGCAGTCCAGGAGGGAGTCTCTCCGCCCCCTCTTAGTGCTGTGCTAACCTTTCAGCCATCCTGAAACTGGGAAAGACCCAACTCACTCTACCTCTTACTGCCCAATGTCCATTTTAAATGTTGATTATTAATTATATATAGCTATCTGGGCATGGAGGCTGGACCGCCTTCTTTCATCCCTTATCCAACCCGACCAATCTGACTTTATACAACGCAGACAGATGACGGACAATATCTGTGTACCCTGCTCCTCATGGAACATATGATTCGATGTTCCATGCCTGTAGAGATTATTAGTTTGGATGCTGAGAAGGTGTCTGACAGGGTGTTCTGGAGATTCCTCTAGGACACCCTGTCGACCTCCAGATTCCCTACCCCATTTCTGGAATGGCTCTAGAATATCTATCTTGCCCCCAGGCATATGTCAGAACCAATGGCTTGCTAGCATCTCCTAGTGCCCTTCAAGAAGGACACCGGACAGGATTGCCCCCTTTCACCACTGTTTGCTTTTATATCAAACCCCTTGCTGTGGCACCCTACCAGGCCCCTGAGGTGGAGGGGACTCCCTTAGAAGGTATACAGTATACTGTGTCCCTATATGCAGACAATATTCTCCTCACATTGTTAGACCCAGACAAATCCATACCCACAGGTTGGTCTGCATTCCACACCTTTGGCACCCTGTCAGGCTTCTCCTTAAACCTTTGTAAAACAGAGGTGGTGTTGCTGAACTATTCATCTTAAGTGACACTCTGACATGTGTTTCCTCTGAAATTGAGAAGTACCAAACTAAAACATCTTGATGCCCAGATTCCCATGACTCTGGGTAATTTGGAACTTCTCAGTTACAAACCCCTTACCATTTCCCTGACTAATGATACTTCCCGGTGGTGCCAATTATATCTCCCATTTTTCTCTAGGCTTGAAACTATCAGAATGAAATTCTATCCCGTATTTCATATTTCTTAAAGAACCCTCCTACCTTACCAGCATCTACTTATTTTACATCCTGGAAAGGTTTCTTTACCGTTTCATCTGTGGAGGACATTGCAACAGACTAAGATTTTCAATCCTGCAACTGCCCCTTTGCATCAGGCAGGGTTAACCTCCCAAATTTGGAAAACTACACGAGGGCCGCACACCTACAAACAGTTTACTGCTGGATATGTCCTCAGATAGATCCTGCCGTGAAACAGTGTTTGTGTGCTAAATGAGCGGTATGATACTGGTAAATTGCTGTTTTCCTATCACATTGGTACTGCACACCTGGCAGACTATGTGAACAGTACTGCTCAGAGCTTGAGAGTGTGATTCAAGCTAATGTGTCTGCCTAACCTATCCCATGCATTCTACAATTGTACAGTCCTGGCTGCAAATTCTGACTTTGTCACTTTTCAAACCGATCACACCTTTTACAGATGAAAACAGCTTAGCCTCTCATACATTTTTCAATTTTTGGACACATAAGGAGTGTTCCTCTTTGAGTAATTGCAGTTGCAATATGATCTTACAGGATGGAAGCACTTTCATTACCTTTGAGTCTAGACCTAGCTCCTATATAAGGAGGTCATCAGAACCCATTTACTGGACCTGGCTCCTTTGCTTCTTTGTTTGTTGATGGGAGCTATCCAGGGTGATACATGGCAACATTTGATAGGAAACATATATCGAGGACTTCAGAATCTCCTGGGAGACTCCACCCAATCCATTTTAGACAAATAGAATCAAGAATTAAATTCCTCTATTACATATTCCACTTAAAGTCACCTCTTCCACAGAAAGGAAGGAGTTCTCTAGGAAATTCGGATATTGTACACCTGGCACTCTAGCTAAATTGATGCCACCAGAATACAACCACTGTTGGAGGCTCTGTGGCCACCTCCCAGTGGACCATGCTCATGTATTTTGGTACTGCCCAATCCTAACCCATTTCTGGGAAGCACGCTCAGATCAACTTCAGTGCTTGTCCTGTCCTGCTGGTCTTGTCTCCTCTACAGTGGTTCTCTTGTCTACTCTTCCCCCTGGTCTCCATGTGGCACCCAGATCTATGGCATTCCTGTAAATCCTAGCCACCAAAAAAGGCCACTGCAAGGCTATGGATGCAGCAGAAACCACATGCGGTGGATTCACGCTGACACATTATTACTGACATATATTTTCTGGAGCATATAACTGCCTTCCTGCATGGCAGGCTACCCCAATTCCAGGCCAAATGGCAAATCTGGGTCATGTACAGAATGACTACAGATGACTCTTTTGTACCTTAACCAGTACATAGAGCTATGACAGTTAATTTGGATGCCTCAGTTGCTGGGCTATGATGTTTATTGTACACAGTATAGTTTATCGGGAATTTGAGCCACACCAACAATTGCTGTTGTTTCACTGTGTGTATTGTAGCCTTTACTGGACATCACCTGCACCACAGTGATTTGCTGCCTGTGGGACACAATTTTGTCATGTACTGCAACTGCAGATTGTGCCCTGTTGTACTGACCTGACATCTGTCTGTTAGGGAGAAGATTCCCTTTATCATCACATAAGTTTGCAAAATGTGAATCACAACCAAAATCCATACAGTCCACATACAGGAGTAACTAATTCTGGACACCAGCCTGGAGTGGAGTGGAGTGCAGCCCTTCTGTTTATCTCTCACTAGCACCCAAGTTAGAGTAGGAATACTCTTGATGTGTCAGTCTTACTGTCTGTAACCGTTACTCAAATTGCTGTGCATCTGAACAGAGATGCTGATGTTTCCCCAGGTGATTTTCTGTGCCTTGGTGGGGTCTGTGTGGGGGAACACTGTGTGCTGTTGTAGTTGCCACTAATTAGCACTCATTGTATGAAAAGGTCAGCCAGTGCAGTCTGACATCCCATTCTGACAGACTGCAATCGCAGCCTAATGTACTGCCTTTCAGTGATTTTATTTCTGTCTGTGATATTTGAAATGTTTTATAAATACTGGCATTTAGCTGCTAGCACATAGTGCTCTCCTGGCTCTGGCTACCCTACTAGTAACAATCTCAGGCATGGCCTCTCAACCGAAGGCAGTGGTGACAGCCAGTACTTCTGGGAACTACCCATTTTCTTGACACTGGTTATAGTAAGAGCTTGTACTTTTGTGCATCTTCAGGTGGCTGTTACTCAACAAGCTAGTTAAAGTTAGTTCAACGTAAAACAATAACAAAATGCAGGGAAATAAATGGAGAAACTGAGCCTGCATGTCTGTACAGTGACAGCACTACCACTCACAGCGCTGTCAGCATGGAATCAGAAGCAGTTGTGGGTCAGTTGGGCTTATGGGGGGGGGTGGGGAAGAATCAAGTGTTCCAGAGAATATGCTCCTCCTCCAGGGAGGGAGGGAGGGAGGGTGGTGTCCTCTGCTGTAACAATGCCTCCTGGAAGGAAGAGAACTGGGAAGATGCAGGCGTCAGCATGCTGAAACGCATGCCACATACACATCATGATGTGACAACATATGCCCCCTTAGGACTGGGGGGGACAAAGAAAACGGGGCCCTGGTACTGGGGGCAAGTAGCCCTGGTATATGTGACCCCCCCCCCGCCCTCTGCCCAGTTCTTCCAAAAGGAAGCCACAATGCAGATGCTGTTGAAATGTGTCCCAATCTGAGATACATGCACCAGAGTCTGATCCACTGTCTCCCTTTTAATGGAACTAGTTGAGACCAGGGACTGGAAGAGCTGGTTTCTGAAAGGCAAGGCAGAGAACTTTCCTGAATAGCTCTGATATATTATTTCCAGCACTCATTGGCACATTGTTATTTGGCTGTCAACTGATAAACTGTTGCTGCAGGTAAGGACATAGAGGATTGTCTATGGGGAGTCATTCACAACAAGGATATTCTCAATCGAGAGTTCTCCTTGGCAACGTCAGACCTCGAGAGCAAAGCTCGAGAGGTTGTCCGTTGCCAAAGAGAACTCGAGATTAGAGAAGATCATTGTTTGTGAATGACTCCCCATAGACAATCTTTTATAGTGTATGGGGAGTCTATTCAACATAAGAAACAGTGAATGGACGTAGAAAGTAACTGTAACATTTTTAAAACAAGCCTTACTTGGCTTACGTGTAGCTGCTTGTTCCAGCGCCACTTGCTTCCTCTCTGCCGTGGCTGCTACATTCCGCACGTGCGAATGTGTTCGATCTTGTTGTGCTGCACTGGTGACATACTGAGTGCAGCACAACAAGATCGTGACGCACTGAGGGCAGCACAACAAAGATATTCCAAGCATGGATTTCCATGCACAATGACGTTCCCCCATACACTATATCATTATTCATTCATTCTACTGCAGGGCACTAAAGAGGCACCACGCATGCTCCAGCATTGGATGGTTTTCTTTCCTTCCGGTCGGTGACGCTGTATCTTTTAGATTTGGGGCTGGGTGCTAGAGGGTGGGGCAGGGTATGGTGTTTGATTAACCTTGACTTGAGGGGACCGGCATAGGCTGGGGGGAGGTGTAGAGAGGATCTATACCAGGCAACAATATGTGCTTTACTTTAAACTTTGCCAGGAAGGTGGGTGGAGAAAGTGGATGCTAGAGGGTGAGGAGCTACAAAACTGCTAAAGGTCAGAGTGGGGGGATTTATAACAGTGGGTGGGGTAGCTTTTAAACTGTTTAAAAAGGCTGTATTTAGAAAAACTATGTGGTGCAAGGTTGCAAAACTTCACCCCACAATATGTAGTCTAAAGTTCCCAACTTCGACAGCATAGCATAAATCTGCTGCATTTCTAAAGTGGGCGAAAACAGACTGTTCATTAGTAAATTCCCCAAGGCTTACCTAAGGCACCAATCTAAGAAATTCAGGCCAAATCTAGTAAATAATGCTCAGTACCTCTCTGCCACTTTTGAAATATTAATTGGGCTTAGTGGCATCCAGACAGACATCCACCAACTAAGCGGTTTGTGAGGGAAAAAACAGCAGATTTACCCATTTAAATTTAAAAACAGTTAGGATTCAAGTTAGAGGGTACTGCCTATAGATACAGTAGTACATCCTCCTGCTGGAGTTACTTTAAGAAACAACAAAAATGATGAAGATTTAGTGAAAATTCAGGAGCTACTGGTAAGTGCTGCTTGTCCCTGTTGATCACACTGGTGCACAGGACTGATCAGCTACAGACAGTGGAACTCTCATGTCACCACTGCTCCCAGCTGATATCACCTTTTTGAATTGCGCCTGTGTCCCTAGAAGGACTAAATGTGACCCATTCATGATGACTTTCCAGTAATAACGTGAAGCACTACAGGAAGTGGCCTTGGTACCCTCCCACCTGGGGTTAGTCAACTCCTGGTGCCTTGTATTAATCCGCAGCACACACGCAGCTCTGAGTACCAGTCCTTCACTATGCCCCACTCTGGTTCAACTCTCTACAGGAAGATCTTGTGTGACAGCGTATGTAAGGTGCTTTCAAAGTCCACCTTAAACAACACTTGTTAAATGATGCCCACTGTGACTGTCACTCATAGCTTCGCCTCCCTCCTCCGACACGGATACCCCCTTGGCGCCCCCTCTCCCTTTTCTCCCTCCTCCTCGAGCCCTGTCCCCTCTTCCCACCCACTCACCTCTCATCCTTACCCCCTGCTCCTTCCTGAGCCCTCCCCTCAACTCCCAACCTCTCTCCTCCTACCCCTGCTCCCTACCTCCCTCGAGTCTGTTCCTTCCTCCTTGCCTCCTCTCCCATCACCCTCACCAGCTGCCTTTCCAACTTCTTGCCTCTCCCCCCCCACCCTCACCATCTGTCTTCACACGCACACACACACACTCCCCCTTTCCCAGCTTAATTCTCACTGTATCGCCTGCTCTCTTGGCACTTGGGGCTCCTCCCCTCTCCACCCTGAACTTATCTTCTCTCTACTAACCGGGCATCATAGACAACTGACTGGTACTCACCATCAGGCATCTAAAACCTGTAAATCTATTATTTGGCCCCCACTCCCCCTTATCCTGATTTGTCTTTTTTGCTCCATTATATAATTCCCTCTTCCAGTCCTGTGTTATTTTGTATTACTATGTTTTGTATTGTGAACTTGACATGGAACCTACGCAAAGAGCTCTGAGCTCAAGTGGTATAATCCGAGATTGTAATAAAATAAAAAAAAATAAAATAAAAAATAAAAGTGGTATAGATGGTTATGGTTGAGAAGGATACTTGCCACATGACTATGAATGACTGCCTCTTCGACAACAGTGATTGGACCTAGCCAGTTCCAGCTGTCAGCTAGACTGAAATGATGTACAACAGGATGATGGAAAATGCAAACGACTGTGATTCCACATGTCCGTATATAGGCAGGGGTCCACAACTAATATAATTCTAATCTTTAAAACTGATTATTCTTTACAGTCGGTTTAGATTCAAATGTTATAAAAATATTTTAAGATACATGAGATTATAATCTAAAAAGTGTCTCGTTTTTTTTTTTAATTTTTGGTAGAAAAGATTACTGCAGTTTGCTTAAATGAGGTGATGTGTTACTAGAAATCTCCCCTAATCCAGTATCTGCCAGTATTAGTTTTATAGTGTACAGAAGAAGCTTCTTCTGTATGGATTTTCATCCTAAACAGAACACTGTTGTACCACAATGCAGCGGTCACAGAATGCTGTTGTACCCTTCTTTGGTACAACAGCATTCTACACAAATGAACACAATGGCCGTGCGACCAGCTCTAATGAAACCACAGCTGGAAAAACATATGCGCTCTCAACAGAAAACGGAAAATGATAACGTTGGACCTTTGCTAGTTTCCTCTATTTTCAACAAAAGTCTGAAAAATTAAACCTTTATATGAAGGTAAACTTATTTTTTTATTTTTTTTAACAAAAGCATCCGTTTCTCTGTATTAGCTGACACTTGTAACTGGCAAAGACAGAGAATGGGAAAAGACAAATGGAAAATGGCTCACAACAGGACACAATAGTCTGAGCAGTTTAAAAAGATATTTTTTTCTGATTTCTATACACTATGGCACGAATATTCAAAGAGGTTGTGCCGGCGCAACCCTGCATTGTGCCCCGGTGCGATATTGAGAAGGCTGCCTGGCACAGCGCAACTCCCAATGCGCTGGGGTGCAACGTAATTGTATGCAGTGCAGATGCAGGGGGCGTGCCCATGCATATGCGGCACATCCCAATATTCAGCCTGGGATGTACGGTGCATATACTGACGCAACCCTGCAGTGCACCACACAGGAGGGCTCAAAGCTGAGCCTGTGAGGAGAGGGAACACATCCTGGCCACCCACAGGCGGGCTGCTGTATTGCAGGGCACAACGCAGCACCCGCCAGCCGTGGGTGACCACCCACCCACCCAGAACACCGTCCTGAAGCACACACACAGCACCCTGGTAGTCTGGTGGCCCCCCTGGACCCCGATTCCCTGATGAATATATAACATGACCATCCCTGGTGGTCTAGTGGTCCCCTCTCCCACCCGATTCCCCGATTAATGTCAGTAAAGACCAACCCTGCTGGTCCAGTGGAACCCCCCCTGCCCATGTCCAATGGGCTTGCAGGGCATCCTGTACTAGACAGTCCTAAATATGTGAATGAAGTCATTCACATATTTGGGACTGTCTAGAATATGCCCTGCAAGCCCATTGGTCCACACTGAGACCAACGGCTTACAGCCCATACTGCACCTGTCATTCGGGCGGGCGGCTGGGCGTATGCGGGTGAGTTGCTGCCACCTGCCAATGATGGGGGTGTGGGTGGGCAAGGGTTCTCGTGTGGGCGGAGGGGTCGGGGGTGCCACTGAATCACCAGGATATTGCAGACGGTGATGTACCGCGATCACAGACATGGGTGGGGTTCCACTAGACCACCAGGGTCGGTCTTTACTGACATTTCTCGGGAATCGGGTTGGGGGGCCACTAGATCACCAGGATGGTCATGTATCATATATATTGGGGAATCAGGGACTGGGGGCCACTAGACTACCAGGGATTCAACTTTAAACATATACCGCGCGATCACGGCTACGGGGCGGGGGATGCCCCAGGATCCCCAGTGTACATGTCATGCTGTGCAAGGTGCCAGGCGCAAGTCGCCGGGCTGCCCTGCGCAAGGCATGCAAATGGGGCCATAATGACATGCAAATGGCCCCATTTGCACCTTGCATATATTATGGCCTCACTTGCATGCCCCCTGCTGAATATCGCGGGTGCTGCGCCTAGCGCAACTGCACTTGCGCTGGCACATCCCCGTGCTCCCTATCTGTGGCTTGCACTGGCGCAGTGTGTGCGCTGACATTCCCATATTCAACGATGCTGCGCCAAGGTACATCACCGTTGAATATCACCTGGCCCTGGCACCAGCGCATCCCAGTTGCGCTGTACCCAGGCTTGCACCACTGCCTGGTGCAGTCTGAATATCCCAGCCTATTAATAATAATACTGGTTGGGTAAACTGCCCAACCAGCCTGTGCTGCCACCTCAAAGTTCAGATTACAACGGGACCGGGCTTCACTCTCAATGTCTGCTGTAATCTGAACCTCTCTTGGTGGCCGCACAGGCTGGTTGTACATGGTTAGCATCTACAGTCATGTCCTATGTATTTGTGATTGTGTTACTGGGTATTGTTGCAACCTTTGATCTGTCTCATGGCGGAAAACGGGACGTGTGACTTGGTCCACCTGACCCAGTTACCAATAAATAAAAATAACCATGAAGATCTTTATTGTCCAAATGGACAAATAACTGTGAGGAATGATCTGAACACTTTAATCCTGGTCTAAATGTGTGCCATTACCAATAAGAAAATGTCACAGGATAATTTGATTCCCAAAGTGTCAAATCTGAATCAAACACTGCTATTAAGCAGCTCACATTTATCGCATGGCTAACCATGTGTGTGAAATGTCAGTGTAAGGTTATATGAGAAAAGAATGAAGATGCTGAATGGCTGCTTTGCATGGACTTCATAGATAGAGGACTTCTAACCGCTCGACATCCTGCTGATTTTAAAGATAGAGTGGCTATTAGTTTGCTTTTGTTCTTGAAGGAATATTTTTTTCATAAACTATAGTATATTATTTAAGTGATAATATATTCAGTTTAGCTACAATAATCGGATTCCCCCAAGTGAACAGAGTACAAGACCTAAAGCCAAATACTCAATGGGACTGAATAATTGAGGCATCCTTCTGAATTAAGGTTATACAATGGAATCTTCAGACTTAGAAAAGTACTATTGGAGCGGGAGAGTTAAGTACAGTGAACCAAGGGTCAAATTGTCACTATTGTGCATCATTTTCCTGACCAATTAGGATATTTTTTAGTTCAAATTAAATGGCTGATGATGTTATTGCCTGATTTTTATTCTTCATAATATGACTAATAGTGCAGTTTCCTGTGTTTTGTTCTGAACAACGTAATTAACTTTGTCATATATGCACTAGTCATTTTGGTGTGGGACAGCCTGAGTGTATCTCTGCATTCTGACTGGGAAAAATGGCTTTCCATGCAGTATAATTTTCTTTTTTTTTCCTATTTCTTTATCCCTCCAGGGCCACCAGTCTGTCTTACCTTCACGTCTGGCATCTCCCCAGGTATTCAGGCCGCCATCCCCTCTGGCTACCTCCGACATCCACATTCGGGCCTCGCAGCTACCCCCGCGGCTTGCCCCCCGCGGCGGGGTGGTGGGGAGCACTCCCTCCAGAGCTCAACCCACCGGGTCAGGATCCGGTACTGCCGCGCACCCTCGGCGCCGAGAGAGTCCGCTTCAGAGATGGCCATCATGCCGCCAAGACTGGTCCCCCAACTTTTTTTCCGCTTTTCCTCCCATACGGCTTTGGGGCATGCAATGACGCCAAGGTCCTGGGCACGCACACATCTGCACGCACCCAGAGCCAGGCGTCTGCCCCAGCACGTCCCTCCATGCCTGCCAGCGCTCTGAAGCCACCCCCAGCCGTCGCCAGGGGCCGCCAGAGCACTGATGGCCATCCTCCCCCCTCCCTGAAGAAGGAGAGCAGTCCTATGGACACTCAATCCTTCTCCTCCCCCGCCGACCCCAGACGATCCAGGCTCGCTCCGAACCCGGGTCGGCAGCGTGGCGTGAGGTGTGGTGTCCAGTGCCTCAACCCTCGGCGCCACCGGGCTGGCTGTATGCAGTATAATTTTCAGTATTAATTGTGTGGTGTTTTCTTTCTATGTTAGATAAATCCTGATTACCTCTGCAATCCCCCCCCAAACACACACACACACACACACACACACACACTGAATAACAGAAGTCTGGATTTCAGGAGCTGCGAGCTTTTCTTTTTCATGATCACTACCATCCACTCTCAGATGTGTAGCAATGGGACAAAACAGTTGTCACTGCCCCCTCCCTCCAACACACGCACACACACTACTTGTAGAGTGGCAACTTCTCATTGTATGCTGAGCACCTTTCCAAATGTGAAATGCAGCAGAGATCTAAAAATCCACATCTGTCCTGCAAATGCAGTTTTCGAGAAAAGTGTCAATACCAAGATTAAACTCTTTTACACCCACACACGCATATATATTATATTGGGTCAATGCTTTAGCAGTTTAGTGCACCGAGGTTCTGTTCTTCAAGGCAACTAGCAGTTTGTACAAAACTAACATTTACAGTTTGTATGTAACGCCATGTCCACATTTAAAGACAAATAAAACATCTGCTGTGATCACTTATCGGGATTTATTTGTAATGGATTTAAAACACTATATGTCTCCATATTTAAACAATTAGACATAGGGCTCAATTTTCAAAGAGAGCCCTTAGAGCGATGTAAGTTGCGTCGCTCTAGGGCTGCAGCAAACTCCAGATGCCAGGAGTTGCTGCAGCCTCAGGCTAGCACCAAACAGCTGGCACATCTGTGGGAAGTGCCGCAGGGATCTGGACCCCCACCTGGCACAACACTAGAGGGGCAAGAAGGATTGGGGATGAATTTGCATGCCATGAGGGGGCCAGGGGCAGAGGGGGGACGGTAGTGCCTTAGGGGTGTTAAGGAGACAGCAGGCATGACAGGGTGTGATATGGCACCCGGTAGGTGTGCCATCTGCAGAGCCATACAGCTGATCAGATGGGACTGCTTTGTGGGGGGTTGCCAGGGATGGACAGAGGCATGGCCCCAGGTGGGTACAGCCCTGGCAGCTGCCCCATAGGTGCACAAAGTTAGAATCCTGTAGGCAGGAGGCAGCCTGCCACAATGTGGAGGGTGGATACTAGAGGACTGTGGCGATGCCCAGAGAACAGTCTCCCCATCACCATAGGCAGCCCTCAACCTGAAGCTCCAGCTTCCCATCTACAGAGTTTTGACTTTGTGCACCTATGGGGCTGTACCCACCTGGGGCCATATCACTGTCTGTCCCTGGCAACCCCCCATGAAGCAATCCCATCCCCCATCTGATCAGCTGTATGGCTCTGCAAATGGTACCCCTGCCGCGTGCCACATCACACCCTGTCATGCCCACTGTCTCCCTGACATCCCCTAGGGCATCCACGTGCCCCTTCTGCCTCTGGCCCCCACCTTCAGATCCCTCCAAATCACCACAGTGTGTCGCAAGTCCCTTAGAGCACCTCCTGGCTGGTCTAAGTTCAGCCCCTTGATGCGTCCATGGCAGGGTTTCTAAAATAGCACAAAAAAGGATGTTGCAACCCCACCATGGTGCAAGCCCCTTTGTGACCTGGTGCACGGGCACTTCTGTCACAAGGGTAGTGCAAGGCAGCTTGGGCGCAAGGCATCCCAATTTCAATGCAACCTGCATTTGAAAATCAGGATTGCCACAAAGTTTGACGCAAGGTGCCACTTGCATCATATCATATCATATCCATTTGGCAAAGGCATCTTGCCTGAAACATATTGTTTTAAAAATTGGGCCCATGAGGTGCAGTATTACCGTGAGATCACCTCACTAAGTTTCCCTATTTCAGGTGTTGTCGTATCGTGCTATTATACATCACACCCCTCATGTTGCATTGAAGTTATAAAATGTTTGTTGCCTAAAGTTGTGCTTCAAGTACATTTAACTTGTTTTAATTTACAAATCAAGTGACACAAAAGGCAGCCATTGAAGGCACTGTGACATAAGTGTTGGGTTCGTTGTGAGGAAGCCCTATGAGTATAGCTGCATATGAGCCAAACTGTGGTATGCAACTGAGCAGTTTAATACCTCACTTCAATCAAGCACCTCAGTTCAGCTTCTGCTAATATTTTTTAACACATGCAAATGCCAGCCTCACATCACAGAACAGATAGCAGTTTCAGTCCAGCAAGTGAAGTGCAAACACCATGGGGAGGCACTGTGATCTAGTGGATGGAGTACAGATTTTTGAACAGAGACACTCACTAAGGGATACCAAGTCACTTAACCTCTCGGTGGCATGCTTCAGTCCACTCAGCTACAACAATATGGAAAGGCAGGACCCTACTGAAAACGAGGTACTGTGCATCTCTGCTGGGCTATCCTGGATAAATTAAATGTAGATAAAACTACTCCACTTAAGCATGACGTTTAATAACAGATGTTTGTGAATAACAGGAACACTGGCAACTGATTTAACCAACATTTTGCAGAAGTTAATTTGGCTCCAGTTCCAATCAGGCTAGGGATTCTGCAACTGAGCAGGTGGTGATGACCAGGGGTTAAACTGGGCAGAAACCCAAAGAAACTCAGTTCCCCCACCTCTTACAAAACTGTGTGAGAGTTCCTGTACCTCTGCTGTCTTTCTATGTTCAATAACAGAGAAGAGTTCCCCCACCTAGAGATGACAGTTCCCCCACGTACAAATCTAGTGGTGAAAGTTCTCCCACCTAAACATTTCCACTTCAACCACTAGTGATGATGACCTACGTAAGTGCTCCCTGCGTTTCTAAGAATGACTCTGAAATCTGCTGCCGCGAGTATGATACAGTATCATTTGTGCTTCTGTCTTTATGTGGAGGAAGCAAGTGGGAAGTTCTTTATTCAGGCTTTAGATTCACTGGAGAAACCAGACACAGTGCAAAGCACAATCATAAAAAAGGTGTTGGTCCAACAGGATGTGACTAAGACTGCTAAAATATGGAGCCTTCCAGATGTATAAACCATTCACTTGTTTGCCTAACTTATCGTTAAAGACAGTGTTTAACCCAATAGACCGTCAAAGGGCTGAAGTCAACTAGATGCACAAGGGAGGATTCCTCAAAGATTCACTTGACTATGTACCAATTGCTTTACTGTCAGCTACTGCAAATGCTTCTCTTGCTAACTTATCAACAATTCTCAGCAAGACTTCTCTTCACACAGCACTCTCTCATGGTAATTTTGTGCATGTGCAGTTCGTATCCTAATTAAAAACTACATTAAAGTAATATTAGGGTTCACAACATTGAAAAAAAGGAAACTGAAAGGCAGGGTTTAAGAACTTGAGACCTACATTAAGAAAACTGCTTACAAACCTAACTCCTCATTTTTACCATACATTAAGCTTAGGTCATTTTTTGGAATATTGTATTTTAGGATATGATACAATTATTAATTCATGAAGTTAAGCTTACAAAGTACGTGATTTAATACCTTTTATTAGACCAACAGGAATTTTTCAGTATATAAGCCTTCAGGCTTACACAGAGCTCTTCTTCAGGTGAAAAATGTTGCAAAAACTGATCAAAAACCCTACCTTTCAATTTCTACACTGTCTATGAACCCTAATGTTACTTTAGTATAGTTTTTTAAAATAAAATGTCCCTTTCGGCAGTGAAGTCGTATTACTGTCTTATTTTTTTTTTCTTCTATGTCTTATGGCACCCCTCTCTCAAACAGTCCTTAGTACTCGGTGGCAAAGCCCATCCTCCAACAACTCCCTTGTGGCCAGTAGCAATCCCTCTACCTCTCTGTACTGTACCAAATATCTTCAATTTCTAGTGCTGTGGTTCCCCATCACAATAAACTTCCCTGGTGTACAGTGGCATTCCTAGCCACAGATAAAGACCATGGTGTATAACCATCCTCTCGCCACCTTCTGAGCCCCCGAAAACCCGACTGACTGCTTATGCTCTCATCTAGCTATCCAGATTGTTCTTATGGTCAGCTAGGAAGTATGCACCAACGTTCCACACTAATTTAACATATTTACATCACTAAGTTAGACTAAACCATAACAAACAGCCAAATTTAAACTGTAACTGTCCTCAGATCATTTTGAGAAAACTTTGGAATCATTTGTGCAAACGTGGGAATTTTAGTTATATTTTACCCCTACAAAAACACAGAACTGACTTTTGTCCAGCTTTGCAGACAATTAGAATGCCTGCTTCTGAAGAAACCCTACAACTTAAAGACTGCAGTAATAAGCATGCTAAAAGGGGAGGATTCCAGGCATAGGATATTGGTTCACAGTTCTAGCCTGCACTGTGTGCGCGCACGTGTGTCTGTGTGTGTGTGTGTGTGTGTGTGTGTGTGTGGGGGGGTTAACATTTACACTTCGAAATTAATGGTAAAACTTTTTTTTTTTCCAAAACAGACGTCTTGTTGCCTACCAGTTGTCATACAACACAGAGGTAACACAAGTAACTGTTACATATTTGTTAAGTATCTTTTCAGCTGAAACCATGTCTACACTCAAGTTTGTCCTGCCCCCCCCCCAAAAAAAAAAACCCTACTGTGCATATACATTGTCTTCTGCTGTGGCTACGCATAGGTTTAGATCCTGGCAACATCCTGAATTCTGACAAGGAGTGACTTTGTAAACATTTACAGTTAGAAAACGGCTTAAAAACTTTTAACGAATACAGACCTCTAAGGTCTGTTCCTAAACCCTCACCTTCAAAGTGCATGAAGGCGAGAATACAAAACAACTCATATTTTTTAGTAATTTACAGCCAGAAACATGTATAACTGGTATGCTAGTTGTGATATGCAACAAAACAACACTGTACGTGTTGTCAGCGAGTCCCTACAGTTTCCTTACTGTGCATAAGTTAGCTCAATCCCTAACAAACTGCCTACAGCCTAACCGAGAAAGTCTTGGCTGATACTGTAACGGTGGTTTTTTTACCTATTTTCGACCCACTAAACTCAAAAAACACTTAGCCAGTTTTTATCATATTTTCCACAAAATCAGAAACTGTCATTCTGACCAGACTCTCAAATATTCAAGTCCCTGCCCCCAAGGATCGCAAAGTTAGAAGAAGCATAAAAAAAAACTGTTTCAACAGAACTGACTCTTTGAACCCCAACTATGGGAGCACAGATAATCATCAACTTGGTGTCTGACACTGTCTTTCACACTGATGCAGTATGTATGTATGTATTACAAAGAGAATAATGGATATGTACCAGTGCATCACCGGCGAGTAATACCATCAAGAGGTTCTGGACATGCAGGAACCTCGAGAGTGGTTTGCAAAGTTTTTTGTAGGACTATGAGAGCAGAGTAAAGGCTACAGCAGCGACCACGATGTTTGCAAGGTGGTTTCAGCTGATGGTCCTGGGCAATGAGTTAGGAGAAGGCGGTTGCTGCCTGGTGTTTCCGATAGTCACATTAATGGGTTGGATACTATTCAGTGATGAAAATGAGACTGCACTAGGCAGTAAAGAGACAAGAAAAACACTGCAACGAGTGCAGAGAATTTCTCTCGCTTAGCAAGTGAGAGAGCCGCCATGTTGTTTGTTTTGCTCTGCCTGCCCATACAGGGAAAGTGGCCAATTGGACAGCATGCTCTCAAGACGTCAGGAGGGAAACTAGCACTTGCACTATTCTGTTTTGCTGGCAATACTATCGTTCAGGTCCCAAACGATAGTATTACCAAACCTGAACAATAGTATTATCACTCTCGGAGTGTGGTATTATCACTTCGGGAGTGACAGTATAACTGAAAAAAATGGTATGCTTTACTACACTATTAAATTAATAATCCATATATTACAATCATTTATACAATGGGGGTGAGAGCAATATGAGTGGGCTAACTTCAGTTATTTCCACTGCAGTGAAATAACTTACGATGATGTCACCAGAGTTGAAATAACTTACAAATATATCTACTCTGCTGATGTCATCACTCACGCCAGCCTGCATACTAAATTGAACTTCTCCACAAATCTGTTTCTCACTGCTATTTGCAAGTAACTCAGTAAACACCGCAAAGGACATTCAGCTGTTTCCAATAGTTTGTGTAAAACTCCCAACCCATTACTATGCTACTGTCATTTTCAAGAAAGCTTGCATTCTAAATAACAGTGCCTCACTGTTTCTGTTTCTCACTGTTACTTGCAAGTAGCTCACTTAACATTGCAAAGGACATTCAGCTCTTTCCCACAATGTGTGTAAAACTCCCAGCCCATGACTATGCTACAGTCATTTTCAAGGAAACCTATATTCTAAATCACATTATACAATGGGTTCGGAAATGCTCCTCTCTGATTGGTTGGTTGTCACTTCGAACCCATTGTAAATCCTGACTAGTACCAACGGGAAGAAGTGCCAACCAACCGTACCACCTACTACCTGGCACATATCCATGCAACCCACCCCCTCTCGCCACACTTCTCACGCTACACTGCTACTTTGAATTCACCGACCAGTGCTACAGAAAATCCATGGGTAAATACAAAAACTGGAATCCTTGTTTTTCTAATTGATTTAGAAGAGCTCAAACAATTAGTCACTGTACCCTAGGACAATTCTGACACCGAAAATAATGATTTATATCAAATTCCTATAACAATAAACGTACCTGGCATCCTTGAAATCAAAAGTACCTCAGCCCAGACTCGCACCATGGACCATAGCTATCCATCTACATTACCTCTCATCACTACACTAAAAAGCACGAAAGGGACTATTTTTTCCTTGCGGAGCAACACTATCATGAAAAACACAAAAAATCCTATCTAAATACATATAAATGCACCCCCCAAAAACTAGCAAAAAAATAGTATAATAGCAATTTACCACGTGAAGGGTGTGGGTCACGCTAGGATTTACAACGGGTGGTGTATTTTGCTCACTCGGCCTATCGGCCTCATAACCAAACCCCACCCACTGTAAATCCTAGCATGACCCAACACCCTTCCCATGGTAAATTGCTTAAGTGCCTCACAGTTTCTGTTTCTCACTGCTTGCTGACACGGACTCTAGCACCAGCACTGCCAAACACATTCACCTGTTTCTCATAATGTTTGTAACACTCCCAGACCATTCAGAAACACACTCAGAACACACACAAACAGGGCTCTCAGTATAGCCTACAGGTTAGAGTAATCGGCTTTGAACAAGCTTGCTACATCCAGCACACCAGACCTGGGTTTGATTCTCACAACCTCCACTTCCACACTGTGTGATGCAGAACAAGTCACTTAACTGCCTAATGCTCCCAAGTCATCTCTAAAAATTTGCCCGGTTACCAAACACTGAAATGAAAAAGACAAGAGTACACAGGAAAAAGATGCAGAAAAACATAACACTTGTGAAGCTCCTACCCCATTGTATAAATAGTGCACATGATGTGCAGATCAAGGAATATGGAAAATGTTGTCACTCCTGCAGGGTGAGCTGTGCATTCTCACTCGTGAAAATACAGAACTCACTCTGCAGGAGTGAGACTATTTTCCATATTCCACTCCTACCCATCATGTATCCTATGTATATATATATAAAATACATATACACACACACACACATTTATTTATCCATCCATCCAAGACCTTTGACAGTGTTGGCCACAACATGCGGTTACTAGATCAGGCTCTATGACCTAGACTTAGATAATTGGGTGATAGACTGTTAGAAGCATTTTCTGTCTATTCTGTGGTGTCACAGAGTCTCAAGCATTACCTGCATGAGACTGTCCAGAAGAGCACTTCTGGACCTCTCTCCGTTTTCCTGTACAGTGTTAATGACACAGGGCCCACTGTGAGGAATTTGAAATATCAATTTTTCTCACGACTGTGCACCATGTCACTACAGAATAAATTATACTGCACAGAGTCAACTTCAATACAGCTTTAATAAGCTATACATATTTTTGTTCCATCACATCCTTCTACTAGGGTGGATAAGACCAAAGTCATTCTGTTGGTTACCCCTTAAATTAAAGTGCTTTTCCCAGAACCTGAAAAACAAATTAAGTGAGCATAATTAGGATTCAAACCTTACAACAGTCTTAATAAATAAAACTTCAGGGCATTCCACTTTTATTGCTAAAGAAATAGTCGTGCAAACAAGGTATTTGTCCTTCGGTTCCATCTGTTCCTACTGCTTTTCCTCCTCAGACGTTGTAATCCTCTGCTTGTGGCATCAGAATTATTTCCATGATAACAGGCTGTGATGTCACAAGCAGAGGCTTATGACTTCAGGTAAGCAATCAGACACAACTGGACATCGGTCATCAAGGGATAACTGCATGCCTAGGTGCACTGTAGTGAGGCATAAGACTGCAGGTTGAGTGCCTTCTGCACCTAGGTTATCCCAGGACCACCAATGCCATACAGTGTCTTAGCAAATTTTGAATCACAGAACATGAATCAAAGATATTTAAATAAAAGTGAATTATGTTGGTGAGTAGATCAATGCAGTGTTCAAAGTAGTCCATCTGCATGAAAGTTGTCAGTAGGGGGCACTAAGAAGCAAGCCATAATTTCATGTAGTAGAGGGTCATACTCCACTCCCCTTTCCTGGTGTATAACCCTACGTGAAAAAAAATATTACTTTTAGTATGTGTCACATCACCCAGGATGCCTTAGGTGGTGGAGGTTAACTGGCTTGCTCACTCAATCATGCTGCCACCAACCTGGTTACGACTCAGACAGGGCTGCTCCAGTCACAGCACTCTACAGGTTACTGCTCATATTAGAACAAGGCCAGGTTCCTGCCCACACACAGGAATCCCCCTAATCGTTCCAGGTAACCTAACCACAGCACTGTATTACATACGAACATATGAAGAAGCCAGCAGAAGAAGGCCATGTCGTCTATCTAGTCTGCTCATATAGAAGGGTCCTCAGATTAAGCTACTGACCCTGCCCCCTCTCCAATCTGCCCTTCCCCTCCATCCTCTCATCCATTGACCCTTATTTTCCCCCAGCCTCTCTTGAAGTTGCCCATTGTCTTTAACAAAGTCACCTCTTCTGGAAGAACATTCCAACTTGCCACTGCCCTCTCCATGAAGAAGTGCCTCCTAGTCTACCTCCTACTCCCCCCCCATTTGAGAATGTGCCCCCTCATGTTTCGATTTCCACTAAGCTTAAAGAGACCCTCCTTATCCACACTATTTATTCCTTTCAAATACTTGAAGGTTTCAATCATGTCCCTTCTCACAGTCTCCCTCTTCTCTTCCAGGGAGTACATCTTTAGGGCCTCTTACCTCTCCTCATATGTTCTACCCTACTAGCCCATGATTATATTCTTTACTGTCTTTTGGACCATCTCTGGCGGGTTATTGTCTTTTTTTTTTTTGTGGTTTTTCTCCCATTTTTGTGTCCAGACCTGGGACCCTGGCAGACATGTACGTGCACATGAGTGGAGGCGCACACCGGGCACTGCACGGACCCTCCCGCCCACCCTGGCATTACTGCCCACTCCCCCGCCTCATGCTTCCCACCAGACCTCCACCAGGTGGGAGCGGAACTACAGGGGGAGCGGACAACCACCCCCGGGAGGGGAGAGCTCAACCCCCACCCCATGCTGGCTCCTCGGCAACCCAAGGTCGTTCCCGAACCCAGGTCGTTGGCGTAACGCTAGGTAAGGCATCCAAAGCCTTAACCCTCAGCGCCACCATTCCGGCCCAGGTTACTGTCCTATTTAAGCTATGGCTACCACTACTGTACACTGTACTTCAGATGTGGCCTCACCAATAACCTGTACAAGGTCAGTATTACCTCCTCTCACCAGCTGCTGATCCCTCTGACAATGCAGCCCAACATTTTATTTTCCTTTGCTGCTGCTTTTCTACATCGCATGGAGTTCTTCGGGTCACTAGTGATCATCACTCCCAGATCTTTCTCCTTCTTGGATGTAGATACTCGAACCCCTCCCAGGCTGTACTCAGTCCTGGGGTTCCTGGCTCTAATGTGTATAACTTTGCATTTCTTTGCATTGAAGCCAAGCTGCCAAATCCCTGACCACTTCTCTAGTTTTTCAGATATTCCATTAGGTCCCGTACCCCTTCTGCTCTGTCCACCCTCCCAGACAGCTTGGTGTCATTTGTTAATAGGCACATTTTGCTCTTAATGCCATCCCCAATATTATTTATGAAGACAGTGAGTAGCACCGGTCCTATCACCCGGCCCTACAGGATTCTACTGGTGACCTCCATAGAGTAGATAGCTCATCTTCACCACCATTCTCTGGGTACTACCCCTCAGCCAATTTTCCACCATCTAGTCAACTTCTCTCCAACCCTGAGATCTGTCAGTTTTCTGATTAACCTCTTTCAGGGTACAAAGTCAAAGGCCTTGCTGAAGTCCAGGTAAAAGATATCCACCGCTTGGCTCCCCGTCCACTGTTTTAGTGACCCAGTCAAACCAGTCAAAGAAGTCAATCGTTTTTGTTTGACATGACCTCCCTCCTACAAACCCATTCTGCCTCACACCCTGGCAACCATGCTCATCTAGATACTCTACCAACCTTTCTTTAAGTACGGTCTCCATCAGTTTGCACATGTTTTGAGGTTAGACTTACCAGTCTGAAATTCCCTGGGTCGTCCTTAGGACCCCTCTATAGGGGCACTGCATGTGCCATTCTCCAGTCCTGCAGTACCATGCCTGACTCCAGTGAACTAATGAATAGGCCTGCTAATGGATCTACAAGCTCCTCAGCCAGTTCCCTCAGCACTCTTGGGAGCATGTCATCAGGGCCTGGGGATCTGTCCACCCTCAAATCAGTAATGAAAGTGAGCAGGGACTCAGTTCCAGTACCTTTTTTGCAGCAGGAACTGAGTTCCTGTACTTTTTCCCACTGATACTGGAACTGAAATTCTTAAACCAGCAACATAATAACCGTTTCTAAGCCTGTAACCTGAAATCAAAGGTTTCTATCACAAAATATGACTAGCAGTACTTCAATATGTCAAACTGAATCTAGTAATATCTATACAGATAAATGTGCTTTGATATGAGTTATCCCTTGGTGAGGATCCTCATTCTGCATTTCATATTTGCTAGAGTTCTGAGTTCCTGTAAGTCTTGTCTACCACTTCCACCACTCCCCTCAATGCTAGCAGCCCTGACCTTACCCTGTCCACCTCTATCACTAAATCTGAGCTCACTGACCCCCTTGCTCCTCTTCTTCCCGCTAGTAGCACCAGACTGTCTTTCTCCCTGGTGAAGATGGAACAGAAGTACTCGTTCAGTACCTCTGCTTTGCCGCCATTCTCCACCACCTACCCGTCTCCTTTCCAAAGCCTAACAATCCAATCTTTCTTGTCCCTTTGCTCATTAAAATAGTGAAAAAAGACCTTCTCCCCCCTTCTTAATTCCCTCAGCTAGCTGTAGTTTCTTATAAGCCATAGCCTACCAGACTACCTTACCTGCTACACTAACCATCTTCAGGTAATCCTCCCTGTCTTCCTCTATTTTAGCCCTCCTGAATTTCTTGTAGGCTAACCTCTTGTCCCTTACTGCCTGGGTGACCTCAGTGGGTGCTTTGGACCTTGAGCCTAACACACTGCTCTGTGGCAACTGTTATTCCCTTCTTGATGACAGACCACCTTTGGTCCACGCCCATATCCCCTCGGCTGTTTGGCAGGTGACTCCTTAGCAACTCACTCATCTTTCTGAAGTCCACCTTCCTAAAATCATTAGATGAACATTGGATGCAGGTTTACATTTTAACTTGGTGGCACTCACTCAAGGGGCGGATCATTGAATTGACCACAAAATAGGTTACCTGTACTTATTAAAACACTGCAGTCACAGCTTTATATCACATATAAAACATTTCAAACAAACAAACAATGGACAGGAATCAGGCACTCACCAGCCTAAAAGAATACTGACTCCACAGCTTTCAGAAGGTGCTTAAAACATTTATTAAAAATAATAAAAGACCCACAGTACAAAGACTACCCACACCAGATGCATTTCAGGGTACTCTAATACTATATCAAAGGCTAGTGCACATCCTAAATGACATACAATAAATACTAAGAGTTAACTGACATTTCATGACGTAACATCATCAAAGTTTGAAATGATTCGTATATAATGTTCTTTAGCAATCACAACATCACACAGGACACTCTTTAACAATAAAAAAGTCACACATATCTGAAGGTCACTTAACTGCCTGGCCCTTAACACTGACAATTTAATAGAGAGCACCACCACCCCAGTGCACACTTTCCTTTGTGTAAAATAAAAATAAAATATTTCATAGTTACAAGATATACTGTAATCACGCACTAGGAAACAAAGTAAACAGATGTAAACACAAAAGCTCAGAACAGAAAAACACAACTAATTTGACCTAAATTCTAAGCCTCACTTTAAGTCTTAAGAAGTATATGCACAAAGCAAACAATTCTATAAAAAGAATTGGCCCTTTCCTTTTCTACCGCACACAACTGCCCCAGTCTTGTTGCTCCAATCACACTGGGAAGAGGAAAGAGGGCTGAATTCCCATTTCTCACTGTAAAAATAAACATGTGCCCTAGGCTCCTAGGATGAAGCATGTTTTCCCTCAGCCAACTTCATTCCATATCACACCCCCTTGGTTATCTAAGAACTCACTTAACCGGCCTTCCGGAGGAGGTCGTGGAGTCAAAAACAGTGGTGGAATTCAAGCATGCATGGGACAGTCATAAGGCAATTCTAGGGGATGGGGGTAGGAAGAAGTAGGCTGCTGGTTAACTAGGATCTGCAGCTTATCCAGTAGGCAGGGAAATGGGCAGACTGGGTGGGCCAAGCGGTCCTTATCTGCCGTCAAATTCTATGTTTCTATGTTTCTTCACTTCTCAGAATTCTAATTTAAGGCTCCTTCGCCAAACAGCTAGAAGCACTCTGAATTGGATAATGGCTGAAATCCTTGACTTGACTGCTCCCTTCTGTGACAGCTAGCCCCAGTCGCAGCAGACAGTCTTTTGTTTAACGGAACATCACAAGAAACAGCAGCACTGACAAATACAGCAGAAAGCAAGTGCAACTTTTATCTCAGACCAGCAAACCGCCAAATGGCCTGTACTTGAGGCGCACTGCCTCTTCATCAGAGAAAGTGTGCCGTCCTATAGAAACACAGGACTGGTCGCTTCTCAGCCAATCAAGCGCTACTATAAGACAGCATATCACAATTATTTCATTATTGTGGCAGACACTAAAGGATGAAAACAGCTGCTCCAGCGTGGGACTGGTTTCTTCTTTTACAGGGGATTTCATATCCTTTACTTTATGGGTCTGGGGGAGGGAGGTGCTGCCAGAAAGTTGTAGGGTGAGGGTTGCTATGTTTATGACTGTTGGGGACTGGGACAGGGTGTGAGGTGGTGCAGTGTTGATCGGAATGAGTGGCGTGTTGTTCATTAACTTACTGCTTATTATATTACCACACCAATTTACAAACTTCACTGGGACTGAGGGGAGTGGGGGAAGACAGTAGGGTGCTAGGGAGTGGTGGGGTAGGGAGATGATTCTAAAGCTCATGGTGGTGAAACTGGGGTAGAAACAGTATGCCACAGTGGGGGGGGTAATTTTTTTTTTCTTAAACAAAAATAACTTTCCTGTGCAAAGTTAGGTTGAAGTCACAAAACTTTTGTCTGCCTTCACCAGTAAAATTTACATTTTGCAACATCTCTAGTCAACAGTAGCTGTGTGCAAGTTTTTAAAGTTCGCTATTAGTAGCATTATGCGAAAGGGCCCAAGTTCACATAGCACAAAGTGCTACTTTGCATTGTTCCCTGCCTATATGTAGTAGCATTCATCAGCGAAGGTGACATAGTATTTTACGTAGTACTGCCCGACAAAAATTATGCATAGTGACACTTTCGTTAGTGAAGTGCCATTACATATTGTTTTTCTTAACACTACCATTCATTTAAAAAAAAAAGACACCCTACCCTCAAGCAGCATAAACTCCACCAACACCAGTTCAAATACTTTTTTTTACCACACACACACACACACACACACACACACACCGCTACCTTTGAAGCACTGCCATCCCTGTTCCCTTCAGTTTCCCAACAAAGTTGTTTTTCTTATAATAAAAAACCTTCCCACCCCGGCCGAATAATCAGATATCCAATTTCTCATCCCTGCCACCCACCTATGCAGGTCCCATTCAAATAAGCAGTGTACAGTACATACCCCACCCTACCACCCACTGGCACCCAGCACCTGTTCCCCTTTCAAACAAAGGATACAAGAAGACAAAAGAGACCGTGGACACCTGTTAAAAAAAAAAAAAAAGAACACCACCCCTCCAGTGGCAACCAGTCCTCAACATGGATTCAATCAAAATTAACAGCTGATTGGTCAGCGTGCTCAGCCACTCAGCTGTTACTACTAGATCATCATCACCAATTCATTCATCATAAATGAATCAGTGCTGACAGCTGGTCAACGCTGCAGGGGACGTTTTTCCTTTTTAAGAGATGTCCACGGTCTCCTTTTCTTCTTTGATCCTTTCTTTGCAGGAAAGGAGAATGATGCAGGGGTGTACTATACACTACTTATTTGAGTGGGATTGGAGTGGGTAGGGTGGAAATCTGATTATTCAGTACAAGGGTGGGGAAAGAGTTTTTTTTATTATAAGAAAAGCAACTTTGCTGGAAACTGGAGGGAGGTGGAAGGTGGGTGCTACATGGGTGGGGTAACAAATGTATTTGAACTGGTGGTGTGGGAAGGTTTATGCTGTTTTTTTTTTTTAATTAATGGAAACTGTGAAAAAAAAGGAACTCCACCATGAGTAGGAGCCACAAAGTTTAGAACTTTGCCCAGCTATGCGTAGTAATATGTTCCTGACTTTGCCTTAACTATGTTTAACAAAGTTAAAATTTGTAACACTCCTAGTCAACAGCACTGGAACAAGTTGTGCTACCATAATGGGCTGGCGTGGTAGCCTTCTTTCCAATATGGCACTGGTAAGATAGCTGGTGGTTATGTTCGACTTTAATGGTATAACATTCACTTAGTAGTTGTAGGTCATGATATGCCTTCACCCAGTTGCAGAATAATTTCTTAAAAGTCTAGCCATTAAAGAAGGCTTTGATTTCTAAACAAAACTTTAAAAACAATTCTAAGTCGGAATACCTTTTGTGTATTTAGATTTCAAAAAGTATCTGTAGTACCATACCCAAGTTCCCCCAACACTAACCCATTGAGATCATAATGATTCAAGTCGAAGTGTTTAAAATACTGTTTGGATTTTACCTTGACATAGGATGTAGATATAGCTGCAGAACAACTATGGATGCCAAGATATTTTATTCTGCGCTTTCCATTGTTGCGTTTTCCCTATAAATGCAGAGCTGCTTTTGTGCCAAAGTGATTCTTGTTTCTATTTTTGCAATACTGTGTTGCCAGGAAAACAATGCAAATAGAAATAACAGAATGTAAATTAATTCTTTTATCTCTGAGAAGTGTATTAGAATGTCAGCGGCGATTCTGTAGGGTTTAATGAAAACAGCATAATTATACATCTGTTCTTTTATTCCCATTAATGACTGTTAGATGTAGTACACTAAAGGTTGTTGCCATGGTGACACATACACAGGTCTATCAAAAGATAGAGACGATATTTCCAATTCAGGGTAACCTTTGAGGTTAATTAGAAAACCTGTCACTTCATAAAAGAAATGCACAAAATGCTATTTCCCCCATTCCATCTTCCCTCTGTTTAATAATATGCATGCCCTCCAAACAAAGGTATGATTATAGTGAGTTACTGTGAACCATATATCAAAAACAGTTACTAGCCAACTGAGGATAAACTTGCCTGCCATTAAAATTAGAGCTGTGCAATGAAAAGGAAGAATTTTGCATCTTTCTCAAACACATCTTTCAATATTTCATGTAGTCTACAGTATGTTTAGGAACAGAGCTGGCTATCTCACTTAGAAAATCTGAGGATGACGATGTTCACCCACAAATGGAGCTGTGCAGACAGTCCACGTGGGAGATGCCACTCCTCCCTGGTCTCTGATTATTTTGGGAAGCCATTGTTTACCACCAGCTGAGGCAGCAAGACTGTCTCACTTGGGCTGTGGCTGATTATCTGTGTGTGGGAACTTTGTTTTGCAGGTTATTGTAAAATAAGTTCCATAACTTCAAGAAAAAGACACATGATTTGGCTGGTGCCAAACAAGTGCTGGCAATAATAATGCAAGGTTTTTCTGGTAAATAAATGTAAAACACTACCCATCTCCTCCACCCTGCCAAGTGAATCTACGGCTACACTTCATCATTTAACTATACTGTAGTTATAGTATAATTACACTGTAATTGTGCTGAAACTGCAATGTAGCTGCATGCAACAAACATGTAACTACAGTATAATTACCCTATTGCATGTAATTAATGATCAATTACACTGAAATGGACACTTAAGGCAGCAGTACTGGATACAGGAAGTGATTATCAAAATTCTGCTTTTTGACTGGAAGCATGCAGCCATAGTTCAATTTCCATATCTGTAAATATTTTTCTCTAGCGATCTTTAATTATTTAGATATTTAAAATTTATTTCCATTGTTGTGGCTCCACAGCAAATATGGCTGGTGCCTAATTTGCAGCCGAGCTCCCCCTCACGTTGTATCATGTCTTTTGTTTACTTCCGTGGGACCCTCTGCTATGTGTTCCCACTTTCCTTGTGCAGTTCTGTGAGTCATGCGTATATATGGTTGGCAGCAGAGGCTTCCAGTTCAACATGGCAGGTGGGAGAAATGTAAACAAAAACAAAGAAAAATGGAGTAAATTACAGGGTGATAGCACAGCAAAAACAACAAAGATTACTAGGTAAGTGCTCAACAGAGCACAGGGAAGAAACAGGTGCAAAAGATCCGATTTTGTTTTATCTAGGACTGCTGCTTTAAAGTGTAACCAAATCAGCCTCCCCTGTTTAACTACCTGGGGTTCTCCAGTCCCTCTTTAGCCTCTCCACCATGCCTTAATCTGCGGTCAGCAATCAATCTCCTAACTGCTGCCCAGAGGGGCTTGTCCTCTTTGTAACCGTATAATCTGCTGCCGATTTTCTTCTTCCCCCTCAATCTTTTGTCACTGAAATGTGGGAAACTGTTACTCAGCATCCACGGAAAGGAGACCAAATGTGGAGCACAGCATGTAATCATGGAGACAGGCATTTAAAACACTCTGCAAATGAGTAATTTCATATTCATACTGCTGTTTATTGAACAACAAAGATTTATATGAATTTCTGCTTTTTAATCCCACTGTGCAATGTGAGACAGCACCCTCTGTGCGTGGCACAGGGGGCTTCTGAGTGGTAAAGCGAGGGAAACCCCACCTATTGTAGAACAGTTGAGATGTATGTTGAGGGGAGTTACCCGATTTCTATTCAGAGGTACTTTTAGATGATCATAATAACTCTAAGAGGAAGTGAGGCACCCCCTTTGGCAGCAGCCTGTGAGAGTGAAAGAGAAGAAGCATGCTCCGCCTCTGGTTTCAGGAGTGAAAGGCTGAAAATTAAGAGAGGAAAGACAGCTACTGGGGGGGGGGGTCTGCAGCTGTGGTTGGGGACTGATTGATACAAACTATGGATTGAAGCAGATGGTTAGCAGTTGTGTTTCTTCAATTTCCCTAAGTTCCATTCATTATCTGTAGGGAGTGACTTGTAAAAAGTCACTTACTTGTAACCACAGTTCTACTACTACAGTAGTTTTCAGTTTGTATGCACACTTACTATAGTATCCAATGAAGATTCTCACTCACCATTTATGCATTCTCTGGCTTCGCCCACACTGCTCTTTCATTTGCTACTGAAACGCGGTTATTTATTCATTTGTAATTTTTGATCAGGAAAAGACTGACTGTTTTCAGGTGTGTCCTTGGGGTGGGTTACATGTACCAGTTTTATTGAAAGGGGATGAACTGGCAGCCAGGACATCAGAGCAAAACCCTTGGTCGTACAGTAAGTGTCACGGGATCTTTTACTTCCACCTGGACAGCCACTTGAGATGGGAAGACGGGGCCTCAGTTGGGTATCTCAGCCAAATGATGGCAACCCCAACAATACAGCACCTCTTCCCCATGTGATTAGGCTGTAATGCACAGATGACATTTACATTGCAGGTGTCTTCTGTAGTCAGGGGCTGCATTTACCATCTAAGCAACATCCCCTGACTGCGTACCCATCTTGACAAAGATGATCTCTGCACTTTGGTGCATGCCTTCATTACTTCCAGACATGACTATTGTAATGGGCTTTATAAGGGCTTAACATGTGGCCAACTGTGCCACCTGCAGCTTGTCCAGAACACAGCAATGAGGCTTCTGACCTCCAGTCTGGGATCGGATGATAACTTCCCTTCTGTCCGGTTCAGGGCTGACTCACACTGTGCAAAAGTACCTTGTAACCAGTATGCTACATGTACATGAAACTGTGAGAAAGCTGGGCCCCCAGAATCACAGCAAGCTCTTTACCCCCTCAACCCCTGCCAGAGTGGTGAGGTCAATGGGGCAGAGGCTTCTGAGGGTGCTACCCTCCTAGCATTAGCGGTCGCAGCCCCTGCCCTCTGGCACTCATGTCCCTAAGAGGTCATAACTCTTGTTTAATCAATTTCTTCAAGGGTAAGATGAACAAATATCTATGTAATCAGGCTTCTTCGTTGCCATCACAGCCTGCAGCCTCATTAATCTACCTCTTTATCATTGTTCATGTCTGATGTTATTTGGTAACTTATCATAGGAATGTGCCTAAAATTGTTCAGATTTGCTTCCTGCCACCCCAGCTTGTGAACTATGGCATTGTCTGTGCTCTACTTTTATGTTCCGTTGATGTTTAATTTTTTAATAGTATGTTTGGAAAGTCCCAAAAGCATAGGGAGAGTGTTATACAAAAATATACTGCTATTATTATACCACCCAAAGTTTGCAGCAAAGTCTGCCACTTTAGCTTTTCCCAAACAGGGGTTGTCACCAAGCTGTAATATCTGGTTAAATGAACCACAGTACTCTTATAATCACTGCTAATAACTATGGCAAGTACAGTGTGTAGGACTTCCAGATTCTGCAGGAATGGACTCTAATGAAAGAGAACCAGGATGGCATTCTGGTTCAAGTCCCAGTTAGATCACATTATTTCATGCTTATGTTTCAAATGTAGAGCAGAGGCTACTACTGCACCAATAATGATCATGATTCTACTGGAGGATGCAGCACTGTGTTTGTACTACTTTAAAACATACCCATTATCAGTTGCAAATATAACACGAGCTGGACAAATCCGGTTATCTGATTAGCTGATAACTGTTGTATGGTGTCCCATTCTTGAACCACAATGGGACACTTTGGTTCTTGCAAATAATAATATTATTTTTACTATGTCAAGACTACTTTGTAAGCTTAATATACCCTCCAAGCAGACTGATCATGCAGACATTTTTAAATAGATTTCTTGGGTTGTTGCAAGGCACTTGACTTTGCCTCATGCCTCAACACACACACTAGATGTCTATATATTTCAACATAACTTTGAGGCTGTATAGCGCAGTGGTCTAAGGCTCTGAGCTGCTAATCTGGTAACATCCAGCAGACCAGACCTGGGTTTGAATTCTACAACTTCCACTTGCAAACTGTGTGACCCTGAGCAAGTCACTTAACCTCCTTGTGCTCCCAGGTCGCTCCTGTAAAAAAGCGTTCAGCTTAGTGTGCTATACCTTATTAAACAACTGGACCTTTGTTGGGTGTTAAGATTTATATATATGAATCTACGTATACACACAATAGGGGTAAGCAGATACATGGTGTGATAAATCCATGCATCTTCACTCCCGTGTGATAAATGGAAGATGATGTGTTCACCGTGAAAATATCAAACATTTACACACAGTGTACACATCATCTCCCCCCTGACTTGCTCCTCATGCCGCACCATGCTGCGCTGCTTAAATAAAACAAAACAATAACACGCGTGAAAAACAAAACAAGCCCTATTGTATAGTCGGATGTGATGGCTGGCAGACACGGTATGTATTCAACTATGGACAGACCGGAACAATTATGGCTCTGCTATGCTCTGCCACTCATGAGGTTATCTGAGGTCACTGTCCACTTGCTGAGATACATACCGTATTACATGCCCGGCCATCACGTATCCCCTATTAATGTAACAGGTGTCAGGATAAAAGCTGCCACATAAATCTGTTTATCTGAGTCACTGTCTAGATAAATGGCGTATGATGTAATTACCATGGTAATAAATACATTTATTACCATAGTAATTACATCATACCCCATTTAGCCACACAGTGACTGCGTCACTCCCCTCCTCCCCCCCAAGCTGGCCAGCTGGTCGGCGCTACTTCCACCCACTTTCCGAGGGCTCCACTTTACCATATGCACAGACACAGCAGCTCCTTTTCTAGGTCACTACTCCCCCCCTCAATGGCTCAGCTGTCACTAATTTGCCTCCTCTGCTCTTTTTTTTTTTACCTCTGTTCCACGTTCCGGCTCCCAGTCCCCATAAAAATAATCTTTATCTTTTTTTTACTTTTTCAAAAACAAACTCTGTCTCCACAACTACTGATGGCTTTCTCTTCCATCTCTAGCTGCTCACCACATCTCTCTCCCCCAGGACTCTCACTTTCACTTTCCCTGCACTTAAACTCCAGACCAACCACAGCATAACAACCCACCGTACGATCTTCTACGAAGTGCTCCAGCCTGAAAACAACAGCCTGTCTTACATACTAGCTCATCGGGGAACAAAAAACAAAAACGTTTTCTTAAAATAAAGCATTAAACTGTGATGTGCTAGCGAAAGAGTACAACCGCTGCCATATTCCGGAAAATTGTCAACCGTCCCACACAAACAGT
The DNA here is from genome assembly GCA_016271365.2 of Neoceratodus forsteri. NCBI lineage: Eukaryota > Metazoa > Chordata > Ceratodontiformes > Ceratodontidae > Neoceratodus > Neoceratodus forsteri. The sequence continues at coordinate 1,701,583,017 of CM057455.1, forward strand.
CACACCCAATGAAGTGCTGAACTCTAATCCCACACCATTCCACTGCAGAAATGCACAAACCGGCCAAACAACAGAAACAGGAGCTCACCATCCCACTTAAGGAACTGAGGCGCCACGGAAGGAAACTACTGGCAAAGTAAAGAGTACAATAATAATAATAATAATAATAATAATAATAAAAACTAATAAAACTAGCACAAAAAAAGCCCTCACACACGCACAAAAATACAACATTCAAAAAATGCCTCTTGCATAAATCAAATATGCAGGGGAGGTGATTCTGTGATAACCTATTTATCTTGTACAGTTGCCTATGACCTCAAGTAACCTCACGAGTGGCGAGTGTTACGAGAGGTCACAGGCAACTGTACAAGATAAATGGGTTATCACACACTCACCCCCCTTCGCATATCCCTTATATATTCAATGCCAGTGAGTATGAATGGTGGCAAATATTTGTGATATCTAGAGGGCTGTCAGACCTACGGTGAGGATATCGGGTTTACCAGAATTTATCCACACTGTAGGTTTTGACTGGTGGGAGCTGGCAGCACGAGCAGCACAATCAGATTTCACCTGCTCACTTGCATGTCAGCTCCCACTTGGCAGTTTCATTTCACTTTCACAGCACACAGAACACTTTCAATTTCTCCCCCTGCCTCTTTTCAGTAAGTTTTCATTCATAAAATCAAAAGTCTGCCCTCAAAACATTTCAGTCCATTATCTGTGTATTCTCACTGTAAACCAACATGAACTGGAAAAGTTCCACTTTCTTAACTCCCTCCACTTCCCCTGCCATGTAGTAGAGCTCTCTCCAACCAGCACTCTGTTATGAAATGCCGGCAACCAACCCAGATTCCCTGGCCTCTCATTAGGCTGAACTGGCTCGCTTTACTGCCATGATCATCTCATCCATCAGGCAACAGCTTGTGATCCTCTAAGATGATGACGTGATGCACTGGATGCATTCAAAAGCATCACACATGTCACATCAGGAAAACCCAGCTCAGTCATCCAGAAACAACCTAAACACAGCAATTCTCCGAACAAAACACAAAAACATAAAAATAGTAGGGTGCATTGTTGGGGGACTGTTTAACCAGGCAAAGCACACTAAGCTGAAGCTTGTTTCCAGGTGCGACCTGGGAGCACAAGGAAGTTAAGTGACTTGCTCAGGGTCACACAGTATGCAAGTGGGGGCTCTGGGATTCAAACCTCCGTCTGGCCTGCTGGATGTCACCAGATTTGCAGCTCAGAGCCTTAAACCACTGCGCTATACTGCCTCCAATTATACTGCATTGTATAAATCAGATATGCCATGGCCCTACCAGAACTACCACAGACATTTCCCCTTGTGCAGTTTGAGCTTGGACATCACTCATGGCTTCGCCACTCATGATGTCATAAGGTAAAAACTGCACTCAGAAGAATATTAGTGATATTTCTGGTATGGTCACAGCATATCCCATATACATATATATAGACTGACTGGAGTTGAGGGCTGTGGTGGGAAAATATTGACCTGAGGGATGAATTAGTGCCTGGCAATTGTTATATTGCCCGAAGCTGAAGGCTAAGAGCAATAATAATAGTACTGGAAGTCAACAGTTCATCTCAAGGGGTCAAGATTTTCCAAATATAGCCCAAACAACTCCGGCCAATATCTGTTTAAATAAAACCTTGCTTGAGCAATCCCCATTATACGTATTTTCCCTGCTACCCATTCATGCTGCGCTAATCATTAACTACATTTATACACATTTAATCAATGCTCACCCCCACAGTAACTAAAAAACATATAACAAACACATTTTCAAAGCCTGGCCCTTTACTAGTGTTTTTTTTTTTCTTTTTTCATTCTTTCTTTTCTGGTCTGTGATCCTCCAAGGTCATGGTGTTGCTTCTGTCTCAGTTCATGGTCTTGTTCCCATCCCAGTTCATGTCCTGTCTCAACCCCCCCCCCCACAAATTTCATCTGCTGAAAGTCTGGGTTATACGTGTCCTTAAAGAAGTCACCTGTTGACCTCAAATGAGAGAAAGCAGCATTTTTTTTTCTTGTCCAACAAGTGCACATGATCTCGCAGCTGTCATGTGCTCCACTACCAGCTTCAGCTCTGCTCCTGCTTAAACTTCAATGACATTAGCAGCCAGACACTGCAACACCACTTCCCCCTGCAACAGCCCTTTATAGGAGCATCTGACTTACTAAATGTGTTTGAAGTTCACTCACCACCCTGCTGCCCACAAACTGGCCAAATGAGGCTGAGAAGCAAGAAAACAAACTGTCGACTTTATTTTTGTTTACTGGCACTGCCGGACACACAGTGTCTGTGGCTAGAGCTGTACCACAGCAGGAGTTTGTTTTCTTGGCCCAAAAGCACTAGCAAATAGAGCCAGGGAACAAAGGAAGACATCTGGGCCAGAGCCCAGCAAACAGCAGAGGAGCAGCACACTCTGCTGCCCCAGGGGATCTTTCAGTGAGAGTGCCAGCACATGAGTGCTGGTTGCGCAGCGGAGAAGCGACAAGTATTCTGTTAGTGAGGAGGTACTAGGAGGGTCATTGGACTACCAGGGAAACATTATTTTTTTCAGATTTAATATACTTTATTGAATTTTCAAAAAAGTAAAACCAAGGTCCAAACACAACAGCAATAACAACAATAAAGGAAATAAACCCACACCTCCCCACCCCACCCCTGAAAAAACTCCCCCAGTGATAATACAGCAACATTATCAAATTGCAGGGTGACATAGTAAGTGTAATAAGAAAAAACGGAAAATATACTACCAGAGTAAAGAGACAGGACACCCTTCTAATAAACAAGATAACAGAACCCTGCAAGCATAAAAACAACCCCCCACCCCCGGGAGACTGTCTAAAATGACACCACTTACACGTCCCGGGTACTGAATGAACGGAGAGTTATCCGACTACAGAAAAGCAGTAGCCAGGGGCATCCAATATCTATAAATTACCTAATCAGACAAAGACAGTGTCATAAAGAAGCAGAAAGGGAAGAAGGGGAACTTACAAAGTTAGCAATGTATGTAAGGGTTCCCACACCTTCTGATAGGTGGAGGGTCTACAGGTAAGATTAGCAATGGTTCGTTCAGCTTGTAAAGCAAACAGAATCTCCCTAAACCACTCAGTAGTGGAAATAATATTTTGATCCACTCAATGTCTCAAAATCACTTTTTTTGTGCAAAGAGATATAAGGGACATGTGGAACCTTTGATTACCAACCAAGGTGTTACCACAATCTCCCAACAAATACACCTCCGGGAGGAAGGCTGCGGATAGACCAAGAAAAGGATCCAGGCGGGCCCAAATCGCGGACCAAAAAGGAGCAACCTTTTCACAAGTCCAAAGGACATGCAGCAAGGTATCAGATTCTTTAGCACATCTGGAACAAAGACTTGATGGCAGTTTACTCATTTTACATAATATGTCCAGGGTAAAATAATGATTGTGCAGGACTTGAAACTGAAGAAGGTGATACCTATCCCATTTAATAAACCTGTATAAGTGTCACCAGATATGTGTCCAATTATGTGGGGGAGTGGGGGAAGGTAAGGCCTGATCCCAGTAATAAAAAATGAGGCCTTCCATCTGAGCAAGGAATTCTGAAAGCTGATGATAGTAAAATGAAATGACATGTGAACTAGGGGCTGAAGAGGCCATGGAGAGGACGAGAGTCTGATACAAGGCATCCCAAGTCCCAGAACTAAAATGAGACACCAGCATATGGGAGAGTTGGAGATATCGGAAACAAGTAGAAGGGGATAGCTGAAACTGAAGTCGGGCTTCTTGAAACATCAGAAGCTTCTGAGCAACCACCAAGTCCAATACTTTGTTCACCTCGATGAAGGGCCAGATGGAAGCTGTAAGAGTATGGCCCCCAATCCGGGTTGCCAGCAATAGGTTGTGAGATGTCCTTGCAGGGTTGTAGCTTGAGAAGGGCACATATTTGTAAGTGAATACATACAGATGCCTCTATTGGGGAGCCCTGTAAGGATTTAGGAAGTTTTTTAGGAGTAATATAAAGAAGCAAACAAATGTCCAATCCACATGAAAACTAAAGAGCGTGCTCTATCTCTAACCACACAGGCTTATATACAAAAGGGTCCCCTTCTGGGTAATGTTGTATCCAATGAAAGAACCAGGAACAGTGAATAGCGAGATAGCAGAGGTAGAAGTTGGGTACCTGAAGCCCTCTGCGCTCTTTAGATCACGTCAGTTTAAAAGTGCCTTTGGGGTTGACTTACATGCCACAAAGAGAGGAAATTATCCTGTCCAATTGCAGGAACCAGAACTTTGGCAGAACGTGGTTGTATATATACACAACGGGTACAGCAGACAGAGAAGAACATTTATTTTAACAATACTGATGCGGCCCCAAAGGGAGAGTGACAGAAGGTTCCATCGTTGCAAGTCAGTGCAAATAGTACGAATCACAGCATCAAGATTATACTGTTTCCATTTAGAAGGAATAGTACTGATGTGCATGCCCAAATATTTAAGTTTATCGTGGATCCAGACCAACCCTAAATGCTCCACTTCAGACCTCAAGGTAGCGCCGTTGAGTGGCATCACCTCCATCTTGGACAAATTTAACTTATAGTTGGAGAACATCCCGAATTCCGAATTAATGTACAGGGCAGCAGGTAAGGACGAAGCTGGGCAGGTGAGGTGGAGAAGAATGTCATCCACATATACGGAAAGCTTGTATTGGAGGGCCCTACAAAAATACCCTGTACTTGGGCAGAAATCTTGATCTTCCAAAGTAGTGGTTCAAGAAAGAGATTAAATAGAAAAGGCAAGAGTGGGCAACCTTACCTGGTACCTTGATACAACTGAAAGGGAGTGCACAATACCCCATTACAGAGGATACGGGCTGAGGGGCTAGAATATAGCACCTGAACCCAATGTGCAAACTTGAGTGGAATGTGAAACCTGGGTACCAGGGAAATATTAAACTGGAAGGGAAGCATTAGAACCAGGGATTTCTTAAATGTATAAAAATAAATAACAGGGAAACAAAGGCCGTGGACACTAGACAACTAATGCCCACTTTGGATGGTGGATATGGTAAATAGTGGCTGACACCTTGATTGGGACATTGTTCAAAAGGCTACTGCCCGGTCAAGTGAACTATTGCCCAGTTTCAAATAAACTATCGACCATTTGCAGTCTTAACCAGTCTGGGAGTGGGTCCCAGGGTGGTAGCCTGGGTCAAACATTGGCTGGACAACAGGACACAGAAAGTAATTGACCTTAAGGTTGGCAAGGAATGTGAGAAGGCGGTAGGGAGGGCTGGGGGGATACTGGGATGTATAGGGAGAGGCATCGCCAGCAGAAAACAGGAAGTTGTTATCCCCCTGTACAGACAGTTGGTGAAACCCCATCTGGAGTACTGCGTCCAGTTCTGGAGACCCCATTTCCGCAAGGACATAGATAGAATGGAGGCAGTTCAGAGAAGGGCAACTAAAATGGTGCAGGGTCTGCAAGAGAAACCATATGAGGAGAGATTAAAGGAGCTTAATATGTATACCCTTGAGAAAAGGAGGGAGAGGGGGGACATGATAGAAACGCTTAAGTACCTCAGTGGAATCAACAAAGTCCAAGAGGTAGCATCTTCAGAAAAGAGATGCAAGAACAAGGGACACAATTTGAAGATAGAGGGGGACAGCTCAGGGCAATTAAGGAAATACAGGTTACCACCTGTAACAGGAGTTCTAGGAATGGTATATGTTGTTCATCCACACTGTCTGGCAGGTTCCTTGCCGCTTTAAATCTTGGCCGGAAGGTCTTCAAGCTGGCTCCTCCCACCCATCCGGGTGGTAAACTCTCAAACAAAGCGCGGCAGCAGAATCGGCGCTGGAGCTCAGGTTGTGCGTCAAGCGGGAGGTCGAGGTGAGGATGAACAACATATACCATTCCTCAGAACTCCTGTTACAGGTGAGTAACCTGTATTTAGGGACATGGATATGTTGTTCATCCACACTGTCTGGCAGACTCCTAGCAGTTCTCGGGAGGAGGGAGGCAAGGCGCACACCCTACTTAGGGAATAGAGACTGGAGAACCAAGGCCCCAAAGCCAGCATCCCGGCGTGACTCGAGGTCGATGTGGTAATGGGTAATAAAGGTGTGTGCTGACTTCCAGGTAGCAGCCCTGCAGATTTCCTGGATAGGGACGTCCCTGAAAGCAGCCACCGATGCAGCAGTATGACGGGTAGATTGAGCTCTTATCCCTCTGGGAGGCTCCATGCCCGCCAACTCATAGCAGAGATCTATGCAGGAGGTGACCCACCTGTCTATCGTCCGCTTGGCTGCAGGTCTGCCAGGTGCGGCTTCAGCGTAGGTGACAAACAGCTGGCGAACCTTCCCTGACTCTCCCAGCCGTGGCGCCTTATAATAAGCGAGCGCCTTCTAGGGTCCAAAGTATGGAGCCTGTATTCGGCCTCCGAGGTATGATTGGGGTAGAACACCGCAGAGTCAACACCTGGTTAAGGTGAAACTCCGCAGCACCTTCGGAAGAAATTTCGGTGGGCGCAGACAACCTTGTCCCTGTGGAAGACCAGGTAAGAGACTCAATGCAGAGCGCCTGAGTTCTCCCATCCTTCTGGTTGACGTGATAGCCACCAAGAAGGCTGTCTTCCACGACAGGTGAGAGAGTTCACCCTGTGCATTGGTTCAATGGCTTGCCCATGAGCTTTGCCAAGTACCAGCAGTAAATCCCACGAGTGGAGGTTCTCGGACCGAGGGGAAATGTGATCAAGGCCTTTGAAAAGTGCCAGACCACCTTCTCCTGCGCCACCGACTGCTCCCCCGCCGCGCCGGTAAGCAGAGATGGCTGCCAGGTGCACCTTTAGGGTCGCCGACCTAAGCCCTGACTAGAAAGTGACCATAAATAGTCCAAAATGCTTGCCAAGGAATAGGAGGAAGGGTCCAAGCTCACTTCTGACACCAAATGGAAAACCTCTTCCATTTGAAGGCATAGCATTTCCTGGTCGACTTACGGACGCCTCAACAACATTGAGGACCTCGTCGGAAAGACCCAAGGCCTGGAACTCCTGTCTCAGGAACCAGGCCGTCAGGTGCAGGGATTGAAGGTCCGGATGGAACACCTTCCTGACTGACTGAGAGCAGGTCCGGCGAGCTGGAAGCTGCCTGGAGCCCTGGAGCAGAGGCTGAGGAGATCTGGTACCTGTAACTGGCGGGCCAGTCTGGGCTACTGAGAATCACCTGCACCTTGTCCTCCTTGTCTTGAGAAGCACTCGTGAATCAAGGGAAATGGGGAAAGGCGAAAAGAGGCCCGGGTCCACAGCCTCGAGAAGGCATCCTGCAGCGAGCCCTGCTGAGGGGGCGGCATGAAACAGCCTCAGCTCGTATTTTCCTGGAGGTAAACAGGTCCACCTGAGGTGTGCCCCAGTGGGAGAACAGATCTTGTACTACCCGCAGGAGAGACCACCTGTGAGATGCAGCCCTATCCGCCCAGGGCATCGGCCAGGGTGTTGGGAGGCTCCTGCCACATGAATGGCTAGGAGACCCGCCTCCAGGCTGCGCAGTAGTGACCAAATGCGGAGAGCTTCCTTGCATGAAGTATGGAGGCCCGCCCCGGCGGTTCAGGTAGTACATGGTCTGGTATTGTCCATCTGGACTCGGACCACTTGACCCCGGAGAAACGGAGCAAAGGCGGTGAGAGCTAGGCGGACCGCTCAGAGCTCCAGCAGGTTGATGTGGCATCAGGACTCCCGCGGGGACCAGAGGCCGTGCACTCTGTGTTCCCCCAGATGGGCACCCCAACCCATCAGAGAGGCATAGGTCGATAGAGAGACCGTTGGCTCGGGGCAGACAAACGGGATGCCCTCCTGCAGATGGGATGGAACGGTCCACCACTGGAGAGTGTTCCACATCTCCTGGGTCACTATCACTAGCTGGTCCAATGGATCGCAGCTGCAGACCACTGGCTGGCCAGTCCTCACTGAAGGGGCGATGTGCCAGCTGCCCAACGGACCACGCTGGTACAGGCCATGAGACCCAGGAGGCACAGGAAGTCCCCGGTAGGAAGCGATTGCCCAACCAGAAATGATTGGGCAAAGGAGGGAGAACTCGCCCTGTCCGCCGGAGCCGTGGTTTGGCTCGAAGAGAGCCGAGCTCTGCCCCGATGAACAGGATCACCTGCTTCGCTCGAGTTCTCTCTGGCCTCATGATGAGAAGGCCGACTTGAGAGCAAACCTGGAGGGCCAGATCTCTGACCGGGCTCCACCTCCCGCCTGGAGGGGCTGCTATCAGCCAATCGTCCAGGTAAGGGTACACTGACCCTCGTGCTGAGGGAATGTTGTCACCACTGCCATGCATTTGGTGAAGACCCTGGAGCTGGAGATAAGCCAAAGGGCATGGCTTGAATCGAAGAGGGATCCCTCCGGCCGAAAGCGGAGGAATCTCCATGACGGACGGATGGGGACGTGAAAGAACGTCCTGTAGGTCCAGAGAGCAGAACCACATGCCGTGTTCCAGAGATGGTATTATCTGTGCCAGAGTGACCTATCTGAAGGTCCAGACCTTAGGAACTTGTTCAGGTCGTAGGTCAGAATGGGGGTGCCAGCCCCCATCTGTTTTGGAACCAGAAAATACCTGGACACGAACCCGGTCTAAAGGGGGGTCCTCTACTGTGATCACCTCCTTCTGAGGAGGAGAGCGATGTCGCCCACGAGCTGCCAGTGAGGCTGTGGACCGAGGTCCCCCGAAAGTGACGGCTCTGAAGGGCGGGCCTGCTCAATTCTAGAGGTAGGCCTTTCCCCACCACTTCAGTACTCCACCTGTCCGTGGTACAGCGGACCAGGCGAAAGGAAGTGTCTGGAGCCGCCCCCATGGAGGGAACCAGGAGTGAGGTGACAGGGATGGGGGCGACACCCCTCAGCCCGTCACTGGGCAGGCTTGGAGGAGGGACCGGCCGAGGGACCTCCTGGGCCTTTACCTCCCTGCTTCCTGTTGGAGGAAGCCGACGGCTTGGTTTTGGGATGCCAAGCTCGAGACTGCTGGCCCTGACGTTGCTGGGCCGGGCGCCGCGGGCACAGAAGGACGAAAGGGCTTAGGCTGTGGCTTGCGGCCTTTGTCCTTCTGAGTGGAAGAGACAGAGTCCAAGGTAGCACTGGACTTCTCGATCCTCTGCAGGTGACCTTCCACCCCAGGGCCGAAGAGGTCAGTCCCCAAAAGGGAACATCCGCCAACTTGTGCTGGGTATCTGAGGTAAAGGTGGATATCCTCAGCCAAGCCCGACGACGATGTGCCACTGCGGCCGCCACAGACCTGGCACACGCAGTCCTCGATGTCTAATGCAGTCTGGAGCTGCTGTTTGGCCACCGTTCGCTCCTGGTCCCGCACCTGCCTGACCGTGAGTCTGCAGATCTGCGGAAGATGAGGGACAACCTCATCCAGGGAGCCCAACAGAGTGTGAGAAAATGTGCCATAAGGACGGCCGAACTGGCCTGACGATGCCGAGAGGACGAGCATAGACTTTTCGCCCGCATAATCCAATTTCTGATCCCTTGTCGGGAGGTTTGTCCACATCCCTGGCGCTCGCACGCTGGAAAACGCTGTCGGTAACCAACCCTCGGCCGAGGGGTTCTAAACCGGACAGGGAACCGGTAGGGACCGATGATACTCTGGCCATCCTGGCCGAAGGCGAGGGCAGGAAGCTGCTAAAGTTCCAAGGCCGACTCTCTATGGCTTCGCCACCGGAAAGGCCTCCGTAGGAGAATCCCCTCGGTCCAGAATCTCCGTGAGTGGATACCTGGCCCGTTTAGAAACAGGTTTGAGCTTCATCCTGGTGGACTCCCGAGATGAGTCAAGCAACCCTAAGAAGGACGCAAGGGCTATCGTCCACTGACTGCCTCTCCCGAGGACTCCAAGTCCATGCTCTTGGAGAAGAGGGGAACCATCATCGGACCCAGTAAGAGTCCTCAAAGAGCTGCCTCGGCCTGAGCCACCTCCACCTGCCGAGGTTTATCGGGAGTGAGGGTGACAGACAGCCCATGGGGCAAACCCAAGGCCGACCGAGAATTTTGGTCGGAGCCCCAACCAATGGCTGTGGAGGAGGAGGTTCCACCAGAATCGTGGTGAGCGGACTACCGCAACAACCGCCTGGGAACAGGCCTCGGCTACAACGCAGGGGTTGTTTCGCCGCCCGTGACAACCACTTAATTGCCGGGAAGACGACTGGTCGGCCTATTCCCGGTCAAAAGGAGCTGTTGCCACATGAGTTCCTCATACTCCGGACGTAATCTCGCGCTGCTTCCCCGTCCGAGGAAGAGGAAGAGCGGGCGGCGCCCGCTGCCGCAGTGCCGAGATCGAGACCGCCTATGGCGCGGGATCGGTTGGACCGAGGATGTCCGAGACCAAGAGTCTCGACTTAGGCTGAGGAAGGCAGGAGAAGTGTCGGAATCGCACCCGGCTCAGACGATCCCACCTAAGGTCCGAACCGAGGCACAGATGAGCCGACGAGATCTCAACTCCCACCGGGGAACCGGGAGAGGGGATTCCTCAGCTTCCTCCAGTTGACAACTCGTCAACGGGTCGAGAAAATCTCGACCGCCGACGGAAGTCTCGGTCAACTGGCCTGACGGGACACTCGTAGCCAGTGGTCGAAGGCTGAGGGGTTTCGAACAAAGTCGACTGTCGATAAGGGAGGGGGATCTTCCCGCTCCCAAGAGCATCGGAGAGACTTACTTTTGCTCTTTTTGGACCTGGAAAAAGGTCCTGAAGAAGTTGGACCCTCACCTTTCGTCGAGAGTGTCAGACAAAGCTCCTTAAAAGAAGCCGAGTACGAGGCACCGAGAGAGAGCGGGACAAATGCCGCAGCCGAGGTAGAAGCGGCCCGCGCTGCCTCCTCTTCGAGGGCGATCATCTGCTCGAGCTGATCCGCTAAGCCTGCCGCTGTGGACACCGCCAACTGCCTTCTTAGATTTCACCGTGAATTTTTCGGGCGCCTAGTCTGAATCGGGCAGCACGGGTCTCAAGGACGAGGTCAAAAGAAGAGCATGTTGCAGGCCTGCGGGTCGTGCTCAAGGCCCAGGCAGTAGACGACGTGGAGTGCGGATCCGTCCTAGACATTTTCTGCCCGCAAGGGCACCTCCGGAAACCAGGAGTCGATTTGTCCATCGCAGCCGCGAGGAGAAGAAGACCGAAGTCTTTTTAGCCAAAAACTTTTTGATTTCGAACTTTCATAGAATTAGGAACCAGTCTTAAACGCAGAGCGTTAAGGAGGGAACCTGAGCTTCCAAGCGGTAAGGAAGATCTGGAGTCATGGGGCGGAGCCGAGAGTTTTACCACCTGGGTGGGTGGGAGGAGCCAGCTTGAAGACCTTCCGGCAAGATTTAAAGCGGCAAGGAACCTGCCAGACACTGTGGATGAACAACATATCCATGTCCCTAGAAGTATTTTTTCACAGAGAGGGTGGTGGATGCATGGAACAACCTTCCTGAGGAGGTTGTAGGGTTTAAAACTGTGGGAGAATTCAAGAATGCATGGGACAGACATAAAGCAATTTTTGTGGGGGGTAGGAAGAAATAGGCTGTTGGTTAAATAGGATCTGCAGCTTATCCTCTAGGTAGGGAAATGCGTAGACTAGGTGGGCCAAGCGGTCCTTATCTGCTGTCAAAGTCTATGTTTCTATGAAGCTGGTTAATAGTTCAAAAACCTTCAGTCATGTGAGTGGCGCTGAACCAATAATAAATCAGGATTTTTTAAAAACACACATATACATATATATACACACACACATATATAGACACACACACACACACACCATATATTTTGGGATATCAACAGATAAAAAACACTATCTCAGGCAGACAGAAAATATATCACTGATATGTCCATGTTCCTACATGTCATACTGATATCTTGTTATGTACCAGTACATTATGGAATTTCACAACAAATTGCAGCTGTCACTTTGCCTGGTTGATCCTCCCATAACTCAAACACGTCTAAGTTATAGGCAGTAGTTATCTGGTTGATCCTGCCATAATTTTTAAACAAATAGTCATTTAAAACACTTATCTGGTTGATCCTGCTGTTTGATCAAGCCACAGACTGTACCAAGAGGAGAGCAAGCGCAGAGCGAGTGAGTTAGCGACTTCAGAAAATTAGACACTAGCCCGGCAACCATTGCTAGTAACACACACTCATGCTTGCATCTGCTTTCTGAAGCTTAACCTCGCTTCTCCCCTCTTGCTACAGTCGGTGGCTTCTTTTACACACAGCTAAGTAAACTCAATATAAAAAAAAAAACACAGTTTTCTTACTTTTTGAACAGTGTGTGCCTTATTTTAAATCTCTGCCAGCACATCATTTACCGCTATTAACACTTAACAGTGCTTCGTCATGCTACATCAGAGCAACAAAAGTGAAAGTGCTTATTTGGTAAGACAGTCCGAAAATGGCAGGATCAACCAGATAAGTTCTTCAAATTACTTATGTTGCATAAACAGAACATGACTTAGCCTGACTGAAGATATATTTATCTTCACAAGAGGCCAATGAATATAAAGACATCTCACTCGAGGTATCATGATATCACTGGCCTCTCGTGAAGATAAACATGATATCTTCAGTCAGGCCATGTCATATCCTAAAAATATATATCTATATATACACATATACTGTACATGCAAGGGATACGCCGGAGGCATACTGTGAGTATTGCTGATATTTACCTGACCGACACCTGACACTATGAGTGGGAAAGTCAAGAGTAATGTCATTGAGGTCAAATGTCTCATGGTAAATATCAGCAATATTCACAGAATGCCCAGGGCATGTGCGATTTATGCAATACCACCCCTATTTAGGTTTCTAATACACCATTAGAACGCACATTTTAAGCCATCACTGCCACTGTTTGTTGAAAGCCAGTGGTGCTAGAGATAGCGCCGTTCCTTTCCATTTAATTCCGGCTGAGGACACAGTCAACTTCTGTGCTCAGTATTTTGCCACTAATTAAAAAGGTGCCTATATATATATCTATATGTTTTCGCCTGGCATATATATACATATAGCCCCAGACTACCCCACATCATATGTTTACTGACGTCTCTGTACATTTTTTGTATCTTAGCTGACCTGCTCTTACCTCAGCCACTCGATGTGCCAAATGGTGTCCTAGGATATAGATCACCAAATTAGATAGTAACGAGAATAACATGTTCATGAATAACATTGAAACTATGGAAATTGAGGGAGATTATATTTTAATGGGAGATTTTAACCTCACTAATATCAACTGGGAATCATGGAAGGGATCATCCAATCTAGAGAACAGATTTATTGATTTGATGACCATATACAATATGGAGCAATTAAGTAAAGTTTCAACCAGAGATCAGAATATTTTAGATTTATTCCTTACAAACTGGGAGCAAGAAATAAATAAAGTAGGTGTGACGCATCCTCTGGCGAACAGTGACCACAACATGGTCCATATTGAAATAAATATTAATCAAAAGTTGGGTAGCCATGGTCCAACTCCAGTGAAAGATTTTTTTAAAGCAGATTATAGGTTAATTAATGCATTCCTTAAAGATTGGGATTGGAAAACTGATCTTGCAAACTGTACCCTAAGTGATATATGGCAGAAAATAAATGAAAAGTTAATGTGCTGTATAAATCTTTGGGTACCCACCAGGACTAAATATAAGAATAATAGTAGAGTGCCAATTTGGTGGAACAAATGTATTAAATGTAACCTAAACAAAAAACAGAAATTGTAAACAAAATATACAAAACAACCAGCAGCAAGTAATTGGGTAGCGTATAAAGAAATCTGTGAACAAAAACAAAAGCCTAATTAGAAAATCAAAAAAACTATTAAAGGTAAAACTTGCAACTTCTGTTAAAGGTAATAAAAATATTTTTTAACTATATTGGATCTATAAAGAAGAGTAATTCAACAACTGTCCCCCTGCAAACCACAAATGTATTGATACTTGATGAGGTGGAAATGGCCACTGAAGTAAACAAAAATTTCATCAGTGTTTTTGGCTCTAAAGACTCTGTGCCAACTATCTCTACCGAGATAACGGACACAGTTAAACAATTTAAAAGAGGTTCTAGATGTCATTAGCTCCATTAAATCTAATAGCTCCGCAGGCCCTGATGGGATTCCTCCAAAATTCATTAAGAAGTGGCATAACATATATCAGGCCTTTTGACTACTTTGTTTAATGCCTCACTTAATGAGGGTACAACTCTTCCAATATGGAATCAGGCTACAGTTACTCCACTACACAAAAGTGGTAGCAAAGATAGAGTAACAAATTATAGACCTATATGTTTAACAGCAGTAATCTGTACATTAATCGAAAAAATTATTAAAGGAAACATAAGGGCCACACAGATCCAGGAGGAACAAAATGGGGGAGAGATACTGTGGGTTAAGCTGGGAAGGAAAATGGGGCCAGCCATCCGCACAGGTGTGGTCTATAGACCACCAGCCCAGGAGGAAGAAACAGATAGGGAGCTGATGCTAGCCATCCAAAGGATGGCAGACAAGGGTGAGGTAGTACTGGTTGGAGACTTCAATATACCAGACGTGACTGGAGCATCCCAGCAGCAGCATCAACTAGGAGCAGATTTATCCTGGACTCCTTCAGGTGCCTTCCTCAAGCAACTGGTCATGGAACCAACTCGGCAGAAGGCAATACTGGACCTTGTGCTCACAAACAGGGACAGTGTGATGGGGGTAACAGTGGGGAGCACCTGGGTAACAGTGACCACCAGTCATTGTGGTTTGAAATCACAGAAAGAGCAGAACCAAACCACACAAAACACGATCCTGGATTTTAGGGGGCAGACTTTGGGAAAATGGGGAGATACTTGAAAGAGGCATTAAGGGAATGGGACAGGAATCAGGGTTGAGGAACAGTGGGCAGTATTTAAAATGGGATTATAAGAACAACAGAATTATGCATTAAGCAGGTTAGCAAAAGGAAAGGAGAGAGACCATTATGGTTTTCCAAAGAGGTAGCAAAGAAAGTGAAAGCCAAAAGATTGCATTCAGGCAATACAAAAGACACAGGCAGAAGGGGATAGGGAGAAGTACCAGGAGAAACAAAGGAGGCAGGGGAGTCAGTAAGGAAGCCAAAGCTCAGACAGAAGAACACATTGCAAAATCAGTGGGTAAAGGGGACAAAACCTTTTACAGGTACATAAGTGAAAAAGAAAGACAAAGGAGGGATAGTGAGACTGAAGGGGAGGATGGGGCAGCTGTGAGGATGACAACAATAAAGCTGACATATTGAACAGGTATTTCTGCTCAGTCTTTACTAAGGAAGAGGTAATGGGTCTGAAGGAGTACAAGGTGAGAATGGTGCAGAAATGGACACAAGTCCCTTTACACGAGAAAGGGTCCTGAAGGAACTGGAAGTATAAGAGCTGATAAAGCAATGGGGCCAGATGGGGTGCACCCAGGGTCCTTAAAGAACTAAGAGAGGTGGTGGCTGAACCTCTGGCTATCCTGTTCAGCCAATCACTGGAAACAGGGGAGGTACCCAAAGACTGGAGGACAGCAGATGTAGTCCCCTTATACAAAAGTGGGAACAAAGAGGAAGCAGGGAACTACAGACCAGTCAGCCTCACCTCGGTAGTGGGAAAGATCATGGAAGCACTACTGAAGGAGAGATTGGTGGAACATCTGGTTGGGACTACAGGACCCAAGGCAGCATGGTTTCACCAGGGGGAGGTCATGTCAGACCAACCTCATTGAATTTTTTGACTGGGTGACTAGGGAGGTGGATCAGGGGAGGGCAGTGGACATGGCCTATCTGGACTTCAGCAAGGCCTTTGACACTGTGCCACATAGAAGACTATTACACAAACTGGGGAATATGGGTGTGGGCAGGACAGTAGTGTGGTGGGTAGGTAACTGGCTGGGTGGCAGGACACAGAGGGTGGTGGTAAATGGCTGTCACCCACAGAGGGAAGAGTAACCAGTGGGGTACCACAGGGATCAGTGCTGGGACCGGTCCTATTCAACATCTTCATCAGTGACATTGCACAGGATCTAGAAGGCAGAATTTCACTGTTTGTTGATGACACAAAGCTCTGTAACAGAGTAGACACACCAGAGGGTGTAGACAGAATGAGAAGGACCTGCAGAAACTTGAAGAATGGTCAAGGTGTTGGCAGTTGAAATTCAATGCAAAAGAAGTGCAAGATAATGCATATGGGGCACAAAACCCTGGCACAATATATCAGTTGGGGGTGGAGGATATAGCATGCACCAAGCAGGAAAGGGATCTTGGGGTTGTCATCTCTGATGACCTCAAGGTAGGGAAACAGTGTGACAAGGCAGCAGGTAAAGCAAATAGGATGCTGGGATGTATAGGCAGGGGCATCACCAGCAGGAAAAGGGAGGTCATAATTCCGCTATACAAGACACTAGTGAGGCCCCACCTGAGTACAGTGTACAGTTCTGGAGACCATACCTACGTAAGGACATAGACAGGGTAGAGAAGGTTCAGAGGAGGGCAACAAAGATGGTGCATGGGTTGCATCACAAGTCCTATGAAGACAGGTTGAAGGAACTGAACATGTACTCCTGGAGGAGAGGAGGGAGAGGATATGATAGAGACATACAAGTATCTTACAGGGAGGAACAGGTGCAGGAAAACACTATTTTTAAGCGAAAAAGATGTTTCAGGACTAGAGGCATGGGATGAAGTTGGAGGAGGACGATTCAGAGGAAACATGAGAAAGAATTTCTTCACAGAACAGGTGGTGGACAAGTGGAACACCCTGCCAGAGGAAGTGGTGGGGGCTGAAACAATCACAGGATTTAAGAATGCATGGGATAGACATAAAGGAATTCTAGAGGGCAGGGGTTAGGGGAGACAGACTTCTAGGAAAACAAACTGAACTTACAAGCTCAAATGGGCAGACTAGGTGGGCCATAGGCCCTTATCTGCCGACACTGTCTATGTATCTATGAAAGAACAACAATGCATCTAGCAGAATTAGGGCATATTGACATAACACAACATGGGTTTGTCCAGGGTAGATCGTGTTTGACAAACCTTCTTAATTTTTTTGAGCCTGTGAGCAAGAATTTGGATAATGGATTATCAGTTGATGTGATCTTTCTTGACATTTTGAAAGCTTCTGACTCTGTGTCACATAAACTATTAATTGAACAGATGATACATTTAAATATCCATCCCCTGATTATAAGCTGAGTCAAATCATGGCTTTCAGAATTATAACAAAGAGTCTCATTAAATGGTCACTTATCTTCATGGGGTTGGGTTGCAAGTGGAGTTCCCCAGGGCTCTGTCTTGGGTCCCATTCTTTTCAATAAATTAATATTCTCTATGCTTCCTCTAAATAAAAACTGCTGGATGGGAAAAGTATGCAGACAACTGTAAATTAGGTGGTATTGTAACTGATTATACGTCAGCATTAGAAATAAAAAAAAAAAACTTACTCATCTTAAGAATTGGGCAAAGGACAATAAACTATCTTTTAATTAATTAAAATGTAAGGTGATGCACCTGGGAAAAAACAACCCTTGTTACGGTTATTAACTAAATAACATCATCTTACAAACAACTGAAAACGAAAAAGACCTTGGAGTCACCTTTTCCAACAATTTAAGGTTTGATATGCACACCCAAAATATTGTAAACAAGGGGAATCAAATTTTGAGCTGTATCCTAAAAATGATTAAAAGCAGAAGTCCAGAGGTCCTGGTCCCCCTTTACTCTAGCCTTGTAAGACCACATCTAGAACACTGTTCATCGGTGTTGACCCCTGAACTAGTCATAGGGAAAAAACTAATAGAGAAAGTTCAATGAAAAGCTACTAAAAAAATTGTTTCTGTGAGTAGGATAGACTATAGTTCAAGACTGAAAAAACTGGGCCTTTACTTCATGCAATATTACGAGAGTAAGGGGAGATTTATGCTTACCATATAAAGCAATAAAAGATGAGTCAATGCTAGAAACTATCAGATTAATTAAGAATGACTCAGAACAAAATTACTACAACTCATGATATGAAATTAAAAAAAGGCCATAACAAAACCAATAAAAGATGCCAATGGTAGTCCCAAAGAATTATAACTACATGGAATGCTTTACCAAAGACAGTAGTGGAGAGTGAAACAATGAATATTTTTAAGAAACAATTGGATATATATATATATATATATATATATATATATATAGGTAATAAAAAAATGTGATTTCCATCATTAATAATGGTAGCGAGTTCATAAAAGGTAACCCTGCCTAATGAATTCGTATACTACCTATGATCCTATGAACATGCCAGGAAACTTGTGCACGGACATGTTTTAAATGTTATATGCAGTATCTTATTAAAGCATTATTCAAGAGAGGGGAGTGAGCTGAGGTTGAGAATATAAGTTATTTAGAAAAATGAGTGGTCCATCATCATACTTGAATTATGGTTTGAAAAGTACAGCCGAGACTCGAAGCATGCACACCAGCAGTCATGCTGATATGCATGTCCATGCTCAGAATCTCAGCCGTACTTTTCAAACCATAATTCAAGTATGATAGACCACTCATTTTTCTAAATAACTTACATTCTCAAGCTCAATTAATTCCTTTTTATTGAATAATTCTTTAATGAGATACAGCGTATAAAATGTAAAACAACCGTGCACAAGTTTACCCCCTACCATTTGCCACATTGGGCAGCTAGAATAACAGCGGGTCACCTAAAATACAAAATATTTACAAAAAGGTCAGAAAAAATATGATCTAGGGTAGTCTGAGGCTACATATACCATGCAAAAACATATACAGATAAATACAGGCACCTTTTCAATTAGTAAATTCAATGCAGTGAGCCTAATTTCCAATTTCTGGTAGTTGCAGGCTCTCAGCATGTGCTACCTGCCTTCCATGTTCTAAGAGACAGAGCAGGCTGTCTCATGCTGAACTTTTGCAGTGCAGAAACATCCATTTACGTCAAAGAGCCCTACAGTAAGAATATCAAGATAGTCTCACTCTAGGTCCACAGCATACAAAAGTATCATTGATAATGTGCACTTTATAGGCTACACAGGAACTGCATAAATATATTTGTAAAATAGGAAACAAAATCCTAGCAATCAAGTTGAGAGAATCACCTGACTGTCCATCATAGCACGCCTGGACAATTCAGAACTAAATTATTTTTTCTTATTTATTTCATATTACTCCAACCAGAAGAAATCCATGAAATGCACCATCTCAATTTCATGGAGGTCCCCATGGAGGAAAGCAGCAGACTAAAAGTAAACATAGCCCAGTAGGAATAGTTACATACAGGTGAAAATATACAAGGCAAAAAACAAACTGTAAAGGTAAGTTAACTGCTGAAGTAAATGATTGTTTACAGCCAATTTCAGACCTATTTTTTTTTTTAAACGGAATAACACCCTTTGAGGTGCCCAAGCATGCTCCAATATATGGACTTCTCAGGAAGTTGAAGGCACTCAGCATACACCTCATGCCTCACAATGCACCCTATGTGTCCGTATATCAGAGCATGCCCAGACACCTCAAAGAGTGTTATTGAGGGCAGGACCATAGCTCACAAGTGACAAAGCATTTTTTTTTATATCACATTTTATCTCCCCCTACCTGTGGGGCTTGGTGGCAGTAGTACTGACCATCCGTGCTCTGTCACCCTCCAGCTGTCAGGGATCGTTCTGCTTGGAAGTGAAGGCTAGATTTGTTTATTTTTTTTTTATGTTTTACCTGTTGGTATTTGGTTCCTGAAACCCCACCCCTGAGGACACCGGCATGAAGGATGAAGAGTCCAGGCTGGAGACGTGCTGGCACATGTCTCAGCCAAGTGCCTAACGGCATCCTCCCCTCCCCACACCGTGAGTCCCACGCTGCCACCGGTGCATCTACAGGTGACGATAACAGGGTGGTGCGACAGCCCTCCCCCAGTCAGAGGAGGACAGCATCTTTTGGGATGCTCAAACCTAGCCCCCTCCCCCCAGCTGGCCCCCAATGACACAGGCTCATTCCCGAACCTGGGATGCCGGTGTCATGGGCAGTAGCACTACTGCCGTGTCGACGGGCCAGCCAGTGATGAAGCATTTTTGAAAGTCCTGCTCCCTCACAAGAGAGGATAATGGTTGGTTTTGCATCAGACCATTGTATATCCAATATATGCCGCATCACTTCTTAGTTATACTTTTCAAATCTGCTGTTTGTGTGAAAATGTAACTGTTTAAGTTTGATTTGAAGTGTTGGCTTTAGTGGTGCACATGACTATTGTGATGTCATCAGCACTGTGAAGGCTGCTCTCCGACTGGTTCAGAATGCACTGTGACATACCCTACTTGTCAAGGTAATACTTTTTTTGCAATGGGAGTGTGTGTCTAGAGCACTGGATAACCAGTGTTAATCATGCTGCAGTGAGGGTAAATGATTTATCTTCACCATTATAATGTTTATCCTTAAAATTACTTTTTAGTCTTGCATCTCATCTCTCAGTGCATCCAATGAACTGGCACTTCACATGGCATATCAGCCAATCAAAGGCACTCCTAACACCAGCTATTTGTACCTCTCACAAAATGGGAACATCATCCAATGGATGAAACAAAAAAGTACTGCAGGAAAAAAAAGAAAAAGGACATCTCAGGACTTCATTTTAGGGAAAAATATACCTCAGAAACACATGCTAGCAGTGCATAAATAGCACATGCAACAGGGCAGCATTACATAAATATTTTATTCAAACATGTTGTGCGAATCCCATTGTTGCATCACTCATGGCTATGCTTCACTCTGCCACTCGTGAGATCAATGGTATCAACACAATTCACCTGGATAAATTATTTCCCTGATGCTGCTATGTTGCATATCTCATATTTATCTTGCTCTGTATCAGTACACACATGTTGATAATCAGACCACGAGCCTGAAGGGTGAGAAGCTTTATTATCTAAGTAGCCCCCAAGATGGGTATATTTCCCACTATATGTGACGTACTCATTACTTGTTCTGTAAAACATATTAGGAATGTTTAACACTACCTTTCAATTATAGATGGCTTGCTTTCCCAGTACTGCTGTGGCTGGGCCATTTTGTGGTTTGCCTTTCTGTACGTATTTTGTCTCAGTGTGCTTCCATAGTGTAGTGGCACTGTAGTTTTGAACAGTCTGTTGACCCTTGTGCTTTTCCGTATTGTAGGGTACTCCCATGTAAGGGGGGGGGATATCTGCGGCTGGTCCTCCATTAGTTCGCTGGTGGCATGTAGCATGGAGAGGTAAGAGCCTATATAGGGATGATGGCCTGCATCCATCCAGAAGGGGAACCACAGTCCTCCGTGGATGGTTTAAATGTCACTTTGATGAACATTTAAACTAGCCGAGAGGGGGTGGCAGTAGAAATTAGGGAGCCAGAAGCTGCTCCAACCCCACAAGCTGAAGTATAGTAGGGAGAACTCGATGGGAAGGGGAATTCCCCGGGGTGCAAATTAATAAAGAAAGCAAGGTGGGAGAAATGAAATGGGTGGGAATAGGAGCATTTAAAAGAGAGGTGAGGGAAGGAGGGCAAAATGGAGAAAAGGAAGGTAGCAAGCAGTCTGGTAACAGAATCTGAAAGGCCATGTGTGCAAATGCTAGATGTCTAGGAAATAAGACTGCAGACCTAGAGGCCATGATGTAGAGGCCAACCTGGATATTGTGGCCAGTACTGTGTCATGGTACATTGAAAACCACAAGTGGTACATGGCCATACCAGACAATACTCTGTTCAGGGAAGAAAAAAAAAAAAAAAAAAAGAGTGGTACGTAAAGAAGGGGATGTGGTGATTTATGTGACAGAAAGCATAAAAGCAGTGGAGATACAGAGAACATATGGTGGGGGGAGCAGCGATAGAGTGGGCCACCCTGGACATGGAGAATGGAGCCACTATTCACACTGCCATGATCTACAGACCTCCAGCACAGGGGAAGGAGTTAAATAAGGCACTGGTGGAAGCCTCTGGCAAGATGGCGGGGGGGGGGGGTGCTGCTGGTGAGGGACTTCAATCCGCCAGATGTAGATTAAAGCCTCCCAGCTGTGGCTTCAGCTAGAAGCAGAGACATCCTGAACTCCCTGCAGGGAGTGTTCCTCAGGCAACTAGTCAGTGAACCCACTTGTTATAGGGAAATACTGGACCTTGTACTCAATAACAGTGACAGTGTTGCAGACGTCAAGGTGGGAGACCACCTGGCGACCAATGATCACCATACAGTGTGGTTCAATATACGGATGGCTGTAGAATCATATTACACAAGGGCGAGAGTCCTGGACTTCAGAACGGCAAATTTTATAAAGATGGGTGAATGCCTCTGGGGTGACCTGGCATGGGAATGATCTAGGTGAGGAGGAGGAACAATAGGCGAAGCTAAAAGGAGGCATAGTAAAGGCAACAAACCTCTGCAACAAGCAAGACGGAAGGAGAGTGCTATGGTTCTCGAAAGAGGTGGCAGATTAGGTAAAGGCTAAAAGGGTAGCATTCAGAAGGCACAAAGTGAAGTGAGAATAATACAGGTGCTAACAAAAGAGGACAAGACATTTTTAGGTATATACGTGAAAGGGGAGGGACTGTAAGGTTAAAAAGGGACTGTGGGTGGGACACTGGAAACAAGAGAGGTTCTGGAGGACTGAAGGAGGGCAAATGTAGTCCCACTTCACAAAAGTGGCAGCAGGCAGGAGGCTGACAATAGGCCAGTTAGCCTGACATTGGTGATGGGAAGTTAATGGAATGATTGCTGAAGGAAAGGACTGTAGCATATCTTGAAACCCGAGGCAGCATGGATTCACGGAGCGGGGGGGCGTCAAATTAATCTGATAGATTTCTTTGACAGGGTGTCCAAGGAACTTGATTAGGGTGGAGCAATGGACATGGCCTGCCTAGATTTTTAGTTAGGCTTTCAACACCATTCCACACAGGAGACAAGTAAGAAAGCTGGGTAGCTTAGCAGTAGGTCCAAAGGTGGTAAACTGGGTAAGAAATCAAGTTAGGGGATAGGAAGCAGAGGGTGGTGGTAAACCGAGTTTACTCCAAGGAAGGGAGGGTGACCAGTAGGGTGCCTCATGGATCAGTGCTGGGACCAGCCCTCTCTACTGTCTTTATAAGTGACATTACAGAGGAGCTGGACGGGAAGGTCTACATCTTTGTATATGACACCAAAATCTGCAATAAGGTGTGTGTGTGTGTGTGTGTGTGTATATAAAGGATGAGCAAAGACTCGAGAAAACTTGAGGAGTGGGCAAGGGTATGGCAGCTGGGTTTCAATGCAAAAAAAGTGCAATATAATTCACTTGGGACACAGAAACACAAGGGCAGATAAAATGGGTGGAGTGGTATGACAACCACCAAGCAGGAAAGAGACCTGGGGGTAATCATATCTGATGACCTAAAGGTGGCCAGTCAGTGCAACAAGGCAGCTGGGAGGCCAGTGGGATGCTGGGGTGCACAGGGAGGGGTAGCACAAGCAGAAAGAGGGAGGTGGTGTTGCCTCTGTATTGATCGCTGGTAAAACTCCACCTAGAGTACTGTGTCTAGTTCTAGAGACCACGGACTCGATTCAGAAAGGTTATCGCCGGACTTGCATCAAGCCCTACGTCAATTCCGCAGAAGCGCCAAACACAGTGACGCAGCTTGCATACAATTCAGAAAGGTCACATGCATTTGCAGTACTTTCCCTACTTTACGGCAGCTTGCGCCAACTATTTGGCACAAACCCAGTAATAAGGTCTCCCGTTTGCCACAAAGTTAGACCAGCAAAAAGCCAGTCTGACTCACAGCAAATGGCACACAAGATCATGAATCCAGAATGATGGCCGCAAGCCCCATGCGCCAAATGTTTGGTGCACCCAGTGCTTGCACCAGTCTGGCTCATCTCTGAATCGAGCCCCACATCTCCAGAAGGATACAGACAGAGTGGAGGCAGTCCAGAGGAGGACAACTCAAACGGTGCAGGTTCTGCATCACAAACCCTATGAGAAGAGACTAAAGGACCTCAGTATGTACACCCTGGAAGAGAGGAGAGAGAGGGGGAATATGACAGAGACCTTTAAATACCTCATGGGGGTAAATAAGGTACAAGAGGGAAGTACTTTCAGAAAAAGAAACGTGCTCAAGAACAAGGGGACATGCTATGAAACTGGAGGGGGTAGATTCAGGAGAGATGCAAGGAAGTGCTTCTTCACAGAAAAAGTGGTGGATTCCTGGAACAGACTTCAAGTGGAGGTGAATGGGGGCAAAAACAGTAGTGGAGTTCAAGAATGCTTGGGAAAAGCATAAAGGAATCTTGGAGGAAGAAGTGGGGAAGGCAGAATGATCCACAGATCAAGTAGGGTCTACAGTGATACTGTAGGTAGGGAAAAATAGGCACACTGGGTGGGCCAAGCGGTCCTCATCTGTTGTCAAATTTTTCTATGGTGGCGTGAGGCATGTGGCATGCAGCTGGATTCTGTGGCTGAATACGGCACCTTCAGTCAGAAGCAGGGTCATCAGCCAGCACAGCAGTCAGCATTCAGGAGTGGCCTCTCAACAACATGATGAAGATGGCATCATCTGGAGAGACTGGCTGCTGCATCGCGGAAAGTATAGCATCTACGTGCTGAGGAGCACTGAGAGACATTGCTTTTTCGTGAAAGACTGGAGGAATTTGTTGTTGTATGAGTGGGTATGCTACTGTCCTATTTGTTTTAGGTTTTTTTCCAGGGTTCAGAAGTGCATTTGTTTGTGCTGTAGGTTTTGGAGTCCTTCTAGGTGTGTTAATGAGTGTGGAAATTATTAATTAGTTGGTCTGTTTGTTAATTGATTTAATTGCTTGTTTTGGTGGTTACAATGTTGGTCTATGGGTGTTTTTTTCTTCATAGGTTTTGGTGCAGAGGTTATACAGCTTTAATTGGGAGGGATATAGCTTCAATTGTTTTGAATGCACTGTAGTAACATATAAACCTGCCAGCAAATAAAGACCTTATGGTCTATCTAGTCTAATAGAGTGTGCATGTCCTGCTAAAAGAGGAAGAAAATGAAGGATAATTTAAAGATTACAAAACAGACTAAAGGGAAAACCAGAGAGGTAAGGAAGTAGTTATAGAACAGAGGGGTGAGGGAAAGGCGGTGTGAGGGTTGGCTTGGGTTATAATGAAAGTATGGGGGGGAGAGAAGGGAAATAACAGCAGAGACAAGGAAAAGGAAAACAAATACCAGAAAACTTGTTCAAAATTAGGGTTTATTTTAGACTTTGACAAATAATACAAAAAACAGAAAATCCAAAATAGTTATTCAATAATCTTACAGAAAGGGTTTGAAATCAAGTTGCTCATTCAACCCAGTAGGTGTCAGGACTTCCAAGGTCGAGATCCACCTGGTAACACACTGCAGAAGCATTTTGAGACTATGACTAGCCCTGGGGGCATATATGCACCACCATACAGAACCTCAGGCTTCTTGGGTCTACATTCACAAGCCTCCCTGAAATGCGCACCCAGGGCAGTGTCCATTCTGCTATTAACCCTTTGGCTGCCAGAAGATTTAGAACGCATAGGTTTTTAGGATAAGATATCTTGCCTGCGGCAGCCTAAGTTAATAACAGCTCTCACATGGTCCTGGATGCAACACTTCAGGGGGTGTATAGTCTGGCCAACATAAAGCATGCCACACTTGACACCAAGCAGCATGCACCGTGAAATGAATAAAACAGTCCAGATACTCTTGTAGCATGTATTTCTTGCTAGTTTTAGGATGAGCAAATTTCTCCCCGGTTGATGCATAACAACATATGCTGCGACATCTGCAACGAAAGAAACCCACCAGTCTGATATTTTATTCATAGGTTTGTTACACCCTTGATAGTGACTAGATGTCAACAAATCCCCAAGGTCAGGAGCTCTCTGAAATGAAACCAATGGTGTATCTCCCATTACTGGTCCTAATATTTAATCAGCTGACAGTACTGGCCATCTGTTCTTTACAGTGTTCTTTATTTCATTTGATATTGCATGATAGTTACAAAAATAACCTTGTTTGTGGTTACATCAGTTTCCTTTTGCTGGGCATTAATAAGGATGGTTTGTCAATGCAGCATGCTTTTTCAAATGCTCTGTTAATTATTCTCTAGCACTGTATCCTCGCTCCCTGAACCTTTCACTTAATATTTTTGTTTCTTGGATAAATATGATGTATTCAGAACAATTTCTTTTCAGCCGTAAAAACTGGTCAAAAGGTATACTTTCAATCAGGGAGTGAGGATGACAGCTGTCAGCCCACAGCAAGCTATTTTCAGAAATGGGTTTTCTAGAAGGGTGATTGATTACCCAACCATTTTCCGCTTTTATCTTCACATCTAGGAATTTGATGCTGGAGCTGTCTGTCCTATATGTGCCTGTCAGATTCAGATCACTGATATTTATCCAATCCATAAACTCAGCGCTACCACCATCCATAAACTCAGTAACAGAACCCCCACCCCAGACACTATGACAGCATCAATAAAACAATACCACGGAGCAATATGTCTGAGGTGAGTGTCTGTCTCACTGAAAATGATGTGCTTTTCCCACTATACCAAACAAAGATTAGCATATGATGGTGCTAACACACCCCCATAGCCACCACTTGTGTTTGGTGGTAAAACCTGTCGTTAAAGGTAAAAAGTTGTGTTTGAGTACAAACACTAGTAACTCTCTATGATGAATTCTTCTGGTGCATGTCTGAGGTCTTGATCTGCATACTAAATCTCCTCCACTGGCTTTTATGCCTATAACATGCTGTATACAGGTATAAAAGGAGGCAATATCTATTGCCAAACAACAGTACTGGTCTGACCATTGGAATCCTTCTGTCTTGCTCAGTTAATCCATGGTGTCACGTATATGTGTAGGTGTTTTTACCACAACCTGTTTTAAAAAGTGTCCTCCAAACATAGAAGGGTCCTCGCTATAAGATCCCATTCCAGAGACAATGGGACTCCCAGGAGGGTCCGTGACACTTTTTAAGGATTTTCGACATAGTATATAGGGGCCGGGCAGATGGGGAAATAATTTTTGAGAATCATTGCTTCGTCCTCACCTACCCACCCCGCAGAGAAAGCCTCATCTAACAAGATTGTATACGATGTTTTTGAATAGTGCTGTGGAGCTGAAGGTGAGAAATCTATAGCAATTTTAGTCTGACAGCTCCTTTTAAAATTTGGTCACATATTTATCAGTGTCCCAATCCACCACAGATCCTCCCTCATCTGCTAGTTTAATAATACTTTCTGAATTGTCTTTCAATTATTTTAAAGCATTTCATTCCACAGCAGAAAAGTCCTGGAATCTGTGTGGCTCAGGAATTTGAAAACAATTTGTCAGATCATTCCTGACCAAATTTTCAAAAATCTTCACCATAGGGTGTCTGGGACCATTAGCACCAAAACTGCTTTTTCTTTTTAATCCAGTACTAGCTTTTATAATTCTGTCTGAATTCTGTGAAGAGTCTGAAACACTATCATGTATATCAACATGTGCTAACAAAAGATCAAAGTCCCCCCCCCCACCAAATCAGCCTCTGAATTAATATTATTGTTTAACATCCCACGTAGTAAGTCTAGGTTTCCACTGGAGCTAAGTTCATATGTCTCTTCAAGTTGTGTACACCCTATATTCCTCGCCTTATTAGGGTTTGCATATTCAGAGTCTAAAAAGTGAATCTTTAAGTCAATTTTTCTGAGTAACTTAAATCAACTTCTAGAGCCCCGTTTACACAGTCACATTTGCACTGGAGTAACCCATGTGCTCGGGTTGCTCCAGTGCAAATGTGATGTGTGAACATGTACCCGATCAGGGTAAGCCACTCGCTAAGACACTCCCAGATTCTCTGGCAAGCAGGGAGCACCAATAGGAGCAAGCGGCTTAAGTAGCAGTGTGGACTGCCTGTGCTGCAGCAACCCGTCCATCGGCCAGCAGATGTCTGACTCCCCCCGATGCATGGCCCCTCACCAGCACAGATTGCAGCAGTGCAGAGAGGGGCCATGTAGATAGACAGATTGCAGGTGGCGAGTGGTCGGGGCCGCGCTGTTGCGGTTTTATATTTGCAGCGCTACCACCATGTAGACATGGCTTAAGCTGAACAAGTCAAATTTAGTGGAGGGTACAACGGACATCTGTTTTGATTGGACTCTTACCTGAGCATCTGTCAACTGTACATTACAGATGTTGACCACTTGTTGAACTTCTATTTGTTCCGGGTCAACTGTCTCAGTTCCAGTTCGACCCCACTTTCCTTTTTGTCCCCTACGCTTTTTCCTACATCTCTCGTTTTGCTTCTCATGTGCAATGTTGGCAGGCTGCTTGTTGGTCGAGGGTTGTTCCTTGTCTAAAAAAAAAAAAAAAGCCACCTGTCTTGAATGGAACCTGCTGGAGCTATTTTCACTTTGTGGCCTTGCTCTACGAAAATTGCTTCTATGTGACCATTCCTGGCTTCTGGAGTAGAACTTCCATTCCCAGCTGAAGACCCCTCCAGCCTGGTAGTCTCTCCTGTCTCTTTCAAGTTTGTTCCTTTTCCATTGTTCAATTTGTAATTCCAGTTTACAAATTTTCTGTTTAAGCTGCTTATCAATGGTGAGAAAGTTTAAAGTTCTCTGAAATCTGTTTTCCTTTTCCCTGTATCTGCTCATTTTCCTTCTCTTAACCCCCTCATACTTTTATTATAACCCAAACCAAACCCTCCACCCCCAACCCTCTGTTCTATACCTACCCTTACCTCTGGTTTTCACTTTGGCCTTTTTGTAATCGGTAAATTATCCTTCATTTTTCTGCTCTTACTTGGCATTCTGTCTCTTCCTTGGATATTGTGATTTTTTTGTACAATAAATGTACAGTATTTATGATTTCACATGTTTTGGGCCCATTTATTGTCATTGACATGGACCGCCTCCGTATGGCTCAGCTGTTACAAGATCCACTCTTTTTTAGCCTTTGGACATAAGAAACTGAATAACAAAAGTTTTTTTATTTTGGGGTGTATTGGTATCAGTGCAGTAGGTGCAGTGTTTTTTACACACTGGTGAACACTTAATGATTGGTGCATCATAACTGGGATACTTGGTTGTTTATATTTTATAATCTAGTGACAACACAGCAAGGGCCTGAGGAAGTGGTGTGACCACGAAACCGTTGTCCATGAATTTTTGTGTGCATCAAGAACAAAAAAAACGCTTTCAGTGTATGAGACTTGGCATCAATGGAGTTCATCCAGACTTTATTTGCACTTTATGTATCGGTATCTGTTCCTTCCTCCCATCTCCCCTGCCCCCCTCCCCTTTCTGAGCCATCAAACTCAGATCACTTGCTTACTATCTGCTTGTTTCTGGCATTTGCTGTTTGCTGTAAGTTATGCAGTTTTTATTAAATGATTCACTTTGTACTATGATCAAGTTTTTAAGTGGGAATCCAAATGCACTTTTCTTAGCAAACTTGGTACCACTGTTAACAAGCATCATGTGTGTTTAATCACCACTTAAATTAAACAAGTAAAAAAAATGAATGTTCATTACACTCATAATCTCCTCCTTACACATATAAACAAATAACAAAAAAAAAAAAACAACATCAAGTACTGTTCAGAGTTTCTATTGCTGGTGTTCCTCTCATGACCTTGAAAAATCTCCCTCCTATCCTTACCAGCTTGCCAGAGAACACCCTGCCCCGTACCCTGCAACGGATGAAATTGAGGTTCTGGTTCCATCTGAGGCCTTTGTGTGTGTATACCAGTGAAATTCAGGAGAATTTTTAATTTGTGTATTGCATATTACCATTCCATGTGTGTGTTGGGGGCTGAAGGATGAGGAGGTAGCACTCTGCTACTGGAATACTGAAGGGTTTTGAATTATTCTGTTCCATGGTAAACAATCACAAGTGTATTGAATGTGTACCAAGACAGATGATTGACAGGTGAAAACCATCTGTGGAGGAACTATTTCACATTGTTTTAGCAATATTTTATTATAAGTTTGTGGCTTTAAAAAATTTTTCGAGTGTTCGTTTTTGAAAAGGTTCCTACAGTTCCTTCTTATTTTATAAGAGCAATAAGACACTTCGGGGCTTTGGTTGTACTGGTTTTACCACACTTCCATGTGCTGAAGACATTCAGCCTGTGGCCTCATGCCTTACTACGACCCGGGCATATAGTAAAACCGGCACAATCAATGCCTCATCATGTCTTATTGCTTACTTAATTTTATAAAATATCTGTCTTCAGCTCGCCAGGTGTGTACCCAGTGTCTTTTCCATTTTTTGGCCCTCTGTGCAAAATGGCATGAGCCTAGTAAAAACATGCCTGATATTTTTAACAAATGGTCTGTGGCCTCATGACATCAGAGGTGGTGAAATACTGAGTAATGTTACAGGGGTCATGGATCACATGTTAAATAGAGGCATATTTTTATGGTGGCTATGCCATATTTGATTTAGGCAGTGGCACGGGTTTGTGTGGTAAAATGGTTGGATGTGCTGCTGTCTCAATGAAGCTACTGTTAAAGAGCTAGTAGAACCAAAAATAGCAGACAGGAAAAGGTTACAAAGTTTACAAAGTAGTCAGTTGTAATGTTTTATTTCTAAAGTATTTTTCTTTTTCCTTTTACTAATTAGAACATTTTCTATGTGATAGTATTATGCTGCATGTGTAGAATAGCACTCTGCCTGGCAGGTGACAGATCTACAGTAGTTCTGTTCCTTCCACTGCACCATCAGCACTGTGACCTACAAACATAGAAGTTGACGGCAGATAAGGACCACAAGGCCCATCCAGTCTGCTCATTTCTTTTTCTACCTTATGAATGTGCCATCGGCCTTTGCTCTGTCAATGGCCTATCTATTCATACTCATCTACATTGCTCCCTTATGCCTATCCCATGCCCTGCACTGTATTCATATCCACCACTTCCTGAGGCAGGCCATTCCATGCATCCACCACCCTTTCTATGAAAAAGAACTTCCTCACATTACACCTTAATCAGCCTCCCTCTAATCTCATGTTGTGTCCTCTTGTCCTGCTATTTTTCTTATATTACAACATGTTAGACTCTTTCACCTTGTTAATGTCCTTAAGGTGTTTGAATGTTTCAATCATATCACCTCTCTCCCTCCTATGCTCTAGGGTATACATATTGAGCTCCATTAGTCTCCTGGGGGAGGATGCTACAAGTCTCGATGGCTGAGAGGGACCTGGGTGTGGTGGTGGATGTCAAGATGAACAACTCTGAGACTTGTAGGAGGGCAGCAGCCAAGGCCAACAGGATGCTGGGATGCATCACTGGGGATCACCCAGAAGGAGAGAAGTGATACCTCTGTATAACTGCTTCGGTGAGGTCAGCACCTTGAGTACTTCATGCAGTTTTGGAGGCCACACTTAAAGAGGGACATTAACCTCCTGGAGAGGGTCCAGAGGAGGCAACCAAATGATTTGGGGCTTGGGGACAGGACCTATGAGGAGAGGCTCAAGAGCTAAATATGTACACATTGGAAGAGAGAAGGGACCGAGGGACATGATAGAGGCTCCTCAGGTACATGAAGAGGGTAAACAGGGAGGAACAGTCAGGGTGCTTCCAAGGAAGGAGGAGGGGCCATTAGAGGGCATGGGTGGAAGCTGGAGGGGAAGATTCAGGGAGAAAGGAGGAGGTGCTACTTCACTGAGAGGGTGGTGGAGCCATGGAATGCACTGCCTAGGGGGCTGGTGGAGGCAGAGACAGTGGAGGGGTTCAAGAGGGGGTTGGACAGGTACAGGGGAAGGGTTCTGGAAGCAAAATCCAATGCAGCAAGAATATCCGGAACTGGGAAGGGAGAAGCCAGGGAAGGCGAGGGGGGCAGCAAGGTCAGCAATCAGGGTTGGGGCTGACCAAACAAGCAGACACGAAAGACCGTTAGTCCTATTCTGCTGGCATTTTAGTATGTTAGTATGTTAGTAATCTGTCCTCATGTGTTTTCTGATGCAGTCCCTGCAGCATTTTGGTTGCCCTTCTCTGGACTACCTCAATTTGGTTAATGTCCTTGTGAAGGTGTGGCCTCCAGTACTGCAAGCAGTACTCCAGATGGTGCCTAACCAGTGTCTTATAAAGAGGGATTATCACCTCCCTCTTTCGACTTCTGATACCCCTACCTGACAGTGACATCACAGATGATTAGCCTAGCAGCTACTGAGAGGCTCTTCTTGAGCAGCTGTGATGTAAGAAAAGAGCTAGATATGTCAGCTGCCAGACAGAGTGCTGTTCCACACATCACACCACTAATATCAGGAGCCTAAGCAAGATGGATGCTTGTGATTAGAGCTCTACAATCATCATGCATTCAAAATGTTTTAAACTGTTTTATTTTGGAGCTCTTCTGTAATTTTAAAGATCATTCACAATATCCTAAAGCTTGCAGATAAAGATGGGAAATCCTAAAAAGGACAAACCGCAACAAGAGAGCACTAAAAGTAAACCAATTTCAGGAGCCCTAGCCACAAGGTCTGCACCGGGCCGAGCTGCAGCCTTCGCAGATGAGGAAGCAGACAAAACGCTCCAAAGCCTAGGAGTGAAGATTAATCAGCTGATATCTACAGTGGCAGGTTAGGCTGAAAAGATTGATACCCTCACCAACAGCGTAGTGACACTGGAAACGGACATTGTTTTTGTAAAAGCTGAGATTGAGGAGGCTAAAAAGCACTCCAAGGTGACCTTGGGAGAGATGAACAACCTCATCAAGGAAAATCATCACCTGAAATCATGTCTGTAATCACTTGAAAGTCAGGCGAGGGCTGCCAGTCTAAGAGTGGTCAATAAGCTGGAAGTTGTTGAGGGAGACCATCTGCCAATTTCTCAGAGAGTGGCTGGTGACAACAGCTAGGAAACCCCATTAAAGACAAAGCACTGACTATTCGAACAGCCTACAAAGTGGCCATCAGAGGCAGGCCACATACCTCTGAAGCCCCAGAACAATCATGACAGTCAAAGATGGGGTTGGTACTTGAGATTTTGTCCTGCCCCTGGCCCGAAGGACAAAATTGTTGCTACAGGATGGACAAAAGGTGTAACTTTACCTTGATCTAAGTTTTGTGACTCACCAAAAGAAAAAATGGTTTGACAGAGTAATAGCCCTGTTACGTGAAGCAGCCATACATCATTTATTTTATTTATTTATAACTTTAGTAAACGAGTGAGTGCGCTGATCCCAGGGACCATTTTCAGGCATGACCCGGGCCACCATACAGCGGCACAGAGTTACAAACAGCAATGCATGACACTGTTGACAGACAATTTATTTATTTAGTTTTTGTTAACCGGGTAGGTACACTAGACAGCATAGCTGCCTATTTTGTGGTACGACCTGGGAGATTACAACAAAGGGCATGTAGACAATAGCAGATTCAAGAAAGCATCATGGGAACAAGTAGAAGTCAGACATAGTACACTTACACAAAATTTTCAGCAATGACAGTACATTTGCAGGAATCTATATGTAGTAACAAAAGAGAAATATAAGTGCAAATAACTAACAGTCATAAGTCATACATCTAGTGAGTAAGTGCTATAAGAGAGGAGAGGAAATAGCAAGATTTCCAGGCAGGTTTGAGAGTAGTAGAGGTTGGAGCTGGTAGGCAACTAGGAGGAACCAGTACAGAAGTGGGTGGATAGAAAACAGGAGCAGGGCTCAGAGCTTAGAAGAGCCATACGAAGCTCCTGTTGGAAGCTGTGTGGAGAACAGGAGATTCTTAGACTCAGTGGAAGGGAGTTTCATAGTTTAGGGACCCAGCTAGAGAAAGCATTCTCCCCCATTTTGGTTTTGCATCTCGGTTGGACAAGAAGGGATTTGTCAGCTGATCTCAGTGGGTAGGCAGAGGTCACAGGTTTGAGCAGTAGAGCCAATTTGTCAGGTATCTGGGAGGAGATTATATTTTTTATAAAACAGTAGGAAGTAAACTGTTGGAAGGCTGAGGGGGTAAACCATCTCAAACTGGAGTATAGTGTGCATCGGTGAGTAAGTTTGGGTAAAGAAGCACAGAGCAAAACAGCAAATGCTGTTGTAGCAGACATCCCACTTTCGGAGGAGCCCTCCAGTAGTTGCTGGAAAGGCTATTAACCAATATGCCAATTTGGGTCTCAGGATCCCCTGTGCAATGGCCATCCTCGCTGTGGATGTTAGGCTATGTCTCACCTTATATGCCAGCACAAGTTGAGTATTGACGGATTTAATGACTGAGGCTAGATGCAGGTCAAAATCCAAGGCAGGATCAAGGGTTACTCCTAGGTATTTAAAAGAGGTAACTGTGTTAAGGGGAGAGCCATCAAGCACTCGGATACTTAATGGTTAGGTGCAGGACCGAATTTCTGAACCTGAACCGAAGAACATGGTCACCGTTTTATTTTTATTTAAGACAAGCTTGTTTTGCAATAGCCAGCTCTGAAAGGTATTGACGTTACTACTGAGATTCAGGTTGATATCTGAGAGGTTTGAGGAGGATGACTGAAGAACAAGATCATCGGCATATAGCAGACCTGAGCAAGCACCAGTGAGCGGTGCGGTGTCGTTTATGAAGACTGTAAACAGGAGAGGACCAAGAATCAAACATTGGGGCACTTAAATGCAAGTAGGAGCAAGAGGGGACTTAGCATCTCCGATTTGGACAAATTGCTGATGCTTTGAAAGATAATTTTGGAACCAGGCAGTGACAGAGGTAGAGAAGCCTACGGATGACAACTTTGATAGGAGCAGCGGGTGGTCAACTAAATCAAATGCTTTTTTTAAGATCAACAAAAGTAGCCCCAGTGAGAGAGCCTTTGTCCATAGCGAGTCTGACATCATTTGTAAACTGTATGAGAGCAATGGATGTACTGTTCCCACGTCAGAAACCATGTTGGTCAGGGGTGAGGAGTTTGAAGGAGTTGGGGTAATCCGAGACCTGGGTAGCAACAATTTTCTCCAGCATTTTAGAGAGGGTGGAGAGGATGGCAACAGGGCAGTAGTTATCCAGATTAGTGGTGTACCCCTTTTTGTAGACCGGTACAACTCGAGCAATCTTTCAGAGGGAAGGGACATATCCTGTAAGAAGAGACAGGTTGAAAAGTCTAGTCACTGGAGAGACTATAGACAGTGCAATGGTTCTTAGGAATTTTTGCAAGAGTCCATCTGCCTCTGCCGATCCAGCAGGAGAGATGGACTTAAGTAAGCATAATATTTCACTCTCAGAGACTGGGCGAAGGGTGAAAGATGGGTTGGAAGGTTTAAGGTTATCCTGTGGAGTGACAGGTAAAGGCCCAGGAGGTGCAGTATAGGAGGTGAGGTCAGTGAATCTGAAGTTAACCGCCTCAGCAATAGTGAGCAGGTTATTGCAATTACAACCTTTCATGACCATATCAGAGATGGTATTGCACTTGTTTTCGCCCCATGATGGTGTTAACATGACTCCAAAAACTACGAGAGTCACTGACAAAGGTACTAAGCAGCTGACGGTAGTAACTGCCCTTAGCAGATCTGATGGAAGCCTTACATAGGTTTTAAAACATGATTACAAATAATGTACAGTTTATCATGGCATGGTACTTCCAGCCCACCTGCGTGTCACCCATCAGGGGAAGATCTTGTTTGCTGACACAGCTGACACTCCAAAATGGGTGCAGACACACGTGAGCCCTCAGCAGAGAGAAGAAGACTCGCAGCACCTCGATTCCAAAAACGAGGAGGACAATATCTAATCAAGCAAAATGGGACTCCCAGGTTTGCTATACAATAATTACTTCAGGTGTTGGCTTCTTAGTATGTTAGTACCTGCCAGCAGAATAGGCCAAATGATCTGTCTTGTCTGCTCGAAAGCCAGCAACCTAGTGTATGTTCGCCTTACCACCTCCACTAGCCCCCAAGAGGGTCTTCTTTAGTTTCAGTTTCCCCTTGTACCTGTCCCACCCCTTCTTGAATCCCTCCACTGTGCCCTCCTCCACCAGCCACCCAGGCAGCACATTTCATGGCTCCACCACCCTCTCAGCGAAAAAATGCTTCCTACGCCCCCCCCCCATAGTTTCCCCCTTCCAGCTTCCACTCATGGCCTCTGGCTGTTCCCCCCTTCTTTAGCCTAAAAAGCTCCTTGGTTCCACTCCTGATTATTCCTTTTACATACTTGAAAACCTCAATCATATCTCCCCAATCCCTCCTTTCCTCCAGTGAGTAAAGCCCAAGCTCTTCCAGTCTCTCCCCATAAGGCTTCCCCTCCATGCCCTGAATCATCCTGGTCACTCTCCTCTGGACCCTCTCCAGCAGTGCTATGTCCTTCTTCAGATGAGATCTCCAGAACTGTACACAGTACTCGAGCTGCGGCCTGACCAAGGCATTATACAGAGGGAGGATCACCTCCTTCCTTCTGGATGTA
This sequence comes from Neoceratodus forsteri, assembly GCA_016271365.2. Taxonomy (NCBI): domain Eukaryota; kingdom Metazoa; phylum Chordata; order Ceratodontiformes; family Ceratodontidae; genus Neoceratodus; species Neoceratodus forsteri. The sequence continues at coordinate 1,701,619,433 of CM057455.1, forward strand.
ATTCCCCTGACTATGCAGCCCAGTATCCCGTTTGCTTTGTCTGCAGTTCTTCTACAATTTTCAGAGTTATTCATTTTGACGTCCATCACCATCCCTAAATCATTTTCTCCCAATGTGGCTTGCAGTGTGACCCCCCAGGGTGTATTCATGGCCCGGGTTCATTACCCCCAAATGTAGTACCTTACATTTCCCAGCATTAAATTTCAGTCCCCACCTCCTTGACCACCCCTCCAGGGTATCCAGATTCCCCTGGACCGCCTCCCTCGCTTCTTCACAATCCACCAGTGCTCCCAGTTTTGAATCATCCGTAAAGAGATTCAACCTATTCCTAACCCCCCTCCCTATATCCAAGACATAGGTGTTGAACAGGAGTGGCCCCAGTACTGAACCCTGAGGGACCCCACTGATTACCTTCCTGGGAAAGGAGAGGAGAGTATCCCACCCACCATTACTCTCTGTTAATGCCCCAAGAGCCAATTTTCAACCCAACTGAGCTCCTGTCCTCCCACCCACATCTCCCCCAGCTTTTTTATCAGCCCATAATGTGGTACTGAATCAAACACATTGCTGAAATCTAGGTATAGGACGTCCACCAGCCTATGTCTGTCCAAGGCCCCCATCACCCAGTCATAAAACTCTATGAGGTTGGACTGACACGATCTCCCCGGAACGAAGCCATACTGTTTATCATCCTGGTGCCCTAACCATTCCAGCTGCCTCCCAATCCTCTCCTTGATAAAGCCCCTATTACTTTGCCTACCACAGACGTTAGGTTGACAGGCCTATAATTCCCCATCTCTTCTCTAGACCCCCCTTTATGAATAGGCACTACATAAGTCACCCTTCAGTCTTGGGGCACCCATCCTGTCTGCAAAGAGGTATTAAAGAGTGCAGCCAGTGGAAATGCCAGCTCCTCCGACAATTCCTTCACAACCCCCGGGTGTAGCCCATCCGGCCCCAGCGCCTTATCAGTCTTTAGCTTCCGAAGTGCCACCTCACCCCATCCACTGTGATTTCTTCCCCCCATTCCTCCCCCTTACTCAACCTCTCCACCCCTTCTGGGTCTGGTCCTATCTATACCCTAGCCTCATTCCGTCCACTGGTCTCAGACCGACTTCTCACCTTAGCTGAATGCTCTTCCCTCCCATCAGCCTGTAGGGATCCCTAGTCCCCATCTGCAAAGATTGAGGCAAAGTACTCATTTAGCACCTCTGCCTGTTCCCCTGCTTCCTAAGCCCATTCACCCATAAATTTAATCCTATTGATCTGCGTCCTCTCTTTTCGCCTCTCTTATAAATCTACAGAATCCTCCTCGCATATTCCTAGCCAGCTTTTGCTCCATCCCTGCCTTTGGCTCCTCACCACTCTGGTGACCCTCCTGGCCAGTATTTCATACTCTCCTCACTCCTTGTCCCCCTTGAGCATTTAAAACGTCCCTCACTGCCTCCAGCACCTCTCTAGTCCACCAGCATGGCTTACTGGTTCGACCATGCTTTCGCCTTAATTATGTACAATACTTAGTAGCCTCATATACCCCTTTTTTAATGGTCTCCCACAATCTTCCAGCATCCATGACTGGCCTAATCTTGTCCAACCTCTCTCTTATAATCCTACCCATGTCCACGAAATCAGCTCCCCTGAAGTCTACCACTACTGTGTTAGTGCGGTTTTCCTCCCCCCTATACACAGCAGAAACCAGACCATGGCATGGTCTCCACCCGCCAGTGGACTGCACACCTCCAGGACTCTTATCTGATCAATAGGACAACATCCAATATCCACCCCTGTCTAGTAGGTCCCCCCACCTGTTGGACCAGGAAAGCATCCTGAAAAACGTCCCTCAGTCGCTGTTCCTTGGCTACAGAGGATGTCATGGTGTCCCAGTCCACCACCAGCATATTAAGATCACCCATGACCACCACCTTACTCTTACCAAGGTCACAATGACCCTTGATGTTCTCAACCAGTTTATCCTCCAATGCCTCCTCAATGGCAGGGGGGCCTATATATCACCCCTATTTTCAATTTCTTTTCCTCCTCTCGTTTGCAAGGTTACCCAAATCGCCTCTACTGCCCCTTCAGCCTCCTCCACTTCATTAACCACAACGTTATTTCTGACTATCAGTGCAACCCCTTCCCCTATCCTTCCTGAATATCTTATAGCCCTCCAAATTTAGGTCCCAATCATTTCTCTGGGTGGTCCGTGTCTCTGTAATTGCCGCCACATCTGCTGATCCCTCAGCCAGCAGAGCCTGTAACTCAGGCATTTTATTGCTCATACTCCTGGCATTAATCAGTACTGTCCTCCACCCCGACCTCTCCTCCCTATCCAACCTCTGCAGCCCTGCGCAGTCCTTATTCTGCCCAATTTTCCTTAGATTTGCATCGCATTCCCCCTCACTCTTCAGCTGCCCTAGACCTGGACCCACAAACAGCTTCCCTGGGGCCAATCGTTTATTTGACCCACCCCCCCCTTACAAGTTTAAACCCCACCTCTTTCCTATAAAACCAGCAAGTTTTAGTTTCAAGATCTCCCTTCCCTCCAGATTGAGATGTAATCTATCCCTGGCATATAGCCCCTTATCCTCCCAAGAATCTCCCCAATCTCCCACCAGCCCATATCCCTCTGCCTTGCATCAATCCTTAAGCCACTGGTTCACCCCTCTAAGTTTTAGTTTGCTCTCCCAGGTTGCCCTAGGTACCGGCAGAATCTCAGAGAAGGAAATTTTGCTTCCTATAGAGTGACAAACCCTTGCCAGTTCCCAGAACCTAGCCTGCATTTCTAGCTCACTGTTCCCTTCCAAGTCATTTGTCCCCAGATGTACTAGGAAGTCCGGGGATCCCCCACATTCCAGTGCTATTGAGTATAGGTGGAATTTGGCCTTGTGTACGGATAATCCTGGCATACACTTAGCCTTGACTGGGGTGCTTTTATTGTCCCCCACCCCCTTCCACTGGATACCCCGGTCATGGAATCCCCCAGCAGTATACAAAGTACAAGTGCATCAGTCCAGAATAATGGATAAACTCGTATGTAACAAACTCGTATCTAGACCAGAGTGATGTCTGGCCTTAAGACTTTCCCTTAAACCCAGATGGAGAATGCTGTCTTTAAGGTCTCCAGTTCACGATGTCTTCTAGATGGTTCTACCAGACCTGCAAGTCTGGTGTTCCATTCTAGCAGTGTAGCGGTCAGTTGCTACAGTTCTACACAGCATGTTCTACTTTGATAATTGCAGAAGCACCTACTTTCAGAAACAGATTTTTTGTGGTGTAGGGTGATGATTCCTGTGGGTAACACACTATAGTGTGCAACTGTCAAAATGCATGATATTCTCTTTCTCCTTTACAGGGACTAGAGACACTGAAAGACTTTTTAGTTTTAATCAGTCATTTTTATTGCCATGCTACTCATGAACTCATTCAACACAGCAGAAATAATCAAACATTTACTTTTGGATGATAAATTAATTAAAACATTATTTACTTTCACTGGTATACGTACACATATAAGTAGGCATATACCATGCCCCTATTGAGAATATCTATGTTATTTTCCCCGAATGCAGTTTGACATCATGAGTGGTGGAGCCACGAGTGATGTCAAAAGTCAAGCTGCTCAAGGGAAACTAACACAGATATTTTCAATCGGGCATGACATGCAACACCCCGAGTTTCAGTATGGTGCAATTTCTTAATTTAAATGTTTACTGTACTTCATTTTTTTTTTTTTTTTTTTTGGGATGACCAAGCATCATTTTCAGGATGACCGAGCACTTTTTTTTTTTTTTTTTTAAATGCACAGTGTGTCAACGCATCATGACACTGTTGCATCTCTGAAGACAGAGGGAGCCAGGAGAGCAAGCATCACAGGATGTGGCCATGTTAGGCAACAGTGTGGCTTGTGCAGTATGACTGTGTTTGTGACCTGTGTTGTAGCTGTCTGATTACTGGACAGCTGCTGGGGATCACAGAGACAAGCAGCGAGTGGGATGGAGCCTCCATGAAGGGAGGTAGGTGCTCTGTGGTGTGGGAACTGATCAAAAGAGGCACTATCAGGGAAATCTAAATGTTTTTAATAAATGTAAATAGTCAGATACTGTTTAAATGTTGTTGTTGGAGTGAGGAGCTAAACTGAAAGTGCTGGAGCGGGAGCTGGAGCTGGCAAGTGGGTGAGCAGCTGAGATACAGAAATAGAATTCTGCTACTCACGCTACCAGCTCCAGTCAATCCTGATATACAGTGAGAATATTTTTGCCACTATGGACCTAGAGTTAGAATATCATGATATTCTCTTTTTAGGTCCCCATAGTGGCAAATAAATTGCTGATATTTGCCAATTAACATTCTTACAGGTGTTACATAAATATATTTATGCAACACCAGCATGGATATATTCTGGCAAATATTTTCAATATTTACAGGGTGGTCAGATCTAGAGTGAGAATGTTGCATTTATCCTCACCCTAGGTCCCAATTCCAGAATGTATCCTCACAGTAGGTTGCTACTGGTTGATATCTGGCAGTGCAAGCAGTACAGTCAACACTTACCTGCTCACTCGCGTGTCAGCTCCCCTTCCCAGTTTCATTATGTCACCCTGCCCCACCAAATCACTTTCACTTTCTCTTGTTCTCTTCTAAACCAGCTTTCTACTTGTAGTCCCTAACAGTGCTGCCCTCTTCATTCCTCAATTCCCCTACCTGCCAAAACAACACTGCAGCATGTTTTCCACCTCTTGCCTTCCTCCCCATGCTGACAATCACAATGTCTCTCATGGACCGAATGTCCAGCCAACAATAAGTCGGCAAACACCATCTATACCTTGGTCTCCTCCCAAGGCTGCTGCTTTTCACTCCCTACCAGAGCCACTCATAGCACAACAACTGGGTGGAAACACAGTATGTGCTGATGCAATGATGAACGCTACAGTGTTGTGTGCATCAAACCACAACAACGGCTGCTTGGTCATCCTGAAATCAAGCTTGGTCATCCTAAAACTTATAAACATAAACGATGAACAACAACCCCCAAAAAGGCGCATTTAATACAATAACTATGCCATGGCCCAACCTAAAATATGGTACCTCCCCTTGTGCACTTTGACATGGCTCATGGCTTTGCAGTATTCAACTTTTTTCAAATAATTTATTATCCCTAAGAAGCCCAGTTGAGATTAAACTTCTTTTTTTTGGGGGGGGGGGGCTTTTTTTTTAATTTTACAGCTGGTCAGCTCCTATAAGATTTGATTTTAAACCTGTGATTTCTTGGCTCACTGTAACGTGATGTAAACACTGCATTACATTGCCACCATAAAATGCTAGAGAGCTAGAAATATTGCCAGAGGCTGTTTTTAATGTCAAGTGAAGCTCTCCTCCCCAATTTAGGTGCATTTTAATAAATGTGAGGTACAAAAGCTATGTGAGATGACAAAGTGGAGGAGGAGTACTGAGAGGCCAACGAGCCCTTGTTAAGAACTGGACTGCTACTGTACACTTCCATCAGAGTGGTTACTAAACTAGTACTGTATAACAGCAGTCCTTATTCTCTAGCTATGGATAAACTCAGCAACAAATGACTGCCACTTAAACACTCCATAAACACCTTGACTCCTTGGCGTCCAGCCACTGCAAATTAATGAACCATTTACTGCCCTCCAGACTTAGTGGCACGTGCAGCTATCACTCAAACCTAACAAAACTCAAAAGTGCCCTGCTCAGCCCATTCAAACCCTGCTCAAAGTCAATAATTCCACGGACCTCCATTAATTTACTAGAAATCTTCTTTGAATACATACATACATACATACATAAATGACTGTATTCAGAATATTTTCTCAGTTTTCACTTAAGGACAGACTAACATATGCTCCGTTTTGACCCTCTGCACACAGTAGTTTGACATCACGTTTTGTCTCATCACTTTTCCTCATTTTATTTTCTACTCCATGGACTCCTAATTAGATTACAGTTTATAGTATGTGCAGGAATTTGACGCGATGGCTAATGTCACTTGCCTTCATGTAACAATGCAGACTTGCAACAGATGTTCAAGTGCAGGAGCGTGGACGTTTAGTGCCGCTCCATTTATTTCCATGCACAGGGTCTGCTTACACTTTCCCACATTCTGAAGAGCAGAACATTCTAGCAGCTTAACAACTACCTAGTGCCGTAATCTTTTCTACCACTGCCCTGACATGTACAGAGCTGCAGAGCTTACAAGGCTTGGCAGGTGCTTTTCCGCAGCACATCACCATCACCTTTAGCTGAGAAAGGACCACCTGAGGTTTAACAAGTGGAAATTATATACAACTTACAGTGACCTATTACATTTATTTGAGTATATATGCTCCCCCTTTCAGTGATTCAAAAATGTTCAATTCCCAGTTATCTGTTCTTCATTCTGGGGACAGTTCAAAGGCTGACTCTCAATGCTTACATGACATCTAATGCCCTCTGCATATATCCTTGGGGTCATGCAAGCACTCCAACATTACTGTGCAGGCTGCTGCAGTGTCAAAGCTCTTGAATCAACCTGAATGACAATTTTTTTTTTTTTTTTTTTTTAACATACTTTTTTTGGACCCTGATATACCATCTTCAGGCCACACTTTGGTAGCCTTCATGAACCCTCCTTCCCTGGAGGACACTGGAAGAAGGACATATATCCAAGCTGTTGATGTGTTGACCACATGCTCCAGCCAAGCACCTAATGGCATCCTCCCCCACCCTACACCATGATGCCTGTACAACCATCTGTGCACCCACAGTTGGCAGTGACAGAGTGCAGCATGACAGCCCCCCAAGAAGAGCACTCATGTAGGCAGCTCAATCCCCCTCAAACAGCCCCTGGTAACCCAGCCTCATTTCCAAATCTGGGTCACAGGCATCGCCAGTCTGGAGGACATTCTTAATTATTATTACCACCCCCTCAACACCCACGTACTCACATAAACAAATGACAGTTTGTATATTTTTGAATTAAAAAAAAAAAAAATACTTGAGCAATGCTAATATTTTTATTTGTTGACTTAGTATGTGCTCTAATGCAGTGGACCTTTTTTTAAGACATGACCCGGTCCCAGAATTGCAGTACAGAAATAGAGAACAAGGGACACACTCTTAAGAGTAGGAATGTGCACAGAGTACTGGTGCATATAGGAGCTATCAGATGCCCTGTGTCCTCATTACTGGAGATCTCAGAATCATCACATTTTAAATTTTTTGATCCAAACCTAATCAAGGTTAGGTCTTAAATCGGATCCAATAATCTACTTCACACATATTAAATAAATAACACGAGGAACACGCCAATGCATTGTTAAAACACGCAAGTGCAAGAAATAAATGTAGCAGCTATATCCTAAATTCAATAACAGGAGTGCCTGCTGCGTGAATAAATCACGTTGCATTTGCCCTCTTGGTACAAAAAATGGCATAATACTTGATAAGAGCCAAACAAAGAATTCCCAAAGGGAATGTAATCCAAGTTTGACTGACAGAGCTTCCACTAGCAGGTAAAACAGGAGCAAGTAGTCTCAACATTGCAACAGTTCTTTCAAGGCTCAAAATGCAATGGGAAAATGCAAGCACAGAATTCAGCCAGAACAGTTCATAATGAGAGGCACTGGAAATAGCAGAGACCGTATACAGCATTTCTACGCAGAGGAGCTGCAGGCAACCAATGTGTAGATAATAATCACACGCTGCTTGAGCTGCTGTTTCAAGTTATCACAACTAGGCTTGTACAGCCACTGCTCTCCTTAAATTGATCCGACCAGATCAAAGAGTCTCATTCGAATATCCCAAATCTGGCCAATTCTGGTCATACCAAATTTAGCTCTCAATAAACTATACACAAACACATAACCTTAGAAGTGGTAAAGGGTACAGGATAAAGAAGGACTACAGAATGGGTTGCAGGGAATAACGTATATACGCCACAGTAATAGTGAATAAACTGGGTAACTCAATCTTGTTAAGTTTTAAACAGTTCAGATAAAATGATTTCCCCTCAGAACATATAGTATTTCCACTTGGAACACGTTCTATCATGTTACAATCTAGACTTTAAGCACAGAGAAGATGGGCCAGAAAATGCATTTACAAGGAAACCAAAGGCAGTTTTAATTTAAAAGAAGGTAATAAAACGCCAATGAAAACATGATTAACAACATTCAAATTAATAAACAAATAATGAAAACATGACAAATTGTGTGGTACATGTAGTACATAATGGTATGTAGTGAAATTCACATTTATGGTCACGTGAGTGCCAAGGCCTTCCTAACGTAACGTGTGGCTTTGCTGCTCATGAGCTATGGGCTTTACCACTCACTGGTGCTGGTATTTAACCCATTATCTACTACTGTGACCTCAAAAGTGTGTAGATAAACAGGGGACATGTGACAGCTGCACTGTGATGAATACACTGCTCTTCACATGTGAAAAGACACATGACACAAATTCTGAAACCACAAGTGTGCTACGAACAGCTCATCCTTCCCTAGCAGGGACAAATATGTTTACCACAAAGCAGACAAGTACTTATGCTGCTTATATAATGTTAAAAGGACACAGTCAACTCCCTTAGGCCTCAAAGTGTCCGTAATTTAAAAATCACATGATATGATAGTTCACATTCTGTAGAGATTGCTGATGTAGCTGGAATTGGATTCTGATATACGTTTTTGTTCCTTTAAAAAGTCAAAAACAGACAGTCTGCCTTACTGGTATTACTACAAAAAACCATGTTTGTTTACATTCCTTGATCAACTCCCACTGCATCTTTCCTTTACTTAGGCTCACCCCCAACACAGTCTGGCCACTTACTGTGCAGTGGGAGTAGACTATTGCATCATGCCTGGCTGCACTGTTTTTGGTGTTTCTAAAGTTCAGGAATGACACAGTAAGCACAGATTCAGGGTTCGAAACAAAACAAGGTTGAGTATAAGTATACATTAGGATGCATTTCAATTCTTCTAAGCAAGGAGGCAGACAAAACAACCAGCAACATCAATGAGTTTTAGAGAATGTAAGAAGTCATAAAATGTGGGTTTTTAACAAGAAAAAATGTGATACAAAAAGGGTTGACAGTGTCCCTTTAAAAAGAAATTCATTTTTAACAATGGAGTACTGTAGGTCAATAACCAATAACAGCCAGTTCCTATACTACTGTAGCAGATCTTGCATCCTAGTCCCAGATAATAGGAAACTGTTGTGTAAATGCTCCTCCCATCACTTGAAAAGAGGTGTGGTTTGTAGTGCTGCCCCCAAATCCACCCTGGCCTGACTGGATCCCCCCCCCCCGATGCTTAGCACCCCCCATACCCCACCCACCACCATTCTCTGTACTCCAACCTATCACTTCTCTCACTTGAGGGCAGACACCTCTCTCACCATACCTCTCAACTGTACCACATTACGAGGAACGTTCCTCATTTTACTTCACAAAAGCTCCCTGTTCCACATTATGAGGACTTGTTCCACATTCAGTATTAACATTTTAAAGCAAAAATCTATAGTAAATGATGCAAAAATATATTATTCAATTAATAACAGACTTTCTGAACATAAATGCAAACCTTTTAACAGTGTTCTGTGCCTCCTAGGTAAAGATTTGATTAAGTGTTCCACATTTTGCTCATTTGTTCCACATTGAGAGGCAATGTTCCACACCTGGGGGACAAAAGGTTGAGAGGTATGTCTCTCACTGTGCATCTACCACCTCTAAATTCTGGTTTAGTTCCCTTCCTAGCCATCTTGCCTCTCTCCATAACCCCCTTCCCCAAGGTATCTTCACAATTCCAACATCTAACCTTTTTCTCATCCCTGCCACAAACTTCTATCGAGTCAGGTCATTTTCACCTATCAACACTCCCTCTATGGTCTACCCTCCTTCCTCCCTCTGCGTTTCCACTTCCACCTTTTCACTAAAAGATGTATTCCATAAATTTCACTTTCCATGTCTACATCAGTAACTCGCATGCTCTACCTGCCCCCCCCCCCCCAACTCCTTTAAAGATTGATCCTATGCAACAGAGTGCAATGGTTTCTGCTGAATTCTGCTATAAATATTATTGTGATGTTCCGTACACATTCCTGGCCAGCACAGAGAGAAGTAACAGCATCACTGAAAAAGATTCTAAGTTCCAGGGTGCCATAATCTTTGCACACATGATGTACAACTTCTTCTGGGCTGTGTTCTTATTTATATAGTAGAATTGGTTAAAGGTGACCTGCAAATTAACTACAGGAGCCCTCTCCCGTCCCACATACCTTTCTAAGCTTGATAGGAGTCCAGGGCTGCTATCAGTAACATTTTTGGAATAGTCTGTATATTTTACCAAACCGTCCAAACTTTTCCAGCGAATACGGAAGTGCCACATGTGTCCCGATCGAGTGGTGCAAGTTTACATGGGTATTCTACCCATTTAGTGATGTTGCAGATACCACTGCTTTCAATGAAGCAGCAGTGGAGGGGGCTTAATATTCGTATTTTATTGCTTCATAGGGGGTCTTGATGCCTATATTAATACTTACAGCAACAACTCATACTGGTGTTGCTGTAAGTATTAAATTAGGCATCAAGACCCCCTGTGAAAGCAATAAAATAAGAATATTAAGCCCTCCTCCACTACTGCTCCTTTGAAAGCAGAGGTATCTGTAATGTCACTAAATGGGTAGAATACCCATGTAAACTTCTGCATGCTCTATCGGGACCCAGGCGGCACTTCCGTATTCGCCAAAAAGTTTTGGCAGTTTGGTAAAATATATCGACTATTCCAAAAATGTTATTGATAGCAGCCCCGGACTCCTATCACAGCTTAGAAAGGTAAGTGGGACAGGAGTGGGCTCCTGTAGTTAATTTGCAGGTCACCTTTAAATAACTTCTTACATTTTCATATGTAACTGTTCCAGTCAAATGTAGGTGACTATTTTCCAAGTTTTAACTTAAGCAGCCCTACCATTTATACAAATGATGTATACTGCAGGAAGATGCAATTAGCAACCATTGGGCCTCAGATCATTCTCAAGTGTCTTTTACAAGCCAACACTCACACATAAATAGGCAACAATGACTGCAATTCTGAATCTCTCAACAAATAGTACCATGGTATGGCTTTACCAAGCCTGATTACAACTGGATAGGTGGTTCTCATAATACAGTACAGCCAAAAGTTTGACGGCCAATCACAAGCTAGAACTCAAGCATATTGGTAATTAGACCACCATGGCTGTGAATGAGATTCTGAAATGTTCAAAAAAGTAGTACCATGATATGCCTCTACCACAGAGATTCTATATAGAAAAGCTACACAGTGTTTCTCAGATGATGCCTCCATGACTGCATGCAACCACCAGCACAATTTCCTGCAGCCACAGAGCTCTTTAGAGCCCCAGTTACAAAGGTAATGGAAGGGAGAATTTCTACATTTACAAAAACACGGAAGATACATTTTACGTGAAAATACATCAGGGACTTGATTTAATGTATATAGAGTCAAGGAAAACTTTTATTATATCAGTGGATTTGGGGCATATTAAGGGGTTTGGGGTGAAAAAAAAAAAAGAAAGCCATCACTAAGTTCTAGTGGCCACACTTTGAGGCCCTTTGAAGCCACCAGGATTTGGGCCTTGAGAACCACTGGACCCAAGGGACAGCACGTGGAGTACTAGGGGTTTTCATGCTGCAATATACAAGTGGCCTATACTCTGTCTAAGGGGATAATATGCAAATGAGTGGAATAACACAAGCCAGATGACATGCATAATCAGTCACCATGGCTAAAATTCTAAAACCCTCAAAAATGTATTCCAAGACAGATCTATACTAAGTTTGATCACAATTATTTAAGTGATTCTCAAGATACAGCAAAAAAAAGTCCTAAGATTCCAAATGAATAATGGGTTCCAGTCCCACAGTGAAACCCACTGTGTGCTCAGGCTGCCTTTTACTCCAGATTCCCACATGTTTGAACTGTCTTACCTAAATATATTACCATGTCCTGCAACCTCCTAGGGTTATAACAGATGCTACAGTTCCACTCTATGCACAGTAATAGGGTTGCTCAGAATCCATTGAATGGAATTGGATATATAGGATTTCAAGCCTTTCTTTCAGAATTTGAAATTTTGGTATTCAAGGTACAAAATTCTAATTCAGATAAAGAAAAAAAAAACCTTCAGACTGTTTAAACCCTCTCCTCTCTACCCAATGCAAGTTTAAGGAACCCATAGTTTTCCAGGAGAAAAGCCCTCCATCCTTGTCCCACTCCTCTAACCTTTAATAATGTTATCACACTGCTTGCAATCATTTTCTCTGGGACGCTCATGCTGTGACCCAGGCAGCATGGCTCAGTGAAGCAGCAGCCAGCTTCTTGTTCCCCTGTATGTCTCTCCAGGCATCCAGTGTCCACTCTATAAAAAAAATCCCCTCTCCAGCAAGCGTTTAGTTCAACACGTACTCAGTCCAGTATCCCACCAGTTCACTGACTCCAAGACATGTACAAGGCAAGAATTCCTCCCTTCCCCCATTATGCAGTCCCTAGTTCCCCTCCCCACCCAGGCCCCCAAACAAAGTTGAAAACTGTCTTCACCACCATACTGGGACTAGTGTAGGTGGTAAGTGGACAGACTGAACCAGTACTCTGAGTTAGTTTCTGAATTTAAATCTCACTCCTGCAAGTCACAGCCTGAGTATGTGGCCAACTATGCTCTCAAGCCAGGTTAGCCAGGAGGCCAGTGAGGAGACCAATCCATCTGGTATACAGCTAAGGAGTACAAGATGAGCTGGGAGGCCACCATCACTATTCTGAAGGAACCCACAGACTGGTGAGGCACTGCAAGTGGACTCAATTGGGGAAGGTTGCCGGGGAAGATGAAAGCACAGTTGGTGCATTTCCAATGTCGCAAGCTGTATGCAATCCTGCCTGCTTAGCGCAGAGTGGGGGGGAAGGGGAGAGTACAGCAGCAGTTGCTGCGTGTTGGTTTCTTCTCTAGAGAAACAAGTTGCCAGTCTGGAATAGCAACTGACTGTACTGTGTGAGCATGGGGAGGTGGAACAGCAGTTTAGGGAGTTTTGTGGGAGATGTGAGGAGGCCAAGGTCCAAGACACTGGGAGATATACATCATCCTACTAATGGAGGGCAGGGAAATACATCTACAGACACTGTAGGGTGGTCAATGCTTCCAGGAGATTCCTTGCCAGCCTGGAGAGGCAGTTGAAAGCACCATGAGGATGCAGGAAAGGGAGCAAACAGCAGAGGAGAAGGGGGGGGGTGGAGAAAGAGGGGAGATACAGCTATGGACGTTGGCAGTAGACCATGGTGTGGTGGCAGATGGTAGGGCACCAAGGAGGGTGGCAGGGACTGTGATTCCACTGGTACTGATTTTATTTATTTATTTAGCTTTTGTTTACCAGGTAAACACGCTTGATAGTCAAGTGCCTATTTTCAGGTGCGACCCGGGAGAATTAAAAAGGTACAGGCAATAACAATTCAGAGAACAGGGTAACAGCAATCAACAAGGTACAGTCAAGTATGGGCAGAGAACTCAGGCAATAACCAAATAAAGTGAAAAGGTAACAGCAATCAACAAGGTACAGGCAGGTATAGGCAGATAGCTACAGTCAGGTACAGTCAGAGAACAAATACAATGCAAATACAGTGTTAAGGCATGGCAACCGGAGGAGGCAGTCGAGGAAGCAAACAAATATCAGCAGGACATTTCTGAAGTGTGCACTATAGACATATGCACACGCGAAGTCAAAAATGGGCAGAGGCACACCATGGAGGGTAGGACAGCTAAGAACAAAGGCAGACAGAAAATTGTTTTAAGTAGCCCCAGAGGGAGGACCTGAAGCAGCTGTGGGAGGGGGCAGCTCTTACATGAGCAGGGAGTAGGTTCCAGGCTCTGGAGGCAAGGGCCGTGAAGGCGTGATCCCCTGACAGGGAGCCAGTTTTAGGGCCCATGAGAGCCTAGGAGTCACTAGACCTCAGCCAATAGCCAGAGGGGGCAGGCTGGAGCAGATCGGCAAGTGCCGGAGGAGTGGACGATCGGGTGATGTTGACTGTAAAGTTGCCCATAACAAAGGATCGATGATTACTAGGGGAGAGCCACCCCAGCCTGGAGTAGAGCTGGCAGTGATGGGTGAGATGGGGGGCTGATAGGGCGAAGCAACATACGTTGTCGTAAGCTGTGTCCCACTTCGTGAGCCAGGATTTCGTGGCGTTCATGAAGGTGGTGAGCCCATAGCAAAGCATGGGGAGAAAAAACCCTTTGCAAGGGCAAGTCGGGTAGCTGGGGCGAGGCAGCTTTTGGCCCTGTATGCCAGACCCAATTTACAGTTTGTGGCCTTGCAGGAGTTACGTATGTGCAGGGAGAGGTCCAGCAGAGGGTCGAGGGTTACCCCCAGGTACTTGAAAGAGTCGACCACCAACACAGGGATGCCATCGGTACCAACGACTCAGATTGGCCGGGCGCGCTCTAACCTTGGCAAGGGAGCCGAATAACATGGTCTGCGTCTTCTGGAGGTTGATGACAAGCTTATTTGCCTTGAGCCACGACTGGATGCGGTCGAAATCAGTGTTTAGTCTAGTGTTTATGTCTCTGATATCCTGGGAGCTAGCAAGAAGCACAAGGTCATCAGCATATAGGGTGACGTGTCCGGAGGCAGGGGCCAAGGGCAGCTGATTGATAAAGAGGGAGAACAGTAAGGGGCAGAGGACAGACCCCTGAGGCACCCCACAAGTTACCGGTGCTAGCTCAGAGAGGGCTTTCTGGAACCTTGTGTACTGTTGCCTACCCGTGAGATAGTTGGTAAACCAGGCTAGGATGGGGGAGGGGGGAAGGCCGAGGGAATTGGAGGGCAGTGCCCAGGAGAGTGTGATCAACCAGATCAAAAGCCTTAGACAGGTCGATGAAGATGGCCCCCGTGAGTTTGCCTTGGTCACTCGCAGTTCTGATTTCGAAGGTGACCTGTGCGAGGGCAGTGGAGGTGCTGTGCCCTTTACGGAACCCATGCTGCACAGGGGAGAGGAGGCTGTGGGTTTGGAGGAAGAGAGCAAGCTGGGAGGCCACTACCTTTTCAAGAAGTTTGTTTACTGCAGATTGAATCGCTATGGGGCGATATTTTTAAAGTATTTTGGGATCTCCACGCTTGAGGACTGGGATCACACGAGCCACCTTCCATATGGCTGGGATAGACCCAGATATGAGAGAGGAGTTGAGAATGTGGGAGATTGGCCAGGCCAAGTGGGGGGCCCCCTGATTGAGTAATTTGGGCTCAAGGTTGTCATGCCCAGCACCAGAGTGAGGGGACAGTCCAGCTAGGAGCTTCCGTGTCTCTTTGCAGGAGAAGATTCAAAGTAGAAGGGAGGGGGAGGAGGATGGGACACAGCGCCACTAGTGGGACCCAGATCATTTGTAACTGAAGGCATGGGGGTGTAGTCAGACAGGTCAGTGAACAGGACGTTAAAGGCATTGGCTATAGTTAGGGTGTTGTTGCAACTGACTCCGTCAATTTGCAGGTCAGAGACCTGGGGGCAGGCAGGACCGTTAACAGTATGTTTGATGGTGCGCCAGAAGCTCCTGGGGTTCTTGGCAGACGCTTCAAGGGAGGATTTGCAGAATTCACTCTTAGCTGAGTGGATCGCCCTCTTACATGAGTTCCGGAGCTGCCTGTAAGCCTCTAAGTCTGATCTGTCCCTGGAAGCCCTACATTTTTGCCAGCTTTTGTCCCTAAGCTTCATCAGGGCAAACAGGCCTCCTTGCAACCATTAAGTGACAGTGCCCCTCACTCTTCTTTTTATGAGTGGGGCATGTCTGTCTTGAAATGGGGCAAATATGGTTAGGAAGCAGTCAAGAGCGGCAGAGGGGTCGCAGTCAGCACAGACCAGGGACCAGTCTGTCTAGCTGAGGTCAGTAAGGAAGTTGTTGTCAAATTTTGAATAGTCCCTCATCTGAATGACTTTAGAGGGACCCTGATAGGGGATGGATCAGAATGGAGAAGGGAGGTAGCAGACATGGTCACAAGAAAGCACCATTGACAGTGGCCACCAGCAACAGGCACCAGCCTCTAGCTAGTAAGGTTGATGGGGGTCAACAGGGGACTGGGGCTGGTTGAGGCAGCCCAGACACCAGGGCAACTTTTTTTTTTTTTTTTTTTTTAATTGTTTAACCAGGAGTAGCACACTAAGCTGAAAGCTTTTTTTACAGGAGCGACCTGGGAGCACAGGGAAGTTAAGTGACTTGCTCAGTGTCACACAGTATGCAAGTGGAAGCTGTGGGATTCAAACCCAGGTCTGGTCTGCTGGATGTCACCAGATGTGCAGCTCAGAGCCTTAAACCACTGCGCTATACTGCCTCCCCTAACTTACAGAGGTGGGGAAAAGACAGGAAAGTAGTACTGTAGTTATTTAGGAATTCACAGTTAGGGTAGCAGGTGAGGTGGAGGGGGCATTGTTGAGAGAAAGATGGTACCGTAGCTCTTGTGGGGTGGTTTTCCTGCTTGGTTTGTGGGTTGAGCAAGTGCTATCTAGCGCCAAACAATACAGCTAAGGAGAGACGCAGACTATTTGTTCATGCTGGCATGAATGACATTAGGACCAAAAGTCCTGAGGACATCAGGAGGTCAGTCATGGAACTAGTGGTGTTCCTGAAGGGAAAGATATTCAAAGTTATCTTTTCTGAGATCCTGCAAGACCTAGAGGCTAGTAAGGCGCATCAGTAGACCATTATGCAGGCCAATGCTTGACTAAGGGTCAGGTGTATGAGGGACTTATTTTTTAGACCAAATGGAAGGCTCTCTAGTGAAAGGCAAACCCCAGGATGGGCTGCACCTGGGTTAGGAGACAGTGGGGGTATTGTACAAGAGAATAGATAAGGCAGTCAGGGGGAATTTAAGCACAAGTATACAAAGAGGGGCTGGTGCCGGGGAATAACAGCAATAGACTGATGTAGGACACCAAGGAAAAGACAACAGAGCAGAAAAGACCATGGAGAGGAGAACCTTTGTGAGGGCTAAGAAACATAAAGGGGAAATATTCTCAATTGCACACAGGCCAATATGAGAAGCACATCCAGCAAAACGGGTGAGAGACCTGGTGGGGGAGTGGAGTGACTGTGACACAAAGATAGAGGGGTACAGACTCTATAGAAAGCATAGGCCTGACAGGAAATAGGGTGCAGCAGCTCTCTGTGTAAGGGAGAGAGTCAGTGTGGTGGACAAGAACATCAGAAGGGAAACAGTACAGCAGTCTCTCTAAGTCAAACTCAAGAAAAATGGAGGAGAATAATAACCCTGGGGGTATGCTACAGGCCCCCAAATAGCTCAAAGGAGCTTGATATCCAGCTGACTGGAGAAATACACAGAGCAGCCAAACTGGATTGGATGGAGCAGTTATCCTTAGGGCTTCAATCGCCCCTGTATAGACAGTTGTTTTGAGAAGCTTAATTGCAGGGCTGAAACTGACTTTCTGTTCAACTTCAAGGATGGCTTCCTAGAGCAACACACCTATTAGGGGACTAGGTTAGAAGTCACCTTTGACCTTGTTCTCAGCAGTGGAGATGGGGTTCTCTCACAGAAACAGAAGTTGACAGCAGAAGAAGGCCAACTGGTCTGTCAGGTCTACCTTATCCCTGCCTAACCTAGAAGACACACCATCTAGCTGTCACTCATCTTCTCCCTTCTCCTTTGTCCCCCCCTCCGTGTGCCCTTCCATGCATCTCTTCCACCTATGCTTGAACCCTGCCAATGATTTTGCACAGGCCACATTGCTGGGAAATCTTTTCCACCTGTTCATCATCCTATCTGTAAAAAAGTACCTCTAGACATCCCTCTTGAAACATCCATCAACCAACTTCTTCATGTTGCCTGTAGTGTTTGTGTTACCACCATGGGCAAACACTTTCCTGCTGCCCACTTTATTCATCCCCTGCACAGACTTGCGTAAGAAGGTTACTGTGCAAACGCTGGATCCTGTTCACAGTTACTACTCCTCTCTCAGGCCCATGGAGGCCAGAAAAATGGTTGAGAGCCCTGGGCTGGTTAAATTGCTCAGTTAGGTAGCTTTGGTTCAGAAAAGGTTAGGGAAATAGAACAGCGCCTCCACCCAGGGAAAGAACAGTAGCAAAGGTCAAATGTGAGATACTGCCAACTGGGATGCAGTATTAACCCACCTCACCACAGAATATGGGACACGACCCGAGACCAACCTGTACCTACACTTTACTCCTGGCAAAACACACTTTTGTACCATGAAATGTAGAGCTCTAATAATATGTTCACACACCAAAATTGCAAAATATAACAACAAGGCTTTATTAAACAGGAAGCTGGTCCTGTGAAGGAGAAGGGGCTAGGCAATAGCAAATAAAAACAACTGGCAATCATTCTGGCTGTAAGATAATATTTGAAAGCATAATTCTTAATGCAAAATTAGCAAGTGTCCACTGGGATTTTAATTCAGGCCATAACCAACTTAAAGAAGCTCACATTCGACAATGATGTGTTTGAGATCTTTGATAGCATTGGAGACCTGGGACCACGGTTTGGTTCCCCCCCAGGTCTCATCGTGTTACCACTTTTTATTTTTTTTATTTAAAAAAAATAATTTTACCCCCTTGAGTTTTGGCCTATCCCTGAAATCCACACCCCCTCACAGTTAGTAATTTTTAGTCCAGCGATGTGGGGGGCCGAGGCTCCCGCAAAAGCTGAAAAGTCTCACTGATCACAATGGGTCTGCGCTGTATTCATACGGTCAGTGTTTTGCCCGACCTTTTTTCTGTCCATGTCATTATGCTTGCGGCATTTACCACTGCGCTGTTTTTGTTAACGACAATATGACCCCGTGCTGATTCCAACACTGGAGAGATGGCCAGACTGATCTCTTTCTAAAGGGTGTTTAAAAGGCAAGGGGCAGCGATTACAAAAGCCTGATCACCTGCAGATTTGAATCTAGAAGTGTGACAGCCAACATTTCTATCCGATTAAGTCAGCAGTTTTCACCGGTGCATGGGGGTCCAGGTCATTCAGGGCATAACAAGATGACACCAAAACCTTGTACCCAATCTGCTACCTAACAGACAGCTGGCTCAGAACTCAAGAGCAGGGTTATTCTTGATGCCCTACAGGGGCACGCCTCAGACAGCTAGTGTTGGAACCTACTCGGGAAGGAGCAATCTTAGACCTGGTACTGTCAAACTGGGACAGAGAAAGGATCTCAGATTTAGAAGTGGGTAGCCATCTGGGGACAAGCAACCACCAAACAGTGTGGTTCATGATAAACACAGCCATAGAGTCAAGCCATACAAAAGCAAGAGTATTGGATTTTAGGAGGGCTAACTTTGGGAAAATGGGAGAGTGCCTCAGAAAAGCACTAGCAAATGGGAAAGAAAGAGGAGTGGAGGAACAATGGGGAAAAATCAAAACAGCCATCAGAGAGGCAACAAGTCTTTGTGTGAAGCAAATCAACAAAACAAAATGAAGGAAAAAACCACTATGGTTCTCAAAAGAGGTGGCGGGGAAGGTGAAGGAGAAAAAGGTAGCATTCAGGAAGTATAAGAAAACAGAGAAGGAGCAGGGCAGAGAACTGTACCAGTTAAAGCAGAAGGAAGCAGGGAAGGCAGTCAGGATAACAAAGGCCCAAACTGAGGAAAAGATAGCCAAGTCAGTTAAGAAGGGGGATAAAACCTTTTATAGGTACATTAGGGAGCAAAGAAAGACCAAGGGAGGGATAGTGAAGCTTAATAAAGGGAAGGGAGGGTGGGTAGAGGTAGACAGTGAAAAAGCAGGGATACTGAACAAATACTTCTGCTCAGTATTCACAAAAGAAAAGGAGGGGAAGGTACATAAATCAAAGAATAGAAGCACTCTGGATAGGGAGATCAATACCAGTCCATTCACAGAAGAAAGGGTTCTGAAAGAACTCTTAAAACTGAAGGTAGACAAAGCAATGGGGCCTGATGGGATTCACCCAAGAATTCTAAAAGAACTAAGGGTAGAACTCATGACACCACTAAAAACAGGTTACTCACCTGTAACAGTAGTTCTAGGAGTGGTATATGTTGTTCATCCACACTCTTTGGCATGTCCCCTTCTGCTTTAAATCTCACCGGAAGTCTTCAAGCTGGCTCCTCCCACCCACCCAGGTGGCATATACCTCAGCTCTGCCCCATGACGCCAGATCTTAGCTCGCTGGAAGCCAGGTTGTGTGCATCCACAGCCAGGGAGGTCGGGTGGGTCCGTGTGGATGAACAACATATACCGCTCCTAGAACTACTGTTACAGGTGAGCAACTTGTTTTTCTAGGAGCATGGATATGCTGTTCAGCCACACTCTTTGGCAGACTCCTAGCAGTTCTCCAGGAGGAGGGAGGCAAGGTGCACACCACCTACTTAGGGAACAGAGACTGGAGAACTGAGGGCCCCAAACCAGCATCCCGGGGTGACTCAAGGTTGAAGTGGTAGTGGGTGATGAAGCTGTTTGGCGACTTCCAGGTAGCAGCCCGACAGATTTCCTGGATAGGGATGTCCCTGGAAGCAGCCACTGATGCAGCAGTATGGTGGGAATAATGAGCTCTTATCCCTCTGGCAGGCACCTTGCCTGCCAATTTGTAGCACAGACCTATGCATGATGTGATCCATCTTGCAAAAGTCCATTTGGCTGCAGGACTGCCAGAAGCAGCTTCAGCATAGGTGACAAACAGCTGGCGAACCTGTCCCCGAATTTCTGTTGTCCTCTCCTTGTAATAGGAGAGAGCACATCTCAGGTACAAAGTATGAAGCCTGTACTCGACCTCCGAGGTGTAATTAGAGTAGTATATTGGCAGAGTCAACACCTGGTTAAGGTGAAACTCTGACACCACCTTTGGAAGGAATTTCAGGTGGGGGCGTAGGACAACCTTGTCCCTGTGGAAGACCAGATAAGGGGAATCCACCAAAAGTGCCTGGAGCTCTTCTGTCCTTCTGGCAGACGTGATAGCCACCAGGAAGGCCGTCTTCCACAACAAGTGTGAAAAGGCACACTTGTGCACTGGTTCAAATGGATTGCCCATGAGCTTTGCCAGTACCAGCAGTAGATCCCATGGAGATGGAGGTTCACGCACCGGAGGGGATATGTGATCCAAGACTTTGAAAAAGCGCCCAACCACTGTCTCCTGCGCCACCGTCGACTGACCGGCCCGTGCATGGTAAGCAGAGATGACTGCCAGGTGCACCCTAAGGGTCGATGACCGCAGACCCCCCTTTGGAGAGTCGAGAATGTTAGCCACTGGACAGGACAGAGGGTCCAGGCCCTTGCCCTGACACCAAATGGAAAACCTCTTCCATTTGAAGGCATAACATTTCCTGGTCGATTCCTTCCTGGATGCCTCCACCACAGTGTAGACATCTTTGGAAAGACCCAAAGCCTGGAACTCTAGCCACTCAGGTACCAGGCTCTGAGGTGCAGGGACTGAAGCTCCAGATGGAATACCCTCCCCTGATTGAGTGATATCAGGTTCGGGCATGCAGGAAGCCGCTCCGGGTGCCTGCAGCTGAGGCTGAGGAGATCTGGATACCAGAACTGGCACGGCCAGTCTGGGGTTACCAGGATCACCTTTGTCTTGTCCCTCCTCACCTTAAGGAGCACCTTGTGGATCAAGGGAAATGGAGGTAAGGCATGGAGGAGACCTGGGGTCCATGGCCTTGAGAAGGCATCCCCCTGCAGCGAGCCCTGCTGAGGAGGGCAGGCATGAAACAGCCTCAGCTTGGTGTTTTCCCTGGAGGCAAACAGATGCACCATCGGTTTGCCCCAGTGGGAGAACAGGCTGTAAGCTACCTCTGGATGGAGAGACCACTCGTGGGATGTCTGGCCTAAGCGGCTGAGAGCATCCGCCAGATGGCTTGAGGCTCCTGCCACATGGAAGGCTAGGAGATCTGCCTCTAATCGGCCCACGAGGGTCAAGATGCGGAGCACCTCCCTGCACAGCAGACGGGAGTGCATGCCGCCCTGTTTGTTGAGGCAGTACATGATCATGGTATTGTCTGTCTGGACTTGAACCACTTGACCCCGGAGCTGAGGAGCGAAAGCCGACAGTGCCAGTCTGAGTGCCCTGAGCTCCAACAGGTTGATGTGGCATCAGGACTCTTCAGGTTTCCAGAGCCCATGGGTCCTTTCGTCCCCCATGTGGGCTCCCCAGCCCATGAGAGAGGCACCGGTCATGAGGACGACCGTCGGCTCGGGGCGGACAAACGGGATCCCTTCCTGCAACTGGTCTGGGGTGGTCAACCATTGGAGAGTGTCCCACATCTTCTGGGTTACAGTGACCACCTAGTCGAAATGACCGTGGATGGCTAGCTCCCATTGGAAGGGGCACATGTGTAACCCGGCCCAACAGACCACTGAGGTGCACGCCGCCATGTAACCCAGAAGGCGCAGAAAGTCCCAGACAGGGCGCAATTGCCTAACCAGAAATGATTGGGCAAAGGAGGAAAGAACCTCTGCTCTGTCCGCTGGGAGCCGAGCTCTGGCTTGACAAAAGTCGAGCTCTGCCCCAATGAAGCCCATCACCTGAGATGGCACGAGTTCCAACTTAGACTCGTTGATCTGGAAGCAGGTCTGGAGGGCCAGGTCCCCAGACCTCTCCACCTTCTGTTGGGTGGATCCTGCTAGGAGCCAATCGTCGAGGTAAATATAAATCCTGCCCCCGAAGCCTGAGATGGTCCGCCACCACTGCAATGCATTTGGTGAAGACCTGTGGGGCCGATTACAGGCCGAATGGCATGGCTCAGAACTAGTACAGGGTCCCTCGACCCTGAAGCAGAGGAACCACTGATGGGACGGATGGATTGGGACGTGAAAGAACACGTCCCGCAGGTCCAGTGAACAGAACCACATGTTTCGCGCCAAGGATGGTATGATCTGGGACAGAGTGATCATCCAGAAGGTGTGTGACCTGAGCTATTGATTCAGGTCGTGCAGGTCTAGAATGGGGCGCCAGCTCCCCATCTGCTTGGGCACCAGGAAGAACCTGGAGACAAAGCCTGGGTCTGCTGCAGGATCCGCCACTGGAGCTACTGCCTCCTTGAGGAGGAGCTGAGTGATGTCATCTCGGAGAGCTGACTGGGTCTGAGCAAATACTCTTTCCTCCTGAGGGGGCGTGGGCTCGGCTTGGAGGGTACTGCTCGAATTCCAGAGGCTGTCCCTGACCGACCACTTAGAGAACCCAACTGTCCAAAGTGACAATGGACCAGGCGGAAAGGAAGTGGTGGAGCCAGACCCCCATGGGAGGACCCAGAACTGAGGTGATGGGAGAGGGGTTGACAGCCCCTGCCCAGTCACTGAGCAGGCTTGGAGGAAGAGGCTCCAGGACCTGAGCCTCTGCCTCCTTTTCAGGCCTGTTGGGGACTGGGCTTGGGATGAGGGTACCAAGCTTGAGCCTGCTGCTGATGCTGGTGCTGCTGTCCACCTTGAAAGGAGGACTGCTGAGCCACAGGGGAAGAATGCCGAAAAGGCTTCTTCTTTTTCCTTTGCTGGTTCTTGCCCGAAGAACTCTTGGCAGAAGTAGCATCCAAGGTGGCACTGGACTGCTCAATGCACTGAAGGTGACCGGCCACTCCTGGGCCAAACAAGTCGGTCCCAAGGAAGAGCATGTCAGCACAAATATCTGCCAGAAAGGAGGAGAGCCTCAGCCAAGCCCTGTGATGAGAGGCAACTGCGGCAGCCATCAAGCGGACACAAGAATCCCTAATGTCCAAGGCCATCTGAAGCTGCTGTCTGGCAACAGCTCGGCCCTGATCCCGGACCTGCTTGACCGTGGTCTGCATGTCTGCGAGGAGATGTGGGAGGACTTCATCTAGCAACTCAAGAAGGGCGTGAGAGAAGTGTGCCATGATGACAGCCGAACTTGCCTGACAAAAGCCCAAGGAGGAAGCCGCATAGTCCTTCCTGGCTGAATGGTCCAAAAGCTTGGGACTCTTTATCAGGAGGTTGATCAGTGTCAGCAGAACTGCCAGTATGCCTGAACACAGAGGCAGTCATCAGGCTCTAGGCTGAAGGGTGCTCTGTGAACACCGCAAGGGACCCCATGGGCACCACATACTTGCGGGCCATGCGGGCAGACGGAGCTAGACAAGAGGCAGGGCACTGCCAAAGTTCTAGGGCCAGGCAAACAACAGCCTCAGCCACGGGAAAGGCCTCCGTTGGCTTATCCCCTCTCTTAAGAATGTCTGTAAAAGGGTACTCCGCCTTTTTCTGGATTGGCTACAGGAGCATCCCTGTAGATTCAGAGATGAGGTGAAGGATCCCTTGAAAAGATGAGGGACCTTCCTCCATCTCCAGGCAAATGGTCAATTCATTATCACCTGGATGCGAATGCAAGTCGGTGACATCCGAATCCAAGGAATCTGGATATAAGGGCCTACCACCCAGGTCATTTTAAACCCGCTGAGGGCAGTCTGGGGTGACCGTGACCGATGATCGCTGGGGAAGCTCGGTGTCTGGTCTGTCTTCCTTGGAAGGAGCCCCTCCCACAGGCTGTTTGGGCGGTGGTTCCACCACAATCGGTGGAGAGACTGTTTTGGGCCGAACAGGTGGTTTTGCCAGCTCTGCGGGCTGAGGAATTGATTTAATTGGCTCCGAGGGAGTCAGCTTCGGCCTACGAGGCAAAAGCCAGGCAATGGCCGGTGTAGAAGCAGGAGTGGGCTTGTGCCCAGTCAAAATGAGCTGTTGCCACATGAGATCCTTGTAGCGCCGGAGTTTCCACCAGAGCCTCTCCTCATCCGAGGAGGACGAGGACAACTGATGGCGTTGCCTCTTTTTAGAGCGCTTATGGCTCTAACTCGGCCTGTTGGACGAGGGGGTCCAAGACCTCGATCGAGATCGGGAGGGCCGACTCGGTCGCTTGGGAGACACCGGTGGGACCAGTGATTTCCCGGGATCAGGGACCACATCTTCAACTGGAGTCCCAGCAGGCTGAGTCTCGTCCTCTGGAAAGACCATATTAGGGGTCTGATCAAGGGAAGCGTCGACAGGAGTCGGTGATATAGGATCGATCACGATTTTGACCTCATCAACAGATAATTCAGTCGACTGACCAGACGGCAAAGCTGAAAAGCCAGCGGCCGAAGAAGCGATCTCGGCCGAAGTCAAGACCGCATGCTCCTGGGACTGAGATCTCTCCCACTCCCAAGAACATCTCTGTTGAGACGAAGATGCTTCTGAATCCTTCTCCCGCTTACGGGATCGAGAGGAGTGTGAGCCCACCGGCACCTCTCCCTTGGTCGGGAGAGACTGGCACAACTCTTGGAAGGAACCTGAGAAAGTGGAGCCCAGGTTGAGCGGAACGAAGAAGCTCAGAGAGGAATCTGCAGCACGAGCCGCTTCCTCCTTGAACGCTTGCATGTGTTCCAACTGCTCGGCGGATCCCGCAGCTGCGGAAACCGCCCACTGAGCCACCTTAGATTTCACCGGAGGATTCCTCTTCTCTGGCCTCCCCAGCTTCACGCATGCGAGACAGTCATTGAGGACACTGTGATGAAAAGCAAGACAGATTGCATTTCAAGGTGTCATGGTCAACACCGAGGCAATAGTCACATGCGGTGTAGGGATCGGTGTGCGACATCTTCTGGCCGCAAGGGCACCGATGAAATCTGGGGGAAGACTTGTCTTCCATGATCGAAGCAGCAAACTTGTGATCGCTAACACGAACAATGCGAATTTTCGGTAAATCCAGGTTTTGCACTTTGTATGTGTTGCACAAATTGTCTATTTATAATTAATGTTTTACAATTATCTGCACCTTTTACTTGCATTTGTACTGCCTATGCCTAATTGTTGTACACATAATTGAAATTGTATGTTGATCTCACCTAAATTGTATTCACCTAATTGTTTCTCCCAGGTCCACCTCGAAAATGAGCTTGCTCAACGGTGTTCGCCTGGTTAAATAAAGATTTTGATTGATTGATTACATTCACAGCAGGAAGATCGTGTCAGACGAATCTAATAGATTTCTTTGAATGAGTGCCCAAAGTAGCAGATCAGGGAGGGGCTGTGGACATGGCCTACCTAGACTTTAGCAAGGCATCTGACACAGTCCCACACAAAAGATTAATATAAGTTAGGCAGCCTTGGAGTGGGCCCCAAGGTGGTAGCCTGGGTAAAAAAATTGGCCGGAAAACAGGACGCAGAGGGTAACAATAAATGGAGTCCACTCTGAAGAAAGGGGGGCTACTAGCGGGGTACCGCAGGGTTCGGTACTAGGACTGGTCCTCTTTAATGTCTTTATAAGTGACATTGCAGATTGACTGGAAGGAAAAGTATGTCTCTTTGCAGATGACACAAAGATCTGCAACAGCGTTGATACAGAAGGTAGGGTGAAAAGGATGTGAATGGACTTGGCAAGGTTGGAGGAATGGTCAAAGGTATGGCAGCTTAGATTCAATGCAAAGAAGTGCAAAGTAATGCACCTGGAAAACAAAAACCCAGGGGAAACGTACACAATGGGGGGTGAGATACTAGCAGCAACAAAAATGGAAGGGGACCTGGGGATAGTCATATCAGTTGACCTTGCGGTAGGCAAGCAATATGAAAAGGCAGTAAGGAGGGCTGGTGGGATACTGGGATGCATAGGGAGAGGCATCACCAGTAGAAAACAGGAAGTAGTTATCCCCTCTGTACAGACAGTTGGTGAGACCCCATCTGGAGTACTGTGTGCAGTTCTGTAGAGCCCATCTCCGCAAAGACATAGACAGGATGGAGGCTGTTCAGAGGATGGCAACTAAAATGGTGCAGGGTCTACACTAGAAGACATATGAAGAGAGATTAAAGGAGCTTAATATGTATACCTTTGAGGAGAGGAGGAAGAGGGGGGACATGCTAGAAACTTTCAAGTACCTCAATGGAATCAACAAATTCCAAAAGGGTAGCATTTGGCAGAAAAAGAGATGTGTGACTTCCATTTCCATCAATGGCTCGGTGAACACCTCATGTGTGAAGCTCCCCCCGTACTCCGTTTAAAAAAAAAAAAAAAAACAAAACATACTTTTAACTAAACAAATAGCTATATCTTCAAAATCGGAATACTGCACTACCTTACCTCATATACCCTCAACTGTATGGCGACAGCGCAACAAAATCGTTTTCAGCTACTCACAGACTTAGATGATCAAGCAGCTGGGCCATCTTTCAACCGCGTGCTCGACAATATGCAGTTGGGGTCAAGGACTAAGAGAAAAGACAAACCAATGGAAACCAGTAACAGTGAACAGATCTTGCAGGCAATAACAGAGTTGCGGAGCGAGATGAGAGACTCTATCAAAGACTTACGTTCTGATCTATACAGTCCCATGTGACGGAGGTAGACTGCCAAATTTCAGATCAATCCACTCGCCTAGATGCCCTAGAAGACATGGTGAAAGCAACAGCCACAGAACAGCTACACAACGCATATCACCAGGAGGACGCGGAGAACAGGGGGCGGTGGAAAAATATAAGAATATTCGAACTGCTGGAAGAGGAGGAGGGCAGTGACCTCCAAGCTTATGCAGACTACCTGCTTCGTCTGGTCCTGGCACTTGAACACCCAACTGATTTTGAAAGAGTGCACGGGGCCCTGGGACCCAAGCCCACCCGCCTTGATGCCAGACCCCACTCCCTAGTAATTTGTTTTCTCAGTTACCAAACAAAAGAATTTATTCTTAAAAAAGCTTGGCAAAAAGGGAGAGTTATGTTGGGTCAAAGCCGACTAATATTCGACAATGACTATGCGCCAGCCACTCAATGCCATCAGAGAGAGTATGCTTCCCTGTTTCCACTTCTGCAAGCTCAAAATATTAAATTCAGGACACCTGACCCTGCGAAACGCATTCTTTTCACCTCAGGAGCCCAGACCTATGTTTCTGTGTCTAAAGCCCTGCAGGACTTCGTGACACGGGGAATCGTATCCGGAAAGGCCCAGGAGACCATTAAGACACGTTTGGACATGCTTCAGTACCAAACACAGGAGAGGCAAATACATCCAGCACATTCTTTATCGGACATCCTCTCGAGACTCTGAGACCTCAGAAACCCCACTGTTCCTACCTGAGAGACTAGGATAAGTACACTCTGAAGATTTGGTTGAAATGACTTTCCTTCCCTTCCTGCCTCCCAGTGGCCTGGCTGGATCGGGGGTTGGGCTTAACCTGGGTGGCGGTCTTGTGGAGGTGTCTCAAATTATACTTAAGATGCTTCTGGCAGCTTTACATCAGGCAATCCCACAACAATTATCTTTTGGCAAAATAAAGACGGATAAATCAATATGCAAGGTAAATGCACATACAGTGAAATCATTAAAAGATCTAACTGCCACTCTGAAGTATGGGGGTTCTCCTGATGGTGGGTATACAGCAGGCTGGGAGATCCCTCTTAACCTACTATTTATGGAAACTGTTGCCCACTCATCCTGCTGGCCCAGGGGCTCTGTCGCCCTGCCTCTATTCCCGTTGGTCGGGGCGGGGCTGTGAGGGGGGTTTTGAAGGGGAAGGTTGTTTGCCCAAGGATGAGAACTTGACCCACCTTCTTCTTTTACCTGGGAAGAACAGTCCAAGCAAATGTGGGGATCTTTTCCTTGTGTTTCCCCATTAAGTAAAGAAATGGGGAGTTCATCTCACTCTCATGGTAACCGAGATAAAGAGCACTATGGATGGCAAGCTCTGCCTGTAGAACCATACTGCCCAGAAGATGGACTGGATTCGATGCTGCTGAGTCACCACAGTCCCTACCCCCCCTTTTTTTTTTCCCCTCACTCCTTTCTCTTCCTTTAGTCTTTTTCTTTCTCTTTCCTGCTCATTTCACCTAGATATGGCTGCTACTGCCCCACATATGGGAACCTCATAGTACCACATAAATACCCTTTTAGAGGGGGACTGACCTGGGGCAGATCAATTATTAGGTCGCTTCTACAGTTATGGATGAACTAATAAACTGCCTATATTTCCTCTTCTCCCCCCTTTTTTCCCCCTCTTCTCTTCTTTTTCTTCCCTGCTCTCCGTTTATTTTATGGAGTAATACAGCCATAGATAGTGTTAATGTCCTTTAGAAGAGGATAGCTGGGTCCCAAGCGCCTCCCTGTACTTTTCTCAGGGATGATTCTACTTGAAATCTCATCATGGCATGTTAAAGTTCTGGGGGGGCAGGGGGAGCTGGGGAATTGACATAGAATTGAAGTCATGCCGGAACCATTGAGTGGGCGGCATTTACTAATGCCACCCATATGGGGCCTGTATCCTGTTCTGGGTTTTATTTTCCAGGGCTGGGACTGAAGCCCCTTACTCCGCATCCACTCTCGCCAGAGACTGGGCTAGGAGTACCTTGAGGTAACTTTGTGGAAAGTACCTCCTTACTGGGAGTCAACTTGTATATAGTTCTTTTGATAAAAATGTTAACAATCAAGGTTAAGGTTAGTCTATACCCTAAGATTGCAGTATTCATGTTAGATAAAGTGGAGAGGGAGGGAGTAATACTACGTTTAGAGTGTTTATTGGTATTTGCTTTGTGTACAGTTCCTTTACAAAAAGGGCTACTAGTTACTGTTAAAGTTAATCAATACCCTCAATTTAGGGCAGGTAGGAGAGTTCAGGGAGGGAGGGTTAGGGCAACATTTCCGTCGAGAAAAGATTGGTTTAAAAAAAAAAAAAAAAAACACAGGCTTAGTTACGGTATAAGATGCAATATCTTTATTGTTACAGGAACAGCACAGAGATACACAGGTGACCCCCATGGGTTTATGTCCTATGGGCGAGTGGTTCAGACAGATGTTGTGGTTCTTCCCCTGGAAAAAAAACAAAAGGAATGCTAATTAGAATACCATGTCTACTTACCCAGTGAAAATATTTTCCCAGAACATTAACGGGTTGCACAACCCGATAAAGCGTTCCCGCTTTATTCAATACATCAAAAAACAAAATGCTGATATATATCTCATTCAAGAAACCCATCTATCTGAAGAGGAACATAAGAAACTGGGCTGGGGGGAGATATAAAGTTTATACCTCTTCCTATCCCAGTGGCCGCTGAAGGGGAGCAGCCATTTTGATACCCGTTACCACACCATTAAAGGTGGCTCATATTCCTATATGGGCAGCCAGGGAAGATTTGTCATTTTGCAGGGGAAACTGTACTCCCAGGAAATTACTTTGGTGAGTGTATATCTCCCCCTATGTCAAAACCCTCGGTGGCCCAGCATCTGATGTCAAAGGTGATGGAACTCCTCCAGGGGAAGTTGATCCTCGGAGGAGACCTCAATATCACTATGTCCACCCAACTAGACAGCTCTAATCCTCACCAGGGACACCAGACAGGTACGGCAATGTATTTTTAAAATATTATGGCTCACCTGGGTATAGTAGATGTCTGGCACAGATTGTTCCCCTTGAGTCCTGGATTTACCTTTCCCTCAAATAGATTCCACACTTATTCTAGATTGGACTATTTCCTAGTAAACTGCAAGCACCTCGGTTTGGTTTAAGACATATCCATAGGACCTATGGTCCTTTCAGACCATCATCCTCTCATTCTCAAATTGGAGTTGGGTAAAATGAAAAAACAAACACTATGGCAACTTAATCCAATCCTGTTAAAAGATAAACATTACCTGGAATACATTAAAAAAAAAAAAGAGTTCCCCTCTTTCTCTCGGAAAACTCGACCCAGGACATTCCAGAAGCCTTAGTCTGGGATGCCCTAAAGGCAACCCTCCGCGGTGAAACAATAGCTTATGCCTCAAGGAGAAAAAAGGAAATGAAAACGAGGTACAATACTCTTATAGAACACTTATGAACCTATCAGTTAGTATATAGCATAGGAGATAGGGAGGTCCAACAATAGATTCGAGAGACCAAGGCGGAAATACAGATGATAATGGATGTCAAGATCCAACAGTCCCTCTTCTACTTAAAACAGGCTAGATATGAGGGTGGAGCTAGGGGTGCCCGCAGACTTGCCAGACATCTAAGGGGACAAAAACGTACATCTACTGTACTTAAGCTTAGAGATCCGATCTCTGGTCAACTACCGCATAAGGAGGCAGACATCAGCCACTCCTTTGTGGGCTTCTACCAGAGGCTCTACCAAGGGGACGACTCATCCACCCACGAGGGGAGATGGTCCTTTTTGGATGATCTTCCTTTTTCTCGACTGACTGATGCACAGAGAAGCTCATTAGAGTCCCAAATCTCTGCTGCTGAGGTTCACCATTGTGTCAACTCTCTCTCATCTCACCGCTGCCTGGAGCCTGATGGTTTCCCGGCCAAGTGGTACAAAATATTTCTAAATGAACTCTCTTCCAAGCTAATCTCAACATTCCAGGAGATAGCGGAGGGTGCCCCCCCCGAGCCTATGCCACCTTGGCTGTTCTGCTAAAACAAAACAATGATTTTACCAATCCCTCCTCTTACCACCCAATTTCTATCCTTAACACTGATTATAAAATTTACACAGCCATATGGGCATCAAGATTAGAGAAAATCCTACCCTACCTAATTCATCATGACCAATCTGGCTTTATCAAAAGTAGAAATACTTCAGACAACATCCGTATAACCCTCATATTGATTGAAAATATCCAAAACCGGAAACTTCCAGCTGCCATCTTGAGCTTGGATGCAGAGAAAGCCTTCGACAGGGTGTTCTGGTGTTTTTTATGGGACACCCTGTCAAGGTTCCATTTTCCAGAGTCTTTCCTTAAATGGCTGAAGAACCTTTACGCTGCACCTCAGGCATATGTGAGAGTTAACAGGGGTGTTTCTCCCCCCTTCACCTTATTTCCAGGGACTCGACAGGGATGCCCCTGTCCCCTCTTCTATTTGCCCTTTACACTGAGCCACTGGGGGTGGTTCTGAGGAGATCTCCTGAAATAGGAGGAGTCCCAATGGGCCAAAAGGAATGTTAAGTCAGTATGTTTGCTGACGATATTCTTCGCATGCTTCTCTCTCCCGACACTTCCATTCCTGCCGTCTAGAACATTCTCCAAGACTATGAGACTGTAGCGGGATTTAAATTAAATATAAAAAAGACAGAAACTCTTCTCTCTAACTTTTCCCCAAACACCCTTTGCCGACTCTTCGCTCTGAAATGGAGATCCACGAAGATAAAATATTTGGGGATCCACATTCCCCTTAACATGGGGGTTCTGGAAGTAGTTAATTATGAACCACTCACCGTTACCATACAAAGGGATTTAGATAAATGGTCATCCCTCCCATTAACATTTTTCCAATGGAGTGAAACCATCCATATGAATGTTTTGCCACGACTCCTGTACCTTTTAATAACAACAACAAAAATGGAAAGGGACTTGGGGGTAGTCATATCAGATGATCTAAAGGTGGGCAAGCAATGTGAGAGGGCAGCAAGGAGGGCTGGGAGGATACTGGGATGCATAGGGAGAGGCATCACCAGTAGAAAACAGGAAGTTATTGTCATCCCTCTGTACAGACAGCTGGTGAGACCCCATCTGGAGTACTGCGTGCAGTTCTGGAGACCCAATCTCCGCAAAGACATAGACAGGATGGAAGCTGTCCAGAGGAGGGCAACTAAATGGTGCAGGGTCTGCACCGAAGACATATGAAGCGAGACTTATGAGCTTAATATGTACAGCCTCAAGGAAAGGAGGGGGAGACATGATAGAAACTTTCAAGTACCTCAAGGGAATCAACAAAGTCCAAGAGGGTAGCATCTTTCAGAAAAAGAGGTGTGCAAGAACAAGGGGGCACAATTTGAAGATGGGGGGGGCGGCTCAGAGGTAATTTAAGGAAGTATTTTTTCACAGAGAGGGTTGTGGATACATGGAACGGCCTTCTGGAGGAGGTTGTGGAGTCAAAAACAGTGGTGGAATTCAAGCATGCATGGGACAGTCATAAGGCAATTCTAGGGGTGGGGGTAGGAAGAAGTAGGCTGCTGGTTAACTAGGATCTGCAGCTTATCCATTATGTAGGGAAATGGCCAGACTGGGTGGGCCAAGCGGTCCTTATCTGCCATCAAATTCTATGTTTCTATGTTTTCCAAAATATCCCTTTCTTTCCTTCCTTGTACTATCTAAAGTCCTGGGATAAAATAATCTCTAAGTTTATATGGGGAACAACACCCCAGAATCCATCTGTCCATTCTCAAATTACCCTTAGCCGAGAGGCAAACTTACCTAACCTTAAACTCTATGCTCAGGCGGCCTTTCTCCGTACTCTCCTGCTCTCGTTGGGAAATAATTATATAGCACCTTGGAAATCCCTAGAATTTGTCTTAAACGATATGCACGATATGTCCGGCCTCCTCTTCTCTTTGGTAAACAACTCACCTCCCCTGGTGCACTTCACACAGATAACATCTAACACTCTTCAAGTCTGGTATAAACTTTGAAATAGGCCGGAATTTTAACAAATATATGATTACTGTAAAATAAACTCCAAGGATGATTTTTTCCACCCTTCCCATTCAGACCTAGCCTTCTCACAATGGCGGAGGTTGGGCTTGTCACGTATGTTCCAGTTTTTGGACGGGGGTGTGTGCTCCCCTTTGAACAACTTAAAGACCACTATGGCCTCCAAAATAAAGACTTATTTAGATATCTCCAGGTGAGAAATTATATTCTTCGCCATAGGATGCTTTCCACCAAAATCCCCACTCCATGCCACCTTCTTCTAAAAATCTTTATGGATTTCTCCCAGAGAAATCTATGTGGTCATTTAATTGGAAATATATACAGAGCATTGAGGGACATGACGGGGGACTCAACAAAATCTATATTAGATAAATGGAATGAGGACTTGGTCTTGGAAGTACCATTCTCTGAGTGTGTGGCAGCGACCTTACCGGCAGTCAGGGTGACTTCTTCCTCTTTTTGAAGCGAGTTTGCTTGGAAAATTCGAAGTGGATACTTTCGAGCTCCAGCAGTCTTAACCAAATTTCTTCCAGAACAATATGGGTACTGTTGGAGAAAATGTGGCTGCAGTCTGGCAAATTTGAGCCATGTCTTATGGTACTGCCCCCTTCTAATGCCCTTCTGGTGTAACCTTCAGCTGGAGCTGTCTAATTGCCTGGGGGAACCCATAGAGGGGAGATTCTACTGCTTTCTGTGTATCCAGACCACTCCCCCCAATGGACTAAAATGTTGTTGCCTATATATCTCATAGCGGCCCAAAAAGTCCTTACTAGAAAGTGGATGTCACAACAGATCCCCACTATTCATGATTGGAGATCTATAATGATAGAAATACACCAGAT
The DNA here is from genome assembly GCA_016271365.2 of Neoceratodus forsteri. Lineage (NCBI taxonomy): Eukaryota > Metazoa > Chordata > Ceratodontiformes > Ceratodontidae > Neoceratodus > Neoceratodus forsteri. Next base: position 1,701,653,670 of record CM057455.1, read on the forward strand.
GGAAAGCCTCACGGTGACAATTCAGGACCATTCACAGGGGTTTAGAACTAAATGGCAGAGTTGGATACTCTACCAGACAGAGGTGGACCTTGATTTTGTTCCCTAAAACCATTAGAGCTGAATCTGGGGACAAATGCATAATTATCTGAACATGAGGGACTTTGCCCTATTGAAGAATGGATGTTCTGGGGAAACAACTTATTTTTAATCATAGGTACAGTATAATACAATGGTTGAACACGAACAGAGGAAAAGGCAATTAGATCTAAAACATTAAAATCTCTGTCCATCTGTAAATGTTATCAATGTGTATATGTATCTTGTAACAATGCTATATTGGATGCTGCAATGTGCTTGTGTGTATAAAACTTTCAATAAACACAAATTGGAAAAAAAAAGAAAAAGATGTGCAAGAACAAAGGGGCACAATTTGAAGATACTGTAGATGGGGGATGGCTCAGAGATAACGTAAGGAAGTATTTTTTCATGGAGAGGGTTGTGGATGCATGGAACAGCCTTCCTGAGGCAACAGTGGAGTCAAAAACAGTGGGGGAATTCAAGAATGCATGGGACAGACATAAGGCAATTCTAGTTGGGGGTAGGAAGAAATATGCTGTTGGTTAACTAAGATCTGCAGCTTATTCATTAGGTAGGGACATGGGCAGACTAGGTGGGCCTGGGCAGACTAGGTGGGCCAAGCAGTCCTCATCTGCTGTGAAATTCTATGTTTCTATGTTAACCCATAGTGAGGTGGTGAACTGTCCAGTCCTCACCACTACATTCTGCATGAGCTTCAGATGGCAGATCTGGCCACAAGGCAACCCCTTCTTGAGTGCACTACATTATACCAAGCAAAAAGAGATGAAGGCCTCTACCAGAGTCTTCAGATCCAAAGGTTCTGGAAAAGGGCAGAGTAAGGCAATGTTACTGAGCTAGTAAAAGCAACCCTCAACTACAGATGACACCAAAGCCTTTCATCCAATTCTACTCCCAGAATACAAACTAGCCAGTCTCTCAGCCTCTCACAGAATCTCAATAAGAACTGGGAGCATGAGACTTCACCTCCAGCAAAAGCAGAAGCCTGTCAATCTGAGCCCACGAGTACAAACTCTGTTTTTACTGGATTCAATGCCCTCCAGTTATAGACCATCCACTTTGGGGTGTTTGTCACGAGGATCAAGCTGCAACAAATATTATACCAATTTCAGAACCCCAGCTATGGTGTGTGTGCCACTTTTTTGTTTTTAGTATTGAATGTTCCATTTGAATATTTGTGGCAGCACCTTTAGTGATGGTCAGCTGTGCATGGTTTTTCTTTTGTTTTTTTTTACTACTTTCAGGCAGGCAGTGGTCTTTTCTGTTTGTGCCCCCTTCAGTCCTCCAGCTTCGCTATCCTCCTGGTGTCCCCAAAATACCTCTCTGAGTGGCAGGCAGTGTTTTAGTATTAACATGGACTTCTTGTCAAGTGCAAGGGAACCATACAGCTTGATGTCATTAGCTTAGCAATGAAACCCTATAATGTACTTCCTAATTATCTTCCCAGCAGAAGCACATAGATGGAAACCAACATCAGGGAGAGAATCAGGAAATGGGGGTACATAACAGTTCAGGCCTACTGGCTGCAAATGGTAGAGGTCCATCCTAACCACCTGGTCCCAGTCTAATAGGAAAAAATGGAACCATGCAAGCCAGTTATGGCCACACCTGCATACTCTACGTAAAAGAAGTCTGTGACCTTTTAAAATGAATGCAAGGCTGTGCATTGCATGTGCCAGCTTTGGTAGCATGCTACATATAGTACAAAACAGTCTACAGATCTAATAGCAGTTAAGTACACCATGAATGCGGCGTTTTCTTAGCACATTAAAAGGGGCCTAAGAATCCTGAAACCTGTGGCAGGGTCTTGTTAAGATAATAGCTCTTTCCAATATATACTAAGGAATCACAGTGGGAGGCATCCTGGCAGAGTATCCACGTTAAACCAAGGCTCTGAAGTCTGGTGAAGCAGAAACTAGAATGAACATATAGATTAGTGAGCAGGATATTTCATTGCTATACGGTTGTGGATGGAACTACTTACCTGGAGGTGAGCTCATGGAAAGCCACTACAGTACAATTTTTTTATTGTTCAGTTAGAACCATGATAATTAATCAAAATACATTGTTACATAATTGGTACAGTAAAATATCCCATTGATAACTGATACCATTCAAAATGGAATATTTGTAATCTTCATATTTAAAAGCTCCTGATGGGCCGTTGTATTTCTGGGAACCTATTTTAAATAATTCTCAGAATGACAAACATAAAATTAATTCAGTCAGGAGATATATTGAAAAACATGCACTAATGGCCACCACAATGACCAGGTAACCTAAAAGAGTAAAGAGCTCAGGCTTGGGTACCTACACTGAAAGGAGTCTCTAATGAAGTTTTTATCAAGTCAACAAATGTGTAACATCCTACCTCCAGCCTAGCAAAAAAATATAGAACAAAACAGTATATAGTAGTGCTGTTTTTTCCTCCCGAGCCAGAGTCCAATCCTCCTTATAAACATAGAGGGTCTAGTCAGTATTTCGCTAGCCTCAGAATTAAATAAGCAGTGTACTACTGGAGCTGGAGAGCAACTCAACTCTGATAACAGCGACCAAGATGTTACGTTCTCTCCACTTCATACAGTGGACAAAGTAGAATGATATGGAATAAGTCATCCGGCTGACCAAAGACGCAGACAATTTGGTGACTGTACATCGGGATGTTTTCATTTATAAGCAAAGAATAACATTCATATAGTTTCAAACAGAATTTATTAAAAAGTCTATGGTCTTCCTGGTTCCTTAAGAATCCCAAACCAAATTCTGTACCATGAAAAAGTTTATAAGTGGCAAACTATGAGTGAAGTTTTAAATTCCTTAGAGATGCATATTATTAGCTCAAGGCAATGTCTCTAAAATGTTAAGCTGACATTTTATTTTTAACCATGGATGACAACCTATGTCCACGAACAGCACTTTTGGCAGGGGAGTTTGGGGCAAACTAGGTGGGCCAAGCAGCCCTCACCTGCTGACAGCATCTATGAATCTCATAAACAGGACAGCTGTATGACCTCCTTAATAAATTTCACTGGAACAGAATGATAACCTAACATGCAAAGATTTAACGGTTCCTCAAATCAGCATTGGGGGGAACACTTTAATATGGAAGCATGCAAACTTAGAAGATATGGACATCTTCTTTTATTTGCCAATGTGCATAAAGAAAATTTGCTGTTTGGCATTTAGAATTGTAGCCAAAACTGCTTGGGGAACTGAGACTATAATGATAGATTTTGTTCATAACTATTTCCAGAGGATCTGAACTCTTACCTCCCCAGATCTCCACTCCATATAATAAGGATGTTGTAATGTTTGTATTCAGAGCAGTAAAAATTCCAGAGACTGATTCACCACCCTTATTTCTAGTAAAAGAGTTGAAGGCTGCTATAGCCTGATTGGCCTGCATAAAGTGATGTCAATACGGTGATTCTCAAGTGAATTCTGGTTGAATTTAATACCCAAATATGTATATTCTAGAACCTATTCCACTTGTTTAGAAAAAAAAAGCTTACATTGCTTCTAAACAGAACCAAAAACCACAAGTTCTGTTTTTTCCATTTTTTTGGAAGACGTTATTACATTGTTCTGAAAATTATTGGGCTTACATCGAAGACCCAATAAAGATGTGGAAATTAACACTGAGTCATCTGTAAAGACAAGATGGCCCACAGATACTGTACATCAAAAACTTTTGGATTCTGATAACTCTTACTATGCAACTGTGATGTAACCTGTTCATGTAAAAGTTAAAAAAAAAAAAAAAAAAAAAAAGTGTTGGTGCTAGAATGCACCTACGGTATGTTGTAGTTTTTTATGGTTGACTATCAAATATGAACTTTCTACTTGTGCCCAATGGAAACATTTACAGCAGTGCATTCGAGGACTGCATTCAGGAGAAATGATTTCTGGGCTTGTCAGCTTCTTAGAAAGAATTGGCAAGAGCAGTGTGATTTGAATATTTGCCGCTGCACACCATTTTCACTGAGGCTTTGAGACGTGGAACCTATGTAACGAGCTTCTAGCTCAAAGATGTAATTCGGGATCAGAATAATAATTAAAAAAAAATGCTGCAGAATTTCCCTGTTTTTGTCAGATTTCATATCTGGTGTGAACTGATAAAAAGTGCTGCAAATGGAACCGATTTTTTAAAGGATCTATTCAATACTGCTATGCACATATTGGCTCATTTTATACTACACTTGTTATGTGTGAAGGACAAAAGAATTCCTCATGCATGTTACATTGTTTAGTACAGCTATGGAGTAAGCAACATTAAATCTTTATTTATTTATTTATTGAGGATTCGGAAAGTACCTTTGAGTCAAAGACTCCTTTTCAAAAGTTCCACGTCAATACAGGTAAAACATGATACCGAGCAATGCAGAACACAAGCACTCATGCATGATACAAGAAATACGGTAAATTGACTAACATTTAGATAGATGGCAGATTCATGTATGAGACTAAAGAACAGAATACATACAAAAGCTCCAAAGGAGCTAGTTCTGAGATTTTCGGGGTTGGGGGGGTAGCCAGCCAGAGGCCTTAGTCAAAGGATCATGGGGCAGGTCAAGGGTCAGTGGCAGTCACAGGGATTAGAGGACTGTAGATGGTTCATAAGGTAGGCTTTGTAGAGGCCGATTCTATTCATGTTGGTGAGATCATTAGGCAGGTTATTTACCCAGGAAGGGGCTCGGTAACTAAAGGACCGTTGGAACTGGGAGGTGCGGCAGTGAGGGACCAAGAGAAGTTGCCTGCGAGAGCTACGGGTGCACTGCCGTGATGGGGCCCGTTGTATTAGAGGTGATAGACCACTGGGGGCGAGACCAAAGGTAATCTTTTTGACCATGAGGCAGCTATGAAACTTGATTCTGTTATCAAGGTTAAGTTAGTTTGTGGCATTGTAGAGGGAGCATGTGTGGGTTAGAAGATCTTTGTTTTTGTTAGCTGTCCATTTACCCAGGGCAGCTCACCTGAGCGTTGACATGCCAAGGTCTTGTTTCTATCCAGGTTTACAGCTGGAAGAACTGAAACATACAGAGGTCAACTTAGTTGCTCAGGGTCACACAGTGAGTCAGTGTCTGTGGTCAGACACGGGTCTCGTGGTTGCCGAGACCTGTAAACCAACACTTAGATGATACTCCCTCCTAAACTGATTTTCCAGGTCTCAGCAAAAGACTACTTTTGGCATCTGCAGGCCTCAAATATCAAGAGAGTCCTCAAAAACCAGAATTTCCGGATATTCCATTTGTTATTACTGAAAACAATTTCATAAAACAGGCGAGTTAACCCTCAGACTTTATCTCTCGTTTTCTTTACCTGCCTTGAGGTCATAAGCCTCCAGTTGTGACACCATAATCATTTCCGTAGCAAACAGTTGTGATGTCACTTGTCATAAGCAAAGGATTATGATTTCACAGAAGGGATAAGCAACTGGAACAGATGAAAACTGATGAAGACAAATGTCCTCGGGAAATAAAAAAAAAAATTAAAAAATAAGAATGCCCTGAAATTCAAATTTGGGGAGAATTTTGTGTAACTGGGTTCTCCTGATGCCAGCTATGAATTGTTTTGCTGGAAATAAAAAAAAAAATCCTTTAATCTTAACAGAATGATCTTCGTGTAAGCCTTCATCTGCATGACCGAATGTATAGGTGCTGCATATACATGTCAGTGCACTGACAGCTGACAATATATTTGTTCAACATGTATCAGAATTTGTTTATTATTGTTTTTTACTATGTTCGTAGATCCATTATCCTAATAAAGTGGTGTTTCTGGCCACAACAAGTGTTCTAGTGGCCAGATGATTGAAAAAATAAAACCTTTTCTTACACCGTGTTGTCTTTTTATTCTGCATTAAATATTGCAGTTTCACATATACAGTAGTTGTTAAAAGGTGCTGTGCTCTTTCTGATGTCTTCATAAACTGCTCTGATCTCTTTTACAGCACAGTATGTTCCAGTCAGATTTGATCTCATTCTCTAGTCACAAGGCACACACACAGTGCATAAGGACATATTTTTCAATATTTTCTAAATCATAAAGCTAAGAAGAAAATTGATGCTTCACATAAGATGCAAGTATGCATGAAAAATGCTGAGTTTTTTCTTTATGACTCATTCATAGCTTTTTCATTTTCAGTAATCCCTTGAAGCACTGCAGAGCAGAGCTTCTGTTCAAGACAACTGTGTTGAACAAGCTGGGGGCTGCATCATCCATCTTACAAATTTTCAGGCATATTGCTAAAAACTCGCAGACGTCAAATTCTATGTATGTAGTTTACACAGCAACAGCACTGCAGCTAACAGATGTGTAATTTGGAAGGCTGAGGTACAGTGAAACTATGGTGCATTATTGGACTCCCTGCTTATCTGTCCAAAAGCTTCAAACAATCAAAGAATGGTGGTCCTGCTACCCTTATCATGGGGTTATCAAATGTAGGGGTGTGCAGACTGTTCCACCCAGAAACCACACGCCATCCCTTCTCCCAATGCCACAATGCTGAGTGAACCTAGTTTGATCAGGATGCTGACGCCAGTGTTGCAGATAGTTGAGGACTGGGGATAGGTTTGTATTTCCTGTTCAGGGGGATTAGGTATATGTCCGTATTTACTGGGGTGAGAAGGGTGTTTGCAGACTGGAAGGCAGCTCAAGGATATGTTAATTATGTTAGATAGGGTGTTAGCACATGGTACAGGGGCAGAGGATATGTTCATAAGTGTGGAAAGGTGTATGTAGACAACAGTCCTAGGCTGCAATGGCAGGACAATATCTCTGTACCACTCTCTAGAGACTGACAAATTCCAATAAACTCTGGTTGGTATGGAAGGATAACTTCTCTTTTCTTCTTCCCATATACTCCCCACTCCATCTAAAGCTACTTTTATTTTAACTGTAGATGCACGAATGCTGGAACCACTCACTCATCAAATCTTTTTATATACACTTTATTGAAATGAATCAACTGTCCAGCCACCAGTGGAGACCAAAGTCTCCACGGCAATGCAACTTTGTCAAGAGGCGGGGTCCACTTTAATTAGTTTCATTTGTCAGTGTTCACCATGGAGTCTTGGGGACTGATATTCAAAAGCATCAGATGAAGATGCAAGTGTATGATCCGCCTGTGTCTGCATCCTACCATTTGTGCCCCACGGTGCCATTTTCAAATAGATTCCTACATTTGTACATACAACTCACAATTTATATAAAAACAATGATGCAAAGTCAATTTTCTTTGTTTTTTGTTGTAAATGAGGCTTTATTTGGATGATCATGCATCAGAAACTCAGACGCAGTTAGACCAACTAACAGACAATCTAACAGTTGGGATGGATGTCCACATTATGATAATACAAATGGGCAGATCCCACTTGAAAATTCTGCCATTTGTATTATGGTTTTTCTCCCATATACATTTTTGTTTCCTGGCCTGCTGCCTGTCTTTCAGGGATGTACCTTGGTGTCAGGAATATACCCTGATCAGGCCGAGGCCATCTCAACCATCATGGAAACAACAGCTGGTGTTTTCTCCCAGCATTTTCTCCCGCCACCTCTCCTAGAAATGGGCCACAGCCCAAGTCGGCATCAAGCACGCATCACATCCCCACTGTGATAGAAGCAAAATGCCCAGCCTAGCCGCAGGGGTCACTGTGGTGGTGGAACCCATTACCAGCGCTCCACAGCTGAAATGCGCTGCTGCATGGCATCTCTCCTGGCCTGGACTGACCCCCAGCACGATGCACCAAGTCTGTTTCTGAACCCAGGTCATCTGCATGGCCTCGCAATGGGCTACTGCTGAATAATTGGGCTTCCCTGTCTTCTGTATTTGTATACGTATATATATATATATATATATACATACACACACACATACATATATACACACACGCATTATATATCTATATCTATACATATGTGCCAGAAACTGCATTTGACTTTTCTGACTTGGACCTGTTATTGATATACTGCTTATTTCTGTCCCAGACATGGAGTACTTTGATTTTACGAATGTCGGGTTTCATTTCTGTTGAAATTCAATTGCAATTTTTTTGCATGCATAAAACTAGAGATTTTTTGGTGAGCACCGTAAACGAACCTGATAGGGCCACTGCTTCCTGAGAACCCAGGCTGCGGAACACTGGGGTTAAGTGATGGCCAGACAATTGATGTATTTCAAATAAAATAGATATATAAAAACATTTTGTGAGTGAGCGGTCTTAACCTCATCTTATTTTAAATGTGACCTTTAAGGATATATGGGAAAAGGCAGTTCCTGTAACATTATATACCATGCTGGCCCAGGTTTCCAAATCATATATTTACACAATAATACATTATGTTTTCTTCTTGTACTTTATAAGTGCATTATTTCGGCGAGCATGGAAGCAAAGATGGCTCCCTATGAAGACCAACAGAGTGACACCAAAAAATTAAGGGGAAAACACACCCAACTAGTGACTTTGATCCTCTCCCGATGTAACTGACAACGCAGTGCAGGGCGTACATTAATTTTTTTATTTCTTTGGCAGGGATATTTAATGTTTACAGCAACTTTTAGACCCAAGCTGCTGCAAGTATAATTTTAAACAAACAGTGATATTGACAATGGTGGCTGCCCAGTGAAGACTGACCATTAGAAGCAGCCACAAGCAGCTGGTGGCAGGAGGTGGCAGGGCAGTTAGAAACCCAGGCTGAATGAGTTAAGAGGGGGGTCAAAATTACAACAAAATCAATATAGTAGTGGTGGTCCAAACACAGCTAGAGTCAGCAAACCAAGTTGAAAGCTCTTTAAAGTTCTGGCAAGTGTCATCAGGGATGTTGCTAAATTCTTTCATTCATTAGTTTCCTTTCTGTCTGCATCACTAGTTTATTTTTTCCGCATCATTATTTATGACCTTCATGCCAGAAGTACACCTGGAGTTACACAAGTTTATATCTGTACCAAGGGTGAGGACATACATGCTTGGCAAAAAAATGACAGGGAAAATAAAAATCAGACAGGGGGCAATAACTATCCTTAGCAGTGAAACATCCCGGACTTCACTTTTGAGTTCTTGTAAGTCTGTATTTACCAACTAAAACATATCACATGCTACATCTCTGGCGCACTGGAATGATGGACAATATCACATTTGGCAGTCAAATGAACAACCAGCATGGGTAAATTCAAATGATACTTCCATCCTCTGCAGTGGGTTACAGTAACAAAACACATCATCATCATCATCATCCTCATACAACTGGATATATCTCTGTCGAAGAATGACAGAGTATACCACTATGCAGGATGGAAAAACTTGTGATTAGCTTTGGTGGGGTGGGAGTGTTGAACCAAAAGAGTGAGGGTGTTGATGCTGATGGAAGCATAGGCAATGGGTTTTATACAGTGCTTTCAACACATATTACTTCCAAAATACTTTACAACTGACGAACTGATGACAGCGATTATTAGGTATGCACAGAGGTTAAGTGAGAGGCTAAGGAAAGTTCGGGGGAAGGGAGATAAGTACAGAGAATGTGAAAAATAAGGAGAGAAGGGGTTTAGCTATGTGCACAGTAAGCAAGAAAATAACATGCTTAATTCCAGCTGACATTTATCAACTACAGTTAGAAAATGGGTTTGGAAAATCCCTGCCTCTGATTGGCTAAAGGCATTCTAATGCCATGTCTTTATGTGCCAACTCATTGCCCTGCCTTGCTACCTTCAGGATCCATGTGTATAGATTCAGAGTCTTAAATTCTGAATCCATCGCCATTCTTTTCTCCACTGTTAGCTGAGTGAACTGCTAACAGAGAGACAGAAATGAAACATGAGTGAGCTGTGAAGAAACAGACCCAAGCCCAGTAAAGCACTGTAGAGAGAGACAGCAAGAGAGACACACACACACACACACAGCAAGAGTGAGTAAGCCAGCAGGAAACAGACGAGCCTCAGCGGGGCAGTGCACATATGTAACAGTATAACCTGGCAAGTCACCCTTGCACTTGCCTGCCAAATTTCACCTACAGAAACAAGTCAATCCCAGCAGCAGAAAGACCATTTTTGACAATACAGTAACAAAATATATTTTTTTAAATATTTAGAAAACAAAAATTAAGCTGTCCCAATTTTCGAAGCGTGATAAGACACTCCAGGGTGGTGGTGCTGGGCTAATACCCGAGCACTACTCCCCCAGGCATGCAGGTATAACTTAACACAGCCCACCCTGTTGTGTCTTATTAGTTACTTATTGTGTGGACAATGAGCTACAACAGGAAAAAAAGAAATGGAGGCCTTTTGCCCAATCGGGTAATGCAGGGAAGAAGTCTGGTGCAGTATTTAGAGAACTGTGAAAGAAAATCTCATGTTTAAATCCAGTCACAGTGATGGGCTCACTGGGTAACCCCAAGCAAACTGCTCTACCTCCCTATGCTTCAGCACTGCCAGCTGAAAAACAGAGTAGAAGCCAAGACCCCACTGAACATGAGATGCTGCATCTCAGCTTGACTACCATCATTAAACAAATGGTAAATTAAAGAAACAAAATCCATACCTTTAGGAATGCGCCTTTAGTTTCACGACTAAGCTTCAGCTGATGTAAATTAATGGCCATATCTGTCAGCATTTGTAGCTTTTGTTAATGTTCACAGGATGCCCTTAAATTCTGTGCAAGTGCATTCACTGCTGGGTCCATTTTTCTGACCGCAGATAAGGACCGAAAGGCAACCAAAATGGTGCAAGGTCTGCACCACAAGGCATACGAGGAGAGACTAAAGCAGCTTAATATGTATAACCCTTGAGGAAAGGAGGGAGAGTGGGGGGGGACATGATAAGAGACTTTCAAGTATCTCAAAGGAATTAACAAGGTACAAGAGGGTAGTATCTTTCAGAAGAAGAGATGTGCAAGAACAAGGGGGCACAATTTAAAGATAGAGGGGGGAAGGCTCAGAGGTAATGTTAGAAAGTATTTTTTCACAGAGAGAGTTGTGGATGCATGGAACAGCTTCCTGAGGAGGTTGTGGAGTCAGGAACAGTGGGAGAATTCAAGAATGCATGGGACAGGCATAAGGCAATTCTAGTGGGGCAGGAGGAAGTAAGCTGTTGATTAACTAGAATCTGCAGCTTATCCATCAGGGTAGGAAGGCAAGATCAGGGCCAAGCGGTCTCATCTGCCGTCAAATTTATGTTCTATGTTTCATGTAAGGCCCATCCAGTCTGCTCATTTCTTTTTCTACCTTATGAATGTGCTAACGGCCTTTGCTCTGTCAATGGCCCATCTATTCATACTCATCTGTATTGCTCCCTTATACCTATCCCATGCCTGTTTGAAGCCCTGTACTGTATTCATATCCACCACTTTCTGAGGTAGGCCGCCCATGCATCCATCACCCTTTCTGTGAAAAATAACTTTCACATTACCCCCCAATTGGCCTCCTCTAATCTTATGCTGTGTCCTCTTGTCCTGCTATTTTTCTTATATTGAAACATGTTAGACTCTTTCACCTTGTTAATGCCCTTAAGGTGTCTGAATGTTTCAATCTATCACCCTCTCCTTCCTTTGCTCTAGGGTATACATATTGAGCTCAGTTAATCTGTCCTCATATGTTTTCTGATGCAGTCCCTGCACCATTTTGTTGCCCTTCTCTGGACTGCCTCAATTTGGTTAATGTCCTTATGAAGGTGTGGCCTCCAGTACTGCACGCAGTACTCCAGATGGGGCCTAACCAGTGTCTTGTAAAGAGGGATTATTACCTCCCTCTTCCAACTTGTGATACCCCTGCTAATACACCCCAACATCCCTCTAGCCTTACCTACTGCTTTAGTGACTGCTTGGATGATTTCAGGTCATCAGTGATGATGATGCCCAAGTCTCCTTCTTCCCTTGTGACTGCCAGCAACTCCCCTCCCAGCCTATAAGTGGCTTCAGGGTTTCTCTTCCCTATGTGCATGATCTTGCACTTCTTTGTGTTAAACCTCAGTTGCCACTCTTCCGACCATTTTGCTAGTTTATCCAGATCTCTTCTCATTCTGCCCACCCCATCTGGATCATCTACTCTGTTGCAGATCTTGGTGTCATCTACAAACAGACAAGCCTTACCCTCTAGTCCATCTGCAATGTCACTAATGAAGATATTGAAGAGGACTGGCCCCAGGACTGATCCCTGAGGTACCCCACTTGTGACTTGCATCTCTTCTGATTGTTTTCTGCCCGTCAACCAGTTTGCCACCCAGCTGACAAACATCTGACCCACCCCGAGCCTACCCAGCTTATTAATCAATCTTCTATGTGGAACAGTATTGAAAGCTTTGCTGAAGTCAAGGTAGGTGACATCAACTGTTCCTCCTTGGTCCACCACTCTGGTTACTCAGTCAAAGAAATCTATGAGATTAGTTTGACAGGACCTTCCTTTTGTAAACCCATGCTGTCTTGGATCCTGTGCTCCTATGGATTCCAGGTGTTGCACTATCCTTTCCTTAAGGAGTGTCTCCATAATCTTGCCCACTACTGAGGTAAGACTGACTGGTCTGTAGTTCCCTGCCTCCTCCCTGCTACCACGCTTGTGGAGCGGGACCACATGAGCCCTTCTCCAGTCTTCTGGGACCTCTCCTGTGCTCAGAGACTCACTAAACAGTTCGGATAATGGCTCTGCTAGTTCCACCCTTAGCTCCTTTAGTACCCTAGGATGTATGCCATCAGGTCACATTGCCTTGTCCACCCTTATCGAGCTCTTGTAGGACCCTTTCTTTTGTGAAGGGACTAGTGCACACCTCCCTCCCTCCTGTGTCCATGGTGCTGACCTGTGGGCCCTGCCCTACCTTCTCCCAGTAAATACTGAGCAGAAGTATCTATTTAGGATAGATGCTTTTACATGGTCCTCCTCCTCACACGCCCTCTTATTCCCCTTTCATCTTAGCAATACCCCCTCTGGACTTTCTCCTTTCACTAATGTATCTATAGAAAGTATTGTCACCTTCTTTTACTATATAGCAGTATACTGTAATGCAACTGCCCTAAAGAGAAATAACATTGTTTTTCCAGAACATTTGATGACATTGTTTTCACTTCCCTGCTCTACCAGGCAGATAACTGATCTAGCTGCATGCAGGAGACAGACATGAGCAGTCCCAGGCACTGACAGCATGTAAGTTCACACCTTCCTACCACAGTAAATGAGCAGGCATGCCCCCCCACTGTTTGTGTGAAAGGAGCACTGAAAGATAGAGTTCTTCAGCCAAGCCATATAACCAGCTGTTCTAATGCCTGTCTCAGACACCCTGAAGTGATGGGAAACCGAACACAGATCAAGCTGTGAAACAGCATTCATCATCAAAAAACAATTATGGATTTGGGAAGTTTTCCAAATTTGAGGCCAAAGGCCAATAGTGGTCTTGGATCAATCTGCAGCTACTGTTTTTAGATGGACAATATGTAATTATTTGTATGGATTCATTTATTTACACTTATTTATGCAGGATCAGTCCAATAAGGTGCAATTTCTTGCTCTGACTGGCATCTACCAAAATGTTAAAATTGATGGGATGAAGACAGAAAGTTAGAAAACTGAATTTTCTTAAATAAACTGAAGGTTTGCAAGCAGCTTTGGGGGGAGCACTGGTATTATAACTGTTTGATTCTGATTTTGGTCTCACACAGAGAGCAGCCCTTCAAAATTTAATGTATAGGAAATGTAATTAAATATTTGTGTATTAGCCACGGTTGAGCTTGGTAAGTCCATTAAATTGCTTTTAAAACAGGAGAGGTGTGGCCTTCTCCTAATTAATATGCTCCCCACTAGTCACCTCTGAGCCCCTTATGGGCCAGAACCCACTATATAAAAGATGAAACCAGAGAGTGGTTCCCACACAAGAAAGTGGGAAAGCAGTGGGGCCTCAGCTCGCATTGGCTTGGTAAAAATGTAAAGTGCAGGTACGTAACTGATGAAACACAGAAGCATAGATATTGACAGCAGTAAGGACCGCTTGCCCCACCTAGTCGGACAATTTTCCCTACCTACAATAACACCATAGATCCTACTTGATCTCCAGCTTTTACCCCCCCTTCCCTAACCACTGTTCCCCTATGCCTATCCCATGCATTCTTGAAGCCCGTTACTGTTGTTGCCCCCACTTCTTCTGCTGGAAGGCTGTTCCAGGCATCCACCACTCTTTTTGTGAAAAAGTACTTCCTCACATCTCCAGAGTTTCTCCCCCTCCTCCCCGACAATAGCATGTCCCCTGCTTCATGAGCAACTTTTTTGTTTTTTAAATGGTGAGAGGGTCACCTTGTCATCGTGTTCAGGCTAATCATAACTCGGCCGAATGATTTATTTATTTAGTTTCTGTTTACCGGGTAGGTGCGCTAGCCATAGGGATAACTATTTTCAGGCATGACCCAGGAGAATTACAGAGCAATTACAGAGGTGACAAACCGGCAAATACAGAATAAGATTCAAAACATAGTATCATACATCGGGGCTGCATCATGAAACTAAGGTGCAACATACAGAGCAGTTACATAAAAACAAAGTTACATTATTTGGTACAGAGGGTTTATACAAACATGGTAAGATACGTCAGGTTAAAGCATTAGTGAAGTATGGCATTTTAGGGCAGGTTACAGAATAAGAAATTTAGTCAGCAGCAATTTATATACAGCTATTTACAAGCAGGGCAAAACCAGCTAATCCAGGGGGAGAGAGAGAGAGAGAGAGCCAGTACGGCTCTAGGAAACTAGTAAGGCTGATAAGTGCAAGTGGGAAGGCATGCAGGGGACTTGAAGAAGAGATAGTCTGAGTTTGGAGCAGAGGTAGTGCTCAGGGAGAGGGAGCTGATTTAGAGAAAAGAGAGGAGTAGAAAAAGTTTGGGGAGGGGAGGGTAACAGGGTGAGTGAGGAAAAGTAGTAACCCTATAGTACCTAGGCATTTGGCAAGTTAAGAGCATAGCAGGGGGAGGACATAGTACCAAGGCGGTTTAAATCTGGAGCACTAACTTGATGAGATGAGGTGACAGCGGAGTGCTTTTTAAAGGCATCATGGGAGGATGCCAGACATACTTCAAGCAGGAGGGAGTTCCATTGTTGAGGGGCACAGAGGGCAAAAGCACAAGCACCTTTGGCTGTTCTACGCTTTGGCATGCACAGAAGTGATTCATCAATCAAGCGCAAACCATAGCTGGAGGACTGGGAAGTGAACAGCCCCACCAGCATTAAGGGGTTCTGGGTTCTCACAATACAATCAACTGTGGAGCAGAGGGCATGGAGTCTTGTTGCATTAGGAGACAGCCAATTCATATCCGATTATAAGAGGCACTGGTGCTTCAGCCTTTGGGGGGAGGAGGCAAACCTACATATGTTGTTGTATGTAACGTCCCACCTATGAAGATTAGATTTAGGCAAGGCGGCATATGTAGCTGACCCATAGGTAAGGGTTGGTAGAAGAATACCCTTGGCAATAGCCAATCTAGCTGAGGGGGTTAGTGCATAGCTGGTCCAGTATGCAATGTCTAATTTAGAGTTAACAGAGTTGCAAGTGTTCTGTATGTACAGTTCAAAGCTTAGGGCCTGATCTAGGGTCACCCCAAAGTACTTGAAATAGATTACAGAACCACAGGTGAAACATCAAGGCAGGAGACCCTGAAGTCGTGCTGGCATGATTTGAGCCTTGAGGGCATTCCAAATAACAAGGACTGCATTTTGGCTTCATTAAGGACAAGTTTGTTGTCAAGGCAGCCAGGTCTGCGTGCTTTGGAAGTCCAAAGAGAGCCATTGATTGATGTCATTTACAGTTTTAGCACTGGTGTACAAAACTATATCACTGGCATAGAGAAGGGAGGAGGCGGAGGAGATATTATTAATAAATATTGAGAATAGAAGTTGTCCCAGGATGGAGCCCTGAGGGAATCCTATATTAACAGTCGCCTGGTCAGAGTAGGTTGAATTGAACTTTATCACTTGGATCCTATTAGTCAGGTAACTACAGAACCAGTTGACGACTTCTGAAGCAAAGCTCATAGTCTAAGGTGGAGAGGAGAAGAGGGTGGTCCCACCAGATAGAAAGCTTTTGTCATGTCAATAAAAAACGTCCCAGTTAGGAGACCTGAGTCCATGGCGGTGAGAGTGTCAGAGGTAAATTTGAGCAGGGTAGTGGTAGTGCTGTGCCCTTTGTGAAAGCCATACTGGGCATTAGATAGGCGGTCATGTCTAAGGAGAAAGTCTACCGCTTGTGAGGCTACCAATTTTTTTAAGATTTTGCATAGGACTGATAGTATGGCTATAGGTCTGTAGTTAGATGGGTCTTTGTGATCACCTTTCTTGAAAACAGGTGTGACCCACACAGTCTTCCAAATGTCAAGAACACAACTTTGACAGAGAGAGAGAGTAAAAATTCTGGCCAAAGGGGCTGCAGTGAGAGAGGCAGCTAGTTTTAGTAGCCTGGGTTCAACACCATCAGAGCCTGTGGCAGTACTGTCAGAGACTGATCTGAGAAGTTGTATTACCTCCTTACTAGTAACGGCCTTAAAGTGAAAGGCGGGTGTCACTGACCCTTTGCAGGACCGATCAGGGGTGTCCTTTATCTGAGTGGCAGGGAAGGTGGAAGTAAACCTGGTAAGGTCAGCAAATTGTTAAAGACAGTGGCTATGGTTTGGGGTTTGTCTCAGTGGGTACCGTTCAGGACCATGTCATTAGGAATGGAGGAGTGAGAGGAACCCAGAAATGTTTTGATGTGGGACCAGACCTTTTTGGGGTCACTCGAGGCATTGGTTAGCAGGGTTTTACAGTAGGAGCTTTTTGCAGATCTTATTTCCTTTCTGCAAGCATTTCTTTGCTGCCTTAACTGTTGTAGTCACCTTGTTGACCAGTGGACTCAAAACGGCTCCAGTACTTATCTCTCTCTTTCAGTTTAGTAAGCAAGCCCTTTTTTAACCACCTTGTATTTTTCCCCTTTACTCGCAGAGTTATAAGGGGGGAGTGAAGGTCCTCTAAGGTAATGAAGTTTGTAATAAATATGTTAAGAGCGGTCTGCACAACTCTAGCACTGTAAAGACTGGTCCAGTTTGTTTTTGAGATGTCGAGAAGGAATTTGTGGTGGTCCAGGTTGGCACAGTTATGGAAGGAGATGAAACGTGGTTTAGCCGGAGGGGGGGGGCTGCTGACCCCCAAATGCAAAAACAGGGAGTGGTCAGCAATAGCGTCAGCAAGAGTGCCAGCAGTGAGGGTATGCTCAGTACGGTTTGTTAGCACCCAGTCGATAAGGGAGCTTGAATTTGAGCAAGAAGATGTCCTGGTGGGTTCAGTGACTAGTTGGTGAAAGTTATGACCCTGTAGCTTTGCAAGTGAGGTGGCCTAGTTCTTTCCTAGCTAATTTATGTTTAAGTCATCTAAGATGAGCATTTCATTATTGCCGGGAGAGTAAGGATGCCTGGGTTAGCAGCTCCGCTAGACCAGAGAAGCCACTGTTTGGGGGGTTGTAGGCACAAATGATGTGCAATTTTTTAGCACCAAGAGTAAGGAGGACATGCAGTGATTCGCAGTGAGTCATGGAACCCGTGTTTAGAGCCAAGAGGCGCAGGTGATCCTTGAAGTAGATGGCGACACCACCTCCTCTTTCGGTGGATGATCTGTCCTTCCTGATAAGGCTGTAGGAGGAAATCACACATCGCGAGTCAGAGATGGAGGGTTTAAGCCATGTTTCAGACAGGCACAATATGTCCAGTTTGTAGAGTGAGATCTAAGCCTCAAGTTTGGCTAAGTTGTGCTCAAGGCTTCTAATATTATGATGGGCGATGAGTCCCTTGGCGCTGTTTAGAAGTGGATCCGAGTGAGAGAGATAACAAGCAGGGCCTGGATTTGTTTCAATATTACCCAATAGCAGGACAGCAAGGAGCATCAGATACCAGAGCTTCCAGTGGATGAAAGCTGTTTGAATTGAGCAGTAGAGGACACATTTCTTTCCATCATAAGTAATTATGTAGATAAGACCCTTTTTTATGAATAGTAGTGTTGGGTCATGTAAAGTGTCAGGGAGACGGAGGAGATTGGAGAAGTAGAAATCAGCTGGTGGTGGCATATGGTCATAGTGACCATAGCTAACTTTATAGCCGCATTTCGAGTCTAAAATGAGTAGCAGAGACACCACAGTTAGGAGGATTAGGTACTTTAGGCTAGCCATGATGTATATATCCCTTTGGGTTCAAGATCGAGAGCTCTGGGAGAGAAGTTGCAAATAGATACCAATTTGGCATTACAAACTGTAACAGTGGGTCAAAAAGGTGGGCAGAGAACAGAACCAGACTTAAGAACCAACCGTTTTTAGTGTTAGGATCCCTTAGTGATAGGAGCCCCTAGTGGTTGGAGATGATAAGGGAACAATGGAAAATCGGGCACTTAGTTATCTGACTATACAGTGCCTATAAAAGAAAAGGTCCACCCAGGCTGGGTGCGGTGGGGGGAGGGTGGGGAGCCGGCGCAAAGCACCAGTGGGTTTCACGGTCTGAGGGCCGAACCAGCAGTGTGGTTCAAGGCTTTCCTCCGGTACTGCGGGCATGTTCCAGTGGCACTCCAGGTGAGTCTTGCCCTAACCACAGGCGCGGTACTGGGTGGGCAGGCTTCTGTGTGAGTGGCTTTCTCTGGATGAGTGCGGCCGACCTGAGAATCAGGCAGGATCGGCGGTACTCACCCCGGGGAGCATCTTCAGTGGGAGTTGGAGTTCCAAGTCCGCCAGAGTGGATGAGGTAGCAGCGGTCCAGCAGCCCAGGGTCTGGGGAGAGAGGGAGGAAGGGAGGTTAAGTACAGGCAGGCAAGGGGAGGGTTTCAAAATAGACCAATGACAAGGGTGTAGGCTTAGTGAGAGGTGTAGAGTATCAGGGAAAGGGACGAGGCAGTCACAGGAGAGAGAAGGGAATTCAGTAAAGAAACTTAAAACTCTAAAATGTAGGTATTTTTTAAGTCTTATCACTTTCACTGAAAGAGCCGTACATTACTTAGTGCATACGCTTATTGCTATACAGCTTAGAAACTCTAAGTTTTTCTTATAGTACTAAGTAGCTTTTATAACTTGCTGTATTTGGTAGTTTGCAGAGTAAAATACATTTTAAAACTGTGCACTTTCCTTAGAAAAAGACCGAACGGCTCTTAGAAGGAGAGAAATAGTCAGTTGGGAAGGTAGAAAATGGTTTGAGGTGCCAGCTAATCCCAGATGGTGCTCTGAGAGCCTGGACCAATCAGCGGTCAGGTGCCAAAGAGTCAAAAGACTTTGTTGCCGGCTAGGTGCTAAATGTACCTGGGAGCTTTGGTCTGAGGGCCGAACCAGAAGTGTGGCTCAAGGCTTTCCTCCGGTACTGCGGGCGTGTTCCAGCGGCACTCCAGGTGGGTCTCACCCTAACCACAGGCACGGTACCGGGCTAAGACCAAGAACCCCTTTAAAATGTCAAAATGATGGAATGAAAACAGAAAGTAAGAAAACTGAATTTACTTAAATAAATTGCAGGCTTTCAAGCAGCGTTGGGGGGGGGGGGGGCACTGGTATTATAACTGTTTGATTCTGAGTTTGGCAACATACCAGAAGCACTGCTGCAAAATGTAAGTAAAATGTGTAGGAAATGTGATAAAATCTTTGTGTATTAATCAGGGTTGAGCTTGCTAAGCCCTTTACGTTGCATCTAACCATACACACTGGTTTTTGCTGGTGCGTTACTGTACCTTCCCCAGACCACCGCCACATCACCACTCTGTTCCACTACTTTATTAGTTTATTTAAATTCATACATTTGTGGTTTTGCAAACTTGCAACACTGTGTTAATGTGTCTACTACTTAAATGACTACCTTCAATACTGTAAACATTTGCACTTTTGTTCATTTTTGCACCGTGTATCATCTGATATTCTGTACTGTACACTGTGCTTCTCACTTTAGTTGGAACTGTGCATTGCGTTCATCACATTTTATTTACTGCCATCTTGTAACACACCCAGGGCAATACATTTTTAAATAAATAGAAATATGTTGATGGCAATCGCAGGTTACAAGAAAGTGAGGAAGTGGTATCTCCATATTTGGCAAGCATGTGACGGTTTTAAAACATTTCAGTTCTCACTTAAAATCAGTTTTATTTGATTTTTATTTTCTTTTATCAGAGACAGAACTCACTGAAGTAACACATCGCTTTTACACGAGTGCCCTGGGCTGGCAGCAAAACAAAGCAACACAACTGCAATGCATCAGACCTTTCATGGTTTGAGTAAAGGCTCTTGAAAACAGTCACTTGCAATACAGGCAACCTTCGGCCTCGGACAGAAAACAGTCACTGAGTTGTACTGTATGTTTGAAAACAGCTACATTTCAAACACAGAAGGAATTGGATTAGTTTCCTGGTATGCTGCAGTATCAGAAGTCACAATATTACTATGGGCAATTTCTCACACCACGATAGGTATACTGAAATTTCAGTCCTTTCAACTATCTTTTTGTGTATTTTGGGGGATCACTGCGCCTTGGCACCAACTCTTATCCGGCACACGAGTATGAGGAGACTTTAATGGGATACAAAAATGACTGCATCCGTAATACCACCGTATTGTGTTACTTTTACAGTAGCAAGGCTTTCAACCCGCAGACATCAGACTTGACTTTAGACACACTTGCAAGCAAACCTGTTGCTGCCTTCATGGTCTGGGCTACAATGTAGTTTTTGTGCAGTTCTTTCATCAGGATCCAGGCTAAAGAATGCTCTACATCCCAGCCTGATACCTGCAGTACTGCAAGGAAGCAGACTACTGTGATCCCAGACTCTGTCCCTAAATCATGTTGCTAATAATTCTAATATTTGTAAGTATTGCTATATTTATGACTATTTTAACCTACAGCTATATATGCAAACATATTTGTTGTTTTCACTGATGCCACTTGCTGGGCATGTCACTGTAAAAAAAAAAAAAAAAAAAAAAAAAAAATTATTTTTACAGGCTAGCCAAGGCATAAAATAAGCGGGTTCGCATCTCAATTTGCAACCCAAGATCGGAGAAAAGCGGGTCAACTTTTGGAATGAATAGCAGTCACTGCTAATCATTTTGAACTGGCTCAGGTCCTTTAAAAATGCCCTTTCTGGCATTTTGGGCCATGCTTCTTACATTTTTCCCGTTTTTTCTCTTCTCCTCCCCGCTCTTCCTGATTGGCCAGCGATCCCCCACCCAGTCTCTGTCAGGGAGAAACGTTACAGCATCCTCTTGCAGTGTGACCCCAGGAGAAGAGCAAGTAGGACCAGAAGCTCCAGCCAGAGCAAAATTTAAGCAAGGTGAGTTCCAGTTTCCTTTTTTTTTTTTTTCTAAACTGTATTTTTTAGCTCGTTGGTGGTGTCCGATAATGAATTTCTTTCTGTGTTTGCAGGGAGGAGCTGCACTGAGGAGCAGGGGAGCCAAGGAGGCCAAGATGGTGTGAGAGAGGACTGGGACCAGAGAAGAACCACGAGAAGCATCTTGGTGGGGCGAGCAGGCATCGTGACGCAGATTTGGCTGAGCAAGTCATGGAGGAGCAGCGCACAGCTGAACAGACAATCCAGGGGAGTCTCCACAAAAAAACAAGTACAAACTTTTCAATTTATTGTCCGGGGAGCCTGGAGGAATGAACGCAACGGGAGGGCATGCGGCAGTGCAGTGGCATGACCGGGGGGGGCTGTCAGGGCAGGACAAGCACCTTGTGGGATGGGCCTGAACTGTGGGCAAAATGGAGAGGAATCAGGGAGAGGAAACAACAAGAAAGTAAATGTGAACTAACTATTACCCTGCTTGGCAGAAATGAACAGAGTGGTATAATCAGTCTTTATTTTGTTCCAAGCCCAGTTGAATGTTAGTGACTGATCTGATGGGGGGAAAAATATCAAACTTTACTGTGCTCTTGCAAACTGTTTGGGAAGAGAAAACAAATAAGAATTGTGCCCTGGTTTTTCCAAAGAGTTCTAAGGGGAGATGAAACAAAAAGGGAAAAGTAACTTGTCTGACTAAATGCGCCCTGCTTTTGGCAAAGATGACAGGGACAATGAGTGGTTATGCCCGCCCTGCCAGCTTTATTTTGTGCCCAGCCAGACCTTTTTTGCAGCAGTGATAAAAACTGTGCCTTGGTTTTTCCAAAGTTCTCAGGGGAGAGGAAACAAAGCAGTAAAAAAAATTGTATCAGTGCCCTGCTTTGGCAGAGATGAAGGGGACAAAAACAAAAATACACCTGCTTGCTCTGGTGCACTGGGGAAGTTGTAACTCTTGTGTGCTGCCCTGCCCATCGGACCTGAGGGGATATTACAAATTAAGACACTAGCCCTGCGGCCAGCTAGAGCTTTGCTGCAGCAGTGAACTTTGGGGAAGTGTTCTGTTCACAACTCTGGAACTGTGTGCCCTGCCTATGGCAGAGATCAGGGACAAGTTAACTTCAGACTATGCCCTGCTGCCAGCTTTGCTGCAGCACTGAACTTTGGGGAAGAGTTCTGTTCACAGCTCTGAAACTTTAAGTGTGTGCCCTGCCTAAGGCAGAAATGGGGACAAGTAAACAATTTAACTGTGGGGGGAGGCTCAGGGGGTCACAAGCAAATCTGCAGCCGACATCTTTTTTTTTTTTCAGTACAGAGAGTTAGCCAGAATACAGTAGCTTGATGTGCTAATTTTTAAGTGGACAGCTTCACAGAGTCTTGTTTTGCTAACTTCAAACTTTTTAATAATTGCAGTCCAACATGGCTGACGGAGTAAAATTAGCAACTGCAGAAGGATGGCGCAAAAAATATGATCCAGGCAAAAACTGGCTACAGATAAGCAGTGAGGGAGACTGTGCAGTGTGTGCTAGTTGCAAATTGTGCTGTCAGTATAAAGATGAGCTACGTGGGTTGAGGAACTTCAGTGAGGCATTAATTGCAGGGATAACAGGCCCCCAGCTAAAAGTTGACACCATCCGGAAACATCTTCAGACAGAGCAGCACAAGAAAGCTCTGAACATTTAGAAATTTGGTAAAACATGGTCACCACTTGAAATATATCGCCATACCACAATTGGTAAGTTTAAAGTAATGGGGGTGGGGGTAGGAGGATTGGACCCAGAGCTAAATAATTTTAATTTATTTGCAGGGAGAGCTTCCGGTAATGCAGAGGAACAGCATAGAATGGTTCTAGGCAGGCTGATGGAGATCCTGTAAATGATAGGCAAAGAGGACATAGCATCATGGTATCATAGTACAAGCCAGCAGAATAGGCCCCATGGTCTATCGTGTCTGCTCGGAAGCTAGCCCCCTACTGGGAGCTTGCTCCTCCACTCCTATTAAAAAGCTTAAAGCGATAGCAGAACAAGAGAAATGCCATGGAGTTCATTCGGGCAATAAATACATTAACGCTGTTAGTGGGAAAGAACAGACAATGTGTATTGGCAAGAACCTAGAGGAAAACATTCTGGCAACTGTAAAATAATGCTAATTATTTTTCAGTTGTTATGGATGGTAGTACTGATAGTAGTGTAATTGAAAAGGAAATTGTTTACATAATTTAAATTAATCCCAGCAATGGTCACGTGGAGACTAAATTTTTACGAATGAAAGCAGTATCAGATCGCACAAGTGAGGGACTCAAAGATCTCCTCTTAGACATTCTTGCAGAGAGTGACCTTAATGTTAAAAAAAAAAAAATTTGGTTGAGTTTGGGGCTGATGGGACAGCTGTCAACATGGGTGTAAGACGGGGTCTTGCTGCACTTTTAAGGGAAGACCTACAGTGGTTATTTGCTGTTCATTGTTTCTCACACAGATTAGAACTGGCCATGAAAGATGCTTTGGATAATACATATGTCAATGAAGTTTCAAACTTTCTGACCCAGCTGTTTTATCTCTATCAGAAAAGTCCTAAGTGACTTAGAGAGTTGCGGTCCCTTGCCCAGGCCATGGAAATGTCAGTTGAAAACCCAGGAAGGCCTATGGCACTCGTTGGGTTCAGCATAAACTTCTTGCCACCCGGGTTGTTATCAAATCATTCCCTGTAATCACTACCCATTTAGAATCTATTGCTGCAACCTAACTCATGATCAGGCCAAAGCCAAGGGAGTGTTGCAAATTTTGACTAAATTCCAAATGGTTGCACACCTTTTGTATTTTAAAAAATGTTGTTTCAGCCACTTGCCAGGTTCTCACTAGCACTTCAAAAAGAAGTCGCTGAAATGCCAGAGCTACTTAGCTCTGTTGAAACTTTGAGAAAACACTCTTGACCATGCTAAGCAGAGTGGCCGTATAGGTGGCAGTGAACTTGACATTCTCTTAAAAAATGGGTCTGACGTTCTTTCAGGAGCAAGTCCCGAAATCACTTACAAGGGTGTAAAATTAACACATCTAAGTGCTCAATCTATTAAAACTTTTAAACAGCAATGTAAGAAATACATTACAAATATTGAGAACTGTTGTGAACAAAGGTTCGGTTTGAATGATGAAAGTA
This sequence comes from Neoceratodus forsteri, assembly GCA_016271365.2. Taxonomy (NCBI): domain Eukaryota; kingdom Metazoa; phylum Chordata; order Ceratodontiformes; family Ceratodontidae; genus Neoceratodus; species Neoceratodus forsteri. The sequence continues at coordinate 1,701,678,194 of CM057455.1, forward strand.
GTATCTATAACCGTGCAAAAGTGTTAAGATAACAGACGTCTCTCCGATGTCGGTTTGACATGAAAAACGTTGACCTGCATCACAATGCCAGGCTCCATGTTGACAGCAATTTGCAGTCGGCATGGAGTTGCACACATCGGTGTGTTTTTTCTGCCACCTGAACCCCCCAGATGGTGGGCTCTGCCCCCCCCCAACCCCGTACTTTAGGATTCTAACTCCAGGTCGGAGTTAGTTCAGTTAGGAGGTGCAGGTTGGGGGAACAGGTTGCCTGGTCCCAGCGGCACTTCTACAGAGATACGGTGCTGTCATCGATATTGTCGCACTTTGCCGCAGAAATGTCACTGTTCAGGGGGCATACCATACCAGACTTTGGCCAACAGACTAAAAGGAACTGGAGCTGTATGGTAACAGTGACATCCCTGAAGTAGCTGACCATTTTTCAGCTCTTTTGCAGCCTGATTGTGACCCCCAATCATGTGCTTGCAGAATGGCAAGACGTTTAAGATTTCTACTCAAACCAATTTCATCAATATGTGTGCCTCTGCTATCTGGTCAAAGCTGGCATGTGATTTCCAAAACTGTTATCCAAATCTGTTGAAGCTTGTCAATGTGTTGAGAGTATTTCCTGTGTCTAATGCAATCGTAGAAAGGTGTTTTTCAACTATGAACAAGGTAAAAACTGACTGGAGAGCAAGTCTGGCAGAGCATACTGTAGAAACATTGATTCGCTTTAAAAAGCAGGGGCACCCTCCAGATGAATTCAATCCAGACAGGTCTCTAGACATATTTTTTAGTGCTAAACCAAGATGTCCTGGTGATTTGGCAGCTGTGGATGGTAGACCACCCCCAGGTCCCCCCCCTCCCAAAACAGGCCAGAATTACTGGCTACATGCCTGGTGGAGAAAAATAGCAAATAGATCGCACCCAATCCTTGTTGGTAACTGCGTGGTCAGTCACGGTTCCAGGTGGAGTTTTTATTCTGGGGCAGCGGTTCATTATGTTTAATTTGTCATGACTCACGATCACGAATTCACGGTCCGCTTTGGCAGACATCCTATCTCGGCTCTTAAAATGTATGTGTGCTGCTGCACAATTGCTGTATTTCTCTCGAAATGGCTAAATAAACCTCAGAAACTTGTGTAAATGTGTATTTTATCAATATAGAGCAAGACAAGTACATTTTATGGGGTTTTAAGCAAAAATATCAATTTTGTAGTAATTGCTAATCAACTTCGGTCAACTGCTAATCATTTTATACTTTGATTAGCGAAGGCTGCTAATCAAGTCTCTGACACTAATTTATGCCTTGATAGCCCAGCTGAGATGCAATATCTCATTTCTAAATGAGGTTCTGCTTCTCCCCATTTCTGCAGCAGGGATGAAGGAGCATTGGGAGATTACATGACTTACCCAAAGCCACACAGTGTGTCTGACTCTAGTGGGGTTTGAACCTGTGATCTCTTGGATCCCAAGTCAGTTCTTCAGCCACTAGACCACTCTGCCAAAACTGCTCAATAATAACTACTTCGGTGATAAATAAATAGTATCAGTTCTTCATACAAATGGCATTAGTGCAAGGAAAGAGGAAAACATCTGCAAGCCCCTTTCTGCTAATCGAAAGCTGTGACCATTTTCTCTGCATGAATGAAATGGCTAGTGACAATTCCTTCCATTTCAGTTTATTTTTGCATTGCATTTTCCCCACCTATCATCAGATTGTCATTTTGACTGGTAACCTTTCCACCCAGACACCAATGATCTCCACCACAGTCTTCCACATTGTAACCCCCCCCCCCCCATGGCGAGGCCAGAGTGGATCCCAATTCCCTCCTATGGCACCTCACACAGCGATGTCTGAACCCTGCTGCATGCAACAGCACTGCCAAGATTTACACCTTGCAGGGACATTGACTCTCCTGACTACCATGAGAAGTCGCTGCAACTGTGGGTAACGGCACCTCCCCTCCTCCCTGAGCAGGTCCCGCACTGCTACTCAGCTGCAGGTGCTTGGGTTCCCTTCTGAGCCTGGGTCACCTCCTTGGAAGCACAATCAATATCCTCTGAGCCAGGGCAGCCCATTCCCTGGCCATGATAACCAAGACACAAGTGATGATTACTTAACTCACTCCTCCCCAATCAGCATCATCCTTAAAACTCACAATCTGGGGGTCAAGTTATCACTACCAGGTGTGTCTTTTTTAAAGTGGCAATTAAATTGTCTTTTTTCTAGAGCAGCTTGAATTGTTGTTAGAAGAGGAAGAACTATAGTTAGCCATTTCTCTCACTCACACAGGGAAAATGGAGACTGGCTTTGGATTAGCAGAAGTGGAAGGCCCTGACTGCCTGTCCAAGCTTCTCCCATCCCAAATACTTTCTATGCTCATAAGACAATATCACAAGTTTGTATGAATGACTATTTCATCTAAATTGGCTCTTTTCCTCTTGACAAGTGTAAAAAATGTATGTAGGGTACACAAAATATAATAGGTAGGAATGTGCAGATCAGAGGGGTCATAAGGACTTTTGCTGCCTTTATTGTCTATTTTTGTAAAGCAGCTCTTTCTACTTAAATCACCACCAAATGTCACATAGGCTTGGGCTACCTATCAGGTACTTGTATCGGGTAATTAATATTTTTTGCTAGGTAGGGTAGTTAGGGTAATACACTACACTAGCCTGTATATGAACAGTGCAATCAGGTCAGTTTCTTGGAGTGGGTAATATTGGGCACACAGCCCCCCAGCTTGCCCTAATGCTTAAAAACTGTGGCATGCACAATGTCAGACATGACTCACTGGTGGCAGCCACAGGGTCAGGAACCCAAAGGGCTAGCAAGACGGAGCAGGCAGGTGTCAGCTCATAAATATGAAGCCAAGCCCCCTTCCCTCAGGACCAGGACTGCTCTCACAGGTCACATGATCTACTTGCTGCAAGGCCACGTGGTGGTCAGAGGAGAAAGAGCGTGCAAGTTGTGCAACACAGTCATTCCTGCCACAGTGTATCGGTGAATGAACCGTCTTATTGAGTTCAGCTCAGCCTGTGATCGTCTTCAGCACGGCGGCATAAAACAATAAAGAATTAAATTTCAGACCCGGTCTCTCTCCCTGGCTCTCGATGGGTGGTGGGTCAGACAGGAGAAGCTCAGACAGCATGAGGGGGAAGGGGTAGCAGTCAAGCTCCCCAAGTCCCACTGTCTAGCTCGGGCTGCAGCAGCAACATACAGCAGCAGCAAGATGCAATCCTAATATCGTGCATTCTGCCCTGTGTAAAGCCACTCCATCTGTCTGAGTCTCACATCGCTGATGTCCTTTTAAGACTGGAAGATGAGTTTAGGACTAATGGAAATACAGTAAACCTTAGAAAATATAGCAATTTTAGAGAAGGAGTTCCAATGTACAAATGCCTGGCAGGTCAGAGGAAAGGAAATATTTGGGTCAAATGTGAATCAGCATATTCAGAGGGTCAAATAGAAACTGAAGGCAAAGACAGGACAGGGTACCATTTAAAACTACTCTATTACATAAATACAGACTATCTGTGAAAAACTTAAATTCTATTAAACTGGCAAAAAATAAGCTAGAATTTAAACTAGCTCACACAAAAGACTGTCACAAATCTCTTTTCTCCTATATAAATAGTAAAAAAGGTGTATCAAGGACCATTGGTCCCATTATAACCAATGGATCTTCTCTATCTGATATAGAAACCTTGAATCTCTTTAATAAGTACTTTTGTTCTGTCTTCTCTCAAAAATTACCTATTAGTACATTTGAAGTTCACCACGTAGATTATCATAGGTTCTATCCAACTGACATTATACAGGCCATCAAAAAACTAAAAAAAAAAACACTAGTCTGGGCCCAGACGGTATTCATCCATGGTTTCTGATCGAAACCTCTATAAATATTTCTATACCTTTGTCAATTATCTTCAACAAATCCTTACAAGAAAGCATTGTACCAAATGATTGGCATTCAGCAATAGTTACTCCCATATTTAAAAAAGGCAATAGAGGTTCTGTGCAAAACTATCATCCAATTAGCCTGACCTCAGTGGCTGGTAAATTAATGGAACGAGTAATGAAGTCTCTAATAGATCGAGATTGTTAAAAATTAGGAATTTATGATTCAAATCAGCATGGGTTTACTCCCAAGTATTCCTGCACCACCAATCTGATATCTTTTTACAATAATATAAGTACTCTACTAGATGTGGGTATCCCTACTGATGTAATTCTTTTGGACTTTAGTAGAGCTTTCAATAAAGTCTCACATGAAAAACTCATTACTAAAATGAACAATCTAGGTTTGTCACCTGATATTGTCAACTGGACTTTAAACTGGTTGACAAATCGTTCTCAGAGAGTCAGAATTAATGATATCTTGTCTGAATCGGGTAGTGTGACAAGTAGTGTACCACAGGGATCAGTCTTGGGACCAATATTGTTTAATCTCTTTATCAGTGATTTACAAACAGGGCCAAATAACTTCATGGTTAAATTTGCAGACGATACTAAATTGGGGGGTAAGGCTAATAATCAAGAAAATATTTCTACATTAAAGAAGGATTTGGAAAAATTAACACTTTGGGCAAATGAAAATCATATGTAGTTTAATCAAGATAAATGTTTAATAGTGCATTTTGGTGTAAATAATCCAAAAACGATATATTATATAAATGGACTACCACTTCACTCATCAAATTGTGAAAAAGATTTAGGGATATATGTTAATGATAAACTTACATCAAATGATCACTGTGTTAGAACTGCTTGCATGACCAACAGACTTTTGAGGCAAATAAAACGCACTTTTGTTAATCGCACTGAACAATGCCTTATTCCATTGTATAGGGCATACATTAGACTGTATCTAGACTATGGCTCCCCTTTCTGGAATCCAAACCAAAAAAAAGACATAGCAATTCTTGAACAGGTTCAAAGGAGAGTAACTAGGATTATTCCAAGATTAACAAACTTGGATTATCAGAACAGATTAAAAGCTACTGGTCTCTTCTCTCTTCAAACTAGAAGATTAAGAGGTTTGCTTATGCTTATGGTTTTTAATTTAATAAATTCACCGGATCTAATGGAAAAATGTGGTCTAACACTCTCCAAAAGGAGACATGTTCCGAGACTGCATAATAAACAGCTTGAAGTAAAAACTTATAAAAAACTAGCAAAAGGGGAAACTTTTTTCCAATAAGAGCATCCATTGTATGGAACACCTTGCCACAAGAATTGGTAGAGGCAATAGAGGCAACTAGTGCCACTGTCTTTAAAAACAAATTAGATGTTTGGTTGAGGGATAATAGATAAATAATGTCCCACAGAGTGTGGGGAACAGTCTCGATGGGCTCTGGCCTTCTTCTGTTCTTTCATACCAAGTAAGTACTAAAAAAACAGGGCAGAAAAAAAAAAAAATCAGGGTAGTAACTAACCTACCCTATCCAACTACTTGTTTTGCATTAGGGTATTTTTAGGGTCATACGAACATGCACAGCTGCTAGCAGAAACAGGCCTTATGGTCTATCAAGTTAGTCTGCTCGAATGTGCAGCTAGCACCCTTATATTGCAGCTGCTTCCTCCTCTCCCCTCACCTTTACCCCCTTGCACCCTGTCCCATGCCCTTTTAAAACTGCCCACTGTGCTACAGGATATCACTTCCTCGGGTAGTGTTCCATTTCTCCACCACCCTCTCTGTGAAAAAATTTCTCCACTCTCTCTGATATCTTCTACCCTCCAACCTGAGACCATGCCCTCTGGTGTCCCTTCCGCTCCTCAGCTTAAATATCCCTTCTGTGGCAGTTTTGTTAATCCCCTTCAGATATCTGAAGGTCTCAATTATATCCCCCCGATCTCGCCTCTCCTTCAGGGTATACACATTCAACTTAGCCAGCCTGTCCTCATAGGTTTTGCCCTCCAGCCCTTGGATCATCTTATTTGCCCTACGCTGCACCCCCTCCAACAATCTGATATCCTTCTTCAGAAAGGGACACCAGAACTGCATGCAGTACTACAAATGTGGCCTGACTAGTGACCTGAACAGCGGCAGGATCACATCCTTATTTCTGGATGAGATTCCTCTCGCAATGCACCCCAACATCTTGTTGGCCTTAGCTGCCACCTTCCTGCACTGAGTCGAGTTGTTCATGCCACCCATTATGATCACCCTTAGGTCCTTCTCCTCCTCGGTGACCTCTATCTGCACCCCTCCCAACTGGTAGCTCCTCCCTGGGTTCCTTGTTCTGAAGTGCATAACCTTGCACTTCTTCACACAGAAGCTCAACTGCCACCTCCTGTAGCCCCTGCCACCCCTCAATGTCATCCACCACCACCCCTTTCTTGGTATCACCTGTGAACAGACTGATCTTGCTCCTAACACCATGTGAGATATCCAATATGAATAACCCAAACAACACTAGACCCAGGACTGAGCCTTGCAGCACCCTGCTTGTCACCACCCTTGGGGAAGACAGTGCCCCCACCTGTTGCTGCCTCCCCTTCAGTCAGTTCACAATCCAGTTTACCATCTTTGTCCCTACAGGGTATTTTTATAGGATAGATTTGTAATATAGGGTAGTCTGGAGGTACTCATGGGTAGTGTTTAGGGGAAGGTATGTTACTACCTGCCCATGTCTAATGTCAAGTTGATTCTCTGTTTTTAGAGCTAATTTTGTTTCTCAATTGATTTACCCAAGAAAGCCAAACTGAGATGCTTGTGTTTTATGTAAGAAGCCTGTCTCCTTTCATCTGCCCAGTTCTTTAGCTGACAGGAATATAATGTAGTTGGCGAGGCTTGTCACTTGCTCGACATCATGCGTTGAGCCTGGGGATGCCAACGGAGGAGCTCCCTTTTCACAGCTCAGTGCTATGCCACTGGACCATACTATATTCCCAATTCTTATTCTCCCCTTTTTTGAAAACAATGTTAGCAGACATGTTAATCCATGCTGAACACCTGACAAAGGGACCTATGCGGTCTTGAATAGAAAAGAAAAGCCTGTGTAACAGTACTATATCTATATCCAGCGAGTCATATCCATTCGTCAACCTCTCCCAGTGAGCTTGTGGTTCCTAAAATGAATCTAGACACATCTTTCACTAACTTGTACACTGCTCTGAAATCCAGATGATGTAAATATTAATGACTTTAGTAAAAAGCTTCCGTTCTTACTACTGATGGCTGACAGAATGGTGGTATTTAAAAACCCCCATGCACTTTTCTCCACTCACTCTTAAATATTTAAATCCCAGACCCACAAATACATCCACCAGATTATTACTACAGCACATCATTTTGCTATACAATGCATGCCAAGTAAAGTAGCGTTCCACAGCCAACTAAACACAGAATGTCTAGGAAGAGAGCCAAGAAATAATACCATTAAAAATGCATTCTGACGGCATGCACATGCTTTTTAGATCTCATATTTTTCTAAAAATAATGTTCGGCCTTTCTGTTTCTTTTTGCCAAAAAAAAAAAATTTTGTTCTGGAGATTTTAAACAACTGCAGCCACTACTTTTGCATGCTGTCCATGATCCACCTAGGCCCTCAATGCTAACAGATAAATGCACATTATCCATTTGAAAGAAGGCAGGCAAAGGACCATGGCACATGCAAAATTATGAAGAGATGTCAAGAAAGACGTCTGTCTGCACAACCACAGTGGTCAGTTTCTTTGTGCACCTGTAATTGCTCAGATTGGCCCTACACTTGCTGGTGTGTTAAGAGCCATGTGATCTCGTGGTCACACTGCACCAACAAACATCACTGTGATAAGATGCAGATTCTGAGAAAAGCACCGGCCAAGACTGGCTATGCAGTCAGGGGCTCAAAGTAGCTAAGAGTTTGGAGTCCGTATGCAAAACACAATCACAATGCCTAGTGACTGTCCATTGCAGCACCACAGTATGTGAGGTAGCCTCTGTGACAAGGTATATGTTAATGTAGTGCCTCAGAGCTCAGTCCCCTGGGTCCCTACTGAAAACTGGCACCTGACCACTCCAGGAGCACTGTGTGTGATAGTTGCCAATCCTAAAATATTGGCACCCGATGAGAACACAACTTGGCACAGCGAGCAGGGTACAAAGTAGCGTGCTCGAAAAGCACTGTGCTGAGAATTTACCCATTTACAACAATCTGCACATAATAACATTAGGAATCCAGAACATGGGATTCACTGGGACTGAGGCACAGTTAAATGAAGTCCTTATCTATGTTGCAAGGAGAGCACCTTACAGGGACACTGTCAGCTTTTTTCTAAATTTTTTTATCATGTCATACTTTTCTCTCCTTGCTGCGGCACACTCTGGCTTGGGGCATCCAGCTGCTGGCTCCGCCCAACCAGAGAACTGGGTAGCTCGAACTGTACCCAGGAGGATCCAGGACAGCTGTCATGCCATCCTGCTGGAGTGCCCCCCTCTGCCTCTACCAGCCAGGACAGCCCCGGACCCTCCCCGACAGGACTCCGCCAAAGTCCTCCAGGCGGCTTGGAGTGCGGCCATCAAGCTGCACGGTTGCGCCCAGCCATTTTCCTCCGATTTTAACCCTTGGAGCACGGACGCACGACGCCTGGGCAACGTGCCGACGCCCACCGCGCCCAGTATCACCTTCCAGTGCGGGCCGCTTACAGCACGGTGAGATTCCCAGCCCACCCCAGGACCAGGAGAACAGTCTGTGGATGCTCAGTCTTAGTCCTCCCCTGCCGACCAGGATGGCCCGGCTCATTCCCTGAACCCAGGCTGCCAGCGTGGCGTGAGGTGTGGCATCCAGCGCCTCAACCCTCAGTGCCACCGGGCCAGCTTTTTTCAAAATTTTTAACCCCAGGTTTAAAAGGTGTCGGCAGCCAGCTATATGGCTATGAATTCTACATGTGGTCCCAGATTTTTATGAAGTAGCCATATTTTGCAGATTTTTACATTTTAAGCATCCCAACCTTATCTCTGGCAGCCTGATGGTCCCACGTGTTCCTGCAACAACACAGCACCAAAGAGACAGTAAGTTAACTAGTGGATCAAGAAGTTTTTGAATTTCCATGCAAGATCAGGTAAAGATTTTTTTTTCTGACAGTATTTATTGAGCTAAGCTATTTAAACTAAGTCATGTGTCAAAAATAGCACTGGAATCCAGTTAAATGTCTGTTTAAAAAGTGAAGCCATGACTCCAGGAATGTGCGTTCGGTTTGGAAGTGTCAATGTGGTTCATTTGAAAGCCCTTTCACCTCAGGGTCACAGGGCTGTGAGTTCAAGTCCTGTCCCAGGTGTTGGCTGGCAATAGCGGATCCTACTATGTAGCGAAGCAGCACCCACAGCCCTCTTAGGTCAGCAAACAGTAGCTGCTGTAGTCTAATCTGAGTTAAAAAAAAAAACTGAATATTTTGAATTTTTATTGGAATGTACAACCCCTTGACAAAACTGCTACGCCCTTACAAAACATTCCAGCTCTGCCCCTGCTTGGCTCATACCAAGTGCTTCTACTGCCACCCAGTACCAATGGAGAGGGCTGCACCACAAGAGGGGTCTTTCTCAGATAATATGCTAAAACTGAGGTCCTGTTAGCCTGCTACTTGTGAGAGATTGGAAGAACTAAACATGAGTTTCGGCCAATCAAATTCTACTATGAGCAAAGACGTCACATGCGTTCATTCCATTACCAATATGGACACTGAAGACATTGAGCGCTCTGCACTGGCTGATTTCTTTTTTTTTTTTTTTCATTTGCAGGTTGCAGGAAAATTGATTTTTGAGGTGCTGGTGGGAGAAAGAGGATGGAGGAGGCTGGGGGGTTGGTTGGTGCTCTAACCCAAACTACTAGGGTCTAGTCAGAAAGGGGTTGGGGTGCAAGGCAGGGGGTGGTGTTTTTGCATAAGAGTGGGGGGAAGGTTAAACCTATATTTTTCATATAAATGAGTCTGGGCAGGAGGGGAAGGAGTGTTCTAGCAGGTGGATGTGAGGTTTATTATAAAAAAAGAAAAATCTGTGTGGTGGGTTGAAAATTACATGACAGTGGGTAGGGGGAGGGATTTTATGCATTTAGAAGATTTGGGCCATTTGAAAACAAAATGACCAGTGAAGTTGGAGCGCATGCTGAGAAATCTGCAAAGCTCTGTGAATTGCAAATTTCCCAAATCTGAACCAACTTCGCCAGCGAATTAAAACTTTGCAGTGTCTCCAAGAATCAGTAAACAATAGATTGATATAACAAAAGAGTTTGGTAAGAACATAAATGACACCTGTACAACTATGCAAACTACAGTATACAGAATGACTGTTACAGAATGACTGTTAGCTCTAATGATAAATGATGGTATCAATGTACAGGAACAGGCATCCTTATACATGGTCTATGGGAATGTCTGAAAATGTATAATTGGCGAAATGAGGCTAAAAGACCATTGGAAAACATATTCACTATAAACATTCCTTCGTCTTTTCAACTTTTTGTTCTTTTTCCTTCATCTTTTAATAATGCCCCCTTACTGCATTTGCCCCCCTTAGCCCTAATCCCATCCAACCCCATTGCCCCAGGACTCACCTAGTTCCTATGGTCCCCCATGAATTGCCCCGAGGTGGGCTAGGGGAAGGAGGGCCATCCGCCCCAACCCCACTGACCCACTCCTGAACTAGAACCAGGGCCTGGTTGGTGGTGCAAGGCCTGTGGTGAGTTAGTGGATGTCACAGTACTGGTGGGGTTTTTCCTCATTAGTTTCTCTCCCGTGGCCAGAGCTTTGTGTGACATGGAATAACATACACATACCCTGCTATTGCACAGCATGGTCTCTGTGTCCACATCAGGGCATCCTTCCCAACTGCTGCTGCTCCTGTACCACCTAGCCTCCGTTATTTGTCAGTCAAGCAGCAGTATGTGTTGCCTCCTGAAGGAGGACAGCTGTCTATGGATGCAGGATCTGCCTGCCCCCGCTGGCCATCAAGCGACCGAGTCAGTTCCTGAATCCGGGTCACTAGCGTGGCAAGTGGTAGCACTAGCACTGTGCTACTGCACTGGCCCTCAGTTTTTTTATTCTTAATGATTATACTGGCTTATCATTGGATAAGTACCTAAAAAATATTTGCATATTAGGGAATATGTCAGTGAAACATTCTTATTGGTAGTGCTGACCAACAGCTTAATCTGGTTCAAGGTCAGCTGGCATTCATCTGTATCCCCCTCCCCAGAGCTGTACCTGAAAACAGGCAGAATTTGTCTAGTGCACTTACCTGGTCAACAAAAACTACAATAAAAAAAAATATATATATATATATATACACACACACATATACATACATACATACATACATATACACACACACACACACACACACACACACACACACACACAGCCTCAAAACCATCCATTGCTTAACCCGACCCAAAATGGCTGCACAAAACAGAATAAGATAATACTGAAAAGTGGAATACTACACTATGAGAGTCCTTTAACTCACAGAAATGGCTAAATCTCTCAGCAGACTTTGCTTAATGAAAGAGTGCTAGATCAGATCTATAAGCTGGTTTATATGCAAGATATGGAATGGAAAACAATAAAGGTTTTGCTACTGCAACTTTAAAAACTGGAAACATGTAATAGATAACCCATGCTACGGTGTGCGGTAGCTCCTGATATCATGCATATGGTGTGCGTTATTACACAGAGCCATGAGCCAGATTGTATCAACCACCAAGGCGTGCGTATATTACAGCGCGACCGCACACCGTAGAGTGGGTTATCCATCTTATAAAATGGCAAAATAGTTTTATGGGGGGTAAAAGTGGAGGTGTGCAGTCGCGCTCTGATATACACACGGTCATGTGATGTGTTTTATACAATCAGAAGACTGGATTTGGAACTTACTAGATATATCCATTTTATAAGCTGGGTTATCAGCACTGCAGTAGCACTACCATTCACAATGCTAGCGACCCTGGTTTAGAAATGAGCCGGGGTCAATGGAGGTTGGCTGGCTGGAGAAGTGAGCATCCCAATAGGACACGCTCTTCCTCAGGAGAAAAATGAAGGAGGGTATAGCCCCGGCATCTGCTTTCTGTTTGAATGAAGTGAGCAATGGAAATTAAGGAGGGTATAGGCCAGGTGACTGCTTGCTGCCGAAGGAAATGAGCAACGGAAAGAAGAGGAAGAGGCCACTTTGGTTCCCAAAGGAGATGGCAAAGGCAGTGAAGGAGAAAAAAACAGCATTTAGAAAGTACAATGAAACCCAGAAGGATGAAGACAGGGAGGTATATTTGGCAAAACAAAGAATGGTAGGAAAGGCTGGAAAGAGGCTGAAGGAAGCTAAAGCACTAGCAAAGGAGAGGATGGCCAAGGAGGTCAAAAAAGGGGACAAGACCTTCATGTGTGAGAAAAGAGGAAGACAGGGGAGAGACAGGGAGAACCGAGGAGGGAGACTGCACAGAGGAAGATCAAGAGAAAGCAGAAATACTGAATGATTACTTCTGCTCAGTCTTCATGGTAGAGGGTGGAGGGACAGACCTGCATGCTGCAGTAAGCAACAGGGCGGGGGTGGGGGGGAGAGTGGACACAAGTCCATTCTCAGTGGAGTGGGTCCGGGAGGGACTGCAAGCCTTAAAGGAGAATAAGGCGACTGGGTAGGATGGGATTCATCTAAGGGTCCTAGAGGAACTGAGCGCGGTGCTGGCCGTCCCTCTGGCAGTTCTTTTTAGCACCTCACTGGAGATGGGGAAGTTCCAGCAGACTGGAGAGGGCCAATATGGTCCCTCTGCACAAAAGTGGCAGTAGGGAGGATGCTAGCCAACTACAGGCCAGTCAGTCTCACATCAGTGGTGGGGATGTTAATGGATGGATACACTACTGAAGGAGAGGCTTGTGGCGCACCTGAAGGCAAAAGGGCTGCAGGACCACTGGCAGCATGGTTTCACAGGAAGGAGGTCATGTCAAACTAATCTCATAGATTTCTTTGACTGGGTTACCAGGGAGGTGGATCGAGCGAGAGCAGTGGACTTCAGTAAGGCTTTCAACACTGTGCCGCATGGGAGGCTAGTTAAGAAACTAAGCATCCTGAGGGTGGGGGAGAAAGTGACAAACGGGGTATCAAACTTTTTAAGGGATAGGAGGCAAAGGGTGGTAGTAAATGATAGCCACTCAGGTAACATGAGAGTGACTAGTAGGGTGCCACAGGGTTTGGTGCTGGGACCTGTCCTCTACAATGTCTTCATAAGCAACATTGTGGAGGAGCTTGAGAGTAAGGTGTTTCCTTTTGTGGAGGATACAAAAATTTGCAACAGGGATGACACTCTGAAAGGAGTAGAGAGAATGCAAAAAGGGATCTCAGTAAACTAGAGGAATGGTCTAGGGGTGGCAGCTGGGTTTCAATGCCAAAAACTGCAAGGTTACGCACTAAGGGCTGCAGAACTCAGGGGCTGTGTAGAAGATGGGGGGAGTGAGGCTTACAGTCACCAAGCAAGAAAAGAGACCTAGGGGTCATCATATCTCATGACCTCAGGGTAGCTGGGTAGTGAGACAAAGGAGTGGGAAAGTCCAGCAGGATGCTGGGGTGCACTGAGAGAGGGAATTCTAGCAGAAGGAGGGAGGTGACGCTGCTGTTGTATCGCTCACTGGTGAGGTCCCACCTGGAGTATCATGTCCAGGAGGCCACACCCCTGCAAGACCACTGAAAAGGTGGAAGCGGTACAGAGGAGGGCAACCAATACTGGGATGCATAGGGAGAGGCATCAACAGTAGAAAACAGGAAGTTGTTGGCCCTCTGCACAGATAGTTGGTAAGACCACATCTGGAGTACTGTGTACAGTTCTGGAGACCCCATCTCCGCAAAGACATAGACAGGGTGGAGGCTGTCCAGAGGAGGGCAACCAAAGTGATGCAGAGTCTGCACCAGAAGACATATAAAGAAAGACTAAAGGAGCTTAAGATGTATAGCCTTGAGGAAAGGAGGGAGGGGGGACATGATAGAAACTTTCAAATACCTCAAGGGAATCAACAAAGTTCAAGAGGGTAGCATGTTTCAGAAAAAGAGATGTGCAAGAACAAGGGGGCACAATTTGAAGATAGAGGGGGATGGCTCAGAGGTAATGTGAGGAAGTATTTCTTCACAGAGAGGGTTGCAGATGCATGGAACAGCCTTCCTGAGGAGGTCGTAAAGTCAAAAATAGTGGGGGAATTCAAGAACGCATGGGACAGATATCAGGCAATTCTAGTGGCGGTAGGAGGAAGTAGGCTGTTGGTTAACTAGGATCTGCAGCTTATCAGTTAGATAGGGAAATGGGCAGACTAGGTGGGCCAAGCAGTCCTTATCTGCCATCAAATTCTATGTTTCTATGTTTAACCAAAATGGTGAGGGGGTTGCATGAGAAGCTATATAAAGCAAGGCTGCAGGAACTCAACATGTACTCCCTGGAAGAGAGGAGAGTGAGAGGGGACATGACTGAAACCTACAAGTACCTCACAGAAGTGAACAAGGTGCAAGTGGAGGGTCTACTTTAGAGAAAGGAAGGCACTAGAACAATGGAGCATGTAATGAAACTAAGAGGGGAAAGTTTAAGAGAGACATGCAGAAACAGTTCTTCACAGAAAGGGTGGTAGATGACTGGAAAAGAATGCCAGAGGAGGTAGTGGGGGCAAAGCCTGTGTGGAGCTTCAAGCATGCATGCGATAGGCACAGGGCATATTAGGTAAAGGAATGGGGGAGGGAGGGAGTGACACCTTTTACCAACTAGGGTCAGTGGTGATGGAATAGGCAGAGACAAGGGGCACATTGGATGGGTCAAATGGTAATTTTCTGCTGATACAATCTATGTTTCTGTTTTTCTGGAGAAGGAGGGCAGCGTGATCCATTGCGATGCCACCATCCTGAAGACCACAGATGGCAATGCAAGCTGTACTTGTGATGGCTGGGTGGACACCTCCTGACAGTGGTGAAAGTATTCTCAGTTTGAGTGGCGCCTCTGCCACCCACGCCCACAGGGCATCTGGGGAAACCAGGGCACAAAAATGAAAAGCATCATTTGACCACAGCTGGATGAAGTGGCACCCCTTCGATTTGCTTTACAGCAGTGCGGCCCCCTATGGACATCACTATTTCTATAAATTAGTTTCATCAGGATGGAATAACTGGGTTTTTGAAAGGAATAAAAAGATAGACTAAAATGGAGAAGGCACTTACATGCATTTGGAATGATAACAGCAGTTATAATAGAATTTATTTCCTAATTAATTACAATATGTCATTTAGCATTGCTGGATTCCCTTTTATATGCCCTGATGTGATGTAATTTATCCCTATTAAAAAAATGTCAATGAATGCATTTTTGGAAGGGACAAAAAGAAAAAGGATAAAAGTTACACCCCCAACATGGCTTTCCCATTCCTCTGGTCAGACCCATCCCTGTCCCTTAGCATCTCCAGCACTTACCTCCACATGCTGACCCCATGGCGTACTCCCCCATGATGGGGTTTGGCCACAGCTACACATCATCCCCTACTGCTCTAGCTAATGCCAATGTAGACTCCCACTGCTGGGTTGGAGTAGCTGGTAGCACACTGCAGGGTTCAGATGTGCTGGCTGTATCACTACTTGCTCCAAGGATTTTTCAATTTTAGACCCCTCTACCTCTCCAGCATGCAGCCAATGAGCACCTGTGGCACCAGCATGAGGGCAGGGAGCTGCTGATGCTGTTTGGGCAGGTGGTGCTCACAGTGTGGGATGCTCAGCACCCTCTTCCCAGGGTCGGTGCCTCCAGACCCTACCAGCCTAGGCAAGAAAGTCAGGACAGAGGATCAGTCCTGGATTTCCCACACAGTGGAACAGTGCTCCACCAGCTGACACTCCTGGGCCCGACAAAATGGTACAAACTAAGACATCATAACTGGGTAGTTTTCATAGCTGCTCACCCTGATTTTACTTACCTTCACTGCTGCACAAAACTGAACATTTCTTTCCCCCTTCCATTACTTGCCCCACTTCTTTTGAGTTTCCTACTCTCTTCGCTCCCCCCGTCTCTCCTCACTCCTTTCTGGCCTACCTCTCAACTCCTTCCATAGAACTTCACCCCCACTCCCCAGGTCTCAGTGGTTTAGTCTGTTCCTGCTTCGTGACTATACCAACAGTCAACTTTCATGCAATGCTACTGCAGCCAATGTAAGTGCATTTCAGACTTAAATGGTTTTATATGAACTTACAGATCATTTCTCTTTATTCTACATGCACTCATTATTTGTTTCATGCTACACAGTTCATACATTTTTCTTTGTTTCACTTTGGTAAATAGTCTGTACCTGCTTAGTTCATTTCAGATGGCAGCAAGCATAATTTGTAGCAAACGTAGGAAGGCATGTTTTTCTGCATTTAACTATTGGGGCTATGTTCACTCTGAGTGATTCGTTTGTTGTTGTCACTGCTGATGTCAGTGGTAGGGCTAGGGTTGAGGAGGTCTGCAGACCATGGAACTGTTAGTTCTATGTTGCAGAGCAGACAAACTAATTTCAACTGAGGCATGTGTGTTTGAATGCAGCTATAGTATATGGTTAGGACTTATTTTAGATGGAAAACAGTGGCTTCCCAAATGTTGTTGTAGAACAGTTTAAAGGTAAAAAAGTTATTGTACTATAGTTCTGACGTCAGATAGACAGTACAACAACTGTTCAGCCTTGAGTTGCTACACGATTGGCTGAAAGTAGAGCAGATCAAAAAATACGCTCTAAAATGGCAAAGCTCCTTAATGAGTAGTCGGTTGTGACGTTCATTCAGACAGTTTGGACACGGACTACCATGCTCTGCTCCATGTTGCCAAACTATCAGTTTAACAGTTTTTTTTTTTTTTTTA
Source organism: Neoceratodus forsteri (assembly GCA_016271365.2). Taxonomy (NCBI): domain Eukaryota; kingdom Metazoa; phylum Chordata; order Ceratodontiformes; family Ceratodontidae; genus Neoceratodus; species Neoceratodus forsteri. The sequence goes on from CM057455.1 coordinate 1,701,695,012, forward strand.
TCTCTTGTGCCTCCAGGTTAGAGCAGAGTGGGACCGCAGGAAGCAGCGGTATCTTCGGTGTTGGGACTGGAGCGAGGATTGCAGCATGGACCAGGAGCATATTGGCAAGGTATGACCCTTGTCAGAAATTAAACTACCTACATTTTGGGGAACCATATTCTATATAAAATAGTATATGATTGCACAAACACAACAAGGCTTTGTTGCCATCTCGGGGATGTGATTCCATCACACGAACCTCTTGAGGTCTGTGTGACGTCATCACATCCCCTCGATGGCAACATAGCCTTGTGTATGGGCAACCATATACTATTCTAGATGGAGTAGGAAACATTCCAACTTTACTGCGGCTCTGCATGTGGGGGAAGGGGGGATCTGCTTTAAGTTGGAATTCATATACAAACTGATGCTCAAGAAAGACACACACTAGTGAATGCTTTAATGTTGGCTTGCATGCTGTACATTCTTTCTTTATTCTTTTTCACTGCAATTTGTGATTCTATTGCTAAGCAGTGGCTAATATGGCACCAAACATCTAATTGTCTTCTTGACTGTTCTTAGTGCCAGTATATGCAATACCAGAGAAAGAAAGTCGGTCTAGAACCCCTATTTAAAGCACTGTGAGCCTATAGCTCAGTGTTAGATTAGTAGAGCCATATTCCGGGAGTCTGGGCTCATTTCCTAGTAGTATCTCTTTCTTAGTACAATTTATGTTGTACAAGAGAAACTGTTAAGCTGCGAAGTTTGAGTCATTAGCCTTTTGCCATCTAAATCTGATTATGGAAGTCCTTTCAATTTTACTCTTAGTGAAATGTTATTTAAACAGACTTAATACAGTACATAATTCAATTTGAAGATTTTCTACTGGAATGGGTAGATCGGTTTGCCACTGTGTTCTCTATAGAGAATTTGGTTGTTTATCAATGAAGGATCATTTCGGTTATAAAATGTCTGTCTTTCTGCGTAAGATTACATTGGGAACTATGTCTCATTCTGTAATGGAATGTTTCCCAGAAGCATTAACATTTCAACAGAACACAGAAAGGATTCGTCTTCTCAGTTCCTCTGTTTGTACCTTCCTCTGGCCAAAGAGCTTTCAAATACAAGGCTATCAACCATTATAATAACTTGCCTGAATCTGTGAGAGGGTGTGTAAAACTGACTGTATTTAAAACCCAACTGCATGATATGCATTATATCTGTAGGTCCAGAGCATTCGTGTTTTAAGCAATGCTGTAAATTTGTGAATTCAGTGTTTTATTGTTATTCATGTATACTGGTCCCTGTGAAAAATGGCAGTTCTGTCAATCTACTTACCAGTTAAAACAATTTAAAAAAAAAAAAATGAAAATGAAATGAAAAAACAAGCTTAGTAAGTGTAAGGGTAACTCTCAGCAATTTTCTTTTCCTTTATTATAACTGATTTACTAAGGAAAACCAAGCTGAGGTGCAACATCTTGATTCCAGTGGGGTCCCGCTTTAATTCATTTTTACAACGCATTTACCTGGGGTGGTATAGATTAGATGCAATATCTCATTTTCAGTATGTTGCTCAGTGTCGCACAGTATTTAGCCACAGCAGGGTTTAAACCTGCAAGCTCCCGATTCCCAACAGTGCTCCAACCACTACAGTAAAACCTACTGCCTGAGAGGGTGCACTGGGGAAAAGCCAGTGGCTGCCAATATATATATATATATATATATATATATATATATATATATATATATATATATATATATTTAATTATTTACTAAGAATGGCCCAGTTGAGATGCAACACTTCTTTTTCAGTGGGATCCTGCTTTTACTCATTTTCGCAATGTATTTCACACAGGACAGTGCTGCCGAGATGCAAAATCCCAGGAATATCATGCCATGAGAATTGCTGGGAGGGGGCACACAATTCAACATTGATGTAAGGGGAATATTAAATGGCACTTTAACAGGTTTTGCAAGCTCAAATAGCCCTATTTTGATGTGAATTTCAGGGGGAACATGCCCCCCCAACTCTATGGGAATGACAGCCCTGCAATAGCCCATCCCCAGGGAGGTTCTACTTCTACCCATCTTTGCACCACTGTACTAGTAGACTACAGCACTGGGAAATGAAGTGGTTTCCTTAGGTTACAAAGTGAAAATTTCTCACTGGCAGGGATTGTACCTGCAATTTCTCAGTTCCTAACAGTGCTCTAACCATTAGATCACACTGCTTCAGGGAGTGGGGGGTAGGGGGCAGGAAGTTATATGTGTTTTTCTTACAGTGTATTTCCCTAGGATAGCCCGAGATGAAATGCAATGTATCATTTCCAGTGGGGCTCTGCTTCTGCCTATTTATGTAGGTGTGTGGGGTGACTGACAGGAGCACTGGACGATAAAGTCAGCAGCTTGGGGTCACACACTGAGTATAGAGCAGCAGCAGGGTTTACATCTGCAATCTCCCAAAACAACAGTGCTCTAACAATTGAACTGCACTGCCTTCTCTTGGGGGGTGGGGCAGGAAAAAGCCAGCTATAGCTGGCAATACATTTTTTTCTACAATTTATTTTACGCAAGGTAACCCAACTAAAGCTGCAGCATCTCATTTCCAGTATGGTCCTGCTTTTACCCATTTGTACAATGTATTTATAGGTCCATCCAACCCACCCCCAGGACTCAACTGTAAACAAGCTATCATACCTTACTTTGCCTTTCCTGGTTAAAAATAACAAAACAAATAGAATTTACCCAGCATACTACAATTGAGATGCAATGTTTCATCCTCATTGGGTTCTTGCCTTTACTCACTGTTAATTGAGTTACCCAGGACAGCCCAGCTGAGATATAGTACCACAGCTCATTTCCAGAGGCGATCTACTTCCACACATTTTTGTAACTGGGTTGAATGGATCAATAAGAGTTTAAGTGAGTTGCTCTGGGTCACACACTAGGCATTTATAAATAAAGGTCTATCAAATGATAACAGCTGCTGTACAGTACCTGAACATCTTTAAATTATATTCTTTAAACATGCAATTTCACTTAATTTCTTTCTTCTTCTTTAGTACAAGAGATATTAAAACGATACTAGATAAAATAAACCTTAAACATGATACAGCATCACAGAAAATGACAATCAAAACACCAGTACAGTATGTATAAATAAAAGTCCTAAGGCAAAATGAAACATGAAATGTGCACTGTAATCCTCTTCAGATATTAAGGATTCTATGCCCGATTGGATGGCCATGAAATTTCATATTTTCCAGAAACACACAGCGTTAACTTGATCAAAACAATATGTGCTGTTAATGGCTGTACCTCAGGCATTATAGATGTTGGTCAAGTATAACTGCAGTTGCTTGAAAAAAAGATCCTAAAAGTAACATAATTATTGCACGAATAATATCATTAAGCAAGTCTTTTTTTTCTTAGAATCCAACACTAGCAAGTATAAGAAAATTTACAAAAGTAAACTTTCTGCAGCAGTGTAGAGCAGGGCCGCAAATACCCAGAACTGTGGTACACATAAAAATACAAACCAAGCTGGACAGCAAATAATAGCCATTTATTGGGGCAACTGAAACGAAAGACTACATCACTGACAACTCCAGCACTTGGAATCCAAACGGATTCTTCAGTAGAAAGACAGTATGTCCGCACTGGGTCCCTGTCATTCAGATGGTGGCTGACCAAAGTGGTAAGGGGGGAGGGTCTCTGCTGGTCACCATCCAACATTCTGCCTGCCAGCTCCACAGGCTTGTTGGGGCGAGTCAGGTATTGGACAGTGGGTGGAAGGTGGTGGGGGGCTGAGTGACTGGACCGAGCTGAGGGGGGGGTGCCATTTATTTTACAACAGGGATGGGGTCAGGAGGGGTTACCACTAGATGGTGACTGCTTTTCATAATAGGGGTCAGGGTGTGAAGGGGTGCCACTGAACTACCAGGGTAATTTCATTACCTAACAGGGATTGGGGCGGTTGGGGGTATAACTCGACTGCAAGGGATTTATACATTGGTGTACAGGGATCAGGTGAGGGTGAGGGCAATGGTCAAAGCTCTGCACAAAGTCTCCATGCATACATATGGTCTAATAATTTAGGACCGGAATAGAATATTCGGCCCAACTATTTGGGATATGGTATACGTACGCCCCCCTAATTACAGTGTTTTGTACAGAGGATGGCTGGTCTTCTAAAATCACATTAATAACACACACGTTTCAGTAATGGTCCAAGTATTATACACTGGCTCTTAGAAGAAGATAAAAATAGCAGCAAGTATGGATAAATTGCATTACAGAGTGGGGTTTAAAAAATGACCAAATCTTAAAACTTTATTGGTCAAAACACATCACCTGACCACTGATTAATTTCCTAGAAACCACACAGTTCAAGATTCACCATCCTGATCTAACCAGCAGCATCTTAACTAATGGAAAATAAACACCCTTTCCATTCAAATAAAAACTTTGTCCACTTTTGAAGTACAATTACCTTGACAAAAGGGCATAGGTTTCTTCAAAATAAATGCACTTCCTCAAACCATTTAAAGGCATTAAGCCATTGTTACCAAACTCGCATCCTAGCAACAGCCGGACTACAGGAAAATACTTTTATTTTTTTTTTTTTTCCATTTTACAAGACCAATAATTCACTCCAGCACATAGCTTATTGGGAATTAATGCACTTCATAGGAGTTTTGAAAATCCCTTGGCCATTGGCTTTTTGCCTTCCAATTCCCCTGGGCTGTGAATTAATTCTCTAGAAACTCATGCCCTGTCATAGGGTATTGCTTACCTAGTGGTTGTACTGTATACTGCCGACTTACATAACAAGGACAAATTGCACTAATGATTACATTGCAAACTGACCGTGTAGTTACTGGTACGCAGTAGCTCACTGGCATGTGAATACACATAAATGCAGCATCAGAAATGTACATTAAGTGTCACTGTCAAAGTCCAAGATATGGCAGCAACTACATAGGTTTGCTTAACAATCAGCTCATAAAATTCGATGTCATAACGAACCTACTTATTTCACTAAAGTCCCTGGGATTGTTAACCGAAACCTTGATCACAAACTAGTTAGCAACAATGGAAAAAGTGAAAGATCCTTTCAAATATACCCGTGTGTTTTATGTTATCCATTATACTAAAAGCGATGCCTGTCAGCCAATCAGAACACAGAGCTCCTGTCCTTTTACTCTGTGCTACCTGGACAGTGAACTCAACAATGGGGCTGTACTTTAATCTGTGTTCTGACTGGCTAAAGCCTTATGTAAGAAACTGCAGAACATTTATGGTTTTCTTTCACTTTGACATTATTAGTTTTTGTAAGTAGAACTTAAAAATTCAGCCACAGTGAGAAAGCATATCAAACACTGACATAATCCATACATTACACTAGGTCAGTAAAACACATCTCACCAAGGGTCTTACATCACTGGGGGTCTACGGAAAAAACTAATAGCCCAAGGGGGTTCCATAAAATTTGTACTAGATGACCAGACAATAACCATCAAGTCTATGACCTTATTGCAAGATCTTAGATATCCCTGATGTTAATAAACAAGCCTTGCACTATTATGGGTCCTTAAAGCATTTTGTACACACTTACAATTATCTTTCATTCACAACTCAAACGACCCCCGCCCCCCCAAGTCCTGTATAATTCCATAAAACTTCAAAACATTTCAACATGAAAATGTGAGTGCAGTTGCATCCAAACCATAAATTTGAACCCCCTGGAGACCAGATATAAGAAAATGTCCACAGTTTTATGGTTTCTTACAGATGCAGTATAGCATTAGTCAGAGAGTGATTTCAGTACAATAGCTATAATGATATAGTGGTCTGGGGTTTAATTGTTAATAACCAGACCGGAGTGTTAATAAATACTTTGTCCTGTTGCCTTGCTGTTTATTCACCCTGGTCCAGTTATTACCTTGTAAACCTCGACCCTTATCCTATTATTGCTCTATTCAATTCAGTTCAGAATTACTCAGGATAAAAACCATTGAGTAGCGCTCATTTACAATGCTGTCCTGTTACAGCAAAACTTCTGATGACAAGCAAACATGTAACAGACAAACAGTGCTAGATACAGTGTTACAGTAAATTGTATACAAGTAGTGATGGAGTGAACCCAGCTTGGAGCTATAATTTGACTGGGAACAAGTTCAAATTCAAAAGACAGCAATCATGGCACAGGGCGGTGAGGTCAGTGCAAGTTCTCACTTGGAGCCATGATGTGCTTCACTTGCAAAACGTGGATGGAAGACACTGCAGTGCATAACTGATTAACTAAAAAACATTGCAAGCCCCAAGTTAAGGCTGCTGTAACATTTAATACATGCACTTCAAAACATTACCAAAGCAGAAGAAAACAAGTACTGCGAAATGTGCAGCCTCTGATAGAGTGCTGAAAATTGGTGATTTTTCTTCTAAAGAAGTTGGGCTCTAGATTTCTAACAGTGAAAGTGACCCCAAATAGGTGTACTCCCTGGTAATGACACTGAAAACACTTCGCTGGGTACTTATAATACTGTACCTCGCCCTGCCGTGTAACCGGTGCTACATCCTGCTGACCATGCCACTAGGTAGACGGCACAAAACTAGCTCACACATGCAAGATGTAGTTATCTGAAAACTGATGACTAAGAGGTGAGGCTCGTCGAAAGGTGAGATCTGGGGGTAGAAGATGTTCCACAAGGGGTACCAGTATAAACTAAAAGGGGAAAGAAAGTAATAATACAAGCAATAGCAGTAATAGAATAAATAACAGGAGAAAAGCGTGGGTAGTTGATTACGGTGCAGGCAAATATAGGCGTAGTGTACATCAGAAATAACGTAGTTATAATGGCCAGCTTCTGGGTATAAACAGGAACTTAGAAAAACTAGACATGGGGCAAGAGGTGGCAAAAGCTAAGAAGCAGTTTCAGAGAGAGGTAAGAAGAGATAAAGTGAGGTGGAGGGGAAGGAGGCTATCCCAGAGAGGGGGTATGTGCATGGAAAAGCAGTTCAGCCAGCAGAGATGTGGCAGCGGGGGTTGCTGAAGGAGCAGGAATTAGTGGAGCGGTGTGTGTGGGGAACAAAAAAAGGAAATAGGATGAGAGTAAGTCAGTTAGGTAGGCAGAGATGGAGGTGAGCCAGTACTTCAAGAGGACAGCTGCACAAAAAGAAGCGCCAAGAATCAAAAGATGGCATGGAGAAGCTTTGGTATAGGAGCAGTGCCAAGTAAGATGGGGAGGAGGACCAACAGAAAAGTCCAAGAAAGCATGTTGGAAGTGTCTGGCCAGGGTGGACTTCAAGGCAGCACTATAGACTACTTCTGCCTAATCAAACCCCAACAAATTCATTCCAAGGATGACAAAAACAAAAGGTAACATTTATCCTGACAAAATGCATAAAAAGTATGCATGAGTCCTGACAGCAGGAGGTAATGCCAGTATATCACTTGGTGCCTACAATTTTAAATGCAAGTACTGTAATGACCATGATTTTCTTTTCACTGGGAACTGGCATCTGACAGGGAACTACTTAGCTTGGTTGATTCCTTGTAAACAATCTGTATCTGTCTCTTGAGTTCATTTGCTGTAATGTATGTCTGTATACAATCTACTGTATGTGACGTGGAACCTTTGTAAATGAGTCTGTGACTCAAAGGTACTCTCTGAATATGTAATAAATAAATAAAATAAACTATCCAAGCAAAATAAATAAACTACTACGGTTATGTGTCCTCGGTATGCTTAGGATGCCTCCCATTACCAGTGGTCCCCATCAGGTATCAGTGCCCTCTTCACTGGGAATTATCATCTAAAGGGTGAAACACAGCAACGTACACAGGCTTTAACTCGGTTAAATAAACCAATGGTGTTAGAAGGGCTCCTTTTCTTAATAGATCTTTTGCCGTCATTAAAAGGGGGGGGGGGGTTATTAAATTAGTGATTTTTAATCAGATTCTCATACTTTGAAACCAGCATCAGAAACACATAGTCCTGATAACAACTTAATTAGTATTTTATCAACATAAATATTTTTGCATAATTAATTTACAAAATACACTTAAAATAAGGTTGGCAAAAAATGCACACCTTCAAATGTAAGGAAACTATGGAGCAGGGCCTAGCAACAGACAGAGGGTAGAAAATCCTGCCTCTGAAGTTCCATGTTCTGCTCCACATGGGTATGCCAATATGGTCCTGTCCTTTCACCCGTTTTCCTATCTTTTTTTTTTTTTTTTTTAATAAAGGTTTTTAATACGCCTTTAGCTGGGACCAGGTGGACTATCAACCCTGTCCCTGGGTGCTGATAACCGGCCACCTACCTTTTTTCCTTTCTCCTGCTGTTGTTCCTGCAGTGCGGGTCCCGGTGCCTTAGGTAGGGTTTCATTGAAGCCTGCTCCCCACTCCCCCAATCCATTTTTCCTGCGATTCTCACCTGCCCAGGACTCTGACGCAAACATGGTTTGTGCATCTGCGCGTGGGCGCGCCAGTTATTCCTGTTTCATTTCTTAGCCACCCATTCTTGACTCACTACCAGACCTCCACCTAGTGGCAGCCAACAGCCGGGACAACCCGCCTCCCCACCCCAGGAGAGGAGAGCTGCCAGGTGGCCACTCTTGCCTTCTCCTGCCCCCCCACTGATCTATGGTGACCCAAGCTCATTCCCAAACTCGGGCTGCCAGGTGGCCACTCTTGCCTTCTCCTGCCCCCCCACTAACCTATGGTGACCCAAGCTCATTCCCAAACTCAGGCTGCCAGGTGGCCACTCTTGCCTTCTCCTGCCCCCCCCACTGACCTATGGTGACCCAAGCTCATTCCCAAACTCGAGCTGCCAGCATGGGAAGAGGTAAGGTGCTTTTTAGCACTTCCAGCCCTTTATGCCACTGGTCCTGCACCTCCCATCTGTTTTCCAAATGTTTGATCCTTATGGTAGAAGTCAGATGTAGAAGGTAGAGGATTCCAGTTAATTTCTTGTTCATCCCCTTCGGTAAAACCTACATTAGACAATGATCTTTTGAATTTGTAGCATCCAAGGTACAATACAGAACTCATTATTGTCAATGCACGTTCTGCAAGCAAGGACTCCATAGACTTTCAAAAACTGATTGTAAGGTCACCTACTTGAGCAGGCTATTTGTAGCTGTCACAAACTGCACTATAACTACGGTCTTGTCTATATATATATATACACATATATACATATATATATATATATATATATATATATATATATATATGGTATGCATGTGACGAAATATTATTTCATTGCCCATCACCTACTCCCTCAAGGCAATCCTGAACATGAAAAGCTCAAAGGCCAACTATATACGCGAGCCAGACATGAACTTTATGAGGGTTAACATCAACTTGCTGCAGGTAATATCACAGTTGCTCCTAGCTGGTTAGGAGCCAGAATTTCTTTAAAAGGCGCAAAGTGGCAGGCCATGAGGAAGACGGTTTCAGATAAGCAAATTCCAGTGTGGCCCCACAAATACTGTCCCCAAAAGGTCAGCAATCAAGGTTTCTTCTTTATCTTATGGTGCTTACAATAGAGACTCTGTTATCAAAGATCAGCTGAAATTTGAATAAATCTAACCACCACTTTATGACCACGCCCTTAGGTCATGTCCTACATGAGATCATTCTACTTTTAATTTTATCTTGCTGATGTGAGCTGAGGTCGTGCTGTTTCATTCTCGTTCCCTGCACAGACCCCCTCCAGCTTCCCTGTCTCACGTCGTCTTCTTTTTTTAAAGTGCAAACCTAATGGTTTTTCTTTGTGACCATGGCTCTCCCTAGCCATTCAGAAATTCAAGTGCAACCTCCTCATGCTAGCTAATGGAATCAGTTTAGTCATACTTTCAAGGGTGTTCCTGGTGGACGGGGTGGGGGGCTCACTGTGAAGTGCTGCTGAGACTTATTCAAAACTCAGATGATCTTTGAAAAGAACCAAAGAAAAACACATCAATTATAGGCCTTTTGGGCAGTACTGGGGGAGTACACTGGAGTTTATTTATTGATATTAGACACCCAAGAGGAGCACCATTGAAAAATATGACTAAATTGGTTCTGTTAGCCAGAGTGAGCAGATCACATCTTGAACTTCTGAAAGATCATTTTAGATAACATATGGAGCTACAGCGATTCGAGTATACATCAGGGAGAGAGTAAAAGCATGTACAAAAGGGAGTTACTATTAGAATATAAATTAGGAAAAATGTAAGATATACTAAAACTATGTCATGCTAAGGATAATCAAATGAACAATAATAATGATTTTTTAAGTACTATATAAGATTTGTTTTCTAAACCAAAAATGATTATAATCCTCTGCTTACAGAATGTTTTTGAGTTAGAATTACAACTGATGCTTCTGACTCTCTGTGGTTTTGTATAAAAACTTGTACGTGCATTTTTCTTTGTAAATTAAATTCCTCACCACATAAGAGGACTAGAGTTAAAAATGTACTTGCATATTAGAAATGCTGCATATTAGAAATGTTACTACACAGAGACTGAATTGACTCTCGTAATCTCTTACATTCTTACTGGTAATTAACTAATAATTAACCACATAGAAATGTAATAAATGTTCTGTTTTACCCTCTACTTTGCAACATGCATTTTAAAAAATCAAATAAAAATAAAGCATATAAAGGGAGTTTCTATTTCACTGCCTCTCCCCACATATCTGCTACCTGACCTTCCTTACATCTCTGCAGCTGTGCCGTATTGTCATTATTTTCAGAAATGAAATTTTATGTAATCTGTTTCCATGGAACGTTCAACACTGCACTGTGAGATAAGGCTAACATTTAGCATTCTGATACACTGCTCTGTATTAATAACACCAACATCACTGCACCATACTGTAGCAAGGTAGCAACAGTGTGAAAGTGCAGCCTTACAGCATCTTTTTGTAGTAGTACTGTACAATTCAGTAATGTTAGCTTAGTGCATCCCACTGGTAGGAAGTATCCTAATTAAACAAGGAAATACACCGCTTCTTCTTAATATCTGTTCCATTCTCATGCACAGTACGTTATCCATTCACTTTATTATTATAGTACGTAGAAGTTGTACTCATATATAGATTTGGAAGCTGTGTCGTATCTATATGTAAGTTATATCCTTACTCCATACTTAGTTATAAACTGTATCCTTGCTCAAAATTACAATGCACCTCCCTATTGTCATTGTACACCTATACCAAGAACATGTTTGGAAATTTTTTTTTTTTTTTATCCACTCAAAATGTATTTTCTTTTTATTTTTTTTAACAATTTATTTACCCAGGATAACTCAGCTGAGATGCAACATCATAGTTCCAGCAGGGTCATACTTTAACCCATTCCTGCAGTTGGGTGAAATGGAGCACAGAGAGGTTCAAGGACTTGCCTAAGGGCACACAGAAAGTATTTGGCAATAGTGATGGAAATACTTTAATTGAATGCATAAAAAGAAATAAAACAAGACCAGCTTCTCAGCTTCAAATTCTGAACTGGAACAACCAAGTGCTAAATAAATGATAAGCCTCAGTGCACCCTAGGAGTATGGATGTCATGAAGTTGAATTCCAGGGCCCATCCATGCACACTCCTACATACAAGACACTACAACTGCTGATGAGTCAAAGAGCTTGAGCCCTGTACACTATTGAAAATTACTGCTGTTGTCGCTGGCCCTGGACGCCACACCTCGTTCCACGCCAGCGACCCGGGTTCTGGAACAAGCCTGGGTCGTCGGGGTTCGGCAGGGGAGGACTAGGTTGAAGCGTCCGATGACAGCTCTCCTAGTCCTGGGGATAAGGGGTGGATGTACACCGCGTTCTGCTGGTCTCTGGGGACGCCCGGAGGTACTACAGAAGCACGGGTACTTAGTGGGGGAAGCACAGCAGACATTTGCACGCTAGTGCGCTGACGTCATGGCACATCTGTGCTTCCATCGGGGGGAGATAAGAGAAAAAAAGCAGCACAAGCCCACGGCAGCTTGATGGCTATAGCTCGCTGACCCGACCAACGATGCCTGGATGGCATGTGCCGGTAATGGTTCTCACCGGGCGCTGGGCTAGGTGGGGCCTTTGCAGGTGTAGATGCCGCCTTGCCAGCTGGGCATGCAGCTTCGGGGACGGAGGTGAAGTGGAGGAGCGGTGGCTGGATATGCAGCAAGGCTGTGGCTACAGGTAGAAATTGTTAAATGATGAAACCAAAAAAAAAAAAAAGAAAATTACTGGTGCTAAGTAGTCACAAAGACCACTTAGTGCCAGTCTTGCTCCATTCTTTGTGCGGTTGCTAAATGAACTGTGACCACCCCGGGAAATGAGCAGGGCAACCATGGAACTGTGAGGGCCATCATGGCAATGAGCTGCTCACTGGCCCCTGCACAAGAGGTCGCAAGCCACTGTGCCACTCTGCCCTCTAGAACTACTATAAGCAGGTCCACAAAGGATGCAGTTTTATGAACAGGCACAAATGTTCTGTCAGAAAAGGGGTTAGGCCTCTAATTATCAAAATGAGTCACCAGGCCAGGGAGAAGGGGGACCCACTGAACACCAAAGAATATGCATTTATGTTGGACTGACTGCAGTTGGGGGGGCACTGGACTACCAGACTACAGACATCAGCTCACAAGTGGCAATACGTTGAGGGATGTGTGTGGTGGGAACAGCAACAGAGGTAACATGATGCCAGAGTGCTGTTCATATCACAGCGCCATATGACTGGTGCTGTGCCATGCAAAGACCCATCGGCAGTCAGACAGGACGTAATGAGCACAAATGGGGAGGGGGCTTGCATCTACTAACAGCTCGATCTGCACATTTACATATAGTGCTAAGTGGCCCTGTCATGAGGTGACCACCACTTGAGAGACTGCTCCAGCTTTGTACATGGCAAAAAAGTGTGATATCACAATACAGCACCTTTTTCCCCCATTATGGGCCACCACACCTTTAGTGACTGTGTATGGGGCACTCGTTATTCCAGTACTGAAAATCAGGTCAATGGTTCCCGTTTGACAGCTCACTGAACTAGTGAAAATATATGTTTTAGAACTATTTCTTTTTATTACTAATAAGGTTAGTTGAATTACAGTACACAACTTACTTATATGAATATCTAACAACCAGGCTAGTTAATCAGTTTTTCAGCACTTTTTAGTTCCCAGTAATTCAAACTGAATGTAGGGTGCAAGCCCAGCCACCATGGCAAAGTTACCTGGAGAACAAAACCTGCAAGCCAGTTTCTCTAAGGAGTATCCATTTGACTCCAGTAAGGTGTAAGTGTGGTCGGAAATAAAATCAGACTGCTTCACTATGAGGCCACAGCCATCCGTGATATCATGACAGTTCCCTTCTTGTCCACAAAATGGATGTCTCTGCAGGGCTTTCAAAAGGGTTGAGGGGACCTGACCCACTAAGAATCAGACCCTCCCCCCCAGGATCCAACATGGCCCTGCAGACCTGTATCAGTAAGGACCTGCAGTCTAATTGTACTGAGTCTGGGTCTGCTGTGCCGCTCCATTTTTAAAGTTGTAATTTAATAAAAAAATTTTTTTTTTTTTTTTTTAGTGGCACTGGAGTTTGTGTACTCTGCTTTGTTGCAGCAGTCTGCTCCAGAATGTTTTATGACACAGGTATTAGCCTGCAAGTGAGCCTGAGAGTGGGACTGGGTGCAGGACAAATGGATAGCATCAGGCACTGGCTAGTGCCTACTAGTCAATTAGTCATCATCATTCACCACTAGCGAATTCTCCTGAAAGCTATTAAGCTCTAAGGCACTTTGCACTGCTGCTCATCGCTGGCATCGTTGGCTGCTGCCATCGGAGAGACAGCTTGTTTTTATTTCACTAACCTACACTTAGTTCCAATCACTGTCCTAGTCCTCCAGGCAGAAGTTCCTGAATCATTCTAAATCAATTCAGGAACTTCTGTCTGGACTAGGACACCTGCCTGGAACAAAATAGTTCAGTCATGCAAAAAACATGTCTTTATGACAGCAGCAGCAAGCGATATCAGACAGTGAGCAGAGCAGAAGGAACAGAAATTAAATATTTATTTTCCTTACTCACTGTTTGATGTGAATGAGAAAATAAGTGAGCAGCACATTACTTCTCTTTCCTTGGATAAGCCTTCAATCTCTCCCTTCCTCCAATTTGCTCCAAGACTGCAGGCAGCCCAGCCCATCTCCTCCAGTCACTTAAAATAGAGACTGAAGTAGTTCTGAGTCTCCCTCTCGTCCTCGACCAATCTTCTTAGCTCCAGCCTAGAAAGTTCTATTGTAAGGTGAGTGGTGCAGTTGGCACACTGCCACTTTCTTTTCTTACCAGACATGAGGTCCCTGCTGGAGTGCTTTTCTTCACTCTTCTGATGGCAATGCTGGCATGGTGGGTGGGACTCTCAGAGTACACAGACAAACTGACACAGTGAGGCATCGTGCTGTCATAACACATGCATGCAGTCCTCCATCACATGACCAGCTAGCTCAGTCAGGTGGTATATGAGGTATAAAAATGAGTGTGGCACCATAAATTTAGTAGTCCGTGTCTGAGAGTGACTGAGTGAGGACGGTTGGAGAGCTAACGGTTCGCTCAGTCAGTGAGGTTCACCCAAATTTTTTTTTATAAAACTCACTCTGACATGGAGCCTTTTGGCAAGCTAAATACAGATCCTTAGAAGTGTCTACTACAAATGAGGAAGCAATTAAGAACAAAAAGGGAAAAATAAACAGAGGAACATGGCGGGGGTGGGGAAGGGCAGCGACTAACCGTCTCAGTTTGGGTTTCTGGCTGGCCTAGGCTGACAGTTGCACTTCTAATCTGAATCTGCCTGTACAAGTCAAAGTAGTCAGACGTACTAGTGCCAGCCAGCTGGCATAAAGGGAAATATCCACCTAAAATTGGGCCCCACCTCAGTGTGGCATAGGGTCCGATTAGCATTTTCGCAAACAGTTTAATTTGTTGTGTTTTTTTTTTTTTACTTATACAGAGTTTATTCATTTAGGTTTTATCTGGTTGATCCTGCTGTCCCTCCTGCCAGCACTCAAAGCAAGCGCCCCTAGCGGCATACCCACTATCTCCCACGGCTGTCCCAAGAATGATGTACAAGCTGGGGGGCAGCTGTGGTGCCGTGCATAGAAGTTCCGTATAATCTGAGCTATTAATAGGTTTTCACTGTACATATCTCAGTGCTATACCAAGAAAGGCTGGCAGTTGACTGCAAACCGGAAGGGGATGGCGCAGGATACAAAGACACTTCAAGTGGACGTTTCCCTTTAAAGAAAATTCAGCAAAGTAAAGTAATTAAATTTCTTTTTCTGTGGATCCAGCCATTAAACGAACAGGAGGCATATACGTTTTTACACTTCAGTTAGCCTATATTACTTAATACTAATGACTGATGGGAAATTAATCAGTCACTGACTGAGCACTGCATCCCCCACCCATTCAGGAAACGTTTGGGAAGCTAGCAGCAGACTGAGACTATAAGGTCTATGCAGTGGCACAAATGAGTTACTGTGTAGTTTGCTCGCTGTTTCTTTATACTCCTGACAGTGATGTTGCTATCCCAGGGTACAACCTTTTCAGACAGGATAGGCCCACTAAAAAAGAAGGAGGCTGCATTATATATGTGAAAGAATCCCTTAAAGCGCATGCTTTGCCCCTGCCCTCATCCACGTCTGAAGTTCAAATTCTCGCAATTAAGCTTCTCCTCGGCGCATACAATAAGGCCCTTTCTGTTGCATCAGTCTACATCCCACCCAAGTCCGGATCTCTGGGCCTAGATTCCATTATTAACTGCCTACATGATCTTAAGCATAACTCGGAGGTCATCTTGCTTGGAGACTTCAATGCCAACTGGCTATCACCCAGTGCCTGTAAGTACAAAGATGCCCTAGCTGCTCTTAACTTCTCTCAGCTTGTCCAGTCACCTACCAGAATGAACTATAAAAGAGGGACATGTACACTACTAGACTGGGTGGTTACAAACCGCCCCGACCATATCACACATACAGAAGTTCTCCTGGACTCCCTAAGCGACCACTCCCCGGTCTGGTGTGAGTGGTCTAACAAATTCCTTAAATCACCTGCCAGAACCATTAATGGCAGAGTCCTTAGCCGAGGTCAGCTGGAGCCACTAAAACTACTGCTTCATCAACAGGACTGGTCCTCAACTATGACTGCCGCTGACGTAGATACTGTTCTGGAATTCTTCATGTCAAGCTTCAATGCTGCCTGTGATGTGCATGCACCCTTTATAAAAAGGGAAGTTAGGGGAACTGTCACCCCCTGGATGACCGATAACATCCTGCAACAAATGAAAAGACGTGACCAGCTATGGTACACGGCTAGGGCTACTGGTCAACCTGCTGATATACAGGCTTCAAAACAGCAAGAAATGCCTGCACCAGGATGATTAGGGTGGAAAAAGCAAACTACTATCGAACCACATTTGAAAACACCTGGAAAGACAGTAGGAAATTCTGGGAAAATATTAAGGAAATCACTGAGAGCGAGTCTAGAACAGCACCCACCATGCTAAACATCGATGGTGACATAACCCTGGAACCCACTATTATAGCAAACTCTTTTAACTCAGCCTTTACAGATCTCAGCCAAGTACTACCTCTGAACTTCTTTGAGACCCCTACGTGCTACTCCACAGCTCCTAATGTGTCCGCTGGCTGCAAACACCCTGTCTTCTACTTCAAAGCCATTAATGAAAGTGAGGCCAAGAAATACCATTCAAACTCCTTGGTCAGACCAGAACAAGTGGCAACTCACTAGACCTAAAGCTTATCGCCCTTGCACTTGACGTAGTCCTATCCCTTCTGACTAAGCTCATCAACAAAATCGCTTATGCTCTCCCAGTTCCCCCGCAAATGGAAACTAGCCCTAGTAACCCCAATCCACAAAAGTGGGGACAAGGCCCTGCAGGGGAATTATAGGCCTATTTCTATCTTTACCCCACTCTCCAAGGCACTAGAAAGGATTGTGGCTGACCAGCTGGTGGAATACTTGGAGAAATACAACCTTCAATCTCTTAAGCAACATGGCTTTAGAAAGGCCACAGCACCACTACTGCACTTCTAGAATTCACTGGGTTCATTCACCATGCGCTTGATCAAGGTGAACTGGTTGGTGCTACCTTCATTGACCTATCAAAAGCCTTCGATACAGTCAACCACACCCTACTGCTCAAACAGTTACCAGTTATAGGCTTATTAACTGACACCCTTTAATGGTTTAACATCAACCTCTCGGAGCGATCTCAGATAGTCAGGATAGGTGATGCCCTCTCGAACAAGTTACCTGCCTGGTCACGAGTTCCGCAAGGGTCAGTCCTGGGCTTGCTACTTTTTAGCATTTTCTTAAATAACCTCCCTGCTGGCTGCACAGAACAAATACTCCTGTATGTGGACGACGCAGTTATATTCACTAGGAATTCTGATCCTGACCAACTGGAGAACCTACTCCAGGAAAGATTCACAACTGTCGAAGACTGGTTTATTTCCCAGAAACTAATACTCGACTACAAAAAAACTAAGTCTATGCTTTTCCATGGTGCACACAATAGGCATAAAGCTAAATAGCTGTTGATTAGAAACAACTCTGGCGTAACACTGGAGCAGGCATGCAGCTTTAAGTACCTTGGAGTGACAGACAGCACTCTCTCCTACTCTGCGCACATAGACCTAGTGGCCAGAGCTGCAAACATCTGCATTGGGCTCCTCTACAGGCGTAAGAGCTGCCTAACTGCAGAAGCCCTTAAGCTAGCAATTCAAAGCATAGTTACGTCCATAATTGACTGTGGGATTGTGATCTGTGGTGCTGCTACAAACACAGCCTTAAAGCTTATTTCCATTGCCCCAAACAAGGCCTGCCGGCTACTAACTGGGGCCACCCCGCACACCTGTGACCTCTATGAGCAAGCCAACTGGCTGCAACTAAAAGGCAGAATTCAATACCACTCGTCTTGCAGTAAAGAAAGCTACTCTTGGTCTACTGCCACCCAGGGGTCAGGAATCTCCTCAGTCCCCTTAGCAATACACGTTGTACCAGGAGCTCTAATAGGTCCTCCCTCTAAGTCCCCCACTGTCGGACCTCACGAGGGCAGCATGCATTTGCAACCACAGCCCCAAGAGAGTTCAACGCACTGCACACTGATACTGTAAGTGCAACCACCCTTGGGTCCTTTAAACACAAGCTTTGTGAGTTCTTAGTGACTCGTGCCTCCTGTGACTGCTTTGGGTAGCACTTGCAGCCAGCTGAACCAATTCAATCTCCTCCTTCTGCCGCCCTACCTCCTCACCTCCCCTCTTCCCTCCCCTCACTGCCCTCCCAATCCCACTCCTGTTACCCCCTCTCCAGCTATCTATCCAGCTCAATTATCTATCTCTCACTATCAATTAGTATTGCTCCTCTTACCGAATCTTATAACCTCTGCATATCATTTCTCAGAGCACTTCTGCTTCTGCACTTAACCACTCACATCTATTGACAATGCCAATTGGCGGCTCCCATCCCTGCACTGATGTTTCCCTTCTGTGTCTTCGTAACTCTTACCCTTCCACTACCTGTCCCCTACCTCACACTAGCACTCCTAAGACTAGTTTAATTTTAATAGTACACAACCAGTCTGCAAGTTAGATGTTCGCTTGCATTTACCCTGATGCCTTTCCGTCTCCTCACTGTTGTACCATTTGTTTATTTGTACCTTGACGTGGAACCTATGCAAAAGAACCTCTGGCTCAAATGTGTTAATCTGAGATCTTGAATAAACTTATATCAAAACATTACTAGCATACTTACCTTGGCCAGTAACGTACAGTATTTCATTTCTGAAATACCTGGCTGTGTAAGGCAACCAGGGATTTCGTAATTCTCCAGTAATAAAAATATCACTAAAAAGGTGGAAGGCAGTAGCATACCACTATTGCTGCCTCTCCCTTAGTCTCTTCTCCCTTACATGCTGTGCTCCCTGCCTGCATAAAATGGGTGTCAAAACTGGCACAGGCCCACTGGCCAAATGCTAACAGATTTTGTAGTGCTAGCAAAATGTTCCTTTAATTAGCCTACTGGCTTGTATTAGAGGACGTAATAATTCAATGAGTACATCAGTTACACTAGTAGAAAAGTATGTGGAGCCAGAGGCTGTTTCCAGTTACTAGCCCTGCTGAATCTTGGCCACAAAACTCAGTTTCAACCCCTGGTAAAACAAAAACTTTCAGTTGACCTGGTTCCCTGTCTCCTTCCTAATAGTGGACTGTAAGCTAACCTAGTGTCTGTCCGGGGGGGGTCAGCTCAGGAGGTATCAAACAATTGAAAAAAGTTAATTATTTCTCATATACTTTACACTGCACACACTTTGGGCATTGCCCACTTGCCTCCCTTTGTGGTGGTGTTGTGAATAGTTACATATTTGACCAATAATTCATTTTCTTCTACCATTTTGGGTGCTCCCTTCCTGTGTAAAATCTTCTTTGACCTGGCTGGTTCAGCCTCCTTCCGGACTGGTAGTAGTGATTACTGACCTAGCGTCTGTCCCCAGAGGTAGGAATCACATTTATTACGCACAGTTTGTGCATTCCTCAATTGCATCCATCTGTGCTGTCATACTGATGGTGGTACTCTCTGGTTACAGACACCTCTGTCTGGTTCAGCAACTGTCTCCCAGTACAGCTCTGGAGAGCACAATTGCAGGGCACCTTACACTCACAGGCTGTCACTCTACAACTGCTGGAAGTTTTCGTTCACTCTCTGTCTGCATTCATGATCTCCTCCATCTCGGCTATGGACGCACAAGCCTCTCTACAAAGCATCTATCTGCACAGTTTGCTCTTGTGCTGCAGATAGTAGGCGAGTAAGAAACCAGATCATGTGTGTAACCAATCAGTGGAAGGTTTATTTTTAGGAAAGTAAATTTTTCCATATTTTCCAGCAGTAGCCTAGATTGTGTTTCTGTTGCCACACTACTTGCAGAGCTCAAGAGTCACTCTGAAAATACGGTGGTTGAGGGATAGACCATGCATTTCAAAGCTACTTCACAATGGTAGGCCACACAGGCTTAATGCCTTGCCTTTATTTGATTTTATGTGATCTTCATTGTATTCAATACCTTTTTCTGACAAATACTAGTCAATTCTAGCCTAGACAAACACAGTGATATATGGAGAAGGAAGGTCTGATTTTTCAATGACAGTAGTGTCCAAGTGACCCCAAAGTTGACTACCCTGCTGAAAAGATGATTTTATAATGATGTATCATGAACGATCATTATCAATTATGTTCAAATATCATGTTCAAGCTTGAAAAAAAATCATTGTGATCATAAATAATAATTAAACGTCAAAGTTAAAGGGGCACTGTAAGCTTTCTCCCTTCGTTTGTGGGCATATATGAGCAGTGTAAGTTCTGGCACAGACCCATTCTACATGTGCTGTAAAATACACCTAGCGATATACAAAATAGTTTTGTATTCGTTTTGCTTATTTTTCATAAAGTTCAGCATCCCTTCTGCCCGATTTGAAAGCACACGCCACTGGAAGCATCGCCAGGTTCAGAACGCGTGTCAGGCACGAGCGCATTCCCAAGGCACAATTTTTTGCCATGCCACTTGTGTAACCCCCCTACAAATGGGGGTTCCCGAAAGTCTTCCTTGGATGCGCATAAATGCCCACTGCCAGGCTGGTGTCCTGTGTCTTAGCCATTTAAAAGCATTTGCATGAGAGTGCCTTATAGTCTATGTGTTCTGTCTCTAAGAGCTGCCTATATCGCAGTGTATAATTAATCTGGGTGGGGGCCGAATGTTTCTAAGCTCGAGTCCTGCCTGGGCTGCTAGATAACTGCTCCATTCTGCCACCGCTAGTTGCGCAGAGCGAGCTCTGTAAGAAGCTGTACTTATTTGCCGATGATCTATTCTAATAATAATGATATTGAAGTTTGTCTAACCTGCCTTCTTTGCAGCATGGACATTTCTGTAAATCACCACCATCTTGGTTCTGGACTGCCACTGTGGACCAATCAGTACCTTTGGGGTCCCTACAATGGAGCCTGCCCCCAAGGGTCTTGTGGGAGTGAATTTCTGTAGGAACTGTAGTTTTTCCACTTTGGCGCCTAAATGGACCTGGAGGGGGAGTCCTTGCTATGACAGACAGATGAATCAATGAATTGAACATTTTGGATCAGAGGGAAAGTCCCAAGCTGCCTGCAGCAGAGAGTCAGTCTGAGTTTGGAGTTGAGAGAGTGAACAACTCGATATATTCGAGCAGCTGCTCCTGTGTAGTCGCATGGGAAACTGGTGGAAAGACTGTGTTTGGCCTGCTTGCCTACCTACTTGTCCTTTGTGAGGGAATCCGTTAGCTTGAATTTAAATCAGACTAAATTCGAACCAGTCTGTGGCAAGAATTACCAAATTGTTACTGCCTTATTGCTTGAAGAGGACCGAAGAGTTGCTCCATGCGATTGGCCTGTCAGGGCGTCAGAAACCACCACAGAACGTACAGTTTTGCACAGAGACACTGTAGTTGAAACTGGACTATTATCCAAACTGTGGTACTGCTTTTCTTTTACTATAAGTGTGCTGAATGCTGTTAGTGGGTTGCGATTTGGTTCCCCACTGCCTAATTGTGTTATGCTTGCTGGAAGCTGCATCCAGCACCTACCGGACTGAATCCGCATTCATCTCCACCTGGCCTGGGCCCTGCCAACCTGGCCTAGCCAGCTACTCACGCAGCAGAGAAAGCCATCGACGAGAGACCAGCCTGGGAATCAGCCCCCTGATCAACACCTCGAAAAGGAACAACACCTCGGTGATTCATGTGGGCCCTGCTTCTCCTGGCAAACCAGCAAATCATCCTGAAGTCTCCATTTCGTCACTCCTGTGTCCTGTACTGGGTAGGGTGAGTAAACACCAGGGTAGCTCCCTGCAACAACAGCGCAATCAAAGTGTGTCATCTGATTTAATTGTTTTGCTTGATTATCACAAACTGAGCCATCTGGCACCGGATTACAAATTGTGGGTTACTGTGCATGACTATTTCTTTCCACCTACAGGGCCCCGACCAGCTGCAACACCCACCTACAGGGCCCCGACCAGCTGCAACACTGGCATAACCCGGGCAATGCTTCAGGCTAGCCTACCTCACCAACTGGGTACCCAGAGTGTGTGTGTGTGACTATATTGAGGGACTCTAAAGTGCATGCCTGGTAGCCTGATTGAATCAGTATCTAAACCAATCAGCCTGATTATGCCCATTCCTTGTTCATTTCCCCTGAATAAATCAGATCTGAATCTTTTTGCACTTAACCTGCCTGTGGTGCACTCCTGTACAAATAGCACTGTGGTACTATTGTTTGCTGTGTTTAACCTTCCTTTTACAGGGGGGTCTCCAGGGCCGAACAGGAGGAACCAGCCCTGGTGGTAAGTGCAATCAGAGTGGGGATATATCTGTTGCTTGGGGACTATTGTACCTGTGTATTCTGTTCATTGTTTAGGCCACTAGAGAGGAAAGAGGGAAGGTCACAGTGCCCTGGAGGACTGTACCCAGGTCAGCTACGCTACCACCAACCCTGTCCTCCAGGTGGAGGCACCTTTTTTCAGTACCCAGGCCCCTTAACCTGCAACTAGTCACGCAGGCAGGGGTAGTAGCCCTTGGGATAGCGCCACCTAGGGGTTACACTTGTAATTAGAGGTTTCACCAGTAAATGATTAAACACTGAATTGTTTGTGGTGCCTAAAAACAAAAACCGAGCACTGAGAGCATCGCGTTTCACATTTTTAATCGTTACCCGAAATCCCACGCATACACGAGAGAGGCATATGTCTTGTGCATGCACAGGATTTTGTATGTGCCTCTCTCAAGCATGCATGGGATTTCGGGTCACGATTAAAAGTAAGCGCGCTGATGCTCTCAATGCTCTGACTGTTTTAAAACCTCCTATAATCATGTTTAATCATTACTAATTAGCTCTATTAGTAACAATGGCTAATTGTGCCTCTGGACTGCACTTGTGCCTGACACGCTTTCTGAACCTGGCGATGCTTCCGGTGGCGGATACTTTCAGATCGGGCTGAGGGAATGTTGAATTTTGCGAAAAATGAGCAAAACAGGTACAAAACTATATTTTTTATATCGCTGGGTGTATTTTACAGCACATATAGAATGGGTCTGTGCCAGAACTTACACTGCACACATATGTCCACAAACGAAGGGAGAACGCTTACAGCGCCCCTTTAAATGGCCACAAATCAAAAACCATGAAGTTATGGAAATGGTGATTATGATTATTGATGATCTCATATCATCATGATTGCCCATGGTCAAGATTACAGTAATAAATAATAAAAAAAAACAATTAATTTTTTCTCTATACTTTCACAATTTATCTTGTATTCAGACATCTTTATTGGAATAATCAACTATGATACTTCTCTAGAAGCCCAGTGCTTTCAGTTATATTTACTCTGATACCTCACATCTTACTAGAGAGTAAAAAGGCTCATACTGGTTTATATGGCCCCATTAAGTGGTTCCTTTTATGGTTGTGGCGAGTTCCTAAAAGTACCTGGTTTGTGCTCAAAACCTTTCTTAATAGTCTGAAAACTAATAATGTCAATGCAAAATTAATTCAAAATACAAATTACCATTGTTTTGGTCTATAAACTGTGTTTCTGAAATATGCAAATTAATATGCAAATATGTATACTATACCAGACATTGCATGTACTCTTCCTAATGGGATTAAAACTTGACTTCACGTGATTTACATTATAATTAATAATTAGTGTCTGCTGATATGAAAATAAGAATGTCACATAATTGTAACAAATAAAACTTTAAGTATTACTTCTATGACTTGCAATTTCATAACTTAACGAATATAATCATCAGTGATCATCCACAGATCATCAACAACCATCATGCTGATTTAGGCTTACAAAAATTATCAATAGTCATCAGTTGGTGATTTGAAAGTTCATGTTTAATGATTAAATCATGATCTAGATGATCTTAGATCATGATCTCACTTGATTATCTGATCGTAACATTTGATGATCAACAATGATCAGTCATGACTGACCTTCAAAAACCATGGCTGATTTACCAATTCGCTTGGGTAATAGGAGTAGAACAAACGGCAGCAGATGACTATTTTGTAGCTTAACAGAGAAAAAGGCTCTGTAACAGCACAGGAGGAATGGATGAGGGGTCTGCATCTGTTGTCACTGTCCCCCAAAAAAAAAAACTGAATATTTTTTGAATGTATTTTCTCTCTGCAGCTTTGAAACACATTGGGGTCATGTTGTGGAAGCTGTTTCATCTTGTACCATAGGTCTAGTACTGCTGCTATAACAAAGTTATATCTCCACAGTTCAAACAGTTTCTCATCATCTCTGACTTTTTTAATCATCCGATGGGTTATGTCTTTCTTTGCTGGATGGCAAGTCCCTGTCAGTGGCATGAGAGTCTCTCATCTGAAAGTGGTTTTCTGGAACGTCCAAGTTATCCCTGATTGTATTCAGCTGAAATCTACAGTAAGTATCTTAATCAACAATTATGTGGCTGAGTGTGGCCCTGTTAGAACTCACTTCCCTTGTAATTTCTTCAAAGGGTTACAGGATCTTGATGAGAAGTTCTAAAATAGCCCACTGCTGAGGATTAATGCACACATCAGGATCACCTAAGATGTTCTCCAGTGTGTACTGTCTTACAGACTTTTTTTGCTCTAGCAAATCGCTGGAACGTGTAAATGGTAGAGTTCCATGTTGTTGCAATATCCTGGATTAGTTTATTCTTTTTTATTTTTTTATTTTATTTTTTTTACGCACCCCAGTGCTTCCTCACCTTCAGGAGTCTCCTACGGCCTTGTGCGTCCCTGCTAGTCTGTCGGCATCAGATGCAGTCATCCCCCCACACTGCCTTGGTTTGACCCCCAGGCGGGTAAGAGGCAGGGCCCCTCCTTCCACCGCTCCGAGTGACTGTGATTTCGTCGTGGATCCGTCATCCATGCCGGCAGGGGCCCTGGGATTGGGGCCTGAAGATCCGTCTACAGGGAGCACCGGAGGGTATTTTTCCTTTTTTTGCCCATCCCCGTGGGGCGTCCTGCATGCTAAGAGAGCTAGGAGGCGGCCTTGCATCTGGCGATGCTAACGCTCCGGCCCCGCAGGCGTCCCTCTCTGCTACATGCAGTCCTCGCTGCACCACCACCCGTGGTCACCCAGGTGGCGGTATCGCAGCAAGACCGCATCCACCCCATCCGGAGGAGAGCAGCCTCTGGGAGCTCAATCCTCCTCCCCTGGCCAGCCATATAGTTCACAGAGTCCGTTCGAACTCCGGGTCGCTGGCGCTGCGAGCGGTAACCCTACCGCTGTGCTGGCGGGCCGGCCTGGATTAGTTTATTCTGAGACAGTCTGTGTTCTTCCTGCATGGCCCACAGTTGCAGGCATGCTTTGCAAGAATGGCTGAAATGTGTGCATATTCTTTTTGCTTCAATGTGAGAGCTTTTATATCTCTGTCCTTTGCAAGGAAGGCATGCATGATTACATTTAGTGTGCAAAACACTGAATGTGCAAAAGCCCCCATCAGACAATGCTTTCTTTCAGGCATTAAGGTATGACTGGGGATTGGTTTGCTAGTAGTTAATCCAATCCCTATGTGCGTAATGAGGCCCCGAGGAATAGCAGAGGGCCTCGTGCACATGGGGGTTGGATTAACTACTGGTTAAACAACTCCCAGGAATACCTTAATGCTATTATAAAAATAAACAAATACACAGAAACATTTCTATACTTTTCTGCTATACTCAAATTTTCAAATTTTTTTATTTTTTACTAACTATATTTTGCATGTTTGTGAGAAAAAAAAATACCCTGTTACCTTTTCTCTTAGTTTTAGTCAAATCCATTGCTGGGGCCCGATATTTACATATTTGTTCGGGAGAGTGATATTCAAAAGGGGCAGTTATGTGGGTAAACAGGGTTAGCGCCCATGCAAAACAATATAGGCGGGTGGGCAAAGGAGGGTGGCAGGGATAGGAATATTCATGCAACCCCATATTCAGCACATTTGCTCTGCGCGAAAGGGCTTAGCATAGTCCATTTGTGCAGCGCAAATACTGCCAAACAAAACCTCAACTTAGTATGGGCAACCCTAGCGACTGCTGGAGGTACTGCAGCAAAGCACCCTGTGTTGGTGGGGGAGCACACCCACCCCACTTGTGGTCTGTGGCACCCCCCCTCAGAACATCATTCCATGCACAAGGCAGTTAGCCGTGGTGCTTAGTGGACCCCCCTGCCGATCACCAGTCAGCGACACTTATACAGCCTCCCCAGGTGCCCAGTGTCCCAACCCCCCCCCTCCAGTCCCAGCCCGTACAATAAAACAAACCCTCTCTGCTGCCTAGTGTTCTCCCCTCCCTCCTGCCCGTAACACAGAAATAAAGTTCCCTGGTGACTAGTGGTCCCCCATCCTCTGATCACCAGCCCATATTCAAAACCACAACCTTCCTGATGCTAGTGGTCCCCCCTCCCAACGACTGCCAGCCCATGATAACCCAAAACCTCCCCGGTGCCTAGTGGACCCCCTGGAGAGGGGAAGGGTGTCAGATACTGCATGGCTTGGTGGCAACATACCTCTCAACAGTTCCCACATGATGAGGGAGCAGGGATGTTCCTCATTTTGCTTTACCCCACGTCTGATTCACAATGGATAGGTGCTATTGCTGCCCACAGAGAGAAAGTGCTGTAAACTCGGGCTTTAAACAGTGCCTTCCTCAGTGCTGCACACAAATAAAAGGACATTCCCTTACCTCCACAGGAGTTCCTCTGTGGTACAGTATTAACAGATTATTTGTTTATATCCTGAAGGAAGGGAAGGGACTGTAAATAGCCCCCCAGGTGCTAGCCACGCAATCCCTTTCCACTTCCCACCTGCAGGCCATGCCCCATGCTCCGACATGTTATGACACGTTTATAGGGAGAGAGTGGGGGCAGGTTCCATTCAAGTCTATGGAGAGAATGTTTTGCAAACGGTTTTCAGCTGTTTAAGTGGCCCTTTAGTAAAATCAGAGCCAGGGCTCAACCAACAAGGCTCTTAAGGCGGTGCATTGTGGGCCTTGGCATCGATTTAGTTTGTTCCCACTGTCTGAGCCCCAACCAAAGGAATTTTATGATGAGATTTTGTCTACAGTGATTACGTCTGCACTAGATTGTATAGTTATGCTTTTTACTAGGATTGCTGCATTTCACTTGTATATGCGTTTTCTCCCGTATGCCCCCTCCCACGGGTGGCACCTCAAAATTAGCCTTGCAGCATTCCTTTGAGGTCACGAATTTCTAAATTTCTGAGCTCTGTTTGAATGACTAAACCAAGTCCTACTATAACATGCTTGTTCTTATTATGCATTTCATGAAGAACAGCTGAAAGGGGGGAGAGACAGTGGCAAAGAGGAGTCAGAATACGTTCTGGTATAAGACTTATTTTCCTAGGTACTGGTAGAGGGGACAGGGTTACATATACTGGCACAGGGGGCATTTTAGCAGATGGGGTAGACATGTATATGGGGTCAGAGTGCATGTTCTGCTGATGCAAGTAGGGATGTTTTTACAGTGGGGCAAGAGTGTTTTTGCATAAGAGGGTCAGGGATGTACATACAAGGGCAGAAGGGTGTCGGCACTACCTCATGGTAGGGACTGAGTGGCTGCATACTGTGTTATGATAGGTGAAAGAAATGTGTTTATGTATGTTTTGGGATGGGGATGGCATCTGTCTCTTGATCAGTCAGTAAATGCAAGAGTGTGGAGTAAAAGGGAAATCTGTTCAGCAGAGAAAAATGGGAGACAGAGCAAGACAAATGGGCAGAATGGAGTTAGAATCACAGACCAACACACTCAGGTTAGCAAAATACGTTACTTTCGATTTTTCAGGGTATTCAATAATTGTTTAGGTATTCACTTCCTAAAGGTTCTGATTTATATCAGAACTTATCAGGAATTTGGCCTGGATCATGATCCCGATAATAAGGGTCAGGACCTTTTCGGGTCCACCCACCCCTACTTTGTAGTTGTATTTGTGGAGCAGATCACAAAAGACCTTTTGCAAACCTGACCACCGAGATGGTCACCTGATCATGAGCTTTTTGTTCCCGATGGATTTCTTTTTCCCATCCCCCAGCAGTACACTGTAGTTGCCAGGGGTGCAACTTGTCCTCCAGTCAGGAAATCATCAGCCTTTGCAGTCAGTGTCACTCAAACAACATAAACACTTCCTCCCTGGAGCAGGGTGCCTTATTCTGCCATGCCACCCTTCCCCCCGCCCTGAGACAGGAAACCAAAATCTACTCACTGAACCTGTCTCTCTCTGTCTCTCTCTCTCTCTCTCTCTGCGCCATGTACAGCTGCTGTCATTCTGCTTAACAGTCAGCCCCCAACAAATCATGTATAACAGCAATGGGTTTTCATCAAACAAAAGGTGGAATTGATAAACAGGAAAGGGGGGGTCAACTAATAAAACATATTTATTTTTAGATCATAAACCCTATGCAACCCCCTTCATCCAAGCAGGAGTTAAAGTTTTGTACAAATGTAAACCCCCTACAAATTGGGGTTTACTATAATATCTTCCTGGGCTCCCTAATGGCCACTGTCAGGATGGTGTCCTGTCTGTAGTAGTTCTAACTGTCTGCATGACAGTGCTCCAGTAAGCCTCTGTGCCTGTCTCTTTAAGAGAGCTCTATGCTGTGTTAGAAAATTAGTCTGGGCTTGGTCCAAGTGAATAAAGGCTCACAACCAGCCAGACAGTCCGTTATTTTGCTCCATTCTGCAGTCGCTACTTGCGCAGAGGGAGTTCTGCTAGGGAAAATGATTATTTACTGTTTATCTGCTATAATAATAATAATAATGATGATGATAGAGAAGTTTGTCTAACCTGCTTTAAATTGCAGCTTGAACTTTTGAATAGGAGCCACCATTTTGGTTCTGGACTTCCAGTGGTGGACCAATCGAACCACAGGGGACCTAAAACGGAGACTGTCCCCAGAGGTCTTGTGGGAAGGAAATTCTGTAGTATTTGTAGTTTTAAGGGTTTGGCACCTAAATGGACCTGGAGGGGGAGCACTCGCTGTAACAGACAGTTCCCTCAGCCAACCGAACCTTTTGGATCTCAGAGGAAATACCCAGAACTGCCTGAAGCAGAAGTCAGTCGAAAGCTGGTGGATCAAGTGTGAACAGCTCGAGCTGTCGAGCAGCTGTTCCTGTAGGAGCACAGGAGAATCTGCAGCAAGGCTCTGCTGGCCTGCCTGTCACTTTCTCCAGCCTAAAGTACCACCTTGTGTGTGAAAGTCGGACTTTTCCGATTACTGGTTGAGACCTGTATCTGAAGAGAGAAAAGTGCGTTGTTGCTAGTTGCAAGCGGACCGAAGACTTGCTCCAGAAGCGATCAGCCCGCCTGATGTTAGGAGAGAGCCCCAGATCGAAAGGTTCACACAGTGAAGCTGTAATTGGCAAATGGACTTTCAATCAATCAATCTTTATTTAACCAGGTAAACATCATTGAGAAGAACTCATTTACAAGGTGAGCCTGGGCATTCACAAATATAAGTACAGGCAACAGGATATATAATGTTACAACAATTGGGAGTCCAACAACACAGTAATTCAAAAAAACAAAAAAAAGGAAAAAAAAAAAGTAAATAAATGATAAGTACAGGGCAGTGATATATACAGTGTTACAACAAAGTAGCATTCATACCATGCAGTAATGATGCTAGCATAAACAAGGAGAAAGTGCACATATCTTAAATGAAAGCAGCATACATATTATGGTACAAAAACCTATGTACATTAGCTGCGACAGGAACCTATGCAGCAAGAAAGGAGAAGGAGAAGGGGGAGTAGAAAGAGGAAGTGGGCAAAGCCAGAGGGGGAGGAAGAGTGATACATTTGGGGAGGGCATTACATAGTTTAGGGAATAGGTCAGGGTAAAGCTATGATGTGAAAAGGGGCAGGGCACGGAAAATAAATAGGGGCGAGGAGCTTACAATAGAGAGCAGGACAGGTGCGGTAAGAGTGCCATTAATGGAAGCAAGTACAGGTTTCTGAAAAGGAACGTTGGTAAAGGGATTTGAAGAAGCTCAGTTTCACAGGAATTAATGACTTTAGAGTTCTCTATATTGTGTATGACAGGAAGAGCATGACTTATTGCAGATTTCCCATATCTGGTTCTCACCTTAGGGATGAATAGTGAGATGTAAGAGAGGCTTCTCAAGGTATGGTTTCCAACCCTACAGGTGGGCAGGCAACTCACAATATAATGCAGGAGCATATTAGTGATTGCTCTGTAGGTCCAGAGCACTGTGTTCTTTTGTCATGTGAATGTTAGTGAGCTCCACCCTACCTTGGCATAGAGCTCACAGTGGTGTGTGGCATAAGGGAGACCAGTTATGAATTGAATAGCTTGATGTAGAGTACATCCAGGTTAGAGAAGGAGAGCTTTGGGCCTTGGCCATATAGGAAATCGGCATAATCTAAAAGAGGCAAGAATGTAATCTGAACCAACCTAGTTTTAGCTTCTGGCATAAGTAGATTTCTAATACGGATGAAGAGACAAAGTCTCTGTTTCAGTTTTTTTTGAGAGTTCATCGATATGATGGACAAAGGACAATTTGTGGTCTATCCAAAACCAAAGTTACTTAAATTTCACAACAAACTCCAGTGGCTCACCCAATAATGTGTATATGAAGGGAGCAGAACCTGGGAGACAGTGTTCAGTTGCAAAGGTAGACGGAGCAAGTGTCATAGCCTTGGTCTTTTTTGCATTTAGAAGGAACTTTAACTAAAGTAGATTTTTCTGTAAATGATCAAAGTCTCATTGGAGATCACTGCAGGCAAGATCCAGAGTAGGTCTGGCAATGTACAAGACAGTATCATCAGCAAACAGGTGGATGTTTGCTGTGGAGATACCAGTATTAATTCAATTAATATAGACAGCAAATAGTAGCAGGCCTAAAATGGACCCTTAAGGGACACCCCTTAACAGGGTTTTTGGAGGAGAGAGAGGCCCCCCTCAACCTTAACCAGCTGTTGACGCTCAGTAAGGTAGTCAGTAAACCAGTTCAAGGCTGGTTGGTCTGCTCCAATATTACTTAGAACACACAGGAGTAAGTCATGGTCCACAGTATCAAAAGCTTTGCTCAGGTCAAGAAACAAAGCACACACGTAATCTTTTGTGTCCAAGGCAGTCTGCCAATCATTAGTGATCTTAGCCAACATGGATACAGTGCTGTGGCGAGCTCTAAAGCCTGACTGAACTGGATTCAACAGGTTGTAGGTCTCCAGATAGGACCTAAATTGCTTATTGACCACCTTTTCTAATAATTTGGATAGGATGGGCAACAGTGCTATCAGTCAGTAGTTATTTAGGTCACTGGGGTCCCCGCATTTAAATAGGGGAACTACAGTAGTAGCCACAGACATTACCAGCTATTTCCTGAAATTTCTGTGATATTTCTAGAGAAAACTCCCGATTTCTGCATTTCCACAGTAGGGGCAACAAAGAGAAACTCTTTAGAAATTTTGCGAAATGTCTGGAAATAGCTGGCAATGTCTGTGGCTACTACTGTACATGCGCTATCTTCCAGACTGGGGGGAGTGCTCCCAGTGTAAGGGACATATTAAAGAGATGAGTAATAGGGGGTGACAGAATGTAATATCCCAGCTTTAGGTAATAAGGTTCAATATTGTCAGCGCCCGCTGACTTTTTGGTGTCAAGGATCAATAATAGATCCTCTACTTGTTTTAAGGTAACTGTAGTGAAGGAGAATACTCCTTCATGGGAGGAGAAAGCTGAGGCATGGCACACCAGGTCATGGCTGCTCAGCTGCGAGTGAAGTTTAGATGCCGGAGAGGTGTCAAACGCCAGACCAGCTGTTGCAAAGTGGTTATTCCTAAGCTCAAGGGTCTCATATTTATCCGTGGTGGAAATACCCCTAGATGTGATTTTCTGGGGTAATGAGCTGGCTGGATGAAATCTTTCAATGTCCCGGAGTGTTTTCCAAAATTTGGTTGAGCAATTAGATGTGGATTCGAGTTCAGCACGGAAATAATTAGCTTTCTCAGGCTCAATTAGCTTAGTGCACATGTTTCTTACAGCTCTAAATGCTGCCCAGTCTACTGGTTACTTAGATTCTGGTTGCTTAGATTTTCTCACCCTTTTCCATAGGTAATCCCTGTTTAGCAATGCAGTTTTTAGGCTAGCCATGGACAGGACTTCTTTTTGGTGTGTACTTTGCACAGAGGGGCATGTCTGTTTATAGCATCAATGACTATGGATTGGAAAAAGTCATGCTTCGGATACCGTGCTAGCCAGACAGAAATTTTGCCAGTTAGAGTGCTGGAGTTCAGAAAGGAAGGCATAAGGATCAAAGTTCCATCCACTTCTTTTAAAGACAAACCTAGACATAGAGATCACTTTCGGGGTAGACCTCACACAAGCAATGGCGAACTGTGGTTGAAAAAGCTAAGTGTAGCATAAGTGCTGAATGTGTTTCGTGGGTCGCGATTTGGTTCCCCACAGCAAGTTCTGTTACGCCAACTGGAGGCTTGTCCAGCATCCAACCACAGACATCTTCTGAACTGTTCCTTCTGCCTGGGCCTTGCTACCTCGGCCTAGGCTGCTACTCCCAACTCAGGGACATTCTCAGCGAAAGACCCGCTTGGAGATTCAGTCCCCTGCTCAACACCATTGAAAGGGTGGTGACCACTGGGAGGTGAGTCGTGTGGGCCCTGCTTCCCCTGGCAATCCAGTGCAACACCACGAGGTCTTCATCTCGCCAGTCCTGCATCCTGGTCTGGGTAGCGTGAGTACAAAATGGGGTAGCTCCCTGCAACATCACCTGCAATCACTGTGTGCCATCTGATTATCTTGTTTTGGGTTTATTGCAATGGACTGAGCCATCTGGCTCCAGATTACAAATACTGGGGTTGAGTGAATGTTAACTGCTTTTCCTTCCTAAGGGTCCCAACAACAGCTGCCAATGCTGACCTACCCCGGGCAACGCTTCAGGCTAGCCTGTGTAACATATTGGGTATCCAGGGTTGTGTCAAAGGGATTCACAGTTCATGCTGCATCAATCTGAATCAAATCAGAAGTGCCAATCATTTGCTAGATTTACGCCCAACTCTTGTTCACGTCCCCTAAATAAACCAGACTGTTGGTTTTCACGTCTAACCTGGCTAGTGTGTGCCTTATTGGTTGGGTTACAGCCTTATTACTGCATTGTTGCATTGCTTGTCTTATTTTCCAGGGGGTCTCCAGGGCAGTTGCAGAAGATCCAGCCCTAGTGGTAAGTGCAAGGAGTGTAAGCATATCATTACTGTCACTTGGTGAAGGTGAATGTTCTATTGTTAAACTATTTATGCCACTAGAACGGTTGGTTGGTGGGTGGTTATAGCATCCCGGACGGCTATACCAAAGCATACACTACCCCAACACCATTCCTCCAGCTGGAGGCACCCGTTCACTGAACTCAGGCCCCACAGCCTGTGCATAGTCACGCAGGCAGGGGTAGTAGCCCATAGAACAGCGCCACCTAGGGGTTACACAAACAAAAATAAGAGAAGAGTATTAATTACAGGATGTTCTGTACCTTTTCTACAAAAACAAGTAAATATGGGACCCACCAGAAAATGAGTTGCTAAGACCCAGCCAGGATTGCTATAGCCACTATGGGATATAATAGGGGAGCCTGACAAAAACTAAATGAGTTCTCAAGGTTGGGGTTCAGTGTAAGAGGGAAGAGGCATCCTCATAGAGCCCTTTGGGTTCACCACCCTGTGGCACCGGCTATGATTAGACCTGCCAGGCTTATATTATGAAGCACTACTACATGGAGTATCAAGCTTTCCAAGTGTTGGTACTCATGGAAAAATTTAAATATGGGTAGTACAATAGGCAGTTACTTACCTAATCTGGAGCACTGCCTGAATCATTGCCCCTTCCCCAGTGGAGTAGTACTATGTCAGCAGACTTCCAGTCTGCTGGCACCATTCATGACTTCAGTGAGCCATTAAATAAATACTTTACTTACCTCCTGGGCGGCCATTTCATGTCAGGTAAATAATGGATAGTTCGGACTTCATATGGAGTTATTGGAGGTAATGAGTCAAGCATACCACCAATTCTACAACAATTCCCCAAGTACCAATCAGTGCAGGCAGTTCACATCTAGTGTCTTATCTACACTGAAGGTTTCCAGTGCCTTTTTTCACCCAGTTTACCACTATCTGTACCCTGCCCATTGCCTGAACCCAGTGTGGTGGCTTTGACACCACTCTATGGTAGAAGTCCGTCATCCTCCATCATGAATACCAAGCAAAAGTAATTGATCAGTGCCTTTGCCTTTTGCTTATCATCAACTGCCCTCCTCCCTCTGATAGCATGACAATCTCCCCCCTTCCCTTTATTCCCACACCGATCTAATATGTATTTTTAATACTCTTTACACCCTCGGCTATCTGCAGCTCTGCGTCTTCCTTTGCCCTCCTGACTGCCACACTTGCCTATTTGAGTTTAGCCTGATATTTCTACATTCTCCCCCCTCCCCGTTCCTCTTGTACCTAGTGAAGGCCCTTCTTTTTACCCTCACAGCCTCCCTCACCAATTCTGAAAACCAAATTGTCCTTTAATTCTTGTTTCTTTCAGGAATCTTCCTGGCACAAGAGTCGGTCAACACAAGAAATACCCCTTAATTGCACCTCATTGTTCTTCTACACCCTCGATCAGCTCTACATCCACCAATTTTTGTCTAACCAGTTCCTGCGTCTAGCCACTATCCAACTGTTTAAAAGAGTAGAACCACTGTCTTTGAGAGGGGATCAATGTTCCCCATTGACAGTTTGAACCACACAGTGTTGCAGTCACTAAACCGCAACGGCTCCCTGACTGCCACCTCCCACCGCCAATTCCAAACTGGTGAATATCAAGTTGAGTATGGTGTCCTGCTGTGTGTGATCCCTGACCAGCTGCCCCATGAGAAGACCTACAATGTACAGCAGTGACCGACTCCTGGTGCTCTATGCCGCAGTAATATCCCAGTCTATATTGGGCAGGTTCAGGTACCCAGCTAACATTAGATCCCCTTTACTGCTCCATTCCTGATCCCCCCAACTCCCTGTCCCTTTCTTTTTTCTGCTCTGGTGGTCTGAAGCTCACCCCCAACCTAAGCTTCTTTCCAACAGCTGACATCAGCTACACCCAGATGGAATCCCCATCTCCCTCCATTTTGATGGTCTCATCTTCTGTCAAGCTTGATACCTTACTTAATATATAGGGCTACTCCCCCTCATTTACCCTTGCCACTGTCTAGCCTAAGCAAGGTGTACTGCCAGATCCCAATTATTGTTTCCACAGGCCCATGTCTCCATGATGGCCACCAAGACTAACTTGGCATCTGACACCACTGCCTGCAGTTTGCTGATCTTACTGTTCAAACTTCTGGCATTTAGGCAAACCATCCTATATGCACTCACCTCACTCCCTCCCCCCTTACCAGATCCCCTCTCAGTGCCATCCCCTCTCTTCACAAACCATTCATTGCCCCTCCACTAGCTGGACTATTGCTGCCTGCTCTCTCTCTCTCTCTCTCTCTCTCTCTCTCTCTCTCTCCCTCTCCCTTCACCTGTTCCCCAACCCGCTGACATTCCTAGGTTCTATTTCCTTTTCTGGCAGGGACTCTGCTAGGTTCACCCTACATCTGCTTCTTACTAGGGGTTCTACAGCAACAGTCTCCACCTCCTTCAGTTTAAAAAACTGTCCATGTAGATAACGTTTCTGTCCTAGTGCACCATTTCTCTCCCTCTTCATATACAGGCCATCCCCCTTGAATAGCCTTCTGTCGCAGAAATTTCCCCAGCCACCCAGAAATCCATAGCCCTCCACCTGACACCATTCCTTCAACTAGGTATTGAATAACTCTGTTCCCTCCTGCTCCACCAATCCCCCTTCCCTGTCCCATACAGGCAGCACTTCCAGAAAGAGCAGTGTGGTTGCTTTCAGTTTCAGCTATCTCCCTAACTTTCAGAAGTTGGAATTAGTAAACTCCAAACAATGGTTTGCCAGATCATTCATGCCCAAGTATATTTATTTATTTATTTTATTTAGTTTTTGTTTACCGGGTAGGTGCGCTAGCCAGCAGGTGACTATTTTCAGGCACGACCCGGGAGAGTACAATACATCATAACACATGGAAGCAACAAGAACATGTGGCTCCTCTCTTGTAACATTCTCCCTTTCCTGCTCTCATTCATAAGAGCCAATGTTCCAGGAGGGCCCATGTCCCTTCTCCCATATTTCCATATCTGTACACCACCTTCCCCACACAACTGCCACTGAATTCCTAACTATGAATACAACACTTTCCCCTTTTTCTCCCTTTATTTTGCTAGGTGCCTTCCACTCACCCTGAACCACAATGGGTGTCTCATTCCCTGTCTGGTGCTTTACACTGACAGGCTCACATCCTCCACTGAATGAGTCGGGTAACTTCACCTCATTCAGGAGTGCAAAACATTTTATGGTCATTACTAGAAGATCTTGTATCCCACCAGCAATTTGCTTTCCTCCATCCTCCTCCTCTTACCCTTCTCACCACCTTCCATCCCGAAGGAGCAGCAGGTCACTGGGAAGAGGGAAGTGGATAGTGGTTCAGGAGCCCTACTCAGTTATCTGCTCATTACGACTATTTCTCCTCATGCTGCTTGCAACAGAACATGGAGCTCCTTGAACTACCTGCATATGAGCAGTGACCAATCCTCCAAAGGTTAGCCCAGGAATATCACCCTACAATCTCTACAGCTAGCTAACCCCCCCCACCCTGCCTACCCTCCATCCTTACTGCTAGCTAACCCCCCCACCCTGCCTACCCTCCATCCTTACTTCTAAGCTGCTCCTTCTACTTCCTCTGCATAAGCCTACCATAGATAGGATGTAGTGCCTGATGGGTGTTTTTCCCCTGTCTTTCTGCTTTCCCCTTCATAAGCCAACCCCAGATAAAGTGTAGTGTCTGAAGGGTGCTTTTCTCCTCAATACCAAAAAGGTGCTGCTCCCTTCTTCTCCTGTTTAACTTTTCATAGGCCTACCCAAGATAGGGTGTTGCTTCTGATGGGTAACTCTCTCTGCTCTTCTCCTACCTGCCTTCTGCTTGCTTTTCAACATTTGTGACCACCTCTGGCTACTGCTAGCACCTCTCCCCATCTGCCCATTGCACTTCTCCAACCCACTTCTAAAGAGACTAGCTCCCCTGCCTACTGCTATGCCCTTCCCTTGGTCCTTCTATTCCAGGCTAGTAGCCTGTCCCTCCCTTCCCCAGATAGAGTTCTCAGTGGAACTGCTGACACCCCTACAGAGACTCTGCAGACATTCCTTAGACAAATGCCTTATGCCTGCTCTGTACCACTCACTTGAGGGGATGCTCACATGGTGAGACAACAGCTCCACCTTGGTAGTAACCTCATCAGCTGCTCCTGATTGGCCTTCCCTAGCCAATCAGTGAAAGCAGTTCTTGCTTCTCATTCCTGCCCTCCTTGGGCTCACTGCTCAGTGGCAGTCCCCATGGCAATGCAGTGAACACCTCTAGCATGTTCCCCACACCACCTCAGTCCTCAGTTTGGTATTTCACTCATTCCTGTAAACATTCTGTAGAGCAATAAAAAGGGTCTGTACAGAACCACTTTTTTTGTTTCCAGCACATTTATGGAAGGCCTTAGTTCAGTGGTGACCAAGACCCTTGGGTCTGGTGATAGCCTAAGTGGTTGCTCCACCTCAGACTGGAGGCATCCATATTGAGGGTCACCTGCAGCTGAAGTTACAGAAAGAAAAACCCATAGGCAGGTGATCCTTGTCCTGCCACCACAGCCAGGCATCCCCCCTGCGGGTGGCAGACAGCAATCAGATGGTCTAGTGGTTAACAGGCTTGAGGCCACCGGGCTTGCAGTAACCATGCGGAATACTCATATGCAGGCGGGCCACAGGAACCATGAATATGTCAGCTGCCATAAAACCCAAACAGGTCAGCATGACACAGGCCAGAATCTGGCTGCTGTGACCCACCAAGGCTGCTTGGGCCACTAAGTAAAGGCTCCGTCACTGGAAGAAAAGCCCTTGCCTGAACTGTACCCAGGACTGCTTCTTTATACTCAAGCCTCTGACAAGGAACAGACTATTCTACATTCACCAGCATCCAAGGCTGTCAAGCAGTTGCCTGGTACGATGTCAAGTGTATTCCACAATGGCTGCTGAAACTCTCTTCAGGGGCCAGTTGTCCAGGTGTAGGAAAACAATGTTTCTCCCAGAGAAGCCATCACAGCACAGCATCTGGTAAAGACACACAATGCTGATGACAAACCAAAGGGCAAACCCCCCCGGAATTTAAAGTGCTGCCCTTTCAGGCAGAAGTGGAGGAATCGACAGTGGTACTGCTCAATTATGGTATACAGGCAGACATCCTGCATATCCTGGGTGCACATCTGCTCCCCCTTTCACAGCAGAGGGAGGAGGTAGCCTTGGGACAGCATGCAAAACTTTTTATATATCACATGCTTGTTTAGTCCTCTGGGTCCAAAATGGGCCTGAACCCTCCAATGAATTATTCTTGGGCACCTGGAAATACCTCGAGTAAAACCACTGGTTAATTTCTGCTGGGGGAAACTCGATGAATGGCCTTTTTGCATAGAGATGTTTACACTTCCTCGCTGAGAACAGTTAAATGCTCGAGGAAGTAGTGAAAGGGCCTTGGAGGGTTACTAGGGGTTGTAACACCAACTCCAGGGCATACTGGTGTTGGACAATGTTCAGAGCCCATCTCTGGTCATTTTCTGCTATTGGAGTAGAAACTCCCTAAAAGGTCACTGATGGGGGGGATCTGGAGGTGGAGTTAGAGAGTCAGAAGGGGGTAACGAGTGGTTGATGGCCCTCTTTCCTATGTCCTTTATGAGAACTGTAGGGGATCCCCATGAACTGTTGATGCTGTTGCTGGGGTGCACAGCCATGTCCCTAACTATGGGGAGTGTACCTGCCAGTGTTCCCGTGAAAGGAACCTCTGCCACGCTGAGAGTCACTCAGTGTTAATGACCCAATAGTTCTCACAGACTTCTTGGAGATCTCAGGCTCACTGAAAATGGTTTCCATTTCTGAACCAAAGAGCTTGTTGCCCTTGAAGGAGGCATTCAGGACTGACTGCAGTATGTCCTGGGTAAATCTTGCCAAGACCGGCATCTTAAGCAAATGCCAGTCGCGGCGGCAGCCCTAGCTGCAGCATTCAAGGTGTCATCAATGGACCACAGGAGATGCTTATCAGATTCACAGCTTAGAACACACAGGGGCTTCTGTTTTGTGGGACCCGTCAGGCTTACTGCTGATAATACAGCTCACTGCTATCCACATGTGATTCTAATACTTAATCAGGTATGCCTGGTAGCTGGCAATATGCAGGCCAAGGAAGACCAAGGAAAAGATGTGCTTGCCAATAATGTCTAGTTTTCTGGACTCCTTATCTGCAGGTCTAGGTCTAGTTGTCAACCTCTGGAGAGCACCACCACCTGTCATGTGCAGCCATTATAACAAATGACTCATTATCCAGCTACGTAAATTATTATTTTTTATTCCTGGCGGCTAGATACTGCTATTGGCTGCCTTCCCAGAGATGAACAGCAAGGTACTGAGCCAGTGTCGGTCAGGCAGGGCAGCATCCTCCAGAACAGAATGAGCGGAAGGGATGACCAATGAAGAATAGGAATGTGCAGAAGCTGAACAGTATTTCCCAAATACCATGACTAGTAGGGCTCCCAAATATTCAGCAGCCCTTTCCAAATAGGGAACTATTGGTATTCAGAAAATTCATTTCCTTACAAGAAAAAAACAAAAAAGAAACAGCCCCCTCATCTTCTCCCCCAACCCAACTCCTGTAACATACAACCCCCAACCTCTGCAAGAAGCCCAACCCCACCCTCCTCCATCCAGCACCCACAACTGGATAAATGTAATCGCATTTGAAAAAAAAATCCCAAGATGGGCCGACCAGTATAACCCGCCCACTTCAAAGGCTGGCTGCCACTGTTCTGGTATAAATATAGTGCTTGTCTGTGCTTCAATACAAAAACAACTTTCTGTACCCCTGCCTTGGCAGACACCCCCCCAGCACCAGCACATTTCTCAGTAGCAGAAGGTGACCAGCATAATTTTACTCTCCTTATGATTTGGCCACCTTTACATGAATGAAAGTGCTTTGCACTTGCTTGTTTCAGTGAAAACCAGCTGATCACCTGGCCATGGAGGAGGGCAGGTTGTGCTGGTCGCCATCTCCTGAGAAATGGGTGTTGGGGATGTTGACTGGGTGGGGAGATGGGGGAACATATTTTTAAAATCACAAATGAGTGCAATATTTACACTAGAAAAACGAGAGCAGACTGTGGAGGCAAACGGGTTGTGCCGATTGGCCAACACAGGATTTTTTTTTACTTTTTTTTTTTTTAAAAGTGATTAAATCCTGCCAGTCCATCGGTGCAGCGGTTGGATTTCCGCTTGCGACGCCAGCAACCCAGGTTCAGGAATGGACCTGGGTCGTTGGAGGGCCGGCCGGGGAGAGAAGGATCGAACATCCCACAGACTGCTCTCCTTTTCCGGTGGGAGGGTGTGGTCTGTGACCAGTGGTTGAGGGACCCCTGGCAGAGGCCGGGGGCACCACAGTGACCGGCACCTACTAGAATCAGTGGGGCGGGATGGACACAGGTGTAATAGCACACTCCCACCCCACTTACAGGGGAAGAAAAGAACCCTGCTTTCCCACCACCTAGATGATGCTTGTCCCAGCTGCACTGGCTCCCAGGCCGACTCCCGCCCTACCCCGTCAATTGTGGCACCCTTCAGAGGTGTTCGGGTGCCGCGCCTCCACCCTAGGGGGCAAGCCAGGGGGTACCGGGAGGGTGGCTAATGTGGGAAGCCGCAGCCGGGGTCTGTGACCGGGCAAACGATGCCAGCAGTGGGAGCTGCAAAAAAACAATAAATAAAAAAAGTGATTAAATCTAATTGTGGGTGCTGGGGGTGGAGAAGGGTGGGATTGGCCTTCTGGCAATGGGTGGTGGAGTGGTAAGTTACAGGATTTGGGCTAACGGAGGAGGGTGGTGGTCTGTTTCTTTTTCAGTGTTTTGCCTGAATAATAAATACATTGTCCCAAATATTTGGCTACCGAATATTCGGGGAGAGGTATTCACACACCCCTACTAAAGAGGCACTCTCTACCTGCAAGAAACTGCACAGACTCTTTTTGGAAGAATCATCTTCCAAGAAGCTGAAATTCTTCTAGACCTGCCTCATTAAAACCTAGAAGTTAGGGTCCTTGAGAGGAAAACAGAGCCTGTATAGGACCATATTTTCTCCTCCTCAGGACATAGCTGAACCAGCCAAATATTCCTGCCAAAGAGGGTTGAAAAGATTGGGGTCCTCAGCTTTCCACTGTTCCTCCTCATTCAGGAGGTCTGGGAATGCACTCTTCATCCTCCTCTTCCTCTAGGAGAGGTGGCTAAGGAGTCATAGACCTTGCAGGAGGAGCCTGTGGAAGTACAGCAGAGTCGGATGGTAAGGCTGCAGGTGGTAGCTATGAGGTGACCTGCGTCATTGACTGTGGCGGACTAGGCAGCAATCTTTTCATCAAATCAGAGAATTCTGCCAATACAGTACCACACTCTGAACACTGATGACGGCTAAAAACATCAATGTGATTACACCATTACTGGTACCAAAGGGACCGCACCCGTTATAAGATAAGGTTGCCAGCATCAGGTCTGGCATCGGCCCGACCTCCCCTACAAGGAATTCTAGAGATCAGCAGGAAGTCGCATGCACTCGGTCTGTCTGGTCAGATTTCTACTGGCCGGAATTCACGGACATTGTAAAGATCGTCCAAACAATGCGCCCAACCAGTTGTAGTTTGGATTCGGGCCCTACACCCCTTTTAGCAGGATGTGTAGATGTTGTCTGCCCGATCCTTGCTGAAATTGTCTGGAAGTTCTTGGAGAGGGGGGGTCTTTCCAGACCCCCTTAAGGGGGCGGTCATTAGACCACTCCTTAAGAAATCCTCCTTGGATCCAGATTGTCTAGCTAACTACTGGCCTAACTCTAACCTGCCTTTTGTTGGTAAGGTTATTGAAAAGGTGGTTGCGCTGCAATTGGATGATCATCTTACAACTCACAATGTCTATGATACTCTCCAGTCTGGTTTTAGGAAGAAGCACAGCATGGAGACTGCACTTGTCTGGGTACTGAACGACCTCCTAATGGCAAGAGATTGAAAGGCACATACCATTCTGGTCCTTCTTGATCTCTCTGCTGCATTTGACACTGTAGACCACGGTGTGTTGTTCGAGTGACTGTGGCATCTTTGTGGGCTGTCTGGTACAGTCCTCAAATGGTTTCATTTGTTCCTTGCAGGCAGGTCTGAGAGAGTTGCCACCGGAATTTATTCCTCTGGTGCTCACCCCCTGCTTGCAGGGTGCCACAGGGCTCAATTTTGGCCTCCATGTTGTTTGCAGTGTACATGTTGCCATTAGGAGATATCATCAGATGATACAATCTGAGTTTTCACTGCTATGCAGATGATACTCAGCTGTATATGTACTTTCTACACGGACAGAATGATGTACTCTCCATGCTAAATAACTGCCTTACCGAGATCAGAACTTGGATAAGTACCATCTGGCTGAGAGTGAATCCAGATAAGACTGAAGTGTTGGTAGTGGACCCTGGTCGTCCAGGGGTGGGTTTGGGGGATGGACAGCCATCAGGTTTATTGTTTGATGGCATACCACTCACCACTTCAGACCAGGGGCCTAACCTGGGCATTATTTTTGATGATGGTCTGACACTAAAATCCCAGGTGTCGGCTGTTGTCAAATCCTCTTTTTACCATCTGAGGACTATCGCCCGGGTGAAACACTTGGTTCCTCCTGACGATCTTCCAACATTGGTCCATGCCTTTGTCACTACCCGCCTTGATTACTGCAATTCCCTCTACCTATAGCTACCAGGGGCCGATATCTACCACTTGCAGCTGGTGCAGAATGCGGTAGCCAAGCTTTTGACTGGGACCTCTAGGTCCAGTCATATTGCGCCTGTGCTCCGCAAGCTGCACTGGCTGCCTGTTCATTGGCAGATCACCTTTAAGGTTGGCTTGCTAACCTTTAAAGCCCTACATGATCAGGGACCCGGTTAACTGCAAGACCTCCTGGTACCCTACTGCCCCTCCGTCCTCTCCGATCCACTGACGAGGGATTGCTAGAGATTCACAGGGTGCGACTGAAGTCATCTGGTGCCCGTGGTTTTTCTTTTTCGGCTCCAACCCTGCAGAATTCTCTACCTTGTCAGTTAAGAGAATGCCTGACCATCGACAGGTTTATAATTGAGCTAAAAATGTATCTATTTACTCTAGCTTTCCCTAATTATAGTTAATTTGTTTTTATTGTTTTTGTTTCAACTCAGATTTATACTGTATTTGTCTGCATCCGATTTTATGTACAGCACCTTGGTTCTGAAAGGCGCTATAAAAATAAAGCTTGATTTGATTAATGAAACAGTACTTGAAGATGTTGCTTCAGAGGTGCTACTGGAAGGCTGTGGTACCTTGGTTATTACTCTGAGTCATTAGCCGATCAGTGTTCTGGCCTTGCGGAGGCTGAACAACCCATGTGTTTTGCTGACATAGTGGATGAGTCTTTTAATTTGCCATCTCCTTTAGAGAGTGGGGAATCTAGAGCGCTGAAGGTTGAGTAGCAATGCTGACTCACCGAAAATGAGTGACCCAACTCCTGTGGCCCCAACTGCTTTCTGCTGATGATGGTAAAGAATCCAGT
The DNA here is from genome assembly GCA_016271365.2 of Neoceratodus forsteri. Lineage (NCBI taxonomy): Eukaryota > Metazoa > Chordata > Ceratodontiformes > Ceratodontidae > Neoceratodus > Neoceratodus forsteri. Next base: position 1,701,738,889 of record CM057455.1, read on the forward strand.
CAAGTAACATACGTTGTCGACAATCACTGCATCAAAGTACGCAGTGACTTCAGTGCTTCCCCTTTTTTCCTTCATTGAGAATTTCTACTTTGCTGGTGCCGGAGACAGATTTGGAGACTTGGCAAGCACTCTGTAGCAGTCTTCTCCATTTGTTTTTCCATAAAATGCTCTCCAACTTTTTGTCTACACCTCCATGTAGCCTTGATGAAATCTTGGCAAATGCCACAGTTTTTCACATCACAGGAGAGGCTCACACACTGCACACACAAATCGTGAGCGTCCACACAATAAATTCTGTTTCAGCATTGACAATGGTGAAACATGTCCTTACTCAGCAATGACATACACCAGCAAGTGATTCTTTTTTTGCTATCTTTCTGTCCCGTCCCAGTCGGCCCTGCCTCACTGCCGTCCTCCAAACCCCATCTCCTGACCTTCAGACCCCCTCCCGTCCTCTCCCATGGCTTACCCTCCATGGCAGGGTGGTGGTGAGCCCCCAACTCAACCCAAGTCCAGATGCAACGTCGGGGAGGTGTCTTCTTAGAGGCGGCGCCTGCGGAGAACGGCAATTCATGCCACACGACTGGGATTCGATTTTTCCACTTTTCCCTGCGGAGGGGAGTGTGCAGTGCTGACAGTGGCAGAGCTGCGCACACATCCACATGCAGCATGCCAGTTGGCTGCTCCTCCTCCATCCCCCATTGTACAGGACCCGGCGAGCCAACACCTAGCCTCCGCTAGGTGTCAGGCAGGTGCCGGTCTCTGTTCTCCACCCTCCCTGAGAGAGGAGAGCTGTCCTCCAGATGCTCAATCCTCTCCCTCCATGGCTGACCCCCGATGACCCACTCACACCACGAACACGAGTCGAAGGCATGGCAGGAGGTAAGGCACCGCTGCCTCAGCCCTCCATGCCACTGGGCTGTGTGCAAGTGATGATTCTTAAAGGAGTTGCCAGAGAAAAATAAATTCCATCTGTGAAAGCACAACCACAGAAAAAGAGATTCCGTTGGCCTGACATTCATTCTTCTTATGGTGAAAGAAAAAGAACTCATGTGGTTACAGCCACCTACATTACATAGATCGTACTGCGCACGGACAGTGTGCATGGAGGCACACTGATGTGGATGGCCCCATCAGGCAAAAGCTTGCCATGATGTCCTGAAGCTGATAGCTTACAGCACAAGGAATTATGGTTCTAAGGAGATCCTCTTAAAGAAAATCCAATAGTTGTACCTTTGTTTTTTTATGATAGATGCTCTTCAAAGAGCCCTTAGTGTCTCAAGAAGAACTCTGAAAATAACATTATTCTGCCAAAGCCCCCAACCCATGGACATCAGGGTCTCTGACAGCGCCATTAATCCAAAGACATCAGGGCCTCGGACAAAGCCCTCAACCCAAAAACATCAGGGGCTCTTAAATCTGTTACACTTTTTTAAATGTTGTATAAACTGCAGAAATACAGGGAGGATTTTCAGTTGGACAACCATATTTAGCCACACTAGTGAGAATAAGACTTTCATTTAGAAGTCAAGAACCTCAGGGCAAAAGCATTGAGACATGGGTTAATCCTGATGGGCACTGGCAATAAAGCCAAGTTTCAAGGAAATACAAAATTACACATATACTTCAATGATGAGTGCAACATATATAGAGAGAGAATATATCTGACAGGTAAGTGTCAGATATGAGGAAATATCACCAGAGATGTCAAACAAGCCATAAAAGCCATGAGCCTGAAGAGCAAGTGGTCTTTATGAACTTGTTTGACCCTGAAATGGTGACGTTTCACAAATATCGGGGACTTGCCCATGAGATTTTTTTTTTTTTTTTTTTTTTTATTCTTTTGCCTCTGGTCCTCCCCTCAATGCCCTTAATGAAGCTCGGCCCCTGCCCTGCACGCCAACCCACCATGCCCAGGCTTACCCTCCTGGGCGGGTCCGCGGGGCTAGCGCCCTCTCCCAACGGTCAATGTAGGTGAGCCCTGGCTTACCCCCAGGGCAGGGCCACGGAAGCAGGCCCCTCCCCCCAGTGGATACTAGTGGCAGCAGGAGTGGCGACAGAGTGGGATTTCATGGCCAGGGGACCAGAGATTTTGTGGCTCTGTTCCTCTGGGAGATGGGGTGTGTAATGACACCAGCATCTGTCACACCTCCCACACAAGCAGGTGCCGGCTTTTTCCGGTGATTCCCCCAGCCTCCACCAGAGGTTGCCAACAAGCCGGACACTCACCCCCCCCAGGAGAAGGAGAGCCGCCCCTCGGGCACTCTGTCCTTCTCCACCCAGCTGACCCTCTGATTCCTTGGTCCATTCCCGAACCCAGGATGTCGGCGCGCAAGCGGTAGTCTGCCGCTGCGCCCGACGGGCAATGATGGTGTTTTATATATTGTTTAAGGTTGGTCTGTTAGGCTTTAAGAAAAAAAGTGTGCTGGGGATGGTCTATGTTTCTATGTTTGGCTTTAACAAAAAGCATTCTGATTTGGGCTACACAGTTTTGGACCTCACAGGTTTCCATAGTGTCCTTCTTATAAAAGAAAGTATGGTGCCAGCATTTTTCCCCTTTAATGTTTTTAAGGGACACATTTTTTACCCAGTTTAACTTTGATTTCCATGTGTAGCTGTTAGTTTGGCAAGTGATACGAACCCAGCACTCAAGGGGGGCAGAGTTTCCTGCTCAGGGACACTTATATATATATATATTTTTTTTTTTTAAACCCATTTTAACTTTGATTTCCAGGTGATTTATTGTTTCATTAGGTATGCATTAATTAGGTGTAATTAGAGTAGTTATAACTCTTAGATGTATTATAGCTAGATGATTATTACAAATGTTGTAATGTAAGGGTTGTTACAAGTTAATAGTTCTATACATGGTTCTGTAGATGGAACCAGCTACAATGCAACACAGTAACTTGTAGTAAATGATAGGTCACAAAATACTGCAGTAAAAAAGGGCTTAATTTCCACTGAACTACACTGTTCCCTGCAGCAAACTGCAATATTTTGTGATATACAGTACTGCAGCATTACTAGATTACATCCTAGCTGATGCCACTGTATATGTTTTTTGTCCACAGTTGTAGTACAATGTTAACAGTGTGTTAATTACAAGGTAATACAGCATTGTAATTATTTAATGTTAGTTAATTACTATCAGGTATGGGGAAAGATCTGATGGTTTCTATAATGGGAAAAGTCCCAACCATGCAAGATAGATAGACAGACAGATACATATGCAGAGGGAGCTGTGTGATACCCAATTCATCTATGACAGTGTTGTTTGACCTTGGGTGCCCTCACGAGTGGCATAAGCGGAGGTCCAACAGTATGAGTATAGCTAAATCAGGTATCATACAAGCTCTCCCATGCATGTTCCATTTATGCAACAGGGGCTATTCCTAACTGTGGTGTGAGATTTTCTTTTAAACTGTTTATTTTTTTATTATAAATTCTGAAGGATTTTTTGTGAGCAAACTTTTACACCTCCACTTTTTGGTCAGGTTGCTAAGGGGTTACTAGGAATGCATCAGTGTCCCGACACTTATGACACCACCAATGTGCACTGCGATTAGTTTGAACACTTTTTTTAAATTAATAATTAAGAGTGAAACATGGCGGTGCCTCTTAATTACAGTTGAAGCCGCATGGAACTTGTGGCTCTGAATTTGTGAGGGAGGAGTGAGCAGGCAGGTTCCCCTTTCCCGAGCTGAGAACGGCCACAGTCTGAAAATCATTGTCTTTCTGTAAATAAAAACAAAATAAATAAATAAGTAGCTGCAAAGAGCAACTAGGACTGTTTATTTATTTAGTTTTTGTTGACCGGGTAAGTGCACTAGACAAATTTTGCCTATTTTCAGGCACGGCCCGGGGGAGGGAGATACAGATTAATGCCAACTGACCTTGAACCAGATTAAGCTGTTGGTGGTATTTTTCAGTGAAGGAGGGAAATTTGGCCAGACATCGGGGAGATTCCCCTACTCTTTTCGATAAGTGCCATGGGATCTTTAACATCCACCTGAACTACCACCAATCCAGGCAGATAGGACCTCAGTTTAACATCTCACCCGAAAGACAGCACCTCAGAAGTGCAGCACCCCTCTCATGCTGCACTACAGTGTCAGTACTGGGATATTAACCCAAGTTCCAGATGTGGGAACTGAACCCACAGCCCTCTGATCTCCCAGCCTCAGAGGCGAGTGTGCTACCTACTGAGCCACTGACACTACTGGAGGGAGCAGGACTGCCAACATAAGCAGAGGAAGTGGGACTGCCAGCACAACTGGAGAGAGCGAAAGTGCAGTTGGCAATTAGGAGAGGTACAGCATTTTGAAATAAACAACAGCAACAACACAACAAAAAAAGTGGAGTAAGGTATTTTAAAACACTATCTGCAAAACAGTTTTCTGGGACTGTAGATGCTACATATTAGTTCTGGGTAGAGTGAGACCCCAGAATGGGTGGGCGGGCAGGTGGGTGGGAGAATGACAAAGTGAAGTCTTAGTCTGTGGTCATGACTTTTCTATAGCGACTGTGAGCAAGACAGGAAATAGAGCTGTTTACATTTAAAAAAAAAAAAAAAATGAAAGGGGATGATAGGCTGCAAAAAAGAAATGTATGGTTTGGGGGTTTCTGTGATGAACGACGGAGTAATTCTCAAAATGAAACTAAAACAAGACATGTCCTGCTGATGGTGAGTTTACTATATACATAAATCTTGATGACAAGTTTACAATATGTATAATCTTCATTTATACATATAGTAGCTCAAACAGCAACATTTATTCAATTGCTTCTGTGTCCATGCCCATTACATAAATATATACACATCAGCATATATGTGTGTAAGGAGACAATATAGTGTAGTGGCTAAGGCTCTGGGCTATGAACCTGGAGACCTGGGTTTAAATCCTACAGCCCCTACTAATTAAGGTTAAAAGTTTTCATGGGCAGTCTAGGTGGGCCAAGCAGTCCTTATCTGATGTCAAATTCTACGTTTCTATGTCTCTGTAGGTATAAGTGATTTTAACAGTGCTTATGTCAGCATCAACTGCCATTACAGAATCAAGGGCCTATGACAGCTCTGGGAAGATGCTGGAAATTATACATGATTCTTGCTGTACTGCCAAGATTTATTGTTTGAATGGGCTAGCAGAAGGCTGGGGAGCATTACAAAGGGGGTTACCAGCAAGGGAAGTAATGATGCCACTTCACACGGCCCTGGCCAGGCTCCACCTCTACTGTGTGCAGGTCTGGTCTCCTCAATACAAACAGGAAATTGAGGCTGTTAAGAGGGTGCAACATAAGGCCACTAAAATGACCAGCGGGTATGTGGACCAAAAGCTATGAGAGGCTAGAGGCGCTTAATATGTTCACCCTGGAGAAAAGGAAGCTTAGAGGGAAATTATCTCAGTCTTTTGTATACCCAAGGGTAATCAATAAGATGGAACGGTTGAAGATGTTTGATCTGCTGTCATGTAGCAGGATGTAGCAGGATGCGCAGACACATCCTGAAGTTCAGGCATAATATTAGGAAGCACTTTGTCTCCCAAAGGTTGGTGAACCTACAGGACAACCTACCACTGGAAACAGTGTACATGAAGACAGTAGAGGCATTTAAGGTAAACCTGGACAAAGTTCTACTGGTAGGTACCCTGGTTAGTAGAGTTTGATTTGATTTATTACAAAATTGTAGTCAAAGGAAACGTCCTATAAATTGAAGTTTTATGCAACTGGACAGGAAAGTATCAAATCACACGCAAAAAACAGTGCATCAAAAGTACAATACTTAGTGGACAGCACTTGATTACATTAATACCATTACAAATGCACTAACTGTTGGGAGTGGGTAGGGAATCCCTGCAAAAACGATACGTTTCCACAGCATATTTATTCATCACTGCTTATGAAAGTGTGTGTGTGTTAGACATGATGAACCTAGAGTGCCTTTCAACTTTAGATTACTATGTTACTTCCAAAACGACACCAAGAAATCCTGCATTCCGACTGGTGGAATTCCAAAAGTGCTCATTTTCCTCTTTGCGTGACACAACTACTTTATAAGTGCAATAACACACTCCATGTTATAAATTAACCTACATCGCTTCAGTTCCCAGGCAGCTGAAGATACCTGGCTACACCTCATGCCTCACAGCACAGCTGGGTGCATGAGGATACACACCATGCTGTGCACTACTGTTTATTTATTCTCACTAGTGGGGGAAGGTTTTTTTGTTTTTTTTTAAATCACTAAGCCCAATCAGAACAGATCCAAAGTATTTTATTTATTTTGTTTTTTGTTAATTGAGTAAATGCACTAGACAATTTTATGTGTCTACTTATTTCAAAAAAGTTTTACCAGGAGAAAAAACAGCTCATTTCCAGATGTGTCTGGGGGGTGGGGAGCAACAGTGCAAAAAGCACATCGGCAATAAGACGCATACATAATTACAACATAAATGTAACGCAGTAAATGTTGAAGATGGTACAAGGCATACAGCAGATACAAAATGCAGACTATGATGACAGTCAGTACAGCTGCATCATGATGGCAATAATACTGCTGCAAAGCAGTGACAGTACTGCACATGTGCACTTGACAGTAGAATAAACTGCACTCATGGCAGAGGCCGTTCCAGAGAGCAGCAAAAACCACAAAATGCAATATAAGGGTGCAAGATATGTGATAATGTACAGAGTGTATTACAATGGTGAAGCAGTCAAGAGAATATCAGCACAGTGGCAGTGATTAAAAGTAGGGAGTAATCGGCTAGAGATTGTCAAAAAGGGGGTGCACCAGAGGACAAAGAGGGGTCTGGAAGATTGACAGGAGTAAGAAGGGATGACGGTGAGGAGGGTTTTGAAAGTCGAATGAAAGAACACAGAGTGGATGGAGGGGGATTAAACTAAAGCCTGGGAAATCTGAAGGAGAAAGCAGCCTTTTTCAGGCACAAACCATTACATAACATCCCAAGATGGCCAGTATGCAGTGATTTATTTATTTATTTAGCTTTTGTTGACCAGGTAAGTGCACTAGACAAATCCTGCCTATTTTCAGGCACGACCCGCGGGAGGTGGATACAGATGAATGCCGACTGATGTTGAACCAGATTAAACTGATGGGTAGAAGACCTTCTGATTCCCAGTGGGAGGGAGTTTCAGCACTTGGGAATGAGATAGGAAAAAGCAAGTTCACCCATTTTAGTATAGTACTTGAGTTCAAAACAACGATTTGCCACAATGTCTCAGACAGTAAAAGCAGGTAGGATTTACAAGCAGTTATGATAAGATGGGAGTGTGAGATTTGAAGATTTTGTCAACAAAACATGCCAGTGCGAGACAGCACCTGACAGAAGGGAATAGCTGGCCCAGGTCAGCAAACAGTACGCAATGATGGGCAAGACAGTCTGTGGCCAAGACCAAATCACAAATGTTTTTATGCACTACATCCTAGTCTGATAAGTTACACTTTGTGCCATTATGGTAGGCTAGAGCAGTGTTTTCAAATGAGGCCACTGTGACCACATGCAACCACCGGCACAATTTTCTGCAGCCACAGAGCTCTTTAGCATGCCAATTACAAAGGTAATGAAAGGGACAAATTCTTATCCTAGAAAAAATAAATAAATAAATCACAGGAGATAGTTTCAAGTGTAAATATATCATGGACTTGATTAAACGTATACTGTGGGAAATGAAAACTGTTATACAATGGGGTTTGGATGAAAAACAATAAGAAGTGAGGCCATCAATATGTTCCAGTGACACTTTGAGGCCACGAGGATTTGGGACTTGAGAACCACTGGATTAGAGTCTAGGACACTAGGAAACCATAAGTCAGCCTTGGCAGTAGGACACCTTTTGCTGAAATTGTTCATCTTTCAGCAGCAGTAATAGCGGTCAGTGAAACTCTGTAGTCACCCTATTCAGTCCCTCATTTTTTGACTGCCCAGAAGACGAGTCCTGCTGTCCCTGGCACAGCTACCTACAATTAACCCACCCTGGCAGCAAAAGGCATGAAATATGTGCAGTAAAAGAAACAAATTCCACTACACATCTAGCTTCGCCATTACCACTAAGCATTAGAAGTAGAAGAAACAAACGAAGCGACTGCATCAACTGAAAACATGCTGCTGGCGTACAGCCAGCACTCTGCTCGCAGTAGTAACCACAATGAACTGTGAAACAATATAGTCTCTTGCAGTACGCCGTCAGAGTGAGCTGTGTGGTTAATCCTGCCTCAAGAAAGCGAGCCAGGCAACATGTTCTAAGAACTATTTATTCACCGAGCATGAAATAAAAGAGAACCATACGATTCATTTTTTCAGCCTTGCAACTACGACAACTGTTAAGCCCTAGGTTGACAAGTGCTTGAGTAGAAGACACCAAAGAACAACAAGAAGTGACTGCTTTTTTTGTCTTGTCATTCATAAATTCAAAGGAGTCCTGGGCTTGGCAACTCCTTTTTCCATTTAGGCTGACATGGAGGAGTGCTCCCTTCCTCCAGCTGAGCCCAGCACTCTCTGCTGAGAATGATTTCTCAGCTTACATTCACATTTGATAAGTTCTCCATTCCGCTGAGGGTCTAGCCCACCAGGACCTACCCAAGCAAACATACCCAAAGTTTAACCACTTCACTACTGGTTTATAGGCTACAGCCAAAAAGAAGAAAACAGATTTCAAAGAGGAACTCCTTATGTGCTGGTATAGCTAAGTCACCTTTTGTTCAGACCATCTCTCACACACAAACACACACACACACAGAAAAATACACAGGACTTAGGATGTTTGAGTCTCTCAAGGGATCCATAATGGTAAATATAAACAGACCACTTTCAAGGCAGGTTACACCTATACACACGCACACAAAAAATCCTGCTACAGTATTCTTACTATGCAAGTTAACTCGTGCATTTAATGTTCTAAACATACAAGGACATGGCACCAGCCGCAGTTAAAACAAACAGCTATGGACTACAGATGATGCATTTGGACATAAAGATTACACTTCCAGTTACTGCATTTATTGCAATTAAGAAGAAGAACAAAGTAGAAAACAGTTGTTGACCACTTATATAACTTTAAAGCTCAGTGGTTTTGCAATTTCGGAAAAAAATAATCACACACACCATGTCTGCACTTAACAGTTGCTCTAAAAATACCACATAGGCATGTATAGCATGCATCTTTAATAAATGATGACAGTACTGATTTGCGATATCGAGGGTGGAGGAAAAGGCACTGCCCTGCAAGAAAAAACAACCGGAGGTGGGCAAAGACCAGAATTCCGAGAGGTAAGTTAGAAGTGATGATAAGCCCGTTACTTCTGTAACTCATCAGAAAGCTATGCAGTGAGAACCAGGAGGCAACACAGCCTCAAATGTACAATCAACAGGGGTAGAAGAAAACAGAACGCAGGATTCTCACTAAAACTACCTTACTGAGTGGAGTGGAAGCTAAACCTTCCAACTAATGCGAGTTCATGTGCTACTGTGGTTCTTTTGTTTCCAGTCGGTACTCTCTGTTAGGAATCTTTCCATTGGCAAACATCCTGTTACAAAGATTCAAATATTATGTGGCAAGGGCTGACGAACGTGCGTTCCGTTCCTCAGACCATGAAAGAATCATACAATTTTGTGGCCTCTGTCTGCTGTAAAGAAACTTGTATAAAGTAAGTCTTTTCACAGTTAGCACCCAACTAGCGAGGCACTCACACACTTACAGAAAAAAACAAACACTAAACAGAGAACAGCCTTTAGAAACTGGCGTGAATCCTAAAGCACTATACCTCACACAGCAGAGATGCAAACCTCTAATACTCCATACTCGAGCAGCTGGTCCTGAGAAACAGTGGCCGGGAGGCGGCGGCGCAGGAGGAGGAGGAGGCGGAGGCGGTGGCAGCAGCAGCAGAGATGACGACTCCACCGTCCGCCAGATTTTCACAAGCCTTTGGCTGTGGGGAGTGCGCTGCAGCGAGCGCTGCCTCCAGCTGACGTCAAAGTGACTGTCACATGGCCAGATGAAAGCCAAAGAGAGTATGGGTTGCCGTGGCAACCGGAGCAGTGCTCCGAAATGATTTCAATAGGTCATCTGTCACACAGCGTGCACATTTGAACCATCACGGACCTCTTGTCAAGCCAAATGCCAGAACTCGTTTAAGTCAAATTTTAGGAGGAAGCGTTATCATTCCGTTACTTACAGAACTAGTTTGATTTCATTCAAAACGAACTGGAGACTTTTATGGGGCAGCAATGAAAATACAATTTTTACTGCCTTTTATTTAAAGTTAATCGGCAACCAGGCGTTGTGGATAAAAACATTCACTCACCAGAAAATGTGTCTTATTTTTTTAATTATCCCCATGAAGTAACAGCACTGTATTAAAAACAGCCAATGTTTTGAGGGCTCTCTTCTGGGCTTTATTTGCTATAAATTGAAAAAAAATTCTTCATTTACATACCTATGCCTTTGTTTTGCTTAACCTTTTTATAATTTCATCACATTTTATATACATTCTGTACAGAATAACATGTCTTCTGAGTATGTTTTAACTAAATATTCAAGTATTTCTTAAATAGAGCGATGACAGAACTGCCCATGGTAACTATCGCCCCCATCTCCCCGATTTCCAAAACCCTTAAAAGAATAGTGAATGATCAAATCTCTGACTATCTTGCCAAGTATAATCTGCAGTGTAGCCAACAACACGGGTACAGGAAGGACCACAGTATTACTTCCACAGCCCTCCTGGGAGTTCACTAGCTTTATACATAAAGCTCTGGACCAGGGTCACTTGGTTGGGTCTGTGTATGTAGACCTAACAAAAAAAACATTTGACATGTCCACCATGGCCTTCTCTCTGCTTCCCTCTCGGGCAGGGTGGGCCTATCCTCTGATGCTACCTCCTGTTTGATAGTTACCTCTCTGGGAGGTCCCAGAGGGTTAAAATCCTAGATACCCTCTCTTCCAGTAAGCCAGTTTGCTCAGGGGTTACACAGGGGTTGATCAATTCTTGGCCTGCTCATGTTTAGTCTTTTTCTGAATACCCTCTTCCCCAAGCCTGCTCTGGCAACCTACTCCTCCACACAGATGATGCAATTATTTTCTCTAGTCACCCTGAACCCCTTATGCTTGAACAATGCCTGTAAAGAACAGGTTACTCACCTGTAACAGTAGTTCTAGGAGTGGTATATGTTGTTCACCCACACTGTCTGGCATTGTTCCTTCCCCTTTAAATCTTGCCGGAAGTCTTCAAGCTGGCTCCTCCCACCAACCCAGGTGGTAAATACCTCGGCTCCGCCCCATGACACCAGATCTAGCCCGCTGGAAGCCAGGTTGTGCGCCTAAAGCGGGAGGTAGGGTGGGTGCGTGTGGATGAACAACATATACCACTCCTAGAACTACTGTTACAGGTGAGTAACCTGTTCTTCTAGGAGCGTGGATATGTTGTTCATCCACACTGTCTGGCAGACTCCAAGCAGTTCTCCGGGAGGAGGGAGGCAAGGCGCACACCCCCTACTTAGGGAACAGAGATTGGAGAACAGAGGCCCCAAAACCAGCATCCCGGCGTGCCTCTAGGTCGATGTGGTAATGGGTAATAAAGGTGTTTGCTGACTTCCAGGTAGCGGCCCGACAGATTTCCTGGATAGGATGTCCCTGAAGCAGCTACACTGGAAGCAGTATGGTGGGTAGAATGAGCCCTTATCCCTTGGGAGGCTCCTTACCCACCAATTCATAGCACAGACCTATGCATGATGTAATCCATCTACATAATAGTCCGCTTGGCTGCAGGTCTGCCAGAGCTGCTTCAGCGTAAGTGACAAACAGCTGCGTAACCTCTCCCAACTTCCGCCATCCTCTCCTTATAGTAGGAGAGCACGCCTGAGGTCCAGAGTATGGAGCCTGTACTCGGCATCCGAGGTGTAGTTAGGGTAGTATACCGGCAGAGTCAACACCTGGTTGAGGTGAAACTCTGACACCACCTTCGGAAGGAATTTCGGGTGGGGGCACAGGACAACTTTGTCCCTGTGAAAGACCAGATAGGGGGAGTCCACTGAAAGCGCCTGGAGCTCCCCTGTCCTTCTGGCTGACGTGATAGCCACCAAGAAGTGACAAGTGCGAAAGCACAGACTTGTGCATGGGTTTGAATGGCTTGCCCATGAGCTTTGCCAAAACCAGCAAAAGATCCCATGGAGGTGGATGTTCACGCACCGGAGGGGATATGTGATCCAGGCCTTTGAAAAAATGCCCGATCACCTTTTCCTGAGCCAACGTCGGCTGACCGACCCACGCCCGGTAAGCCGATATGGCTGCTAGGTGCACCCTGAGGGTCGATGACCGAAGACCCCCTTTGGAGAGGGACCAAAGGTAGTCCAGAATGTTAGCCACAGAGCAGGATAAGGGGTCCAGGCTTTTGCCCTGACACCAAATGGAAAATCTCTTCCATTTGAAGGCATAACATTTCCTGGTCGATTCTTTTCGAGATGCCTCAACCATGGTGTAGACATCTTTGGAAAGACCCAAAGCCTGGATCTCTAGCGCTCAGGAACCAGGCTGTGAGGTGCAGGGATTGAAGGTCCGGATGAAGGACCTTCCCTGGTTCATTGATATCGGGTCCGGGCGGTACACAGCCGCCCTGGGCCCTGCAGCTGAGGCTGAGGAGATCTGGATACCAGAACTGGCGCGGGCAATCTGGGGCTACCGAACACCCTCGCCTTGTCCCTCCTCACCTTGAGTAACACCTTGTGGATCAAGGGAAATGGGGGAAAGGCGTAAAAGAGGCTTGGGGTCCACGGCCTCAAGAAGGCATCCCCCTGCAGCGAACCCTGCTGAGGGGGGGCCGGCATGGTACAGCCTCAGCTTGGTGTTCTCCCTGGAGGCAAACAGGTCCACCAATGGTTTGCTTCAACGAGAGAACAGGTCGTAAGCTACCTCTGGATGGAGAGACCACTCGTGGGATGTCTGGCCTAAGCGGCTGAGAGCATCCGGCAGTTGGTTCGTGACTCCTGCCGCATGGATGGCTAGGAGATCCGCCACCAGCCGGCTGACGAAGGTCTAGATCCGGAGCGCCTCCTTGCATAGCAGATGGGAGTGCGTGCCGCCCTGTTTGTTGAGGTAGTACATGGTCGTGGTATTGTCCGTCTGGACTTGAACCACTTGACCCCGGAGCTGAGGAACAAAAGCTGACAGAGCCAGTCTGACTGCCCTGAGCTCCAGCAGGTTGATGTGGCATCGGGACTCCTCAGGGGTCCAGAGGCCGTGGGCCCTGTAGTCCCCCATGTGGGCTTCCCAGCCCATGAGAGAGGCATCGGTCATAAGGACGACTGTCGGCTCAGGGCGGACAAACGGGATTCCTTCCTGCAGATGACTCGGGACGGTCCACCATTGGAGAACGTCCCACATCCTCTAGGTGACTGTGATCAGCTGGTCGAAAAAAACCCTGATGCTGAGACCACTGGGCGGCCAGCTCCCACTGAAGGGGGCGCATGTGCAGTCTGGCCCAGTGGACCACTGAAGTGCACGCCGCCATGTAACCCAGGAGGTGCAGAAAGTCCCGGGCAGAGCGCGAGTGCCCAACCAAAAATGATTGGGCAAAGGAGGAGAGAACCTCCGCCCTGTCCACCGGGAGCTGAGCTCTGGCTTGACGAGAGTCGAGCTCTACCCCGATGAAGCTCATCACCTGAGAAGGTACGAGTTCCGATTTGGCCTCGTTGATCAGAAGGCCCAAGTGTGAGCTGGTTCAGAGGGTCAGGTCCCTGGACCTCTCCACCTCCTGAAGAGAGGAACCCGCCAGGAGCCAGTCATCTAGGTAGGGGTAAATACGAGCCCCCTGACGCTGTAGATGGGCTGCCACCACTGCGATGCATTTGGTGAAGACCCTTGGGGCCGATGACAGGCCGAACGGCATGGCTCTGAACTCATACAGGGGTCCCTTCGACCCTGAAGCGGAGGAACCGCTGATGGGACGGACGGATAGGGACATGGAAAAAAGCATCCTGAAGATCCAGTGTGCAGAACCACATGTTTTGCTCCAGAGATGGTATGATCTGGTTCAGAGTTACCATCCGAAAGGTGCAAGACCTGAGATACCGATTCAGGTCGTGCAGATCTAGAATGGGGCGCCAACCCCCCGTCCGTTTGAGCACCAGGAAATACCTGGAGACAAAGCCTGGGTCTGAAGAAGGATCCAGCACTCGGGCCACCACCTCTTTGAGGAGGAGTAGCGCAATGTCATCCCGAAGGGCAGACTGGGCGACTGAGATCCTTTCCTCTCGTGGGGCACGGGCTCGGCTGGGAGGGAACTGCTCGAATTCTAGGGGCAGACCCTGCCTGACCACTTCTAGAACCCACCTGTCCGAGGTGATATCGGACCAGGCGGAAAAGAAATGGCTGAGCCGGCCCCCCATGGGAGGACCCAGAGCTGGTGTGACGGGTACGGTGGAGGCCACCCCCGGCCCGTCACTGGGCAGGCTTAGAGGAGGAGGAGGAGGAGGCACCTGGACCAGCGCCTCGGCCTCCTTTGCGGGGCTGCTGGGGACCTTGCTTAGGCCTAGGGCGCCAAGCCTGAGCCTGCTGCTGTTGCTGACCCCCCTGGAAGGGTGGTTGTCTGACCGCAGGGGAAGAATGGCGAAAGGGCTTCTTCCTGCACTTCTGCTGGTTCTTACTTGAAGAACTTTTAGCAGAGGTGGCATCTAAGGTAGCATTAGACTGTTCGATGCACTGCAGATGACCTGCAACTCCTGGCCCGAAGAGGTCAGTGCCAAGGAAGGGCACATCAGATAGTTTGTGCTGAGTATCCACGGGAAAGGAGGATAACCTCAGCCAAGCCCTGCGGCGAGTGGATACCGCTGCAGCCAGTGAACGGGCACAGGAATCACCCATGTCCAGTGCAGTCTGGAGCTGTTGTTTAGCAACAGCCCTGCCCTGATCCCTGGCCTGCTTGACCGTGGTCTGCATGTCAGCTGGGAGGTGAGGAAGAACTTCGTCCAGCGATCCCAAAAGGGCATGAGAGAAGTGTGCCATAATCACTGCTGAGCTTGCCTGATGAAGGCCCAAGGAAGATGCTGCATAGACCTTCCGGGCCGAGTGGTCCATAAGTTTGGACTCCTTGTCCGGAGGGCGGTCAGTATCCACCGAGCTGCCCATCCACCTGAAAACTGAGGCAGTCACCAGGCTTTCCGCCGAGGGGTGCTCAGTAAACCCCACCAAGGACCCTGTGGGCACCGCGTACTTGCGTGCCATGCAGGCAGACGGAGCAGGACAGGAGGCAGGACACTGCCAGAGTTCCAGAGCCGGGCCAATTATGGCTTCGGCGACTGGAAAGGCCTCCATAGGTGTATCCCCCCTCTTGAGAATATCCGTAAGGGGATATTCTGCCTTCTTCTGAATAGGCTGCATGGGCATTCCCGTGGACTCAAAAATGAGCCGGAGGATGCCCTGGAAGGAGGAAGGCCCTTCTTCCATGCCTGACACCGATAGCTCATCATGAGAATGAAGACCTGTATTATCTGAATTGGAGGAGTCCAGATACAAAGGTTGTCCACCTAAATCTCCCTCAATACGCCTAGGGCGATCAGGGGTGACTGTAATTGACAGTCTGTGAGGAAGACCTGGAGACTGTCGGTCATCCTTGGAGGGGACCCCTCCAAGGGCAGCTTTGGTGGAGGTTCCACCAATATTGGTGGGGAGCCCGTAACCGGCCACGCCGGAGGGCGCACCAGAGCCCCCGAAGGGACCAGTGCCGAAGGAATCAGTGTCGGAGTAGGCCGAAGAGGCTGAGGCCAAGTGATAGCCGGGACCGCCGAGGGAGCCGGCTTCTGGCCTGCTAGCAGGAGTTGCTGCCACATAAGATCCTCACAGCGTCGACGGATCTTCCGTCAAAGCCTCTCCTCGTCCGAGGAGGATGAGGAACGGTGACAGCGCCTCTTCTGGGAGTGTTTGTGTCCTTTCTTGGGTCGATTGACCGAAGAGGACTTACTCCTCGATTGAGACCGACGGTGTCGGCTTTGTCGATCAGGAGAAACCGGACTTGGTGAAAACCGAGGATCCGGTTCCTGTCCCTCGATCGGGAGGCCCACGGGACGGGTCTCCTCATCGGGGAAGGAGAGAATAGGCGTTCTCTCCAAAGAATCATCGACAGGTGTCGGTGACAACGGCTCGATAGGGTCGAGAGAAATCTCGTCGGTTCAGCCATCTCTCGACTTCTGTCTGGTCCAGACGGAAGGTCTGAAAAACCGCAGCCGAGGAGGCGATCTCGACCGTAGTCGAGACCTCGGACCGCTCCCGATCCCAGGAGCGTCTTCTTCGACTCGAAGAAGAAGGTTTTGGATCCTTTTTCTAGAACGGGAGGAGTGCGAGCCCGAGGGCGCCTCACCCTTGGTAGGGAGAGACTGGCACAAATCCCAAAAGGATCCTGAGAAAGTGGAGCCCAAGTTGAGCGGCACGAAGAAGCCTCGGCTGGCCGAAGCTTGGGCGGCCTCATCCTCGAAGGCCGCCATTTGCTCGAGCTGGTCGGCGGATCCCGCAGCCGCGGAAACTGCCCACCTGGCCTCCTTAGATTTTACCGGTGGATTGCGAAGCTCCGGTCTCCCCAGCTTCAGGCGCCTACCGATATCCTCCAGAATGGTCAGATGGAAGGAAGCGTAAATGGTCCATTGCGAGGTATCATGGACAGTACCGAGGCAGTAAACGCACTAGAGGTGGGGGTCGGTGCGCAACATTTTCTGTCCGCAAGGACACTGGCAAAACCCGGGGGACGACTTGTCATCCATGTCCAAATCCGAGTCGTAAACTCTTACGAGTTTCAAAGCGAGAAGATGCGGTGAAAACCGTCGGAGTGAATCAGGGCCTCAATCGCTGCAGAAAAGCACGAGGGAACCTATATCTTCCAGCGGAAAGGAAGATCTGGTGTCATGGGGCGGAGCCGAGGTAATTACCACCCGTGTGGGTGGGAGGAGCCAGCTTGAAGACTTCTGGCAAGATTTAAAGGGGAAGGAACAATGCCAGACAGTGTGGATGAACAACATATCCACGCTCCTAGAAATAGTTTTACACAACTCAAGCCCTGGTTAAAAAGACCAAAGTAATGCTGTTTGCAAACCAGAAGAATAAACATAAAGTAGCATCACTAAATATCCAAAATAGTCAACTCTCATCACTTGAGAAGGTTAGGAGTTTCAAATACCTCAGGATCACCTTAGACTCCTCTCTCTCCTACCAAGAACATATTAATCAGGTTTGCAAAGCAGCAAACACCAGAATCGGCCTCCTCTACAGGCATAGGAGCTGCCTGACAAACAACGCTCTCCACCTGGCTGTCACTAGTTCTGTTCTATCCCTAATGGATTATGGTATAGCAATCTACGGATCTGCATCTGGCACTGCTCTTAAAAGAATAATGCTCTCCCTCAATAAAGCATGTCACCTCATAACAGGAGCACCAAAGCTAACCCATACCTGTGATCTTTACAGTCCAGGGAACTGGCTAAACTTTAAGGGTTGGTTTGACTATCACACCTGGCTGTTGGCCAACAAGATTACCACCTCACACTCCCCTCTCTCGGTCCAGCAGCTCGACTCCCCTGCCCCTACCCTTCGTTCTACTAGGAGCTCTGATAAGGCCCTTTACCTAGTCCATTTCTGTAAGACATCCCTAGGGTAGTGAGTGTTCTTCCACAGGGCCCCTGTCCTGCTCAGTGGCCTGCCTCCTCTGGTTTCCTCCACAGTTAAATTGGGCCCCTTTAAAACTAAACTTTGCCAGCACCTACTCTCTTTGAATAGTTGTGACTTATCCGGGTTTTACTGGTCATCTGGGACTACTCTTGGCTTGTCCCTCAATTTCCCCCTGCTCCTCCCCACCTTATCTTGGTCTAACTTCTCCCTTCCTACTCTATTCCCCTCCTGCCCTTTACTCATCCTTTACCTGCAATCTTTTCTATTTCTCCTTCTCTACACCTTATACCCCTCTACTCAACTTTTCACCCTACTCCCCCCACCCCTTGTTGTCTCACAACTCTCCTTAACTGACTTCCTTCTGGTCTTCCTTTCTTTTCTTTAATTGCCTATCTATTTACACATTTAGCTAGCACTGCCTGCACCATGTTTGTTTCATTATCATGTACTCCACCCTCAGTTATGATGCACTTATATATAATAAACTGCATTACTTGTATACTCTTATCCTATGTATTATGTACTGTATTACTTTCCTGTAATGTTTCATATCCTGTCTGTTTTAAATCTATTCGTCATGTTGTTTCTTTGCCATGCGCTCCGCCCTCATTTATGATGCACTTATGTATAATGTATCATTTGTATACTCGTATCCTACATATAATGTACTGTATTAATCTCCTGTAATTGTTTTGTAACCTGTCTGTTTGTAAATCTGATGTGGGGCCTTTACAAAAGAGTTTTATGACTCAAAGGGTTGTAATTCCAAGACAATAAATAAAATAAAAATAAAATGAAGTGCTATCATAGTTGCATCCATACCTTTAAATAGATACTTTTTCATAATCCAATATCCTGTCATTCTTGTAAACTTATTCCACATTAAATAGAAAATACTTGAATCAAACACTTACCCATATCCATGGACTGTTTTAGGCCCCCAGCTCATAAATTAATGTCTTTTCTTTTTGTGTGCTGTAAATATAACCCCCCCTCCTTTCGTGGGGTGTGCACTTTTGTTTACAGCATTTTCAGGTTCTTATTCAGGTCTGTAATCAAATAGTTAACTTGTTTCTGCCCACCGGCAGGTACGCCGAGGGTCAGAGGTCACCGTGGGTGGCCCAGATATAAATTGGAGGGTTTGGCCAGAATTGGGGAGACGTGTGTGTGTAGAGTGTGGTAGTGGGCATGGGGAAGAAGTGGGAGCAGGAGCAATTGCTTGCTCTCCAGCAGAGATGTGGTTATCAGTGGGAGGCCCGGGCAGTTTAAGGTAGGGAGTGACGTGGTGGTGGCTGTCCAGTAGGACTGGGGAGCTGCCCCACTATGTGGCCCTTGTCCATGTTCCACCCTCAGCAATGCCAACCTTATGCCAGAAGGAGGACAAGAGGAGAACTTATGGACAGGAACAAGCCATGGTGTAGTGGGCTACATGTGTCCCCAGAGAGAGAGAGAGAGAGAGACCACTGAGAGAGTATGGAGTGCTAGAACAGTGAGACAGGAACCAGACTTGGAGCAGTAAGCCAACCCAGTTGTGGCATCTCCGTGGGCACTTGTGGGACTTGAACTGCAGTACTGAGAAGTAGTGAGAAGGCCAACCTGGTTGTGGCCATGGATGTGGGGATGTCCACCTCGGAGTCTGCAAGGGGAGTCACCTGTGCCAGTTCCATAGAATGTCCTGCAGGAAATGGAAGAGAAGAGAAGTAGCCCCAACTTTGAGATGGCTGTTTCTTGGAGCCATCCCAAAGCATTCAATGCAGAGATGAGGGACAGAGTGTAACAGCTGCTGACACTTGTGTCGATGGCTATCTTGGCCTTGAAATAAAGCTGCTCAGAATTATTTAGTGGCCTCCAGGTCCAGGAGAAATGTGCCCCAAACTATTGGTGGGGGCCACCTCGGCCACATTATAACCACTGCTTTCTTGTACTCCCTTAAAATGTGACCTGCACAGTCTAGAGGGATGGACTGTTTATCTGGTGCCATCAGTTTTGTTATTAATCAAATGGGATCCCCTGTTTGAAGCTATTGCTGTTGTGGACTTCAGTTATTTCAATGGAAACTGTTTGCTATCATAGAATCATAGATGTTATATGAGTTAGGAGGTCTTTGGGCCTTTTATTAAGTCACCACTTTCCAGTGGGCAAACTCATATTTCTTATTACCCTAATGATGATCAAGTGACCTCTTAAAAGCATCCATAGCTATTTAACCTAAAAGATTTGTTGCAGCCCATTACCAGACATTGGCTCCCCTTGATCAGTGGATCCATTCACGCAGCCATCCCGCAAGAGAAAACAACCAACAACATCTAAACCGTATGTCTGTTGTTGTTAGCACCCCTTCCCATATGTAACATCAGGCATACCCCTGGACAACAGGGAAGGGGACGTGCAAAAAGTTTTGACGTTATTAGTTATCTGTTTTTTTTTCCTTACCGGGATGGCTGCGCTCAGTTGGATCCACTGGCTCGACAAGGGGGTGCCATCTTCTGGTGCTGGGCTGCAACAAATCTTTCAGGTTAAATAGCATACAGTCTCCATTGAAATAACTGAAGTCCACAACAGCAATAGCTTCAAAGAGGGGATCCCATTTAATTAATAACAAAACTGATGGCGCCAGATAAACAGTCCATCCCTCTAGACAGTGGAGGTCACATTTTAAGGGGGTACAAGCAAGCAGTGGTTATAATGTGCCCGAGCTGGCCCTCACCAATAGTTTTGGACACATTTCTCCTGGGCTGTGGAGAACAATAAATAATTCTGGACAGCTTTATTTCCAGGCCGAGATGCCCCTCTAAACAGGTGTCAGCAGCTGTTATACTCTCTCCCTCATCTCTGCATCGAAGGCTTCAGAATGGCTCCAAGAAATAACCATCTCAAACTTGGGGCTACTTCTCTTCTCTCCCATTTTCTGCAGGACATTCCAAGGAACTGGCGGGGTGACTCCCCTCGCAGACTACGAGGTAGATGATCCCACATCCACAGCCACAACCGGGTTGGCCTTCTCACTACTTCCCAGTACTAGAGTTCGAGTCCCACAAGCGCCCATGTAGCTGCCACAACTGGGTTGGCTTACCGATCCAAATCTGACACGTGACTCGGTGTTCCAGCACTCCATACTCTCTCAGCAGTCTGTCTCTCTTTCTCTCACCCAAGGGACACATGTAGCCCACTATACCATAGCTTGTTCCTGTCCATATGCTCTCCTCTCACCCTCTCTCTGGCATAAGGTTGGCCCTGCTGAGGGGGAACACAGACAAGGGCCACATAGCAGGGCCACTCTCCGACCCTACTGGATGGCCGCCACCACATAACTTGCCGCCTTAAATTGCCCAGGCCTCCCACCAGCAACCACAGCTCTGCAGGAGAGCAGGTAATCATTCCTGCTCCCACTTCTTCCCCGGACCCACCACCATATCCTACATGCGCAGCTCCCCGATAGTGACAAAACCCTCCAGTTTATATCTCCACCACCCATGGTGACCTCCGACCTGCAGAGTCCCCATAGGTGGGTAGAGATATGTTAACTATTTGATTACAGGTCTAAATAAGAACCTGAAAATGCTGTACACAAAAGTCCACACCCTCTGGGGTTTGGGGTTTACTAAAAAATATGTGCCAACTTCTGCCTAAACTTTTTTTTCAAATTGAATAAACTTTATTAAATCCAAAGACCTCAATATAACATACAAAATAGAAGAACCAAGTCTGACCTTACTGGTGATACAGAGGTCCAAAAAGAAATCATTTAAGAAGGAGCAATTATTTTAGGCTTATCCAAAAGAAGCCCTCCCCCACCCCAACCCTGCCACCGAGGCAACAAGAAAAATGCATCTGATTACCGAACATAGCTTACATTAAATGATCCGAAAGGATTACAGGGACTATAATTATCTAATTAACTGTTAATAAAGCATACAAAGGTTCCCAGATGCGGTTATATTTAGAAAATGTATTGGATATACTCGCTATAAGGTGCTAGGCTTGTAGTGCAAACGTTATTTCTTTATACCATTCTAAGTAACACAGAGTGCTCTGATCCAGCCAATGCCAAAGAATAACCTTCTTCGCACAAGCCAAAATCAAGGCTATATGTGACCTTTGGTTGCCAATCACTCTGTCTATGTAGTCTCCCACGATACATATGCCAGGAGTGAATGTCTTGGCTAGATCCGACAGGGGGTCAAGATGGGTTTGAATTGAAGCCCAGAAAGGGATCACTGTCTGACATGACCACAAGATATGCAACAAGGTCCCAGACTCTTTGCCACATCTAGAACATGTATTTGTGGGTAATCTGCCCATTCTATGCAATTTTGCTGGAGTGTAATAAAGGTTATGAATGATCTGAAATTGCATAAAACAGTATCGGTCCCATTTTATCTGCGCATATAAGTGTTTCCAGATGGTTGACCAGTTTCTAGAAGTGGAAGAAGCTGGAAGAGCGTGGTCCCACCAATAATTCCATGGACCCTGTTTGGCAACCAAGTAAGACTGTAGGGATCTATAATAATAAGAAATTAAGTGGGTATCAGGCGCTGAACTGAAAAAGGGGAGGACTGAAGTTCTGAAGGGACTGTGCCATAGTCCGTTACCAAAAATTTTTGAAAGCATGTGAGACATTTTGAAAAATTGGAAGACAGAGGTAGTGGGCCAACCATACAAAGTACTTGCTTCCTGGAAGGACATCAGTTTCTGATGGGATACAAGGTCTCCAACTATGTCGACTCCCACATCAGGCCAGAATTTTTTAGAGAGCATCTGTCAAGATATCAAGAGATTAGGGTTTCCAAATAGCGGTTGAGAAAAATCTTGGTATGGACAAATCTTAAGCAAGGAACTGAGTTGCGAGTGAATCTGAAGGGATGCTCCCAAGGGGGTTTCACACAATTGTGAGGGAAGTTTCTTCTTTGGAAGGTAAGGAAGTGACCTGCTATTGAGCCCATTTATAGAGCACCAGGAATGTTCTATTTCTACACAAAGGGGGAGTATATAGACTAGAGTAATTGTCACCAGACGGCTTCAACCAGTGGAAAAGCCTTGTTAGATACAATGCCAGATAATACAGAAAAAGGTTAGGAGCTTGTAACCCCCCCATCTTGTTTATGATGCATTAATTTGGAAAAAGCCCTTTGGGCTTTCTTGCCTTGCCATACAAAAGAGGTAAAGGTCCTATGAATTTAAGCAAACCATGACTGCAGAAGGGCCCAGTCATGCATCTAAAGGGGGGTATAGTAATCGGGGTAGAAAATTAAGTTTAATGATGCTCAATCTGCCCCACAGGGAAAGGGGTAACAAGGACCAACGGTTCAGATCCACTTTAAGACAGGATATCACAGAGTCAAGATTAAACTGTTTCATCTTGTGGGGGGGAGGTACTAAGATAGATTCCCAAATATTTCAATTTATCCTTCCTCCATAATAAACCGAGATGTTCAACGTTGGCCCTGAGGATTGCACTGTTAAGGGGCATAAGTTCAGTTTTATTAAGGTATAGTTTGTAGTTGGAGATAACTCCAAATTGGGAGATAATATGAAGGGCCACAGGCAGAGATATAGCTGGAGAGGAGACATGTAGCAATATATCCTCTGCGTATACTGATAATTTATAGTCTATGTCACCAATCAAGATACCAGAAATATGAGAAGAAGAACTGAATTTATGGTTTAGATGTTCTAAAAATAGATTAAACAGATATGGCGAGAGGGGACATCCCTGCCTCGTGCCCTGATGAAGGGGAAATGATGATAATACCATACAGTTGCAAAGTACACGTGCTGATGGGAGGGAATAGAGCACCTTGACACAATGTATAAATTCTGGGGGGATGCGATATCTGGGTAAAAGGGAAAACAAATATTCCCACAAGACCATATCAAAAGCCTTTTTGGCTTTCAGAGATACCAACACCACTGGGGTAGAGGACTCCCTGAACATCAAGAAAAGGTAGGACAATTTCCTGAGATGGTCTGCAGAAAGTCTGCTTCTTACGAAACCTACCTGTTCCCTGCTGATCAGTGAGTCCCATATCAGGCCCAATCTACAGGCCAATACCTTGGCTAAAATTTTAAGATCCACATTAATAAGTGATATAGGCCTGTAATTGGAACCATCAAGGGGTCTCTACCCAGTTTAGGGAGCACTACAACAGTGGCCATAGTCATAGAAGGATCAGATAAACCCTCCTTAAAGATGTAGTTGTAGGTATTCAAGATGGTGGGAGCCACTTGATCCTTAAATGCTTTATAAAAGTTGGTGGTATACCCATTTGGACCAGGAGATTTATCCGGAGACAAAGAGTCAATGGCTTGGGAGATTTCAAAGAGGGTCAGTGGGGCTTTTAAAATAGCTACCCGAGGGTCAGACAATTGCGGGAGAGTGATAACTTAATGGAAGAACTCAAACTGAAGTGGACAAAAGGGAAGAGACAGGAGAGCATATAGTTGTTGGTAAAACGTTTTTAAAGTTTCCACAACATCCCGGGGCAAGGTGAGGAGCTGACCAGAGTCCGAATAGATTGAGGGGACAATTATATCCATTACTTGAGAACGTAAACGAAGGGCCAGCAACTTCCCAGCTCTTTCCCCTTGATCAAAATAGTTCTCATTTTTTTTTTAATTTATGTTTATTGATTTTCATAAAAAAAAAAAAAGGACAGAGTATCCACCATATTATATTTAAATAATACAGCAGAGGGCTGATAAACCTTAAGAGGTAAAAAAACAATGTGGTAAACATCAGATGTCCTTGACTCAGTTATGTTGCCTTACACCCCACCTCTGGAGTCAAAAAATAGTTCACTTTTGAACATAAAATGAGATGCTCAGCCTTCTCTCCAAGTAGCCTGTTATATTGAGATCTGAGAGATTCCAACTTCTCCCACTCTGCTGGAGGGGAAACTAGGGAAATATGTTCCTAAGTAATTTTTATACGGGCTAACAAGGAGGAGAGAGCAGAAGATACTTGTTTCTTACGCTTAGTGGCCAAACAGATTAGTTCCCCTCGAAGTGCGCATTTCAAAGCTCCCCACAGAACATCCTGTTTGGGCATGGAAGGGGGATTTAATTCCATGAAGGTGTTAATAAAAGATTGGAGCTGCTGCAGCAACTCATCCGATTTAAGTAACTGGTTATTAAAGTGCCAGACTTTATCTCTATTTAACAATGGTAAGAAATTAAGTTGAATAAAAGCAGCGTGGTGATCTGATATAACTTTAGCAGAATAATGGCATAAACCAATCCCAGAGAGATAATTCACTCCTAACAGGAAATAGTCCTGGAAAAGGAGTGATGTGGTAGGGAGTGAAAGAAGTATTCCCGATGGTCTGAGTTCAGTGTTCTCCAAGGGTCTATCAGGCCCAGAGAGTGCATAAAATCCCAGATGGCCAGTTGCCTGGGTGATAGAACCTGTCAGATCTGACCAGTCCTTTCCAGGTCGTTACACAGGACCAGATTCCAGTCTCCTCCAAGAATGATGGAAAGTGAGCTCCAAGGGGCTAAAAGTGACATCAAAGAGTAGTCATCATTGTTAGGTCCATAAATAGAACCCAGGATGACCTCTAAGTGACCAAACAGTACATCTGGGATAATATAGCAGCCCTGAGGGTCAGCTATTTCTTGAAGGAGACGGAACTGTAGTCTACAGGCTATAACAATGGCCACACCCCTTTTACGGGAATCAGAGCCAGCACTGAAGGCCTGTCCAACCCAGGATTGCCTTAACAGGAGATCCTGGGAAGAAGGCAGGTGAGTCTCTTGGAGGAAGGCGATGTCAATTTGCAATTTCTGTAAATGGAGTAAAATTCTGGATCTTTTGATAGGAGATTGTGCACCCTTTATATTCTATGTGCAAAAATTAAAAGCAGCCGTAGTGACTTGTTACAAAAGAACTAATAAATAGTGTAAGACACTTGAGACTAGGCATACCTTAGATACAAAAACGTAATTCTAGAAGCCCCCCTCCAGTGGCATCCACTCACAACCTCCCATCCCTCCCCACCCCCCACTACTCATCCCTTATTATATTACAGACAAATCATCCCAATAAGACCCCTGAACCTCTTGCAACTGTTAAGAACATTAGTCTCATTGAACAAAAATTCACAAGATCACCTTGTTGACAAGGAAGGGGTTCCCCTGCCCAAAACTGGTGTGTGACCGCTATCCCTAGGCAGCTGCCACTCATCATCCCCCCCCCCCCCACCAAGACAAAACAATGTGGTAAACGGGTTGTACCAGTGGCTAAGTATAAGGCTAAACTACAAGACATGTAAGTAATGTCCATTTATGAAATATAACTAGAGGCAGGGTTATTCAAGTCTGATGACTATATAGTCCGTACTCTTCTGCTGCTAGCAGTATATGTGGGCCTGACCTTCTGGTTCCTTAAATGAACTATGCTAAATATATGCACAACAACTAAAACAAAGAGGTAATTAAGTAATGAGGTAGTCTGTACTTAGATGAATATGCTTCATACACTGTTCTGTTTGGTTAACTCTTTCAGCAACGTAAAATTAACACTTTCTGGCAACTCCGAGGTGAGTAAACAGCATAAGGCATGACCTATTCAGCAAGTCTTAGAGCAAAACTAATGGTAATATTTTGCTGATGGAGTCCAGAAGGCCCAGTATAATAGGAGAACCTGGTGGGGCCATGTAGAGGAACAAACCTGAGGAGGGACTGTATGTTTTCCACTAGATAACTTACTTTGGACTCAGGTCCCCAGAAAAGGAAAATGAAAAAACATTTGTCATGGAGAGAAGTTCTGATCCCCAGTATTTTAGTGTAAAGTTTTCAAACATTAAACTAAGGCTACATTAACATATCTGGTAAGTCAGTATGTAAAGGTGATGCAGGATGGTCCACTAGATCCTCTTCTAAAACTGGAGATTAAAGGTATCTACCAGTCCATCTTGTCCACAGATTTCCCTCTGTTTGATCATGCTCACATCCGAGCTGTCAGCGCGCACTAGATTCTCAGTGCACATATTCAGTGAGGAGAGTGCAGTGAAGCTTGTATATCAGCTCACCAGCATCAGCTGCAACCTAGGATGAGAAAACAAAGGTGACACAAGTCCAACAAGAGAAGTCTGTGCTCGGAGCCAAGTTAGAGTGTCACTTCTGTGGGTGGATAAAGGCTCCGGTCTCAGGGTCAACAGGTAGAGACATTACCCTCAGCATATTACCGACTACATTTTTAACTTATAAGGTATTGCATTCAAGGTATTTACCTTGTGCCGGGGACCCCAATAATTCTCCCAGTGTCTTCAGTGATCTTTGAATAGGCCGGGGAGTAGTCACCACAGCTCCGGAGAGGCTTGCTCGACGTTATCAAAAGTTTTCCATGAGTCTTGATGGAAGACAGAGAGCCATGCCGGGTAAAGCATTTGGAAACATATCTCAGCCACTATCAATTTGGTAACCTGGGGATGGTAAGTGGCCCTCTTCTGCCAGATGGCTGCTGGTAAGTCTCTTGCAAGTCTGATCCTGGAGCCCTCCCAAGTGATATCTTTAATTTCTTTGATTTTGTTCAACACATGCTGCCAATCCAAATAGTTGTGCAGTTTTAGGATAAAGGGGCACGGGCCTGTGCCTGGTGGTGGTCTGGGGCGTAGCGAGCAGTGGGCCCTCTCAACCACATTGACCGAGTTGTGAGGCGAGGTCCCAGCTATTTTAGTGAGAAGCTTCTGGGCAAATAACAGGGGTGAGGTACCATCTGTGTCTTCAGGAAGGCTGAAGACCACTATGTTGTTTCTCCTACTTCGGCCTTCCAGGTCCTCCAGTTTAGCATCCATCCTGGCCATCTTCTGCCACAGGGAGACCAACTCTGATCAACTTTCTTCTGCCAGGTATCGATGGAGCTAGTGCAGGTGGCCACATCTGTAATTTGTTTCACTGCATCTCCGAGATCTGCCCGCATCAATTTTAGCTCAGAGGTGAGTTCCTGAAAGGCTACTTTGAGCGGTTGCAGCTCTGCTAAGGATTTCTCCTCTGATAGTAGAGTTGTCAGTGGCGTAGTGGTAGAGGCCTTGCCAGAGGGGGCGCCATGTCCCTTGGCCTGTTTAGAACATTTGTCCGGTGTCTGGGGCAGCGTGCATTGGGGGAGTGCCTGGCGCATCTCCGAGTCCATTGTAGCCAGAGTTTCAAGCAGTTTAGGTCCCTAAAATTGAGCGATCAGCAGTCCAACACCAGTCAGAGATCTTTCTTGCAGTAAGTAAGTAATTTATCAGTTCAATTAGCTGCTGTTAAGGAGAAAAAAATTTGTTGGGAGCATGAGCGTGGGCTTAGAGCTGCTACTCACAGAAGAGCATCACGTGACTCCCCCTGCCTAAACTTATTTGCATTTCATAATGATATGTTCACATTTACAATGCTTATTTCTATCACAATTTGTTTTATATCTTTATATAATTATTTAAACAGTTATCTTCCATTCTAACAGTAGCAAATTACAGCTAAGTTTAAAAAGCATGGTCATCATATTTCCATTTGTACCTGTAAAGCAAACTGCTTTAGGCCTTGTTGGCATAACGCTGGAGAAACTCTCCTAGCTGTTATGAAGCCTTGACCTGCAAGTGTAGTAGTTATATTTTTATTTTAATTCTCTAATGCCCTGGATACAAGCAGGATTTGAAACTTCTTTGTGCCTGTGGCCAGCCCATCAACGCAGTGGTAATGTTACTGCTTGCAATGCCAGTGAACTGAGTTCGGAAACGAGCTCGAGTCATCAGGGCTGGCTTGGGGGGGGGGCAACTGAACATCCCAGAGGATACTTTCCTCCAGGGTGGGTGGCTCCACCCTTTGCTATGATACTGCCACCTGTGTGACTATAGGTGGCAGTGAAAACAAAGAAGGGGGAGGAAGGGACGTCGCAGACACCAGTGTGTAGACACACACACAGTGTGCACAGTTGTGCTTTAACATCATGGCACATGACATCCCTGTGGGAGCGTCCTGGGGAGAAAACTACTGCAGCCCCCAGCAACTTTGTGACAGTGACAGGCCCCTTGTATATCTGGGTTCCCTTGCCTAATGCAGCATTGACTAACACCATCTGATGAGAACAGAAATGTTTCCTGATCCCGCCTGGGGGGGGCTGAAGCCAATGATACATGGAGGTAGGTGCCCAGGGCTGGAGGCAGTAGGGGATTGGGAGGTGCCTGGGGAGCCCCGAGGGGTAGCAGAGGAAGCTGGCAGCCTGTAGGGGAAAAACTGAAATTAAAAAAAAAAACATCTTTGTGCCTTTAAAAAGGTACTCGCCTGGGCTATGCAGGGTTTCTGTAAGTTCGTTGCCTGCCAGCTTGCAAGGAACATTGCTGTTGCATGTGCTCTCTATTTATACCCCCAAGTCATCAGAGCCAGTGGACACTGGTGTCATGACGTCATCACTTCCGTGATGTCACGATGTGCTCAGAGCGCACAGATCCCCATGTTCCAACATAGCACAGCCCAACCTCTGTAGGCATATTAGTGGTGTTTTGTTCTTCCTTCTAGTGATAGCGCTGGTTTTAAATACTGTGACAGTCCCTAGTAGGACCATAAATTATGTACTTTATTGCCTTCTATTTTGCTGCTCTGCTAGATGCATTGCCACCCAGTCATGAACATAAACACCATAAAGATGTTTATGTTGGTATATTAGTAAATAACGATTTAGTATAACTAAACAAATGAGTGTGAATACTTGAAACAGACAAGATAAAAAGGGGGAGGTGGAGGAGGGGAGGTGAACATAGTTTAATGCACAAATGAGAACCAAGATAAGTTTGTCTCTGTTTCGATATATATATATATATATACATATATATATATATACATGTATATATATATATATATATATATATATATATGAAAATAGAATATGTATATATATATATGTATATCATATATATGAAAATGAATATGAAATACTTAGTGGACCAGAATATGGATGTAACAGACATGCACAAGGGGAGCCATGAAACCAAATGTTTCAAATGGGCCAAACACTTAAGTGATTATATACATGTAGCTGGAAGGAAAAAAACAACATGTGTATATTATTATAGTGTCCTGTACTAAATGCCATTTTGCAATAAATCACATACTTGCTGACCAGTCCATTTCTTCATTTAGGCCTTATTTAATGTCCGTGGATTTAAGTCTATCTATCTATCTACCATGTTTCTCTGTATAAAAGTCTCTTTTCCCTGTCTCTTACGTGGTAGAGTGGTGGTATGTTTTCCAAGCCCAAAAAAATGTGATGTTGGTATTGAATGCCCCATCTCCATGAAGTACCTTGTAATTGGGGACTTTTCATCTTTTCTTCTTATGGCACTTTTGTGTTCAAGGTTTTTATTGATCATTGTAAAACAGCATTTGGTTCAGGTGATTTATTGTAAAACAACATTTAGTACAGGACACTATAATAATAATAATATACACATGTTGTTTTTTCCCTTCAGCTACATGTGCATAATCACTTAAGTGTTTGGCCCATGTGAAATATTTGGTTTCATGTCTACCCTTTTGTAGGTCTGTTACATCCATATTCTGGTACAGTAAGTATTCTATATCCATTTTCATCATTATACATATATGGATTAATCTTGGCTCTATATATGAAAATCTCTCATTTATTCATTACACTGTGTTTCATTGTGTTTGTCACTTTGTTCCCCTTTTGTGTCCCCCTATATTCCAGATACCAGGTTCACCCCCCCCCTTCCTGGGCTCCCCCTGTTTATCTTGTCTGTTTCATGTATTCACACTCATTTGAGTAGTCATACTAAATTGTTATTTGCTAATATAACAAGATAAACATCTTTATGGTGTTTATGATCATGACTGGGTGGCAATGCATCCAGCAGGGCTATGAGAATAGAAGACAATGAAGTATATCATTTATTGTACCATTAGGGATTATCACAATATTTAAAACCAGCGCTATCACTAAATGAAAGAAATAAACACTACTAATATGCCTGTAGAGGTCAGGCTGTGCTGTGCTGTGTTGAAACGTCGGGGTCTTCACCTGTCCATGCATGTTGTGACATCATGGGGTCATGGCATCATGACATCTGGAGTCATGACGCCAGCATCCATGCAACCACTGGCTCAGATGGCTGGGGGAGTATCAATAGAGAGCACAAGTAACAGTAATGTTCCCTGTGAGTTGGCAGACAACGGACTTGCAGAAATGGTGGAGAACCAGGGTAAGCACCTTTTTAAAGGCACAAAAACATTTCAAATCCTGCTTCTATCCAAAACATTAGAGAAATAAACTAAAATAAAAATATAACTAGTACACTTGCACGGTGAAGTGCCATAGAAGCCTGGAGAGTTTCTCCAGTGATATGCTAATAAGGCCTAAAGCAGTTTGCTTTACAGGTACAAACGGAAATATGATTACCATACTTCTTAAACTTAACTGTAATTTTGTTACTATTAAAATGGAAGATAACTGTTTAAATAACTATACAAGTCTGTAAGATAAACTCTGACAGAAATAAACGTTGTAAATGTGAACATGTCATTATGAAAAGCAAAAAAGTTTAGGCAGAAGCTGGCACATATTTTTTATTTACAGAACACAAAAAAGAAAAGACATTAATTTATGAGCTGGAGCCTATAACAGTCCATGAGGTACAGGGAGGCACTGGATTCAAGTATGTTCTATTTACGGATGCAACTATAATAGCACTTTCGGAAATACTTAACATATTAAGTTAAAAATATTTGGGTAAATGTATACTGAGAAAGCATCTTATTTTGCGCAGACTGTATATGAATTTCAATGAAATTATAAAACAATCAAAACAAATGTATAGATACATAAATTGAGATTTATGTTTTTATATTTTAATTTATAGTATCTGTAAACTGAAGGAGTGGGTCTTTCCTCGAAACATTGGCTGGTTTTAATACAGTACTCTTCCTTCATGGGTTTAATTAAAAATAAGATACATTTTCTGGAGAGTGCGTCTTTTTATCTCCAGGACCTGGCTACCATTTTGCAGGCTTCTTTTTCTGGGGCAGACTCCTCCTGGTGTGTTTTTTGATCTTACAGATGCTGGGCCACACTGGATTCACAATAGAGCTTTTAAAGTTATGTCCCATATTGTTTTTAATGAGTACCTTGCCTTACTCATCAGTGTTAAAGGGGACATGAAATTATTTCTAGTTCGGAGCTGTTTGTAATGTCCCTAAATTCAGAAATGATTTTTTTTAACCCCAAATGATCCACATGTAATTGTACCTGAGGATAAGTTTATATGAATATCTGTATTTTGTTTGTACAAACAACATTCCATACAGTTCTCTTCATGGAATCGGTAATGTGGAGTTTTCACTACGTCATGGTTTGCTTGTATACAGAACAGAGTATGGTTTTGGTAGGTCAAAAGCTTATGCTTAGCAGTGGGTACACAGCTCATGACATGGTCAAAACTCCAACTTCCTGGTTTTTCATGAGACCTGTACATGATGCCTATAAAAAGAAAACATATAAAACACATTTTTTTATATCAATCTTTATTAAGGTATAGTTAAATATGAATAATTTGAAGGTAAGGCTTTAATTGATATAAATAAGAACATCACAAACAGCTGCCAATTAGCACTGATTTCCTGTGCCCTTTAAACCTAGGCATTTCTGATACTATGCTGCACATGGTTTGGACAGCAAAACTGTATTTCATAGAAACAGACACAAGGAAATGTCAGCAGATGAAGTTGTAATGGCCCATCTAGTCTGCCTAAGCCTGTCTACTGTAGTTATGGCACTATGCCCCATCAGTCCTCATTTCTTCCCCTCCCTCTCACAACTGCCCCACCCCCATCTGCACTTTTCCCATGTGCTTGTCCCACTTCCTTTTGAGCCCCCCCCACATACACACTATCTCAGTGCAGATGCACTCTTCTGGAAGTTTGTTCCCATCTGCCACCACTCATTCTGTAAAAAAGCACTTCCTAACATCTTTCTTAATCCCCCTGCTGACAGTTCCATGCTGCCCATGTTACCACTCATTGAGAACAACTCTCTGTTGTCTATCTTGGTTATCCTGTGGAGGTTCATTAAAGGAGAAGTCCACCCAGAATATGCAAAAACATATGTTATGTAGAGTGTTTTGATATGTATGTTAAGTCCTAGTGTATCCTTCCCTCTGTCTGCTATTAGGGGTTTTTCCTAAATTAGCCTGCTAGCTGTATGGTAGTTTCATGACCCCTGGGGATCTCCATCACAAATAGGTTTATTGATTTTCTTTCTCCTACGATGCACCCTGGTTCATGTGACAGTGATGTAGCTATGCTCCTAGATTTAGCAGGGTTGGTCACAGCTCAGCCACAAAGATAATACTTCTTTCAGAGAAGAAGTCACATTGCTACATTTTGGGTGAGTGTAATCATTATTTTTTTTTTCAATTTAAAGTTTATTGATACATTTTCCACAATAAAAGGCAGTTTAAGTGAAAGTGACAATGACACTCCGATACAATGTAAAGGAATAACTGCCTAACCCACCCTGCCCTCCCCTTACTGCAGCAACCCAACCTAGTACCCGTCAATGCCAAGCTCCTTACTTAAGGTCTTACATGACCATATGGTCCGAGATACACTTAGACTTGAACCAGAGAAATTAAAGAGTGAAGGGGATCCCAGATTTTAGTATATGCTGCCATTCTATTATGGAGACTAGCAATCACTTTTTCTGTACGCAGATTGGACAAAATTTCTTTTACTCATTCCTGGACAGATGGGGAGGACCTATCTTTCCAGTGATGAAGAATAAGCTTCTTAGCCGATAAGGCAATCATAGAAATGTGGAACTTTCGAACCTTAACTCTAATAGATGATAAGTCCCCTAACAGGCAGATCTCGGGAGTGAAGTATTCATGAAGGCCCAGCAGGGGGTCCAGGAAAGTTTTAATTGAGTCCCATAAGGGAGAGATTTTAGGGCAGGACCAGAACAAGTGGAGAAGTGTACCCTCTTCCTGCAAACATTTATTGCATATATTGGAATTCAGGTAGCCCCACTTATGTAATTTAACCGGGGTGTAGTACAAGTTATGTAAGATATGATATTGCATGAGACGCAGTCTGTCTTGAGAAATGAATTTATGACATGATCTCCACAGAGACTGCCAATCCAAATAATGTTGAGGGAAAAAATTATTCCAGAATCTTGAAGGCCCAAATGGACCCCCATATTTTTTGTAAAACAAAACCTGATATAATTTAGAGATTACACCTGAAGATCCAGAGAGTGGGGAAGCCTCAGGTATCAGAAAAGTGATGGTCTGGGAGGGAGGAGTTTTACCAAAGGTAATTACAAGTAAATGCTTTAATTGTATAACTTTGAAATGGAAAGAAACCGGAATGAGAAATTTCTTAATAATATCTTCCACTGATAACCAATGCCCCTCTCCATCCATAAAAGAAAAAAGCTTCCCATCTCCCAATTGGGACAACCATTGACTGGAAATTTGGTTCTTGTTAATAGTGAATGATGGGGAGTTCCAAATAGACTGGGCCAGGTCCTGATGAGGGGAGTATTGTAAAAATGAGCACATTTGAGAATAAATCTTTAAAGAGGTCATTATTATGGGACACTCTTCGGTCATGTGTACCTGAGGGAACTTAAGGAAAAATAGTGTAAGAGGGTCCAAGTTCTTGGACTTAATTGCATCCAGTTCTATTCTAAGCCAAACGGTTGCTCTTTTCTGGGCGGAAATACCGATCTCAAACATTTTGCATGGTGACTAGCCCAGTGATATATGGCCAGATGGGAATTAAACTCTCCATCTTCGGCTGCCAGTTTATGATAAGCCAACTGAGGATATCTGTCGGCCCAGATAAATCTAGTGAATACATCATGTGTCTTTTTAAACCAGAGTAAAGGAATAAAGGTGTTAAGGAGAGATAATGGATAGAAGATTCTAGGAAATATGTTCATCTTAATTATGTTGATCAGGCCCCATAGTGAAATAGGAAGTTTAGACCATCTCTCAAGGTCATGAGCAATCAACTGCGGCAGAGAATCCAGATTTTCCTTAAACCATGTTAGAGGGTTACGAGAAAGTTTAATACCCAAGTACTTAAATGACCTGGAAGTCCAACACAAACCAAAAGGGCTAATGTCATTTTTGAAATCTTTGTGGTTTAGTGGAAAAAATAGGGATTTAATCATTATTATTTTTTGATATTAGTACCTTGTCCTGCTATGTTACAACCTATAAGGTGATGTTTAATTTTTGCAACTTAGTACTGGTGCAAAAACTGAAGGTGACTGAGCCGAATAGAGTAAATAGTGACATGATTCACACACCACACACACACACACACACACACACACACACACACACACACACACAGCAGATCATAGCAGGACAAGGTACTGATATCAAAAAATAATAATGACTATACTCGCCCAAAATCTAGCAGTTTGTCTTCTCTGGAAGAAGTATTTTCTCTGTGGCTGAGCTGTGACAGCCCTGTAACAGGATACTGGCTTCCTGCAGGGGCAATTAGACATCACACCAAAGGGCACTCTGGGAAGACCAGGGGCTATAAAAGAAACCAGAATGGCAACCTCCAAGGGCAATAAAACAGTTAGGGAAAGTTAGAAAAAAACATCTCTCACAGCCAGAGGAAAAGAAAATGCTGGGAACTGGTTAGAACACAGAAAAAAAGACTACTACATATCTTTTTCTGATTTTAACATGGAGTTTTTCTTTAACTTTTCAAGTGTGTCTCTCATCTTCCTCCTGTCCCCCAGTGTGTACATATTGAGATACTCAAGTGTTCATCATAAAACCTCCATTGTATCCCCTGTATAAGTTATTGGGTTCTTGTCTCTATGATCATTACCTTCCACGTTTTCACATTAAATTTCACTTGCCAAACACTTGACTACCTCTCCAGTCTTTCCAGATCCTACTTCATGGTCCTTGACCCCTCTTTGGTGTCCAGTCTACCACAGATCTTGGTGTTGTTTGCAAAGAGGCATATCTTAACCTGGATCCTCTACCCTTGATCACATATAAATATGTTAATGAGGATCAGTCCTTACATTTGCCCATGGGACACTCTGCTTGTCATTTTTTTTAACCCTGAGCCTCTCTACTTAGGATGATCCTCTGGGTCCTCCAATCCAGCCATTTTTTTAACCATGCTATTATCTTACACACTACCCCCGGTCACACAGTTTCTTTATCAACCTCCCCATGAGGAAAGGAGTCAAAGGTTTGCTAAAATCTAGGTGCAGGATATGTACTGCCTGACCTCCATCCCTAGCCTTTGCCACCCAATTGAAGAATTCATTCAGGTACATCTGGCATGACCTCCCACTGGTAAATACTGTATATACTGACAGGAGTCGCGTAGAATGTTTGCCTCCAGAAATCCTTCTATTATCTCTTTTATAAGAAATTCCAATAGTTATCCTACTCTAGATATCATATGGACTGGCCTAGAGTTGCCTGGCTTGCCTCAATCTCCACTTTGTGTAGGGAGACCTCAATCACTGTCCTTCAATCCACTGGCACTTCCCCATCTCCAAAGAGCAATTGAAGAGTTCTGCTAGCAGTCCAGCCAGGACCTGCAGGTGACATGTCAATTTAGTCCTGTAAGCATGCTCTGCAGCAACTTGTGCCGGGCTATTAGCTCCTGTGTCAGTTGTCTCCCTACACAATTTGTTCCCAATTTGCTCCCTCTGGAGTTTATTTTATTAAATTTATATGGGGGAGCAAATTGTTGGGGAGCAATTTGCACAAGGGCTCATTGGCGCCAGAGCTAATAGTAGGGTGTGAGTTGTCATGGAGCACATTGACTGGACAGAATTGTCATATAGCTGGACCTGCACCCTCTCTTTTAACACTTTGGATGCGTCCCCTCCAGCTCAATTAGTTATTACCATTCAGTGCCTGTTGGCCCTTCAGCACTCTCCCCCTAGGATGGGCTCCATGTTAGTGCCCGCTAGAGATCCCCATTAGCTGTTATGCTGCAATCTGGCATAGGCTGTTGTCCTCAACTGTGAACACTGAACAGAAATAATCATTCAGTAAATTTGCCTTACACCCCAGGGGAGGAGAGCTATCTTATGGACACTCAAGCCTCCCTCCTCTGGCCAGCCTCTGGTGGCCCTGATCTGTTCCTGAACCAGGAATGCCAGCGCAGCAGCATGTACAGCAACCAGTGCCTTAGCCCATCATGCCACCAAGTCAGTCAGTACTCCCTTTTTAATGAGATCCCATTTGCTGGCTGCTCCTACCACTGCTGCCACATCCTGCAATTTTCCCTCCAATAACTCCTTTATCCTCCCCAAATGTGTTGTCTTTTAGCTTAACTTCAACCACACACTTCTGTAATCACTGGAATACAATTCCCCCATGCATGTTAAAATCTTATTCCCAATGAAAAGGAGTCACATCTCTTTTATCTAAAATACTTGCTGATAAAATAATAATAATAAAAAAAAGGCTAACAGCTCCAAACTTCAGAAAATCCTTTTGATGACCCTGCAGTCCTGGATGCAAATATTTCCCAAGTCTTTTTTTTTTATTATTATTACAAAGATGATAACCATTTACTTGATCATAATGAACAGGGCAGTAATCTTCTGAGTTCTTAACCAGATGCACATAATGTACAAAGTGAAGCTCAAGTGAATTATGACATCACAGCAAAGGACAAGGAAGATTCCCATGACTCGTTCATCATAAACAGGTTGCAGTTGTTATATACTGCATAATGTATTTGCTTTTTAAATTAAAGACAGGTGGGCAGCAATTCCAACCCTGTTGCAAGTGAGAGGGGAGAAACATAACACTTTTTTATTTTGCCCCAGAGATGTGTGTGCCTTAGTGATTGCTTCCAGCAGGACAAAGCCACAACATGATGCACCCAGACAAGCAGAACAACCTGGGGACACATTTGACAGCATAAATACAAGAGTTAGGCCCAGATATTCAAAGCTTTGCCCTGGGGCTAAATCAGCACTGCCCGGCGTGCAAACATTGCCTGGACCAAATAGCCTGCCATATTCAAAAGGAATAGCCCGGTGCTAATCCTGCTGAATATAGCACGCGAAGGAAGCCGGGCAAACTGGGCTGGGAGTGCAGGGCCAAAACAGCCTGGGAATAAGACAGCACTGAATATAGCAACAGGGAAGTGCACACTGCAACTGCAGCTCATTAGACTCTGTAACAAGCCAGTGTTGCAGGCGGAGAACATTGTGTGTGATTGCACAGAGATGTCTCACATCTACTGCAAACAACAATGCAAGCCACACACTGCAGGACTGTGCTATGCTGAAGTGTTGTTTGCCCAGGGCTAACCCAATTGCACAGTGCTAACACAATAGTCCAGTGCAAACTGGTTAGCCCAGGGCAAACAAGAGCTATATTCAAAGCTCCCATGCAAATGAGCCTACTTAGCTAATCCGTGGGCAAACAGGCACATTTGCATCTCATTATGTGCTGCTTAGCATACATTACCATGCAGTTTGCCCGGTGCTGCTGCATGGAGCATACAGCTCCACCTTTTGGTCAGAATGGAAGTACAGGCTGGACGCTGCAGGCCAAGGTGTGCTCACAGCAGCCCCTGTAGGTTGGAATGGACATACAGGCTGGATGCTGCAGGATATGGGTGCTGGAAGGCAAAAGCGGTGCATACACCTCACCCATGTAGCACTGCAAGCAGTACAGAACAGTATTCATATATACATAAATGTAGATCTATATATATATGTATATACATATATATCTATATATATAGATATATATTTATACATCTATATGTGTATATATATATATATATATATATATATATATGGATATAATATGTATTACCTGTGTCCAAACGTGCATTGGAAGACAGCCCCCCCCAATGCCAACAGTGGCACCCCACAGCTGTTGTGGGTGCAATAACAGTGAGGTGCATCATGAATGCATGGAACAGGCATGAGGCAAGGGGGGGGACGTAGGCTGTAAGCAAACCATGATCCACAATAGATCAATCCTGTAGGGGACTGGGAAGACAGGGTGGGCCAAGCAGTCAATCTGGGCAGTCAAGGTTCTGTCCCCATAGCTGTCAGATGCCCTGGCAGTCTAGAGCCCCCCATCACGATTCCTGACCCTCATTCCAATGTAAAGCAAGCATATTTCCCTGGTAGTCTAGTGGTCCCCCCACCCTACCAGCACAAATCCTGCCCCTGTTCCAGTGTAAAGTAAGCATATTTCTCTGGTAGTCTAGTGGTCCCCCACCCCAAGCATGAATCCTGAACCCTGTTCCAGTGTAAATAAAGCATTTTTCCCGGTAGTCTAGTACCCCCCCCAGCAGTAATGCCCCGGGGCCTCCCACTAACTTCCCATGAACAGAGCCGTCGACCGGCTCAGCCCTCCTCTCACCACCATGGCTGAGCCAGTCACTGGCTCTGTTTGTGGGAGGTTAGTGGGGGGGCATCACTGCTGGGTGGGGGGCCACTAGACTACCAGGGAAAAATGCTTTATTTACACAGGAACAGGGGCTGGAATTCATGCTGGGGAGTGGGGGGAACCACTAGACTACCAGGGAAAATGCTTTATTTACACAGGAACGGAAGTCAGGATTTGTGCTGAGGCGTTGGGGGACCACTAGACTGTGACACTTGGCCAGTTGGTTCTGATTGCTCTATGATTTTTGTAATATAAAAAAATGTAGAGTGTGATTGTCTGTCATGATACATCCTGTGCTTCTGGGATGACCCCCACCCCCCAGGTTTCAGCTCAAATGACAGGATATGTTAAACAGCAGATCTCTGTAATGTGATTAACTTCCAAGAAGTCACATTTTATTGCCTTGTTTATGATCTGTGTTGCTTTGAAGCCAGGAACTAAAATATCCATTTTATGACTTTGAAGCCAGGAACAAAAATATCCATTTTATTACGTCTTCAGAGGAAAAAAAAAATTTGCTAAAAGAAGCTATATGACCTCTAGGTGAGAAAATTGCAGAGTTGTAAAAGTCCTGCGATGTCTTTGAAAAGCAGGAAACCACACTAGATCAAAGGAAAGACTCAAGATTAAAGAGTCATATTGGGAAATGAGTTTTTGCTGATGTCACCTTATTTAATGTACCTCCTGAGCGATGAGACATCCTGGTTGTATCATTTTTAATATACAAGGAGGAGCTAGGTGACATCATGGAAGGGGCAGGTTTAGAGACAGTTTAAACTATGCTGTAACTGATCTTTAGACACATTCCTGTTGGACTCTGAAACAACAACATCTAACTATAAGCACTGTAAGAAGGTAATAATATATTAGCTAGACAAGTCTAATTGTATTGTGGTAGGAGTTTGTACTTTTTCCTTGTTTTCTTTTAAGTGGTTGTATGCTTTGTGATATATGGTTCTGTGTTTACATTTTACATATTTTTTATCCATTTTTAAGTAAATCTATATTTAAAGAGACTGCCTGGTGTGCCTTCAAAATCCTTTCTTTTACATGCGCAGTACAGATGGTTAAAGTTGACACTGTTCATAAGCATAACAGTAATACCAAACTGGGAAAAGGTAAGAATTTTCCTAAGGTCTTTCATAGACTTTTTAGGGTTCATTTGGGATACCTGGTTAGGTGCCGTTAGGCGAAAGATATCTGGCATTCCCTGAAGAGCAGAATTATCTGAACCTGTACATTTGCATACACTAGCATAAGGTTCACAGTTTGAATCCCTCCAGAACTTGAGACCAAAGGTGATTCGGACCCACAAACAGACAGGAGGGTTACCCTGTTCTGTTAACTGTTCATAATACTGCGCTCGGAGGTTGACACTGTGGGAGCAGAGGGCCTGACCTGCTGAGTGGGTTTGTGATAGATTTGGTTGGCAGTGGTGTGCATACATTTGGTAAACACATACCTTATATTGTTCAGTGTGTCAGCTTGATACTGTACAGCTCACTTGCAAAAAAAAGGTAGTGATTTGTTTGTAAAAAAGAAACAGAACTATATCATTTGGCTTACAGTCAAGGTCCCACCTGTTTTATTTTTTTTCTAAAGTGCAAGTTAGAGGAGCCATAGTTTTAGGGAAGAAGATGGCTTCCAACTACAGCGGGCACACTGTAGACTACTTGAAGCAGTTGTGAAGGGACAGAGGAGTCCTGTACGAGGTGAGATTCACCAAGCAGAACCTCATGGATGCCCTGATGATAGCAGATACCCAGAGTATTGAGTCACTGACTGTGACAGTAAAAGACCAAACCTTGAGTGTGGAAGGTCTAGCGGCCAGTGCAGTGTCCAGATCCAATGAGGATGACAGCAGGGCCAGTGCCAGTGAAGGGGCACAGCAGCAGGGGAAGGTCACCAGCATTCTGAAGCCAGAAGTACTCAGGCTACAGATTGAGTTGCACAGAATGGAGCTGGAGTTCCTGAGGGAGGCTGAGCGAGAACGCCGAGAAGCAGAGTGAGAGAAGCGAGCTGCAGGAGGAAAAGGGAGTGTGAACTGCGAGAGACAGAGTGAGAACGCCAAGAAGTGGAGCAAGAGAAGTGAGCCACAGAGAAGAAGAGGGAGTGTGAACAGTGAGAGGCAGACCAAGAGGAGCAAGAGTGCCAGAGGCAACATGAACTGGAGGAGCTATGACTCCAACCACCAGCACCAGAGCAGGTAAGTGGTTTGGGTTTAACTGGAACTACAGGTCTGGGTTACAAATTGAATTCCAAATTGATAGCCAAATTTAAAGAGGGGGAGGATATGGACACCTTTTTAAATTCCTTTGAAAAAGTTTGTATTTAGGCTAAAATTCCTAGAGAGTCCTGGAGCTTCCAGCTATCCCCACTACTTACTGGGAAAGCTCGGGATGCATTGGGTCAAATGGACAATGAGGACAGTAATGATTACAGCAAACTTTAAGCTGCACTGTTAAAAAAATTTTAATTAACTGCTGAAGTATACAGAGCTAAATTCCGTAAGCTCAGGAGAAGCCCTGATATGAGCTACGAGGAGCTAGCCATGAAACAACGTCAGTTTTTAAAATGTTGGTGGGAAGGAATTGAAGCAAACTCTGTAGATAAAATTGAAAATGCTATTGTATTAGAACAGTTTTTTGGGGGCATGCCCAGCAGAGCTGAAAACCTGGCTGGAGGACTGAGATCCCAAAACAGTGCAATAGGCTGCTGAACTCTCGGACCACTATGCCGAGAGCAGACCTGCTCTGAGAGTGAAGCAGCACAGAAAGGGAAAAGCACGCCTTCAGAGCAGCTAAAACCCTCACTGCCTCCACCAAAACCAGTTAGCCCTAGGTTTCAAAGAAAATATTTCTCTGAAAAAGAAATGAATGTTGGTTGCGCAAAGGAACTGGGCATATTGCCAGGCAGTGTCCCAAAAGGACGAGCACTACGTAAGGTGGTGCTAGGAAAGTAGTGGGTTGTTTGTGTGTCCTTGGAAGCATGCATGTGAACATGAGGGAACACATACACTCGGTCATGGTGAATGGTGTACAGACACAAGGGTTAAGGGACACAGGGGCATCCCTGACATTGGTAAAAGGGGATGTGGTAGACCATGGTCAGCTTATATCCAATAAATATGTCACTGTACAAGGGTTCACTGGTGAAGAGAAATCATTGCCACTCACTAGTGTTCTCCTAGACTGGGGTGAAACCAGGGAAACTGTGCAACAGGTGGTTGTAGCCAAAACATTAGCAGCGGACATTATCATTGGCAACAATCTCAAACAGGGGATGGTGTGTGCAGTTACCCATCGCCAAGCGGCAAGAGAAAATTGTAGTTCCCTGAACCCCACAGAAGCCATTGTGGAAACCAGTAGGAAGCTGATTCCCCAGCCTGTGTCTCCTGATATGGAGACTAATGAAAAGGGGGTAGAAATTTCCCCAGTAGCAGTTAACCACACAGCTACAGAGGGTTACTCTGAAGAGGGAGGGGTGACCCATTGTCAGAGGGTTAGGAATGACAGTGATCCTGAGTGGCCTGATGCTAGTGCTAGGGACTCTAGTTTAGAGACTGAAGGGGACCTGTCCCATGCCTTGGGAATGTGTGAGGAGTTTGCAGCTGCTCAGAGAAGTGACCCTAGTCTAAAGAAGCTGAGGGCTAGTGCAGAATCTGATGGAGCACAAGGAGATGACGGCAAACATAAGGTTTATTGGGAAAATGGACTGATGTATACTCATGCTGTGCAGACAGAGGGGAGGGGTGATAGGCAGGCAGCTTGTCATTCCCCAGGGGTATCGTGAGCAGTTGCTCAATTTGCACATGATATTCCCTTGTCTGGTCATCTGGGAATCAAGTGCACTATGCAGTGGTTGGCCCAGAATTTCTATTGGCCCAACTTCACCCAGCAGGTGAAGGAGCATTGCAGGTCTTTTCACCACTGCCAAGAAATAGGGAAGCTGGGCAAGAAAACCCAAGCCTTGCTAATTCCATTGCCCATAGTGAAGGAGCCATTCCAGAGTGTGGGAATGGATATTGTGGGGCCTTTAAATACTCCAGCTCCTCTGGGAAGAGATTCATCCTAACTGTGGTGGATTATGCCACCCGGTACCCAGAGGCAGTCGCCCTATCCTCACTGAGAACAGAAAAAGTGGCAGATGCCTTACTTGGGATTTTCTCCCTTGTTGGGTTTCCACAGGAGGTTATCACTGATCAAGAGGGGTTCCTTCATGTCGGACCTGATGAAATGTTTGTGGGAGAAGTGTGGGGT
The DNA here is from genome assembly GCA_016271365.2 of Neoceratodus forsteri. Taxonomy (NCBI): domain Eukaryota; kingdom Metazoa; phylum Chordata; order Ceratodontiformes; family Ceratodontidae; genus Neoceratodus; species Neoceratodus forsteri. The sequence continues at coordinate 1,701,782,225 of CM057455.1, forward strand.
GGTGCAGAGATGCATGACACCTTATCACCAGGGGCACTGGAAAATCGCGGGCACGATTTTCGCACTATTTCCACAATTCGAGGGCCCCCCCACAACCCCAGCACGATATTGTGGCAGATTTTGGTAGTGGGAGGCAGGCTCCTCTCTTATCCCTGCTCCCTGCTGCAGCATGGCTCAGTCATCTCGTCGGCACTTGAGAGGCTACTGGCTCTCTCCTTTGTGTGCCTTGTTCCACCCCTGAGGTTGTTCCGCTCTGCCCATTGACGTCACAAAGGGGGCGGAACACCTCGATGCAGTTAGACCCTTTGTGCCTTTTTTTTTCCCTGTCCCCACTAGGTTCGTGCAAGCCCTTGAAATGCGGCTTGTTTAGAGGGGGGACAGGTACTTCACTGAGGACAGAAGAGAGACCGACGCAGCGGGCGACCCAGACCACCACCGAGGAGTGAGAGGAGCAAGCCAGTAAGGAGCACGGCTTTTTTAAGACGAGGAGGGACGTCGGAGTGAGTGACCCAGACCACCAGAGCAACAGACCACCTCCGACGAGTGAGGGGGAACAAGCGAGTGAGGAGTGGGACTAGTGGACGCGAAGACTCTGAGCAAGCAACGAGGGAGACGCCAGAAGCAAGGAAAAAATCTCCAAAAAGAGCTGTGCATCGCTTTTATTTTTTGTTGTTGCTTGTGCCTTCAAATTGCCCTTCCTGCAACTGAAGGACTGCCCAGAGTGCCTGACTGAGCCTGGAGTGGTAAAACTTAAGGTAAGAAACACTGTTGTTTTGTTTGGCATGTGGAGTTTGGGGGACGGTATTGTAGTGAAATTATGTACTTTTATTTTTTTTTACAAGGGGCTGGAGGGGCTAATTTCCTGTGGTCAGTCATTCTCATTCATTGAGGTCAGGCCTAGCCAACTGATACATGTGTGTTCTGGCCTCGGGTGATGGTGGGCATGGGCGGACGAGCAGGCTGGCCCAGAACAATTTTTTTCTGCATGTGTGCCAGTCCGCCATGTACGTGCCAAGTTCCAGTCGCTTGTTGTTGATGGTCGGTGGAGGGTCGGGCCTGGCAGACTGGCCCACATGCAGAAAAAAAAATTGTTCTGGCCTCGGGTGATGGTGGGCATGGGGCGGACAAGCAGGCTGGCCCAGAACAATTTTTTTCTGCATGTGTACCAGTCTGCCAGGTCCGTGCCAAGCTCCAGTCGCTTGTTGTTGATGGTCGGTGGAGGGTCGGGCCTGGCGGACTGGCCCACATGCAGAAAAAAAATTGTTCTGGCTCTCGGGTGATGGTGGGCATGGGGCGAGCGAGCAGGCTGGCCCAGAACAATTTTTTTCTGCATGTGTGCCAGTCCGCAGGTCTGTGCCAAGCTCCAGTCACTGTTGTTGATGGTCGGGTGGAGGGTCGGGCCTGGCAGACTGGCCCCATGCAGAAAAAAATTGTTCTGGCCTCGGTGATGGTGGGCATGGGGCGGATGAACAGGCTGGCCCAGAACAATTTTTTTTCTGCATGTGGGCCAGTCTGCCAGGCCCGACCCTCCACCGACCATCAACAACAAGCGACTGGAGCTTGGCACGCACCTGGTGGACTGGTAAGCATGCAGAAAAAAAAACCTGTTCCGGCCTCGGGTGATGGTGGGCATGGGGCGGACATGTAACAATGCTTAAAGAAATCAAGAATCGATCGTCAGTTTTAATTAATTATAACAGTGCTTGCATGAATCAAGAATCAATCATCAATTTTATTTAATGTAACAGTGCTTGCAGAAATCAAGAATCAATCATCAATTTTATTTAATGTAACAGTGCTTGCAGAAATCAAGAATCAATCATCAATTTTATTTAATGTAACAGTGCTTGCATGAATCAAGAATCAATCATCAATTTTATTTAATGTAACAGTGCTTGCATGAATCAAGAATCAATCATCAATTTTATTTAATGTAACAGTGCTTGCAGAAATCAAGAATCAATCATCAGTTTTATTTAATGTAACAGTGCTTGCAGGAATCAAGAATCAATCATCAATTTTATTTAATGTAACAGTGCTTTAAGAAATCAAGAATCAATCATCAATTTTATTTAATGTAACAGTGCTTAAAGAAATCAAGAATCGATCGTCAGTTTTATTTAATTGTAACAATGCTTGCATTAATCAAGAATCAATCATCAATTTTATTTAATGTAACAGTGCTTGCAGAAATCAAGAATCAATCATCAATTTTATTTAATGTAACAGTGCTTTAAGAAATCAAGACTCAATCATCAATTTTATTTAATGTAACAGTGCTTTAAGAAATCAAGACTCAATCATCAATTTTATTTAATGTAACAATGCTTTAAGAAATCAAGAATCAATCATCAATTTTATTTAATTGTAACAGTGCTTGCAAGAATCAATCATCAATATGTCTCAGCCAAATGCCAAGTGTCCGCGTCTGTCTCACGAGGAGGCCAAACAGCTCCATCTTTCCTACACTGTGCGCGCCATTGATCGAGTCGCTCTGTATCCTGGCAATCTGTATGAGGATGGGGGCCAGCTGTTCTGCAAGTTCTGCTGTCAAGCCGTGGATTATCTTCGCAAGCATACAATCGACCTGCACATGAGAACACAAAAACATGTGGATCGGAAAGCTGCAGCAATGAAGAGAAAACAAGACGGTATGTATACAGTATTTATACACAAGTGTCACATTTATCTCTCTGTGCGTGGGTGAGTGCATGGGTGAGTGTGTGGGTGGGTGTGTGGGTGGGTGAGTGTGTGTGTGGGTGGGTGAGTGTGTGTGTGGGTGAGTGTGAGTGTGAGTGTGTGGGTGAGTGTGAGTGTGTGGGTGTGTGGGTGAGTGTGAGTGTGAGTGTGCGGGTGAGTGTGAGTGTGCAGGTGGATGGGTGGGTGAGTGAGGTGAGTGAGGTGGATGGGTGTGTGTGTGCGTCGGGTCTATCACTTTTTTACATTACCTTTTTTTTTTCCCACTTTACAGGCAGTACCATACAACGACAGCAGTCACTGGCATCTTGTTTATCGAGAGCAACATCAGCCGCTGAGGATCGTAAAGAATTTGTCCTGGACTTCGTAAGATGTCTGACACATGCAGACATTCCTCTGGAAAAAGATCCAGCCTTCGAACAGTTCCTCTGCAAATACACAAAACATGGTGGAAGTCTTCCTGGGTCCGCACAGCTACGCTCTACATACCTTCAGGAGCTTCGCCCAAAGCATGAGGACTATGTAAGAAAGCTGGTTGAAGACACTGACCTCTACTTAATATTGGATGAAACTACAGATGCCTGTGGACGTAGCATTTTGGAGTTCTGGCACAGCCTCTGACAAGGGTCAATGAACAGCCGGTGTTGATAGGACTTGAGTTTTTGGATCGTGTGAATCACACCACTGTCTCCCAAGCTGTGCTTCATATTTTAAATGAGAATGGCATAAATTTTGACAAGGTGTTTGCAATTGCCACAGACAGTGCCAGCTATATGCAGAAAGCATTTAAAACTATTCTTTCCGGCATATTCCCGAACACTGTGCATGCAACTTCTATTGCACATTTGCTAAATTTGGTTCTGGAACTCTGGTCCACAGTATTGGAAGACCTTAATACTGTGGTCAGCTTGATCAAAAAGGTTTTCTGTCAGAGCCCCATGCGGCGCCATCAATATTTAGAATTTCTAGAGGCAAAGGATGGCATTGTTCCAAAGATGCCTGTATATGCTGTGCTGACCCGCTGGTGCTCCTGGGTAAAGGCAGTCGATTATCTGGCTGACTATCTGCCTCACGTGGCAGACTTCATAAAAAATACTTCTTCAGATCCAGCTTCATTTAAAAAGCTCAAAATGGTATTGTTAAGTAGGCTTGATGTGCTTGTAGCACAAGCCACATTTGTGTTGGAACACTCTAGTGAGCTTGTGCAACTCATCGAAGAGCTGCAGGCAACAACGGTACCCCAAGGGCACAACATTTTTTCATGACTGAATCACCTACACTTATTTTTAGATTGCTGTGCCACAGCTGGCATAGACGAATATAGGCCTAAGACTGTGGAAAAACTCTCAGTGTGCCAAGAGGGTGAGAGAGCTGCCTGTGTCTATTTGTTCCAACAAGTGATGTTGGAGAGCAGTCAAAAACTGGACAATGTCATCAAAGGACACCCCTCAATGTATGTTTTTCAGGCAGCCCGTGTCTTTGATCCGCTACAACTTCGTATGCTGGACAAACAAAAAGACAGCTATATCACTGGCATACCAGGGCTTGCAGACATTTCACCCTTTGAGTGACATGCTTATACGAATGCTGCCAAGTCAGTACCACCAGATTTTGAAATTGCAGCCTGGTGGGAGTCTCAGTCACCATCGCTGGGCAAACTGACAGCCTTGGCAAAATGTTACATTTGGATGCCTGTCAGCACTGCCGACATAGAAAGAACATTTTCTGTTTACACAGACCTTCTGAAGGACAATAGAAGAACTCTAAAAGAAAATAATGTAAAATTACTGTTAATGCTAAAATACAACAAACATTTTTAAATATTGCTGAATATTATGCTTGCATTATTTCAGTTGGTTGCAAACCAAGCAGAAGACTAGGTTTCAGAAGGAGGTTAAGGAGCAGCCGTTCACACAAGTATACTAGTGGAGATTGTGGAATCAATCCATGTCTGCCAGATATACTACACTCGGGGCTATACAGACAGCCCAATATGTACTTTTTAGTAACTGTTTTCTGCTGGTTCAAGATAGGGGGACCTCGGTGACAGTGAAAATTGGAGAACAAATTATGTAACTTTTTGTGCGTGTGTAAACATGTTCATTTTTTGTGTTTGGCTGGGGTTATGCATTTGGGATGGAGTTTCTAATTGTTCTTTTTATATATATATATTTTTTGTAATAGTTTTATGGTGGGTGGATTGTGTAAAATGTGGTGTTCACAAAGAATAAAGTGTGTGTGCTTTTAAAATAATGTGTGGCTTTTTGTATATCAAAATCTGAACTGTTTGACTAATATAAGTGGCACTGTGCGTGCTCCGCAACTTTCCGCAATTTTGACCCCAAAAGTCCTGCAAGTTTGTCCACATTTCTCCGCAATTTTCCAGTGCCCCTGCTTATCACCCATAAGCCAATGGCCTTGTGGAAAGATTTAATGGTACCCTGAAATCAATGCTCCAGGCATTTGCTGAACAGCATGGCAGGGACTGGGAGAAATAAATTCCCCACCTGTTGTTTGCATACAGGGAGGTGCCTCAAGAGTCGACAGGATTTTCCCCCTTCGAACTCTTATATGGATGCAGGGTATGTGGGCCCCTAGACTTGATCCAGGAGGACTGCAAAGGCAAGCACACCACCCAGAGAACTCCCATAGTGAATTACGTCCTTAGGTATAGGGAAAGGTTGAAGGAGCTTATGGGGACAGCCCAGAGCAACCTAGCAGCTGCCCAATAGAAACAAAAAGTGTGGTACGACCGCAGAGCCAGAGCTCGCTCGTACATGGTGGGTCAGAAAGTCATGGTACTTATTCCGGTCTGGAAAGACAAGCTGCAGGCTGAGTGGGCAGGACCATACAAAGTAGTTAGGAAGGTAAATGACATGAACTATATTATAGAGTTACCTGACAGAAGACAGACAGAAAGAATGTACCATATCAACATGATGAAGCCATATGCTAATAGGGCTGACATGGTGTTTGCAGTGTGTAGTCCTGGGGAGGGGACGGATGAAGGAGACCCCCTTCTGGACTTGCTGGAGGAAAGCAAGCAAGACTTCTCTGTGGAGGCAGTTAAATTATCTCCCCAGCTGGCCCCAGACAAGATCCAGGAAGTAAGGGAGGTTTTAGCAGACTTTGCGACCCTGTTTAGTGCAAAGCATGGACTAACCCCCTTAGCAATGCATGATGTGGAGACAGGGACACAGATGCCCATACGGCGGACAGCATATTGGGTGTCTGAGGCTGTCCAAAAGGACATTAGGAGGTAAGTGGAGGAGATGCTGGATTTAGGGATAATCCAGAGATCCTGCAGTCCCTGGGCCTCACCGGTAGTCCTTGTGCCCAAGCCAGATGGCTCTACTCATTTCTGTGTGGACTATCATGGACTGAATGCAGTCACAAAGTCAGATACCCACCCAATGCCCAGTTGGACGAACTCCTGGACAAGCTGGGAGGGGCGACCTACCTTACGACCATTGACCTGACCAAGGGGTATTGGAAGGTAGAGTTAACGGACAGAGCTAGGGAGAGGTTGGCCTTCATCACTCCGATAGGCTTATTTGAATTTAAAGTAATGCCTTTTGGGATGAAGAACACCCCGGCCACTTTCCAAAGGTTGGTGAGCCAGGTTTTAGATGGTGCTGAGGAGTATGCCGTGGCATACCTGGATGACATTGCCATCTTTAGTGGCAGCTGGGAGGAACATCTGTCCCACCTTAGAGAAGTGCTGGGCAGGATAGAGAGGGCCGGGCTCACTGTCAAAGCTGAGAAGTGCCAGGTGGCCATGGGAGAAGTGGCATAACTCGGGCATGTGGTAGGCCGAGGACAGCTCCGTCCTAACCAAATAAAAATAGAGGTGATCCAGGCATGGCCTAGAACTGAAATGCAGAAGCAGGTCAGGAGTTTTCTAGGGACAGCAGGGTACTATAGGAAATTTGTACCTAAGTACAGTGCCCTGGCTGCTCCTCTAAGTAACCTGGTAAAGAAAAGGATGTCAAAGAAAATTACCTGGGGACCAGCCTGTGAGGAAGCCTTTACCTGACTGAAGGACACATTGTGCAGTGCTCCCGTATTGACAAGTCCTGACTATAGCAGACCCTTTATAGTTCAGACTGACACCTCAGACATGGGTATTGGGGCAGTACTGAGCCAGACATCCAACCAAGGGAAAGATCACCCAGTAGTGTACCTGAGTAAAAAGTTACTTGCCAGGGAGTGGGCATACTCTACTGTGGAAAAGGAGTGTCTTGCCATAGTGTGGGCCCTAAAGAAGTTAGAGCCATACTTATATGGGCAGCATTTTGTGGTACAAACTGACCACAACCCCCTGGTTTTGCTGACGCAAATGGAAAAAACTAATGGTAGATTGTTAAGATGGAGTTTTGCTTTACAAGGGTATGACATGACAATTTTACATAGGGCTGGAGTGAAAAATCAGAACAACGATGGCTTATCGAGTGTCTATGAGGAGTGAACTGATTTGGGAAGCTCATCCCATGCAGGGAATAGAGCCCCAAAATTCAGTCTAGGTAGGGAGGATTGTGATGCTTGGCCAGCTGGTTCTGATTGCTATATGATTTTTGTAATATAAAAAAATGTAGAGTGTGATTGTCATGAGACATCCTGTGCTCCTGGCATGACCCCCCAGATTTCAGCTCAAATGACAGGATATGTTAAACAGCAGATCTCTGTAATGTGATTAATTTCCAAGAAGTCACATTTTATAGCCTTGTTTATGATTTGTGTTGCTTTGAAGCCAGGAACTAAAATATCCATTTTATGACATCTTCAGAGGAAGGAAAGTTAATTTCAACTGGTGCTAAAAGAAGCTATATGACCTCTAGGAGGAGAAAACTGCAGAGTTGTAAAAGTACTGTGATGTCTTTGAAAAGTAGGAAACCACACTAGATCAAAGGAATGACTCAAGATTAAAGAGTCATATTGGGAAATGAGTTTTTGCTGATGTCACCTTATTTAATGTACCTCCTGAGTGGTAAGACATCCTGGTTGTATAATTTTTAATATACAAGGAGGAGCTAGGTGACATCATGGAAGGGGCAGGTTTAGAGACAGTTTAAACTATGCTGTATCTGATCTTTAGACATATTCCTGTTGGACTCTGAAACAACAACTTCTAACTATAAACACTGTAAGAAGATAATAATACATAAGATAGACAAGTCTAATTGTATTGTGGTAGGAGTTTGTACTTTTTCCTTGTTTTCTTTCAAGTGATTGTATGCTTTGTGGTATATGGTTCTGTGTTTACATTTTACATATTTTCTATCCATTTTTAAGTAAATCTATATTTAAAGAGACTGTCTGGTGTGCCTTCGAAATCCTTTCTTTTGCATGTGAAGTACAGATGGTTAAAGTTGACACTGTTTATAAGCTTAATGGTAATACCAAACTGGGAAAAGGTAAGAATTTTCCTATGGTCTTTCATAGACTTTTTAGGGTTCATTTGGGATACCTGGTTTGGTGCCCTTAGGCGAAAGATATCTGGCAGAATTATCTGAACCTGTACATTTGGGCACTCTAGCATAAGGTTCACAGTTTGAATCCCCCCAGAACTTGAGACCAAAGGTGATTTGGACCCACAAACAGGCAGGGGGCCACCCTGTTCTGTTAACTGTTCACAATACTGTGCTCAGAGGTTGGCACTGTGGAAGCAGTGGGCCTGATCTGCTGAGTGGGTTTGTGACATAGACTACTAGGGAAAATGCTTTCTTTACACAGGAACAGGGGTCAGGATTCATGCTGGGGGGTGGGGAACCACTAGACTACCAGGGGTAAACTGCTTTCTGTACACCTGTAACGGGGTTGGAGATCATGCTGGGGACGCACATTACCGCAGCTTTTGGTGGTATTTAGCGCCACGCTACAGGTCGCGCTAATGCCTATAGCATGGCACTGTATGTTTCAAAATGACGGCTGCGCCGGCATTCCTGGTCACTCCCTTATCCCCCGCTGCTGCTATCAGTATCTGTGCTACCACACAGTGCTGGCGCTATTCAGGTGTTTGAATATTGCAGCCTGGCGCTAATCCAGCGCTATTCCAGCACTACGGATTTGCGCCAGGCGTAACGCTTTGACTATCTGGGCCTTAGACTTTTATAAGTTCTACCTGTATTTTCATTCTAACTACATTGTTATTCCAGTTCTCCATCTCCTACCTTGATGATTGGGGTCACCACAGATGCAGTCCTTGCCTTCAGTCAGGAGACCAGGCAAGTGCCTGCCTTTACAACCAGTTCCAGTGCCTCTCCATCATTTGCCTGAAGGAGGTGTACAAATGCTAGGCAGCTCACTTCTCTTCTGCTCTCTTCACCCCTTCATCCCTTCCTCCTACTCCCTTTGCTTCCCCAACTTCCGATCCTTCTCCATTCTATGCTGCAAAACCTCTACTGGTCAATCCATGTTCTCTGCAGATCTCTGGAATTTCCTCCCTCTCCCTATAGTTCTCAGTATTCACTTTTCCCCTCGTGCTGCTGCAGTTAGCTTCTTTCTTTCCTGTACTGTTTTTTCAGATCACTGTATTACTCCTCTCCTTCTTTCTCTGTGCTCTCCCACTTTCTTCTCCTTTGCTCTTCACTCTCTTTGCCTTTGTCCTTATATTACTTCTATTTTCCCCTATACCTTTTACTCATCTTTTTTTCCTTCTTCTTTTTTATTCTTAATGGCTCATTATGGTCTGGAGTGGTGCCATGGGATTGGAGGACTGCAGATGTGGTTCTGCTCCCAAGGTAGGATAGGGAGGACCCTGGAATGTACAGGCCAACCAGTTTCATCTCCATGGTAGGTAAGCTGATGAAGATCATAGTGAAGGAAAGCCTAATGACCTACTTGGGGGAAAATGGGTTGCAAGATAGAAAACAGCATGGGTTTTGGCAGGAGGTCATGTCAGACCAATCATGTAATGTGTTCTTTGACTGGGTCACTAGGTTATTGGCCACAGATACAGTGTAGATTTGCTCTTCTTTGATTTTAGCAAAGCCGTTGCTTCAGCACCACACATGAGGCTGCTGAAAAAGTTAGAGGACTTGGGGTAGAGAAGGGGTTCACCAAGTGGGTGCCAACTAACTAGGATGGGGAGACAGTAAAGGGTGGTAGTAAATGGGGTCAAATAATTTTTCAGGGGGTCATAAGTGGGATGCTGCAGGGATCAGTCCTGGGCCTGTCCGATTCAGTATTTTCATTAGTCACATGGGAGTATGCAGGGCTAGATGCATCTCTTGCAGATGACTCAAAATGTTATGCATAGGGTGGACAGTGTGGAAGGGGCATGGAAACTAGAGATCTGGAAAAGCTGGAGAGGTGGTCAAAGATATGGCAGTTGAGATTCAACACCAGGAAGCAAAAGGTAATGTACATAGGGGCAAACAACTCAAGAATAGAATGTTGGGTATGGCAAATGGTAGACTGGCCACTGCAACAGAGGAGAGGGACCTGGAAGTCATCATCAGTGACTCCCTTAAGCAAACAAACCAGTACAATAATGTCTACAGCAAGGCAACAAGGATGCTGGGGTGTATTGGGAGGGAGTCTGACAATAGAAGGGAAATGATATTGCCTCTGTAAAGGTCACTGGTGAGGCCTCACCTGGAATACTGTGTCCAGTTCTGGAGTCCACAACTTAGAAGAGATAGAGATAGGCTATAGTCAGTGTGGCAAAAGGTCGCCAAAATGATCCAGAGACAGAAGGGCAAATTTTATAAGGAATATCTGTCGGCCCTAAACTTGTACTCTCTGGAGGCCAGAAGGGAGAGGGGTGACATGATAGAGATTTATATGTTCCTAAGAGGAATAAATAGATTGAAGTGCAAATACCTATTTGTTACAAATTGGGATGCAGTCATGAGGGGGCATGATTGTAAGTTGGTGGGTTGTAAATTCAGGAGGTATATCAGGAAATACATCTGCACTGAGAGAGTGGTGAAGACATGGAACAGATTGCCAGAGCAAGTGGTGGATGCGGGTATTATAAAGAGATTCAAATGCAGCTGGGATGGAGCAGAGGGACTCATAGTTCCATTAGGGGGAACCAGGGAGGTAGGGAATTCAGGAATGGAGGTAGAGGGTGATGACCTTCCAGGACACTAGGTCAGCGGATTATGTAGAAATATCTAGATGAATGAATACTTCTGTTCAGTATTCACAAAAGAGGAAGTGGGGGAGGTGCCTAATCCAATTAACAGAAGCACTCTGGAGAGGGGGGGTTGATCGCAGTCCTTTCACAGAAGAAAGGGTTCTGAAAGAACTCCTAAAACTGAAGGTGGACAAAGCAATGGGGCCAGATGGAATTCACCCCAGAATTCTAAAAGAATTAAACAGAGAACTAGTGACACCACTGACTACGCTTTTAACAAATCATGGGAGGATAGTGTGATACCTGAGGACTGGAAGAAGCGGATGTGATTCCACTTCACAAAAGTGGGACCAAGACGGAGGCAGGAAACTACAGACCTGTCAGTTTGACCTCTGTGATAGGGAAAGTGATGGAATCACTTCTGAAGGAAAGAATTGTTGAGTACCTAGAGGCCAGTGGGGCACAGGACCCAAGGCAGCATGGGTTTGCAGTGGGAAGGTCATGTCAGATGAATCTAATTGATTTCTTTGACTGGGTGACCAAAGTAGTAGACCAGGAAGGGCTGTGGACATGGCCTACCTAGACTTTAGCAAGGCATTTGACACAGTCCCACACAAAAGATTAATAGTCAAATTAACCAGCCTGGGAGTGGGTCCCAAGGTGGTAGCCTGAGTAAAACATTGGCTGAACAACAGGACACAAAAGATAATTGTAAATGGAGTCCACTCTGAAGAAAGAGGGGTTACTAGTGGGGTACCGCAGAGTTCAGTACTGGGTCCTGTCATTTTTAATGTCTTTATAAGTGACATTGCAGAGGGACTGGAAGGAAAAGTATGCCTCTTTGCAGATGACACAAAGATCTGCAACAGGGTTGATACACAAGGAGGCGTGGAACGGATGAGAAAGGACTTGGCAAGGTTGGAGGAATGGTCAGAAGTATGGCAGCTTGGATTCAATGCAAAGAAGTGCAAAGTAATGCACCTGGGAAACAAAAACCCAGGGGAAGATTACACAATGGAGGGGGCAGGTAGTAACAACAACAAAAATGGAAAGAGACCTAGGGGTAATCATATCAGATGACCTTAAGGTTGGCAAGGAATGCGAGAAGGTGGTAGGGAGGGCTGGGGGATACTGGGATGTATAGGGAGAGGTATCACCAGCAGAAAACAGAAAGTTGTTATCCCCCTTTGCAGACAGTTGGTGAGACCCCATCTGGAGTACTGCGTCCAGTTCTGGAGGCCCCATCTCTGCAAGGACATAGACAGGATGGAGGCAGTTCAGAGGAGGGCATCTAAAATGGTGCAGGGTCTGCAAGAGAAGCCATATGAGGAGAGACTAAAGGAGCTTAATATGTATCTATGTTTCTATGTATACCCTTAAGGAAAGGAGGGAGAGGGGGGGACATGATAGAAACGTTTAAGTACCTCAGTGGAATCAACAAAGTCTTTCAGAAAAAGAGACGTGCAAGAACAAGGGGACACAATTTGAAGATAGAGGGGGGACGGCTCAGGGGCAATGTGAGGAAGTATTTTTTCACAGAAAGGGTGGTAGACGCATGGAACAGCCTTCCTGAGGAGGTTGTGGGTCTAAAACTGTCGGAGAATTCAAGAATGCATGGGACAGACATAAGGCAATTTTTGTGGGGGGTAGGAAGAAATAGGCTGTTGGTTAAATAGGATCTGCAGCTTATCCTCTAGGTAGGGAAATGGGCAGACTAGGTGGGCCAAGCGGTCCTTAACTGCCATCAAAGTCTATGTTCCTATGTTTCTATGAGCAGATTGGATGGATGCTACGTCTTTATATCTTGACTGTGTCCTGGTGTCTATGTGATTTCTATATTTCTCTTTGGTCCTCTCTGATGTTCTTGGGTTTACCATGCACCATCTTATTGTTCTTATTATTTTGTTGCTGATATACTTTATACTTTCTTTGCTAACTATATAATTTAACATTTCCAATGTACTATATATATGTTGCTTCAGCATTTTTAATGTCTCTGTATTTGTTTTCTATATTTAACCTCTGGATGCCCCCTAGGTTCCCAGAATAGATCTCCAGACCCTATGTAGTTAACTGCAGAAGCTCCCTCTCCCTTCTGCGTCAGGTTACATGGACATGGAACCTGGAAAGGTTCCTGGCAATGATGTTGTTGGTGAGTGGGCAGTGTGATGCTTGCATACTCTGCACTTTTTAAAATCCCAGCTTGCTGGAACATGGCAGGGGTTGTCTCTCAGTAATGCCCACTGGGAAATAGCCCTGCAAACCCCTGTACTTGTGAGTAGAAAGGGAGATGTCTAACAGAGAGACTTGAACTATGCTGTTTAGAACTTTGTAGGTGCCCACTGAGGCCTTTTACTTTCTGCAAGCAAGACAGAAATCTAACAATTTAAATATATTCTGACTAGTGAAGTCTGGAGTTGGGCCTCTGTCTTATAGGAGCCAACAAGGTGAGGGGTGGTATCCTAAGTCCCAATGCAACTGGGTTTCCCCAGTGAGAGCTTCGACACTTATACCAAGTCAGTAGCTCAGCAGTCTCTGCAATGCTTCTCTTGTAGGTAAGGATGACCCAGAAAGAACTGCCTGAAGTATGTTTTGGTACCACGCTTGCCTGAACATCTAAATCCCTAAGTAATGCTACAAAGCTGAACCTCAAAGAAAAAGTCAACCTAATTTGAACTGCAACTTGGTTCACAAGCAGGTTCTGTTGTATCATACAATTTTACCTAAGTGTGAGTTGTAGAGGGGAAGCCAAGTTGTTGCCCCACTTGCCCAGCTGGGATGGATGTTGATCCACCACACAATGAGTAGCAAATCCCTCACCTATGGTTCTGTGGAGGATAGAGGCTCTTCCAGAGCAGCCCCATAATTGAATGTTGGACCCCTGGGGTTCTTTCCAGGTGCAGGACCCCCTTCCCCATTCTTGCGCCAAAATGCTCAATGTGAATGTAATGAAGAATGGAATAGCCATCTTTAAAAAACAGGAAAAGGAAAACTGTGAAGTGTCCTAACTTATGTGCCCCGGCTGCAGCTGTGGGATTAAGTGAAATAAAGTTGAATCCACTGTACCTTTGGGTTGTCAGCAGGTCGCTTAATGAGTTCATGATGGAGATTAATTACTGTATGTTTATTACCTTTAAAAGGACTTACCCCATGGGGATTAATTAATTGAAGTACGGACTGAACATGACTTTCATTGCCAAGCAAATGTCATATATGATTTACCCTGCCTGCAGGCGAGCCGAACAAAGATTTGTCACACTGACGAGATCCATGTTGGACTCTGTTGCCACCATTGTGAATCTGAATTATTGTGTTGTGGTGCTTGGTCCATGTTTGTAATTTTTTTTTAAGCCAGCACCTGTGATTCTGGTTGTTAAGAGCATGGGAGGTCACCTCAGTCCTGAAGGTCAGGTAAGTGGTACTGCATGCTGCATACACCTCCCTGTAACAGGTATGTCCATCCAAACCCCTAGACTCAGTGTATGGGAGGGTGGGTTATGTGCAACATATACAGTTTATACCTGATGTAACCCCCATGCCATGTTGCAGTACAAAATAATCCCTGTCTTAGTGTGCCTACCCAGTCAGTTTTTGTTTTCATTTAATATTTAAGTTGATTTTAAACCGATAACATTGAATAACAGATAGCATGATTTACAAACTGATCCTTTGGAGATACAACACAAATAAAGGGTATGTGAACTTCAACAATAAATTAGGTGACAAACAACTCTGTCTAAACTGTTAGCACTCCTAAGCTTACTTAACAAGTTCAAAACAGTAGATGTCAATAAAACTAGTGTGTGACAACATCTTGAACTAGTTCCAGAGTAAAGAGAGTTCCAGATGGGTCTTTCATAGAACTTCAAGTAAAACATTTATGCTTCAATAGTACATAGCTAGGGTGCTAAATGAGGTCGGTCTTGCATTAGTGCATTCTGCACCATACATTACTCTGCAGAAAAAAATTAAGACAGCCTTTTTATCTGTAGCACAAATGGAGTAAATGTATTGTGCTGATAAAGCAATACAATGGAACTTAGTTTTATGTCTGCCTAGAGTTTATACAAATGCTGAAAGACATACCTTCGGTTCAAAAATCTGTGCACCACTGATGTAGGGAAACTGAGCTGTTACTCCATTTTGTCTCACGAGTGGTGGTCTGTGTGATGTTGTGTGCAAAGGACTGTGCTGCCTTCCATGCACAGTTGGATGAGTTAAAGGGGCTATAGGGTCAGCTCCATGGTGCAGAGCAACAGCATGCTGCTTGGCCCATTGGCGCCAGGATTTGTGCTATGGACCCAGGATGCCCATAGCAGAAGCCATTGGAGGAGGCTTGAGCTTCTGCTCATGTGGTCTTCTCATGACTGAGGATCTGGGAGCATTCTGCTGCTTGGGTGCCTCAAAGCAATAAGAGGAGGCAGCAATGAGCATACAATAGAATATGAGGGTGGCACTGGGATCATCTGATGTTCAAAGGGGCACATGGCATCAGTCACATGGCCTTCTAGTGGTCAGGGAGAAAACAGGAAACACATACCATCAGGGCTTGGATGAAGGCTGCTTCTCCTCCCTCTCCTACTGGACCCAGCTGCTCTTCCCCTAATTCTCCCTCTGTCTGGTACGCAATAAGCAATTTTCCCTCCCTGTCTGAATTTGCAGGGCCCCTCCAGGAGAGAGGTGAGACTCGAACAGTTGGAGAGCCTCTCAGGGGAGTGTGCTCTACAACAGCAGAGTCCCTGGGGGATATAGGGCTTGATGGCAGTGACTCCTGGGAGAGTACATGAGGAGGAAAAAGTGAAGAATGTGGTTTTGTAATAGGTGATGCTATGGTGATATGCAAAAGGCTGTGAAGGGCCATGACTGACTCTCTGAGTGGTACAGCATGTCAGATAGAAGAAAGCTAAAAAGAAGGCGCAATTAAGATCCCAATTTTTTCAGTTTTAAAATATATGATGTTCACACTAAGAGCTCATTATATATATAGTATATATAGTTTCTATTTTCTTGCTTTGTTCTCTGTGCTTTTCGAACCATATAGATGCATTAACTTAATTTTTTTTAATTAATTTCCATACTTTTTCCAAAAAGATGTCTAAAATGGGAAACTGGATGGCTCCCTGGATTAGAAGTGGGCTATGGAGCCTTTCACCTCTAGACCAATGGTTTAAATCCAGTACAGGTTGGTAGTGGCCATAAGCCATTATCACTTGGGGGCTGTTCAGTGGCCTTTGTGAAATGAGTTTTGGGGTCTCTGTTACATTCACAGTGGGCAGATGTCCTCATCACAAAACCACCAACACAAATGGCACTAATTGACACCCTTGTTGGCAGTCTCACATGAGAGGCCAAGGACTGAATGGGCATGGAATCTGAACTACCTTCTCACCTATGTGGTGGTCCCTCCATGGCAGGTTTAAGGTACATTCATGGGGCAGTGTAGGGAACCTTGCATTGTGATTGCATGTGCTGCACCTGCTATGAGGATGAGCAGTGGACTTCAGATTCCAGTGCTGTCAATCCAGCTCTTTCATGAGCACTACAAAAGTTCATACAAAGGTTTGTGGAAGCTAAGGAGGCCAAATGGAAAAGTAGCCCATAGCCACTCCCTTCCAGTATCCCTTATTAGGTCATGTTACCCTCTTTCACGATACAGTTATCCAACTGGGTTTTGAAATGTTGCTTAGATTTAGAACAGATGAGTGACAGTGGGAGCTTGTTCCAAGGGGCCACCACCCTCTGTGTGAAGAAGGCCCTCCTTCTATTAGTATTCTATTTTATGTGCTTATGTTGAATAGGGTGACCCCTTGTTCCTTTGGTGTCATTTTTACATTTTAAATAATCATCCCCCATTATAGCATAACAAAGTAGTAAATCTCCTCTAACTCTTCTTGTTTCAAGGGACATAAGCTTCAAATGCTCCAAGCTCCCTTCATAGGGCATGTTTTTAATATTATGTATCAATTTAGTGGCTTGCCTTTGAACCATTTCAATGTCATTCACTGCTCCCTTAGTTATGGATCCTCATACAGGGGCCCCATAGTCTAGAATTGGTCTGACATATGCCCTGTACAGGGGCATGATCACTTCCTTGTTACGGTTCCTAAAATTTCTCTTAATGTTGCATAACACTTGCTTTGCTTTTACAATCTGTTTATTTGCATGAGAGTGGTAGGTCAGTTTGAGATCTATAAGAATTCCCAGGTCTTTCTCTTCCACAGATTTACGTAGCACCTTACCATTCATATAATAGTTCTGCATACCATTATGATTCCCCAAATGAATTACACAGTGCTTGTCCACATTAAACGTCATACCCCAAGATGACGCACGGTCACAAATATTGTTTAGATCAGCCTGTAGGCCTCTAGCCCCTTCTGGGTCAGTTACTATTCTAGCAATTTTGGTGTCATCAGCATACTTACTAATCCAGCCACAGCTATCCTTGCCCATAGAAGACATAAAAACCCTAAACAGCACCGGGCCCAGGACCGACCCCTGCGGGACCCTACTAGTGACTCCCACCCTGTCTGAGTAATATCTATGTGAACACACCCTCTGGGACCTCCCACTCAACCAAGCCCTGATCCAGCGTACCACTCTGTGGTCTATATCTATACCTATATCTATATCAGTGAGACAGCGAAGGACCTGGTGGTGGGGAACCTTAACAAAAGCCTTTGCCAGATCCAGATAAATACAATCCACATCCTGCCTATTATCTAATTCCTCTGAGATCTTTTCATAAAAACAAAGTAGATTAGTCACACATGATCTCCCTACAACAAACCCATGCTGCTCTCTGTCCTCCTGACCAGTTCCTCTGAGGTGGGCATCAATGACATCTTTCAGGATGGATTCCATAAGCTTACCAGGGACTGAAGTCAGACTAATGGGCCTATAATTAGTACAGTCCGCCCTATCTCCCTTTTTCTGTATGGGCACCACATTTGACTCCAACCAATCCTGAGGCACAGTCCCACTTTCAAGTGATTTATTGAACAATATGGCTAGAGGTGTTGCTACACTGTGGGACAATAGTTTAAGCATCCTATTTGAAATATTATTGGGACTCGTAGAGTAAGTATTTTTGAGGGACTAAATCTTTCCCAATATTATTTTGGCAGTGATGCTTATGGGTCTCTCATCATTTGGCCTAATATCAAGTTTACTTTGCTGTTTGCTGTAAAACACTGTCCCAAAATAGTCATTAAATACATTTGCTGTTTTGAGTGGGTCTGTGATGATCTCATTTCCCTTTTTTATAGAGCATAAGTTATGTTTGGATTTTCTCAGGGAGTTTACATAACTATAGAATTGTTGCATAGTATCTCTGTTGACTGCGGATACTAGGTTCACTTCCTTTTTTTTTCTCATTCTTATGAGTTTCTTACATTTAGCCTGCACCGTTTTATATTTGCTCCATATTTGAGGGTTCTGGTTATTATTT
The DNA here is from genome assembly GCA_016271365.2 of Neoceratodus forsteri. Classification (NCBI taxonomy): domain Eukaryota; kingdom Metazoa; phylum Chordata; order Ceratodontiformes; family Ceratodontidae; genus Neoceratodus; species Neoceratodus forsteri. The sequence goes on from CM057455.1 coordinate 1,701,800,455, forward strand.
TTGCATAAGTTAAACAAGTTCTGTTTTAGTTGTAAGAGTTTTAGAATATCCTTGCTTAACCATTTAGGTTTTTTTTCCTTAGTAACATATAGCTTTGTCTTTTTCAAGTGTTTGTCACATAATATGAATAATTCATACTTACATACAGTCCACATATCTTCCAAGGACTTGTCTTTTCATTTGCTATCCCAGTTAATTTGTTCAAATTCAACATTAATTATATTACTATCAGTGTGGTAATATTTATAAACCTCCCTGCATCCCTTAGTGATGGGAATATATTGTGCGAGAGTAAAGGATATCCCACTATGGTCACTATTCCGGGGGGTTACACAGAATGTAATGTTAATTTCCTTCGTAGATAATACTAAATCTAATATAGTATTTCTCCTTGTGGGGGTTACAACATTTTGGCTCATAGCCACTTCCTGACATAATTCCAAGAATTCTAGACTAAAAAGAAATCCTGCTTCAAGATCCTGCCAGTTTATATCCCTGTAGTTTAGGTCTCCTACTACCAAAACCTTCCCTAATTCACATGCTGTTTTTATTTCTTGATTTATTTCTCTGGAGGTCTCTATAGAAATTGCCGGGGGCCTATAGCACACCCCTATAAGGATAGGCATGTTACTACCTGTTTCAAGCCTAATCCAAATGGTCTCAGGTCCCGTTCCCACAATCTTCTTTATCTTTTCTGAGATATTTGTGGATTTCAGGGTATTTGATATATATGCAGCTACCCCCCTTTGCCCCTCCTGTCCAGATGACATAAATCATACCCAGGGATATGCTGCCCCCAAGCATCATCCCCCGTCCACCAGGTCTCGGTGATAAATGCCATCTGTTTTCCCCCATTTAGTTCTGCTTGCAGCTCATCCATCTTATTATTCAGACTTCTGGCATTTAAGAGCAAACAGTGTATATCATAACTCGATTTAGGTTTATATTTAGGTAGAGGTTTAGTAGGTTTGTCAGCTAGGTACCCTCCCTCCTCCGTACCTAGTTTAAATTATTTTGCAAGGAATCTTTTATTGCACTAGCCAACGTACGGGTTCCGAGTGAATTGGGGTGTAGCCCATTCTTCTTATACATCCGTTCATTTACAAAGAAAGGGTCTCATAGGTTAACTAGAATTTGAACACAGAAGGGAAAAAAAAATGATATCTAAAAGCATGTTTGTAGTCAGGGGCTCCGACCTGTAAATAGCTTTGTGAGTGTCCTCCACTCACGAAGCAGCTGCATGGTGGCATGCACTGTGCTAGACCTGTAGATTGCTCCCTGAGTGCCATTGTGTGCCACTCACAAAACAGCTGCATAGTGATGCACATGTTGCATCCAGAGCTTTCATCATGAGTTACTTACGAAGCAGCTGTATAATGACACTTATTGCACCAGAGCTATAGCTTGTTTCATGAGCATGAAGCAGCTGCATAGTGATGTGCAGTGCACAGACCACAAGTGTCCCAAAGCGCCCCTTCTCATTTTGGGTTTCCAACACCAGATGCCAAAAATCAAACTCCCCACCCACAAACATCCATGTTATCCTCCTCTGCTCCCATGAAAGTAAAACATCCCCGACAGCCCCTTAGCACCCATATTCACTCTTCCCCCACAACCATCTTTAAAAGTAAGTCCAACATTGGGCAACTAGCCCAACCATCCCTGCACCACAACCCATCCCTGCACCACAACCAGCTACTGACTACTAAAAGAAAAAAAAAGAAACTAAGGACAGAGGGGAACTTGCAGGCTTCATCTTCATTGACCTCATCAAGGCCTTCAACCTTGTCAATCACAACTTGCTCTGCCAAAAATTAACCAAGCTAGGCCTCTCTGATGAGGCCACCTAATGGCTAGCAAACTACTTGACAGGCAGAATGGAAGTTGTTAAAATGCTGTGCATCCCTTTCAGACTATTGGTTGGTAACAGTAGGTGTCACTCAGGGAGTAATCCTTGGTCCCCTTCTGTTCAGCTTCTTCATCAGTGACTTTCCTGAAGCATGCAGCTCAACTGAATTCCTTCTATTTGAGGATGATGCTGTCATCACATCGACAAATGACAATCTAGCCACTATCCAGCTTAGCCAACAAATGGACTTCTCAACTATCCAAGACTGATTTGCCGCCAATCTCCTGATCCTAAATACAAAAAAACAAAAACAAATCCATGCTCTTCTACACTCGAAGTAAATCCCATACTGTCACTTCACTAGACATTACCTCTGCTAAGGGAACCCCTATTGAACAGGTGTGTGCCTTCAAATACTTAGGCTTAACCCTAGATTTTGGTTTAACCTACCCTGTGCACATGTATGCGTTAACTAAGGCAGCCAACTCCAGACTCAGCCTGATTTACAGGTACAGGAATGCCTTCCTCCCTGAAGTAAAGCAGCTACTTGATAGATGCTACATCCTCAATCTCATTGACGATGGCCTTGAGGTCTATAGTGCCGCCTCTGACAGAGTGCTGGTTGGGGTCAGAGGCTTGCTGAACAGAGCCTACCACTATGTACTCATCTTATGGCAAGATTCTCATACTTGCACACTTATGTAGTAATCGGTTTTATTATAGTGCTGCAACAGTACTGATGCCAACTTCCCTCACAGCGACAGACACAATGCCGAGTGTCAGCATTGTACTGTCAGGGATGTTGGCATGCTTTCATCGGGGGGCTGCGCCCTCTCCAACGCCCCATGTGGGGGGCTTCGCCCTCACACCTCCCGGTCTCTAACTATACAACTCCGAGTCAGATTTTTTTCTCGGGGAAGGTGCGCAACACCGGGAAATACACAGCCAGTGTCTGCAAGGACCAGCACAGCGACCCGACGATTTCAGGTGAAATCTGTCGCTGTGCTGGTCTTCGAGGTTTCTGTGTTGATGTACGGTCAGCATACCATAATAATCTAGGCTGGCTGATTTTTTTTTATTTCACTTTTATTGAGTGAGATAAGTCATTACAAGTAGTAGATTTCTACAGACTCTGCTTCTATGGCATGAATATATATAGGTTCACAATAAAATCTTAATTTAGCACATAGCAGTTACACCTCCATTGTTAGCATAAAATTAAGTGAAAGTATCGGTGCTCCATAGCCCAGACCCGGAAGAAATAAATTAAGAGAGCCTAAGTAAGGGAGGCAGCAGCCTTCCCCCGGTTGCCCCAGGCCATCTCCATTTACTGAATCCAGCCTAGTCCCTCCCTTATGGTATAAATTCTGGGTCAACCAAGGCCAGGTGCATTACCCATTTATGTCATTTAGGTCTGAAAGAATCCAGCTTGTTGTGCAGTTTGGCCATTATGTATTCCTGCCTATAAATATCCAAGGTTACCTGGTGCCATTCAACACTGATGGAGTGATGGTTGACATCCACCTACATGTAATGGCTTTTCGGGCTGCTAAGATGTAGGTTGGTAATAAGGTACGCTCCCATTTTGGTCTGTGTAGGGGGTAGATAGATAGAATAATAATTTCAGCTGTTAAGTCTAGCTCTTCATCCAGGCAGTCCTTCAGCTTAGCTGAAGGGAATACCAAAAGGGATTAAGTTTAGGGCAAAACCAAAAAATATGGCCCAGTCCTGCTAAAGTGCAACCACATCCCCTTCAATAATGCCCATGGGAGGCTGGGAGATATTTTGCTAAAATGGCTGGGGCTCTAAAATATCTAGAGCTGGACTTCCAAGTGAAATCCCACCACACATGAGAAGAGGTGATTTTGGTTTCACTCAGCATAGCACTTTCCACTGTAGAAAGGGGACTTCTAATTCCAGGTCTCTATTCCAGGCATCTAGCACTGATTGGGTAGAGTCACCGAGGGACTCTCATAGCAGTCTGTATATATGGCCAATAAGCCTCGACCATGGGTTTCCATTTAGGGAGTCTCTAAGAATAACCCATAGCATGGGGGGAGGAGTAGGGTGGCTAGGTGGGAATTCTTTCTGCCTAAGTATGTGGTTTCTCACCCGAGTATAGCGTAAGCTGTCAGGATCCAGGAGAGAGTGAGTGAGTTGAAGTTCTGGAAAAGTGATAATACCTGATTGGTTTATAAATTGATAGTAGTAGCAGAGGCCTAGTCTCCTCCATTGAGCAAAAGTCAAATCTAGTTTAGCTGGGATAAAGCTAGTATCCATAGAGAGTAGTGTGAAGAAAAACATAGTTTGTTTAAAGGCACTTTTTTGTTGTAAGGCATGCCAGATTTTTAAAATTTGAGCTTAGAAGTTCGTAAAATCCTGCAGGGGTGGGGCATTTTCCCTAGATGCAAAGACTATTTTCTCTATGTCGTGTAAATCATTAATATGAAACTCGATGTCCTTCCAAATATAGTGGTTATTAGGGGAAATCCATACACAGAAGATCCTCAGGAAAGCGGTAAGAGCATACCATTTTAGATTAGGAAGATCGATCCCACCACGGGAGGGAGGGAGGAAGAGAAAGGATGGACAATCTGACCCTCGGTCTTTGTCCATCCCAGATAAAGGAGGAAACCATTTTCTCCCATGAGTTGAAATATAAAGGCACTGGGAGCGTAGAAATATTTTGAAAGAGGTAGAGAAGTTTTTCCTGAATAACCATACAAATGTTCTCAATAAGCTGAAAAAAAGGGAGCTTTAGTCGTCCTCATTTATTTAAATCTTCTTGAATTTGGAAGGAGATAGGCTCATAATTAACCAAGTCTAGATGTATTAGGTTTTTAGGGATATAGATTCCAAGGTATTTAATTTTGGTCCCTTGCCACTTAATAGGCAAGGTTTGTCTCAGGCTGTTAGAGGGATCAAAATAGAACATTAAAGCATCTGTCTTAGCTATGTTCAGTTTGAAGTTAGCCAATCTCTCATATCTACTAAGAACCTCCCATGGGCTGGTATGCAAGATTCTGGGGAGAGAAGAGTTAACCAGATGTCCGCAAATAGTGAGATCTTGTACATTTTTCAACTAAAAGGTATGCCCTCTATGTCAGGATGAAGCCTTATGGCCGCCGCTAAAGGTTCCATGTATAGAACAAAAAGAAAAGGTGATAGTGGGCAGCCCTGTCTGGTGCCTTGCTGAATAGAAAAGGGAGATGGAAGTGCCTCATTAATTCTGATAAACACCTTTTGGGCTGGCTGAATTTTGACTCCCTAATACCATATAGTGCCCTTGTAACAGGCAAAATAGTCTTGCTGGGACTGTTGTTTCCTGGGGTCCCGGCTATGCTGAGCCTAGTGGATAACAGTTACCCTATGAGAGGTGTAGAACATAACTCCTTGGTGCTCTCACATAGCAAAACCTCACTGGGTCAGACTTATTTTTCCTTCAGATTCCCAAAATTATGGAATTCCCTTACCCCATCCCTTAAAGTCACTGACTCCCTAACCATCTTTAAATCCCATCTTTTATCTTTGCTCACTCCCCCCAACCCATGTTCCTGCTATTGCTGATTGCCTGACCCCCCCCACTACCTCTCCATTGGCCCCCCCCTGGCTGCTGAGCCCTTCACCTTTAGGCTCTGTTTCTACCCATTGTTATGTGCATATACAAAAAATCCCACTATCCTTCTGTGACTGACTTGGGAATTACCGCTTGTTTTGTAAATGGTGTTTACAGTTTATTCAGTGTACCTATCTAATTCTCTTTGTACTGTGAACCATGTACTTGTTTTTGCAAATATGTTGAATCTACTTTGTTAATGCTTACTCTGTTTTATATGACTCTAGACCCCCTTGAAAATAGGCTCAGCCTAAAGGGTCTTGTGTGTAACAAACAAACAAATAAACAAATATATGGTCCACGCAAATGCGTAATACTGACATTTTGGGACATAGTCTTTTTTTCTTTTGCTCCTAACTTGGCCATTTTGGGCCTGTATTTTCAGGATGCACATGCTGACATACCTCCTCACAACTGTCTAAGAGGCACCTTGTTAATCTGACACAAAACGTGTTTTTGACAGCCGACCATTTTGGGCCCTGATTTTCAGGGTAGCCAAGTCACCACCACACCTCACAGCAACTTCTGTATCTTCTTGTTAATACATCCTCAAATGGTTTTTGGAAGCCCTTCTCACATAGCCATGGCTCATGAGATGCTACGAGACCACAGATTAACCCTTGACTGCCTGTATAGCCTGAACGCAATTTTAGTAACCTCCCAGATGTGAAAGGATATATAGATATAGATATAGATATAGATATAGATATAGATATAGATATACTGTACATACATACATACAGTATGTAACAGATAATCTAATTCAGGGTGTGCAGTCATGCTCTGATATACGTATGCACCCCGTGGTGAGTAAAATATAATTTTGCTGAGTAAAAATGAGATAAACTTGGAAAAATAGCTCTTTCTGAAGTATTTATGGACCATTTCCAAGGGTTGAGATGAGAACCAGTACTGTAAAAAAATGTTTTAAGAGTGTTTCTTAAAAATTGATGAGTAATATAGACCAGTACACACACACACACACATACATATATATATATATATATATATATGTGTGTGTGTGTGTGTGTGTGCATATGTAGGTGTGTGTGATGAGAATTTTTGTGATAATCCTCAAACATTGAAAGTAAAGCTCAAGAGGTTTATGAGATCACAAATTGTAGCGAGAAAGAAGTAATGTGAGCTACTGGGAATTGAACCCAGGCCACCAGAATACCATCCTGGTGCTCTAAGCACTGAGCTGTGGACTCATATGGTTGGCCTGACTCTTTCTGGACACACTTTCACTATGTTCACTATGTTGTAAAGGAGCAAAAAAAGGCAGAGGCCCATAATATAGCTCCTATTAAGACAAGATGTAATGATCTAGATTTCCCCTATTGTTAATATAGTTGTCCAAATTTTTTTAATTTGTTATGCCTCCTTCTCACCCCCTCGGCTCTGGTCTTCCTTGGGAGCACATGGAGTCATCCCTCTACAGCACACACCCTACCTGGCCATCCTCCGTCACCCATGTAACCTCAGTTATTCCCCCCTGGGCTGGGACAGGGTGGGCCCCAACACCCCGATACAGCAGTAACGTCAGTCAGGAGTATGCCAGATGGGCGGCCGCAAATCAGGGGCCAGCTCCGGTGCTCCTTCTCCGCCGGAGCCAAGAGGCATTTTCTCTGTTTTTCTCTGGGGAGTGGCTGGTGCCCTGATGTCAAGGTGTATCCGACATCTGCCACTCCCCCACTCCTTCTCTCTACTCCTCAGTGCCTGCTGTATCTCCAGCCTCTGCCAGAGATCAGCAGAGCACTGAACTGGGACCCCTGTCCCTCCCTGGGAGAGGAGAGCTATCCTCCGGATGCTCAATCCTCTCCCTCCCTTACTGACCCCAGCAACCTGGGCTCGTTCAGAACCTGGAGTGCGCCGGGTGTGGTAGCGCTCCCAGCCAACCTCAGCCACCGGGTCACGCCTTAGTTGTCCAAATTGATTTTAAATTGGTCCCTACTGACTGGATATTATGTTCAAGGGGAGTCTATTCCACAAATTTGCTACTCTTAATGTATAAAAATATTTTCGTTTATTTGTACGAAATCTTCCCACCTTGAGTTGGAGTGGATGTCCTTGTGTTCCATGTTTGTCATTTTTATATTCTATATTTAATTCCATCATAAGTAGTGGATCATTTAAGATGTCATGATACAAAAATAAGTCTCCTGTATGTCTCCTTAGCTCCAGTGTATGCAGTCTTCAGTGTGCTAATCTAGCCTTACAATCAAGATCCTCTAGGGTTGAAACAGAATTGGTGTCACGCCTTTGGACTTTTTCTAATTTGTTAATTTCTGTTTTGGTATGAGGACTCCATATCTGACTACCATAATCTATTATTGGCCTAACATAGGACTGATATAATGGCAAAAGGACTTCTGCCTTTCTGCTCTTAATATTTCTTTTTTATTGCTATAGTAGTTTTAGTAGCTCTAGAAATAACTGAATGGCACTGTTACTTAAAATTGAAATTGCAGTCAATTAAAATTCCCAAAACCTTTTTTGGAAATTTTTATGGGCAGAGCCTCGTTTTTGAGAGTATAAGTATGGAAAGGGTTATGATTCCCCATATGTATGACACAGCTTTTGTTGGTATTAAGTCACATACCCCAAGTATCTGTCCACTGTACAATTGTGTTTCTATCATTTTGTATAACGTTAATATGCTCGTCTGTTCCACAGGAACCGCATAGCTTGGTGTCATCTGTGAATTTGACTACTGTGCTATTAATATTATCATCAAGATCTGCTATAACAATTTGGAATATTAATGGTCTAATTACAGATCCCTGTGGTACCCCACTCATGACTCTTCCCTCAGTTGAATAGTATCCTCTTATAGAAACTATTTGCATTCTATCCTGCATCCAATTATCTATCCAGTCGGCAATATGTGTATCAATTCCATATTTAGAAAGCTTTTTATTAATTGCCCAATGTAGAACAAGATCAAAGGCTTTACTAAAATCAGATAGAACTACGTCTACTGACAAACCATTATCTAACATTTGATTAACTGTGTCGTAAAAGCATAGCAAGTTGGTCATACAGGATCGCCCCGTCTGTAACCATGTTGATTCTGATAAAACAATGGAATGGTTTTAAGTTTGTAATTCATTCTGTGTTTTATAAGTAACTCTAACATCTTGCAAGGAATAGCGGTGAGGCTGATTGGCCTGTAGTTTAATACAATAGATTTATTTCCTTTTTTTTAAATATTGGGGTAACTCTTGATTTTTTCCAGTCATATGGGATCTGATTATAGTTCAGGGATTTTTTATATAACAGTTTTAGAGGTAACCATATTTGTTCTTTCTTAAGTTTTAACATGGGGACATGATGTTATCAATACCTGGGGCACTGTTATCTTTCAGTGTATTTACCTGGGACAAAATGTCATCCTTAGTGAAGATACAAGTCCCTATCATTTTTGTATTTATGGAATTTTCATCCTGTTGTATTTGGCTCGAGAAAACAGAACAAAAGTAAACATTAAAGGTGTTTGCTATTTGAGTGGTTCAGTAATGCACTCATTATTTACAATAATTGATGAGAGCTTACTGTTACCTTTCTTTAATGAGTTGATATAACTATAAAATTGCTTGCTGTTTGATTTACTAGCTGTTCAGCTAAATAGACTTCATCATTTTTTTTTGCCCTGTTTATTTTGTTTGGCATTTTTTTTGTGCTTCTTTGAACTTTGTCCAATTTTCTTCTGATTTATTTTCCATAAATTGACAATATTGTTTGTTTTTTCTGGTTATTAATTTTTTTATGTTTCTTTTTATCCATTTTGGTTTTATACCATGCTTTCCATACTTATTTATTCATTTTACATGTTTTTGCATTGTTTTATGTATTGTTGCTTTTATGAAATCCCCTGAATCGTCGATAGTTTTTCCTTCTAGATTTTTGGCCCAGTCAGTACTACTAATATCCTGCTTAATACCATCTTGATTGGCTGTTTTGTATAAATAAAACTCAGTGTAAACTTCTTTAGGGTGCGTGAGATACTCAGTTGTAAAAAGTATTGTAGAATGGTCACTGTTACCTAATGGCACCTCAACAGTGCAGTTACTAATATTGATTTCTTCTGATGTTAATACTAAGTCAAGTAGGTTGCTTAGCCTGGTAGGGAACTTGACATGTTGTGTTAAATTTTGTTCAGAGCAGACATTCAAAAAATCTCTCCCTTGTTTCGTGGTTGCTATATGCAGGTTCCAGTCACTGTCTGGAAGATTTAAATACCCTGCTAACACAACTTTCCCAATTTCTAGTGCCTTATGTACAGGGCCCCTACTTTTTTGAGGCACAGTAGGACCAAGTTCTGCGGCAAGACTACCATTTGCCGCAGAACTTCTGCTGCGGTGGTTTGTAATTTCTGCGGAAGTTCTGTGGCACTAACAAACTACCACATCACAGTGTCAGCTTGTCATCCTGACTTCACTTTCATGGTAATGGTTATAGCAATCAGGATGGTGGAAAGCACAGTAGCACTAGTTCAAAAAATAACAGACTTATAAAAATAATTTTATGCCTAAAAAAGCAAAACAAATGTCTCTCCCTTAAGGTCCTAGCCTGTTGCATAAATGACATATGCAGAGGGGATCTTATGTGATAAATAAGGTATTTCTATATGCTTGCTATCTATCCCACTAATGAGGTTTCCACTATCTATCACTTACATATTTATGTGCAATCTGTAACATACATACAAATGTGTGTGTGTGTGTGTGTGTGTGTGTGTGTATGGTTAGAGAGAGAGAGAGAGATGCTGTATGTGTGTGTATATATATATATATATATATATATATATATATATATCACACACATATAGTATTTTTCATTTCCATGAACCTGCATCCTCATCCATACAGGTCCTATTGGAAATGGAATAGAGGAATTATTGCAAAACTCATTTTTCATGTCAACTTGCTTACCCTGACACACTGCGGAACACTATCAGGCCATGACATGCATGTGAAACAGTTGTGAGATATAGCTCTCCAGCCCATCACAATGTGTCCACCATGTGACAGAACACTGCACCGTATCTTCCCAAGCTCTGAGCAGTGATGTGTTCCACCAGTCCTTGTGCTGCCCAGCCAGCTCCCAGAGCTAATCTATGACCTGAGTTGCCGGCACGGAAACACAGCATGCTACCTTCTGGCCCAACAGCTGTCCCTGCACACAACATTTCTCCATAACTTTTAGGTGACTCCATCAACCAATGACAATATGTAATCAATAACCTTGGCAAAAATGTGTACAGTGCAATTATTTATTTAACAGGTCTTGTCTTTCAACAGGTCTACACATTATTATATTCCATGTTTCTGGGCATAATTATTTTATTTTTCTTAAAAATGACAGTTAAATTAATTTTACCAGTTATTCATTTCAGAGGCATCTCTATACCTTAAAGGCACAAATAGGTTTGTACAAAGTGAGGTATGGACTTAACAAGCCTGTGCTATTGACAAGGTTTTGTTTAAGTTGTCCCTAGTGCAATAATGAAAGACTGAAAATTGTATTAGGCTGTAGTGCAGGTTGAGCAAATATCACCATGCATGATGTGCTGTGCCACCATCTCTGGCAGTGGGAGCTGTGGTAGATAAGTGATTGTTCATTTCTGTTGCAGAATGCAGTCATTTTGTTAGCTAATGTATGATGTTATAGCAATGATAACATCACATTCTGAGAATATAGTGGGAGTTTGGATATAAAAAGAGGGGAAGGGAACCAGATTCTATGGATAAACAGAAATATTAATAAAAAATCACCAAGAGTGAATTCTGCGGCACCGCAGAAGTTCTGCGGTAGATTGCAAGTTCTGTGCAAAACTCTGCAGCCACAGAATTCTAGGGGACTTGCTTATGTATCTCTTTGATTAGTTTTTCATGGGTTGCAGAATTTGTATCTGGTGGTCTTTAGCACACACCTAAAATGTATGTATTTTTGTTATCTAGTATTTTGAGCCATATTGTTTCAGTATCTTCACAAGATTTTATTTTGTCTATAATATCTATAAACTGATGGTAGATGAAATATAAATAGCTATGCCCCCTCTGTTCTAGTTTTCCTATTATAGCATACAGCATTATATCCCTCAATATTGTAACCCCAATTGTCTTTGTCGTCCATCCAAGTTTCTGTTAACAAAGCTATGTCTATTTTTTCAGTGTGTACTAAGGCTTGGAGTTCACTTAATTTTGTATGTAAACTTCTTAGATTACTTGAAAGAAACTTTGAAGTGTGTGTTTTTGGAGGTGCTTGTTTTCTGGGTGGTTATAATATATGTGAAGAACATTCCCCATTCCCTTTACTACTTAATTTAAATGTATGGATTCCATTGCCCTGGAAATTAATGAACCCAATAAATGAGCTCCTTCATTACTTAAATGGAGACCAACATTGCTATACAATTTTCTTTTACCATAAAAATCATCCCATGAGTCTATAAAGCCGATTGATTCTTTAGTGCACCAATTTTTTAGCCTAGCATTGATTCTAGCTATGGTCTTGTTCTTTTCTTTGACTGCTCTTGGTACTGGTAGAAGTCCTGATATAATTCAATAGGCCCCAATTGTTTAAGATGTAAGGCAGATTCTAGCAAGTCAATACAAATATCTTTCTCATGGTTTTTCCTGACATCATTGATGCCAGCATGTAATGTAACTATGTGTTTGTTGTTTACACTTTGTTGTTTTATATAGGTATTTCACCTTTAATATCTGAAATGTTTGCTCCTGGGTAACACAAAACCATTCTGTGTTCTTTATTGGTTTCAGTTATGGTGGAGTCGCATTTCCTAATTATAGAGTCCCCAATTACTGTCATTTCAATTATACTTTGGTTTGGGGGAGTAATTTCTTCTATTGGTAAACAGTTGAACCTGTTGTGAATTGTTATTTCATTGGATGTTAGGGTTCGGTGTCCCTTTTTTACCGTTTTATTGCCACCTTGTACCAAGTACCGATCTTCCTTAAAATTTGGTGCAACTTGTCTATGTTTTTTGTTTGTGTTAATTATAGTTTCTGATGAACTACTCGTGGATGAATCAATTGTGTTTTCCTCTCTACTTCTTTTCCTTGAGGCAAATGTATTACTAGAAGGGTTATTCAGGCCATGTTCATGGTCTGTTTTGGAATTGTGTATTGTGAGAACTGTGGTTCTGGTTGGTGTTTATGGAAGTGCTTGTGCAACTGAACACTTGATTAGTTAATGGCCTTACATTAGGATTGTTTGAAGTACTGTTAATCTCACACTGCAGCTCCAATTTCATAATATCCTTTGAGATTAGTAAATTCTATGAGGGTATTGTTCAACTTGTATTGTACCACTTTCAATTGTGAGCATTTTACACACTCAGTGTCAACTAGTGATGGAATATCTGTAGTATAATACATTTTACATATAAGACAACTTGCTAATTTCCCCTCTCTACATATGGTACCAAATAATATCTTTACATCTGTCTCCTGTTCCATCTTATTTATGTAACCACTAGGTGGCGCTATCCCAAGGGCTACTACCCCTGCCTGCTGGGAAGCCAGTAGGTTTAGGGGCCTGAGTTCTGAAACAGGTGCTTCCACCCAGAGGTCAGGGTTATTAGTGGTCTCACTAGCTTGGGCACAGCCCTCTGGGTCACTGTAACCCCCCTCGGTTCCTGCAAGTGGCCCACGCAGAATACAACAATGACCTTCACAGTACCCCTGATATGCTTTACCAGTATCCAGACCCTTGGCACTTACCACCAGGATTGGTTTCTCCAGCTCGACCCTGGGGACCCCTTGTAAAACAAGGTAAAACACAGCAAATGGCAGTAACACAATACTTCAGGCATAAACGGGATCCACAGACAGTTTAAAAGACAGAAAAAGTAGATTTGATTTATTCAGGGGGTGTTTGAACAAGGATGGGGGCAATCAGGTTAATTAGCCTACTTTCCCTAACAATCACACAGTTATGCAAGCAGTCAGAGTCCCTAGCACAGTCACACTTCTGGGTACCCAGGTGAATGGGGGGTGGGCTAGCCAGGACCATTGCCCGTGGAAGGCCAGCGTTGCAGCTGGTAGGGGCCCTGTGATGGAAAAAACACACCTTGCATAACGCAATATTTGTAATCCGGAGCCGGAGGGCTCAGTTTGTGAAGAAAAAGATAACAAGACAATCAGGTGACACACTTCTGATTTAGATATTGGTTGCAGGGAGCTACCCTGGATATTACTAATGGTACGCAAGACAGGACACAGGATGGATGAAATTGAGACAGTAGATGAACTCTCTGGAGTGCCAGGAGAAGCAGGGCCCACACGATCCACCGAGGCGTCATTTCTGTTCAGGCGTGGAGAAGGGGGAATGCTCCCCAGGCAGGTCTCTCATCGATGGCTCTTCTCTGTGCAGCAGGGTGATCTGGCAGGGCCCTCGTGGCAAGGGCCAGCCGCATAGTGCTAACAGCGGATTTAGTCCATTTTGCACTGGATACAGCTTCCAGCAGTAGGCACACAGTTCACACAAAAGGGGACTTAAATTGCGACCCCCATTCAGTACACAGCACATTCATATGTAAGGAAGTATTACTGTACCAGGCAACTGCTCCCTGTTCATGACTGCAAAGTCACTGCTCAAACCAGGAGCTCAAGAGTAGCTGGAGTTGCTGACAGGCCGATCACGTTCAGCAAAATCTTTGGTCTTCTACAGGTCAAGCCTGGTCCCAATTTAGTAGCTTGCTCAAAAGCACACAGCTTGGATTTAGTCCGAAACAATTCTCCCTCTGTCTCTCTGCTCAGGGTAACAGCATACGTGTAGGCCTTAACTCAGGCCTCTCCACAATTCTCCCGCTCGAACTACACAGTTTACTGCTCGAATATCACCAGCTGCTCCTCTCTTCTCTTCCAACTCAGATCTAGCTTGCCAGCAGACAGCTCAAGGGATTTCCCCCAGATCCAAATGGTTCGGTTGGTCGGTTCAGCTGTCAGTCACAGTAAGAGCTCCCCTTTCTGTTGCAAAAAGGCACCAACAGTCCAAAACTACAAATCAAAAGCTTGTGATCCACACAGCCCCTTCAGTTGCAGGCTCCATTTTAGAGTCCCCAAGTACTAATTGGTCCAGTTCGGCAGTTCTGGACCAAAATGGTGGAGCCAAACAGAACAGTCCTCGGTGCAAAGATGGCAGGTTAGAACAAACTACATTATTATTACTACTTTAAATGATAACCAGCAATTAGTTACATCTTTCAGCAGGGCTCCCTCTGCACACTCAGCAATGGCAGATATGGAGCAATTGTTCAGCAGCCCGGGCGGGACTCAAGCAGGGAGACACTCAGACCCCCCCCCCCACCATTCAGGCCAATTATTTTTGCAGTCAGGCAGCTCTAAAAGAGAAAGTACATGGAAGATTTAAAGGCACTCACTGGTGATATATTTAACGGCTATGGAGCCGAACACCAGCCAGGCAGCGAGCACTTAGGCAAGCTCGTGCAAGACTTTTCAGGAACCCCCATTGATAGGGGGAGTTACACCCTTCCTTGCCTGGAAAAACTTGGCATCCACGTCAAGTGGGTACCAGTGCAGTAATTGAAACTGCAGTTCATACCACACATCTATACCATTAGCAGGCTAGGTCTGTAGCTTCTAAGACATCAGTCAACATCTTCAACTTTTACTATACACATTCTCTGCATTTCACAGTACATCCTCTATCCTGAATTACATCATACATATGTCACACAGGTAATTTTGCACACACTGCTGTACGAAATCAGGTAATTACTTCCTGCACATTGAACAATGAGAGAGGGGGCCCTTCCCTATCAGCTAACTGGGGGCTAGAAAGGGTTGGGGCACCATACCTAGAGGGCAAAACAATCAACCTGGAATTGGCACCTAGGCTCAGTTTGGGCAGTGAACTCTGAGATACATAAACCCCCTTGTGGACCACATTGAGAGGCAAATCTACTGGCCTCCCAGGGAAATCATAACTGAAGTGTACTATTGGTTTGACGGCTCGGCCAGTATTCCTGGGGAGAACAACCACAGTCTCTGCACTTTCAGCTTCAGTCTCTGTGCATTCATTACTGGTGAGGGCAGCCTCTACCTGGGTAGAAAAGTTCAAACTCGGAGCACTGTCAGCCCCTTGCTCTGTAGATTCTGTTTCTGCATCACTTTGCTCACTTGGGAGGCACACTGGCACTGGAAGGGAATTATCATCACACTCAAAGTATTCTTCAGGTTCTGGCATGTCACCAGTCTGACTCAGATCATCTGCCTCTTCCTCAGGTAAATCACACAGTTCCACCATACAGAGTGACTCAACATCATCAGACATGACACTTCGCAATTCACTCTCAGGGAGCATTGGCTCCATGGATGAAACTGGGGGTTTAGGCAGTCCAGAAGGCCCAGTTTCATCCCCACAATTAATCATGGGTTACTTTGAAACAGCTGACTCAATTCATAAGGGGGTAATAAGCATAGTTGCACTCACTCTCTTTAGAAGTGGACTGACAGTCATTATCATTCGGGGCTTGCTGTGGAGGAAATCTTAAGTCTGTGACCACTGGGGTAGGTTGACTCTGTCTTTGTTTGGCAGCAGCCCGAGTCACCGGTCCAGAGGAAACAATCTCAGGGGGTTCAACCTCAATCATGACTTGACCAATAGGCAGTAAATGGTTACGATGCATGGTCTTGACAGCTTTCGAATCATTTTCAGGCCGCACTATACACGGGTAAGTCATTCAACTTGCATACTACTATATGAGGAAGATGGTGCCAGCGGTCAGCAATTTTATGTTTACCTTGCAGTCCCAAATTTTGCAGCAACACACGGTCTCCAGTTCAAAGCTCCTGAGCCTTTCCTTTTTTATCATATCTTTTTTTATTGGCTAAGTTTCTCTTTGCAGCCATTGTCTGGGCTAGTTGATATGCGTGATTCAATTGGGCCTTCAATTTTTGTACATATTGTAGATAATTTTCAGCTCGAACCCCATTGGGAGAGACCCCGAAATAAACATCAACTGGCAGCCAAGCCTCCCTCCCAAACATGAGGCGGTTGGGAAAGAACCCAGTAGCATCATTTCTTGTACAATTATAGGTATGAACCAAGGTGCTAATCTGCTGGCTCCATTTATGCTTGTCTTTTGGGTGAAGAGTGCCCAGCATGTCCATCAGGGTGCGATTAAAGCATTCTGGTTGTGGATCCCCCTACAGGTGATAAGCGGTGGTTCTTGACTTCCTCAACCCCCCATAGGGAGAGCATGTCTTTGAATAAGTGACTCTCAAAGTCTCTACCTTGATCAGAATGAATTCTCTGGGGGGCCCCGTAGTGGATGAAGAAATTTTCCACTAGCACCTTGGCCACGGTGGACGCCTTCTGATCGTTGGTGGGGAAGGCTTCGGCATATCTTGTAAAATGGTCCGTGACCACCAGCACATTACCAATGTTTTGCTGATCAGGGTCCAAACTCAAAAGTCTGTGCAAACTAATTCCAAGCATGTTCTGGTGGTAATGTTGACAAGGGGGGCAGCCCTCTGGGGTAGAGCCTTTCTCTGCAGGCAGCGACTACAAGTCCTTACATGATGCTCAACATTGGCCCCCATCTTAGGCCAGTAGAATCGAGATCGCACAAGGTCAAGGGTTCAGTCGATACCGAGGTGGCCCATATGATTGTGGAGGAACCTCAGCACCAAGCCTCTGAAAGCTGTGGGCAAGACCAATTGTTGCTTGTCAACTTGGCCTCCCCTATCTACTATCTGTCTATATGGCAACTGATTAATCAGCTTTAATTTAGGGCCTTCTTTAAATAGTAAAGCAGTTCGTAAATCAGAGGAGCGCAATTTGGACACATCTTTCCCTTCACAGAGGACTTCAAGGGCTGACCGAATCAAAGGATCTTGGGATTGAGCCCACTGAATGCTGTTATTATGATATTGAGGTAGTGCAGTAATGTCTAGAGCGGAGAAGTGACAGTACGCAGCTGGTATGCAGGTATCAGAGGTGTCCAAGTAGTCTACTAAGCAGTCCACTGTGTCTGTAGACATCTTTTCATCTTTGTCAAACTTTTGACACAGTGCTCGAATGTCAGGTTCGGACAGCCTGACCTAATCACCTTTGGAAGTGGGCCTCCGGGACAGGGCATCAGCATCTATGTGATTCAGGCCTGATCTGTATTCAACAACATAATTATAGGTAGACAACACAGAAAGACACCGGTGCCCAGTGGCGTCTAACTTAGCTGAAGTCAGCACATAGGTCAATGGATTATTGTCAGTCTTTACCAGTATCTTTGCCCCATACAGGTATTCATGGAACTGGTCAACAATGGCCCACGTTAACGCCAGGAACTCCAGTTTATGCACAGGATAGTTTTTCTCTGATGGGGTCAGACTTCTACTAGGGAAAGCCACCGGTCACAAACCATTCTCATGTTCTTGATACAGCACAGCCCCCAAACCTTGTAGGCTAGCATCGGTATGCAACACATAGGGCCTAGTAGGGTCAGCATAGGCGAGGATGGGAGCATGGGTGAGCTGATATATTATTTCATGGAAAGCAGCTTCACAGTCGGGTATCCAGCGGGACCCAAAAAGTTCACCCGGGCGGAAGTATACTCTTTCTGTTCTGGAGAAGACCCCTTTCTTGTATTTACGATTCATGGGAGGGTAACCCTGGGTAAGGTTCAGGAGTGGGCAAATCACTCTGGAGTAGTACTTTATAAACTGTCGGTAGCAGCCACAGAATCCTAGGAAGCACTGTAATTCTTTCAGATTGTGGGGCTGGGGCCAGGTGGTCAAGGCCTCAACTTTACTATGATCAGTCTCTATCCCCTCTGTGGATACTATTTGCCCCACATACTTCACAGATGTCTGAAAAAACTGGCATTTGTCGATGGACAGCTTAAGGCCGAAATCTTCCAGTCAATCTAACACTTTAAACAGTCGGCTCTTGTGCTCCTCCAATACACTCCCGAACACAATGACATCGTCCAAGTACACCAGGCACTCCAACAAATTCATATCACCCATTGCATGTTCCATCAATCACTGAAAAGTGGCCGGAGCCCCCGATATCCCCTGAGGCATCTTCATAAATTCATAGAACCCTAGTGGACAGATGAAGGCTGTTTTCTCACTGTCTTCCGGTGCCATGGGGATCTGGTAGTACCCACTGCGAAGATCCAACACCGAGAACCATTTGCTCCCATTCAGACAATCTAAAGCATCTTGTATACAGGGCATGGTGTATTGATCTGGGATGGTTCGCCGGTTAAAGGTTCGATAATCCACGCACATTCTTACTGTCCCATTTTATTTCCGCACCACCACAATAGGTGAAGCATAGGGGCTTCTGGATTCTTGTATCACACCAGCCGCAAGCATCTCCTGCAGGTATCTTCTCACGTCATCTATATCTGTGGGAGCTAGGCGCCGAGACCTCTTGCGAAATGGCTGTTCATTGTGCAGGCGTATGTGATGTTCAGCTCCCTTGACACATCCCACTTCCCACTCTTTCAACGAAAACACTTGGTCTTTCTGGGCAAGTCTCTTGCTGATTCTAGCCTTCCATTCAGCTGGCAACGGGAAGTCACCAAAGTCAAACAAGTCAGGGGTCACTCTATCAGTCGCTCCAGAGTACTTGTTACTGTGTAACACTGTAGTGTCTGCGCAGTGTACAGTAGCTAGGGTGCAGCCTCTGTTCACCCGAATCTCCTGATCTGACACATTGTGGACCTGGACCATCACTTGTTGTGCATAGGCATGAGCATGAACAGGCAAGATCCTGAGCCTGACCAACAATCCTTCTGGAAATTTTCCATCGTCTGGCACATCCAGCATTAGTATTCTATTCTTGACATTTTTCCATAAGTGGACCTCCCCTTGTAGAGTACACTGGGTGTTGGGGGCTAGCACCAGTGACTCGGGATCCTTCTTCCATACAACTCTGACTGGCTTATCCTGATCCACTGCATTGGCAGTCTGCCTCAACTCATAGGCCTTCTTAATCAACGTGGGACTTCTCAGGGCCCTACCAGTCCAGTGGCCCTGTTTCTCATAGCATAATTGTGCCAGTCTTCCGAACATATGGGCATTGGTCCCAATTAGTAGGGGAACCCCATTATACAGTCCAGTAGGGGGACACACCAAGGCCAAGGTCTCTACTTGTTCTACCACTCCAGCCACCGAAGTAGAGAAAGACAGCCAGATCCGGATATCCCCAGAGTATGGATACGACTTTTCACTCAACCCCCAGACATGCAAACCTTCCAAGGATTGTAAGGGTAAATTAGGCAAGTGCTTCTGATACCAATCTTGATACATTATAGTCACTTGAGAGCTGCTGTCAAGCACAGCCTGGGTGAACACTCCATTTACCTTTATTGTTGTCTCCATGGATGGAACTACCATCTCGGACCACTCAGGTGGCACAGACTTAGGTGTCGATCTGGTGGTGGCCTTTGAAGAGTAACTTTTCCGGGCAGCCCCTCCGGTGGCCGGTTGTTATTTAGTCGGATTACAGCTAATAATCTGGTAGTGACCCTCCTCAAATTCTCTGGCGAGCGACAGAAGAAACGGGTGTGTCCATCCTCCCCACAATGATAGCAAAAAGTAGGTTCTCTGGGGTCTCTGGGAGTTCGTGGGCCATCCCCCGGTTTGGGCACAACAGGGGTATTTGGCAATTCAGCCTGGACTTGTGCTTTGGATTCTTGATCCTCTGGACTTCCACCAGATTTGGGGGTTTGTGTGGTTCACAGCAAGTCCCCCACTAGGGCTCTCAACTCTCGTACTTCTTACAATATATTACCCTCAGTCTGGGGTTCTGGAGAAACAACATGCACCCCCACCCCACTTTTAGTCTCTGGGGGTGCCTGATACAAATCAGGTTCTCTGGCTGCCTCTGTCAATTCTTTAATCAGCTCTCTCAGCTGCTGTGCCTCATCCAGATCACTCCTCTCTGGGGTCGGGCAGGTACCAACAATCCCCGCATAGGGCTCCCAGCCCTCTTCATCGGTCTCGGTTTCATGAATCTCTTTCATCAGATGACAGTACTCAGGAGGATTAGCCTTCCTGTCTTGTATCTTGGGTTTCAATGTCATCACACTGGAATACCTGGCTGACTTTAGAATATGGTCCAATCTGACTTGGTTCAAGTTCCTTTGCGGGTACTCCTCTTTTCCTGTGGGCCCTCTGCAGAGCCCTCTCGATTCTTGTGACAAATGTGGACAACTTCCCATTTTTCCATTGCTTAGCAGACTTGAATTTCCAGAGTAAATAATCCCCCAATTCTGTGCTTCCAAACACTCCTTCCAGTGTAAAGAGGTATTCAGCCACAGTAGCCTCTGGGTTAGTGGCTCGCAAAAAACTGATGACCTCCAGTGCCGGGCCTCTTAAGCTCTCCATAAGCCTGTTTCTCTTTTCCCCCTCAGAGCACTGCCATCTCCCCCATAGTCACTAGGACTGTGCCTAAGAAAAGTCTGAGTTTACGGTATGAGTCCAACTGTACCGATGGAATTATTATGAGGGAGGGAACTACAGGGGAGCTCTTAGGGGAAGCAGGAGATGTGACCAGGGACTACAGTGGTGTGTGTTTCTCGGAAAGGTCTAGCACCTTTATTAGCTCTTGAGCAGTTCGTCCTTCAGACTCTAATAACTTGAGCAACTTGTCCTTAAATTCTTCTATACTAGGGAACCTGTCTGGGGTAGCCGGATCACTATGCAGATTAATGACTCTCCACCCCTTCTGGGCCCCTTCAGGCAGGATAACATGGAGTACCTTCTCTGGATCTATGGAAGAACTGCAAGAGAGTAAAACTATCATAGTCTGCTCAAATGGGTCTGAATCCCTCCCCTTCACTTCAACTTTGCCCAAACCTTTAACCTGTTCTACAACTTCTATAATATCACCATTAGTAGTCCCTGTGATGTAGACAGCCAGCTTTGAGTGCCCGAGTGCTGTATTAATTTTTTTATTACATGTAAAATATGTGATGGGAAGGTCAGTTTGAGGAAAACTTCAGTCTTACTGGAACTGACACATCAAACTCCCCATGGATAAGTTCAAAGGACAGGAGGTATTTTAAACTGCAGAGATATGGGGTGCAGTTACCTTGTCAATTTGCTTTCATCCCAGGAAATAAGATTAGCCATTCATAATGCCCTCAGGGAGATCCTTTGACTTGCATAGTTGCCAGGAAGGACTTGTGGGGAGGGGTGTCGGAGAGAGGCCAGAATGGACATTGAAGAGGTTGGATGTCTGGGCCAGGCAGGATCCAGATGACTTTGGAAGGTCAAATACACATTTCCCAGGAAGCCTTGGGAGGACATCACAGAACCTGTTTATGTGCGTGTGTGTGTGTGTGTGGCAGAACAAAAACCAGTTCTGACCAGTTACCCTGAGGAGAGGAAATTGAGTATGTCACTTATAATTTTTTTTAAATTTTGTTGGGACATCCTGTGTGGTAACATATAACTTTTATTACACCAAGGTGGAGTTTAATGATCTCAGAGAGGAGGCCGGCTCAGAACTCTTTTATCCAACTGAGCAAGCCTTAGAGACACACAAGACAATTCTGACTGAGAGAACAGAGACTCTCAAAGCACTGAAAGAAAGTAAGCATTAGACAAGATTAGTCTGAAGTTATAAATTTTAGGAACTGTACTTTTTTACCTGTTTGTTTTAAGGCTGTATGTGCTGGGATATATATTTGTTCTGTAATTATTGTTCTGTTTTGATATTTTTAAAGTAAAGATATTTTTTTTACAAACGAAACTGCTGGAGTGCCTTGACATTTCTTTTTATTTTAAGTGGAGCTTTTAAAGGTTATAAGTACACTGTGTATGGGCTTATTGTACACCAAAGTGGGAAATGGATAGAGTTCTCTAAAAGTCTTGCATAGAGTTCTAAAGGTTCATTTGAAAGACCTGGTTGGGTGCCCATAGGCAAAGATATCTGGCCCCCTGAAGACAGAATTATCTGAGCCTGATAATTGGGTATGCTAACAAGAGGTTATCAGTTTGAATCCTTCCAGAGCTTGAGACTAAGGTGACTTGAACCCACAAAACAGACAAGAGGGTTACCTTGTCTGTTACACTGTACACAAATCATACGCTCAGAGGTTGGCACTTTGGGAGTAGAGGGCTGACCGGCTGAGCGAGTTTGTGACAGATTGGTTGGCAGTGGTGGCATAAAAGTTTGGTGGTATAAGCTTCATAGTTCAGTGTGTTAGCTTGAAACCGTTTAGCACACTTGGAAAAAAGAAAGGCAGTGTTTTATTTAAAAAGGAAACAGAACTATATCTCTTGACTTACAGTTAAGTTCCCACCCATTTTATTTTTTTTCTGATGTGCCAGTCAGTATAGAATTAGTAGTGAGAGAGAAGAAAATGGCTTATGATTACAGCAAGCACACTGTAGATTTCTTAAAGCAGTTGTGCGGGGACAGGGGAGTACCATTTGGGGTGAAAGCCAGTAAGCAGAACCTCATAGAGGCCCTGATGGTAGCAGATACCCAGAGCAGCGAGTCGCCAACCATTGACTGAAAGGGACCAGACCTCGAGTGTGGCAGAACTAGTGGCCAGTGAGGGGTCCCAAGCCGATGAGGCAGACAGCAGGGCCACTGTCAGTGAAGGGCCACAGCAGCAAGGGATGGTCACCAGTATCCTGAATCCAGAGGTACTCAAACTGCAAATTGAGTTGCACAGGATGGAACTGAAGGCAGAGCGACAACAGAGGGAGGTGGACCATGAGGAACATGAGCACCACTGAGAGGCAGAGGAGAGGAGAAGAGAGAGCGAGAATGCAGAGCTGCAGAGGACAGGAGAGAGGAGCGCCAGTGGCAACATGAACTGGAGAAGCTACGACTCCAACCAGCGGCACCAGGGCAGGTAAGTGGCTTGGGTTTAACTGGGACTGCAGGACTGGGTTACAAATTGAACTCTAAATTAATAGCTGAGTTTAAGGACAGGGAGGACATGGACGCCTTTTTAAATTCTTTTGAAAAAGTTTGTATTCAGGCTAAAATTCCTAGAGAGTCCTGGAGCTTCCAGCTATCCCCGCTACTTACTGGAAAACTTGGAATGCATTGGGTCAAATGGACAATAAAGACAGTGATGATTACAGCAAGTTAAAAACTGCACTACTAAAAAAGTTTGAATTGACTGCTGAATCATACAGAGCTAAATTCCGTAAGCTCAGGAGAAGCCCTGATATGAGCTATGAGGAGCTAATCACGAAACAACGTCAGTTTTTAAAATGTTGGTGGGAAGGAATTGAGGCAAACACTGTTGATAAAATTGAAAATGTGATTTTATTAGAACAGTTTTTATTGGGCATTTATTTATTTATTTGTACATCAGTTTACAAACCTTTGAGCCAGAGGCTCATTTTCAAAGGTACCTCATCACAAAGAGGACAAATACAGTACAACAAGTTTGTTACAACAATGTGGATTACAACAATTGGTAAAACATGCTGTCATATATTGGTTGCAATAATTTTAAGGTTACAGGATCAGTAGAGATGGGTAGGTACAGATGTTTAGTACTTCATAGACAAACAATGGTATGAGCATACAAGCAGAGGGGTTCAGAGACAAGAGGAGGTGATAAATAATAGAGCAATGGGAAGTGGTTGGTAGTAGGTTGGGTGCAGCCACTCAGGGAGCTTTGTCAGAGCATTTGAGCAAGAACAACTTAATAACAGTCACAGCTATGCTTATTAAGTAGGTGATTTCGAAGGGAGGTTTTGAAACTGGAGATCATGGAGGCATCAGAGATAGAGGTGGGGAGTGTGTTGTACCAGGATGGGGCTCTGTAGCAATAGGCCCTTTGACCGTGTGTGGTCCTAGCCCTGGGGACTAACAGTGTGGTTTTGCAGGAGGTTCGAGTTTGTACTAGGGCTTTTATTTGGTGGATGGAGGCTGTCAAACCTGGTGGGGATAGTCCAAGGAGAGTTTTTTTTTGTAATGAGGCAGGTTTGATATCTGAGACATTCATCTAGGTCAAGCAACATAGCCTTTGCATATAGTTGGCAGGTATGTGTTAACCTGGGGAACCCTGTAATTAGCCTACAGGCCTTATTTAGTGTGATGCAAATTTTGTTGAGGGCGGTCTGGTCTGCAGCACCATAAACTGGAAGTCCATAATCCACAAGGGACAGTATAGAGGATGTGACCGCGAGTTGGAGGGCGTCAGGGGGAGACAATTTTTGTAGCGGTATAGGATACCCAGCCGAATATTGGAAGCTGAGGCTAGGGCAGTGATGTGATCATGGAATGTAAGAGCAGGGTCAAAGGAGATCCCAAGGTACTTATATGAGTAGACTTGCTCAAGTGGAAACTTGGTGCTAGAGAGGACATGGAGTAGAAAATTGCTGGCTTTGTTTTGTGGGTGGGCGAAGAGCATGGTTTTTGTTTTTTTGAGATTTATTACAAGTCTATGCTCTTTGAACCAGGCTTCAGCATCATTATATGATCTTTGCAAGGAGTTCTGGAGGGTGATAGGGTTTCGGTCAGAGGCAAAGATGGCGGCATCATCTGCATGCAGCAAACTTTTTCCAGTACATGCACCTGGCAGGGTATTGAGGTATAGTGAAAAGAGCAAGAGTCCAAGGATGGAGCCCTGGGGAACACCAGAGTGGACAGGACAAGCATTGGAGAGTGTCCCATTAATTTTAACACACTGGGAGCGGGCAGACAGGTAGCTGGAGCACCAGGAGACAGGCCCAGTGGCAAAGCCAGTGTGGCTGAGGGCATTTAGCAGGAGGGGATGGGAAACAGTGTCGAAGGCTTTTGATAGATCTACAAACACTGCCCCAACCAGAGAGCCCGAGTCCAGAGAAGAGTGAAGAAAATTTGAAAACTCTAGGAGGGCAGTGCTGGTACTGTGACCTGTATGGAAACCATGCTGTTCAGGGCAGTGGATGTTGTATTTGGTTAGGTAATCCGTAATTTGAGTGGCCACCACTTTTTCTAAGGCTTTGGAGAGGGGTGAGAGAATGGAGATAGGCCAGTAATTCCCGGCTAAGGACCTGTCACCACCCTTGTGTATGGGTGTGAATGTGGCAATTTTCCAAGCTGAGGGAAATTGCCCCAGACAGAGGGAATTATTAAGGAGACTAATGATTGGGGTGAGGATCCTCTGGAGGGTGGGCAGGGTGAGCTGAGCACATAGTGAGAGTAGGGTGGGAATGTGCCAACTCTAGGACACAGGAGGTGGGTAGTGCCAGTGCGCATGGGGGAGCAGTAGTTAGGTGAGACTGCAGCAACACTGTGACAGATGGGTGGAACAGTGGCCTCAGACAGAGGGTGAGAGAGCGGCATATCAATAGGAGGTGGGCAGGCATTATGCTAAGGAGCTCAGCAGGCAAGGTAGAAAGAAATAGTTGCCTACCAGTAAGCGTTAGTGCCACTTTGGTTCAGTGGTAGTGACACCGCCTCTGGTGTACAAGGTACCAGGTTCAAAACTCTCCCGGATTAATTGGAGAAGGACCTGGGTAGGAGCCATAATCCACAGTCCAGGTGCTGGCTACAGGCAGCATTTGGGCCCGAAAATAGGGTGCTAAATAGTGACTCCTAGTGGTCAATAGATGTAGGCTTGGGGAGATATGGGGTCCGAGAGGGTGGTAGCTACAAGGTTGGGTGTGAAAGAGGTGGGTGCAGGGTAGCGGAGGCCGGGTGTAGGAGAGAAGAAGTGGGGCAGATGGATAGAGGTGATCCAGAAATGGAGAGAAGGGGCTATCTGAGAAGTTAAGTTTGCAGAAGGAACACAGGGTCTCTCTAGTGGCTGGCAGGTATAACCTGAAAATGAGAAAGTGGGGACTTAGAATTTCGGTAAGCAGGAAGTGATGTCATGGGGTGCGTCAATAAATTGAGGGCCGCCCCTGGGTGGGTGGGTGGCTGGGGCGGGCAGGGCAGATGATGCGCAGCGTCGTTGGACTAGCACCCCACACAGGAGTCCAGCAGGTTAAAGAGGTATCCTTTACCTCAGAGGCCTTCCAAGGCCTGTGGTATGCAGGCGGTTGGCTCCTGGAGGGAGCGCTTAGTGTTCTGTCACTGCCGCGATTGGCTGGCATGCCCAGCAGAGTTAAAAACCTGGCTAGGGGACCAAGATCCAAAAACAGTGCAAGAGGCTGTTGAACTCTCGGACCACTATGCCAAGAGCAGACCTGCTCTGAGAGCGAATGGGGTGAGTGTGACAGCACAGAAAGGGAAAAGCACACCTTCAGGGCAGCTAAAACCCTCACTGCCTCCACCAAAATCAGTTAGCCCCAGGTTTCAAAGAAAAGATTTCTCTGAAGTAAGAAATGTTTGTTGGTTATGTAAAGAAACTGGGCACATTCCCAGACAGTGTCCAAGAAGGGCAATCAATAATTCGCAAAGTAGTACAAGAAAGGAAGTGGGTTGTCCGTGTGTCCCTGGAAGCATGCCAGTGAACATGAGGGAACACATGCACCCAGTCATGGTAAATGGCATACAGACGCAGGGGTTAAGGGACACAGGGGCATCCCTGACATTGGTAAAAGGGGATCTGGTACAGCCTGGTCAGCTTATACCCAACAAATACATAACTGTACAAGGGTTTACTGGTGAAGAGAAACATTGCCACTGGCCAGTGTTCTCCTGGACTGGAGTGAAACAGGGGACTGTGCAGCAGGTGTCTGTAGCTAACACATTAGCAGTGGATGTGATCTTGGGTTACAATCTCCAGCAGGGGGTGGTATGTGCAGTTACCCGTAGCCAAGCAGCCAGGGAAAATTGTAGTTCCCTGAGCCCCCAAAAGCCATTGGGGAAGATACTGAGAGGCTGGTTCCCCAGCCTGTGTCTCCAGAGGGGGAGACTGATAAAAAGGGGTTAGAAATTTCCCCAGGAGCAAGTAACAACCCAGCTACAGAGGGTTACTCTGAAGAGGGAAGGGTGACCCCTTGTCAGAGGGTGGGGATTGACAGTGATCCTGAGGGCCCTGATGCTAGTGCTAGGGACCCTAGTTTAGTGACTGAAGGGGACCTGTTCCATGCCTTGGGAAGGTGTGAGGGGTTCGCAGCTGCTCAGAGAAGTGACCCTAGTTTAGAGAAGCTGAGGGCTTGGGCAGACTCAGACGGAGCACAGGGAGGTGACAGAAGACATAGGGTTTATTGGGAAAATGGACTTATGTATACACAGGCAGTACAGACAGAGGGAGGAATGTTAGGCAGGCAGCTTGTCGTTCTCCAGGGATATCATGAGCAGCTGTTCAAGGTTGCCTATGATATTCCCTTGTCTGGTCATCTGGGAATCGCGCGCACAATGCAGCGGTTGGCCCGGAATTTCTATTGGCCTAACTTCACCTAGCAGGTGAAGGAGTATTGCAGGTCTTGTCACCAGTGCCAAGAAATAGGGAAGGCGGGCAAGAAAACCCAAGCAGCCCTGACCCCCTTGCCCATAGTGGAGAAGCCATTCCAGAGGGTGGGAATGGATATTGTGAGACCTTCAATACCCCAGCTCCTCAGGAAAGGTTCATCCTGACTGTGGTGGATTATGCCACCTGGTACCCAGAGGCAGTCACCCTTTCCTCACTGAGGACAGACAAAGTGGCAGATGCCTTGCTTGGGATTTTCTCCCATGTTGGGTTTCTGCAGGAGGTAATCACCGATCGAGGGGGTTCCTTCATGTTGGATCTAATGAAATGTCTATGGAAGAAGTGTGGGGTGGTGCAGAGATGCACGACACTGTATCACCCACAAGCCAATGGGCTTCTGGAATGCTTCAATGGTACTCTAAAGTCAATGCTCTGGGTGTTTGCTGAACAGCATGGACGGGACTGTGAGAAATACCTTCCCCACCTGTTGTTCGCATACAGGGAGGTGCCCCAAGAGTTGACAGGATTTATTCCCTTCGAACTCTTGTATGGACACCGGGTACGTGGATCCCTAGACTTGATCCGGGAGGACTGGGAAGGCAAGCACGCCACCCAAGGAACTCCCATTGTGGATTACATCCTAAGGTTTAGGGAAAGGCTGAAGGAGCTTATGGGGACAGCTCAGAGCAACCTGGCAGCTCCCCAACAGAAACAAAAAGTATGGTACAACCGCAGAGCCAGAGCTCGCTCGTACATGGTGGATCTGGAAGTAATGGTCCTTATTCCGGTCCAGAAAGACAAGCTGCAGGCTGAGTGGGCAGGACCGTACAAAGTGGTTAGGAAGGTAAGTGATGTAAACTACATTGTGGAGTTACCTGACCATAGACAGACAGAAAGGATGTACCATGTCAACATGATGAAGACATATGCAAATAGGGCTGACATGGTGTTCACAGTGTGTAGTCATGGGGAGGGGATGGACGAAGGAGACCCCCTTCTGGACTTGCTGGAAGAGAGTAAATGGGAATCCTCTGTGGAGGCAGTAAAATTGTCTCCCCAGCTGACCCCAGACCATATCCAGAAAGTGAGGGAGGTTTTAGCAGACTTTGCCTCCTTGTTTAGCGCTAAGCCTGGACTAACCCCCTTAGCAACACATGAAGTGGAGACAGGGACACAGACACCCATATGGCAGACAGAATATCGTGTGTCAGAGGCTGTCCAAAAGGACATTAGGAGGGAAGTGGAGGAGATGCTGGATTTAGGGATAATCCAGAGATCCCACAGTCCCTGGGCCTCACCCGTAGTCCTTGTACCCAAGACAGATGGCTCAACTCATTTCTGTGTAGACTATCATGGACTGAATGCAGTCACGAAGTCAGACACCCACCCGATGCCCTGGATGGACGAAATCCTGGACAAGTTGGGGGGGCGACCTACCTTACGGCCATTGACCTGACAAAGGGGTACTGGTAGGTAGAGTTGACGGACAGAGCTAGGGAGAGGTCGGCCTTCATCACTTCAATAGGCTTATTTGAGTTCAAAGTAATGCCTTTCGGAATGATAATGCCCCTGCCACATTCCAAAGGTTGGTGAACCAGGTGTTACATGGTGCTGAGGAGTACGCTGTGGCATACCTGGATGACATTGCCATCTTTAGTGCCAGCTGGGAGCAACACCTGTCCCACCTTAGGGAAGTGCTGGGCAGAATACAGAGGGCCGGGCTCACTGTCATAGCCGAGAAGTGCCAGGTGGCCATGGGAGAAGTGGCATACCTTGGGCATGTGGTAGGCCGGAGACAGCTCCGTCCTAACCAGATAAAAATAGAGGTAATACAGACATGGCCCAGACCAGAAACTCAGAAGCAGGTCAGGAGTTTTCTTGGGACAGCAGGTACTATCAAAAATTTGTACCAAATTATAGTGCCCTGGCTGCTTCCCTATCTGACCTGACAAAGAAATGGATGCCCAAGAAAATTACCTGGGGTCCAGCCTGTGAGAAAACCTTTACCAAACTGAAGAAGACACTGTACAGTGCTCCTGTTTTGACCAGTCCAGACTATAGCAAAACTTTTGTAGTTCAGACGGACGCCTCAGACATGGATATTGGGGCAGTACTAAGCCAGACATCCAGCGAAGGGAGGGACCACCTGATAGCCCACCTGAGCTGAAAGCTGCTCCCCAGGGAACAAGCATACTCCACACTGGAAAAGGAGTGCCTTGCCCTAGTGTGGGCCCTAAAGGAATTGGATCCATACTTTTATGGGCAGCCTTTTGTGGTGCAGACTGACCACAACCCCCTGGTTTGGTTGTAACAGATGGGGAAAAACAATGGCAGGCTGCTCAGATGGAGTCTTGCTTTACAAGGGTATGATTTGAAAATCGTACATAGGACCAGAGCCAAAAATAAGAACTCATATGGACTGTCTATAGTCTACGAGGAGTGAACTGAATTGGGAAGCTCATCCCATGTAGGGGATGGATCCCTCAGATTCAGTCTAGGTTGGGAGGAGTGTGACATGGACAGCCAGCTCTGAGTGCCCGAGTGCTGTATTAATTTTTTTATTACATGTAAAATATGTGATGGGAAGGTCAGTTTGAGGAAAACTTCAGTCTTACTGGAACTGACACATCAAAACCCCTCAGGGATAAGTTCAAAAGACAGGAGATATTTTAAACTGCAGAGATCTGGGGTGCAATTACCTTGTCAATTTGCTTTCATCCCAGGAAATAAGATTAGCCATTCATAATGCCCTTGGGGAGATCCTTTGACTTGCATAGTTGCCAGGAAGAACTTGTGGGGAGGGGCGTTGGAGAGAGGCCAGAATGGACATTGAAGAGGTTTGATGTCTGGGTCAGGCAGGATCCAGATGACTTTGAAAGGTCAAATTCACATTTCCCAGGAAGCCTTGGGAGGACATCAAAGAACCTGTTTATATGTGTCTGTGTATGTGTGGCAGAACAAAAAACAGTTCTGACCAGTTACCCTGAGGAGAGAAAATTGAGTATGTCACTTATCATTTTTTTAAATCTTGTTGTGACATCCTGTGTGGTAACATATAACTTTTAATACACCAAGGCAGAGTTTAATGATCTCAGAAAGGAGGCCAGCTCAGAACACTTTTATCCAACTGAGCAAGCCTTAGAGACACACAAGACAATTCTGACTGAGAGAAGAGAGACCCTCAAAGCACTGAAAGAAAGTAAGCATTAGACAAGATTAGTCTGAAGTTATACATTTTAGAGACTGTACTTTTTTACCTGTTTGTTTTAAGGCTGTATGTGCTGGGATATATATTTGTTCTGTAATTATTGTTTTGTTTTGATATTTTTAAAGTAAATATATTTTTTTACAAACAAAACTGCTGGAGTGCCTTGACATTTCTTTTTATTTTAAGTGGAGCTTTTAAAGGTTATAAGTACACTGTATATGGGCTTATTGTATGCCAGACTGGGAAATGGATAGAGTTCTCTAAAAGTCTTGCACAGACTTCTAAGGGTTCATTTGAAAGACCTGGTTGGGTGCCCGTAGGCAAAGATATTTGGCTCCCCGAAGACAGAATTATCTGAGCCTGATAATTGGGTACGCTAACAAGAGGTTATCAGTTTGAATCCTTCCAGAGCTTGAGACTAAGGTGACTTGAACCCACAAAACAGACAAGAGGGTTACCTTGTCTGTTACACTGTACACAAATCATACACTCAGTGGTTGGCACTTTGGGAGTAGAGGGCTGACCGGCTAAGCGAGTTTGTGACAGTCCCTAGGGGGACATCCAGTAACAGGAGGGTCTGTCGGGGATCTAACCCCTCAGCCTCGCTCCACCCCATAATTCGGGGCACCAACAGCTTGTGGGGGACAATTTTGAGCTTGGGTGTAGCAAGATCCTCCATTTTCTCACCAAAACTGAACATATCGGGGTAATTTCCTCCTTTGGCCACTAGGGGATGCTAATCCCAGTGGTGCCTCCAAGATGTAACCCCTAGGTGGTGCTACCCCAAGGGCTATTACCCCTGCCTGCTGGGCAACCAGTAGGTTGAGGGGCCTGAGTTCTGAAATGGGTGCCTTCTCCCAGAGGTCAGGGTTATTAGTGGTCGCACTAGCTTGGGCACAGCCCTCTGGCACACTGTAACCCCCTCAGTTCCTGCAAGTGGCCCACATAGGATACAACAATGACCTTCACAGTACCCCTGATATGCTTTACCAGTATCCAAACCCTTGGCACTTACCACCAGGAGTGGTTTCTCCAGCTCGACCCTGGGGACCCCCTGTAAAACAAGGTTAAACAGAGCAAATAGTAACACAATACTTCAGGCATAAATGAGATCCACAGACAATTTAAAAGGCAGAAGAAGTAGATCTGATTTATTCGGGGAAGGGTTGAACAAGGATGGGGGCAATCAGGTTAATTAGCCTACTTTCCCTAACAATCACACAGTTATGCAAGCAGTCAGAGTCCCTAGCACAGTCACACTTCTGGGTACCCAGGTGAATGGGGGGTGGGCTAGCCAGGACCATTGCCCGAGGTAGGCCGGCGTTGCCGTTGGTAGGGGCCCTGTGATGGAAAAAACACACCTTGCGCAACACAATATTTGTAATCCGGAGCCGGAGGGCTCAGTTCGTCAAGAAAAAGATAACAAGACAATCAGGTGACACACTTCTGATTTAGCTATCGGTTGCAGGAAGCTACCCTGGATATTTCTCATGGTACCCAAGACAGGACACAGGACGGACGAAACTGAGACAGTAGATGAACTCTCTGGAGTGCCAGGAGAAGCAGGGCCCACATGATCCGCCAAGATGTCGTTTCTGTTCAGGCGTGGAGAAGGGGGAATGCTCCCCAGGCAGGTCTCTCATAGATGGCTCTTCTCTGTACAGCAGGGTGATCTGGCAGGGCCCTCGTGGCAAGGCCCAGCCACATAGAGCTAACAGCGGATTTAGTCCGTTCTGCACTGGATACAGCTTCCAGCACACAGTTCACACCAAAGGGGACTTAAACCGCTACCCCCATTCAGTACGCAGCACATTCATATGTAAGGAAGTATTACTGTACCAGTCAACTGCTCCCCGTTCCTGATCGCAAAGTCACTGCTCAAACCGGGAGCTCGAGAGTAGCTGGAGTTCCTGACAGGCCGATCGAGTTCAGCAAAATCTTTGGTCTTCTACAGGTTAAGCCTGGTCCCAATTTAGTAGCTTGCTGAAAAGCACACAGCTCAGATTTAGTCTGAAACAATTCTCTCTTTGTCTCTCCACTCAGGGTAACAGCATACGTGCAGGCCTTAACTCAGGCCTCTCCACAATTCTCCTGCTCGAACTACACAGTTTGCTGCTCGAATATCACCAGCTGCTCCTCTCTCCTCTTCCAACTCAGATCTAGTTTGCCAGCAGACAGCTCGAGGGATTTCCCCCAGATCCAAAAGGTTCGGTTGGTCAGTTCAGCTGTCAGTCACAATAAGAGCTCCCCCATCTGTTGCAAAAAGGCGCCAACAGTCCAAAACTACAAATCCAAAGTTTGTGATCCACGTAGCCCCTTCAGTTGCAGGCTCCATTTTAAAGTCCCCAAGTACTAATTGGTCCAATTTGGCAAGTTTGGGACCAAAATGGTGGAGCCAAACAGAACAGTCCTCGCTGCAAAGAAGGCAGGTTAGAACAAACTACATTATCATTACTACTCTAAATGATCACCAGCAATTAGTTACTGTACATCTTTCAGCAGGGCTCCCTTTGCACACTCAGCGATGGCAGATACGGAGCAATTGTTCAGCAGCCCGGGCAGGACTCAAGCAGGGAGACACTCAGACCCCCCCATTCAGATCAATTATTTCTGCTATCAGGCAGCACTTTAAGAGACAGTACATGGAGGCTTTAAAGGCGCTCACTGGTAATACATTTAACGGCTATGGTGCCGAACACCAGCCAGGCAGCAAGCACTTAGGCAAGCTTGTGGAAAACTTTTTGGGAACCCCCATTGATAGGGGGAACACAGTTACTTTAGTGAAACAGGATGAAACAAGAACTAAATTATGCACTTACTTGTTCATCATTTCTAGTGCACCTTACACCGGTGATGCCAGACACACCTGACACACACAAATGCACTTGTCCCTGAGTGCGTCTCCATGCACAAAGCCGCACGCATGCCTCACTTGAGCTCGCCCCACTCGCTCAGGGATGAGACTTTAAAGCCAGTGGACCAGAAAGTAAACCAGTCATGTGACTACCAGTTCCCTGAGCCCAGAATGCAGGAATTATTGCAGTGTTGTTTAAAAATTACTAAGGCTGCTCCCTTCCAGAAAAAGCAGTTAGCTTCAACCTGCTCAGCCTGCTTGGACTAAATACATTAAGCACAGATGTTCAACTTCTACTGCCAAATGACTGGGAGTGTAGTTCCTCCACAGAGCATAAACTACACTTCCCAGTATCCTTTACAGTGCACAGCTCCCTCAAACACTACACAGCAGTGCTGACAACGTCAAAAAGCACTAATTCTAGTTTAAAAATACACACAGGAGATCCCAGCACACTCCTCTCATGCAAGGAGCGTTTCTAAACAACCCCATTCTCTCAGGGGTGAGACTTTAAAGCCTACAGACCAGGAAGTAAACCAGTCATGTGACTACCAGTACACTTCCTTTCTGGGGTGTTGCAAATTCTGCAACTAGGAACAATGACATGACAGTTAGATGTTTTTGGTACTGCTAAGCAATTTAGATCACAAATTGTAGTGAGGAAGAAATAATGTAACCTACTGGGAATTGAACCCAGGCCCTCAGAATACCATCCCGGTGCTCTAATCACTGGGCTATAGGTTCACATGGTTGACTTGACCCTTCCTGGATACACTTT
Organism: Neoceratodus forsteri; assembly: GCA_016271365.2. Classification (NCBI taxonomy): domain Eukaryota; kingdom Metazoa; phylum Chordata; order Ceratodontiformes; family Ceratodontidae; genus Neoceratodus; species Neoceratodus forsteri. The sequence continues at coordinate 1,701,835,084 of CM057455.1, forward strand.
CTTTCTCAGGTGAGGTTTACAAGACTATCACACTCTGAGAGTGTGTAAAATATCCTCATAACACAAACCTGCACATGCTTTCTTTTGGTATCCCATTACTACGATGACAATTTTACCGTGACCGAAACTACAGTGACAACAGCGCCAGGGCGCTGTAGTGTCAGCGTGAGACCCTGGCACTGCTTTCTGGGGGTATTGCATCCCCTCCCTGATGCAACTTAGAGTTGATTAATTTAGTAGCGGGGGGTATGGGGCAGAGCTCCCCACATGGGGGTTCAGGGACCGGCCCCCAAAGAAAACACCATCTGAGTGACTCCTTTGCATGGCGACTGCAAGTGCAGTCAATATAAGTCACTGCAACATCAATCGATAACGAAATTCTCGACTGACTGTCATTAATCCCTTTCTTTTTAGGGCTGCATAGAAATTCTGTGCAGTCTTTCTGTGATTACACACATAGAGAGAGAGAGAGAGAGAGAGAGAGCAGTTAGAAAATATGTGACAGAATGCCTAGACTGTCTGCTTCCACAATTAGAACTGAAACACAAACACATGAGGTTGTCTCCATTTAAGACAGTGGTGTTCTCCCCCTCCCCTCCACCCTAGACTGTATTCTTGGTAATAATTTATTCAATGATTAAAAAACTTCCTTCTACCTTACATATGGTATAGAAACATAGAAACAGAGAATTTGACGGCAGATAAGGACCGCTTGGCCCACCCAGTCTGCCCATTTCCCTACCTGATGGAAAAGCTGCAGGTCCTAGTTAACCAGCAGCCTACTTCTTCCTACCCCCAACCCCTAGAATTGCCTTATGACTGTCCCATGCATGCTTAGATTCCACCACTGTTTTTGACTCCCCACAACCTCCTCTGGAAGGCTGTTCCATACATCCACAACCCTCTCTGTGAAAAAAATACTTCCTTAAATTACCTCTGAGCCGCCCTTCTATCTTCAAATTTTCCCCCTTGTTCTTGCACACTTTTTGAAAGATGCTACCCTCTTGGACTTTGTTGATTCCCTTGAGGTACTTGAAAGTTTCTATCATGTCCCCCCTCTCCCTCCTTTCCTTGAGGCTATACATATTTAGCTCCTTAAGTCTCTCTTCATATGTCTTCCGGTGCAGACCCTGCACCATTTTAGTTGCCCTCCTCTGGACAGCTTCCATCCTGTCTATGACTTTTCAGAGATTGGGTCTCCAGAACTGCACACAGTACTCCAGATGGGGTCTCACTAGCTGTCTGTACAGAGGAATAATAACTTCCTGTTTTCTACTGGTGATGCCTCTTCCTATGCAACCCAGTATCCCCCCAACTCCTTGCTGCCCTCTCACATTGCTTTCCCACCTTTAGGTCATCTGATATGACTACCCCTAGGTCCCTTTCCATTTTTGTTGTTGTTAGTATCTCACCCCCCATTGTGTACTCTTCCCCTGGGTTTTTGTTTCCCAGGTGCATTACCTAGCACTTCTTAGCATTGAATCTAAGCTGCCATACATTTGACCATTCCTCTAACCTTGCCAAGTCCGTTCTCATCCTTTCCACTCCACCTTGTGCATCAACTCTGTTGCAGATCTTTGTGTCATCTGCAAAGAGACATACTTTTCCTTCAGTCCCTCTGCAATGTAAACATAAAAGATATTGAAGAGGACCGGTCCTAATACTGAACCCTGCAGTACCCCACTACTAACCCCCCTTTTTTCAGAGTGGACTCCATTTACTATTACTCTCTGTGTCCTATTCTCCAGCCAATTCTTTACCCAGGCTGTCATCTTGGGACCCACTCCCAGGCTGGCTAACTTGTATATTAATCTTTTGTGTGGGACTGTGTCAAATGCCTTGCTAAAGTCTAGGTAGGCCATGTCCACAGCCCCTCCCTGATCAACTACTTTTGTCACCCAGTCAAAGAAATATATCAGATTTGTCTGGCATGACCTTCCGCTGTGAATCCATGCTGCCTTGAGTCCTGTGCCCCTCTGGCCTCTAGATACTCAACAATTCTTTCCTTCAAGTGATTCCATCATTTCCACTACTGAGGTTAAACTAACAGGTCTGTAGTTTCCTGCTTCTGCCTTGCTCCACTTTTGTGAAGGGAATCACATCTGCCCTCCTCCAGTCCTGGGTACCACCCATCCTCCCATGATTTGTTAAAGAGGGTAGTCAGTGGTGTCACTAGTTCTACCCTTAGTTCTTTTAGAATTCTGGGATGAATCCCATCAGGCCCCATTGCTTTGTCCACCTTCAGTTTTAAGAGTTCTTTCAGAACCCTTTCTTCTGTAAATGGGCTAGTATCAACTTCTGTATCCAGAGTGTTTCTACTGTTTGTTTTAGGTACGTCCCCCTCTTCCTTTGTAAATACTGAGCAAAAATATTTGTTTAGTATCTCTGCCTTTTCACAGTCACCCTCTGCCCACCCTCCCTCCCTTTACTAAGCCTCACTATCCCTCCCTTGGACTTACTTGGCTCCCTGATGTACCTATAAAGGGTTTATCTCCCTTCTTAACTGAGTTGGCTATCTTTTCCTTGGTTTGGGCCTTTGCTGTTCTGACTGCCTTCCCAGCTTCCTTTTGCTTTAACTGATACAGTTCTCTGTCCTGTTCCTTCTGTGATTCCTTGTACTTCCTGAATGCTTTCTTTTCTCTTGAACCTTCACTGCCACTTCCTTTGAGAACCATGTGGTTTCTTACCTCGTTTCGTTTGTTTATTTGCTTTAGACAAAGGCTTATTACTTCTGTGATGGCAGTTTTATTATTCCCATTGTTCTTCCACCCTCCTTCCTGCCCATTTGCTAGTGCGTTCCTTAGGCACTCACCCATTTGACAAAGTCAGCCCTCCTAAAATCCAGTACCTTTGTCTTTGTAGTGGCTTGACTCTATTGCTGTGTTATTGTGAACCATACTGTTCAATGGTCGCTAGTTCCCAGATGGCTACCCACTTCTACATCTGTGATCCTCTCTCATCTCCATTTGAGAGAACCAGGTCTAAGATTGTTCCCTCTCAGTGGGCTCCAATACTAGTTGTTTAAAGGCATGCCCCTGTAGGGCATCTAGAATAACCCCACTCTTAGAAGTGGCTGCTGCAACTGCACTCCAGTTAACATCTGGCATATTCAGATCACCCATCAGCAATATCTCCCTTTTCTGCCATACTAAGTATACTTTCTATCATTTCCTTGTCCATTTCCTCCCCTGAGAAGAGGTCTGTGTCTAACCCCTATGAGGTTGGGATGCCATTGCCAGTCTCCAAATTTACCCACAGTGCTTCTTCTCCTCCCTGTTTACCCTTTTGTTCTGTTGCTTTGATTCCTTCCCTTATGTAAAGAGCTACTCCTCCTCCTCTTTTACCCTCCTGTCCCTCCTGTAGATGGTGTATCCTGGTATGTTTACATCCAGTCATGGTTTTATGTGTACCATGTTTCTGTGACTGCCACGATATCCAGATGTTCCTCCTCCATCAAGGCCACTAATTCAGGAAGCTTGTTACTCAGACTACGGGCATTGGTACTCATTGCTCTCCATTTTTGATGGCTTTACTTTCTGTTGCAGCATCCCCACTGACCTTTCTACTTCTGTCTTTTCCCATTTAGTACCCTGTTTTGTAGGGGAGGCTGGGATTTTCTGCTGCTTATCAGTGCCTCCCCTTGACTAGTTTAAAAGCTTGCCAATGAGCATTTAAACCGATTGCTCAAAAGACTTGTTCCCTTCCTGGACAGATGCAGACCATCCTGCCAGTATAGGCTGGTGTCCCTCCAGGTGGAACCCCAGTCCCCAATGAAGCCAAACTCCTGTGCTCCACACCATTTTTTCAACCACTCATTAAACTGCATGATGCAAAGTACCCTTGCCTCACTCATGCCATTTACAGGCAGCACCTCTGAGAAGGATACTGTGTGTGTTACTTGTCTTAGGCCTCTCCCCAGTTCTACAAAGTCCTTCTGCACTGCTCTAAGCTCATGTTGAGCCAAGTCATTTTTCCCTAGGTGGACAATGACATCCTGCTCAGACTCCCGTGCAGCTGTTCTCGTGATCCTGAGGATGCGCTTCCTGTCCCTACAAGCCATGGCACCAGGCAGGCACTTTACTTCAGTTTTCCCTGCTCCCCCCAGTTCTATCCCTAATAATTGGAGTCCCCACCAGGAGCTGCTTCCTTTCCTTGTGCATCCTCTGCCTCCTTCCTGTGGGCCTCCCTTGTGACAGGTGTCCTCAGCCTCCTTAATCTCCTCCGTGGGTGCATCCATGGGAGCTGTGCTCCCCAGAATGAATGTATGGATTGTGGGTGGAACAACTGACTGGGTGTGCCTCTGTTCCACCCTCCTCACCCTCCCTGAGCCCACAGTGGTCCAACTGCTGTGCTTTCTTTGCAACCTCTGAGGTAGTGGTGGTGGCTCTGGTGCTCCCTGGATGGGGGGTCCTTCCTACCATCCAGTCTGGCCTGGGGGAAGGTTTTCTTACTGCTGTCCAGTGTGGCCTGAAGACGGGCAACTTCCTCCCTCAGGGCAGAGTTGTCTGCAAATAGGGCAGCATCTCAGCCTCAGAAAGACTCCCAGAAGACTGCTGCCCCACAGCCATTACATTGCACTACTCCCACATGACTTTGTACTTTTTTTTTTTGTGTGTGCTTGTGTGAGTGATTGGTTTGTTATATAGAAATATATATATATAGATATATATATATATATATATATATATATATTATACAATGTGTATGCGTATATTTTCAGTGTTGTGTGCTAGAGAGGATATGACATTGATATGCACCTTGCAACCTATGCAACAGTATGAGTGAAACATATTATTTGTGTTCACTCAGTCTCTCCCACTTACTGAGGGGAACAAGCATCTGATCTTAATCAGACTTTTCAAGAGTGAAAGAGATTAGGTAATTTTATTTATTTTTTACCAGGGAGAAAGCATAGAACTGGGGGATTCAACCAAACCTAATTACTTATGTAAACAAATGTAGACAGACAATTATTAAATTAACTGTTTAGTTCAATGCTAATGTTAAAATCAATACTGCTGCTTTAGCTAGTGTTCATGTTATGTACTTAATTTTATTGTATGTTCTTTCTTTTCTTTTGTTTAAAAAAAATAAACTTTTTGGTGGGAAAAAAAGCCTTTGTACCCTTGCTTTCCTGTTCTCTGACAAGTGTCACAAGTGTGATAGTACTCAGCCACAACTTAATAGACACCAGGCCAATAGAAGTTTTGTATCAACCTCTGCTTGTTCCTTGAAGATCGAACACATATAAGAATAGGATTGATACTTTTAGTAAGTATGAATTAGTAGGTGATTACTTAAATGTTTTTTTATGTACACTTTGATGGGTATAACTTATTTATGCTACAGTACTGCTCAACCCTTCTATAGAATTATTAGTTATCAGTATAGGAGGTATACAAGGATGAGGGGGCATGATATGAGATTGGAGGGAGGCAAGGTAAAAGGGAATATGAGAAAGCTTTTCTTCACAGAAAGGATGGTAGATGCATGGCATAGCCTACCCCAGGAAGTAGTGGGAGCTAACACAGTGGGGGATTCAAACATGCATGGGATAGGCACAAGGGAACTCTAGAGATGGATAGGAAAGACTAAAGCCAGCTGGCCCGCTGGTGCAGAGGCATGGCTGCCATCTGCGATGCCGACAACCCAGGTTCGGGAATGGATCAGGTAGTCGGAGGGCCGGCCGGGGGGGGGAGTAGGATAGAGTATCCGTTGGACTGCTCTCCTACTCTGGTGGGAGGTGGGGTAGAGTGTCTGATGGACTATGAACCTCCAGCGGAGGCTAGGGGTACCACAGCAGTCAGCGCCTGCATGCACGGGGGGGGGCAGGGCAGACACGGGCCATCATTGCACATCTCCACCCCCGAGGGAACTAAATAGCAGAAAAATGCCGGCCCCTGCTTATGAGCTGACTCCAGTGCCTCCCCTCTGGCCACGTTAGTTCCGCTGTTGGTGGCCCCGCTTGAGGGGCATCCCCGAGTATGAGGAAGAAGGTTGCTGGAGCCTGGCGAGCCCATTTGCAGGGCTTAGGGGTCCCGGCAAAACAAAAAATTATTAAAAAAAAAAAAAAAGGAAAGACTAGAGCCAATGACCAAATAGGGTCAGTAACCACTGATGCGGGCAGGGAATACAGGCAGACTGGGTGGCCCTAGCAGTCCTTATCTGCCATCAAATACTAAGTTACTATGTTACTATATCTAATTGTTTAGTTCAATGCTAGTGGTAAAATCAATACTGCTGCTCTACTGACTGTATCAGCTAGTATTCATATTATGTACTTTTATTTTTTTTTTCTTTTCTTTTGTTTAAAAGAATCAGTAAACTTTTTAATGGGAAAAAAGCCTTTGTCCCCTTGCTTTCCCACTCTCTGACATGTGTTACAAGTGTGACAGTACTCAGTCACATAGAAACATAGACTTTGACGGCAGATAAGGACCGCTAGGCCCATCTAGTCTGCCCATTTCCCTACCTACAGGATAGGCTGCAGATCCTAGTTAACCAACAGCCTATTTCTTCCTACCCCCACAAGAATTGCCTTATGTCTGTCCCGTGCATTCTTGAATTCTCCTACAGTTTTAGACCCCACAACCTCCTCAGGAAGGCTGTTCCATGCATCCACTACCCTCTCTGTGAAATAATGCTTCCTCACATTGGCTGAACCACCCTCCTTCTATCTTTTAAATTGTGTCCCTTGTTCTTGCAAGTCTCTTTTCTGAAAGATGCTACCTCTTGGACTTTGTTGATTCCACTGAGGGTACTTAAAAGTTTCTATCATGTCCCCCTCTCCCTTCTTTCCTCAGGGTATACATATTAGCTCCTTTAGCCTCTCCTCATACGGCTTCTCTTGCAGACCCTGCACCATTTTAGTTGCCCTCCTCTGGACTACTTCATCCTGTCTATGTCCTTCAGGAGATGGGGTCTCCAGAACTGGACACAGTACTCCAGATGGGGTCTCACCAACTGTCTGTACAGAGGGATAACAACTTCCTGTTTTCTGTTGCTGATGCCTCTCCCTATACATCCCAGTATATCCCCAGCCCTCCCTACTGCCTTCTCACATTGCTTGCTAACCTTAAGGTCATCTGATATGATTACCCCTTTCCTTTTTAGTTGTTGTTACTACCTCCCCACCCATTGTGTATTCTTCCCCGGGTTCTTGTTTCCCAGGTGCATTATTTTGCACTTCTTTGCATTGAATCCTAGCTGCCATACTTCTGACCATTCCTCCAACCTTGCCAAGTCCCTTTTCATCCTTTCCACGCCTCCTTGTGTATCAACCCTGTTGCAGATCTTTGTGTCATCTGCAAAGAGGCATACTTTTCCTTCCAGTCCCTCTGCAATGTCACTGATGAAGACATTAAAAGGACTGGACCCAATACTGAACCCTGCGGTACCCCACTAGTAACCCCCCTTTCTTCAGAGTGGACTCCATTTACAATTACCTTCTGTGTCCTGTTGTGCAGCAATGTTTTACCCAGGCTACCACCCTGGGACCCACTCCCAGGCTGGTTAATTTGACTATTAATCTTTTGTGTGGGACTGTGTCAAATGCCTTGCTAAAGTCTAGGTAGGCCATGTCCACAGCCCCTCCCTGGTCTACTACTTTGGTCACCCAGTCAAAGAAATCTTTAGATTCGTCTGACATAACCTTCCCACTGTTTACCCATGCTGCCTTGGGTCCTGTGCTCCACTGGCCTCTAGGTACTCAACTATTCTTTCCTTCAGAGTGACTCCATCACTTTCCCTACCACAGAGGTCAGACTGACAGGTCTGTAGTTTCCTGCCTCTGTCTTGGTCCCACTTTGTGAAGGGAATCACATCCGCCTTCCTCCAGTCCTCGGGTACCACACCATCCTCCCATGATTTATTAAAAGAGTAGCCAGTGGTTTCACTAGTTCCTCCCTTAATTCTTTTTAGAATTCTGGGGTGAATTCCATCAGGACCCATTGCTTTGTCCACCTTCAGTTTTAGGAGTTCTTGCAGAACCCTTTCTTCTGTGAAAGGACTGGGATCGACCCCCTATCAAGAGTGCTTCTGTTAATTGGATTAGGCACTTCCTCCTCTTTTGTGAATACGACCAGAAATATTTGTTCAGTATCCCTGCTTTTCACTGTCCCCTCTGCCCACCACTGTTCATTCTATTCAACCTCACAATCCCTCCCTTTGTCTTTCTAGCTCGCTGATGTACCTATAAAGAGTTTTATCCCCTTCTTATCTGAGTTGGCTATCTTTTCCTCAGTTTGCGCCTTTGCTATTCTGACTTCCCTCCTGCTTCCTTCTGCCTTAACTGGTACAGCCTCTGTCCTGCTCCTTCTGTGTTTCCTTATACTTCCGAATGCTGTCTTTTCTTCTCCTGACTTTCACAGCCACCTCTTTTGAGAACCATAGTGGCTTTTTCTTTCGTTTTGATTTGTTTATTTGCTTCACACAAAGGCTTGTTGCATCTGTGATGGCAGTTTTGATGATTCCCCATTGTTGCTCCACACCTCCTTCTAGCCTGTTTGCTAATGCTTTTCTGAGGCACTCTCCCATCTTGCCAAAGTCAGCCCTCCTAAAGTCCAGTACCCTCACTTTTGTATGGCTTGACTCTGTAGCTGAGTTTAACGTGAACCACACCGTTTGATGGTCACTTGTCCCCAGATGGCAACCCACTTCTAGATCTGAGATCCTCTCACTGCCCCCGTTTGAGAGCATGAAGTCTAAGATTGCTCCCTCATGAGTGGGTTCCAAAACTAGCTGTCTAATGCCTGCCACCTGTAGGGCATCAAGAATGGCCCTGCTCTTGGATGTGGCTGCAGCAAATGTGCTCCAGTTAACATCTGGTATATTCAGGTCTCCCATCAACAGTATCTCCCCTTTCTCTGCCATTCTAAGAATGCCTTCTATCATATCCTTGTCCATTTCTTCCCCTGACATGGGGGTCTGCACACAACCCCTGTGCGGATTGTGGTGCCCTTTCCAGTCTCCAAGGTGACCCACAGTGCCTCCTCTCCTCCCTGTTTACTCTTTTGTTCAGTTGCTTTTATCCCTTCCTTACATAGAGAGCTACTCCTCCCCCTCTTCTCCCCTGCCTGTCTCTCCTGTAGGTTATGTACCCTGGTATGTTAACATCCCAGTCATGGTTCTCTGTGTACCATGTTTCTGTGACTGCTACGATATCCAGGCTTCCCTCTTCCATCAAGGCCACCAGCTCAGGGAGCTTGTTGCCCAGACTATGGGCATTAGTTCTCATTACCCTCCATTTCCTGATGGCCTTACTCCCTTTTGCCCCATCCCTGTCCTTCTTGCCTTTGTCACTTTCTCCATTTACCCCTGCCCTTCTCCCTATCGACACCTCTATGTTGGTGTTTGCCGCACTTACTACCATGATTATTTGGGGCGGGCTAGGATTTCCCTGCTCCTTTCCAGTGCCTCCCCCCTTGGCTAGTTTAAAAGCTTGCCAATGAAGCATTTAAACCTATCACCTAGGATCCTGGTTCCCCTCCTGGACAGATGCAGCCCATCATGCCAGTATAGGCACATCCTCCAGGTGGACCCCAGTCCCCAGTGAGCCAAATCCTGGGCTCCACACAGTTTTCAACCACTGATTGAATCCCATGGTGCGTAACACCCTAGCCTCTCCTCTGCCACAGATGGGCAGCACCTCTGAGAAGGTTACCGTGCATGCTACTTGACTAAGGCCCCTCCCCAATTCCACAAACTCTTCCTGCACTTCTCTAATCCCTTTCTTAGCCAGGTCATTTGTCCCTAGGTGGACAATGACATCCAGTTCCCTCCCCTGTGCAGCTGCTCCAGCAATCCTGATGATTCGCTCCATGTCCCTCCAAGCCATGGCGCCAGGCAGGCACCTTACCTCCCTCTCCCCTTCCTCCTCCAGTTCTACCTTCCAAACAATGGAGTCCCCCACCAGAAGTTGTTTCCTTCCCCTGCAGGGTCCCCTGCCACCCTCCTGTGGGTCTCCTTTGTGGAGGTTCCCAGCATCCTCCTTGGTCTCCACTGCGGGTGCCTCCATAGAGGAACCACACTTTGCCAGAATGGCATAGGAATTGTGGAGGCGTACCACTGGAGGGATGTGCCTCTGTTCCACCACCTCACCATCTCTGGCCCACTGTGGTCCAACTGCTCCTCTTTCTTGGCAACCTCTGAGGCAGCGGCAGTGGCACTGGTGGTCCCTGGATGGAAGAGGAGGTCCCACGAATCCTGGCCAACTCAGCCTGGAGATGAGCACCTCCTCCCTCAGCCCAGAGAGGTGCCTGCAGATGGGACAACACCGCATCCTCCAGAATGTCTCCCGGAAGACTGCTGCTCCACAGCCACTGCACTGCACCACTCCAATCATGTCTTATTTCTGGCCCCTAAACTGCAATCCTTACTCTTTCCTCTGTTTTTTTTTTCTCTCTCTCCTTACTTTCTGCCTGTGTGCCCTTTGAGCTCCTGACTGTCCCGTTCTGAGACAAGAATATCCTATATTTCTCAGTAGACCAGTTACTTGCTCAGAGGCAGACCTCCAGCAGCTAGAGGGGGCCGGAGAGCTACTCTTGCCCTTCTAGGATGGTGGGTCTTTGGTGGTTCTGTGATCACTCACTTCCTGCTCCTAAACAGGAAGTTCCTGTTGTCAGTCAAATCCTGTGCCTATAAAAGTAGAACTAGCTTTGGGTGGGAAGGAGGGCAATATAGTCCCAGTAGAGAAGTCCAGTCACACAGCAGTCCTTTCTCCTGGTGTCTTCTGTCACATCTTCATAGACAACAGGCCAATAGAACTTTTGTATCAACCTTTGCATGGTCCATTTCATCCAGCCCCCCCCATGTCCCACAAATGAAATGTTGTGTGCAATGCTGAGTAGCTATTCCTTAAACTCCTTAGGTACTACCAGCTGTTTGTACACCTGCCAAACTTTGACTCATTGAGCTGCAACCTGGGGCGAGATCTGAAGAAAATTTGGTCCTGAGGCAACCATACTTATGTTATTAAAGCATAAGGGTTATTGTATCAGCATAATTACATTTTAGAAGGTGGATCCTATCCACATATGCATTCACATTTCAAACAGCTAGGGGTGGCTTACATAATTTTAGTTATGAGCAATACAGATGTCTAAAATTCTGATCTTGCAGGATGGAGACTGGCTCATTTATTTTATTTTATTCTTTGGCAACCGGGCAAGGCCCATTACGCACAGGTGCCTGTTTTCAGGGGTGACCTGGGGGTGCTATGGTAGTTGAGTGACTTTTGCAGGATGGCACAGTGTGCAGGTAGATTTTGGAGGGTTCAAGCCCGGGTCTGCTGAGTGTTCCAGGCTCATTCACAGCTCACCTCTTTAGCCTCAGGGCTATACTGGAATCTGCATCATTACAATCAGAGGGCCCTATGCATCACGTCAATGTGTTGCATAAATGACAGTACCACCCCCTGTCCCCTGTACCTGCAAATGGGTGCTGCCACAATGCACATCCCTTCACACACAACCTCGGCCACCTGCCATCCAACTGATGCTGGGAGCATGCCACCTATTTATAGGAAAGAGTGCTCCCAGCATCAGTTGGATGATGGAGAATATTGAGTGTTAATGCAGAAAAGTGCCACTTGCAGGTCCATCATGGCGAAACCGACTTGTAAGTACAGGGGATGGGGTGGTGTTATCAGTGCCATGGGGGGCCACTAACCACCAATGAGGGGGCAGGGGACCGGGACCTCAGGTCATGGGGACTTGCTGAGCATTAATGGACAGAGGCCACCAGGACAGGACTATGGTTGAGGTGGGGGTCAATGACTTGTGGACCAGGGCTGGGGCTGTGATGGGGGGGTATGTCTTCTAGCTGCTGGGACCTGGTGAGAGCAGGGAAGTGCTGGAGGGGGTTTCACCTTACTGCCAGGAATGGGCAGGAGCACGGATGTGCTGGGGGGGTACATCTTACTGCCAGGACCTCGTGGGCATTCTGATGTGGGAGAGGGGACATCAGTGTGCCTTGGGTGCCGGACAGGGGGAGGGACCCCTTGACAACTGGATACTGACAGTGTGGTCCCCGGGTGCCTGTGTGTGTATGAATGCACCTAGGCCCATGCCATACCATACTCCCCTACTCCTGTGGAGCAGGAGATACACTCTGGGACTCAATAGGGGCATCCGATTGGCTCTCCACCTGGGTCTACTAATCTGCCTCCTCTGCCCTATGTGATCCCTTATGCCAGGGGGCGGGGCCATGGACAGGTGGCCGGCAATGGTGCATACTATTCTGTGCCCACCTGTCCACGGGTGCGGAGCTACACAGACAGGGTATGTGCCTTTGGCACGTACCTTATGCCCCATTAGTGCATAGGCACCAGAGTTTGTCTGTGGTTTAAATGAACAAAATATACATTTAACAGAAATGGTATATAAGAGCCTGGCACCATAACACCACACCCTAGGGCACCATAACAAGAGATCACACACACAAACTAGTTTGTCCATACCAGAGCTGGGACTAAGCATAGTGGTACTTTATTATTTAGCTGTAGGAGGATACACAATTCTCTTGGCATTTATCATTCCATTACTTTTTTCCAAGTGTTTTGCTCATCTTTCTCACGCCATCCAACGTAATTTTGCAGCCCTATTAGCTGTGACCAGATTTTGTTTGTAATAACTGGTGCAAGGTATTTTGAGTAAAAGAAAATTTTAGGTACCAGATTAGGCTTTGTTCGATTCAACTAAAGTCACTTGTGATTCAGTTTGGTATCTAGTGCAACTGCTGTTAGTCAAAAACAAATGGGTTAAGGTTTCAACATTAAAGTTGTTACAAGAAAAGTCATTTTTAAAACATTTCACATTGTTTTAAATGTCTCTATCATTTTTTTCATCACAACGGTTTCAAGTGAGGTCACTCTGGTTGCAACGGGATCTGTACTGGTCAGCTGTAACATTATAAGGGACTGGGATAAAAACGTGAAATGGCTTTCCATATTTTCTTACTTAAGTAGCTGATGCTGTATGGAGAATGGAGAAGTTCTACACTATGAAAAAGGTCAGAGTGTTTCTAAATGATAGTTGTCAAAATGATTAGGGAAAGCCATCTCGAGATCATGTACTTTCACGCTTTCACAGAAAGGACATTGTGAGCATGCAAATGCTGTAATAACTTGGTATGATGTCATACCAGGTTGTTATGGTATTTGAAAACTTGTTAATGGTTGATATAGGGGGTCACCAGTTATTATATATGAGATATTGCATGAAGATCTTGCATAGAAGTTTTCTATTTCCTCTGGAATGTTGGCAACAATGCTACCTGGCAATGAGTAGTGTAGCCATCAGTGCAAGGGGGCACTGTTGCTTAAATGGCAGAGGAAATATAAAGGATAGCAGATGAGCAACTATGCACAACCAGTGTGTTGTGCCACCGAGGGGTTCTGATTCCCTATGACCTGGAGAGTGAAACTCAAGAGGTCACAGGAAATCAGAACCCCGATGTGGCACAACACACTGGTTGGGCATTTAGTTGACCATCCACTATTTTTTATAGTGTATGATGCCCAAGTAGATGCAGTTTTCACAGTTTTTTTCTTTTTTAAAATACAAAAATAAATGTTTGTGGCTGCTGCCATACTGTGGGAGATAGGACTGGATGCTAGGTTGTGATGTGTGGTTGCTAGGGAGCAAAGGTTCATACGTGTGTAGTGCAGCCTTCTAGCGACTGTTAATTCAGTGTGGGAGGGATTTAAAAAAAATGGCAGCTGTGTCTCTTGCTTAGTGAGGGGATGTGGGCTCTTAAGAAGAAGATCTTCGTTTGGTGAGTAAATTTAAATATCTGGTTGATCCTGCTTTTTTTCTTGCACATATCTGGTTCATCCTGTGTTTTTAAAGTTATCTGGATGATCCGGTTTGAGTCATAGGTTTAGGTGATTGCATCACCGCTGGCATTGTGAATCTGGTTGATTCTGCCGTTTCTGCAGCTCCTGCATTCTGCATGGAACCTCTAGAGGTTTTCTAAATGTTGTTGTACCACAGTAAGGTACAATCATGTTCCATGACCTTCTGAACTGTGGTGCAACAACATTTTGAAAGCCTCTGATTTCCATGCACAACAAACCCTCATCATACACTATAAAACGCTTATATACCAGAGTCCTGTGGGATGTCTTATTTATGACATTGGTTTGATGACCCAGAGAAATAGTTTAATGCATGTTCAAAAGGCTCACCTCAGTTAAGTTTCTCACCTGTTATTTGACAGACTATTGATTGAAACTGTGAGTGGTCTTAGAGCCAAGCAAAAGCAGCATATAGGTGGTTCCATGATCTGGTTCCAGTAGTTGATGGTGAGCAAAAGTTTAAACTTAAGTGGCAAAAGCAGCAACAAGTGCAGCAACATGTGAAGCAGCCTGTACTGTTACATACCTGCAGGGAAGATGACTATTTTTCCCAAGGTTTGGTTGGTGCTATTCAGAAAAGGGGTCGGTGCTCTCTCATGGGGATAGCTAAGCCTCTCCAACATTAACATCTAGTCCACAAACTCAGGGAGCACTCAGAGGTTAGACATATACTGTAATTAGCAAAAATACACTGTTATTAGCATCATGCACTTCATCCAAAGTGGCTGGTAGCCAAACTTCAAGAAATTCTCCAGGCTTCCAAAAAGTTGTAAGCTTCAAATTGTATTGCACAAAAGTCCATCAGGTCTGTGTTTCTTAACAGAATAAGATAAAGTGCAGTGCAGAACACGTGACTGGGCTGCTAATAAATATAGTCCATACAGTACAAAAATAAGTGCAAACCAGACATTAAGCTATATAACCTCCCACTCAGCTGCCGGCTTATCTACCCCAGCACTTCCCTCCAACAAGGGCTTTGTCAGGGGGTGTGGCTAAACAGTTAGCACATCTCCTTTTTATACTGTTAAGTTCACCTAAAACAGCTCCATTAATTCATGTATACTTCAAGTGTGAAACGTGTTGCTGCATTAAAGTGCACTCCACATTTAATTACATCGTAAATGGAAACATTAATGAGTAAAGTGAACATGAAGCTGGGAGAAATGGATGAACTGTATAATCACCTGAATCAGTGATATCAGCTCCATACTTTAATTCATGTATACTTCAAGTGTGAAAAGTGGTGCTGCGTTAAAGCACGCTCCACATTTAATTATACAATAGATGGAAACATTAATGATCAAGGTGAACATGCAGCTGGGAGAAATGGAGGTACTGTGTAATCACCTGAATCAGTGACATCAGCTCCATTCATTAATTCCTATATACTTCAAGTGTGAAAAGTGGTGCTGCGTTAAAGCACGCTCCACATTTAATTGTACAATAGATGGAAACATTAATGTGCAAGGTGATATGCAGCTGGGAGAAACAGCTGAACTGTGTAATCAAGCTTCCCTATTCTTATGTAGTTAAAATCACAAACCTCCTTGAACACATTAGTTTCTCCTATTAACAGCAACTAGATAACCAATACATCTAGACTTGCAAGAAAATCACTCACTACTTCTACTGTCACTGAATGGCTGAATGTATGAAAGCTCAGTATAAAAATAGTGTGATATTCAATTAAGTATACACTGAAGCAAAAAAGTCCCCAAATTCACATTATAGATGGCTTGATGTCCCCAGACCTGGGTTTGAATCCTACATTAATTCATAATGTGCTGTGCTTTTCCAGTTGCTTTGCACAATCCACAAAAAAATAGACCCCTTTTCAATCATCATATTGTGATTTGTAAGTTCTTCTGTGCTCAGATACAGTCAGCTTCAAGTTGTTGGTATCCAGCATTGAAGTGAGTCATTAGAATTATTTATTTATTTGTGTGTACTGTACATATTGGATTTACACCCTTTGAATCAGAGACTCGTTTACAAAGGCACCTCTTCACTTAGAAGACAAACAGTGATACAGAGTTCAGGATACAAACAGTGTAACATAGTTCAAATACAATAATAGATACAATGGTTAATCATGCGTCACAAGGGGAACATACCCCAGTCATACACTGCTGTATAGGCAGAGGAGTAAACAGTGACATGCAGTGTTGGAGCAATTGAAACTGCGAATGAATTGGGCATAGACATTAAGGTGACTAGTGTTGTCTGATTTTATATATAGATGAGTGTCCTGTGGGCTTAGTGGTCAAGGAGGGTTGGGAAGTGGAGGGGAGAAAGAGTATGCTGTCCAGCAGACATTGCCGAAATCTGGAGTAGCCTGATAGGTTAGGCCCCACACAGAGAGTCTAGGGGGTGGCAGATAGCCGGAGTTCGTTTTTATTAGTAATTATGGAGACTCATATGGTTGGGCGCATATAGGAAAGACAAAAATGAGACAGCTTTAGCAATTATACAGACTTATGCCACTCTTTCTCCATCAAGATCACTACCAGAACTTTAACTCAAATCTTAGTAACTGGAATTTATTATATATTTCTCTAACAGTCTGAGGGGCTGGTGGGGAGTAAGTTGTTTCAAGAGACAGAAATACAGAAAGGGGAGACACTGTGCCGATAGTACAAATGTTAATATTACATCTCAAGCAATTGTGGCACAGTTTTACTCTCTCACAAAATGTTTGCATTCACCAGTACAACACTTTGAAATACATATACGTTCACTTATCATAAAACTGAAGAGACACAGTCTTATAAGAATGGTTTATAGTTGGACCAGCTCAGTGGCATGAGGGCTGGGGTACTGAACACTTCACCTCCTGCCATGTTGGTGATCTGGGTTCAGAAATAGACAAGGGTCACTCGGTGGCTGGATGGGTGAGGGAGGATTGAGCATCTCTAGGACTGCTCTCCTCCCTCGGGAGGGGGGTTTGCTAAGGCTCACTGTCTGACTGCCACCCAGTGGCATCTGAGTGGCAGTACATGCAGTGTTACCAGGAGAAAGAAAGGAACCCATGTTCAGGTCTCCGGAGGTGTCTTCATGGAGGCGGAGCTTGCACGGTGCGCCCATTGCATGTTTTATGGGTCCAGAGAGAAAACTGGTGGAAAAACACCATGACTGCAGGATGACAACTGACCCCTCGCAGGCCTCACACCAGTGATTGGGCATCCCCCAGAGTCCTGTGCCAGAGGACGATGGCAGGATGGTAAGTCCCGGAGAAGCTGGGTGATGAGGCTGGGGGGTGTTGGTTGGAATGGTGCAGACTGGGCAGTTCAGGTGATAAACAGATGGTGGGGGGAAAATGGTTTAAGGTCCAAGTCACAATTTAAAGCCCCCTGGTTTCAGACTTTGAAAATGAAATATCTAGTACATCTCCTTCTCTAAGAGGAGATGTTACCGATTTCCTTGGTTGGGTTGTTTGATATGTTCTAGCCCCACATATTTCAGCTCACTTGCTTTACCACTATGATATTGCTTAAAAGTGCAAGCCTATGGGGTATCTTAATTTCCTCTGCTGATACTTTGGATGTACTCCTGTATCCAATCCTTCAAAGGCCGTATGGTCCAACCTATATACTGCAGATTACAGGAGCACATCAAACAATAGATTACAATGGGTGTAACACAACTAATGAATTCTTTTATTTTGTAGTGAACAACCAAATCTGGATGTTCAAGCTTTTTGCAGGTCTTAACATATGTGCAAATGTTGCAGTTTCAGCAAACAAAGAATCCATCTGGCCTGACTGGTAGCCATGTGTTACTCTCCCTCATTTCTCTTGCCTGGAAGCAACTGTGAACCTACTTGTCCCTAAGGTTAGGGGGTCTTCTGAAACTCACCCTTGGGTTTGCCCCTATGCTCTTACCAAAAACTGAATCCCTCTGCAGGACTGGTCAGTACTTATGGACTACCGCTCCAATTTTACCAGCTGTGGGATTATACGCTATACATAGAGTAACAGGTGGATTCTCTACTTCTTTCTTCTTCATAATATTTAACAGTTCTGCACAACTTAATGTTTCTATCTTAGCTCTGATCTCCCTCAGTAGCTTCTCATCTTAGTCTCTAGATCTGAAACGTTGCTCTTGGTGATTGACTTGTTCATTATAGGTCACCGGATTGCTACAGTTTCTCTTCAGCCTCAGTAGCTGTCCATATGGTATTAATTGCTGCAGTGACTCTGGGTGGGTGCTGTCAGCTTTCAATAAAAAATTAGTTGCCATCACCTAATGACATCCTTGGGTTTGGACTAAATCTCCTGGATTTGCTGTTAGAGTACAGTCTAGAAAAAAATGATCTATCTCCAGTTCACAATCAATGTAAATTTAAGATACAGATCATTCACAGTTAACTACCTTACAAAATCTGCAGCCTGTTCTCTGCCCCCCTTCCAGACACATACAGTATGCCATCATCAATAGAATGATGCCACAATATGATATGGTCTGAAAAGGGACAGTCTCCTGAGTACATCATTCTCTCCTCCCACAGGTCTCTGAAGAGGTTGGCATACGGTGGAGCTACACTTGTCCCCATCTCTGTCAAAAGCATTATTACGCATAATATAGTGCATTGCTTCAAGGATAAAATCCACAGGATACTCATCTTTCTGTGTTCGGAAGTGAAGATTTGCACTCAGACCATCCTTATGCCTAACTGATCAGTGCAAAGACTCTGCATCGATGGAGAGCCAGAGCCAGTCAGGTTTCCATACCACATCCTGAAATTTCTTCAGGACATCCCCAGTGTTCCTGAGGTGTGATCTTCTTCCTTTAAGAAGACATCAAGAAATTCAGACAAACTGTCTGACACAGATCCCACCCTAGAGACAATGGGGTGCCCTGGGGGCTCCAAGGGATTTTTGTGGACTTTGGGGCATGTGTAAAAAAATGGGGTAATTGGATTGGGTGTCCAAATAAATTCTGATTCAGTTATCTGGCCATTGCATTTTCCCAGCTCTAATATCTTGAGAAGTTGCCTTTTAAAGACTTCTTCTGGATTTTGTTCTAACCATCTGCAGTTACTTTCCTCATTTAGCAGTTTCTCCACCATGCAAACATAATGGTCTGCCCACATTACCATGACATTACTGCCTTTGCTGGCCACCTTGATAAACATAGAAACTTAGACTTTGATGGCAGATAAGGACCGCTTGGCCCATCTAGTCTGCTTATTTCCCTACCTATTGGATAAGCTGCAGATTCTGCTTAACCAACTGCCAACAGCCTACTTCTTCCTACCCCCCACTATAATTGCCTCATGTCTGTCCCATGTATTTTTGAATCCCCCCACTGTTTTTGACCCTACAACCTCCTCAGGAAGGCAGTTCCTTGCATCCACTACCCTGTCTGTGAAAAATACTTCCTCCCATTGCCCGAGAGGAGCGGCTCCAGGGGCAATGTGAGAGAAATATTTTTCACGGAGTGGTGGATGATCGTGACCTCCTGAGGAGGTCATGAAGTCAAAAACAGTGGAGAAATTTAAGAATGCATGGGACAGACATAAGGCAATTCTGGCGGGGGTTAGGAAGAGGTAGGCTGTTGGTAAACTAGGATCTGCAGCTTATCCAATAGGTAGGGAAATAGGCAGACTGGGTGGGCCAAGGCAATTATCAGCTGTCAAAGTCTATGTTTCTGTCTTTCTATCTTCAGATTGTGCCCCCTTGTTCTTGCACATCTCTCTTTCTGAAAGATGCTCCCCTTTGGACATTGTTGATTCCCTTGAGGCACTTGAAAGTTTCTATCATGTCCCTCCTTTCCTCAAGGGTATACATATTACACTCTTTTAGTCTCTTTTTATATGGTTTCTGTTGCAGACTCTGCACCATTTTAGTTGCCCTCCTCTGGACTGCCTCCATCCTGTCTATGTCCTTGCGGAGATGGGGTCTTCAGAACTGTACGCAGTACTCCAGATGGGGTCTCACGAACTGTCTGTACAGAGGAATAACAACTTCCTGTTTTCTACTGGTGATGTCTCTCCTTGTGCATCCCAATATCCCTCAGCCCTCCTTTCTGCCTTTTGACATTGCTTGCCTATCTTAAGGTCATCTGATATGACTACCCCCAGGTCCCTTTCCATTTTTGTTCTTTTTAGTACTCCCTCCATTGTGTACTCTTCCCCTGGGTTTTTGTTTCACAGGTGCATTACTTTGCACTTCTTTGCATGAATCTAAGCTGACATACATTTGGCCATTCCTCCAACCTTGCCAAGTCCCTTCTCATCCTTTCCAACTCCCTTGTGTATCAACCCTGTTGCAGATCTTTGTGTTGTCTGCAAAGAGGCATACTTTTCCTTCTAGCCCCTCCGCAATGTCTCCTGTAAAGACATTAAAGAGGACTGGTCCCAGTACTGAACCTTGTTGAACCCCACTAGTAATCAGCCTTTCTTCACTGTGGACTCCATTTACTATTATCCTCTGTGTCCTGTTGTCCAGCCAGTTTGTTACTCAGGCTACCACCCTGGGACCCACTCCCAGGCTGGCTAACTTGTTTATTAATCTTTCGTGTGGGACTATGTCAAATGCCTTGCTAAAGTCTACGTAGGCCATATCCACAGCCCCTCCCTGGTCTACTATATTGGTCACCCAGTCAAAGAACTCTATTAGATTCATCTGACATGACCTTCCCGCTGTGAATCCATGCTGCCTTGGGCCCTGTGTCCCATTGGCCTCTAGGTACTCAACAATTCTTTCTTTCAGAAGTGATTCCATCATTTTCCTACCACTGAGGTCAAACTAACAGGTCTGTAGTTTTCTGCCTCTGTCTTGCTCCCACTTTTGTGAAGGGGAATCACATGTACCCTCCTCCAGTCCTCAAGTACCACACCATCCTCCCATGATTTGTTAAAAAGGGTAGTCAATGGTGTCACTAGGTCTCCCCTTAGTTCTTTAAGAATTCTGGGGTGAATCCTGTCTGGCCCCATTGCTGTTGTCCACCTTGAGTTTTAGGAGTTCTTTCAGGACCCTTTCTTCTCTGAGTGGACTGGTATCGACCCCTTGTCCAGAGTGCTTCTATTGTTTGGTTTAGGTGTCTCCCCCTCTTCTTTTGTGAATACTGAGCAAAAGTATTCATTCAGTATCTCTGCCTTTTTGCTGTCACCCTCTGCCCACCTCCCCTTCCCTTTATTAAGCCTCACTATCCCTCCCTTGGTTTTCTGTCGCTCCCTGATGTACCTATAAAAGGTTTTATCCCCTTTCTTAACTGAGTTGGCAATCTTTTCCTTGATTTGGGCCTTCACTATTCTGATTGCCTTCCCCACTTCCTTCTGCTTTAACTGATACAGTTCTCTGTCCTGCTCCTTCTGTGATTCCTTATACTTCTTGAACGCTATCTTTTTCTGCCTAACCTTCCCCGCTATCTCTTTTGAGAAGCATAGTGGTTTTTTACTTCATTTTGTTTTGTTTATTTGCTTCACACAAAGGCTTGTTATCTCTGTGGCAGTTTTGATTTTTCCCCTTTGTTCTTCCACCACTGCTTTCTGCCCATTTGCTAGTACATTCCTTAGACACTCACCCATTTTGGCAGAGTCAGCCCTCCTAAAGTCCAGTACCTTCGCCTTTGTATGGCTTGACTTTGTGCCTGTGTTTATCGTGAACCACACTGTTTGGTGGTCGCTTGTTCCCGGATGGCTACCCACTTTTAAATCTGTGATCCTCTCTCTGTCCATTTGAGAGTACCAGGTCTAAGATTGCTCCCTCCCGAGTGGGTTCCAACACTAGCTGTCTGAGGCATGCCCCCTGCAGGGTATCAAGAATGACCCTGCTTTTGGATATGGCTGTAGCAAATGTGCTCCAGTTAACATGTAGCATATTCAGGTCTCCCATCAACAATATCTCCCCTTTTTCTGCCATTCTAAGGATGCTTTCTATCATTTCCTTGTCCATTTCCTGCCCCTGAGATGGGGGTCTGTATACAACCACCATGCGGATTGTGGTGTCATTTCCTTTCTCCAAGGTGACCTACAGTGCCTCCTCTCCTCCCTGTTTACCCTTTAGTTCCATTGCTTTGATCCATTCCCTTATGTAGAGACACAGAGAGCTACTCTTCCTCCTCCTTTACCCTCCCTGTCCCTCCTATAGATTGTGTACCCTGGTATGTTGACATCCCAGTCATGGTTCTCCATTTACCATGTTTCTGTGACTGCCACAATATCCAGGTGTCCCTATTCCATCAAGGCCACTAGTTCAGGAAACTTGTTACCCAGACTATGGGCATTGGTACTCATCACCCTCCATTTTTTGATGGCTTTACCCCTTTTAGCCCCATCCCTGCCCTTTCTGCCTTTGCCTTTTTCTCCATTTACCCCTGTCCTGCTCCCTATTGACCTCTCTACCTCGGTGTTGACCTCGCTGACTACCAAGTTTTGTGAGGGGAGACTGGGAATTCCATGCTTCTTATCAGTGTCTCCTCCCTTGGTTGGTTTTAAAGCTTGACAATGAAACATTTAATCCTATCACCTAGGAGCCTCATTCCCCTCACAGACAGATGCCGGCCATCATGCCAGTATAGGCCTGTATCCCTCCAGGTGGAACCCCAGTCCCCAATGAAGCCAAAACCCTGTGCTCTGCACCAATTTTTCAACCAATCATTGAATCGCATGGTGCAGAGTACCCTAGCTTCACCCCTACCATAGACAGGCAGCACCTCTGAGAAGGTTAACATGCATGCCACTTGTCTAAGGCCCCTCCTCAACTCCACAAACACCTCCTGCACTGCTCTGATCCTGTGCCCAACTAGGTCATTTGTCCCTATGTGGATAATGGCCTAGCTGGGTCCATATCATGCCTGTCAATTAAGTATTTTAAGGCCTTTTGTTCACCTGCCATTAGGCTCTGGTAATGTATTTCAGATTTAGTACTTAAAATTTATTTTACTTCCTTCCACAAGATTTTTTCAAAGGGCAGTATGTTTGCATTAAATGTGGTGGGAAGAAAAAAGATTTTGGTCTCAAATGTTTTTTTTTTCTGATCTCCCAAAGTCCTCTAGTGATATTTTCAATTAGAATAGTCTCATCATTTACCATTCTTGGTCATTACTGTCCCTCTGTGTTCCCTCCTCTATTTGATAGTGAATTTCCTTGTCTGCAAAATAGTGACTCAAATGGATCTTTCATTAAAATTTAAATAAGTCATTGTTAATATCAAATGTGTTAACATCTGGGGTGGGAATCAAAGATAATCCCTTCAAAACAGTAAGCTGATCCTGTGTCAAAGTCAGGCTTGAGATCTTAATTACTTGTCCACTTTGTTCTTCCTCCTGTCTGACCTCCTTAGTTGTCTTTCCCTGTCTTCTTCTCCTACAGCCTTTCCTATTTTCTTTTCCTTTTATGTTGTTTCTGTTTTATCAGTTTGTTGTTGTTTATCTTTCTTTTGTCTAAAAAACAGCCCCGGTACCTGCAGAGGTACCCTCACCCTCAGAGGTCCGAGAGTCAGATGAATTTTCTTGCCTCCAACTGCTATTGTTGCCTCCTTCTCCTTTGCTTCTACTTCTTTAATCTAAGGTTACTCACCTCCTCTGTCTAGATCTCCTTCTACTTGTAGATCTTGTTACCTGTTTTGACCAAGAGAAGAAATGACCCAGTTCATAATCTTCACTGTCTCTTTCAAGCTTTCTTTGCTTCCTCTGTACGGGAGTGCTTTCATATTTTGTAATTTTTGAGTGCAACTGCTTGTCCAGTTCTTTGAACTGTTGTTGGTCTTTATCTGTATCTAAGTCTTCTATCACTGCTTGTATCGCCTTGGTTAAATCTGCATGTTTTAAAATATATTCTCTAATCACCAGCTGAGACAATACTCTACAACAATCTTTGGCTGTTTTCTCCTATTTGTCCTTTAACTTACAGTTTTCAAGACTATTACAGGATGCATTTGAAACTCTCAACCCTTTAATTCAGAGATTAGTAATCTTTCCAGTTTTACAAAACAATATATAGAGTCTGTTTCACTTAGCTGTTCTGATTGTCCCTGCTTGATCGTAATCAACTCCTTTGCCCATTTTCTCCATGTCACTAATGACTTACTTCTTTCCAAGCAGAAATGTAACGTTTCTTCATTGGTGTCCATGGATTCTTCACTGCAGACATGTCTTTAAAAACCTTTGTTAGTTAGTGAGGGAATTACCAATTGTGTAAAACTTTGGCATGGTCACTTAGGATCATTAATGATACCGTTAACACTTTTGGTTCTCATTTACCATTATCACTATCAAAAGATCACCAAAATCTTAGATATAACACTAGGACACAATATTGACTTCTGGCAGCCTTTAGTGGACAAAAAACACAGGGAGGTCACTCTGTTACTGATGTGCTCTGTTTCAAACAGTAATCCCAGCTTCAGAAAAACTGCATCATCCACTATATTGATTGATATATAATGTAAATTTATTAAAGTGCAAAAAGATTTCAGACTTACATATTGTGCCGGACAAAGGAGATGCTACTCATGCTCACACAAGAGACCCAGACCAGTTTTGCGCAAGCACGCTTTGTCAAAGAGGGCAGTCTATACCCAGTGCTTACATAGTAACCAGTTAAAGTGCTAGTGCAAATATATATGTGATGACAAACCCTAAAACATAAGAGATAATCAATGTTACAAAAATCCATTCTGCAGCATAATGAATCAGCACACAACCTTAAATATATGTAAGTAACATAAGGTATTTTAAATATTTAAATATGACACATATTTTTTTTAATATCTGGTCATAATGCTAAATAGAGGAAGGAAAAGCAGCTACACAGGTGTGCACTCAATCAGTTTCCAGACAAGGAGACTGACTTATTCTGTTTGCAGATTTCATGGAGCTGCAAGCCATGAGCAGGAGCTGCATGGAGAAAACAGAAAAAAAATACATTCTTAAAATTACTGCAAGCATCTACTTCTGAAAGACTGAAATGGTATGGAAAGGGGGGAAGGGAAAAAAGAAGGTGGGGAAAAGAGGGATCAGAAAGAAGAAAAACATCTATGCTTATAATGAGATTTCAGTTTAGCAACAATTCAAAAAATCAGTATACATCAGGATTTATTTCTTTTTTAGAAAGGGCACTATATTAAAATTATCATTGAAACATGGAAATTGCAGGGCTCCTAATTTGTAAAGTGCAAAAGGCCTCCCTGCACTTGATTTTATTGTCCAGGTCTCTCCCTTGTGGACCCATAGTGACTCTCACAATACCCTGAAAAGTAACCCTAATGGTTGCCATCAGGGCCACAGTCAGCCAGGGCATTGTCCATATTTTGCCTCATTATTGCCCCTAAATGCTGTCCCAGCCTTATTTTAAATGCCCTCTTAGTCTTGCTGACATAAAATGCTTGGGAAGAACAGGTAGCCAGATACACTAGTCCCACTGTGGAGTGGGTAAGGAACTGTCTGTCTTCATAGACCTTTTCTGCATTAATGGTGCTAAATTGTGTTTTATTTGAGCACTGAGGTACATCATTTGCAGTGTCCCCATTGGAGCAGCCTTTAGGCTGATTTGGTAGCCACTGCCCTTGTCCTTTTGCAACAGGTTAGAAAGAATCCAAGCAGATCCAAGAGGTTCATACCTCTCTTGTACACCATTCTGGGGAGTTGGTCTACTACCCCTTCTAGCAGGGGTCTGGTTCCCAGAATATACCAATTTATGGGTAGGACTCCCCTGGTTGCTGCTGATTTATCCCCATAGGTGGTAATAACATTAAGGGTGTCATCTCTTTCATTCCTTTGTACCCTATATTGCAGCCAGTCATTCCTCTCCATGGAGTTAACCTGGGCCCTGGTTTCATTCAAAACCTGATTGCTATAACCTCTTTCACTGAACCTTAAATGCATCTCTTCAGATGCTGACTACAATTGGGGTTGAGTCTCATAAATTGAGACTCGGGGATGTTCCTGATGGTGCGGCATGGGTGACAGCTTGTGGCATGTAGGACCACGGTACAGTCCATTGGTTTCCAATATAAATCTGTAGTCAATGTACCATCTGATGATGATTAAATCCAAATATTAACCTGGTTTCTGTCCACATAGAAACATAGAAACATAGAAACATAGAATTTGACGGCAGATAAGGACCACTTGGCCCACCCAGTCTGCCCATTTCCCTACCTACTGGATAAGCTGCAGATCCTAGTTAACCAGCAGCCTACTTCTTCCTACCCCCACCCCCCAGAATTGCCTTATGACTATCCCATGCATGCTTGAATTCCACCACTGATTTTGACTCCACAACCTCCTCCAAGGCCATTCCATGCATCCACAACCCTCTCTGAAAAATACTTCCTTAAATTACCTCTGAGCCGCCCCCTCTATCTTCAAATTGTGCCCTCTTGTTCTTGCACACCTCTTTTTTGAAAGATGCTACCCTCTTGGACTTTGTTGATTCCCTTGAGGTACTTGAAAGTTTCTATCATGTCCCCCTCCCTCCTTTCCCGAGGCTACATATTAAGCTCCTAAGTCTCTTCATATGTCCTCCGTGCAGACCCTGCACCATTTTAGTTGCCCTCCTCTGGACAGCTTCCATCCTGTCTATGTCTTTGTGGAGATTGGGTCTCCAGAACTGCACACAGTACTCCAGATGGGGTCTCACCAGCTGTCTGTACAGGGATAATAACTTCCTGTTTCTACTGGTGATGCCTCTCCTATGCATCCCAGTATCCCCCAACCCTCCTTGCTGCCTTCTCACATTGCTTGCCCACCTTTAGGTCATCTGATATGACTACCCCAGGTCCCTTTCCATTTTGTTGTTGTTAGTATCTCACCCCATTGTGTACTCTTCCCCTGGTTTTGTTTCCAGGTGCATTACCTTGCACTTCTTAGCATTGAATCTAACTGCCATATATTTGACCATTCCTCTAACCTTGCCAAGTCCCTTCTCATCCTTTCCACCCCACCCTGTGCATCAACTCTGTTGCAGATCTTAGTGTCATCTGCAAAGAGACATACTTTTCCTTCCAGTCCTTCTGCAATGTCGCTTATAAAGACATTGAAGAGGACCGGTCTAATACTGAACCCTCGGTACCCGCTAGTAACCCTCCTTTCTTCTGGTGGACTCCATTTACTATTACTCTCTGTGTCCTATTCTCCAGCCAATTCTTTACCCAGGCTGTCATCTTGGGTCCCACTCCCAGGCTGGCTAACATATATTAATCTTTGTGTGGGACTGTGTCAAATGCCTTGCTAAAGTCTAGGTAGGCCATGTCCACAGCCCCTTCCTGATCTACTTTGGTCACCCAGTCAAAGAAATCTATCAGATTCGTCTGGCATGACCTTCCGCTGTGAATCCATGCTGCCTAGGTCCTGTGCCCTTCTGGCCTCTAGATATCGACAATTCTTTCCTTTAGAAGTGATTCCATCATTTTCCCTATCACTGAGGTTAAACTAACAGGTCTATAGTTTCCGCTTCTGCCTTGTTCCCACTTTTGTGAAGGGAATCACATCTGCCCTCCTCCAGTCCTCGGGTACCACCCCATCCTCCCATGATTTGTTAAAGAGGGTAGTCAGTGGTGTCACTAGTTCTACCCTTAGTTCTTTTAGAATTCTGGGATGAATCCCATCAGGCCCCATTGCTTTGTCCACCTTCAGTTTTAAGAGTTCTTCAGAACCCTTTCTTCTGTAAATGGGCTGGTATCAACTTCTGTATCCAGAGTGTTACTACTGTTTGTTTTATGTACCTCCCCTCTTCCTTTGTAAATACTGAGCAAAATATTTGTTTAGTATCTCTGCCTTTTCACATTCTCCTCTGCCCACCCCTCCCCTTTATTAAGCCTCACTATCCTCCCTTGGTCTTCCTTTGCTCCTGATGTACCTATAAAGGTTTTATTCCCTTCTTAACTGAGTTGGCTATCTTTTCCTCAGTTTGGGCCTTTGCTGTTCTGACTGCCTTCCCAGCCTCCTTTTGCTTTAACTGATACAGTTCTCTGTCCTGCTCCTGCTGCGATTCCTTGTACTTCCTGAATGCTTTCTTTTCTCTTGAACCTTCACTGCCACTTCCTTTGAGAACCATAGTGGTTTCTTACATCGCTTGTTTTGTTTATTTGCTTTACACAAAGGCTCGTTACCTCTGTGATGGCAGTTTTATTATTCCCATTGTTCTTCCACCCCTCCTTCCCGCATTTGCTAGTGCATTCCTTAGGCACTCACCCATTTTGGCAAAGTCAGCCCTCCTAAAGTCCAGTACTTTTGTCTTTGTATGGCTTTGACTCTATTGCTGTGTTTATTGTGAACCATACTGTTCGATGGTCGCTAGTTCCCAGATGGCTACCCACTTCTACATCTGTGATCCTCTCCATCTCCATTTGAGAGTATCAAGTCTAATATTGCTCCTCTCGAGTGGGCTCCAGTACTAGTTGTCTAAGGCATGCCCCTGTATGGCATCTAGAATAACTGCACTCTTCGAGTGGCAGCTGCAACTGCGCTCCAGTTAACATCTGGCATATTCAGATCACCCATCAGCAATATCTCCCCTTTTTCTGCCATTCTAAGTATACTTTCTATCATTTCCTTGTCCACTTCCTCCCCCTGAGAAGGGGGTCTGTATACAACCCCTGTGCGGATTGTGGTGCCATTGCCTGTCTCCAAATTTACCCACAGTGCTTCTTCTCCTCCCTGTTTACCCTTTTGTTCTGTTGCTTTTATTTCTTCCCTTATGTAAAGAACTACTCCTCCCCTCTTTTACCCTCCCTGTCCCTCCTGTAGATAGTGTATCCTGGTATGTTTACGTCCCAGTCATGGTTTTGTGTGTACCATGTTTCTGTGACTGCCACGATATCCAGATGTTCCTCCTCCATCAAGGCCACTAATTCAGGAAGCTTGTTACCTAGACTACGGCATTGGTACTCATTGCTCTCCATTTTTGATGGCCTTACCTTCTGTTGCAGCATCCCCACTGACCGTTCTACCTTGGTCTTTTCTCATTTAGTACCCTGTTTTGTGGAGAGGCTGGGATTTTTCTGCTGCTTGTCAGTGCCTCCCCATTGACTAGTTTAAAAGCTTGCCAATGAAGCATTTAAACCGATTGCTCAAAGACTTGTTCCTTCCTGGACAGATGCAGACCATCCTGCCAGTATAGGCTGGTGTCCCTCCAGGTGGAACCCCACTCCCAATGAAGCCAAACCCTGTGCTCGCTCATTTTTCAACCATTCATTAAACTGCATGGTGCCACCACCCTCGCCTCCCCCATGCCTTTGACAGGCAGCACCTCTGAGAAGGATACTGTGTTTGCTACTTGTCTTAGGCCCCTCCCCAACTCTGCAATGTCCTCCTGCACTGCTCTAACCTCATGATGAGCCAAGTCATTTGTCCCTAGGTGGACAATTACGTCCAGCTCAGAATCCCTTGCAGCTGTTGTTGTGATCCTGAGGATGCGCTTCCTGTCCCTCCAAGCCATGGCACCAGGCAGGCACCTTCAGATTTCCCAGCTCCTCCCAGTTCTATCCCCCTAATAATTGAGTCCCCCACCAGGAGCTGCTTCCTTTCCTTGTGGTGTCCTCTGCCTCCTTCCTGTGGGCCTCCTTGTGACAGTTGTCCTCTGCCTCCTTAGTCTCCTCTAAGGGTGTATCTATGGGGGCTATTCCCCAGAATAGCATATGGATTGTGGTGTGTAACATCTGACTGGGTGTGCCTCTGTTTCACCATCCTCATCCTCCCTGAGCCCACTGTGGTCCAACTGCTGTGCTTTCTTTGCAACCTCTGAGGTAGTGGTGGTGGTTCTGGTGCTCCCTGGATGGGGGAGGTTTCCTTCCTACTGTCCATTGTGGCCTGGGGGAAGGTCCCCGTACTACTGTCCAGTGTGGCCTGAAGACGGGCAACTTCCTCCCTCAGGGCAGACAGTTGTCTGCAAATAGGGCAGCATGTCAGCCTCCAGAAATACTCCCGGAAGACTGCTGCCCCACAGCCATTACATTGCACTACTCCCCACATTTTTTTTTTTGTGTGTGATTGGTTTGTAATGTAAAATATATATTTATATTATACAATGTTTATGCTTATATTGTCAGTGCAGTGTGCTAGAGAGGATATGACAGTGACATGCACCTTGTACTCTTGAGGAAAAGTCAGAACCCCAGGTATAAAGGAACTATTTCCAGGGATGGGTGGGGTGAGGGTGGGAAGGGTTGGGCCTAAACTGTGCCCTTCAAAACAATGAGCTAGAAGCTCTGACCCACTGCTGCAATGAGTGCCTTCCTGTCAGGAAGATGCCCTACACAACAATTTGATAGAGAAATACCCTGCTAATCAATTCACAGAAAACTGTAATTTTGGTTTTGACTGATGTAGATAGTCCACAAATCACTCCAATTTTGCTGTACCATGCCACACCATCAGGCCATCATCTAAAAATGTCTGTATAAATCAATACAGTCAAAACATTGATTATCAAGCTGATTATAAATCACTTCTTTTTCCCACTGTCCCAAATAAAGGTTGGCTTAATTGGAGACAAATGTGGCCCTCACTACAGTTCCCTTTACCTGGTGGTAATGTTTCCCTTGAAAAGAAAAGAATTACATGTGAGTACAATCTCTGATAATCCAATCAGAAAATCCTTGTGCTGGTCACCAAGACTAGTAATATTGAACCATGCATGCATAGCTGAAAGACCCCCTTGGCGGGGTGTGTTTGTATATAAAGACTCTGTGTCCATAGAGACTAGTAGCCAGTTTGGTTCCATTTGTGCATCCCCCAGGACCCTGAGTACCTCAGTAGTGTCTCACACATAAGATGGTAATGTAGGCATGATATCCTTAATGCATGCATCCTCATACTGAGAAAATGGTTCAGTCAGAGACCCTCTACTGGCCACAATAGGATGCCTGGGTGGGGGATAAACCAAATGTTATGTATCTTGGGCAGTACCTACATGGCTTCCCACGCAGAGTAATCAGCTATAAGGAACTCCAGGGTATTCTGGGAAATAATCCCTGCATCATAAGCATTTAACAGGAATGACTGTAATGAGCTCATTTGCTCATTTTCTCCATGTCACTAATGACTCACTTTAGTTCTTTCCAAGCAAAAATGTAATGTTTCTTCATCTGTGTCCATGGATTCTTCACTGCAAGACATAGCCTTAATACTTTGTTAGTTAGTGAGGAATTACCAGTTGTGTTGGAGGAAGTAGGCTGCTGGTTAACTAGGATCTGCAGCTTATCCATTAGGTAGGGAAATGGACAGACTAGGTGGGCCAAGCTGTCCTTATCTGCTGTTAAATTGTATGTTTCTGTGTGTTAAACATTGGCACGGTCACTCAGGACAGTGCTATTAACATTTTTGGTTCTTGTTTACCATTGCCACTATCAAAAAATCATCAAAACCTTAGTTATAACACTGGGACACAGTACTGACTTCTGCCAGCCTTTAGTGGACCCTTTAAAGGAGTAGTACAGTCAACATTTGCAAAAACATACATTGTGCAGAGTGTTTTGATTTCAATGTGTAGTCCTGGTTTGTTCTTCCCTTTGTTGCTATTAGGAGTTTTTTTCTAACTTAGCCTGCTAGTTATATGGTAGTTTTATGGCCCCTGGTATCTCCATCTCAGAAAGTTTTATTGCTCTCCTTTTTCCTGCAATGCATTCTGTCCCATGTGACAGTGATGCATCTGTGGCCGCTGATTCAGCAAGTACTAGAGACAGGAGCCTGATCTTCTGGCCTTCAGTGATCCGATGCAATATTTTTCTTTTCTATGTGTGTGTCAGTTCTAGCCAGCAAGAGGAAACGTTTTGCTTTTAAAACTTTCATTTCATCAAATTACACACAACAATAAAAAGCACACTTGTCTCCCCAGATCATCAATGTTAGAATTAATAAAGACTAGTTGTTTTCTTATGGAATAACCCACTCAGTTAGCCTTCAATTATTTGCAAAACTAAACGTAGCAATTAGTATTCACTGGATAAGGAAAGTTACTTAATATCACAGTTTTCCTGTAGTAAATTATCTCTAAAACAGTGCATGCTGAATCCCCGGTCCCGGATACATCACTGTCACATGGGACAGGTGGCATTTTAGAAACAAGAAGAGCAAAAAATCATGCTGAGATGGTTATCCCCAGGGGCTATAAAACTACTTTAAAATTAGCAGGCTAATTTAGAAAAAAACTCCTAACAGCAGACAGAGAGAAGAACACACTAAAACCACACACACAAATTAAAACACTCTGGACAATATATGTTTTTGCAAATTCTGACTGTACTACTCCTTTAATACTAATGCTAGTCTCTGACAATTAGTGCCTAATGTGCCTGACCTTTCTAGCTCAATAGCATTTTTCCCCAAGGTTTTGTTGGCGCTATTCAGGATAGGGGTCAGTGCTCTCTCATAGGGACACTATGCCCATTCAACATAATGTCTAATCCATAAACTGAGAGAGCATTCAGAGGTTAGACACATATGTTAACAAAAATACGCTTTAATTAGCATAATACACTTCATTTAAAGTGGCTTGTAGGCAAATTTAAAGAAATTCTCCAGACTTCCAAAAAGTTATATGCACCAAATTTTATTGTACAAAAGTCCACCAGCTCTGAGTTTCTTAAAGGAGATAGGAAATGATGTTTACATAGTTAACAGCCCTTTCATCTTCCTTTCCATGCCAGTTATGTATTCTGATATGCTTTGACAGTTTTGTTGAAAAGTAAATAATCTAGCTTTGGGATGCCTTCAGATTTACACAGAGTTCTGCTCTCTTCACAAGCTACTGCTCCTGATTTTCGTATTTCTAAGACATTCTGTGACAACAATAACTCCCATTCCATACTATTCATCTAAATGACCTGGAATAGTGTAACTGATGTCCTTGAATG
This sequence comes from Neoceratodus forsteri, assembly GCA_016271365.2. Taxonomy (NCBI): domain Eukaryota; kingdom Metazoa; phylum Chordata; order Ceratodontiformes; family Ceratodontidae; genus Neoceratodus; species Neoceratodus forsteri. Next base: position 1,701,867,739 of record CM057455.1, read on the forward strand.
ATTAGGCAGTATGAAAAGAGAGAGCAGAAACTGCTGAAGAAAGAGGGATTCGGGTAGTTACAAAAAGAACAAAAATTTAGATTATTAATAAACAAAAAAGGTCAAAAACATATCAGAATACTGGGTAGCCAATAAAAGAACACCTGGAGGGCATCTAGAGATGTAAAAATTGTTTCCTATCACCTTTAACAGAATAAGATAAAGTGTGGTGCAGAATGCCGGACTGGGCTGTTAAACATTGTTCATACAGTGCAAAAAGAAATGCAAACTACACATTAAACTACATATCCTCCCACTTGGCTGCCAGTTTACCTACCCCAGTGCTTCACTTCAATAGGGGCCTTGCCAGGGGGCATGGCTAAACAGTCAGTATTTCCCATTTATACTGTTAAGGTCACCTGAATCAGTGACATTAAGTCCATTCATTAATTCATCTACATTTCAAGTGCGAAAAGTGGTGCTGCATTAAAGCACGCTCCACATTTAATTATACAATAGATGGAAACATTAATGAGCAAGGTGAACATGCAGCTGGGAGAAACGGAGGTACTGTGTAATCAAGCTGAACAGTGTGTTAGGAAGGTAGGAAAGAGAAAAAGGGGAAGGAGGCCGTTTTGGTTCTCTAGAGAGGTGGCAAGGGCAATAGGGGAAAAAGGACTTTCAAGACATATAAAAAAACACAAGGAAAAGATGACAAGGAGGTATATAGGGAAAAGCTAAGGGTGACAGGGCAGATAATCAGGAGGGTGAAGGCAGTTATGGAGGAGAAAATAGCAAAGGAGGCCAGAAGGGGAGACAAAAAGTTCTTCAGATACATGAGTGAGAGAAGTAAAAACAAGCAGGATATAATGAGGCTTAAAGGGGAGGGGGGGGATCCCATAGAGAGTTACTCAGAAAAAGCAGACTTGCTAAACAGATATTTCTGCCCAGTGTTTACTGCTGAAAGGGAAGGACATGGACCGGTATTGAAGGGGAGAGGCAATGAGGGTAGGGAGGTTGACTATAGCCCGATAAAGGAGAGCAGGGTATTGGAGGAATTGGGAAAGTTGAGGGTGGACCAGGCAATGGGTCTGGATGCCCTGCATCCCAAGGTGCTTTGAGAGCATTTGGAAGAGCTGGCAACACCTCTGGTGAGGCTGTTTAATCTATCTTTGGACACGGGGAGGGTGCCAGGGGACTGGAGAAAGGCAAATGTGGTGCCACTAGACAAGAATGGAGTAAAGGAAAAGCTGAGTAACTAGTGCCCAATCAGTCTTACATCAGTGGTAAGAAAGAGTATGGAGGCACTCCTAAAGGAAAGGACACTGGAATATCTTATAGAAAATGGGCTACAGGATGACAGACAACATGGATTCACGGATGGCCTGGTGGCGCTGAGGGTTGAGGCGCTGGATGCCACACCTCATGCCACGCTGGTGACCCGAGTTTGAGAGCGAGCCTGGGTGCCGGGGTCAGCAGGGAGGGATTCAATTGAGTGCCCGCTGGGCTGCTCTCCTATCCTGGAGGAGGGTTCTGGGGAGTCTGGCACTCCGGCGGCCCCTGGTGGAGATCGGGGGCACTGCAGAGCACTGGGCTGCACATACACAGCATAGCCCGACGCTGGCAGGGTGGCCGTGTGCTTAACATGAGGGAAAAAAGCCCTCTCCTGCCAGATAGGTGATGGCTTCCTTCAGTGCTGCTGCCACATGGCCAATGCTGGTCCCCCGTCACTGCCCCTTCGATTCCTCTGAGGCTGTAGGGCCCATGTCCCCAGAGCATCGTAATGTCCTTGAAGATGACGGGGGCACAGCAGGCAGTAGAGTGGTTAGGCCAGTGGGTAAGCCTGAGAGGGTTGTTCCGGCTAGGGGAGAGACAAAGAGAATCTACAAGAAAAAACAAACAAAAAAAAAAACAAACTTGTGTTCACGGAAGGAAGGTTATGTCAGACGAACCTTGTAGAATTTTTCGACAGGGTGACTATGGAATGCAATCAGGGAGGGGCAGTGAATGTGGCCTATCTGGGCTTCAGTAAGGCCTTTGACACCATCCCTCACAGGAGATTGGTGAGCAAGATGGGCAGTCTAGGAGTAGGGGAGAAAATAACAAATTGGGTGGAAAACTGGCTTGGTGACAGGAGTCAAAGGGTGGTTGTAAATGGGGTTCATTCAAGGGAGGAAAAAGTGACAAGTGGAGTACCACAGGGGTCAGTACTGGGTCCAATACTATTTAATATTTACAGTGGGGATATTGCAGATGGTCTGAATGGGAAGGTGTGTCTGTTTGAAGACGATACCAAAATCTGCAATAGAGTGGATACACCGGGGGTGGAGAGCATAAGACAGCACCTGCTAAAGCTAAAGAGGTGGTAGGAGAGTTGACAACTGAGATTTAATGCCAAAAATTGTAGAATAATTCACATAGGCAATAAGAACCCAATAGCCACATACACACTAGGAGGTGAGGAGGTTGAAGTAACGGAGCAGGACAGGGATCTGGGGATTGTTATTTTGAACAGCCTTAATGTGGCAAACCAGTGCAACAAAGTGGTTGGGAAGGCAGCAGTATGCTGGCATGCATAGGGAGGGTATCTCAAGCAGGAGAAGGGAGGTGATAGTGCCCCTATACAAGTCAGTGGTCCATCCCAACCTAAAGTATGAGGTGCAGTTCAGGAGATCTCACCTTCAGAGGGATATTGATAGGGTGGAGCGGGTCCAGAGAAGGGTGACCAAAATGGTGCATGATATGCGTCGGAGGGCATATGAGGAGAGGATGGAGGAGCTTGATCTATATCCACTGGAAATCAGGAGTGGGGTATGATTGAAACTTTGAAATATCTGAAGGGAATTAAAAAGGTGAAGAAAGGGAGTATCTTAAAGTTAAAGGACAATCCAAGAACAAGGGGGCACAGCTTGAAGCTGGAGGGTGGTAAATTCAGAGGTAATAAGAAAGGGCACTATTTCACACAGAGAGAGTGGTGGGACTGTGGAATGGGTTACCAGAGTGGGTGGCTGAGGCATCAACAGTTGGATTTAAGAGTGCATGAGATAACTACATGGGTTTAAACAAGAGAGGGAGAGATATATATATCTGAATGGGAGAAAGGGGCCAGGAACCTACAGGTGGGGGGCACTGCAGTGGGGTGTAGGGTAGTAGAGTCAGTGCTATCTATAGGGAGGGAACAAAGGTAGAACAGATGGACCAATGGGGTCCTTTTCTGCTGACAAATTTCTATGATTCTATGATTTTAAGCTTCCCTATTCTTAAATACAGTAGTTACAAAAGAACTGTGGACTTTTGTGCAATAAAATTTGAAGCATGCAGCTTTTTGGAAGCCTGGAGAATTTCTTGAAGTTGGTCTACAAGCAACTTTGAATGACATGCATGATGCTGATTACAGTGTATTTTTGATAACTATGTGTCTAATCTCTGAGTGCTATCAGTTTGTGGACTAGAGGGAAAATAATGATCCTGTAGGGAGATAAAAATGAGTTTTCCTTGCAGGTACCTAATAACATGTTTTATCGAGTTCATGTATACTGCCTGCAATGGTATAAATAAGGGATAATCCATAGGGCATGCAGAAATAAGCTTTTTATTCACTTTGGAATGTTTTTAACAATGCTGCCTAGCAACAAGTAGAGGAGTGAAGCAGAGACCCGAGTTCTAGATCAGCATTGCTTGCAAACATTTCAGAATGAATAAAAAGTTTATTTCTGGGTGCCTTATGAACTGTCCTATTTATACCACAGAACACTGAATGCCATTGTGATGAGGCTACAGAGAAAATATTTATAACTCCAGAGGGGAATAACAATTTTAATTCAGCCCCATTATTTCCTAATATTTATCCCACCTTTGTTATACATATAGTTATTTATTTTTATATATTATATATAGGGGATATTGCATGGAGATCTTGTGTTTAAGCTTTTTATTTCCTCTGAAATGTTGGCAACAATGCTCCCTGGCAATAAGTGGCACAGCCACAAGGGCACCACAAGTGCAAGGTGGCATTGTTGCCTACATGGCAAAAGAAATAAAAAACTCATGCACAAGAGCCCCATGTGATGTGTATATATGCAAGGACTGGGCACCCCCTGGTGTCAAGGGGTATATGCTGGTAGTCGCATCAGAGGAGCACCCACTTTACATCGTAGAACCTGTACCTGCACCAAACACTGCTGCAACCATGGGCCAGGGATGCTGGAGTATTTATTTATTTAGTTTTTGTTGAGTAGAGTAGGGGCATTGTTAACCAATACACTGGTCTGGCACACCAACAAACAGGAGATCACACACACAAACTGAGACCAAAGATGGAGTTGAGATCAAACTGGTTGCATTTGCTTAGCTGCAGGATGGTACACAGTTTAAGGCATTTCCCTTCCAATTGCTATTCCATTACTCATATCCTACAGTACAATACTAGCTACATCACACTGTACATTTCATGTCATTTGGGGCTCCAGTTTCCATCCGTACCATTCCAACGCACCTCCCCTGAATTACTCCTGGTGTTGCTGTTGTAAGGTATGCCCCGGCATTTGAGGCATACATATTTATAGTTTCAACAGATCTAGTCCAAATGTATTTACATTTCTATAGCAATCTCTGCCCACCCTATGGAGTCCTTGGAGTTCTGGCACTCCCAAGACCATCTGTTCATGGTATGGTTCTGGGTAGGGCAAGCTCTGTCCCTGGGGCAGTTCCACGCCTGCACGTGTTTCCTTATGCCCACATAGGGTAATATTAAGATCTATTGCATGTTAGCATTGTAACAGTACTACAAAAGTTGATAGTTGGTCTGATCATACCTGCTTCCCTCCGACAGTGTACTGATAGCTCTAATGGCCCAAAGAAACAGGCTCCCATGCCTGGCCACTCACTTGGGGACTTACTGAGCCAGGCCTTTGCCAGGCCCCCACCTCCTAATGCCCATTTATTTGGTTACCTACCAAAGGGAAACATACAGCTCTACCTAGGTTTTTACTGTTTTCCTGATCATCGCTTCCACATGGCTTACTTACATATGCCCATTATGAACTGTTGTCCCATTCAATAATTGAGCTCTGTTTGTTTGCTTCAGGTGGAAGTGAATCCACAAGAATCCCCAGCGACTGCCCTTGAAGGACAGCCCTCAACTGCTCCTTGTGGTGCCATTCTGGTTTTTGTTCTTACTGGGGTTCTTGAGACCCTCCAAGGAGACCTATCCTCCTGGCACCTGCTGATGGCACTCCAGAGACCTCAACAGGGAACCAGTGCCACTGGGATACAGACACATGTCACCACCCCTGGGCCCACAGGCCCCCTGCCTCAGTCACAGCCACAAATTAGACTCCTTTTCCCCCCAATGGATGCTGATCTTGTGCTTCCATCTCTAGAACCTGCTACTCTTTGGTCTTGTCTACCCTTCTTATAGCATTTCAGGGGAGGCAGGATCATGAATATTAAGACATCCTGTCTCCAAGCACCACCTCCACAGATGACAATTCTTAGTGTCAAACGTAACCCTATACATATTATACAAGTGCAATAGTACCTGTATATTAGGGTTGAGTAAGCACTTTAATGTTAAACCCCAATCCTTGCACCTTAATAACTCTGCCTCCATTAAACCAATTTATTGAAAATCTGGCATGTACTGAGTGGGTTCTAGGATCTCTCTGGATCCTGAAAATGTTGTGGTAATCAGTTTAATGGGGGAACACTTATAGAGGTGCACAAAACATTAACCTGGCTAAAACTGAGATCTCACCCATAACTAAAAAACGAGCGTGATTTCAAATCGGAAACATGCAGATTTTATAGAGTTTGGTCCAGATTATGTGCTCTTGTACTTTTTATGTCCCTAATGAGCTCTATTTTTGAGTAATTAATAAAAAATGGAGTCTTGGCAAAGTCTTGGCAATTTGGTGGTGCGGTGTTCCTTGGGGTTATCAAACCTAATGCCCACTCATTCCTCTGAAAAAACAAGGTCACATGTGATTTTTTTTCTTCAGGGAAGGCCCTGCATGAAGAAAGATATGACTGACTCTGTTGGCCACATGTGGAGAGCCATACATCTCTTACCTTGTGCTTCAGACAGAATGGCTACAGCCTGAGGGGGTTGGGGTGGACATTGGGGTTGACAACAATAAGGAACACCCAACCACCAATTCTCCAAGTCTCTTAAGATCTAAAACCCTGATGTTTTTCATTTCCCTGTTTTTTGCTTTGTGTTCTTCAATTACGAACATACAAACATATGAAATTTGCCAGCAGATAAAGGCCTAGAGGTCTATCAAGTCTGCTCGAATGTGCAGCTAGCACCCCTTATTCTGCAGCTGCTCCTCCCTTCCACCCTTCCCCTCCATTGATCCTCCCCCTTGTCCTGTCCCATCCCTTTTTGAAGCAGTCCACTGTTCTACTGGATACCACTTCTGCCAGTAACGCATTCCACCCAGCTACCCCCCTTTTTGTAAAAAAGTGTCTCCTCATCTCCCTTCTGAACCTTCCTCCCTCCAGTCTCATATCATGGCCCCGGGTGTCCCTCCCACCCCTTACTTTGAACAGCCCCTCTGTACCTGTCTTGTTTATTCCTTTCATGTACTTAAAGGTTTCAATCATGTCCCCCCTGTCCCTCCTCTCCTCCAGCAAGTACATGTTCAACTCCCTCAGCATCCTCTCATATGATAAGTCCCCCAGCCCCTTGATCATCTTTATCACCCTGTGCTACACCCTCCAGTAACCTAATGTCCCTCTTCAGATGCTGGCGCCAGTACTGCACGCAGTACTCCAGGTGCGGTCTAACTAATGACCAGTACAGTGGCAGGATCACCTCCTCCTCCCTCCTCGAGGATATACCCCTTGTAATGCAACCCAGCATTTTGTTGGCCTTTGCAGCTGCCTTCCTACATTGTGCCGAGTTGTTCATTGACCCTGTAATGAGCACCCCCAGATTCTTCTCCTCCTCTGTCTGGGCTAGCTGCACTCCTCCCAGCTGGTAACTCCTCCTTGGGTTCTTCACTCCAAAATGCAGCACCTTGCACTTTTTGGCATTAAACCCCAGTTGCCAGGTGTCTGACCAGGTTTCCAGCTTTGCCAGATCATTCTGCAACCCCTGCCATCCCCCAGGTCGTCCTCCACTGCTCCCATCTTGGTATTATCAACAAACAAACTGATCTTGCTCTTGATGTCCCATGATATGTCTGCAATGAATATGCCAAACAACACCGGTCTCAGCACCGAGCCCTGTGGTACACTGCTCATCACTACCCTTAGGGATGAGTGCTCCCCACCCACCACCACCCTCTGTTGCCTTCCCTGCAGCCAGTTCCCTACCCATCTCACCAGCTTTGCACCTGCCCCTGTGCCTTCTAACTTACCTCCCAGTCTCCCATGTGGCACCGAGTTGAATGTCTTACTGAAATCCAGATACAGGACATCCACTGCATGGCCCCTGTCCAATTGCCTAGTTACCCAGTCACAGGACTCCACCAGGTTGGTTTGGCAGGATCTGCCACATATGAAGCCATGCTGTCTGCTGTCCTGTAGTCCTTTGGCCTCCAAGAGGGCCACCAGCCTCTCCTTCAGAATAGTCTCCATCAGCTTACCCACGATGAATGTGAGGCTCACCAGTCTGTAGTTCCCCGGTTCATCCTTGGGGCCACTCTTGTGGAGGGGCACCACATGAGCCATCCTCCAGTCCTGAGGTACACACCCTGATTATAGTGAAGCATTAAATAGGTCTGCCAAAAGTCTCGCAAGGACCTCTGCCAGCTCCTTCAGTACCCTGGGGTGGATGCCATCTTGGCCTGGTGCCTTGTCAAACCCTCCAGAACTCTGCTTTCCATGATTTCCCCATCTGTCACACCCTCCCCCCTGTTTCTGCTGTTCCTCTCCCCTTGGGTATCACCCCCCTCTTCTCCTTAGTAAATACCGAGCAGAAGTAATCATTTAGCGCTTCTACCTTATTGCACCCTGCTTCCACCCAACCCTCCTCCTTCCTAATCCTTACTATGTGGTCCTTACAGTTCCTTTTCTCCCTGATGTACCTAAAGAAGTTATTTTCCCCCTTGTTAATGCCTTGTGCCAGCCTGAGCTCCATAGATGCCTTGGCTTTCCTTACTGCCCTTGTTACCTCCTTTAATTCCTTCAGGTACTCTTCCCTGTCTTCCCTCCTCCCTGTTTTCTTGTACCTCCTAAAGGCAGCTCTTTTCCTCCTTACTTTTCCATGACTTCCTTGCTCACCCAGCTTGGTTTCTTAGCCCTAGCCTTCTTGCTCTGGGCCTTGCTGCAGGTTTTGGTTGCCTCCACTATCCCCAGCTTTATGAGCTCCCACCTCTGGTTAGTGCCCATACTAGGTTGGATTCTGACCAGGTATCCCTTTACCACTTCCCCCATCCTCCCAAAGTCGGCCCTCCTGAAGTCCAGCACTCTTGTGCCAGAGTCTACTCCTTCCTTGCCCATATCCAATGTGAGCCATATTGAGTGGTGGTCACTCCCTGACAGTGGTTCTTCCACTCTAATTTCCCTCACAAACTCCCCATTTGCCAGAACAAGGTCAAGAGTATTCCGTAACCTGGTTGGTTCACTGACCATTTGCATCAGGAAGCTGTCCTGGAAGGCATCCAGCAGTACCTGCTCCCTTCTATTCCTGGTTGTTGGGGTACTCCAGTCTGCTCCTGGCATGTTGAAGTCTCCCACAATCACCACACTACCCTTCTCACAAGTCCTCCTGATCTGTCCTGCTAATTCCCTGTCTAACTCCTCCGTCTGAGAGGGTGGACTGTATGCCACTCCCATTCTGAAAGTCCTATTCTTGGAATCTTGGATTTGCATCCAAAGTGACTCCATACTACCCTCCTCCCCTTCCTCCCTTACACTCTTCAGTCCTTCCTTCACATATAGTGCCACCTCCCCTCCCTCCTTTCTCAATCACCCTATCCCTATGAAATAACCTGTACCCTGGTACAGACAGGTCCCAGTCATTGTATTGGGTGGCTCATGTTTCTGTGATGGCTGCAATGTCTACCTCTTCCTCTGCCATGAGCACCTGTAACTCTACAGTTTTCCTCCCAAGGCTTCTAGCATTAAGGGTGACCAACTTCCACGCCCCCATCCTGTCCTTCTTTACGAGCATCACCAATAGTACTTGCCATTTGTTGTTTGTCACTGTTATTGGGGGCAGGGGTAAGCTCATATGGCTTCCCAACCTGTGGTCTCTGCATATCTGTTGCCCACTTTCCACCCCCGGCTCCTAGTTTAAATTCCCAAATTCCTCTATGTACTCCTCCATCCTCTGTTTCAATACTTTCTTTCCCTCCTCGCTCAAGTGTAGTCTGTTCTCGGCGTAGAGACTACTGTCCTCCTAGATCCCTTCCCATCCCCCCACCAGCCCATACCCTTTAGCATGACACCAGGCTCTTAGCCATCCATTAAATTCCTTTATTCTCAGCTTTCTTGTTGTGCTTGCCTTGGGCACTGGAATTATCTCTGAAAAAGTTACTGATCTTCCTTCCTCCTCACATAATTGTCCTAGTTCCTCAAACCTTCTCTGGACTATATCTACTGTCTTGTCAGCCAGGTCATTTGTCCCAAGATGTATAATTAAATGAGGCTTGTCCCTACCCCTTCTAGCATATTTCAGAACAGATTGTCCCACCCTTTCCGCTGTCATTCCTGGCATGGCCTCCACCCAAATGCAACTATGCCTCTCCCCTTTGCTATCCCACTTGACTCCTCTTAATATTTTGTCCCCCAGCACTAAGATTCCACCCCTCTTACTCCCTGCTTGCTTCCATTCCTCTCCATTTCTCATTCCTGGCTCTTCTTCTTCCTTCTCCTCCTGCACAGTATTTCTCCCTTCTGCCCCTGTTGTAATTTACCCAGCAGAACTTCCCCCCTCTCCAGTTTGGTCCAGGCATTTATCAGTTACTCCTCCAATTTCATCACCTCCCTCCTTCTCCTTTCCCTCTAGCACTGCAAAACAATTTTCTGAAGACTCTTCACCAATGCCTGCTTCCACTCTCCTCATAGTAACCTGTTCCCTCTTTTCCACTCCATGACTGTTGTCACTTCTCCTCCTCCCCTCACAAGTCCCTATCTCCTCCTTCCATTTGTCTTTTGTCTCCTGATCTGGTTTCCCCAAAGACCGTTCTTCCTAGCCCGGGCCCCTTTGTCTCCACTTCCCTTCATCTGGCCCTCTCCTCACCACTGTTGGCTCAAATTGCTCTCAGTCATCTCCCCTCTTCCCTCCCTCCATTGTTGGGCTATAACTGCCTCCAGTCTGCCTTGCCTGTCTTAGTTCCTCCTGCAGACCCTCGATCTCCTTTCTGAGTTTGACTATGTGGTTGCACACTAAACATCCCCCCACCCTCCAGGCAATTTTTAGAAAGATTGGTGCACTGCAGTTGTTGCAGTCCACCACCCTACCCATTGCTCTTATTTCCCACCAGCGATCCCCCACCCTTCCAGATGAAGTATACCAAATACTCCCCCAAGTCTCCCCTCTCCCTCCTCTATCAGTGCAAAACATTCATCTCCTTTTCTTAATTTTCCTTACCCTCTTTGTTGTACTCTTCTAGATAGATTGAGCAACTGCTTTTTACATTCCTATCCCTCCTGTCCACACCCAAAAAGAGACTTCAAGAAACTATTGCATGGCCTTCTTCAAACTCCTACCCCTCCTTCTAATGTCTGCACTGATGTAGTTTGTTGCCATGAATATATATATATATATATAGAGAGAGAGAGATGTTGCAAATATTTACTTTGCTGGTGAAATTTAGGTGAAACTGTGAAACTCGCCTCCATGATTAACTTCACAAATTCCCCACTTCACCACTTTGTCTCTTTGAATTCAGTTTTCCTGGGGAAATGTCACTTTTTCAGGCAAAATTAAGGCAAGTTGCAACTTCACCTTAACTTCGCCTTAGCTTCACCTTAGCTTCGTCTTGACTATGCCTGAAAAAGTACAACTTCACTTGCCAAAAACACCATGAAATTGGCTTTTCACACTTTGCAAATATAGCAGACTTCTCTAATTATTCCATGAAATGAAGTCTGCCAACATAGATAGATAGATATACATACATACATATATATATATATATATATATATATATATATATATATATATATATATAATACATGTATATAATAACTAGATACCAAAAAATGTATTACATATATCATTTAGGGTTAAAGCACAAAGCTTCAAAAGTAGGGACATGTGATGTTATGGTAAAAAAGAAATCCTCTTAGCCTTAATTAATCTGCGGCCTTGCTGTTTTTTTAGGGATTGCACAGTCATGTGATTAGTGTTGCTGTTACCCTAACTTTGGCACTGCCTTTCCAGGCACAGAAAAATACTCACACACCAATCCTTGAGAGAGAGGGCTGAAGTAAGGACTATGCCAAGGCTACATCGTGTGATTGTACATTTCCTGAGAATCAGCACTCCAAAAGTTTGTCAGGGCTCAATGGACTTCTTTTTTACCCTAATATCACATTTCCCTACTTTGGAAGCTTTGTACTTAAACCCTAACTGACGCCTAACTAGTTTTTGACAATGAATTTCATTTTTTGTTTAAAAAGATGTTTCAAAACAGATACATGGTACTTTGTATCGACATCAGCATTGTCAATACTTTTAACAGCAAGCAGTCTATGGAGTACAGTGGTGCCCCCTCCCACAACCCACCCAATGCCAAGCATCCCTGTCATCCAGCTGTACTCTTTTCCACATGCAACCCTATGCCAAGTATCCCCGACATTCAGTGTGACCTCTCCCACACCAAACCCCAAGACAAGTGTAAAGTCATCTTCTGGCAGTCAGGTAACACATGGGGCCATCCCACCCTGCAGAGGGGGCCATCCATAGTTCCAAGTGCTACTGAGACCCAAAGGTGAGCAAATGGTGTGTGGTCTGCAGGGGTGTCAGAGTGTGGTGTTGGGGCATAAAGTCAATAATACTTTAGAATGCAGTTAGTGCTGAGAAGTATAATACTTTTCCCAATTGGTTGCTGTAGTGAAGAATCAATTATCTGTACTTTTCCACACCATGAAAGTTTTTCACATCCTAACTATCTGTGGACTAGAGGGTGTGCCTCACTTGAAATTGCAAATGGTTCAACAATTTCTTAAAGGCCAAAGTTGTGGGGATCCAGGGCCATTCTTTGCCACTGCGAGTAAGATTGATGAAAGGGATATAGTTAGAAAAATAGAGGAGAAAGGGGAAGGGGAAAGTGTTTAACCAGGAAAGGCACGCTAAACTGGAGCTTGTTTCCAGGTGTGACCTGGGAACAAAGGGAAGTTAAGTGACTTGCTCAGAGTAACACAGTATGCAATTGGGGGCTGCTGTGATTCAAACTCAGGTCTCCAGGTTCGCAGCTCAGTGCCCTTTACCACTACACTATATTGCCTCCTAAGAACAAAGGGGCAAGGAGAGCACTGGGAGGAACAAGAGAGGAAGACAAAAAGGGAGGAAAGCCAGGCAGAGGAGAGGAGAGGAGAAGCACATGGTCATGTTTGATAGTGGTGTCCCTCAATGCTAGATGTCTGGGGAGCAAGATGGATGACCTGCAGGTATTGATGGTGGGAAGGAATGTGGCTGTAGGAGCAGTCACAGAGACATGGGCTACTCCAAACCATGATTGGGACCTCTCTATTCCAGGGTATACATTATACAGAAGGGATAGGGAGAAGGGGAAAGGGGGTGCTGCATCTCTCTATATTGGGGAAGGCATTACTGCCACAAAGGAGGAGATCAGAGAAAGGAAGGGAGAGGTGCTGTGGGTGCAACTTCTAACAACAAAAGGAAGGAAAGTAAAGCTGGGGTTATATATATATATCACAAAATAAGGATGAGGAAATCACAGGACAGCAAGTAATGGAGAGATGGTGATAGTGGGGGATTTCAATTTGCCCAGGCTAGATTGGAGGGTCCCATCACAGCCTATGCCAGTAGGCAATTGATCCTGGACACAGTCCAGAGCAGGTTCCTGGTTCATGGAGTTACTGAACCCACAGGAGAGGGGGCCATTCTGGATCTGGTATTAACTAATGGAAAACATGTTTGGGACATCAAGTTAGAGGAGCCGGGGTGGGGGGTCAGTGACCACTGAATGGCTTGGTTCAAAGTGGATATGGGGAAGAAGCCTGCAAGTACTCAGGCAAAGTTGTTAGACTTCAGGAAGGCCAATTTTAGCATGATGGGGAAGGTACTGAGTTGACACCTAGCTAGCTTCAAGGAATGTATGAGAGAGGATCAAAAGTGGGCAGTCATCAAGAAAGGGATAATGGCTGCCACTAAGGAATGTATTAGACAGAAAAGAAAGAGCCCCAAAGCCAGGAAACCAAGTTGGTTTGATAGGAACATGGGCTAGTACTGCATACAGAAAACTTAGGAAGTCCCAAAGGGATGGGGATAGGGTGGAATACTGGTGACAAGTAGGTTGGTTGACAATCCAAGGCCAGAAAGGTGTTACAAATTGCAGAAGGGATCAAAAAGGGGAAAAAAGCCTTTTGCCAGTATATCAGGGAGAAAAGGGACAAAAAGGAGGGAATAGTGCAGTTAAAAAAGGGGAGGGATAGGTGGAAGGCAGGAAAGAGAAGGCAGAGGTATTGAACAAATACTTCTGCTCTCTCTTTACTAAAGAAATTGATGGGCCAGTGCCACAAGGAAGGATGGGGGTATGTGGTGGTGGGGGGCAGGGGGGATATGGCAGAGGACAGGATAACAGAAGACAAGGTTAGGAAAGGGCTTAAGTCTCTGAAGGTAAGCAAGTCCCCAGGACCAGATGGCATGCACCCTAGGGTGTTGCTGGAACTGGCAGCGGAACTAACTGGTCTGTGGCAGATCTATGTAACAGCTCACTGGATATTGGGGTGGTACCTAAGGAGTGGCATACTGCCCATATGGTGCCACTCCATAAAAGTGGGCCCAGAGATGACCCTGGTGACTACAGTTCAGTAAGTCTGACCTCCATTTTAGTAAAGTAATGGAGACCATTCTAAAAGAAAGACTAGTAGGGTTCCTACATAGCAAACAGTCTCCAAGACACGAGGCAACATGAGTTCTTGGTAGGAAGAACTTGTCAAACCAACCTGATCGACTTCTTTAACTGGGTAATGAGAACAGTAGACAAGGGCCAAGTGGTTGACATACTTTACTTGGATTTCTGCAAGACTTTTAACTTGTTGCCCCACAAGAGGTTGATCAGGAAGTTGGAGAACCTAGGAGCAGGACATAAATTAACTAGGCAGTAAACTGGTTAAGAGGTGGGACTCAGAGGATGGGAGGAGTTCTCTGGATTGAGGGAAGTCACCCCCTCCAGAGCGTGGTGCTCAGCCTGGTGTTGCTCGACATGTTCATAAGTGACATTGGAGACAGCATAAAAGCCAAATTCTGCCTCTTTGCAGATGACACCAAGCTCTGTAAAAGGGTAGATATGGATGAGTGGGCATAGGACCTTAAAGGACACCTAGCAAGGCTGAAAAGGTGACCTGGCATATGACAGCTTGAGTTCAATGCATAGAAGTGCAAAGTCATGTACATAGGATGTAAGAATCCATGGGCCGAGTACAGCCTGGGGGGGGGGGGGCGGTTATGTCACCAAACTGGAGAAGGACTTCTTGGGTGTATTGCAAGAGGGTTCACAAGCAGGCGGAAGGAGATTATATTGCCGATCTATGGCTCTTTGGTGCAACCGCACCTACAGTACAGCATGGAGTACTGGAGACCCTTCCTGACAAAGGATATCCACATGCTTGAATTAAGGTAGTCCACAGCAGGGTGATAAAAATGGTTCCTGGGCAGCATGGCAACATATAGAACATATGAACATATGAAACTTGCCAGCAGAAACAGGCCTCACAGTCTATCAAGTCTGCTTGAATGTGCAGCTAATACCCCTATACTGCAGCTGCCCCACCTCATCCCCCCTCTCACCCTCGGAAACTGCTCAGCATTGTTTACTCAACCCCCCCTTGCCCTGTCCCATGCTGTTTTGAAACTGACCACCGTCCTGCATGCCAACACCTCCTCTGGTAGAGTGTTCCATTTGACACCACCCTCTCAGTGAAATAATGCCTCCTCATCTCCCTCCTGAATCTGCCACCCTCCAGTCTTAGCCCGTGCCCCCTCGTGTCCCTTTGCTTCCTCATCTTAAACAACCCCCTCTGTGCCAGAGTTGTTGATCCCCTCAAGTATTTGAAAGTTTCAGTCATGTCCCCCAATCTCTTCTCTCCTCCAGGGTGTACAAACTCAAGTGTCTCAAGCCTTTCTTTGTAGGTTCTGCCTTCCATCCCCCTGTATTATTTTTGTCACCCTATGCTGCACTGCCTCGAGCAGCCTGATATCCTTCATCAGGCATAGATGCCAGTACTGCACAAAGTACTTCAAATGTGGCCCGACCAAAGGACCTATACAGGGGCAGGATCACATCCTTGTGTCTGGACGAGAACCTTGACGCAATGCACTCCAGCATCCTATTGGCCTTAACTGCAGTCTTCTTGCACTGTGTAGAGTTGTTCATGTTCCCTGTTACTATGACCCCTAGATCCTTCTCCTCCTCAGGGACACCCAACCGCACCCCAGCCAGCCAATATTCCCTCCTCAGGTTCTTCGCCCTGAAGTGCATAACTTTGCACTTCTTTGCATTAAAACCCAATTGCCACCTTGCCGACCACTCCTTAAGTCTGGTTAGGTCACCCTGTAGCTTCTACCACCTCTCTATGTCATCCACAACAGCACCAATCTTGGTGTCATCATTGAACAAACTGATCTTGCTCCCAACCCCATGTGCAGTATCTGATAAGAACAGACTAAACAACACTGGCCCCAGCACAGAGCCCTGTGGCACACCACTGGTCACTGGCCCAGGAGATTAGAGTTCCCCCCCACAACCACCCATTGCAGTCTATCTTCCAGCCAATTCTTGAGCCTGTTAGCTATCTTAGCCCCCACCCCTATGTATTTCAGCTTTGCCCCCAGCCACCCGTGAGGGACCTAATCAAAGGCCTGGCTGAAATCCAAATATAGGACATCTGCTGCATGGCCTTTGTCCAACACCCTTGTGACCCAGTCGTAGTATTCTATTAGGCTGGTCTGGCATGATCTCACAGAGACGAACCCATGCTGCTGCCCATTCTGGAGCTCATTGACTTCCAGGAAGGTTACCAGTCTCTCGTTCAAGATTGCTTCCATAAGTTTTACCCACTGTGGATGTGAGACTGACAGGTCTATAGTTACCCGGCTCATTCTTTGGGCTGCTCTTGTGGCTAGACACCACATGAGCCAACCTTCAGTACTGTGGCACACACCCTGTGTCTACGGAGGTGTTAAACAGGTCAGCCAGTGGCCAGGCCAACACCTCCGCCATCTCCCTCAACACCCTAGGGTGCATGCCATCTGGACCTGGTGCCTTATTCACCATAAGTGCCTTCAGACCTTCCAATACCTTGCTTTCTAGAATCACTATGTCAGTCACCTCCCCCCTCGTCCCCACCCATCTACCTCCCTCATGAACACCGAGCAGAAGTATTCATTCAGTACTTCCACCTGTCCCTCCTCCTTCTCTTCCCACCTCTGTCCTTCTTGATACAGACTATCCGGTCCCTGCAGTTCCTTTTCTCTCTTACGTATCTGTAGAATTCCTTCTCCCCTCCCAGATGCCTTGAGCCAGTCTCAGCTCCTTGGAGACCTTGGCCTCTCTTACTAACTTGGTTACCTCCTTGAACCTCCTTGCATACATCTCCCTGTCCTCCTCTCTCTCCTTATTTTTTGCAGTCTCCTAAAAAACACTTTCTTGGCCCTCACCCCCTCCAACACTTCCCTTGTCATCCAGCATGACATCTTAGCGCTGGTCTTCTTGCTCAGAGTCCTGGTGCATGCTTCAGTAGCCTCCCTCAGCCAAGACTTTATGATATCCCACTTCTGTTGTGCATCCATCTCCGACCTAATCCCCTCAAAGTGCCCCCTCAGTATTTCCCTCATTCTCCCAAAGTCTGCCTGTCTGAAGTCCGCTACCCTTGTTGCTGACCCCACAGCCTCCCTGCTCATGCTGAGTATGAACCACACTGACAGGTGATCAATTCCAGCTAGTGGGTTCCCACCTGTAGCTCCCTCACTGTCTTCCCATTTGATAATACCAGGTCCAATGCATTACCTAGCCTGGTTGGTTTGCCATCCATCTGTGCCAGATGGAAATCCTGGAATGCATCCAGAAGTACCTGTTCCCTGGCACTAGAGGTGGCTTGGGTTCCCCAATCCACCTCAGGTAGATTGAGCTCCCCCATAATCACTATGCTCCCCTTACTACATACCATCGAATCTGATCCACCAACTCCCTATCCAACTACTCAGACTGTGCTGGTGGACTATACACCACCCCTAGCCTCAGTTTCCTACTACTTGAATCCAGGAACTGCATCCACAGTGCCTCTGTCCTCCCCTTCTTCCCCTCATTCCTTGTGCATCTAATGCCATTCTTTATGTAAATCGCCACCCCTTCCCTTTCCCCACCCCTCTGTCCTTCCTATAAATCCTGTACTCAGGGATCGCCAGATCCCAATCACATCTCCATGATGGCTGCAATGTCCACCATCCCTATGTTTAAGAGAGCCTGTAGTTCAGCTACTTTGTTACCCAGGCTCCTCGCATTTAGGGAGACCACCCTCCACCCATTACCCACCTTCTCCCTACCCCACACCCCCCCTCTATCTGACCCTTCCCTCGCAGTCCAATCTTGTTACAAACACTGATCTGAAGGACTACGAACCCTCGGAAGGGTGCTCAGTGCAGGAAAAGGGGCGGCTAACCCAACAATACTCAAATTCAGAAGGAACCTGCACTCATGAGCCACGAAGAATCGAACTTCACTAAAACCAAATTAAAGTGCTTTAATGCCAATAAAGTAAAGTGTGGATAAAGACAATTACTGCAACTCACTAGACTGCCCTGGTGTTTCGAGCTGGAACTCTTGGCCAGGGGGCATGGTTATGGGAGAACACTACCACCAATAAATACAGGAAATTAATGAATAAACATAAGACATTATGAAAATTAACATAACAAGAACAATGAATATCAAAAACATTTTGCATCAAGAAAGTCTGTATCTTTTAAGTACTTCAAAAAAATGTATTGTTATTCTCATTCATTTAATAGTCTTAAATCAAACTTCACTTTTAAAGCTTATTGCAAACAAATGCACTACCTACCAGTAGTTTTTTTCTGAAAAAGTAAGAAAGGAGATGATAATGATCACCCACCTGCTGCAATCAGCCGAAATCAACTTCTATGTTGAGAGAAGAGACAGATAGAAGGTATCTGAAAAAGAGAAAAGTACTGCTATTAGTAAACTCAGCCCAAGTGGGTGAAAGGAATATTCTTACATTATAAAAGATATTGAGGTTGGCCCGGTGGTACTGAGGGCTGAGGTTCTGGATGCCTTACATTGCTTCTTGCTGGTGACCCGTGTTCGGAAACGGACGTGTGCCGCCGGGGGTTGGCAGGGAGGAGAAGGATCGAGCATCCCCAGAACTGCTCTCCTTCTCCGGGGGGTTAGTAGTGCCCGGGATTGCCTGCCCCCCAGCGGAGGCTGGGAGGTGGCACATCAGCACTAAGAATGTGGGGAGAGACTGAGGCAGGTGCTTGGCAAGGGTGCGCACGGATGTGTGCGCGCTATCACCACTGGCGCCACTGCATGCCACAGCCTCTTGGGGAAGCAAAAGAAAAAAAACATGAAAAGGGAGTCCTCTGTGTGAATGGTGATTGTCCCCCTCCGTGTCGACCCAGGAAGGCACCTCCTCAAACACTATATCCGGTCTGGTGGATTGAGTCACTCCCCAACCCCTGCAACGAAGGGTAAGTCATGGAGTTAAATTGAGGGGGTCTCATACCTGGTGCCGGTGGTGGGGGGGACATCAGATGTATAGCAGAGGACTCCAGGGAGAAAATTGAATAACTGTATAAATGATATTGAGGCATCTACTAATGTATGGATATCAAACCAGACAATTTAAATAATAATACAAAAGAAAACCAAATCAGGGCGACTACCAAAGGACCTTAACTCATACACAGTGATTGACGTGAATCAGAAAACAATACATAATATGAAAATAATTTTTCATAATATAAAGTTTATAGTAATAACACTTCAAATACAACATGACTGTTCTGGAGACCTTTAATCAAGTAGGGGATGTAAAAGGCTCAATCTATCAAATGGGGCTTAATATCCCAGTGGTAATTTAAAACCTGGGATTTTACATGTTTCAAAGTAAGGATCTAAAAGTTTTCCCTTTTTGGAAGGTGATTTGTTCTGTTTCCACCTTTTTAAGGGATCTGACATGCTTGAGTCCCATAAATTGAATCAATTCAGTCTTAACTCACCCCTCGAACAGGTCCAGCAATTCAAATACCTTGGTATAACCCTAGATACTGCCATGTCATTTGTCACCCACGTGGGACATTTAGCTAAGGCAGTAAACACCAGGATTGGGCTCTTATATAGGCACAGGCACTGTCTCACCTCTGATGCTCTTTGCATAGCAATCACTAGTTCAATATTCTCCTTAATTGACTACGGGCTAATTATTTATGGGGCACCACAGACACTACGCTTAAAAGAATCAGCTTATCCCTTAATAAAACCTGCAGACTAGCTACTGGGGCTAGTAGACTCACTTATACTTGTGAGTTGTATGCTCAGTCTAACTGGCTTTACCTAAAGGTCCGGACACAGTATCAGACCTGTCTGTGAAAAAAATCCATCTTGACCTAACCCCTCCAGTCCTCCTAAAGCTTCTTAACTGGGCAACTAACCCTCACCACACCCATGGAATGTTTAACTTGGCCTGCCAGGTCCCCTTCTGTTGTGCCTCAATGGCACAGCGCTCCTTCAAGTACAGGGCACCAAGCTGGCTAAATGACCTCCCCCATGACTCTGTGACCAATCTGAGATTGGCTCCTTTAAGCACAAACTTCGCCAGCACCTCACTACACAACGCAGGTGCGATTGTCTGACCTAAGCTGTCTCACTCCATTATAAGGAAACTGATCCCCCTGGACCTCTATTCTCTCCTCCACCCTTCCGCTTTTTCCCTGCACCATCAACCGCTTGTATGTCCCCCACCTCCCATCTAGAAACATAGACTTTGATGGCAGATAAAGACCACTTGGCCCAACCAGTCTGCCCATTTCCCTACCTACTGGATAAGCTGCAGATTCTAGTTAACCAACAGCCTACTTCCTGCCACCCCCCCACTACAATTGCTTTATGTCTGTCCCATGCATGTTTGAATTCCTCCACTGTTTTAGACCTCAAGCCTCTCCAGGAAGGCAGTTCCATGCGTCCACTACTCTCTCCGTGAAAAAAAATTTCCTCACATTACCCCTGAACCGTCCCCCCTCTATCTTTAAATTGCGCCCCCTTGTTCTTACACATCTCTTTTTCTGAAAGATGCTACCTTCCTGGACTTTGTTGATTCCCTTGAGGTACTTGAACGTTTCTATCATGTCCCCCCATCCTTCCTTTCATCAAGGATATACATATTAAGCTCTCTCACCCTCCCCTTCCCTGTACAGCCCCTCTCCCTCTCCACCCTTCTTCTATCATCAGTCCCAGTAAGCTAAGCCTCCCTGTTCTGTCTGTCTACTCCCCCTTCCCTGTACAGCCCCTCTTCCTCTCTGCCCTTCTGCTATGCTCATCCACAGTAAACTAAGCCTCCCTGTTCTGTCTGTCTTATCCCCCCTTCCCATCATTCTCCACCCGCCACTTCTAGTCTACCTCCCCCTTTATCATGATTTGGCCTTTGCATGGCTGTGTAGCAGGATTACAGTAATTATCGGAGACCCCCTTTTCTTTACTCAAGACAAGTCTGTTGCAACAGCGCTCCTGTTTCTGTCCTTTCTTGTCTCCTCCTTTGTGCTCCCCTTAGGCAGGTAGGCCACCTGTCTAAAGTTCTTACTATCCCTTCTTGGTGGTCTCTGCCCCTTCTTAACTGTATATCCTGCGCATACACTCCTCAATCGTGCACATGATCTCCCTCACGAATGTGCGCATGGTCGTCCTCTCGAATACCACACCACCTCTGCATGGATGTGCAATGAAGGTTGTAATGAGTTTAAACATAAATAATAAGAAATAGACATAATTTGTTGGTATTCGGTACCCCCCCAGTTGAGATGTGTAACAGTGTAACACAAGTCCTTATCCCCCTTGTAAAACTAAAGCGGTAACCCTTCTGTGAATAGGCTGAATATCAATGCCCTATTGAATGAAGCTTCATGTCCCTCTCGTTATTCCTCCCCCCCACGTTTATATTTGGCACCGGTGCTATTTGTTATTTACCGCTTAAAGGAGTCAGGAACCAAACAAGCCTTTGGTTAATTTTGTTTTTCAGTCCCATTTTCAAAGACACTGTAGCCCATGGAAACACAGAGCTCAAATTAAGTCTCCCCCTCGTAGAACCTGTTAAAGCGCTAAACATAACAATAGCGGTCAGCTCCCTGCATGTTAGCGTTGCAGCCCAGCTATAGTAGTGTTCATGAAACACTGAAATATTGCCTTTAAAACAGGGAAAGCCGAGTATACTGCAGAGATGTACCTGATTGAGGTTTTTACCATGAAGCGTTAACGCTGTGGCTTCTCCTGGGTTGTACTGCCTCTCTATAGAGCTGGCCGGCCATCTGCTTCCCAATTTTATAGGCAGGCTTAAGGGAGGGTTTGACTGTGATGGACAGAATGTTTTATTTTCTAAAAATCATGTTAACCAAGTAATAATAGATACTGGACGTTCTGAGACTGATATCATATTACCTAAAGCTGTTTAATGTTAGAACATGGTATAAAAACATTAGAAATAAAGAGTTTATAGTATTAGTATGCAAATGAGGGAGGAGACCCTTGTATCACATGGTACCCTAGCACTATAAAGGATGACATATTCTAGGGCTAGTTAGTTCATTTTGGGCTCAGCAAGGGGCTGTGCCCTCTATTTCTCTGGTTCCTTCCAGTTGTCCTCTCTACATATGTATGGTACCCGTGCAGTTTGGAATTGCTATATTTATTTGGATGCATGAATCCAGTTGATTTTATTTAGTCGTACAGTACGCTTAAAGCCCATTTTTGTTGGAACCTGCTGAATAAAAGCTGTTTGTCTTTGCACTTCAACTGGTGTCTGCATTTGAATCCTACACGTCTGTTACACTGGTATGAGAAGTGGGATACCCTTGAGACGGGGTCTTGAGGGAGGAGTACCGGACCTGGTATCCATATTGCACTATGTTGGATCCATCAGCTGTCAGCCCGCCAGTTACCAGCCAACCTAGTCCAGGAGGAGTCCAGACCCGCAGAATGACCGAACTATCCCAAATACCGCTACTGACTGGATTACCAGATGTACGACGACGAGAGACAAAGAAAGAAGGAATGGAGACGGAAGGAGGTGCTACTGCTCCAGAGATAAAGGATTCTGAAGAACAATCTCCCAAAGAGGTACCTAATTTACTAAGGTGGCTGTGTGTGCGGCAGTTGGAATTAGAGAAACAACGAGAAGTGGACCGTCAGCAGAATGAGGCCCGATGGGCTGACACTATTAGGGCCATCCAAACACTGGAAACAGCCAGGCCACCTCCACCTAGGGAACAAGAAGGACCAAAGGACATTAAAATTTCTAAATTGACCGACACTGATGATATCGAAGCATACATTACCACTTTTGAAAGAGTGGCAGAAGCCTGTCGGTGGCCAAAAGAACAGTGGATGGTACGATTTGCACCCTACCTATCGGGAAAGGTGCAATTGGCCTATAGTCATGTGGACAGTGCCCATATCAATGACTATGACTGTGTACGCCAAGCCATCCTAAAAAGATATGATATAAGTGTAGAGACCTATCGTCAAAGATTTAGAACTTTTAAATATCACACAGCAACATCCCCCCAGGAGGCTTATACCTAGTTGCGGGACCTCAGTAATAAATGGTTGCAACCCCACTCAAGAACAATAGAGCAAGTAATGGAAGCCATCACCTTGGAACAGTTTATTAAAATACTTCAGCCAGATGTGCAAATGTGGGTGAGGGAGCATTGTCCTGAGACTGCACAGAAGGCTATTGACCTCGCAGAAGACTTCATAACAGCTAGACCACCACGGATGAGACATGTAGGGACTCATGGACCCTCGCCCACGGTAAGACCTGTCACTATTATTAATTCCACTCGTGTTGGGGCATCACCAATAGTTAAGGGAAGCAGTGAAGGGACACTGGGGACCATCAAAATGGGTAAAGGACTTAATCCTGATATTATTTGCCATGAATGCCAAGGGAAGGACAACATTGCAAGATATTGCCCATGTAGAAAGAAGGAGCAGGCACATCTTGCTTTGGCTAACTGGGGTCACTATCTTATGACTGTACAGTTAAATGGGAATGAAGTACCTGCTCTAATAGACTCTGGGAGTAAACAGACTCTGATCCAAGCAGCTTTATTGCCTGAGAAACATAGTATACATACCACCAAGGTCACATGTATTCATGGGGACATCCATGCCTATCCGGTACAACAAATCATCCTGAGAGTTCAGGGGCAAGAACAACTAATGGACATTGGCCTAGTACCCAACCTGCCTGTGTCAGTGGTTATCGGACAGGATTACCCTGCCTTAAATGTCCTACTCTGTAAAGACTTTCAGTTGTCCGCCATAACCACCAGAGCACAAAGTAAACAAGCAGCAACCTTTCCCCAGATGTTCCCTTTTGAAGAGGACATTTATAATATTCCTGGAAAAGACAAAAAAATCAAAGTCGAGCTGAAGAAGGGCAAAAACATTGTGGAACTGTAACAAGGACATATCTACTAATAGGGACACTGTTGATGTAAAAATGGATTTTAAAGAAGAGCAAACTAATGATTGTGCTTTAAAACCTTGCTTTTCACAGGTTGTAAATGCCAGAAGTCAGGTAGACTATCCTAGGTATGTTATACATGATCAACTCCTGTATAGAGAATGCAAGAACCCTAAAACTGGGAATATCATAGAGCAATTAGTAGTACCTACTCGATACCGACAACAATTAATATCGTTAGCTCATGACATCCCAATGGTGGGGCATTTAGGGAGAGACAAAACCCTAAGCCGGTTGTTATACCGGTACTTCTGGCCAGGAATCCACGAACAAGTAGCCACATATTGTCAAACCTGTCCGGAATGCCAGAAGGTAGCTACTGTATCTAAGGCAGAAAAAGTGCCCCTACAGCCCCTTCCCTTAGTAGACACCCCTTTTAACTGCATAGCCATGGATATTGTGGGGCCTCTACCAAAGAGTAATAAGGGCAATCTCTTTATACTTGTAATATGTGACTATGCCACCTGCTACCCTGAAGCCATTCCCTTGCAGACAGTCACGGCCCCCAGAATTGCAGAAGAACTGTCAAAAATATTTAGTCGAGTAGGGATACCCAGGGAAATCCTCACAGATAGAGGCAGTAATTTTCGCTCTGCTTTATTAGCTCGCCTTTATTAATCATTAGGTGTTGGGGCTTTGTACACCTCTCCTGACCACCCCCAAACTGATGGGTTGGTTGAAAGGTTTAATAAAACCCTTAAAAAAATGCTTATGTAGTATGTACAGGATGAAGGGAAAGTATGGGACCTTAATCTTCCCTATTTGATGTTTGCACATAGGGAGGTGCCCCAGGCATCCACGGGGTTCTCCCCGTTCGAGCTACTTTATGGGAGAAATCCAAAGGGCCATTGGATATAATAAAGGAAAAATGGGAAAGCAAAAACACACAAGAGAGAACCTCAAGTATAGAATATATAACTCAACTACGACAGAGGTTAGCTAGGTATATAACCTTAGCCCATCAGAATAATTTCATAAAACAGAAGGATCAAAAACAATACTATGATCAAGGAGTGGGTGGGAAACAGTTCCAACCAGGGGATAAAGTATTACTACTATTACCATCTTCAGAAAGCAAACTGACAATGAAATGGCAGGGGCCTTATGTTATACAGAGACAAATTGGCCCAGTCAATTATGAAATAGATATCCCTGGAAGGTGTAAAAGATTACAAATATATCATGCAAACCTGCTCAAAAGGTGGCATGATAGAGATGCTTCAAAAACCACCCCTAGCCTGTATGTATGCCCTGAGCAGTCTACTAGTGAGATAGACCAAGCCTATCAGAGACTAGAAGGAATAGGTGGTGCTGAATTGATCACTATAAATCCTGACCTAGAAAAGGGCCAAAGAGTGGAGTTAGATAGGTTGTTACAAGACTTTTACAAAACTTTCTCCTGTCAGCCAGGAAAAGCAAAGGGGGTGGAACATCGAATATATTTAAACCAACAGGTAGTCATAAGACAAAAGCCTTACCGAATACCCGAAAAGGTGAAACAAGAAGTTATAAAGGAAATAGAAAAGATGTAGGCTTTAGGGGTTATAGAACCCTCTGCTAGTGAGTGTGGTTTCCTGATGGTGATCGTTGGTAAAAAGGAAGGTGGCATTCGAATTTGCTTAGACCTTCGCCGCCTAAATTCCATATCAAAATTCGACGCATATCCTATGCCTCGAATTGATGACACTGTAGATCGCCTTGGGAAGGCTAAATTTAACAGTACTCTTGATTTGACCAAGGGGTACTTGCAAATTCCCCTAAATACTGAGGATAAAGAAAAGACAGCCTTTAGAACTCCTATAGGGCATTTTCATTTCACCACCATGCCTTTTGGGCTACACGGTGCCTCCACTACTTTTCAAAGGTTTATGAACAATCTACTTAGAGCACTTATAAATTATAGTGCCGCCTATTTGGACGATGTTGTGGTGTTCAGTCAGACTTGGGAGGAACATCTGCAACATTTAAAGAACATTTTGACAGCTGTCGCCCAAGCTGGATTGACCATAAACCCTAATAAATGTACTTTAGCTATGCAGGAAGTGAAATATTTGGGTTTTTGAATCGGTAAGGGTCAAATAAAACCTGATGTTGGGAAAGTAGACGCAGGAGCGAACAGTCCCCGCCCAATTACAAAACGTCATGTAAGATCCCTTTTAGGACTTGCTGGCTATTATAGAAGATTTGCACCACATTTTTCAACTATAGCAAGTCCCCTCACTGACTTAACTAAGAAAAACCACCCATATATAGTGAAGTGGACACCAGAATGCGAAAAGGCTTTCTGTACCCTAAAAGGTTTCTTATGTGCATCACCCGTATTGACAAGTCCCGATTTCACTCTTCCATTCATTTTACAAACTGATGCCTCTAACACTGGCATAGGAGCAGTACTAACTCAAATAACTGGGGGAGAAGAACATCCTGTAATATACATCAGTAGAAAACTACATAGTAGAGAGGCTAAATACTCTACAATTGAAAAAGAATGTTTAGCCTTTAAATGGGCCATTGAGGCATTAAAATTCTATTTATGGGGAGTAGAGTTTGAGGTTTGGATGGACCACAACCCTCTGTGCTGGCTTCATGCCATGAAAGAGAAAAATCTGAGTATCATGCGATGGTACCTGGCTTTACAGCCGTATAAATTTACTATTAAGCATAGATCCGGATCTGCTAATAAGAACGCGGACTTTATGTTTCATTTGGAGCAGGATCATATGAAACAGACCTCAGGGTAATGAATAATCTAGCATCAAAGGATAACTCTTGATGCTCTATTTACTTTTGTTGATGTTTCCTTGATTCTGAATAGGGTGGAGCTTCGGAGAGTGGGTGGGCTGAAGCACCATCTCTCCAAGGAGAGATCTGAGAAATATAGCTCCTGCTATAAATAGAACTAAACAAGACAATAAAACCCATAGTTCAGGTTTTCTCCTAGGTGGGGAGGAGTATGTAGCAGGATTACAGTAATTATCAGAGACCCCCCTTTTTTTACTCAAGACAAGTCTGTTGCAACAGCGCTCCTGTTTCTGTCCTTTCTTGTCTCCTCCTTTGTGCTCCCCTTAGGCAGGTAGGCCACCTGTCTAAAGTTCTTACTATCCCTTCTTGGTGGTCTCTGCCCCTTCTTAACTGTATATCCCACGCATACACTCCTCGATTATGTGCACGATCTCCCTCACGAATGTGCGCATGGTCGTCCTCTCGAATACGCACACACCACCTCTGCGGATGTGTGAATGAAGGCTGTAATGAGTTTAAACATAAATAATAAGAAATAGACATAATTTGTTGGTATTCGGTACCCCCCCAGTTGAGATGTGTAACAGTGTAACACAAGTCCTTATCCCCCTTGTAAAACTAAAGCGGTAACCCTTCTGTGAATAGGCTGAATATCAACGCCCTATTGAATGAAGCTTCATGTCCCTCTCGTTATTCCTACCCGACCACGTTTATATTTGGCACCGGTGCTATTTGTTATTTACCGCTTAAAGGAATCAGGAACCAAACAAGCCTTTGGTTAATTTTGTTTTTCAGTCCCGTTTTCAAAGACACTGTAGCCCATGGAAACACAGAGCTCAAATTAAGTCTCCCCCTCGTAGAACCTGTTAAAGCGCTAAACATAACAATAGCGGTCAGCTCCTTGCATGTTAGCATTGCAGCCCAGCTATAGTAGCGTTCATGAAATGCTGAAATATTGCCTTTAAAACAGGGAAAGCTGAGTATACTGCAGAACTGTACCTGATTGAGGTTTTTACCGCAAAGCGTTAATGCTGTAGCTTCTCCTGGGTTGTACTGCCTCTCTATAGAGCTGGCCGGCCATCTGCTTCCCAATTTTATAGGCAGGCTTAAAGGGGAGGGGTTTGACTGTGATGGACAGAATGTTTTATTTTCTAAAAATCATGTTAACCAAGTAATAATAGATACTGGATGTTCTGAGACTGATATCATATTACCTAAAGCTGTTTAATGTTAGAACATGGTACAAAAACATTAGAAATAAAGAGTTTATAGTATGATTATGCAAATGAGGGAGGAGACCCTTGTATCACATGGTACCCTAGCACTATATTCTAGGGCTAGTTAGTTCGTTTTGGGCTCAGCAAGGGGCTGTGCCCTCTATTTCTCTGGTTCCTTCCAGTTGTCCTCTCTACATATGTATGGTACCCGTGCAGTTTGGAATTGCTATATTTATTTGGATGCATGAATCTAGTTGATTTTATTTAGTCGTACAGTACGCTTAAAGTCCATTTTTGTTGGAACCTGCTGAATAAAAGCTGTTTGTCTTTGGACTTCAACTGGTGTCTGCATTTGAATCCCACACCTCTGTTACAGGCTGTGATATTATTCTGTATTGTCAGGAAGTTTGCACCTTTTGTTTCTCATGCACTGGTTACTTTGCCTGTGTGTTTTCTTATTTTATGTAAATTACTGTGTAAATTGTGTTTATTTTCAATTTGTAAATTACTGTGTAAACTGTGGTTACCTCTCATGCACTGTTCACCTTTCCTGTTTGCTGTACTTACTATTTAAACTGTGCTTGTCTCTTACCTGACATGGAACCTTTGTAAAAGAGCCTCTGCCTCAAAAGTATTGTAATCCGAGATATAAATAAATAAAAAACATTCTAGGTTTGCGTTGAGAAATTCTGAAAAATATTTTCGCACTGGTTTGTGCTATTGTTAGATATTGATCTAACGTGTTTCTGGATGCTTGTTTTAATGGTCTGTCTGTCCTATATAAACCGGTTCAGAAGGGCACTTCAAAACACAAATTGTCAAAAGTGTATTACAAGTGATACACTCTCTCATATCCACTGTAATGTTAGAATCAGATGGATGGGTAAACCAGTTTCCCATTCCAGCATAAAGTATTGCATCTTTGGCACTTGAAAAAGCCACTAGATTGCTGTGGTATCCAGTTTCTGTCTAAGGAAGGGACTTTGCCAAGTTGACTATGGACAAGATTGTCTTTAATATTGGAAGCCCTACTAAAAGAAACACGTGGTTTGGTTACCGCAGGTTCACCAGCCTTCCTGTCTCCCATTAAAATGGCCTAATTCTTGTGGACAATATTATCAATTCTCCCTGCTAATCCATTGAATTCAGTGACAAATGTAACTGGAGCATTTCTACTTGTCACATCTTGTCTTACCATGTCTTTTCGTATGAACTTTTTCCTGTCCAAAGTCAATGCTTTATTATTGGCAATCGTCAGTTAATCCCTGTCATAACCCCTTTTAGTAAACCGATATTCCAGTTCTGCTGCTTGATCCAAAAAGGCGTTATCTGTACTACAGTTTCTGTGTATTCTCTACATTTGGCTCAATGGGATACAATCCTTCAACTTGGGGGTTGGTGCTTTCAGCACGTAGCAGGGAGTTAGTAGTTATGGGTTTCCTGTAGCCATTCGTGCTTGCTATCTCTCCTGGTTTGCCACACAACTCTAAATTTAAAAAGTGTAAGCATTCTTTTTTACATGAAAATGTGAATTTTAAATTTAAATCATTGTCATTTAACCATTCTAAAAATTTGAGTATTAAATCCATGTCTCCTTCCCACACACCAATACAATCATCTATATAATAATGCCAGCTTTTTATATATTTATAAAAGGGATTCACCATGGCATTTAGCATCCTTACTTCCTCTCACTACCCCAAGAACAAATTGTATAACTGGGTGCCATACTGGCACCCATTACTGTACCATTCAACTATAGGTAATATTGGTCTTGAAATTCAAAACAGTTGTGTGTTAAGATAAATACCAATGTCTTGACCTGATGTTGTCTAACAGAGACAGTGTCACCCATGTCACAGTGAAGGATCACCTAGGGATGAGTGATCATAACATGGTGAGGTTCAGGGTTAGAACAGAACCAGAAGTATACCACACTAAAACAAGGGTCCTGGATTTCAGGAAGGTGGATTTTGAAAAATTGGGGGAGAGGGTTAGGAGAACACTGGCACAGATAGGTTTAGAGGGAGGAGTAGAGGAAAGGTAGGTAAGGATCAGGAAGGCCACAGAGGAAGCGACAAGCCTATGCATAAGACTGGTGACGAAGAACAGAAGAAGGAGAAGACCACTATGGTTTTCCTGAGAAAAGGCAGCAAGGGTTAGGGCTAAAAGGTTGGCCTCTGAGAAGTACAGAGCAACACAGATGGAAAAGGACAAGGAAGAATGTCGGGAGAATCTAAGGGAGGCAGCAAAGGCTGTGTTAGGAAGGCGAAGGCACATACAGAGAAAAATATAGCGAAGACAGGGAAGCTAGGAGACAAAATATTCTACAGGCATATTAGTGAGAGAGAAAAAACAAAGCAGGGTAGTTAGAATTAAGGGGGGAAGGGGTGTAAGTGTGGAGGAGGACCAGAAGAAGGCAAACATACTGAACATATACTTTTGTTCAGTATTCACACAGAAAGGAGTGGGAAATGGACTTCAATTAATAGTAAGAGAAAACACCGGTTGTGGGGGTAGACACAAGCCCCTTTCCAGAGGAAAGCATACTCAAAGAACTTGAAAAATTAAATATAAATAAGGCAATGGGGTCAGATGGGGTGCACCCAAGGATACTAAAAGAACTGAGGGGGAAACTACTGTATCTCCTCCCCTGGCAGCTCTGTTCAATCAATCACTGAAAACAGAGGCGTTGCCAAGAAACTGGAGGAAGGCAGATTTGGTGCCAGTTCAAAAAAGTGGGAATATAGAGGAGGCAGGGAACTATAGACCAGTAAGCCTGACGTCAGTGGTGGGTAAGCTTATGGAGAAAGTGATAAAATAAAGGATGGTAGATTACCTTCTCCAAAAATGGGTTACAGGATCCAAGGCAGCGTGGTTTCACAGGGGGGAGATCATGTCAAACAAATCTGATTGAGTTCTTCAACTGGGTGACAAGGTTAGTGGATCGGGGGGGTGGTTGTGGCCTACCTGGACTTCAGGAGGACCGTTGACACTGTTCCACATAGGAGATTAATAAACAAACTGAGCAGTCTCAGAATGGGGGCATGTGGGTGCAAAACTGGCTGAGGGACAGGAGCCAGAAGGTAGTGATAAATGGGGTAGGATTGGAAGTGGAGAGGGTGACAAGTGGGGTGCCACCGGGGTTA
This sequence comes from Neoceratodus forsteri, assembly GCA_016271365.2. Taxonomy (NCBI): domain Eukaryota; kingdom Metazoa; phylum Chordata; order Ceratodontiformes; family Ceratodontidae; genus Neoceratodus; species Neoceratodus forsteri. Next base: position 1,701,898,727 of record CM057455.1, read on the forward strand.
GTTTTGGGGACTTTACTGTTCAATGTATTCATAAGCGACATAGCAGAGGGACTGGAAGAGAAGATATGTCTCTTTGCAGATGACACAAAGATCTACAACAGGGTTGACAAACCAGAGGAGGTAGATAAAATGAAAAAGGACCTAAAAAGACTAAAGGAATGGTCAATGGCATGGCAGCTGGGATTCAAGGCCAGAAAGTGTAAATCTATGCATATGGGACGCAAGAACCCAAGGGAAACATACCAATGGGGAGGAGAGGAGGTCACAACATCTAATCAGGAAAGGGATCTGCAGGTCATCATAACTGATGACCTTAAGGTGGCAAGTCAGTGTGGAAGGGCAGTAGGAAAAGCAAATAGGATGCTGGGTTGCATAGGGAGGGGTATTACAAGTAGAAAAAGACAGGTGATATTACCCCTGTATAGATCACTGGTGAGGCCCCACCTCAAGTACTTTGTCCAATTTTGGAGGCCCCATCTCAGGAAGGACATTGCACAGATAGAGAGAGTGCAGAAGATGGCTACCAAAATGGTCCACACCATGCAACAGAAAAACTATGAGGAGAGGCTGAGGGAGTCAAATATGTAATCACTGGAGGTTAGAAGGGAGAGGGGGAACATGATAGAGGCATTCAAATATGTCAAGGGAATATACAGAGTACAGGAGGGTTGCTGTCTACAGAAAAGGAAAAGTCAAGGACAAGAGGACACAATATGAGACTGGAAGGGGGGAGACTCAGAGGTAATGTGAGGAATATTTCTTAACAGAAAGAGTGGTAGAACCCTGGAACAAGCCACCAGAGGTAGTGGAAGGTGAAAACACCCTTGAGGCATTCAAACATGCATGGGATTCGCACAGGGGACTTGTGGAGTCAGGAACAGGTTGAAGTAAGAACACAGATCTAACAGGATCTGTAGTAAGGAAATAAATACAAAGTAACAGGGCAAACTAGATGGACCAAGTGGTATATTTCTGCTGACACCTATGTATCTAAAATAAAATCATTTAGTATATCCCCAGCTTTTTGATGATTTTCCAAAAAATATTTACAGGTTGGAACCCACTGATCATGTCTGATTGTAGTGTAAAGGGATTCAGTATCTATCCCTACCTAAACAAAATTCTCTGCCCACACAAACTTTTCAAGCTTTTTAGGGTGTCAGTAGTGTCTTTCAGATTTTACAGTAACTCCATCACACATGCTTGCAGAAAGAAATCTACATAATATCCAAGGTTCTCAGTGATCGACCCATTGCCTGACACAATGGGTCTTCCTAGTGTATTAGAGATAACCCTGTGGACCTTGGGCCAAATGTAGAACCCAAGGGTTGTTGGATACTGACACCAGATGTATTTGAACTGCTCATTTTTGGATATACTACCATTGGCTATAGCATCACTCAAAATCTGAAAAAGCTGTTTGTTAAATACCAGAGTCGGGTTACTATATAATTTCCTGTAGTTAGTCTCATTGTCTAACAAAGCCATCACTGTTTTCAACATACTGTTGTCATTAACGGGCATTAAAGTACTTTCATTTGATTTTTGTGAAATGTGGGTCTTCATGGCTTATGAGTGTAGATTTCTTCTGAATTAGAACGTGTAGGAGGACAGGCTGAGTGACCTCAACATGTATTTGCTTGAGGAGGGAGAGAGGGGAAAAGGATTGAAACTTTCAAGTACGTAAAAGGTATAAACAAAGTGAATATAGTGATGTTTCAGTGGGAACAAGACCACAAGAGGGCACTGCAAAAAGCTGGCCAGGGGAAGGTTCAAGAAGGGGGTTAGAAGACACTTTTTCACAGAACGAGTGGTGACGGAGGAAAATGAATTGCCAGCAGAGGTAGTCTTTCAGAAAATGATGGATGGATTTAAGAGGGGGTGGGACAGGGTGAAGGGGAGGGTCTGGGTAGAAGGGAAGGGGATTGGGACATAGTGAAGGGAATGGTCAGGGTTGATGGAGGGCACAGCCCACAGTGGTTGCTGGAGAAGGCGCTCTGCAAATGGAGCAGACTAGATAGACCACAAAGCCTTCTTCTGCTGTCTATTTTCATATATTTGTAAATGAAGTGCAAGGTGTGCCCTTCAGAGAGGATTCACCATTTGGATGCGGAAAAAGTCAACAAGTTGATCACTATTATGCATAGTACCACTTCTAGATTGGATCCAGTACCAGCTAAGCTTCTTCTTCTATTTCTTAAAGGGAAACATTCATGTACAGTAGAAGGCATGGTTTGAAATCCCACGTAAAGCTCCTTTAAATGTGTTATTGGCTCACCTGTAGCTCGAAGCACTCCAGAGATATAGATAACTGAGCCTGTTTAATATTAAACTGCATTCCACCCTATAGAGCGATCAGAGTGACTGGGAATCTATAGAACAGTGCAGTAAATAAGGAAATCTTCTTTAAAGAAATGCCAACATTTAGGATACACCTGTCGGCCACTTAGCAGGCCGAGTGCTAGTATTGTATTAATAGGAAAATAAAGTAGGCCCTCAGCCATGGTTAGAAGACTAATCAGTGTCATTGGGTTTTGTTTTCTCAGAGTATTATAACCTTACTTTTCAACTATGGAAGATTCGAACTGGAGAATAGGGGCTTCTGGTACCTGGGTTCTAGAAATTTGATCCGTGGTCTTGTGCATCGTTAGCCTGTCAGGTGGGCTAAAACCCATGATGTAATGCCTGGAGTGCCATGGATGTCAGCCAACACAATCACCTTTACCAGATGAATAAACACCCATTGTAGCCATTTGAAGAACATTGTCATGTCATCAGGAACAAGCTGTGCTTGACTCAGTGTAGTTAGGCACAACTTGTTCTTCGTTGCCATCACAATGTTCTAAAAATGATTGAAGAGCAGTGGATTATTATTGAACATGGCTTTTACTTTGTTCCAAAGGGTTTGAACTAGAAGATAACCCCAAAACATGTATAACTGTTACGTTAGCAGACTTGCACTTATGGCAAGTTGGGGTAACAGCAAGGCCCATTTTACGTCTCTGATACAGCATGTAATAGAGGTTGTGTAGTGTTTTAAAATGTAGTAACTTGAGACTGACTGCACTAAAGAATTTAAAGGGCGCTGACCAGATTTTTTCCCAATTCCAGCCCTCTGTATCTACTTCAAGAGCCTGTGATCACCAGCGTGTTGATTCAACAGAAGAGCCTCTTATCAGGTCAGCATATAACCTATATAAGGAGGATGTAGATACAGACAGGTGCATACACCCCATCAAAGATTTTGAGTTGTCGTTAAGAGGAATGGCTAGGTCTATTTTATTTTTAATAGCATTCTTTAAGGCCAAATAGAATTCCAACTCAGTACGAGCAATATCAAGGAGCTACATTAACTCATTGAATGTTAAAAACTTTCCATTTTTCATTATATTTTTTTAACAGGGGAACACCATGAGCCTGCCATACTGGTCTATCAAAGACAATACCATTTAGGGTAAAGTTAGGATTCTTCCAGATAGGTTGACTTAGATTTAACTGCAACATATGACTAACTTGTTTTAGCTGCCTGATTGAATCTGGACATTTTGAACCTACTTTCCCTTGGTCTTATGAACAAAAGCATACCCTCATGTTGATAGGAGTGGCAACTAGGCAGATTATTTTAAAATACTAGTTGGAGGATAAATCATCCACGAAACAGGAATGGAGGAATGCTATTGCTGACATGCTCAAAACAGAGCATCTGTCCTTAATGTTAAACGCGTTATCCAAACGGTTTGGCAGAAAATGGACCACTATATACCAGATCTGGACTGGACCTCAGCAACCCTCATGACCTAGAAAAGAAATGATATAGCTGCTGAATATATCCCTGAGACCCTTGACATTCTAGTTCTTCATGACTGATGGCAATATTAATGCTTACTTTAAATTGGATTATCTGATAACTTGTGATGAGGCCCACCCTATCTATTCCCTTCCCCCATTTTTATCTTCCTATATAATTCTGGTATAAATCTGTACAGGAGCTAAAGAAACAGAGAATGCATTATTTATTATTATGTACTAAGTACAAGCTTTACAGGGTGCTTCCTCTTAGTCATTATTGAAATATTGACAAAACTATTTTGTGAATGCACCAGAATTATATGACTGAATCTTTTTTCTCATTATCTTCTGTGTTTTCAATGTTTAAATGCTGCCAGAACCTGTTTATATACCTTTGCACCAATACTCATAGATGCAGTAATAAGATTATAATAGACCTAATACTTTAGTATTAATTTATTGCTGTACCACACAACTGTAGATAATATTGATCTTGAAATTAAAAACAGTTATGTTAAGATAAATTCTAACACCTGTAAAATAAAATCAATTGATATATCCCGTTTTTTGATGATTTCCAAAAAATATTTACAGCCTTGAACCCCTTGATCATGTCTGATTGTAGTGTACAGGGATTCAATATATATCCCTAACCACACAAAATGTTCTGCCCATACAAACTTTTCAAGCTTCTTAGGGTGTCAGTGGTGTCTTTCAGAGGTGACAGTAACTCCATCACACATGATTGCAGAAAGAAATCTACATAATACCCAAGGTTCTCGGTAATCAACCCATTGCCCAAAACAATGGGTCTTCCAGGTGGATTTGAGATATCCTTGTGGACCTTGGGCAAATGGAGACCCCAGGAATTGTTGGATACTGACACCAGATGTATTTGAACTCATTTTTTGTTATACTACCATTGGCTAAAGCATCACTCAGAATCTGAAATAGCTGTTGAATGCCAGAGTTGGGTTACTATATAATTTCCTTTAGTTAGTCTCATTGTCTAACAAAGCCATCACTGTTTCAACATACTGTTGTCATTTATGGGCATTAAAACACTTTGATTTGTATGAAGTGTGGTTCTTTGTGGCTAACTTGGCTTCCCAGCCAAATGCCGTTTGAGGTAACCATTGCCTCAGTGTTTGTGCACAGAGGTTCTTTGTCTTTTAAATAGTTTTTTGTTTTAATGAGGTTCACCACAACATAACCCAGACAGACCGTCTTAGGGTAGCTGGTTCATTCCACTGGGGTGTCAAACAAACGAGGCATACTGATGAGTCCTGGTAGGACGAAACATGTGTCTATGTCATCTGTTAGCACCCTTTGCAAACTGTGTGAGAGGCCTTTCGGCACCATGCAATTCTGCTTAAAGTTAAACCAGCATAATATTCTGTGGTGATTTGCATATGCAGCCCATGATGCTTTGCATTGTGTGGGAATGTGTGATTTTATATTTCCTTGAAATTTGGCTTCCCAGCTCAATGCTCTTTGGAGTAACCATTGCCTCAGTGTTTGTGCACAGAGGTTCTTTGTCTTACTAATGTACTTCTGAATTACAACATGTAGGAGGACAGGCTGAGTGACCTCAATATGTACTTGCTTAGGGAGAGGAGGGAGAGGGGGAAAAGGATTGAAACTTTCAAGTACCTAAAAGGTATCAACAAAGTGAATACAGTGATGTTTCAGTGGGAACAAGACCACAAGGGGGCACTGCTATAAGCTGGAGAGGGGAAGGTTCAAGAAGGAGGTCAGAAGACACTTTTTCACAGAATGAGTGGTGATGGAGTGGAATGAATTGCCAGCAGAGGTAGTCTTTCAGAAGATGATGGATGGATTCAAGAGGGGGTGGGACATAAAGGGGAGGGTCTGGGTAGAAGGGGAAGGGATTGGGACATAGTGAAGGGGATGGTCAGGGTTGATGGGGGGCAGAGCCTATAGTAGTTGCTGGAGAAGGTGCTCTGCAAATCAAGCAGACCACATAGACCACAAAGTCTTCTGCTATTTTCGTATGTTTGTAAATGAAGTGCAAGGTGGGCTCTTCAGAGAGGATTCACCATTTTGATGTGGAAGAAATCAACAAGTTGATCACTAGTATGCATAGCATCACTTCTAGACTGGACACAGTACCAGCTCAGCTTCTTCTTCAATTTCTTAAAGGGAACATTCATGTACAGTAGAAGGCATGCTTTGAAATCCCATGTAAAGCTCCTTTAAATGAGATATTGGCTCACCTGTAGCTGGAGCACTCCAAAGATATGGATGACTGAGTCTGTTTAATATTAAACTGCATTGTGATTGGTTGACCATCCATGGCACTCCAGGCATTACATTATGGGTTTTAGCCCACCTGATAGGCTAACAATGCACAAGGCCTAGGATCAAATTTCTAGACCCCAGGTCCCAGAAGCCCCTATTCTCCAGTTCTAACTGTGCATCTGATCAGGCAACAAGCACTCCAGGAGCTCCTGTATCATACCAGGAAAGGTAGGCTGTGGATTCCACAGAAATAATTGTCCTTATGATATTAAAATACCTCTGAGCCTACCTAGAATTTATGCCTAAGGACTATATACAGTATAGTCAAGACCTCAGATTAGTGTTGAAATAAAGAAAATGAAAACTGTTTAGGAGGCCGTCTTGTCTAGGTCCCTGCTGGCCTTAGACATTGTTTGTTTTTAATTATTTTTGAAGTTTGGTGGACTGGAACAACTTGTCAGGCCTTATTGTGATGTATGTCTCTGGTTTTAAATCATCTCCACTATTTCAATTGGTTTGCTCTGTGAATTTTAAGATAAAAAGGCTCCATTGGGGCTCGAGTTCGTCAGAGCTTTCTCTCGCTCCTTATGAGCTTAGTTATCCCATTTCCCCCAAAAGAAAGGCTTCACATTGTTCTCTAGCTGGAGTATCTCCTTTTTAGTGCCTTTTTTGGTGCTAGCAGCCCTCCACGACAGTCCCATACACTCGCTCCACCACATGGGTTAAAGCGACCCCCCCTTGCGCCTCTGTTCGGAGACTAAAAAATTCTCTACCTTCTGCGGCTTCCTGTCATTTGCTTCCTCAGAGGATGCCGTTCTGGAACCTACAATTTTCACTACCCTCCATGGTGATGCGGTATGATCCATGCAGTCTGCGAGCCACTCTTCAGCTTGTGGAGCAGGCTGCTGACTTCCGCTCATGCTTTTCTGTCTCTCGCTTGCTCCCAAGGATGGTGCTCAGCTCTAGCGCTTTGGGACAGCTTGCCACGCTTCGCTCTGCTTACAGAAGATCACACAGAGAAATTTAATCAGGGACTCCCCTCACCATCAGAGGAAACACTCGCTCTTTGAGGCAGATCTCTGAGGGGTGGGGGAGAGAACATGAAAAGAATTACACCTTGGCAAAGGTGCATGGTTCAATTATGGATAGTTTAAAAAGAAATATTTACAGATCTAAATGTTTGGCACAGACCAGGGTTCCTTTAAGCCTTCCATTGGAGATTACTCTTTGGCATCCACATCAAGTGAACGTGAGTTTACCTCGGGCGTTAGGGGGATCCCCTCCCATAGCGGAGACCTCAGGGCTCAGGTCCAAGCTCAGCATTTTTTTCCTTTCTCTGTGATTCCCTGGGGCTACATTGTCAGGCCTAGGCCCCTCCCACAGCGGCCAGTCAAGGCGAGCCACATCTCTCCCTTTGGCCTAGGTTCCCCTTTCATGTAGCAGGCCCAAGCGGGTTCAAATCAAAAGGAGCACCTATCTGGGCCAGTCTTCTCCCCTCCCAAGCAGAGACTCCTAAGCCCTGACAGAGCAACCTGGGTTGGGTATTGGTCAAGGGAAAACCTTCATGAGAGCTACTTCATTTCGGGGGCACCTCACATAGTGGCCCTAAGACAGAAGCTACTATACCCTTCACCTGCCCAGCACCTCACTGCGCCGGGAAGAGGGAACAAGAAAGGGCCCATTAACCAGTTCATCCCCCCTCGTTAAGGGTCACTACAGCTACATATATATATATATATATATATATATATATATATGATTTGTTATTTGTGGACATCAAGATTCTATTGACAGACCACCCTCTCCTGTCCCTAACATACTACTCTCTCTTTTCTCTCTCTCTCTCTTTCTCCTCAGATGGTGAAAGCGAGAACGTGCACGGCTTGTAGCACCACTTTGATGCCCCACAACCCGGACCCTTATGCCCTGTGTGTACTCATGATGAGGAGGATTCTCCACCAGACCCCTCCCTGACACTGAGTTTGAATGCCCCAGGTACCAGTGGTACCACTTGGATGGACCCAGGTCCATAATCCAACAAAACCAATGAGCGGCAGTGGCCATGATGGAGAGTCAGCAAAATTTTAAGTTGAAAATCATGGAGAAGTTAGAAGCCATGTCACAGTCTAGGTTAACGCCCACCCCGAATCCAACACCGGAACCTACAAACCAGAGGGGGGGGTCCTCCGGGATCCATTCCAAGCTGACTGTTCCATCCCGGAGCCCCACTGCACCCACCAATGGGGACAACACCGGAGACAGGGAGCCCCTCAAGGATGAGGAGCCCGTATCATCCGATGAAAAAGAGATGGAGACACAATCAGCCCCATCCCTCACATCTAAACTGTGCTCCTTTGACTTAATACCAGGTCTCATAAGAATAATTAAGGCTACCATGGGCTTCAAGCTAGAGGAAGAACAACCCGAGTCAAAACTCGACCCACTGATTCAACAAAGGAAGGCCCCCAAGGAAACCTTCCCAATTTGCCCAGCGATTGATGACATATTGTAGCACCACCTTGATGCCCCACAACCCGGGCCCCTTATGCCCCACATGTACTCATGATGAGGAGGATTCTCCACCAGACCCCTCCCTGACACTGAGTTTGAACGCCCCAGGTAGCAGTGGTACCACTTGGATGGACCCAGGGTCCATAATCCAACAAAACCAATGAGCGGCAGTGGCCATGATGGAGAGTCAGCAAAATTTTATGTTGAAAATCATGGAAAAGTTAGAAGCCATGACACAGTCCAGGTTAATGTCCGCCCTGAATCCAACTCCAGAACCTACAAACTGGGGGTCCTCCGGGATCCATTCTGAGCCGACTATTCCATCTCAGAGCCCCACTGCACCCACCAATGGGGACGACACCGGAGACAAAGAGCCCCTGGAGGATGAAGAGCCCGTACCATCCGACGAAGAAGAGATGGAGACACAATCAGTACCATCCCTCACATCTAAACTGTGCTCCTTTGACTTAATACCAGGTCTCACAAGAATAATTAAGGCCACCATGGGTTTCAAGCTAGAGGAAGAACAACCCGAGTCAAAACTCGACCCCCGATTCAACAAAGGAAGGCCCCAAGGAAACCTTGCCAATTTGCCCAGCGATTGATGACAGCTTAATCTGGTTCAAGGTCAGTTGGCATTCATCTGTATCCCCCTCCCCCGGGTCGTGCCTGAAAATAGGCAGGATTTGTTTAGTGCACTTACCCAGTCAACAAAAACTAAACAAAATAAAATAAAATAAAATATTCAATAAGGAGTGGGAAGCTACAGAGCCGGGCAGGATGTCAGAAAAGAGGAACCTAGACTGCATGTATCCGGTCCAGGAAGACAAGGCCAGCATATGGTGCACTGCACCCACGATTGACCTGCAAGTAGCTGCACTCAGCAAAAAGACGGTCCTCCCATGTGGGGTCATATCTCTGAAGGACCCGGCAGACTAGAAAGTGGAGGACATGCTGAAAAAACTGTTCAAAATAGAGGACACGGCTGCTAAGATGTCCATTATCGCCATTTATACTGCATGCACCCAGATTCGCTGGCTTGAGGAGCTTCTAGAAAAAGCAGCTCCCAATACCAGAGAGGCTGAACTATTGGAATGCTCTTTAGATTCTGCCAGATACCTTGCAGATATGGCAGTAGATTCCCTGAAACTGAATGCAAGAGCTACCGCCATGACTAACTGGGCAAGAAGGGTGTTATGGCTAAAGTTATGGGAGGCAGACAATGAGTCCAAGTCACTGCTCCAGAACCTACCAATGAAGGGGAAACACGTCTTCAGTGAAGGCCTGCAAGAATATCTAAAGCAAAAAAAAGAAGGAAAAGATCTACTCAAACACAAGAACAAACCAACCTATCTGCCCACTGGACGACTGAGATTTCGGGGGGGCTACAAGCATCAGGCCCACAGAGACACATACTATCAGAGTACTTAATTTCAAGAAAAAGGGAGCCAAGGGGGACACCTTTTCTCCTTCACTCCCACCTACCAATCCTCAAACTACAGGGGCCGCAGCCCAAAGTTCAGAGGAAGAAGAAGAGGAAATAGAAGCAAGCAACAATGACTACAGACCCTTCTATCCACTCAAGATGACACCCACTCAGGGTTCCTACCTGCCCGTGGGAAAAAGACTTATGCTTTTCCAACACCACTGGCGCAACACAACCACAGACAGATGGGTATTGGAGGTAGTGTCAAGGGGGTATTCTATAGAACTATCCAACCCTCAGATACCAGACAAGTTCATGAGCTCCCCCGTAGCAAAGAAAAGGACCTCGCCTCATCAGGTACAGCGGATTCTACTGGACCTGATGCAGAACAAATCTATCTAATTAGTTCCCCCCCTCTGAACAAGAACTTGGAGTATACTTCATCTTCTTCCTTGTTCCCAAAGAGACTGGGGAACTTCGTCCCATCTTAGATCTCAAATTCCTCAACAAGTTTGTGATCACCAAGAGGTTCAAGATGGAGACACTGAGGTCGACACTCTGCAGCATCCGGAGAGGTGATTACCTCACATCCATATATTTAAAAGACTCATACCTTCACATCCCCATTCGTCACTGCCACAGAAAGTACCTTCGTTTCCATGTTCTCGGCCAGCATGTTCAATACCAAGCCTTACTGTTTGGTCTTACCTCAGCACCAAGGGTATTCACCAAGGTGTCCATAGCCCTCATGGCCAGGCTGAGACAGCAGGGAGTGGGCATTGTTCCCTATCTGGATGACTGGTTAATTCGAGCACGGTCCAGAGAACAGTCCCGTACCACCACCATGAAGGCCTTAAAAGCTCTGAAAGACCACGGCTGGGTTGTAAACCAAGCCAAGAGCCACGTTGTACCCATGCAACAACTGGAACACCTGGGAGCAGAAATGAACATGTCCCAGGGGTAGGCCAGACCGTCCCAAAACAGGGTGCAAATGGTGATGTCACTAGCACATCAACTTAGGGACACCCTAGGCTGCATGACCTCTTACATCAATCTAGTCCCTTGGGCCAGGTGGCATATGAGACCCCTACAAAACTACATGTTATCGCAAGGATCACCCAACAAGTGGAACCTGACAATCAGAGTACCGCTAACCCCCACAGTGAGACGCTCCCTCAGCTGGTGGACAAATCACCAATTCCTCATGCTAGAGGTTCTGCTGGAGGCAACCTATGATGTCACCATTGAGACGGATGCGAGCCTCCTCAAATGGGGGATATGCATGGGACCTCAGTCAGCGCAAGGCACCTGGACAACTTCAGAGGCCAGGCTGTCCATAAATGTGCTGGAGATGAGGGCAGTTTATCACACCCTCATATGTTTTAAAAAGACCATTTCTGGTCAGTCAGTGCTGATTCGCTTCAACAACCAGGTTACTGTGGCCTACATTGCCAAGCAGGGGGAACCAAGAGCAGAGCCATGCAGAAGGAAGTGACGAGGGTAATGAATTGGGTTCAGGCCCACCTTGTCCACATTGGAGCGGTCCACCTAGCCAGCAAGCCCGACATCCGAGTGGACTGGCTCAGCCACCAACAGGTATACCCAGGAGAGTGGCACCTGCACGCCGATCTATTTCGACTGATACAGGACACATGGGGACCTGTTTCCATGGACCTCATGGTGACAGCGGACAACGCTCAAGTACAGTGGTTCTTCTCCAGATTCAAGGAGTGTCGCGTCCAAGGAGTTGACACACTATCATAGACCTGGTCCCTGGATCGAGCGTACGTGTTTCCTCCCATCCCTCTCCTACTGCAGGTCCTGATGAAGATACACCAGTCACAGAAGACCATTATTCTGGTAGCCCCATACTGGCCGCACAGAACCTGATTCTCATCAGTGATAACCATGGCACTGGACAAGCCCAGGCTCCCATACAGACCCGACATGCTAACCCAAGGGCCGCTAGTCCACCCCACTCCAGGAACTCTGAAACTAACGGCCTGGCTCCTGAAAGGCAGAGACTGTTGAAAACAGGCTATCATGCCTCAGTCATAGCCACTTTGCTGCAGTCCAGGTGACAATCAACCAACACTACCTACGGAAGGCAGTGGTCCCTTTTTTCGGCCTGGTGCAAAGACAGAAACAAAGTACCAGAGCAAGCAGATATATCTACCATACTATTCTATTTGCAGCAGGGAGTAGAGAAAGGACTTTCTCATTCCTCCCTCAGAGTACACCTCTTGGCCATCGGCCATATGGGATATCACAGCCCGGGAGCACATCTGGATGCAGTACGCTTCTCAGAGCTGTAGAGACTCACTTCAGGACCAGACCCCAATCGCTCTTTGGGATCTAATGATAGTCCTAGACACACTCAGCACCACCCCCTTTGAGCCGCTCCAGGACATGGACCTATATTGGGCAGGACTAAAGACCTGTTTCCTGGTGGCGGTGTGCTCTGCTAGAAGGATTAGCGAACTTGGGGCACTGTCATATGGGGAGCCCTACACCGTGTTCACCTCTCACGGGGTGCAGCTGCGAACAGTCCCAGCTTTTAGACCAAAGGTCACGTCACCTTTCCACCGAGAGCAGCCCATTGGGCTACCCACCCTCTCAGATGCTTCGCAAGCAGGGGATACGACTATCACTCACCAACTAGATGTCGGGGAGTGCAATAGCCAAATACATAGCTAGAACACAGTTGATACGTCAGACTGAGAGATTGTTCATAGTGTCAAAGGGACAATGACAGGGTAAAGCAGCATCAAAGACCACAATAGTGGGCTGGCTCAGGAGGCCCATTCAAGAGGTTTACAAGGCGAAGGGCCTGACACCCCCAGATGGCACTAGAGCTCATTCAACCTGGTCGGTGTCCACCTCCTGGGCAGAAAGGGCAAACGTAACTTCAGAGGATATTTGCAGAGCAGCCACTTGGACCTCGATCCACACATTTGCCAGACACTACAGATTGGATCACCTGTACAACATTCAGAACCCTTTCACCACTCAGGTCCTCTTGGCAGCCAGCTCGCAACCCCTTCACTCTCAGACCGCTCTGACCCACCCAAAGGGGCACAGTACTGCTGATTAAAAGAGATCCATGATGTAATTCGTGGAGTGCCATGGATGGTCAACCAATCACAATGGGTGTTTACTCACCTGGTAAAGGTAATTGTGTTGGTTGACATCCATGGCTCTCCATGGCCCACCCTATAGAGCGATCAGAGTGACTGGGAATCTATAGAACAGTGCAGTAAATAAGGAAATCTTCTTTAAAGAAATGCCAACATTTAGGATACACCTGTCGGCCACTTAGCAGGCCGAGTGCTAGTATTGTATTAATAGGAAAATAAAGTAGGCCCTCAGCCATGGTTAGAAGACTAATCAGTGTCATTGGGTTTTGTTTTCTCAGAGTATTATAACCTTACTTTTCAACTATGGAAGATTCGAACTGGAGAATAGGGGCTTCTGGGACCCTGGGGTCTAGAAATTTGATCCTTGGTCTTGTGCATCGTTAGCCTGTCAGGTGGGCTAAAACCCATGATGTAATGCCTGGAGTGCCATGGATGTCAGCCAACACAATCACCTTTACCAGATGAGTAAACACCCATTGTAGCCATTTGAAGAACATTGTCATGTCATCAGGAACAAGCTGTGCTTGACTCAGTGTAGTTAGGCACAACTTGCTCTTTGTTGACATCACAATGTTCTAAAAATGAATCCAACATAGTGTTGCTGCTGACAACACTCAGCTGTCTATATCTTTGGAGTGCATCTTGTTACAGATGAGTCCAATATCTTGTTTGAAAGAGCTTTCATGGGCCTTCATGCTATGATGGCCAATGGGCATGAATGTGTTCCTTTAATATCTGTTTATTATCATTGTCCTTGTTTTCAAGTGATGGCCTTATTCAAACTCCCATTCGGGTTCCATGCCTAGTTACATTAATACTCCATCAACCATGGCATCTTGCCTCACTGGTTCACCCCAGGATGTGGTGCCATTACCAGCTGCCTCCCTTATGGCATATTCCAGCTGAACAAGTATCATCACAGTGTGGTCACTGGATGCCCATCCTCTCAGAGTATCTGGTGGATGTGGACAGAGAGAGGGCCATCTCATCCTCTTGCCACCCATGGTGATTGTTATCCATTTTATTTCCTGCCCATCTCACTCTACATGACCACACATGTTTGTGACTGTCCTGTTGGGACACCAGACAGTGTGTGGTCCACCATGCTGCCAATGGCACCACCACCAAGCCTCCACCAGGTGTCAGTTTGTGAGCTGTACTTCTTTAAGCCCTCCCCACAAGAGAGCATCTAAGTGACTTATTTGAATCCTACCTGCAAGTTTCCACTCCCGATGACCTAGACTTGGGGTGCAAACCTGGGTTACCATCATGTTAAAATGATCCCCCACTGCTCAGTGCCATGGAGTCAGCTCTAGCTCAGCTTCTCAAGGCTGAGCTTGCTACTTTGGTGCAAGTCATTGCATAGCCCATTAAGTTCTCATTGAGTAATGGTATTTTACCATTAACCCTGAAAGGGGTTGTGATAAGACTCCTGCTTAAGAAGGCATCACTCGATCCTAACAACCTTGCAAATTATTGACCCCATCTCTAACCTGATTCTTAGCTAAGATAGTGGAGTCTTTTTTTGCAGTGCAATTAGTGGATAATCTTGAAAACAATGATATCTTCAAGCTATTTCAGTCTGTGTTCTATTGATGTTATAGCATGGCGACAGCTCTTATCAGTGTGTACAATGATCTCCAACAGGTGAGGGACTGAGGGGACTGTGGGGTGATTTATGTTATTCTCCCCCTTGACCAGTCATCTGTATATGACACTGTGGATCACTAAGTGTTCATAGGCAGGCTTGGAGGTCTTTGTGGGGAGGGTGGGGGTTTGTCCAGATTGGTTCTCAAATGGTTTTAGTAATGCCTTCCATTTAAGAGAGCATTTGGTGGTGATTGTGTCCTTCTGGTCACTGACAGTGGCTGTCAAATGTGGATTCCTCCGAGGTTCTGTCTTTTCAGTCCCCTCAATCATGGCACACAAACTCACACTCCCGCTAGTAAAAATAGGCAGTAACAACAGAGTTCTTTCACCTTATTTATTGCAGGCAGATCCAACTGAAGAAAGACAGAGATCCCAGTGTGGTGTACAAAATCCATAATGTTTCACCATGTAGGCTTTTTCTGTTGTTACTGCCTATTTTCCTAGTGGGAGTGGGAGTTTGTGTGCCATGACTGATGGGACTGATGCAAATGCTGTGTCACAAAGCACCTCCACTTCTGAGCAACTCTTCTTTGACTGGTTCTGTCTTATTACTTGTGTTGTTTGTGGTTGATATGCTTCCACTGGGGAACTCAAAAGGCAGTGCTAATCGGTGGGTGGGGAGGCAGAAATGCTAATCTGGGGAGGCCTGCCCCAAATTGGCAGGTGTGGTTCCATGTGATAACGATGACTGCATAACAGCGATCGCCGTTTAGGTGAGTCTACATACTAAAATGAATTTTGGGCGATGTAGACCTGTGAACATACAGGAAATTCATTGCGCCTGACATTGAATTTATTTTTATGTGAGTCTCCGCACCCCCCGACTAAAGGATTCTTAACTCCAGGGGGTGTGTTGGGGGGTGCAAAATGTGGATGAAAAAAACAAATCGACCAGCGCAAAAAGCGAGAGGGTGCCCAGAACTGAACCCGCCACTCTCCCAAACGTAGCCTGCCACCAACCCACCATGCTACATGGCCAGCTCGGCAACCCACCACCACACTATGCCCCACAAACCTCCCTTCCCTTCCACCCATTGCACGGCATGGCTCCCTCCACGCGTGTGTATACATAGTGACAGGATGTAGCCATATTAGCCGACCTCCTATCCTGTCACCCTCCCTGCTGGTTGCCCTGTGTAAAAGCGCCGAGACTGAGTCACCCTTTTTGAAAGTGCTCAATCGTGGTTGCTCAATACACAGGTTACTGCAGGGGCCAGGCCTGCAGGTGTCCAGGACACCATACTGTACATCCTAGGGGGCCTTTCTTGCTTGTTTCTTCCAGCCCCCAAGGCTGGTGCTAACTTTAGTCATAATGGCAGCAATGCAGACTGAACAAGTGTATTTGCTGTGATGACCAGCTCTAGCCTCTCTCACCTGCACTTCAGGCTCCTCTGACCAACACCTGTGCTCACCCTGGTGGTGGTATTGCAGTGGAATATGTCACATGCAGGAGTGTGGAGTCACAGGGATTTCTTCTGGGTCCTGTCTTCTTCAATATGTTCATGGGGAGAGGGCATCTGGGGCAAGTTGTGCCTCTTTGCACATGACATGAAGATCTGTGGTAGGGTAGATGGGATAAAGGGATCAGGGCGATATGGGGGATTTACAAAGGCTAGAGAGGTGGTCTAAGGTTTGGCAGTTGAAATTCAGTGCCAAACAATGCAAGGTTATGCAACTAGGGAAAAAAAAACAGTACAGTGTACTGGCTAGGAGGGGTTAAACTGAGTACTATGTCAGAGGAAAGGGACCTGGGAGTCATCATTAGAGACCTCCTCAAACAATCAAAGTCAGTGTAATAAGACCTAAAGTTAGGCTAATAAGATGCTTAGGTGTTTCAGAAAGGATATTGACAGCAGGAAAAAGGAGGTACTGGCACATCTTTATAGGTCACTGGTGAGACTGCACCTGGAATATGGTCCTCAGTTCTGGAGTCCTCAACTAAGGAAGGACAGGGAAAGGGCTGGAGATGGTACAACGCAGGGTGGCCAAGATGATTCAAGGCCAACAGGGCAGATCTTACGATGATTGTCTCAAAGCACTGAACGTTTACTCACTGGAGACCAGGCAAGAGAAGTGGGATATGATACAGACCTTCAAGTTCCTGAAGGGAATAAACAAGGTGCACTGTGGGGAACTATTTTGTGGTAGTACTGAGTCAAGAACCTGAGGTCATGAGTTGAGACTGGTGGAGGGAAGGTTCAAAAGGGATGTGAAAAAGTTTTATTTTGGGATGTGAAAAAGTTTTATTTTATGGAAATTGTGATGGAGCATGGAACAGTCAGCCAGCAATGGTGGTGGGCGCATAGGCTATAAATGGTTTCAAGCATGGCTGGGACAGAATGAAGGGTTTGGTGGTTGCTCAGGTTGGTAGCAGTAGGGAGGGGAGCAGGGGGTTGGATCGTTGGACCAGGAGCGATAATACTCCATACGAACAATAGGTCTCAGAGCAGATAGGGAAATCTGGTCAGACTAGAGGAACCTCTGGTCTTTTTCTTCCATCACTGTCTATGTTTCTATATTTCTATACAAATCTATGATACCCAAATTACAACACTCTCTCTATCTGTAGAAGCACAGGCCCCAGCAAATACACATGCATACTGCAAAACGTACATACCCATACTGTTATGTTTCTAAACAGCACTGATGGCGTCTTGTTTTTTAAAGTGCAGCATTCTGCATGTATTTTTTCAAAGGTAGCACTGCAATTGTGTCATCTGGAAACAGCTGTATGTTGCTTGCCTTACCTGATGATGGCTATCTGTGGTTGCTCGTGTGGTCTTGTCATCTTGCTGCTTAGTGGTGGGAGTTAGGGTTGGGAAACCTAATGCCATATTTCCCTACTTTTGTGGCATTAAGTTGAACCCTAACTGGTGCATTATCACAGTTTTTACAATGAATTTCTTTTCTGTTGAAAAAGTTAATAAAATGAAGTTGCAAAAGTAGTTCTGGCTGCAGAAGTGCTGTCCTTACTATGGCAGCCACAGATACATATTCATGGTGCAAAAAATACACAGCTACTCCTGCAGAGGAAGATAGAGATCTACACTACCCAAAGTACAACCCAATTGTGGGTGTAGAAGTGTGGCCCTGATCGTGCATAATGTGGATGTGCAGTTTGCATAGGGTCCTATGCAAATACCACACAGCATCCTTATGCATGTACCTTAATGTATGTATAGGCTGTATTGTGTGTAAACAGTTAGCATAGCACACTCTGGTCCCCACTCAAAACCCTTACTATGGCATTAAGTGCATCTTCAGAATTTGTACATACGAACAAACAAAATTGCCAACAGAAAAAGGCCCACAGGTCTATCAAGTCTGCCCGATTGTGCAGCTCTTAGTTTCATATTACTACAGCTGCCCCAGCCCCACCCAAACCGCTCCCTTCTTTCCTTCCTCCCCTTTCCTGGTTTTTCCCCCCTTTGTGTTCTTGTCTGTACTAATCCTGCCCTTGACTCTATCCCAACCCCACTTAAAGCTATCCACTGTCCTCAGTTAGATTAACTCCTCTGGCAGTGCATTCCATCTCACCACCACTCTATCTGTAAAGTAGTGCCTCCTCATCTCCCTCCTGAACCTTTCCCCTTCCGACTTCAGACTGTGCCCCCTAGTGGCCCTTCTCCCCTTTAAGCGGAACAATCCTCCCTCTCTGACTTTGTTTATGCCTTTCAAGTACTTAAAGGTCTCTATCATGTCCCTTCTTTCCCTTCTCTCTTCCAGCGAATATATGTTGAGCTCCCTCAAGCTTTCCTCATAAGGCAACTCCTCCAGTCCCATGATCATTTTTGTAGCCCTGTACTGCACCACCTCCAGTAATCTCAAATCCTTTTTGAGGTATGGGCACCAGTACTGCACACAGTACTCCAAGTGTGGCCTCACCAGTGATCTATGCAAGGGCAGGATGACCTCCTCCTTTCTAGAGGTGATCCCTCTGGCAATGCACCCCAGCATCCTATTTGCCCTTGCTGCTGCCCTCCTACACTGTGCTGATACCTTCATGTCCCCTGTGATTATTATCCTGAGGTCCCTTTCTTCCTCTGAAGCTGTTACCTACACTACCACCGGCCAGTAGCTGGTCCTGGGATTTCTTGCTCTGAGGTGCATGACCTTGCACTTTACAGCACTAAACCCCAACTGCCACACTCTAGACCAGTGTTTAAGTTCAGCTAGATCCTCCCTGAGTGCTTGCCTCCCTTCCTCATTGTCCACTTTTGCACAAATCTTAGTGTCATCCGCAAACAGGCAGATCTTACTCTTGACCCCCCGCAATGTCTCCAAGGAAGACATTGAACAAAACAGGGCCCAGCACTGAACCCTGTGGTACCCCACTTGTTACTGGCCTTGGCTTAGATGTCTCCCTCCTTACAACTACTCTCTGCAGTCTGCCCTGCAACCAGCTCTCAACCCACCCAACCAGTTTCTCCCCCAACCCCATGTCCCTCAGCTTTCTCATTAACCTCCCTGTGGGGCACTGAGTCGAAAGCCTTGCTGAAGTCCAGGTACAGGATATCCACAGCGTGGCATTTGTCAACCGCCCTAGTGACCTAGTCGAATAAGTCGATCAGGTTAGTTTGGCACAGTCTTCCTGAGACAAACCCATGCTGTCTCTCATCCTGCAGACCATTACTATCAAGAAAGATTATCAGCCTCTCCTTTAGAATAGTCTCCATCAACTTCCCTACCATGGAAGTCAAGCTTAACGGTCTGTAGTTGCCTGGTTGGTCCTTGGGTTCACTCTAGTGAAGGGGCACCACATGAGCCATCCTCCAGTTCCTGGGTATCTTCTCTGTCTCCAAGGAGGTGTTGAAGAGGTTCTGTCAGAGGGCCTGCCAACACCTAACACTGTCTGGTCCTGGTGCCTTATCCACCCACAAGGCTTTATGGCCCTTCAGAACTCTATCCTCTTGGATGACTCCATCTGTTATCTCTGCCCCCACTTCACCCTTGCCCCCTACGCAAATCCTGTAGTCCAGCATAACATGTGTACCAGCACAATCATAGAAACATAGAATCATAGACTTTGACAGCAGATAAGGACCGCTTAGCCCACCTAGTCTGCCCATTTCTCTACCTACAGGATAAGCTGCAGATCCTAGTTAACCAACAGCCTATTTCTTCCTACCCCCCACAAAAATTGCCTTATGTCTGTCCCATGCATTCTTGAATTCTCCCACAGTTTTAGACCCCACAGCCTCCTCAGGAAGGCTGTTCCATGTGTCCACCACCCTCTCTGTGAAAAATTACTTCCTCACATTGCCCCTGAACTGCACCCCTCTATCTTCAAACTGTGTCCCTTTGTTCTTGCACATCTCTTTTTCTGAAAGATGCTACCCTTTTGGATTTTGTTGATTCCATTGAGGTACTTAAAAGTTGCTACCATGTCCCCCCTCTCCCTCCTTTCCTCAAGGGTATACATATTAAGCTCCTTTATCCTCTCCTCATGTGGCTTCTCTTGCAGACCCTGCACCATTTTAGTTGCCCTCCTCTGGACTGCCTCTATCCTGCCTTTATCCCTGCGGAGATAGGATCTCCAGAACTGGACGCAGTACTCCAGATGGGGTCTCACCAACTGTCTGTACAGAGGGATAACAACTTCCTGTTTTCCGCTGGTGATGCCTGTCCCTATACATCCCAGTATCCCCCAGCCCTCCCTACTGCCTTCTCACATTGCTTGCTAACCTTAAGGTCATCTGATATGATTACCCCCAGGTCCCTTACCATTTTTGTTGTTGTTACTGCCTCCCCCCTCATTGTGTAATCTTCCCCTGGGTTTTTGTTTCCCAGGTGCATTATTTTGCAGTTCTTTGCATTGAGTCCAAGCTGCCATACTTCTGACCATTCCTCCAGCCTTGCCAAGTCCCTTCTCATCCTTTCCACACTTCCTTATGTATCAACCCTGTTGCAGATCTTCGTGTCATCTGCAAAGAGGCATACTTTTCCTTCCAGTCCCTCTGCAATGTCACTTATAAAGACATTAAAAAGGACTGGACCTAGTACTGAACCCTGCAGTACCCCAGTAGTAACCCCTCTTTCTTCAGATTGGACTTCATTTACAATTACCTTCTGTGTCCTGTTGTCCAGCTGATGTTTTACCCAGGCTACCACCCTGGGACCCACTCCCAGGCTGGTTAATTTGACTATTAATCTTTTGTGTGGGACTGTGTCAAATGCCTTGTTAAAGTCTAGGTAGGCCATGTCCACAGCCCCTCTGTGGTCTACTACTTTGGTCACCCAGTCAAAGAAATCTATTAGATTCATCTGACATGACCTTCCCGCTGTGAACCCATGCTGCCTTGGGTGCTGTGCCCCACTGGCCTCTAGGTACTCAACAATTCTTTCCTTCAGAAGTGATTCTATCACTTTCCCTACCACAGAGGTCAAACTGACAGGTCTGTAGTTTCCTGCTTCAGTCCTGGTCCCATTTTTGTGAAGGGGAATCACATCTGCCATGATTTGTTAAAAAGAGTAGTCAGTGGTTTCACTAGTTCTCCCCTTAATTCTTTTAGAATTATGGGGTGAATTCCATCAGGCCCCATTGCTTTGTCCACCTTCAGTTTTAGGAGTTCTTTCAGGACCCTTTCTTTTGTGAAAGGACTTTGATCGACCCCCTCATCCGGAGTGCTTCTGTTAATTGGATTAGGCACATCCCCATCCTCCTCTTTTGTGAATACTGAGCAGAAATATTCATTCAGTATCCCTGCCTTTTCACTGTCCCTCTCTGCCCACCCACCGTCCATTCTATTCAGCTTCACTATCCCTCCCTTTGTCTTTCTACGCTCCTTGATGTACATATAAAAGGTTTTATCCCCCTTCTTAACTGAGTTGGCTACCTTTTCCTCAGTTTGGGCCTCTGCTATTTTGACTTCCCTCCCTGCTTCCTTCTGCCTTAACTGGTACAGCTCTCTGTCCTGCTCCTTCTGTGTTTCCTTATACTTCCTGAATGCTATCTTTTTCTCCCTGAACTTCCCCACCACCTCTTTTGAGAACCATAGTGGCTTTTTCTTTCATTTTGATTTGTTTATTTGCTGCACACAAAGGCTTGTTGCCTCTATGATGGCAGTTATGATGTTTTCCCATCGTTGCTCCACTCCCCTTCTAGCCTATTTGCTAGTGCTTTTCTAAGGCACTCTCCCATCTTGCCAAAGTCAGCCCTCCTGAAGTCCAGTACCTCACTTTTGTATGGCTTGACTCTGCAGCTGAGTTTATCATAAATCACACTGTTTGGTGGTCACTTGTTCCCAGATGGCTACCCACTTCTAGATCTGAGAGTCTCTCACTGTCCCCATTTGAGAGTACGAGGTCTAAGATTGCTCCCTCATGAGTGGGTTCCAAAACTAGCTGTCTGAGGCATGCCACCTGAAGGGCATTGAGAATGGCCCTGCTCTTGGATGTGGCTGCAGCAAATGTGCTCCAGTTAACATCTGGCATATTCAGGTCTCCCATCAACAGTATCTCCCCTTTCTCTGCCATCCTAAGAATGCTGCAATGCATATCTCTTTTTTCAATATTTTATTCATTAAATTATCAGAACTTACACTTAAGCCTCCATGACATCCACAGGAGTAATGGACTTGCAAAGCAACCTTTTAAATGGTTTAATGGTGTTACAACATAAAACACATTTAGAAGTGAAAGTGACAGTTGTCAGCCACTGTGTTCATCTCAGGGTTTTAAAAATAAGACTGCTGACAAGTTACTGAAAATATGTTAAACACATCTGAGGTATGAGTAATTATTTTTCTTGGTAGCAGGTACAGTACCAGTTTTATTGTCCTGAGTCAGTATTCTTTGGTTGCACTCAATGGTGACCAAAGAATTCTTTGTTCACAAATGAGAGTCTTCATCTGGTACTAAAAAACTTTTTACGTGTGAACATAAAATTATTTGTTTGCACTGTGCTGGTGAACAAATAATTTTTTGTTCAAACATAAAAATTGATATATGGTAGTAAAACCTACTTTTTATGTGCAAACATAAAATTATTTTTTCACACTATATGTGTGAACAAAGAATTGTTGGCTCACAACAATAAAATGGGATCCCTTGCTAAGCTAGTGAACAAATAATTTTGGGGTAACCAGAACATTTATTTCAGGGTCATTTTTGTGAAACAAACCCCATAAACTAGCTAAATGAATCCCATTTACCTAAGTTCAGGTGTTTATTTTGGGGAACTGCAGCATTTTTAAAGGGGAATAATCAGGACCACACACCCAAATGTGTAGCTGGTCACAATGTGCACTTTGTATGAAAAACATTCTGCTTTACTTACTGTTTATTGTAATACAGTAGATTGTATCAGACTAATTTTGTTTACTTCCAGGGAGACATCTTATGTGACTACAAATCCCAAAATCCCCTGCAGCTGACTTCTGAGCAGGACTGCAATAGTGGGAGATTTAATAGCCTACAGTGCATGTTAGAGTTCATACTAGCTTGGATTGTTTGTTTTTTGGTCCCACTGTTCTCCTGAGTTAAGTGCAGTCACTGAAGACTGTTCTTAGCTCTTGGAGAACAGAGAACCAGTAAACATCTAATTGGAGCCTGTAAAAGCTCTAACATGCACTGCAGGCCATTGAATCTCCAACTACTGCAGTCCTGCTCTGATGTCAGATGCAGGGTATTCTGGGATTTGTAGTTACAGAAGATGTCAGCCTGGAAGCAAACAGACTGCAACTTGTAATTCCCAGAATTTAGAGAATGCAGGGGGAAAAGTTAATGGCAGGGAACACTGTCAAGCTGCAAATAACCTTAATAATTATGACAAAGAAGTCTTAACTGCATCAGTAAAAAACAAACAAATAAACGATGAGGAACCACCAGTATGGGCCATTAAGCTATTTAATCAAATTGATTTATTAGACCAAAAGCTTGAAAAAGTATTATTATTGCATGAACAAGTAGAGGACTGTTTGAAAAATACACAGACAGTAATTAGACAGCAGTTTTGAAGGGGGAAATGGAAACTCTATAACAGTCTCTTTCTATGGTTCAAGATGAATGTCTCCCTTTAGCACCTCAGATTAAAAAGTTGGAAAACCCCAATTCATTATTAAAAGCCAAATTGGTGGATTCTGAACCTTGTGCTCCTAGGAAAAACATAAGGATTCTTGGCATACCAGAATCATGGCACAATTCAAAAGGTGTTCAGGAAACGTTTAAACAGATAGCAGCAGCCTATTTAGATTCAAACCCTGCAGAAATAAGTTTGGAAATTGATCAGATTCATAGAGACCTTAGAGCTAAACCAATTGACTCCACACCCCCATGCCCTATTATTCTGAAGTTTATGTGGTATCAGGACAAAGAGGTTCTAATGAATTCAGTATACAAGAAAAAACAAATCCATTTACAAGGTGCTACAATTTCTATTTACAATGACCTACCCACTGAAATTATTCAAGACTTGAAATAAATTTGACTGGCTAAGAAACAAACTTTGGACTAATGGGGTGCAAAACTCAATGATGTTTTCAACAAAACTTAAAGTAATTTTAAATCATGAAAGATTGGTATATGAATCACCAGATAAAGCCTTACAAGAGTTGAAAAACAAATTACCAAATATATTTATATGAAATACTTTTGAGAACTAGGCTAGTATTCAGTTACAGCTATGCTGGAATTTTTGAAACTTTTAGCCAGTTAAATGAGGAGCTGTGTCACCTGTGGGGGGGGGGGAGAACAATCAGTGACAAATCTCACGATGTTAGGACTTGTCTCTTTTAATTTTTTTTCTCTTTCACTGTTATGTAATTTTTTTCACTATTTTATGGTGTTTTTGGTGGCGAGGGGATTTGGGGAAGGGGTGGAAAGTAATTAATCAGAATGCATTACACGCATATGCCTTGTTAGTAATAGATGAGGTTTTAAGATATATATCGTTGGAGGAACAAGAGCTAATGGTGGTTATCATTGCACTGTTTGCAAATTATTGTAAAGGATGTTAGACTGTAATAAGATAAAGATTGCTTCTCTCAATGTCAATGGAATAAACTCCCCTATCAAAAGGTCTAGAATTATGACCTATCTTAAAAAAGCACAAGCACAAATAATTTGTTTGCATGAAACACATCTCACTGATACAGAGATAATTAAACTGAAAACTAAAGGTTTTGAACAGATTTATTATAGCACAGGGACTAAAAAAAAGCTGTGGGGTTGCAATCCTAATTAAGAAAGCTATTTTAGCAGTGATAACTAACCAATTTAGAGATAAAGAGGGCCGAATCATAATAATTGAATTAAAAATAAACAATTACTCTCTCCTTATAGGGTCAATTTATGCACCCTTTACCAAGTATGATCAAGTCTTAGCCAAAATTACTGACGGTCTTCAAACAATGAAAGGAGATAAAACAATTCTAGCAGGAGATTTTAATGCATTATTACACCCATTAAACAATAAGAGTTCAAGTCCGACTAATGGAAATATCCAAATATCTAAAAAATTAAACACATTTCTGCAAACTGAACAATTTGTGGATAGTTGGAACCAGGATAATCCTCAATTAAAAGAATTCACTCATTATAATAACAAAATCACAGCTCTTTACAAGAATTGATTATATTTTCATTTCAAGAAATTTAGGGAAAATATTATTTCCACAAATATTGACTCTATTTTTATTTCAGATCATGCCAGAGTGACTTTACAAATATTTATAAGCCCAGAAAGGAAAAATTCTCCTCAATAGTATCTCAATAATGAATATTTAAAAGATCCAACCTTTGTTACTCTAATTAGACAATCTATAGCTGAATATTGGTTCTATAATTACTCAGGGCAAACTAATATAATTAACCTCTGGGATGCTTTCAAGCTATGATTAGGGCAGTTATGATGTCATATCAAATAAAAAGAAATACAAAACAAAAAGAAGCTTATTTAAAAGTAGAAAGAAGATTAAAGGAACTAGATAAATTAATATTAGAAGACCATAATAAATACCAGCAAGAATGGGAAGAATACAAATAAAAAAAAATATGAACTCAAAGAAAATAAGAGACTGGCATTTACTTTGAAATCAATGAAATAGTATAATACAGATAAGTCTGATAAGTTGCCCTGTTAAAAAAAAGAAAAATTGAAAAATATTATTACTACACTAAAGGAAAAGGAGGGTAATTATAAACATAAAGATGAAGAAATGGGTCAGATATTTATGGATTACTATAAAACTATTTACCAAACTGTGGTTACCCCAAAGGAGGAAATTTGTCTGAGTTCTTTAAGAAAGCAAATTTAGATACAGAAGTAATTTGTTTTTCTCAAATTAAAGATAACGATGTTAAAGAAGCAATTAAGTCATTACCAAGGAATAAAACCTTGGGACTTGATGGCCTAACAAACTAATTTTATCAGGTATTTAGTAAGGAGATATTTTCATTGTTGAAAAGAATGATGGAGAAATTGATAGATTCAACAAATAATATTCCACAGTCAATGCAATTAGCTAAGATTATTCTTATACACAAAGAAGGCAAACCAGAGGACTAACCAGAAAATTATAGACCTATAGCTATCTTGAACTCAGATTACAAACTGATAGCCAAACTGATAAATAATAAAATACAAACCAACTTAGATCATCTTATTCACCAAAATCAAAATGGGTTTATTACAGGGCATACTATTCCCCATGCAACTAGGAAAATTAAATCTATAATACGCCTCATCAATAATAATTCAATGTATAAAAAGGATGTCTTTTTTGCTATTGCACCTGATACTAGTAAAGCATTTGATTTAATAAATAGAACATATATTTTTTATACTCTCAAACAATGGAAAATCCCTCAGGACTTAATTATGTTAGTAAAGCAACTGTATAAAAATACCCTGGTAAAATTCCAAATTAATAAATATTTAACACCTGATTATAAAATATTTAATGGGGTCCGGCAAGGTTGCCCTCTGTCACCAACGCTTTTCTTATTAGGTTTAGAACCCTTTCTTCAGGTTATTAGAAATAACCAGGAAATTACAGGGATTAAAACAAATACAGAACATTTAAAATTAAGTGTATTCACTGAAGATAGTTTATTAATACTAAAAAATATTAATACATCGTTGGATGAATTTCTTAGGGAAGTCAGAATGTTTTCTTCTATAGCGGGTTATCAGATCAATAACAGTAAATCAATAATAATGAAAATTACTAAAAATAAACACCATAATCTTAATAAATATGAACAAGAATTTAGTATTCAAAACTCAATACAATATTTGGGTATTCAGTTATTTTTGGACCAGCAGCAAAATATTAAAGTTACTTCAATAATGCTAAACAAAAAATTAAAAATCTTCTACAGAACTGGTCTACATTAACTTTGCCTTTATGAGGATGTATTGATATGATTAAAATGATGGCATTATCACATTATATGTATGTTTTACAGAATATAACAGGCACACCTACTGAAACTTGGCTTCAAGACCTTGGGCATGTCATGAGCAAATTTTTATGGGGGGGGGGTAAACCCAGAATTGTGTGGAGCATATTAATTCTACCAAGGAGTAAGGGGGTTTCAGTTGTCTGGATCCCTTGACATACATGAAAGCACATATTTTATTGATGGTGTATCAGTGGAGCTTCTTCCCATATAAGGATACGGAACTATATTTGAGTATTTTGTATAATAACACTATTAAAATACAGCATAACATCTTTTTGGCTCCTGATATTCTAAAAGAAAACAATAGCGTATTTTGTTCCTGAGTATTAACAGTCAAGAAAGAACTTTAAAACCCAAAATACCTACAGATTCCATGGTTATATATTAATATATGGCAGAATAAAAAAAGATGGAAAAATAATCACAATTTTGATCCAAATCCATTCCAAGTTAAAAAATTGTATATTTGGAAAGAAATTTTATAGGAAAATGAGTTCCCAGCTTACCAACAGTTACTTTCCAAATTAGGACTAAATAAATGGAATAAGCTTTTGTATTTCACTCTTCAGAAATTTTTTTTTGAAACTTAAGCAATTATTTCAGAACAATTCCTATGACCTTCAATACGAAGTTAAACTGCAAGAAGCAATTAATTAATCAAGGTAAAAATAAGGTACTAGCCAGATTCTATAATGTGCTTCTCTTTAGAAACAAAGGAACAACAAGTAACATTGACATGAAGTGTAATGCGGAAATTAAAACTACACTAACCTCTAAACAATGGGAACAACTTTGTGTACATGGAAATAAGATTTACAAATCAGCCCAAAATAAAACTATGCAGAGGAAAATATTAGATAGAGCATATTTTACATAATCTACAATAAATAAAATAAATCCCTGATTATAGTGATCTATGTTGGCATGGTTGTAAAGGGGGGGCTCACTGATACACTGTCTGTGGGAATGTCCACCCATAGTAAGATGGTAGGAATAGATGAATGGAATTATACAAAAGATGTTGGAAAAACTATTCCATTAAAGCCAGAAATCTATCTTTTGAATAACACTGAAAGTGTTTTCCGAGATAAAATGCAATCCTTAATTTTTGCCTTAGCGATGACGGCACTTAAAAGACACATTTTAATGCATTGGAAAGATAAGAACCTACCTAAATTTGAACTTCATAATTGGTGGGTTACATTTTGGGAGACCTTATTGATAGAAAAAATCATTTATGAGGTGGACGAAACAGCTAATGATGTCCTGGGATCCCAATGGAAATAAATAGAAGAACATGTACCCCATATAGCTCAAATTGGAACTACCTGAACTAATTCTTATAATGTGCAGGAATATCCTCCAACTAAATGAATGATGGAAAAAGAATATTAAAACAGATGAACTTTAGGATAAGAGCTATGCAGTATATAAGGTTTTTTTGGGGAAAGAGTGGGGGTAATGAGTATTATGCTATAATATATTATCTAATCTGTATGTATGTATGTATGCATTAAATGTATGACACTATTGTGATATGCTTTGTTAAAAATCAAATAAAAACATTTATTAAAAAAAGAAGATGTCAGCCTAGAAGCAAACCAACTTAGTCTAATACAATCTATTGTACTACAGTAAACAGTAAGTAAAACAAAATGTGTTTGTACACAAAGTGCACATTGGAACATCCCCACACTTGGTCGATGGCCCTTTGTGCTGACTGTTCCCTTTTAAATATTTCTAATTTGTTTTCATCAAAACAAAAACTAATCACGATTCTAACAAATTTCTTCATGAAATGAAAACACATTTTACTGTGAAACTAAAACAGATCACAAAGTAAAATTATTTTGTGTTAGCATTATGTAAAGAACCCTACTGATGTATTTCAGAGAAATTTTTAACACACAAACCACAAAATCCAGCTAAACATGTCCTGTTTACAAAGGTTCAGGTGTTTGTTTTTTCCAAAATGCATCATTTTTAGGTGTTTCTAAAGTTTTTTTTCCACTAAAACAAAAAACAAGATTGTGGCACTCATGACAATAAAAGTTTTTCTCACTAAAGTAAAATGCATTTTCTCAAGAAACTAAAGTGTCTCACAAAAGAAAAATTTTCTTTTGCATCAGAGGGTTATCTTGAAAACCCTACCAAGCATACTCGGAAGCCTCATTTCAAAATATTATAACTTGAGAAACGATTAATATTTTTTCATGAAACCTTTGAAAAGCACATCCTTAGGCCAAGCCTCTTCTTCCCTCAAGGTTTTAGAACAAAATTGCAAACCATATTTGCTCAACAGGTAAGCCAAAAAAATGCAAAAAGTGCATTTTTAGTTCCAGATCTCAAAATCCAGATGAATATCTGCCACAAAACTTCCTATGTCGTAAGAACTTGCCAGCTGGATCATCCATGCAAGATTTTGTGTAATTTTGTCTAATAGCATCAGCGATATTAAGGTACAAAAACTGGGGGTTACATTAAACAGCCCGCTCAACCCTAACTATAGTTGTGTTACTGTGCAAGTATCTATATCTATATCTATATTTATATCTATATCTATATATTTTATATTCTTTGCAAAAAACTTTATTAATGCACCAGCTAGAGTAATTTAACACCACAAAAGAGGGAAATGTGGTGTTAGGGTTTCCAGCCCTAACTCCCCACCCCTACCCCCTAAGCTGCAAAAGGAAAAAAAAAACCATTAGGAGTTTGGTCTCCGGAGTCTTTGTAAATCAGTGGTGGGAATTGGAATCTTCCTTATGGTTGTCAACCCTAATGCTCACCCCATTCTACGAGCAAATAACATCACACATAATCTCCTTCGCGCCCTGCATAAACAAAGCTACAACAAATTGTGTTGGCAGCATGTGGCATGACATACTTCTCGGCCTTTAAAGAGTATATCACTATGAGGCAATGGCTTGGAGCTGCACCTTGTATTTCAGATTGGAAGCTGTGGGCTGGGGAGGGGGGAGCACTAGGAATGACAACCTCAAGGAAGTCTCCACCACTGATTTGCCAAGATTTCAGAGACCCATAACCCTGATATTTTTTCCTTTTGCTGCTTGGGGGAGTATGGGTGGAGAGTTATGGCTGTAAACCCTAATGCTACATTTTCCTACTTTTGCTGCATTAAGTTACCCAAACTGGTGCATTAATGAAGTGTTTTGCAAAGAATTTCCTTTCTTTTTGAGATAGTGGAATTGTATCCTCATTCATGAAGGTCCCTTCAGGACATGCATAAACAAATGCAGACATGCATGGCCATCTAGGCTGTGTGCCAAAGGAAGACTCTGTCCACCTACGGAAGAGCAGGGCCCTGCTGACCCTACCCTTCTATGCAGCACTGGATGTCAAAAATTACCAAAGTTATGAACGTGCATAG
This sequence comes from Neoceratodus forsteri, assembly GCA_016271365.2. Taxonomy (NCBI): domain Eukaryota; kingdom Metazoa; phylum Chordata; order Ceratodontiformes; family Ceratodontidae; genus Neoceratodus; species Neoceratodus forsteri. Next base: position 1,701,929,298 of record CM057455.1, read on the forward strand.
GAAAATGTCAACATACCTTCATAACTGTGTTGTTTTTTAATGTTCTGACAACAAATCTTCAACACAGATTCGATATGAACCCACCTAAAAAAAAACAGTAGGTGAAAACTTTCAAATCTCGGCTGAAACATCATTCCACGGCATAGGTGTGAAAACACATCTTGGGCAGGTTTTTAAAAATGACAGTTGATGTTGATGAGATGATGTGAAAAAATGATTATGTTGAAAAAGTAGGATAAAATATTTAAAATTAACAAAGTTATGAGTGTGTGTTGCAAAGTTTCAACATACACTCATAACTTTGTTTTTTTGTAATCTTTGTACTTCAAATTTTCAACATAGCCTTCTTGTGACCCCACCACATGAACAGAGAAGGCGAAATGTTCAAAACTTACCTGAAAGGTGATTTTGCACAGTGCCAGCATCATAGAATCATATAAATCTGCTGGCAGCAAAGGACCCCTTTGGCCCAGGTCTGCCCCTTCCCCTTCATTCGTCCTCTTATGTCAAAGGTCCTCCCCTTCCTCCACTTGCCAACCCCTTATGTCTGTCCCATGTCCTCTTGAATCCCTCCACCATTTCGGCCCCCACCACTTCCTGAGGTAGTTTATTCCAGGCCTCCACCTCCCTCTCTGTGAAGTAATGCCCTCTTTCCATGCCACAGGTGCAGAAACACATTTTGGCCAAGATTTGAAAAATGACAGTTATCAAGTTCATGAGGTGATGTGAAAAAAATGGCTATGTTGAAAATATGGGGTCAAAATTTTTAAAATTACCAAAATTATGAGTGTGCATTGCAAAATTTCAATGTATGCTCACAAATTTACCATTTTTAAATATTTTGGCCCCAAATTTTCAACCTAACCTTCTAATGACCCCACCTCATGAGCAATGGTGGAGAAAATGTTCAAATCCTGCCTGAAAGATGATTTTAACAAGCAACTGCAAATATGCCTTTCGGACCTGTTTTGCATGATTCTACAACCACTGTTCATGAGGTGGTGGTGGTGGGGGAAGGGGTCACAAAAAGGACATGTAGAAAATTTGGGCTCAAAATATGCAAATATTGAAAAGTTATGCATCAAAGTTCAAAACCTCATCAAATACACTGAACCGCACTTACCTTGATTTCTCATAATGCAGTCAGTGGTTCCAGCAGCAACATGCACCTTCGATTTGAGATCGGATATTCACCATGGAACATGTTAAGGGGAGTGAGTGTGTATGGGGGTTAATGAGTGGCAGGTCAGAATGACAAGAGACCATTTTCTTTTTTGCAGGTAAAAAAAGAAATCACAGAGGGAGAGTTTTCTTTATTTTAGGTTATAGTACAGCATTGGGATTGGGCATTGCAGTGTCGGAGTACTTATAGAAATGGGGTCAGGTGACCTGGAGAAGATGGAGGTCCAGAGAAGTGGTACTGCAGTGGACACCCTGGCCCAGTACATATATTTATTTTAAAAAGGTAAACATTTAGATTGGGAAGGGCGAACGGGATACCTGGAGGTAAGGGGAGAGAAAGAAACGGTACCGGGGTGGGAACCCTGGTCCACTTAATAAAACAAACAGGCAGGTAGGTAGGTAGGTAGATAGACAGACAGACAGATAGACAGACAGTTGGAGACAGACAGAATGGGGGCTTAGTGGCTCATTCCTCTTACTGCAGCTCACAGCAGGACTCCAGCTGTGTCTACAGAACTCAACAAAGTCCTGCTTTTCGCATACAGAGAGCATTGGCAAACAGTTCCTCTAGCTAATCTGGGCACCCTGGATTTTGGGGGGCCCAGTAGAGATATTTGGAGCAACTGTTTTAAAAAACAAACATCAAGATCTAGCTATACAGGTCATATTTGTCATGTGTTTCTTTTTTTAAATTACATCACTTTATGTATTGTCAATGTTTTCTACTTCAAGAGAAAAAGAAACAAGATGGCGGCTCTCACAGCACAAAAAAAATGTTTTGTGCTGTGAGAAGCAAGTGGCGAGAAACCAAAAAACAGCTTTGTGACACAGAATTTTTGGTGTCATATCAGAACGTTATCCCAAGAACCCTACTGAGCATGCGCAGAACAGAAAAAAGAAAAACCTTAAAACCTTATAACTTTGGAACCATTTAATATTTTTTCATGAATGCTTTCAAAGGTACCACCTTAGGACATCATACCTGTACCCTGAAAGTTTGGGGAAAAATTCCATTCCATGTAGGCTGTAGGTGAAAGCAGAAAAAGTCCCATGTTATGTATAGGAAAAAAATTCAACATCTACAGAAAAATGACATATGCAGATCTCAGAAACCACATAATCTGCCATCACAAAACTTTCCACAGATTTAGATCTTACCTCCTAGACAACACACACAAAATGTCAGCTGATTTTGTTACATGCTGCCAAAGCTATTAAGGTGCAAAATTAGGGGTTTAATATTGAACACCCTACTGAACCCTAATTATAGGGGTGCTACCGTGCCCCTATACTATATTAATTGAAAAAAATTGCATTAATGCACCAGTTAGAGTTCAGCTTAATGTGACAAAAGAAGGGCAATATGGTGTCAGGGTTTCCAACCCTACCCCCCCCCAAAAGCAGCAAAAGGATAACGCCACATAAACAATCACAGAGAGCCATTGTCAGGTATGATAAACAACATACAACTGTTTCCAGATGATGCAAATGCAGTAGCACTAATATACTACTTTTATGGCTTTGTATCTGCAAAATGCACACACCAAGATATGCACACTCTCTTGTTGCAGATAAAAATCCACGATACTCAGATCACAACACTGCTTCTGTGGACAAAAGCACAGGCCCCTTCAGTCAGATACAAATCCATGATATCCAAATTACAAGAGTTCTTTTGTCTGCAGAAGTGCAGGCCTCTATGGGGCCAGTGGTTCTATAGCTTCAGGTACTCATGGACACTGTAAAACATACACACACTGAACAGGTATGTGCTTTTACAGCCACAGGAGTAAGATAAACACCGACCTCTGTCAGCATAAATACAGGTGCCACAAAATCCAAGATACCTAATTTGCAACACTATTTCTGTTGGCAGAAGCACAGACGTCTTCACCCATAGGTGTAAGACATACACACCGACTTCTGGCACCAAAAGGGTAGGCCGTTGTGGGTCTACTGTTATGCAGACAGAAGTACTGTTGCAATGTGGATGTCATGGTTTCAGCAGTGGCTCCAAAAATATTTCAAGGGATAGCAGTTTGCCAGTTAAGCAGCTGCATATAGAAAACCATTCATTAACAGATCATGCTATCTAGTAAGATATCTCATACAGCATGCATAAGAACAGTAGAGCCAGTCATGATGCAATGCAGTTACTTGCAATAAATGACATGTCACAAAATACTGCAGTAAAAAAGGGTTTAATTGACATCCAATTATACTGTGTACTGCAGCATACTGCAGCATTTTCATGATATACTCCAGTATTACTGCATTACATCCTGGCTGGTGCCACTGTACCTCTGGATGCAGAGGTGCAGGCCCCATGAGCCTTCAGTGTACAGAAGGGCAGGCTGACATGGGGCCTGTGCTTCTGCAGCCACACATACTCATGCACACATTACAACATACAAACACACAGGTGTGGCTGCATAATCACAGTCCCTTATATCATCTATGCTTATGTAGCTACAGATACAAATCCATAAAGGTAGCACATCAGTTCTACTGCAGTTGTATCATCTGGAAACAGTTGTATGTTGTTTGTCTTACCTGATGATGGCTGTCTGTGGTTGCTTGTGTGGTTCTGTCCTTTTGCTGCTTTGCAGGGGGGAAGGAGTTAGGATTGGAAACCCTAATGGCACATTTCCCTACTTTTGTTGCGTTATGTTGAATCCTAACTGGTACATTAATGCAGCTTTTTTAATGAATTTTCTTTGTTTTTGAGATAGTGGAATTGTATCCTCACTCATGCAGGTCCCAAAAGGACTTGCTTGAAAAGATCTCTCTGACTGCAGAACTGCAGAGTGTAACAGGGTGCCCCTGTTATGAATGATTAGTCCTGAAATAAAATGTGTAACCCCCTAATATATTATTTTCATGCTTTCCTATCATCTTTTCTTCCTCCTTCCTCGCTATTTTTCGTGTCAGGGTGGCCAACATGGCATATCTTTATTAACTTTACTGTCCCTTTAAATCCTACTTTCCCCATTATTGCACATTAATAGTATCTCCTTTTATTTATAAAGGAGCCTTCTGGTTTAATGAAAAGAAATGCTTGCATTCATGAAGTGACCCAGGTTGTTTATGTAGCGCTTCAGCGCTGGAATGCTGGTGCTTCTGTGAAGAAAGTGAAGTGCTATGTGCTACTGTAGCTGGTGCCCCTTTCAGATGTGCAGAAATGCTGTACTACAAGCCTGAGGTTGGATGAAGTAAATAAAAAGAAAAACGCTTGATGCGGTATTGATGAAAAGCTCTTGTGAGCTTAAAAAGGAATGGAAATGCTGCCTTCTGCAGCAATTGAAACAGCAGCGCCGCCTCATACATCGGAGCAGGAGCGCACTCCGATGTGCACTGAGGCACAGCCGCTGCTTAGCTGATGTCTGACTTGAAGGAGTATGCTTCACCTGAAAGAGTAAAAGTGCTGCCTCGAGCAGTAAAAGTGTGAGACAAAACCCATATATGGCACTACAGGCAGAAAGGGAAAGTCCCATATTGTCCTTAAAGGAAGTGCTGCAAATATTTGTTGTTTAGATGGCCCAGAAAGCAAGTGACTGGGAGCTGTCAAAGCCAAGGCCAAAATTAAATGTTTTAGCCTAAGGCTGACATTTCAGCCGTCGGGATTATAAAGCTAACAGCAGTAAAATTAGGAAAGACTGCAAAAACGGTTTGTAGAGGCTTACTAGGTACTAAGTTTGTAAACTTTCGATAAATAAATCATTTTTCTTGTTTCTTTGTTTAAATGAATAACATGTACTCCAGTATCAGGTCTCCTGGGCTGCCAGGGGACGGCAAATAGGGAACGCGCCCCTCATTTGTCATTTCCCTGTCCAGGCTAGGTATTCCTGTATGAAAAGAAATGTTAACATGTTCAAAATTAATGTATTTTTCTTTACCTGAATTCCTGCCATTATGGGGGAAACTCCTACTATAGGGCGGTCAGTCCAGGTAATGACTGCTCTTGTAGGAATCAAGAGAGATGAGGTCACTGCAGGTGGAAGGAGCTATGCTCCAAATGAGGTAGAAACCCCCTAATTAGGGTTTATTTGATCTAAAACTGATATTTTAGGATATATTCACAGAAGGAATATGACATAAATGCTTGTTTTTCCTGTTGTATAAAAATAATCCAAGATAGCCTTAGAAAGGATTACATAAAGGTCTATTTCATGTTAAATGCGAGATCACCTGATTATGATGTCACCCTGGGAATTCTTATGAAACCTGCCACCATGGGGCTAAGAAAGTGTGTGGGTCAGTATCTTCTGACCACTGAGGGAGAAGGAGCTAGTGTGAGAACTTGCACACTGTATTGTTGGGAATTAAGTATTCGAGATTGAATATAGAGAAGAAAGGCAGGAGTCTCAAGAAGAAGTATTTCCTGATGTGTTGAAATGGTGTGATGGACTAACACCCACAATTTTCTTTCTGTAAATATATATATATATATATATATATATTTGTTTTGTTTTGTTTTTGCAAATAAAATGATAAACACAATTATTGTGTTTTTTATGCACTAAAATTACTGTTTGGTGTCTGTCATTTATCCCACACCTTCTACACTGGTGTCAGAAGTGGGATAAACCTGGTACATCGAGGCTGCCCAGGAGGCGCTGCTGGGGGGGGGTAATGTTCTGATATACCCTGACAGATGATAGAAGTGGACCAGACAGACCTCGGTGCACATCACCTGACATGATCAATAAACTGAAAAAAATGGGATTCAATTGTTACCTGGATTAGGTACAGGAGCCAGACCCAAAATGAAGAAACCAGAAGATGAGGATATCGAAGAGGGATAAGATGCGCAGAAGCCAAAAGAAAGAAAGATGAGCCCAGCCCTGGATTATCTGAGTGAGTTGCTGAAGTGGCTGTGTATGAGGCAGATCAAGATGGAGTGACAAGAAGAGGACAGACAACAGAGGGATGAGGATCGATGCATCCAGGCAGAAGAAAGAAGATGGCAGGACATAAAATTGAATGATGCTCTGACAGCCATACAGGACATAAATCAAGGTCAAGTGGATAGAACTGGGCCTAGAGACATAAAACTAACTAAATTGTCAGAGAGTGATGACATTGAGGCATACCTTACTACCTTTGAGAGGATAGCCCAAACCTGTGTATGGTCCCGTGATCAGTGGGTAATAAGATTGGTACCCTACTTATCCAGTAGAGCCCAGTTAGTATATAGCCAACTGAGTGGGACTGATGCTAATGACTATGATAGAGTAAAAGAAGAGATTTTAAGATGGTATAATATCAGTACTGAGACCTATCGTCAGCATTTTCGCTCTCAGAAAATGACTCACTATGACACCCCCAGGGAAACATAAACTCGTCCCAGAGATTATCATGGTAATTGGCTACAACTGACGACTAAGAATGTTGATCAAATTATGGAGTTAATAATCATTGAACAGTTCATTCAGGTTTTACCACTGGATGTATAGTTATCGGTTAAGGAGCACAAGCCAGAGACAGCAGAGGAGACCATTAAACAGGCGGAGGACTACTTGGCAGTTTGTCCCACCAGACCGAGGGGACAACAAGGTAACACAGGACCAGCTACAGCTGCGGTAAGAACTTTTTTCCCAATAATCAAAGACAATCAACATATGGTAGACAAGACAGAGGGGGCTGGGTCCCATATGCAGACATCATTTGTCATGGATGTTTTGGGAAGGGACACATAGTCAGAAACTGCCCTAATAAAAGAAATGATACAGCACATTTGGCCCTACTTCTGTGGGAGTGGGAGACCAACAAACTTTGGGATTGTTAGACTCCGGAAGTAGACAAACCCTGATGAGAGCCAATCTAGCCCCTGAAATAGACTTACACCAAAATGATACAATTGTTCGCTGTATACATGGGGATGTCCATCAGTACCACACTGCAAAGTTGGCATTGACTGTTAACAACCAAATCCACACCTTGTTAGTCAGATTAGTACCCCGTCCACCTGTACCTGTTATAATTGGCCAGGATTTCCCTTGTTTTGATGCCTTAATGAAGACTCATCAATTATTGGTGGAACCTGTTAATGTAGTTACCAGGGCCCAGATAAAATTACAGATGGAACCTGTCTTTTCTTTTGAAGAGGATTATTTTGAAGGACAAGGAAAGGCAAGAAAATCCAAACAAGTTAAAAGGAAGGAAAAGAAAGCTTGGCAGGATTCACATCCAGAAAAGAATGTGGAATTAGCACCAGGGTTGTTAAAAGGTGACATCAGACTGGAACAGTTGACAGATGAGACTTTAAGACTGCTGTTTGCACAAATAAATCAAGAAGAAAAGAATGGACATTCTCATTTTATATTAAAGCGTAATATACTGTATAGAATAACTGTTGATCCTGTTACAAACTGTGAGACACAGCAGTTAATGGTACCTAAACAGTATAGGGAGCAGGTAATATGATTAGCCCATGATATGCCTATGGCTGGCCATGAGGGGAGGGATAGAACATTACAGCTGATACTATCCAGGTTTTGTTGGCTGGGGATTCATCAAGAGGTAGCAGCATATTGTAGAGCTTGTGCAAAATGCCAACTGGTGGCTCAAGGAGGGAATAAAGATCAAGTACCCCTGCAACCCATCCATTATGTAACAACACCTTTTGAGAGAGTAGCTTTGGATGTGGTGGGGCCCCTAACAAAGAGTTCAAAGGGAAATCAATTCATACTGGTTGTGTGTGACTGTGCCACCCGGTACCCTGAAGCCATACCGATGAGAATGGTTACTGCCTCTAGAATAACTGAAAAATTTGCTAAAATCTTCAGTTGAATGGAAATACCACAAGTAATTCTAACCGACAGAGGCAGTAATTTTACCTCTGTGATGCTACAAGAATTGTACCATCTGTTGGGTGTCTCTGCAGTACGTACCTCCCCGTATCACCCTCAGACAGATGGGTTAGTAGAAAGATTCAATAAAACACTTAAGAAGATGTTGCAAAAGTATGTACAAGAGGACGGTCAAGACTGGGATAGATTTATCCCTTACCTCTTGTTTGCCTACAGGGAAGTACCCCAAGCAACAACTGTTTTTTTCCCCCTTTTCCTTACTATATGGTCCAGTCTCAGTGCTTCTGTCTGGCTACAGATGTAGGTGGGCAGGACAGTTTGGGCCCTGCACCAAATGTGGAGTCCATCAGGCTGGGGAAACAAAGTGACCTCTGGGCTCAGCACCTCTGTGTGGCTACAGATGAAGATGAGTCCTCTGCCAAAAAAGTTCTTGTTTTGTGAGCAGAATTTCTTCTTTTGTATGATCTCACAGAAGGAGTTCATGAAAGAAGCTCATGAAAGAAGAATCCATTTCATGAAAGAAGATATGAAAGAAGTAGTCTAATGAAAGACCATGAAAGAACAATCTCACCTCATGAAAGAATAAATTCTTCTTTCATAAGTTTCTTTTCATATGAAAGAAGATCACGAAACAGGAAAGCTCACAAAAGAAGAAATTTCTTGTTTTGTCTCACAAAAGAAGATCATAAAACAAGAAATTTATTCTTTTGTGAGATTCAGTTCTTCTTTTGTAAGCCAAGATTCTTTTGTCTTGAAACTTTAAAAAAAATAATTTCGGCTCACAAAAGAAGAGTCGGGAGCCCTTGTTAAGCCTTCCACCTAAGATTTTAGGGATGTCCCAAAGCCATATTTCAGGGTGATTGTGTTTGGAACAAACTCCAGAATCAAGCTAAATGTGTCATGTTTAGCTAGATTCATGTATTTGTTTTTCTCCAGGGCATCATTTTAAGGGTTTTTAAATTAAAAAAAAAAAACAACAACTAAAAAACAAGATGGCAGCCATGCGAAATACTTTTTTTTTCCTCAGAAAAGATGAATTTTGGCTCAGGAAAGAAGCATTTTGGCTTACAAAAGAAGAATCTTCTTTCATGAGCCAGAACTTCTTTTTTGCATCAGACATATAAATGAAAAACCCTACTGAGCATGCTCAGAACCAAAATTTAAAATCCATATAACTCAGGAAAGGATTAATATTTTCTCACCAAACTAAACAAGCCATCTTCCTAGGACAAGCCCCCTTCTACTCCAAACATTTCAGAACAAAATTCCAAACTGTTTAGGCTGTAGGTGAGAGCAAAAACACAGCCTGACCCCAGATTTCTGTACCTTTTGTACTTCAGGATCTCAGAATCTGGACATCTGACCATAACAAAACTTGCCAGATCAAGAGACCTTCCCTCCAGACTGCCCATGCAAAACTTTCATGTAATTCTGTTGAACAGGGGTGAAGCTGTTTAGGTGTAAAGTTAGGTGTTTAACATTAAAGGGAAACTAACACGAATTATAAAATGTATCAGTATTGTTACCAATGGAAATCTACTTTACATAAGCTATTGGTTGAACCTATAACACTTTTAGGGTCAGAATTGTAACCAATTTAGTAGCCATCAATTGGGGGCAGGGCTTGGAGGGCCCTGTGTGTCTGCATCTGTAGCCGCACCCACACCCAGACTAGACTCCTCACTTAGTACAGGGTCCTTTGGACCCTGTGCATCTGTATCTATATCTGCATGGAAGTGCAGGGCCCAGAGGGCCCTGTGCTTCTGCAGCCAGATGGACTTCTCACTTGATGCAGGGCCTCATATGCCCTGTGTATCTACATCTGTAGCTACACAGATCTATTCATGCAGGTCCCAATGGGAGCTGTGTTAACAAGGATATCCCATAAAGAAAGGAAATTCATTGCAAAAACTGCATTTAATGTATCAGTTAGAGTTCAGCTTAATGCTACAAAAGTAGGGAAATGTGCCATTAGAGTCTCCAACCCTAACTCTCTACCCCCACAAAGCAGCAAAAGGACAACACCACACAAGCAACCACCGACAGCCATCATCAGGTAAGGCAAACTTACAACTGTTTCCAAATGACACAAATGCAGTAGCACTGATGTGCTACCATTGTGGAAATGTATCTGTAGCATGCACACCATAAGACATACACACTCACTTGTCACTGCAGATGCACATCCACAATACTCAAATCACAGCACTACTTCTGTGTGCAGAAGCACAGACCCTTGCGGCAACACATACAAATCCACAATACCCAAATTACAAGAGTTCTTTTGTCTGCAGAAGCACATGTCCCTATTGAAGGGAAAGTATGTCTCTTTGCTGATGACACAAAGATCTGCAACAGGGTTGATACACAAGGTGGAGTGGAAAGGATGAAAAGGGACTTGGCAAGGTTGGAGGAATTGTCAAATGTATGGCAGCTTAGATTCAATGCAAAGAAGTGCAAAGTAATGCATCTGGGAAACAAAAACCCAGGGGAAGAGTACACAATGGAGGGTGAGATACTGACAACAACAAAAATGGAAAGGGACCTGGGGGTAGTCATATCAGATGACCTAAAGGTGGGCCAGCAATGTGAGAAGGCAGTAAGGAGGGCTGGGGGGATACTGGGATGCATAGGGAGAGGCATCAGCAGTAGAAAACAGGAAGTTGTTGGCCCTCTGTACAGACAGTTGGTAAGACCACATCTGGAGTACTGTGGATAGTTCTGGAGACCCCATCTCTGCAAAGACATAGACAGGGTGGAGGCTGTCCAGAGGAGGCAACCAAAATGATGCAGGGTCTGCATCAGAAGACATATGAAGAAAGACTAAAGGAACTAAAGATGTATAGCCTCGAGGAAAGGAGGGAGAGGGGGGACATGATAGAAACTTTCAAATACCTCAAGGGAATCAACAAAGTCCAAGAGGGTAGCATCTTTCAGAAAAGAGATGCGAAACAAAGGGCACAATTTGAAGATAGAGGGGGACAGCTCAGAGGTAATGTGAGGAAGTATTTCTTCACTGAGAGGGTTGTGGATACATGGAGCAGCCTTCCTGAGGAGGTCATAGAGTCAAAAACAGTGGGGGAATTCAAGAATGCATGGGACAGACATAAGGCAATTCTAGTGGGGGGTAGGAGGAAGTAGGCTGTTGGTTAACTAGGATCTGCAGCTTATCCGTTAGGTAGGGAAATGGGCAGACTAGGTGGGCCAAGCAGTCCTTATCTGCTGTCAAATTCTATGTTTCTATGTTGAAGCCTATGCTTCTGTAGCCTCAGTTACTCATGCACACTGTAAGACATACACATACTTAACAGGTCTGCGCTCCTACAGCCACAAGTGTAAGATATACACACCGACCTCCAGCTGCAGAAATGCAGGTGCTACAAAATCCATGATACCAAAATTGCAACACCACTGTCTGCAGAAGTGCTGCCCCCCTGTGGGGCCTGTGCCTCTTCAGCCACAGGTGTAAGACATAGACACCCTCTACTGGCTTCAGAAGGACAGGCTCCTGTGGGGTCTAGAGTTATGCAGACAGACGTACTGTTGCAATGTGGCTGTAATGGTTTCAGGATTGGATCTAGCAATTGTTCAGGAGGGTAGCATTCTTGAATTACATAGATGCATATAGAAAAACATGCAGTAGCAGATCACGCTATCTAGCCAGTTACCTGATGCAACATCCATGAATATAGTGGAGCCAGCCACAATGCAGTGTAATATCTTGCAGTAAATGACATGTCAAAAAATACTGTGGTAAAAAAGAGCTTAACTGCCATTGATTTACACTGTTCCCTGCAGCATACTGCAGCATTTTTGTGATATGCTGCAGCATTACTGCATTGCATCCTGGCTGGCAACTTTGTACCTCTGGCTGCAGAAGTGCAGACCCCTTGGGCCTTCTGTCTACAGAAGGACGGGCTCCCATGGGGCCTGCTCTTCTGCAGATACATACTCATACATACAGTATGGCATACACACACAGGTGTGGCTGCATAAGCACAGACCAATGTGGGGTATGTGCTTATGCAGTCACAGATACAAATCCACAAAGGCAGTTCATTAGTGCTACTGTATTTGTAAAATCTGGAAACAGTTGTATGTTGTTTGCCTCACCTGCTGATGGCTATCTGTGGTTGGTTGTTTGGTGTTGTCCTTTTGCTGCTTTGGGTAGGGGGGAGTTAGGATGGGAAACCTTAACACCACATTCCCTACTTTAGTGGCATTAAGTTGAACCTTAACTGGTGCATTAACACAGTTTTTTGCTATGTATGTATGTATCTATCTATCTCTCTCTCTCTCTCTCTCTCTCTCTCTGCATTTTGCATGTGTAGCAAAAGAACAAATACCAGCACACTCGACTGCAAAAAAGCATATTTAATGACATACCACCACAAAATGCTATCAGGTACAGAAGACAGAAATCCTGACTGGTTTCACACCAGCATGCATCCTCAGAGGGCAGATTTTTGCAGTTGAGTGTGCCGGTATTTATTCTTTTGCTGTTTTGACGTTTCACACCTTGCACACCCTTAGGCGGTTGGAATGTTTTTTGCCAGTTCTATTTTGCATGTATGTCTTTTGTGGGGTCACTCATGTCATCAGGATTTGTTGTTTTGTTGCTGTGGTAATCAGTGGACAGTGTGGTGCTGTGATTTTGTCTGTCACTGTCTAGTGAGCTTTCTGAAATGCCCTATTTGTTTGTTTGTTGATATAGATAGATAGATAGATAGATAGATAGATAGATAGATAGATAGACACATTTATTTATTTATTGACCTGGTAAGTACACTGGTCCAAGGCACGTTTTTCCAAAATGACCAGGGCCTAGGTAGGCAATGAAAAGGGTAGATATAAGAGATATGTGTGTAAACAAGCTGGGAAATACATTTTCATGACTGCTGATTTCTTATTGTTTAATAAAAGAATTTTAGAAGGACATCTTTTGGTCAACATCTGGCTGTTGCTAAGTAACAGATGTTCTGATATAGTGCAATAGTTCTGATAGCATATCAAAAGTAGCAGCCTAGAGCCAGTCCAATGGCATGGAGGGCTGAGGCACCGGGCACCTCGCCTCCTACAGGAATGAACCTGGGTCAATCAGGGGCTTGCTGGGAGTGGGAGGACTGAGCACCTGTAGGACAGCCCTCCTCCCTCAGGGACTGCCACCTTGAGGCATCTGGGTAGCAGCATTGCAGGACAGCAAGGGAGGGGGACCCCTGCCCAGACCCCGGGGCATCTCCATGGAGGCAGAGCATGCACATAATATCATTAGACTGCGCTGGCTCAGGGGAGGAAATGGAGGAAAAAACATCTGACTGAGTGGGTTGACAGTGCTTGGTCCTCACACAGACAACTGAACACCTGTAGTCAGGTCTAGAGGCAGGATGCAATGGAGAAGGTATAGTAAGTCCAAGGGAAGTCAAGGGGCTGGTTAGGATGATTGGAGGATAAATACAGCGTGGAAAAAAAAAGAGGTAGCAGCTCATTGAGTTCTAGAATACTGAGAAATGTCATTGTCAGGCTGGAAAATACAAATTTGCAAGTAATTTGCTCTTAGCATTTGAATAAAACAATGATTTCATGCAAACAGGATAGGTATTCAGTTTTGTGCATGCATGTATGTGTAGGTATATGTACTCAGTGATTGTTTTTTTTTTGGTGGACTCTGTTTCTGCTCCACCCTCGGGGAACTCTCTCTGGCAGCTACTTGCCATGAGCTCTACCTCCTGGCTGAAGCAATCTCTCCTCAACCCTCACCAACCCGGCAAATCCCCCAGCTCTGCACCCCCCAAGGTTGGGCTGCCCTATCTGCCCAGGGCACTCTATCTAGAATTCAATGTGTTGGTCGGGTGGAGGTCTCCCAGAGAGGAGAGATGCCCGGCGTTGGAATGTCGCTCAATGGATTGTGGTGCCTTCGCCTATCTCCACAGACAGGGATTTTTCTTCATTTTCTCCCCTTGGAGTGCAGCGTGCAAAGACACCTACTCACGGCTGTCTGCTGGCATCTGCCGCACTCCACCCCCTTTATGCTGGCTGGTGTTCCTGCAGTACCCTCGATCTCCATCAGGGGCCACCAGGACACCGAGTAACCCTGGATCCCTCCCCAGGGAGAGGAGAGCCGTCCTCGGGATGCTCCATCCTCTCCCTCCCCTAGCGACCCCCAGCAATCTGAGTCCATCACCAAACCCGGTCACCGGCGTGGTGTGAGGTGTGGTGTCCAGCGCCTCAACCCTCAGCACCACTGGGCTGGCTTACTCAGCAATTGTTGATTAGTGACTTGGAAAGCACTAGCAAATCCTTATCTGTGGTAGCTCAGTGTAGGGGTTTGTACTCAGGGTTTGCTGGGAACTTGGGCAGTATTAGCAAAGCCCTATCTAGAGAACACCAACTGGCATCTATATAGTATATAGCAGGGTATTATTTCTAGCTAGGATACAACAAATTAAAGACATCACATAGGAACGCTGAGTAGCCATGTACAGCAGGCAGATAGAGGGACATTGGTAAAGGGATTTTCTGTAGTTAGCTGCAGGATCTGTGGTGCCAGAATCCTCCTGGATATACTGTGGAGGTGAGGTGACAGCCCTGTCTGCAGTAAGCTGGCAGTACTCCACTTCAAGTTGGCTGCAGCATAGGTCATAATTTGCCAGCTGCAGAGCAGATTGGAGATTTTCCTTTTTTTTATGCTCCTCCCCAGCCCCCTGGCTGGCCACTCCTTCAGGCCACATAGGACCCTCAGCCACCCTCCTCTGCTGGTCACCGTCTACTGCCCCTGCAGCCGCTGATTGATTCCCGGGTGACCCAATGTAACCCTTCATCGGATGGGCTCCCCCTCTGGGGGAGAAATGCCCAGAGGTACAACTACTTAGCCTGGGGATTGGCGTTGGAGTGGTCAGCACAGGGCTATCCTAGGCTACCGTGGTGTGCCTGGGACTGGTGCCCATCATCCAGTCAGGCCAGGGGGAATTTTCTGGTTTTCTTTGCTCACCCACTGCACCCTGATTGGGCAGGTGTGGGAGCATCAACCTGAGGCGGGGATATGCGGGGGCATGTCGAAGCTTCCCATCCCCTAGCATGGCTCCCAATCTGCCTGCAGGTGCCAAGGCCCTGCCCCCTGGGAGAGAAGAGTCCAATGGATGCTCTGGATCCCCTCCTTGCTGGTCTCCACTCCTGGCACCCAGGCTCAGGGCATGAACCCGGGTCATCAGCGAGCCAAGCAAACCACTTCGCTCGGTGCCATGGAGCCGGCAGTTTGGAGTTTTTCAATAACATTTTTTGTTGTAGATTAACAAGAACAGGTTATACAATCATTAGACAAAACTAATAAACAAATAGATCAAATTCTCAGCAAATCCTTTATCATAACAATATGCTAAAAAAATACACACAATGAGTAATCATCCACAGAAAGCCCATGGACACAAGTCAAACAATATGAAGAATCTGTTAGGTTAAATCTAACATGTTTGTAGCAAAGACTATAACTGTTCCCATTAATATACTGTACATATACAGTATATCTATATACAGATATACATCTATATATATGTTTTTAATTTCTGTTTTCCTCCACCTCACTCAGCAGCAGTCCTTCTCAGAGCCCCATGCAACCCCAACCCAGTCACCCCCTCCATCTAACAGGGCTTACCAGTCTCCAGGAGTGGTGCTGTCCGGTATCCCCTACCCACAGCGGAGGTCTTCAGGATGGTCCAGGTCCCTCGGAGAAGCTGCTAGTGGTACTTCCGGGATGAGCCTGGGTCAACAGGGTAGATACCAGGTCATAATAGTGCAGCAAAAAGAGCAGCGAATGAACCATGCTGTGTAAAGTGCAAGAGGGTTTAGAGCACCAGGGGTTAGAGTAGCTGTAGGGAATTACCACTAACCTTGTCTCTCTGGACACACCCTCTGAAGGAATCGAGTTGCGTGTGCTGGGGTGTTGGTCGAGCTGCTCCTGTGGTGGAGTGGCTAGGGTACCAGCACACGGCAGAGTAGGAGACCTGGGATCACAGTTCATTTCCCACCAGGTCTGCTCCTGCTGCAACTTTTTAGATTGATTTTCGAAATGTAATTTCCCCCCTCCCAATTTTCTCCCCATTGGCAAAGTCCACGACCCCCAGAGTTGGTTATTTTAAGTCTGGGGGTGTTGGGGTGAAGGGGGCTATAACTCTCATTGTATTCAATGGGGTTCCCTGTCGTCGTCAGGTCACTGTTGTTCCAGACCTTTTTTGTGTGTGCTGCTGTTTTGCTTGAGGCATAAATTGCTGCACGGTTATTGTATGCTGTGAGATTACCCTGTGCCAACAGGGTACAGGGTCTGTTGGCTGTCCTGGAGCCATTATGGAGCACAGCTTCATATTTTCCCATTTTTCTTTCCCCTAGGGACACCAGCTGATGGGCATACTCACACGAAGTTTGTGCATCCATCTTGCCATTCAGCTGTCTCTCACCATAGTGCTGGGTTGTATTGCAAGGGGTATATCCTTGAGGAGGGGGGAGATGATTCTGCCACTGTATAGGTCATTAGTTAGACCGCACCTGGAGTACTGCGTGCAGTACTGGTGCCCGTATCTGAAGAGGGACATTACATTACTGAAGGGGGTACAGCGCAGGGCGACAAAGATGATCAAGGGGCTGGGGGACTTATCATACGAGAGGAGACTGAGGGAGTTGAACATGTACTCACTGGAGGACAGGAGAGACAGGGGGCACATGATTGAAACCTTTAACTACATGAAAGGAATAAACAAGACAGGTACAGAGGGGCTGTTCAAAGTAAGGGAGGGGAGGGACACCGGGGCCATGATATGAGGCTGGAGGGAGGAAAGTTCAGGAGGGAGATGAGGAGACACTTTTTTTACAGAGACGGTGGTGGCTGGGTGGAATGCGTTACCTGCAGAAGTGGTATCCAGTAGAACAGTGGACTGCTTCAAAAGGGGATGAGACAGGACAAGGGTGAGGGTTAATGAAGGGGAAGGGTGGAAGGGAGAGGCAGCTGTAGAATAAGGGGTGCTAGCTGCACATTTGAACAGACTTGATAGACCTCTAGGCCTTTATCTGCTGGCAAATTTCGTATATTCATATAGTGTTTCACTTTTGCCTGCACCGCCACC
The DNA here is from genome assembly GCA_016271365.2 of Neoceratodus forsteri. Lineage (NCBI taxonomy): Eukaryota > Metazoa > Chordata > Ceratodontiformes > Ceratodontidae > Neoceratodus > Neoceratodus forsteri. Next base: position 1,701,946,402 of record CM057455.1, read on the forward strand.
TGTGGTCACCAAGGTGGTGGTTGCACAGTGACAGTGATCTCCTTTCCCTCTCTAGAGGAGGAGAGCATCCTGTGGGACATTCAGCCCTCCTCCCCTGGCAAGCGCTCCAATGATCCATGCTTGTTCTCGAACCCGGGTCATCGGCATCACGAGCTATGGCACTAATGCTGCGCCAGTGGACTGTCTTGATCTCATTAATATGATATTCAGTATACAGTTACTAATTTCCAAGATTTATTTATTTATTTATTCACTTTGTAACTGGGTAGGTGCACTGATCCGAAGACCTTTTTCAGGCACGGCACAGGCCAGAAACTGGCACAAACAGTGTAAAATATAGTCAAAGAACTGCACAGATCATACAGGGAGTATAACAGGAAATCCAGTGTAGGTCAAGCTAACAGAGAAAATATAAGGTAAACAGTACCAGATACATTAGCAATTGAGCATACCGAGGTATATAACATTTAGGTAAACAGGCTAAGATTGCTGCATCATTCAACAATAGGAATAACAATAGTATTTAAGGTGGGAGAGACGAGTGGAGCACTAGAGAGGGGAGAGGTAAGGGTGGGCTGCAAGGGAGAGTCAGCCACACTAGTGGCCTGTGGGCAGATGCAGGTTATGGAGGACAGAAAGTGCATTCTTAATAGGGAAATTAGATTTAGAGGGGGAGGTCAGGGGAATGTAGGGAGGAGGGGAGGTCATTCCATAGTGAGGGTCCAGCTGTGGAGAAGGCTCTTAGGCCCATCCTCGTAGCTATGTTAGGACATTCTAGTTGGAGGTGGGAAGGCTGACGTAGATTGTGTCAGTAGGTTCTGGGCCAGATAAGAAAGGATAGTGGAGAGTAGGAGGGATTGAGTAAGGTATCAGCAATAGTCAGGGCCAGCAAGTAGGAGTGCCACACTTGTGGAGGGAGCCAGTTAAGGGACTGATAAAGAGAGCAGTGGTGAGTGAGGAGAGGGTCATTGTGGGCAAGGTGGCATATACGATTGTAGGTAGCATCCAGGTGGTTAAGGTTGGTACTGGAGGTGAGGGAGTACACCGGATAGCCATAGTCAAGGAGGGGAGGAGGAGGTTGCCACAGGCAATAGCAATGCAGGCTTCCAGTGAGAGGTGGTCAATCAGGTGATAGCAGAGCCCTATCTTCTGGTTGATGTGCATGATCAGTGAGGCAATCTGGTCAGTGCAGGTTAGGGATGGGTCCAGGATTATCCCCAGATACTTGAAGGCGGGAACAGTGTCAAGGGGAGATCCATCTGGGAATTTGACAGTGAAAAGACTGACTTTGTGGGCAAGGGTGGAGAGTTTCGGTTTGGAACTAAAAAGCATGGACTTTGTTTTGGCAGCATTGATCAACAGTTTGTTGTTGGAGAACCAACAATGTATTTTGCAGAAATCATCAGTAAGACTGGAAGATAGTGAAGAGGGGGAGGGGTCACTTTGGTATAGTATTAAGTCATCGGCACAGAGGAGTGATTTAAAGGTTAGGCCCTTTGACGGGAGAGAGTTAATGAAGAGGGAAAAGAGGAGGGGGCCATGGATAGATCCCGTGGGGACATTCACAGAGACAGGCAAGAGGTGGGTGGTGGCATCACCAAGGCAGACCATCTGTGTTCTACCAGAGAGGTAGTTAGTGAGCCAGGCGCGGAGGCAGGGGAGAAACCAAGGATGTCGAGTTTTTGTAGATTCCTGTCTATTTATTATTCTCTCTCTCTGAGCGAAGAAGAGACTGGCAGAGACTAGATCTTTTTGTAAGTCCAGGTGGGTCCTCACAGAACAGTCTAGTACCCCTTCAAGAAATGCCGTTCATGTCTCCACCCAGAAGTCAGTGCCCTCAAAAGCTAAAATTTCTACCAATAACTTTGGGAAACATTCTACAATGTCAGTATTTGGCCCCTACACAGATTCTATGGCCAGGAGGCTGCGTGACTTGGGCAGGACCTGAACTAGGGTACACTTGCTGGCTTGATCATTTATTACCTTGGCGATGTGGCCCGGGAAAACCTCTCCTCAGCCACAACACTGTACCCCGAGCTCTGGGGTTAAAACAGGAGGAGTACCAGGAGCCCTCTCCAGTTCCTCTGTAGATGGGAGACATTCCCTCTGTTAACTACATCTCCTGAACACTAAAAGAATATCAACCTTCTGTTTTTTTAGTATAAGACAGCCCTCATTCATGCTTCACCACAGTCTTGAGCCCATTAAAATTCCAGGAGAAGATATAAAGTTAATCATGCATTTTGCAATCCCTGAAATTAGTGATCTCCTCCATCCAGCTTGTCTGACTAGGGCAGAAGTTCAAGTCATGCATTTTGGGGCATTTAATCTAGCAAGGGAGGGCTGGAGCTAGGGGCATCTGCAAGGAGAACTCAGGTTACGCTGACCTAACTAATGCTCCCAAACTAGTGGGGGCATTGCAGGAAATGTCAGTGTAGATAGGGATGGTGAAAGGTGCACAGTCAGAAACCTGAGATCACATTAGAGAGGGCTGGGGGGTAACAAATGTGAAATAATGCAGGGAATGAGTACAGTAGGTCTGGACAGCTGAAGAGGTAATTGTAGGACACAGGGATCCTAGAGGATGGTCTGCTTATGTAACCCTTAGGTGGCGCTATATCTAGGGTTACTACCCCTGCCTGTTGAGGAGCCTGGGTTCAACATTTTGGTGCCTCCACTCAGAGTAAAGTATGTGGGGGTATCTACCTAACCTGGTATAGCCCTCTTGGAAGCAATATCCACCCACAAGCCCACCTAGTGACTAAGGACCTTTGAAATAAACACAGCCCCTTTCAGCAGTTAGCACATAGTTGACAATAAACATTTACAATGTACACACATCCTTTGCACTTACCACCAGGGTGTGGTCTTCAGCAAATCCTCTGCAACACCCTGTAAAACATCATTTAATACAGGCATGCACTTTTAAATACGTTTCCCCCAAACACACCAACCTCAATCCAGCTCTTCTCTGGACTCCCTCCAGGAGGCTGAGTCCCTCTTTAAGTATGGGCACCAGCACTGCACACAGTATTCCAGGTGTGGCTTCACCAATGATCTGTACAGTGGCAGACTAACCTCCTCCCTCCTTGAAGTGATCCCCTTAGTCATGCACCCAAGCATTCTATTTGCCTTTGCCGCTGATTTTCTACACTGTATTGAGTGATTCATATTCCCTGTGATCACCACACCCAGATCATTTTTCTCCTCAGATATGGATATCTGCTCCCCCCAAGTGGTAATGGTATCCTGGGTTCCTGGCTCTGAAATGCAGTACACTGTGTGACGCTTGGCCAGCTGGTTAGATTATTGTATGATACTGGTATTACAAATAAATGGTCAGTGTCAGAAATGTCAGTCTGTGAGATTTGGCTCTTTTAAATTACAAGGTGTCAGCAGCAGAAATCACAGGATGTAGTACACTGACCAGGAGAGCTCTGTAATGTAATTAACTTCCTTGAGGAATTGCATTTTATGGCCTTTTTATGACCTCATGCTTTTGAAGTTGAAAACCAAAGGTGACTTTATGAATCTGCCAGAGGATGAGCCTAATAAACTTTTATAACTTCTTAAGAGGAACAGGCCATTTGATACCAACATAGCGTGAAAAGTTGTAAACCTCAAAGGAACTGGTTGATCAAAGACTCAACATTTGGGAACTGAGTTTTTGCTGATGTTAACATTATTTAACCTACATCCTGGTAGGAAAATCATGTTTGTAATTTTATATTAAAAAAGGAGGAGCTAGATGACTCACTGAAGGGGTGTGGATACACATAATTTAAAACTGATACTTGTGTCTGAAATGTTGATATACCATTTTGGGACTCTACAGAGACACAGCTCTCTGATCTAACTTTAAAACACACTTCCAGAGGTAATACCTTAGACAGAAAAGGTCTAAATGTATTGTGGTAGGAGTTTTTGTTTTGTACTCTTCCATTGCTCTTTTATGTGATTGTGAGCTCTTTGATATATTGTTCTGTGTTACATTTTTCTTATTTTTGTCATCATTTAGTAAAGAATCTTTTTTTCAAGATACTGCCTGGGTGTGTCTTCCAAGTTCTTTTTGCATGTGATGTATACGTGGTTAAGTCTGACAGCTGTTTTGAAGGGCTTGATGGTGTTACTAAACAGGGAAAAGGTAAGAATATACCTAAGGTCTGTTATAGAGATGTAAGGGTTCATTTTGGAAGCCTGGCTTGGTGCCCCTGGTGAAAGATTGTAGCGCAATCCCTGAAGAGGGTATGTATCTGAGCCTGTACATTGGGTATGCTAGCATAAGGTTCACAGTTTGAATCCCCCCAGAACTTGAGGCTAAAGGTGATTTGGACCCAAAAGCAGACAGGAGGGTTACCCTGTCTGTTACCTGTTCACACTATTGCGCTCTGAGGTTGGCATTGTGGGAGCAGAGGGCCTGAACTGCGGAGTGTTTTTGTGACAGATTTGGTTGGCAACTGTGCAATAAATTTGGTAACACAAGCTTTAACTGTTCAGTGTGTGAGCTTAGTACTGTACAGCTCACTTACAAAATAAAGCAGCAATTTATTTTTAAAAGAGAAAACAGAACTATACCATTTTACTTACAGTCAAAGTTCCTACCTGTTTTATTTTTTTTCAAAGTGCAAGTTAGAGTAGCTGTAGTTAGGGAAGAAGATGGCTTCCAACTACAGTGAGCACACTGCAGACTACCTGAAGCAGTTGTGCAAGGAGAGAGGAGTCCTGCACAAGGGGAGGACCACCAAGCAGAACCTTGTGGCTGCTCTGATGGCTGCTGATGCCCAGAGTGTTGAGTCACAGGCTGTGACTGTAAAGGACCAGACCTTGGGTGTGGAAGGGCCAGTGGCCAGTGCAGTGTCAAGATCCAGTGAGGAGGACAGCAGGGTCAGTGCAAGTCAAGGGCCACAGCAGCAGGGGAAGGTCACCAGCATTCTGGAGCCAGAAGCAATCAGGCTGTAGACTGAGTTGTGCAGGATGGAGCTGGAGTTCCAGAGAGAAGAGAAGTGAGAGCAGTGAGCTGCAGAGGAGAAGAGGGAGCAAGAACAGCAAGAAGTTGACCAGGAAGAGCGTGAGAACCAGAGGTGACATGAATTGGAGAAGCTACGACTTCAACCACCAGCACCAGAGCAGGTAAGTGGCTTGGGTTTAACTGGAACTACAGGACTGGGTTACAAATTAAATTCCAAATTGATAGCTGAATTTAAAGAGGGGAGGATATGGATGCCTTTTTAAATTCCTTTGAAAAAGGTTGCATTCAGGCAAAGATTCCTAGAGGGTCCAGAAGCTTCTAGCTATCCCCGCTACTTACTGGGAAAGCTCGGGATGCATTGGGTCAAATGGACAATGAGGACAGTAATGATTACAGCAAACTTAAAACTGCACTTTTAAAAAAGTTTGATTTAACTGCAGATGCATACAGAGCTAAAGTCCGAAAACTCAGGAAAAACTCTGACGTGAGCTACGAGGAGCTAGCTACGAAACAACGTCAGTGTTTAAAATGTTGGTGCAAAGGAATTGAAGCAAACTCTAGATAAAATTGAAAATGCTATATTGTTAGAGCAGTTTTTGGGGAATGCCCAGCAGAGCTGAAAACCTGGCTGGAGGACGGAGATCCCAAAACAGTGCAAGAGGCTGTTGAACCCTCGTACCGCTATGCCAAGAGCAGACCTGCTCTGAGAGTGAATGAGGCGGGTGTGGCAGTGCAGAAAGGGAAAAGCACACCTTCAGGGCAGCTAAAATCCTCACTGCCTCCACCAAAACCAGTTAGCCCCATGTTTCAAAGAAAAGATTTTTTTGAGAAAAGAAACGAATGTTGGGTTTGCAAGGAAACTGGTCATGTTGCCAGACAGTGTCCCAAAAGGACCAATAGTGCACAAAGTGGTGCTGGGAAAGAAGTGGGTTGTTTGTATGTCCCTGGAAGCATGCCTGCGAACATGAGGGAACACATGCACCCAGTCACGGTGAATGGTGTGCAGACACACGGGTTAAGGGAAACAGGGGCATCTCTGACATTGGTAAGAGGGGATCTGGTAGAGCCTGGTCAGCTCATACCCAATAAATCTGCAACTGTACAAGGGTTCACTGGGGAGGAGACAACATTGCCACTCGCTAGCATTCTCCTAGACTGGGGTGAAACAGGGGGAACTGTGCAACAGGTGGCTGAAGCAAAAACTTTAGCAGTTGATGTCATCCTTGGAAACAATCTCAAACAGGGATTGTGTGTGCAGTTACCTGTAGCCAAGCAGGAAGGGGAAAGTGTAGTTCCCTGGACCCCATAGAAGTCACTGTGGAAACCACTGGGAGGCTGGTTCCCCAGCCTGTGTCCCCTGATATGCAGACTAATGAAAAGCAGGTAGAAATTTCCCCTTTAGCAGTTAAACAAACAGCTATGGAGGGTTACTCCGAAGAAGGAGGTGTGACCCATTGTCAGAGAGTTAGGGATGGCAGTGATCTGGACAGCCCTGATGCTAGAGCTAAGGACCCTAGTTTAGATACTGACAGGGACCTGTCCCATGCCTTGGGAATGTGTAAGGAGTTTGCAGCTGCTTAGAAAAGTGACCCTAGTCTAGAGAAGCTGAGGGCTTGGGCAGACTCTGACAGAGCACAGGGAGGTGATGGAAAACATAACGTTTATTAGGAAAATGGACTGATGTATACTCAGGCTGTAAAGACAGAGGGAGGGGTGATAGGCAGGCAGCTTGTCGTTCCCTAGTAGTACCGTGAGCAGTTGCTCAATATTGCACACGGTATTCCCTTGTCTGGTCATCTGGGAATCACACACACTATGCAGTGATTGGCCTAGAATTTCTATTGGCCCAACTTCACCCAGCAGGTGAAGGAGTATTGCAGGTCTTGTAACCAGTGTCAAGAAATAGGGAAGGCAGGTAAGAAAACCCAAGCTGCCATAATTCCATTGCCCATAGTGGAGGAGCCATTCCAGAGGGTGGGAATGGATATTGTGGGGTCTTTAAATACCCCCAGCTCCTCCAGGAAGAGGTTCATCCTGACTGTGGTGGATTATGCCACCCGGAATCCAGAGGCAGTCACCCTATCCTCACTGAGGACAGACAAAGTGGCAGATGCCTTACTTGGGATTTTCTTCCATGCTGGGTTTCTGCAGGAGGTTATTACCAATCGAGGGGGTTCCTTCATGTCAGACCTGATGAAATGTTTGTGGAAGAAGTGTGGGGTGGTGCAGAGGTGCATGACACCTTATCACCCACAAGCCAATGGGCTTGTGGAAAGAGTTAATGGTACCCTGAAGTCAATGCTCCAAGCGTTTGCTGAACAGCATGGGAGGGACTGGGAGAAATATGTTCCCCACCTGTTGTTTGCATACAGGGAGGTGCCCCAAGAGTCAACAGGATTTTCCCCCTTTGAGCTCTTATGTGGACGCCTTGCACATGGACCCCTAGACTTGATCCAGGAGGACTGGGAAGGCAAGCATGCCACCCAGGGAACTCCCATAGTGGATTACGTTCTTAGGTTTAAGGAAAGGCTGAAGAAGTTTATGGGGACAGCCCAGAGCAATCTGGCAGCTGCCCAGCAGAAACAAAAAATGTGGTACGACCGCAGAGCCAGAGCTCACTCATACACAATGGGTCAGGAAGTCATGGTCCTTATTCTGGTCTGGAAAGACAAGCTCCAGGCTGAGTGGGCAGGACCATACAAAGTAGTCAGAAAGGTAAATGACATGAACTATATCATAGAATAACCTGACAGAAGACATACAGAAAGAATGTGCCACGTCAACATGATGAAGCCGTATGCTAATAGGGCTGACATGGTGTTTGCAGTGTGTACTCCTTGGGAGGGGATGGATGAAGGAGACCCCCTTTTGGACTTGCTGGAAGAAAGCAAGTGGGAGTCCTCTGTGGAGGCAGTTAAATTGTCACCCCAGCTGGCCCCAGAAAAGATCCAGGAAGTAAGGGAGGTTTTAGCAGTCTTTTCCCTATTGTTTAATGCCAAGCCTGGACTAGCCCCCTTAGTGATGCACAATGTAGAGACAGGGACACAGATGCCCATATGGCGGACAGCATATTGGGTGTCAGAGGCTGATCAAAAGGACGTTGGGAGGGAGGTAGAGGAAATGCTGGATTTAGGGGTAATCCAGAGATCCCACAGCCCCTGGGCCTCACCTGTAGTCCTTGTGCCCAAGCCAGATGGCTCTACTCATTTCTGTGTGGACTATCATGGACTGAATGCAGTCACAAAGTCAGATGCCCACTCGATGCCCCAGACGGATGAACTCCTGGACAAGTTGGATGGGGCGACCTACCTTATGACTATTGACCTGACAAATGGGTACTGGCAGGTAGAGTTAACTGACAGAGCTAAGGAGAAGTCAGCCTTCATCACTGTGATAGGCTTATTTGAATTTAAAGTAATGCCTTCCGGAATGAAGAATGCCCCAACCACTTTCCAAAGGTTGGTGAACCAGGTGTTAAATGGTGCTGAGGAGTACGCTGTGGCATACCTGGATGACATTGCCATCTTTAGTGCCAGCTGGGAGGAACACCTGTCCCACCTTAGGGAAGTGCTGGGCAGGATACAGAGGGCCGGGTTCACTGTAAAACTGAGAAGTGACAGGTGGCCATGGCAGAAGTGGCATACCTTAGGCATGTTTTAGGTTGGGTGCAGCTCTGTCTCAACCAAGTAAAAATAGAGGTGATCAAGGCATGGCCGAGACCAGAGATGCAGAAGCAGGTCAGGAGTTTTCTAGGGACAGCAGGGTACTATAAGACATTTGTACCCAATTACAGTGCCTTGGATGCTCCCCTATCTGACCTGATAAAGAAGAGGATGCCAAAGAAAATTAGCTAGGAACTAGCCTGTGAAAAAGCCTTTACCAGACTGAAGGAGGCACTGTGCAGTGCCCCTGTATTGACAAGTTCTGACTATAGCAGACCCTTTATAGTCCAGACTGATTCCTCAGACGTGGGTATTGGGGCAGTACTGAGTCAGACATCCAACCAAGGAAAAGATCACTCCATAGTGTACCTGAGTAAAAAGTTGCTTCCCAGGGAGCAGGCATACTCTACTGTGGAAAAAGAGAGTCTTGCCATAGTGTGGACCCTAAAGAAGTTAGAGCCATACTTATATGGGCAGCATTTTGAAATACAAACTGACCACAACCCCCTGGTTTGGCTGACACAAATGGGAAAAACTAATGTTAGACTATTAAGATGAAGTCTTGCCTTGCAAGAGTATGACATGACAATCTTACATAGGGGTGGAGCAACCAATCAAATCACAGCTGGCTTGTCGCATCTATATGAGGAGTGAACTGACTTAGGGAGCTCATCCCATACAGGAGATAGAGCCCCCAAATTCAGTCTAGGTGGGAAAGATTGTGACGCTTGGCCAGCTGATGAGATTATTGTATGATACTGGTATTATAAATAAATGATCAGTGTATGAAATGTCAGTTTGTAGGATTTGGCCCTTTTAAATTACAAGGTGTCAGCAGCTGAAATCACAAGACGTATTATACTGACCAGGAGATCTCTGTAATGCTATTAACTTCCTTGAGAAATTGCATTTTATGGCCTTTTTATGACCTCATGCTTTTGAAATTGAAAACCAAAGGTGGCTTTATGAGTCTGCTAGAGGATGAGCCTAATAAACTTTTATCACATCTTAAGAGGAACAGGCCATTTGATACCAACATGGTGTGAAAAGTTGTAAACCTCAAAGGAACTGGTTGATCAAAGACTCATAATTTGGGAACTGAGTTTTTGCTGTTAACATTATTTAACATACCTCCTGGTAGGAAAATCTTGTTTGCAATTTTATGTTAAAAAAGGAGGAGCTAGACGACACACAGAAGGGGTGTGGAGACACATAATTTATAACTGATACTTGTGTCTGAAATGTTGATATTCCATTTTGGGACTCTACAGAGACACAGCTCTCTGATCTAACTTTAAAATGCACTTCCAGAGGTAATACCTTAGACAGCAAAGGTCTAAATGTATTGTGGTAGGAGTTTTTGTTTTGTACTTTTCCCTTGTTCTTTTATGTGATTGTGAGCTCTTTGATATATTGTTTTGTGTTTGCATTTTTCATATTTTTATCATCTTTTAGTAAAGAATCTTTTTTTCAAGATACTGCCTGGGTGTGTCTTCCAAGTTCTTTTTGCATGTGATGTATTAGTGGTTAAGTACGACAGCTGTTTTGAAGGGCTTGATGGTGTTACTAAACAGCGAAAAGGTAAAAATATACCTAAGGTCTCTTACAGAATTTTAAGGGTTCATTTTGGAAGCCTGACTTGGTGTCCGTGGCGAAAGATTGTATCACAATCCCCGAAGAGGGTACGTATCTGAGCCTGTACATTGGAGATGCTAGCATAAGGTTCACAGTTTGAATCCCCCCAGAACTTGAGGCTAAAGGTGATTCGGACACAAAAGCAGACAGGAGGGTTACCCTGTCTATTACCTGTTCACACTATTGCACTCTGAGGATGGCACTGTGGGAGCAGAGAGCCTGACCTGCGGAGTGCATCTGTGACACACTACACTTCCTAGTATTGAACCCCAGCTGCCATGTGTTTGACCACTGTCCAAGTCTTTCCAGATCTTCCTGAAGTACCCTCTTCCCTTCTTCACTGTCCACCACTGCACCTAATTTGGAGTGATCAGCGAACAGACTCTTAACTCCCTCCGCTATGTCCCATGAAAGCATTAAATAGCAGTGGACCCAAAACCGATCCTTGCAGGACCCCACTAGTGACCTTCCTGGGTGACAAGAATCCCCCCCACCACCACCTCTTCTGTCTGTTGCTCAGCCAGTTCCCTATCCACTGTACCAGCTTCACCCCTACCCCCAGGTTCCTCAGTTTACCCATCAGTCTCCCATGTGGCACACAGTGAAATGCCTTGCTGAAGTCCAGATACAGGACATCAACCAGCCAACCTCCATCTAGAACTTTTGTAACCCAGTCAAAACATTTGACCAGGTTAGTTTGACAAGATCTCCCCTGGATGAACCCATGTTGCCAGATGTCCTGAAGGCCATTTACTTCCAGAAATGCTACCAACCTCTCCTTTAACATGGTCTCCATTAATTTTCCCACTATGGATGTAAGGTTGACTGATCTATAATTTCCCGGCTCATCCCTGGGTTTGCTGTTATGGAGGGGCACCACATGCACTATCCTCCAGTCCAATGGTACACATCCTGATTGAGGGGAGGTGTTGAACAACTCCAACAGAGGCTGTGATACAGAAGATATGTCTCCCTTTTGATAATGCCAAGATCTGCGACAGATGGGATACTAAGAAAGGAGATAGAGAAATGAACAGAGACCTTGAAACACTGGAAAAGTTGCCTAGACAATGGCAATTAATGTTCAATATAAATAAGTACAGATTGATGCACATTGGTAGAAAAAAAAAGCTAAAATGGACTGCTGGAGGGGGAAAGGGTGGTGCAGACAACTGATGAAAGAGACCAGGGGGTCATTATTAGCAACAGCCTCAAGTCCACGTCTCAGTGCAATAAAGTACACAGGAAGGCAGTCAGGATGCTGGGATATATTGGAAGGAGATTTTATAGTATGAGGAAGGAGGTGATACTGCACCTGCACAGGTCTCTGGTAAGACTGCAATGTGACAGGGTTTAATAAGGCCCTGCCCTATTTGTTATGCAGAAAGAGTTTAAATGCAAGGGTTTGTTCTATCCTCTCCTTTCTTGCCTCTTCTCTGTCTGGCTGCGCAACCAAATTTTCTTGTGAGACTTAGGAACTGATCACTCCAACGGTTTCACAATCCTCTGCCTCTTACTATATCTCTACCTTCCCTTGCTGTTCTGTCTTTTCTCCCCCCTTGTATATCAGCAGGTATAAAAATATATGTGAATCTTTATGTGGAAATGTCACTGATACTGGGATCCCTTTGTTTAAAACTGTATATAGTTATACTGTTGAAATGGTTGCAAAAAGCTATTTGGAATTCAAGGGGTTAACATGAGAAGCTGGTTTGAAAACTCTCTGAGATGCTGGCAACAAGAGATCAGCTCTGGGTCACAATGTTCTTTTTGCTGCACCTGCTGAAACTGACAAGAACACTGTGTGAGAAACACAATGTTCTCCCTGCAAAGACTTGTTATAAAAAGAACTGCAATGTTTTGCAAGAGGGAGAGACAGAGACTGAGAGACTGAGATTGGAAACTGAGAAGAAACACTCAGAAGGAAAACTGTTTTATATGTTTGTACTGCCATTGTAAATAGTTATACTGAACAATGCTTATTTTTCATTTTGCTGCTATTAATAATAAAACACTATTTACGAATTTTGAAACTGCTCTTGGTTTTCCTATGCTTCCTGACCTGTGACCTGATGACATGCACTTAGAGTATTGTGTGCAGTTCTGTAGTCTATACCTCAAGAAAGTCAGGGAAAGCATAGACACCATATAGAGGAGGGCAACAAAGATGATTCAGGGCAACAGGGAAGTTAACTGAGGAAAGATTGGCAGACCTTAACATACACACACACAGAGTAGAGAAAGGAGAAGGGGATATGACTTGAGATGTGCAAGTTCTCGTCAGGGATCAAAAAGGTGGATTGTAAAGACTTGTTTATGAGGAATGGGGCACAATGACTAGAGAACACAAGTGGAGACTGGTGGGAGATGATTTGAGAGGGAGGTGAGGAAGTTTTTCTGTTTGGAGCACTTGGCAGACAAATGGAATAAACTGCTCAATGAAGAGGCTGAAGCCAAAACTGTGACAGGGTTTAAACTTGGGATGCACAGGTATAAGGGAATATTGGGACCCATAAGCAGAAGAGGGGAAGCGATACCTGGAGAAGGGGGTAACGATCGGCCACTAGGGCTACTGGATATCTAATACTGCATAGCATTAGGCCTAGCATATACAATAGCTAAACTGAAAATGGGTAGGCTGGATGGACCTCTGGCTCTTTTTCTGCCAACTCAGTCTGTTTCTTTATGTCTTCTATAGTAAGGATCTGCATTTATCACTTTTGTTTTAAAAAACAGAATATTGATTTCCAGGCATTTGTTCCTCCTTGACCAGACTACTGTAATGTGCTCTGTGTAGGGACATATTTAGAAATGTCATAAGTGTGTGTGTGTGTGTGTGTGTGGAGGGTGCAGGGGGGCTACTCATTTTTTGTGGAGTCCAGGGAGAACAACTGTCTAAATAAGCAGAAATGGGGATTAAAAAGGTGTGTGTGGGGTTCATCCCTGCACCGCCTCTAGATCTATCACTGCTATAATGGCTTATCTTGTGGCCAACTGTGCCACCAGAAGCTGCTTCAGAATGCTGCAGCAAGGCTTTGACATCGATTCAGAGGTCAAATCATGCTACCCCCTTGCTCCCCATTCTGGGCTGGTTGCCTGTCAGAATGGCAAGTTAATTGCAAGGTCTTTTTTACTAACATATAAAGCACTGAATGGGTCAACTTCAATATCTCAACATGCTCCTGACCTCTCCACCCCCTTGCAAGAGCAGTTAAGTTCATGGGGCGAGGGTTTGAAGAGTACCACCTGCCAGATAAAAGTACACTGGTGTCTGGGCATTTGCTGTAGCCACCCCGCCACAAGGATTACACTGCCATTTGATGTCTTTACTGCACCACCTCTGCATTCTTCTTTCTTTCTTAAAAATTAATCAGGAAAGACATACTGAGCTTGTAGCAGCTTGTTTCCAGATGTGTCCTGGGGGATAGGGGATGGGGAGTATAACAGTATAAGATGCAAGTGCAAATACATAATGTAGAGTGCAGTAGTTATACAATTTGGTATAGTAGAAATGCACACAATAAAATAGATTAAAAGAATAAAAAATAAATAACAGTGCACAGTTACAATTTACAGGCAGAGTATGCAGGGCTACAAAAAGAAAAATGAGATACAATGCAAATGTATTTTTTCATTTATTGATTGATTGATTGATTTAAAACTGATAACTGGGAGAGGCACACTCAGCCAAAGCTCATTTACAGGTGTGACCCAGGGGAAAGGAGATGGGCAGAAGCACAATTACAAACAAAATACAGCCAGTCAGGTGATGTGGTTATAATGAGGGTGACATAAAGATCATAAGCTGAGTGCAGTACAGACAAAATGGCAAAACATTGCATATGGAATAGAAATGAATTAGCATACAAATCATTTCTGCAAATTGGGCAGACTCAAAGTGCACAGTTCCAGAGTAAAGGGAGGATGAGCTGGTGCTGAGAGTAGCAGTCAAAACAGGTTGATACATTTCAACAAGGTTGCGGGAACTATGAGGTTGGGGGAGGGAGAGGTAAATGGTGGTCAAACATCGGGCAAGGGTAAGGAAGATAAGTTTATTATTACAGTTTGCAATGCTTTGAAAAAAGGTTTAAAAGCATTTTTAAAGACATATCACATAAGTGGTAGCTTTATAAACATGACAGTGTGCAAATATGAATAAAGTGTGCAATGCTTTAAAATGTGCAAATACATATATAAAATATAAATATATATATATATATAAAGTGTTCAAGCAAAACAAAGTAGCTCTATAAACATTAAACATTAAAGTGTGCAAATATATATAAAGTGACCAAGACAAAGTAATACACATAATTATTAAACTGGGTTGCCCCAATCATTTAATCAATTAAAAGCAATAAAGGCTGCTATAATCAAGCTTATTTTAATAATTTAATCAATATGAACGACACTTGCATTATTGTTGGGTCAGGTACAAAATGTTGCGCTCTGTGCGCGGGTCAGGCAGTCACCGGTATGTGGTTGTGGAAGCTACATTTTCTCCACGACCATTGTACTGGCAACCGCATTTAAGTGCAACATTTTGTCAGCCACATTTTGCCCGCAGCTATTTTTGCAACGATGTTACATCCATATGCCAGCATGGATGGCATCAATATGGTCAGAGAAGTCAAACCGGCTATCTAACCACACCCCGTGGTACTTAAAAGCTGGGACTACTTCAAACAGTCTGCCATCCAATGTTGAGAAGACATGGAGGAGAGCTAGCCGGGCCAGCTTCTGGTGGTATCAAAGGTCATAGACACTGTTTTTTTTTGTGTTGACCCTATGTTGGCTGGACTGGAACCAGTGCAGAACATTGTGAAAGTCTTGCTGAAGTGAGACTTCCAGAGATACAGTTGAGGGACTGGAGTTGTAGAGAACTGTGTCATCTGCATACATGTGAATATGTGGGTTGACACAGGTGGAGGGGAGTTCATTTAGAAGGATGGAAAAGAGGATTGGACCCAGAATGGAGCCCTTTGGGACCTCGGCCTGGATAAGAGAGTGGGGAGATGGCGCCTCCTACCTGTATTGATTGTTGACAGTCTAAGAAGTAGGAACAGAACCAGTCAACAGCAGGGGCTGAGTGGGCAGCAGAGCTAAGCTTATTTATTTATTTAATTTATTTTGTCTTTGGTTAGCGGGTAGGTGCGCTGATCCAAAGGACCATTTTCAGGCATGACCCAGGTCATGAAGATGGCACAAAACTATGTACAATACACGACATGACATGGAGTACAGGCTTTAACAACATGGTAATGAGTACTGCACACAATAATTGGTTACAAGGGTAGCATAAGTGTAACCCATATGTCTCCATTTTTGTAACATGGGTATACATATGTGTCTATGGGTTCGGGGAAGGATGAGGTTACCTGGCACAAGAGACCTAGGTTTGGCTACTCTGCCCAGGGGCACCCAAGTAAATCCAATTACAGGAAGCAATAACTGTAATGTCCAGAACCAGAATTGGGATTTTTCAGTGTGGCTTTTATTAACTCACTGAACATAAACAAAGCACTGCATGGTCCCCAAAGGGCCACAAGCATTGTAATGGCAGATTAGAGGTTAAACACAGCGGTCCATTTGAGGAATGAACACATTACAACAGTTGTCTGGCTTGGACCCACCAGGCACTCAGCCCAGACTTTGCATGCATTGGATACACAGCCCGACTGGCCGGCTCCCCTGCGGCCACTTCGACTGACGGTCCACTGGAATGAACCCAAACTTTACTTGGAAAGACATCCCATCAAACAAGGAGGCTCCCAAACTGTGGCTCCCCACACCACTTGAAGTCTGCGACTCCTAGAGAGATTTTGTTTTCGTACTTCCAATCGAAACTCCCGTCAAACAAGGAGACTCCCATCCAACAAGAAGTAATTTTCCCATCCTGTGGCTCCCCACACCACTTAGAGTCTGCGACTCCTAGAGAGATTTTCAAGTTGCGACCCACGTCTGGGTACCCACCCCATCACTGGCCAAGCGCATGAGGCAAGTAGCAAAAACACAGAAGAAATCCGTAGAGGTGGACCTGGTTACTAAAGATGGGGGGTTTTCCCACCTCCAGCTCCCACAGCCCATACCCGGCCATTTCTCTGGACACACAAAACTTTAGACTTTAAAATGTAGATTGACGGTGGATGACCTGAAGCACCCCCTCTACAGTGAACTTTAAATCCATTAACACTTTAAACAGATGACTGCTCTATTTGTTTGTCCTAGTTGACATAGTCCTCCCAAATAGCAGTCCACATATACTTGAAATCCAACTGAAAAAGAAGTTGTTTGCCCTTCCAATGGAGCCAAACACTCACCCATTCATTCAGGTGCCCCACAGGCGAAAAACTGTAACCTTTGCTGTTATACATGAACAGACTGAACTTAAGTTAAAACAGGCAGCTTTCTTCCCAGGGTGGGAAAAGGGGATTGCCCCTGGAACCCACAAAGAACTTTTCCTCCCCCCCCAGAGGGAGGGGGGTACACAGACAACTACTGGTGTCCTTCTTGTTTGCTTAAGGACAAACTCAAGACTGACCTTGAATTTCCCAAAGTTCTAAACTTACTCTGAGCTGAAGATTCCAAATGTGGCTCATGCAGCTGCGACAATTCTAAAGTGATGTCATCTCTCAATTCTCAGCTGTGACTGAGGACAGAGTGAGACAGTGTGAAATCCATTTAACTGGAGTTTCACAAGCTGCCTTCCCTGCCTACCACTAGGTCTTACTGGGATTCTAGTAACCCCGGGTAACAAAGGGGTTACACTCGCCCTTGACCAGGAAAATGACTGTCCCCAGTCATTATGCACCCATAGGCCATTCCACCCTATGTGCTACCTGCGGAGGGGTGATCAGGCCCCTCCTCACCATGTGCGAGCACAGGTAGGCAACACTAAGGGCCTAGAGGCCTATAGCTGACATATCAGCCTCTACTCTATCCACTTACTATGGACACCTAGTGGCTCTGGTAGAACCATCCAGAGCATAGCCTGATAGATCAGCACTCGACTCTCTGCAGGTCAGGGCCACAGCCTGTCCATCCCCTAACCCTCTAGGGAAAACCTATCTGTCTCTAACATAACATCCCAAACAAAAACAAAACCCGGGGACCTCCCTGACCTTGGGCAGCCTGCAACTACAACCTTTAGCAATAATAACACAGTACATTTAAATTCTACACCATAAGCACTGACAAGGGACTCCGATGAGCCTCTCCTCCTCTTCTTGTCTTCTCTTCTGTATTCCAGGAACACCTGTAAGAAAAGACAAAAACAAAAAAAAACACATCCTAATCTGCATGTACAGTCTATCTAAACAACAACAACAACAACCCTTACCACATAGAAAAAGCACTGAACAATCCCAAAAAAGAAAAAGATTTTTTTTTTTTAAAAAAGGTAGAAAACAGTATTTACATTAAAGTACAATGACATTGGTAACAATACACCTTTGGGGGGGGATGGAATGCCCTAAATGTCCCACTAGTGACTACAAGGCCCGAAGGCCAGTCCATTAAAGAGTCTCTCCTGGGCCGGAGCCCCGTGAAGCATAGTTCTTTAAGGCAATAATCCCAAAGGGGAGAGTCTTTGCGGACAGTTCACACACTGTTTGAAGTCTGTAGTGTAGGGTGTGTATTGCAATGTCATAAAGATAGAATAAAAATAATTTTTCTGACTCACCAGCCTCTTGAGATATTCGAACATCACCAACCTGGTTCCTTCTGAAGACTCTCCCTGGCAGCATTTCTTCTGATACAGCTGGGCAGACATCTTCCGGGAACCCACAGGAGTGCACATCTGGAAACAGCTGGGCTGATGTCATAACTGGAGAAGGAACCTTAGAACAGGAACAAAAAGAGAAACAGCTGGTCCGGCATCATCCGATTACCAGGCGATGAACAGGAAAACAGCTGGGCTGGTGTCCTCTCTGGATCTGAAGTCATCTGGTGGTACCAGTAGATGGTTGCTGAATAGGGCAGTACACTGTGGACTGAAGAATAAGGGCACCTGATTTCTTGTTTATTCATATTGGCAGTTCAATAAGGTTACTTCACAGTGTAGATGTGGCAGTATTGACTACCACTGCTCGGCTCTCCATTTTGTACACGGCTTAATTACTGGGAGGTCCTTGCACTGAGGCCAATAGTAGAGGGTCAGGGCTTGAATTATTACTCCGTCTGGATGCACATAATTCACACAGTGGGAGACTTAGCGTCCCCTCGTCCACTATTCTCACTCTGTCCATAAACAGTGTCCTGCCTCTCTTCCACTGTGTATACTTTTCGTGGAACAGTCTATTCTTTACATGCTGGTTAGCCCCAGGATGCACATGTTTCATTGCTTCATCCCAGATCCAGGATTTCCTGCAGTTCTCAATCTCCTCCCAGACTCTCCGAGGAAAGGTAGGAAAGGTCATACCAAAGATTTCATTGGCCTCTCAGAACCAGTCTCCTCTTTACTTGCTTTGGTCAATCTGAGACCGCTGGCCTGGCTTGGGGTGGCCAGTCCTGGTTCTGCCAACCGCATCCTCAATGAAATTAAAAATGGATCCTGACTTCTTCTTCTTCTGGTGAAGCCAGGGCAGTGGCATCACCACCTTCTTGAACACATTCCTCCGAGGCAAGATCTTGAGGCTGTGTACCCGTTCCTTTCTCACAAGGCCACATAGGTTCCCCTCATCTTCCTCTTCACTGAGGATCTGAGCCCAGGAGTGAGCAGTAGTTCTCACCTGAGACTATCCATTCATCACTGGAGGCGGAGTCGACACCTCCCATTCAAAGGCCTCCGCATCTCATCTTCACCTTGAGACTTGGGCTGGCCCCCACCCAGGGACTATTGATGCTTTATCTGAACTTGCCTTCTGAGATCCAGCATCCAATGCTTCAATTTCAGATTCAGTCTCTAATTCTGCACTCTCTAACTTTGTGCCACTCCCGAGGGACCTTCCT
Source organism: Neoceratodus forsteri (assembly GCA_016271365.2). NCBI lineage: Eukaryota > Metazoa > Chordata > Ceratodontiformes > Ceratodontidae > Neoceratodus > Neoceratodus forsteri. Next base: position 1,701,965,617 of record CM057455.1, read on the forward strand.
CCCAGGCTCCACCTGATGCTGTGTGCTGCCAACTGCAGATTCTTGAAGTTGTGTCCATGTGGGAGCCAAACGAATTTGAGGCACTTTATATGAGCCATATTTTTGTAGACATCCAGCACAGTGAGGAATCATGAACCTTCCAGCACTCAAGCACGTCTGGCATACACGCACTGGATAATTAGGAATTGCCACATCAGGAGGGAGTTGCCCTCTATAGCACCAATTTTCAATATCTCTCAATCTATTTACTGCTGCTGTTACTGCAACCCGGGCATGATCTGGGTAACGAGCTGGTCCTGAGGCCATAACTGCAGAAAAACAAACAAAAGTTCACTGTAACTGAAAGTCCCACTTTAAATGAACACACTCTGTAGCTTTAAAATGGCTCCTCTGCTGCTGTGTTTACTTTACTACCCACCCTGTAATGGGCGGCAGCACTCCTGTGCATCAACATTTCAGACTCTGGGTCACGCCACTGTCACCCGATTTACATCAGCTACTAATAACTTTTACTTCAAACTGCACAACTTGCTCTGTTCTGGCTGTTCACACATTTACAGGATTTTCCTTGGACTTTTCACTTGCTGGCAACATTCATTTAAATACAGTCCTTTTAAAACTTCAGGTTTCAGCACAGGATTGCCTGCTTTTACTAGTGTTGCACTTATTTTACAACCCACAGTCTCTCTGGCTGCAAACTTTAAACTGAGGCTACTTTCATTGCTATGCACACATTTAATGGCTTTACAGACTTGCACTTGCCAGCAGGACATCACACAATCGCTACTTGCAAAGCGACTATACAGCTGCACACACATTTTATATGGCATTATCTGAAAATCACTGATTTGAGCAGTTTTAAATCGTTTACTCACTGTTATTGTAGCAGATTGCTGCGATGGGGTAAAACGGCCTGCAGCCAGATTTTGAAGGCCTCAGATTGCAAACGGGCGGACAGCCTCCGCGATCGTAGTATTAACCACACAATTCACTGATCCCATGATCGATAAGCGGGTTGAGCCCGATTGCTAACTGGAAAGTCACTTTTTTACTGTTTACAGCGCTTTGAACACTTCGCGAATGCTCCTCCACTGCCAGTACACGCACTACTCTCTGTCTCCCTCTCGACTGCTGAAGCAGACTCTGAAGAGCTGGCTGAGGGGCGGGACTAATGGCAAACTGACCAACCACACAACGCCATGCAAATGAGCCTCTTCTTCCTCACGAGGGCTCCTCTCCTCACAGCGATCGTCGAGCAGGCAAATTTAAACTGAAAGATGCATTTTTTTTTTTTCCAACTGACTCCACGGCGGAAGCCCATTTCAACCATGTAACATTGCCATTAACTCTGCAGTCTCTAGCATTGCACAGAAAGCATTTCCAACGTCCAGGGCATAATTTCTCTGTTGCTACCCCTAGTTTTCCACACTTTCCTTCACAGAACTTTATTTTAAAACTGACAAACGCTGTAAACTATGTTGATGCAGGACAAGGGCACACACTTTGGCTTTACAGCTCCTTGGTAAACAGTTGGCATTTTTAAACAACCTTAAAGATTCACAGCACACAGCACACACTAGGAAATTGCTTCAACTTTTTTGGGCTTCCGACTGCCAGATAGCCAAAACGCTAGCCTACTTGCCCAAGCACCTTCCTTCCCAAACAAATCCAAAGCGGTGCCTCCATTTTTGTAACCCATATGTCTCCATTTTTGTAACATGGGTATACATATGTGTCTACGGGTTCGGGGAAGGATGAGGTTACCTGGCACAAGAGACCTAGGTTTGGCTACACTGCACAGGGGCACCCAAGTAAATCCAATTACAGGAAGCAATAACTGTAATGTCCAGAACCAGAATTGGGATTTTTCAGTGTGGCTTTATTTATTAACTCACTGAACATAAACTAAGCACTGCATGGTCCCCCAAAGGGCTACATTACTGTAATGCAGATTAGAGGTTAAACACAGCGGTCCATTTGAGGAATGAACACATTACAACAGTTGTCTGGCTTTGGACCCACCAGGCACTCAGCCTGGACTTTGCATGCGCATTGGATACACAGCCCGACTGGCCCGGCTCCCCTGCCGGCCACTCGACTGATGGTCCACTTGGCGAATGAACCCAAACTTTACTTGGAAAGACATCCCATCAAACAAGGAGGCTCCCAAACTGTGGCTCCCCACACCACTTGAAGTCTATGACTCCTAGAGAGATTTGTTTTCGTACTTCCAATCGAAACTCCCATCAAACAAGGAGACTCCCATCCAACAAGGAGTAATTTTCCCATCCTGTGGCTCCCACCACTTAGAGTCTGAGCTCCTAGAGATTTTCAAGTTGCGACCCGTCTGGGTACCCACCCCATCACTGGCCAAGCGCATGAGGCAAGTAGCAAAAACACAGAAGAAATCCATAGAGGTGGACCTGGTTACTAAAGATGGGGGGTTTTCCCACCTCCAGCTCCCACAGCCCATACCCGGCCATTTCTCTGGACACACAGAAACTTTAGACTTTAAAATGTAGATTGAACGGTGGATGACCTGAAGCACCCCCTCTACAGTGAACTTTAAATCCATTAACACTTTAAACAGATGACTGCTCTATTTGTTTGTCCTAGTTGACATAGTCCTCCCAAATAGCAGTCCACATTTACTTGAAATCCAACTGAAGAAAAGAAGTTGTTTGCCCCTTCCAATGGAGCCAAACACTCACCCATTCGTTGCAGGTGCCCCACAGGCGAAAAACTGTAACCTTTGCTGTTATACATGAACAGACTGAACTTAAATTAAAACAGGCAGCTTTCTTCCCAGGGTGGGAAAAGGGGATTGCCCCTGAAACCCACAAAGAACTCCCCCCCCCAGAGGGAGGGGGGTACACAGACAACTACTGGTGTCCTTCTTGTTTGCTTAAGGACAAACTCAAGACTGACTTTGAATTTCCCAAAGTTCTAAACTTACTCTGAACTGAAGAGTCCAAATGTGGCTCATGCAGCTGCGACAATTCTAAAGTGATGTCATCTCTCAATTCTCAGCTGTGACTGAGGACAGAGTGAGACAGTGTGAAATCCATTTAACTGGAGTTTCACAAGCTGCCTTCCCTGCCTACCACTAGGTCTTACTGGGATTATAGTAACCCCGGGTAACAAAGGGGTTACATAAGTATACAGCGCATTAAGTAGTTTGGAACACAGTTAGATAAGCAGTGCATTGAATAGGTTGGTACATGATTAGGGTAAACAGTAGATTAGGTTGTTGGTACACAGTTTAGGTAGACAAAACAGTGTGTCTTGACATGCTGTACCCCACACTGCAAAAAAGTGCTGCAGCATTGCCGGGGTGCAAGAGTTGGGTACCCCGGACAGGGAGCAATAGTATATAGGGGAGGGGATGGAAAATGATTCCAAAGTAGAGGAGGAATCTAGTTACCTGGGAAGGCAAGAGCATTTGGTGGCCATTATCCAGGAGGAGTGAGTGGGACCCCAAATCAAAGGCCTTGGTCACATCAATGAAAATGGCCACTGTGATGTTTTGCTGATCCATCACTGACAGGATGGAATTAGTGACCCTAATTAGGGAGGAGGTGGTAGAATGATCCTTCCTAAAGCCAGACTGGAAGGGGGAGAAGAAATTGGAGGAGTGTAGGAAGTCTGCAAGCCATGAATAGACTATTTTTTCCTGCAGCTTGGCAAGAGAAGGAAGGATGGCGATAGGATGGAAGTTGCAAGCCATGAATAGACTAGTTTCTCCTGCAGCTTGGCAAGAGAAGGAAGGATGGAGATAGGATGGAAGTTGCCAGGAGTGCAGAAATCACCCCTTGGTGGAGGGGGAGAACCACAACAGTCTTCCAAGACTGAGGAACAGTGTATAACATGAAGGAGAGATTTAGGAGGTGAGTAAGGGGGGGAGAAGATGACAGGAGCTAATAGAATAAGAAGGTACAAGTGCTATTAGTACAGTAGGAAATGTCAGATAGAAGCAGTATTAGTACCACTCAGACTGCTAAGGTGTAGGCTAACAAAGCCAGTACAGGAGAGGGGTTCAGGGGGGCTATATTACCAGATGGATTTACTGATTAAGCCATGGTTATCTGGTGGAGGGGTGGAAAGATGCTCATAATCTGGGGGGGTGGGACAAGAGGGATGGCGACAACACTGGGAGAAAGGAATACAAGGGTCAGGGATCAGGAACTGCTGCAGGAGGGGATGGTAAAGTCTTGAAGAAGGGATTTGAAGGACGAGAAAGACAAGGCTGAAGAGAAAAACAGGGGAGGGAGAACCAGAGTTTAGGAAAATGATATGAGAAAGCAGCTTGGCCCATGGAAGTTTTCATGGGGGAGAGGGAGAAGGAATGGAAAGCAGTTGTCTGGAGGATGTAGGAAGAAGGAGGGAACGAATGAAAGGACAGCAGAGAGATAGGGAAGGAGAGAGTCAGACAAGAATTTGAGGATGAACGTGTCACAGTGTATGAAGCATCTGGCATCAAGGGAAGGAAGGGAGAGGGAGGAGGAGAGAGAAAGCAGTTGTGTGTACGTGGGGGGTAGTTCAAGGCAAAATGTCAGAAAATAGTGGAACTGTGGGTCCAGCCTGGCAAGAGTGGACTTAGGAGCGATGCTTTACACAGTGTCACTGTAGTTAAAGATAGGAAGGATCATCTTTGTGACTAGCTCCTTGCAGACAGGGAGAGGAATGCTAGCTTTATGTCAATACAGCACACCCAGTTTGGGGTGAAGCTTGAGGTGGATAGCATCAGTGTGCATTGAGACGCTGAGGTGCTGATCCAGCCAGACCCCAAGGTACTTAAAAGATGGGACATTAGAAAGCACTGTACCATCAAGATTGTGGATGGAGGGGAGAGTAGAAAGTCTAGCAAGCCTCTGATGGGAGCCAAAGGTTATAGAGACAATTTTGTTGGGATTGAGGGACAGAAGGTTTGAATGAAACCAGTGCTGAACAATATCAAAATCCTGTTGGAGATGGACAGCAAAGTCAGCGGCAGAGGAGTCAGAAGCAAACAGCACACTGTCATCTGTGCACATGTGGATGAATGCAGAGCAACAGGCAGAGGGGAGGTCATTTAGGAAAATGGAACAGAGTATGGGGCCCAGGACAGATCTTTGGAGATGCCTGAGCAAATGGGGAATGGGGAGCGGGATAAGGATGTCTCCTATACAGACACCTTGTGACCTTTCCTCTAGGTAGGAGTGGAGCCAGCTGATTGAAAAGGGCACAGAGCCCCACTGCAATGAGCGTGTCCAATAGAAAGGGATGTATAACAGTGTGGAGGCTCTGGCCAACTCAGCAGAGACGGCAGAACTAATTTGGCCCTGGTCCATTCTGGAAAGGGCATAGTCAGTGAGCTGGAGGAGGGAGGGGGATGTAGAGTGGGACTTCCTGAAACCAGACTGGAAAGGAGTGAAAGAGGAGGAGGAGTCAAGGAACTGGGTGAGCTGTGAGAGGACAAGATGTTCCTGGAACTTGGCCAGTGTGAAGATGAGAGAAATGGGATGAAAGTTACCAGGAGTGGAAGGATCAACTCCTTTAGTGAGTGTGTGACTGTTGCCCACTTCCAGGTAATGGGGATGGAGGCAGAGGAAAAGGAGAGGTTAAGGAGGACAGAAATAGGGAAAGTTATGGCTGGTGTGGAGAGGTACAGAAGTTTGGGATCAAGGTCATCTGTGTTCTTACCCTTGTACGTGTTAAACAGTAGAAAGGCCATAAGGGAGGCATATAGAATGGTAGGTGGGAAAGAGAAGGAGAAGGAGTGCAAGACAGAAGGTGAAGGGTGGGGAAACCGAGGGAATGGGGGGACGGGGTGGAGAGATTGGAAGCAGGTGGTGAAAAATTAGCTGAATGAAGCAACTATAGCAGCAGGATCAATGATGCGGGAGTTGCCAACTTTGAAGACCAACGGGAGGACTGGGTTGGGGGGAGGGTGGATATCTTTCCAGAACTTTGAGGGATGGGTAAGGTTGTTCTGGAGTGTGGATGCAGAGTAATCAGATTTTGCAAGCCTGTTGGCTTTGGTGCAAGCACTGCGAAGGGTCCAATATTTTAACAGGGAAGGGGCGGGGGGGACTGGTGATCTTACAGGACTACCAAGCCAGATCATGAGCTCAAAGGCAGGCCAGCACTCAGCAAAGATACAGGGAAGGTGAGAACCTCAGACTCTGGTTCTCTTTGAGGGATGGTAGACTCAGACAGCTATAAATTTGTTATGGAAGGAATCAAGGGCCGAATTTATATTGCTGGCTGTAGGGATATGGTACCAGTCAGTGACTGACAGGTCTGCATGGAGGAAGGATAAATCCAGTGACCTGTAGAACTGCAGAAGGATGATTTTAGGAAGGCATTTAGGTGACAGATCTTACGCATACAGTAGACCATGTGCTGGCCACTAAGTGCACCTAGAAGGACACCTGCATCCACAATACGGTGGGGGTGAGAGTATAGTATCCAGTCCAGTAGAGTGTGGTTTGAGGATTAATGATTAAGGTAGGTGGGGTCTGAAATTAATTGGGATAGCTAGAGGGTTTAACTTTCTGGATATGTTTGTGCACTGAGGAGAACAGCCAATTAGTGTTAAAATCCCAAGTAACAGCAACTCACCAGAAGACGAGTGGGAGCAGATGGGGGAGAGGAGTTCAGTAACAGAAGCAGAGAATAAGCCAGAGCAGCAGTACCCTCCTGCTACAAAAAGTGGGACTGTGTAGTGGAGGGAGAATTTAAGGAGGAGTAGCTCATAGGCAGTGGGGGAACAGACTGATAGCACAGGCACAAATTGGATGCCAGAGGATAGGTAGACTGCAACACCTCCACTCCTTTCAGCAAAAGTAGGTGCAGGCATGATTTTTGATATAGCCTTCTTAAGTGATTTATGTCTGAGAACTAGAAACCTCCTTGCAGGTGCTATCGCCATCGTATCCATATATTCAGCATCTTCCTCATCCTCCTCCGATTCTTGAGGGATCTGAGATGTTGAAATTATCAAGCATTTGTCTGACAAATAGGGAAAAATTATAGTCCTCATTATGCCTTGTAGGAGAAACAAATTTTTGCTCAGGTCACTTTCTGATTACATGGGGTCACCTTGCTCCTCTTTCTCCTCAGTCTGTCCTCTGCATTTGACACTGTGGACCATGGGGTGCTATTTTTTTTTTTTAATAATTTGGTAACCGGGTAGGGACTCTGGACAGTGTCCTTTTTCAGGTCCAACCCGGAACAAACAACAAAAATACAAAACATTACACAGTTCAACAATTACAATTAGACAACAGGACATGCTACAGGAGTACGCTGGACTCACCGGCAAGGTCATCAGCTGGTTGGAGTCCTTTCTGCAGGGTAGGTCCCAGAGGGTCATTATAGGGAATTATTCCTCTGATCCGATGGCCATTCCCTGCGGAGTGCCCCAAGGCTCTGTCCTTTCCCACATGTTGTTCACAGTGTACATGATGCCCCTGGATGAGGTCATTAGGTGGTATGAGCTGGGTTTTCATTGCTATATGGATGACACTCAGCTCTACCTGTCCTTCACACTCAGAAGTCCTGATGCCATCGATGTGCTGAAGAAGTGTCCGGCTGAGATCTGGGCTTGGATGTCATCTAACTGGTTGGGGCTCAACCCAAGTAAGACAGAGGTATTGGTGGTGAAGCTGGGCCAAAAGGAGGGTTAGATGGCCTCTGGGGAACATCTAGGGCTTTTTATAAGCCAGACTGAACTAGAGGTCTAGTCTAAAGCTACAAATGTGGGAGCAGTTATGGACAGCGAGCTAACACTTGATTTCCAGGTGTCAGCTGTTGTCCATGTCGGTTTCTACCACCTGCAACATTGCCTGAATTAAGCCCTTTATCCCTCCTGAAGACCTGGCCACCTTAATACAAGCATTTGTCACCTCCAGGCTCGATTACTGTAATGCCTTCTACCTCGGGGTCAGTGGAGGTGTGCTGAGGCACCTGCAGCTATTGCAGAATGCTGTAGCCCAGTTACTGATGGATCTACCAAGATCATATCATATAACACCGGTTCTGCGTGAACTGCACTGGCTGCCGGTGTGTTGGTGCATCTCCTTTAAAATAGGTCTTTTGACCTATAAGACCACATGCAGGTTGGGTCCAGGTTACCTGAAAGAGCTCCTGCATCTCTACATCCTGAGTCGCTCCCCCAGGTCAGCTGGGGAGGCCCTTCTGAAGGTGCCCTGGATGAGACTACTATTGTCGGTTGAGCACGCCTTTGAGGCTGTACCCCCAGTACTTTGGAACTCTCTTCTGGGCTAGCTCCAGGAGGCGCCTTCTTTGGAGTGCTTTAAAAAGGGTTTGAAAACGTATCTATTTCAAGCTGCCTTCAATCTATGATTAGCAGAACTATTTATATATTTAGAGAGCTGATCTGAGGAATTTCTGTCACTGATTTTATTAAACTGACTAGTCATATGCGTTTATTGTCTGTTGATGTTTGTAAGGGCGCTCTGAGCCTTTGGGGAAGGGCGCCCAAAATAAATAAAGTCTACTACTACTACTACTCTTGTACATAGTACTCTCTTCTTCCTTCTCCTCTGTAGGCAGACAGGTTAGTGCCTGAGCCTGGGAAGTGGGGTGGCAGTCACATTATTAACATTTCCCATAGCATGGATGACCTGGAAAAATTACCTCTCTTTGATATGTTCTCGGATTAGGGCATTTTTTTCTGTCATCTGCCTGCTCTTTCCTCCATTCAAGAGGAGTGGCAGTGACATTTTTTTCCTTTAGTTTCTTTTTAGCATGCACCATTTCTACTGTTGCTCAGAGGCTCTTTTATTTTTAATTTTGCCATCAACGGACACCATGCTGTCTGATCTATCTTTGCCATGCCTTTCAGATGACTGAGCAGTTTTATCTTTTTTCTTGCCACCTTTAACAGTATTTGATACTGCTGCTGAACATGGGGAGATGGACCCATCTGATGCGTGTGTGCTTTCCACCACTTAGAACTCCTTTAGAGCCTTTTTTATTATTTTTTGGTGACAAGAAAGCAGGACTGAGGGCAGGCCTGGTGGCACTGAGGGTTGAGGAGGTGGACGCCACACCTCGCACCACATCGGCAAACCATGGTCAGGAATGAGCACAGGCCGCCGGGGGTCAGCTGGGGAGGAGGAAGCTTGAGCATCCGCTGACAGCTCACTTTCTCCTGGGGAGAGAGGGTTGCAGGGCTCGGCGCTTGAATGCCTTCCAGAGGGGAGGCAACGCGCTGCAGACTGCACACAAGTGAGGAGGTGGCGCATGGCAGATGTCGGCAGAAGCACGCTCGAGAGCAAGCGCGTACCCCCCTCTGGCATCATTGTACATTTGTACACACCTAGGGGAGAGGGGGTGAACAACCAAGAACAAGGAAACACCCCGGAGGTGTGGTAGGTGATGGCGTGCCACGGCCCCATGCCCACTGCTAGACCCAACCCACCTGGGTCCTGATCCTCTGCGTGCCTTCTCAGCCTGGATTATACTGGATGTCTTGGGCATCGGAAGCAGTGGCGGCCCCACCCTGGGGGGTAAGCCAGGAAGGTCTCTTGCCAGGCGGAGGTAGACATTAGTGGAGCCGCGGGAGGGGACCCAGAGTGGGGGGGAGTCAGGCTGGGCAGGAGAATAGGGACGATGCCTGAGAGAGGCCACATCTCCAGTTTTACAGCATTATTTAATGTAAAACTTTTTTTTAGCTATTTTTCAGTCAGTATCTCTGCTCTGGGAAAAGAGAGGTCTAGGTTCACTGAAAGCGGTATGTACTGGAGCAGGAGAAATATCTGTAATTTAAGTTTTTTTTAGTCTGTCATTTTTCTCTGCAGGATTTTGCTGTTAATGTGACAGGGATCTGTCACACTTGCTGAGTTAATTTAGTTTTTGTGACTGATAGTAAACTGAGTGTGTTAAATTCAAGTTATTTTTTCTGTTGCTATATCTTTTGCACTCGTTGAGTTCTCAAAATGACAGTGTTCTGTCACGTAGCAGCTGAGAGCTAAGTTGTGACTTACAGGTTATAAAGCATTTTGTGTTTGTTTGGTTGTTTTATACAAGACAAGTCAACTTTTATTTATATAGTGCCTATTCCATATGACTCAGAGCACCTCACAGGGAGAATATAACAATACAATACGTAAGCCAATTAATAATAAATAGAGTATTAAATTAATAACTAAATACTGTAGGCAAGCTGGAAATATTACGTTTTTGCTGGAAATAATAATTTTTCTGGTCTCCCTTGAAGGCATCTACAGCACAGACTGAGCAAATGCTAGGTGGAAGGGAGTTCCACAGGACAAGAGTAGCAACCCCAGAAGCTCTGTCCCCAAGAGCTTTAGACAGGAACCTGGAACTACCAGAAGAGTCTGCCTCAATGCAGAGCATCAGTACTACTTCAATAAGTTCTTTTTATTCTTTTTGTTTCAGGGAGCACTGCTGATCCCTTGAGAGGTGTTGTATACTTCTCTGACTGCAATCTATCTGCAACTTCTGCATTACTCTTAAAATATTTTTTAATTGTGTACATTTTCTTCTTTTTTGACTTTTTTTCTGTTTAATTATTCTGGGTGTATTTGTTTGGGTCAGATGCTTCTATACATCTGATCTGAGGTAGGTGTTCTGTTAAAGGGAGACATGCAGGGCAGGCAGCAATGATGACAGGAGTTTCAGTGGGGTGAAAGGGTGGTACTGCATCTACTGCAGGTAAAAAAACCTAAGTCTGCAGCAGTCTTTTTCTATGGCAGTCTTTTTAGGGGTGCCAGGTAGTAGTATAGCATCAGTTGGCAGTGGCGACATTAGTGTTGTGAAGTTTTTTCCACTACAGCTGTGATCATCATGGTGGTTTGGCCGGGGGAAGTGCTGGCCAGAGGAGCAGTACACGAGGTGGAAAAATGTCTGGAGTGGTTGAGGAGGAGGAGAGGGTGTGGGTGTTCCTGTAGCTGCTGGTGCGCTGGTGCTGACCCTGTTGTGCAGGAGCCACGTGATGCTGATGCTGAGGAGTGTGTCCCAGTAGAAGGTGTGGAGCAGGAGGTGTAAGAGGCAGATGAACAGTCCTAAATTAAACGTGTAGGTGAGGAGGGTGAAGAAGAGGATCTTATAGATGGGAGGCACCAGCCGTGATGATATGGATCCCCTGTGGGAACCAGAAAATAAAAAGAGGAAGAATGGTGCTGCTGAGGGTGTGGGTTCAGTTCTGAGACTTGTGCTGTTTAAAACAAATCCTAAAGTCACCCCTAATCCTTCACCTGCTTGTCCTTCTAGTGTTGAGACCAGTACACCCAGTGCCCCAAAAAGGCAAGTCAAAATTTGCAAAGTACCACACTAAACCCCAGCTGCTCTGATCACTATCACCCGATCCCCTTTCACGCCCCATGAAAAAGCAAGGGCCTCCAAATTGCTAATTTTGAGATTTGTATGTACTTGATCCAGAGGATGCAATAGTGGCAATAAGTCAGCTTTGCTAAGCTCATGTCAGCAGGGAAAAAAGGGCAGTCACATAGACACCGCTGGGTCACACACACACACACACACACACACACACACACACACACACACACACACACTCGGCACTTTGTATGCTGGACTCAATACCAGAAGTCAGCTGGTGCAAGTGCTGGGGGATGCTCATCCTCTAAGGCAGTTATACTGTAAGTCTGGAAATACCCGAGGAGGAGGGAGAGGCAGAGGATGAGACCCAGGTGGCTGAGGAGGAATGTAGAGAGGAGGAGGAGGAGTCGTCGTCTGGGGGCTTCCTAGCAGTGGGCATACCAATGTCAACAAGTTGAGTAGGACCATCCCACAGCACATAAAACAATCACACTAGTTAGAAGGACCCCCAAAATTTCTGGTTTCCACCAAACACTTGGGGCTGAACTGCTCGAAGAGGGCTTGCATCGGCTCAAGCTGTGGCAAACAGCAGCTTGAGCCAAAGCCCAGTGCGCCAGGGACCCTGCTCCCGATTCTCTATCAGACAGGGTCCTGGTGGCAGGTTCTGTGGCTTGCAGCAACCATGGCCAGGTGCCAAACAGATGGCACACTGAGAGTGTTTGCTGCAAGCCGCAGTGCAGTCGTGCACTGCTCTAGACCCTGGTGGTCTAGCGGACTCACTCCTCGATCCTCGATGTTGTCAGAATTAATAATAATTACCATGTCCCATGCCCCCTTCCCGATCCCTGATGTTGCCAGAAATAATAGTAATTACCATGTGCCTGTCCCCCTTCCTGACCCCTGATAGTGCCAGAACAAATAGTAATTATTAGAACCCCTGCCCTGGTGGTATAGTGCCCCCCACCCCAGCAGGTAGTATCCACCACCCTGCCCCCTCCCCAATCCCGAATCGAAGCCGGTGACCAACACAGCCCTCACACCTCCATGGCTGGCCACGACTGAACTATCAATGGCGTGTACAGTAAGGTGTCGCTCATTTGATCAATGAATGCATAACATAATCAATGCGGCTCATTAACAGTTCAGTCAGCAGCCAGCTAATACGTGGGGTGTGAGGTGGGCTGTGCTGGTTGCTGGCTCTGATTGTGGGGGGAGTGGGATGGTAGGCACTACCTGCTGGGGTGGGAGTGGGGAGCCACTATATCACCAGGGCAGGGGTTCTAATAATTACTATTTCTTCTGGCACCATCAGGGATCTGGGAGGGGGTAATAGGACATGGTAATTAATATTATTTACAGCACCATCAGGGATCAGGAGGGGGCATGGAACATGGTAATTAATATTATTTCTGGCAACATCGGGGATCGGGGACCGTGGCACACTACTGCTAACAGTCAACTCTCCCAGGGGGAATATTCTAAGTACCCTTAGAACAGCCCTGGCTGGTCTAAGGGTACTTAGGATTTCTCCCTCTGCGAGATATCTGAGAATCCCACAATTGGGGATGTTATTTTTTTTTTATTTTTAATTTTTAACAATATCTTGGAGAACACCTGTGAGCAGATGCTCATTTGAAGGTCCACGTCAGTTACAAGAAGAAATTGAACAGGTACATAGCATTACATACAAAGCATTGCATTACAAGCAAGTGAAAAATTGCATTGGTACAAAACAATACATTACAAGCAAGGTAGACAATAAATTGGTGTGGATTACAAGATTGGGATAGCATTTAGCTCAAGGTATAACATTTAGACATTGCTAAGGCATTGGTGAGAAGGTGTCTGCGTCGGAGAGTTAAGCCTACTTGTGGAGGGAGAAACAGAGTGAAGAACAGGCACAGCTGTGGCATAGCGGAGTGTATGCCTGTGTAAGGGGTTAAGAACAGACTGAAGGGCCGGTTGTAGAACAGTGGGGCTGGGAGAGCAGCTGGGGGGCATGAGGCAGGGACAGAGAGAAATGGGTGCCCAGTGGGGAGGGAGGGAGGGGGTTAGATGGGGGTGGGACAATGAAGTGCTGTAAAGGTTGATGCCCCTAGGATTAGGTGGAACACTAAGTGCTACTGCTTTATGGTGGTCCAAATGTAGGAAAGTTGTTTTGAGCATCATGAATGGCCAACGCAGCCAAAATTGTCATCTGTGGCAAGGTGCTGCCTGAGCTTACGCATGAAAGCACCAATGGTTGTGGTATCAGAGATGGCTGAAGGAAGGGCGTTGGTCCAGTGTAGTGCACGGTAGTAGAATGCACGTTGACGCTGTGCAGTGCTGCATCTTGATTTGCTGAAAATTTGACTGTGGGTTCTTCTGGTCAGCCTGGCACTTACATGGTGTGTGAGCAGATTCTGGACTCCTGGTAGCATCAGATTTAGTGTGATTTTTTTGGCCAGTAGACAGGTATGGTACTTAACTCTGCTCTTCAGCTGGAGCCACCCTGCCCGTGAATAGAGCTCACAGGTGTGTGTAAGCCTTGCAGCACTTGTGAGGAGTTGGCAGGCCTTATTAAGGGCCAGAGAGATGCAATGGAGGGCTGAGTCTGGTGCAGAACCATAAACTGCTAGGCCAGTCAACGAGGGTAACAACTGAGCTGGTGATGGCTATATTAAGTGTTTCATAACTAAGGCTGTGCTTGTGGTAGTGGAGTATCCCAGTTCTGAAACTGATGGCCTTGGCTGTGTTGTCTATATGCTGTGCCTAGGACAGGGTGGAGTCAAGGGTGATAACAAGGTACTTAAAGCACTGCACGAGGTCCAGCACATCGCCACTGTTGTTCAGGATGGATAGTGGGAAGGTCTTGTGTTTGCTGTGGGTGCTGGGGTAGATCATAGTCTTAGTTTTCTTGTAGTTAAGGATTAGTCTATGCTCCTTAAACCATGTTTTGGCAGCAGTAAATCCTAGTTGGAGGTTGTTTTGAAGTAGTTCGGGGTTGGGGTTGCAGGTGAAAATGAAGCGTCATCAGCATACAATAGCATGTGACTGGTGCAAGAGCTTGGAAGTTTATTTAAGAAGATACTGAAGAGGAGGGGCCCCAGTATTGATCCCTGGGGACCCCTAAGTGAACAGGTTTGCTATCTGAGACAATGTCCCCAATCTTGACCCACTGTGAGTGATTGCTGAGATAGCTGTTAAACCATAGAACTGTATCAGAAGAGAAACAGGTGTCGGCTAGCTGTTCAAGGAGGAGTGTGTGGTGAACTGTATCAAAAGCTTTTGATAGGTCGATGAAGGTAGTCCCCACTAGCTGCCCTTGATCCAGGGCTTGGTGGATATAACCATTGAATTCCAACAGGGCTATGATAGTGCTGTGTCCCGCTTGGAACCCATGTTGTTCCGGGCATTGGAGTTGCTGCATCTTCAGGTATTACACAAGTTGATCCGCCACTATCTGTTCAAGTGCTTTGGAGAGTGGCAGGAGTATGGAGATTGGTCTGTAGTTGTTCTGTAGTGCCCAGTCTCCACTTTTGTGAACTGGTGTTACAGAAGCTGACTTCCAGAGCTGGGGAACTGAGAGTGGTGGAGGGATAGGTTGATGATGATGATGGTCAGGGGGCTTAGTACTTCCGCAAGTACCATAGTGATGAACTTAAGGTCCAGGGTGTCTCCACCATGTCTTGATTTGCCCAGAACCTTCTCAAGGTACTTTCTAGCCTTGGTAGTGCTGACTTTTTTAAAGTAAAAAAGTGGATGGTTACCCATAGGGGATTGATCACCTGCTGGGTGCTTCTGGACTGGAGGGTCAAAGTAGTCTGCTGGGAGCACTCCACTTAGGTCCATGAAGGCAGTATTTAGGGCATTTGCTATTTGGAGTGGATCCAGTGTGGGTACATCATTGACCAGGAGCATGGAGGGGTCTGTTTTGGGATCCTTGCCAGTAATATCACTGAGGTTGGCCCAGAAGGATTTGCTGCAGTTCCAGGAGTTGGACAGAGCTTCCTTATAGTAGGAGCATTTTGCTAGGTGGATAGCCTTTGTGCACTTGTTTCTAGCTTTTTTATGTAATTGGATCTTGGCAGCTGTACCATGTGCACATGCCTTTATCCAGAGTTGGTCCCAAGCATTGAGTTGTAGCAGGAGTTCTGGCGTTATCCAGGGGTTGCAGGGAGCTTTAGATGTTCTTGTTTCCAGGGGGGCATGTTTATCACAAGTGGCATTAAATTTTGTGATAAAGCATCCGAGTGCAATTTCTACGTCATTTGTTTTATGTAGGTCAGACCATTCAAGGCCTTGAAGGTCTGCTTTGAGTTGTGGCAGGTGCCCTCTGAGAAGTACACGACTGGTTATGGTTCTGGGCGGGGGCTTGCTGAAGTTGTTTTGTCAGGTGCAGGTAATGAGTGAATGATCACTCAGTGAGTCAGCGAGGACAGTGGTGTTGGTGATGTGAGCTGGTCGATTTGAGAGGATCCAGTTCAGCAGTGTGCTAGTACTAGTTTTGTACTGTGTCTACCACATGCCCCCTAGTGCCAGGTGACAGTCCATTTTGGGGCGCACGGACGGTGCAAGCCCCGTTTGGGGCAGGCAGCCTGTGGTTGATGCAGGCTGCCTTTATGAATCACTTAGAGGGCAGTTTCTGACACAAGGTACCACTTGTGCCATTTCTGTTTGGCACAGGCACCTCGCGTCAATTCCAGGGCTTTGAGAATTGAGCCCCAAATGTGCAGCCCCAGGAATCAAACATTACCCTACTGACACTGCAGCCATGACAGGTGCACCTATTTGGTAATCCCACTCTTAGAATGCTGCAGCTTACACTACCTAGCAGATTTGAAAAACACTCAAAATATCCACCAATCAAGTCATAGCACATGAGCAGGATGCAGCAGCTGTTGAAATGCTGGCAATTGTTCCTCTGCCATCTATGTTTGTTGAGAATAAGGGTTTTCGGCAGTTGATGGTCCATACCTATCCCAGATGGTCAATCCAAGCATGGACATATTTCTCATTGCATGGTATCCCAGAACTTTATGGGACAGCATCCCATTCAGTAGTCCATACCCTGCAGTATTCTGCATCCCCATACATACACCTTAACTTGGATATGAGAACTACATGGGCAAACAATGAATGAATGCCTCAGGGATGACCTAGAGGGGGGATGACCTGGGTTTGGAAAAGGAACAGTGGGCGAAGATAAAAGGGAGCATAGTAAAGGCAGCAAACCTCTGCGTCAAACAAGTGAGCAAAAGTAAGAGGAAAAAAGGGACCACTATGGTTCTCAAAAGAGGTGGCTGAAAAGGTAAAGGCTAAAAGGGTAGCATTCAGGAAATATAAGCAGATGCAGAGGGAGGAGAATAGGGAGGTATAGCAGGGAAAACAGAGGGAAGTAGGGAAAGCAATAAGGAGCACAAAGGCAAAAACTGAAGAGAAAATAGCCCAGGAGGTAACAAAAGGGAACAAGACATTTTTTAGGTACAGTATGTAAGTCAAAAGAGGAAGGATTGTAAGGTTAAAAAGAGAAGGTGGGAATGAGAAAGAGGCAGACATCCTGAATAAATACAGCACTTCTGTTCAGTGTTCACAGAGCCAGGAGAAGGGGAGGGGCCACAAAAAAGTAACAAAAGCTTTGGAGGGAGGGAGGGAGGTGGACACTAGTTGGAGGCGAGAGTCCTGAAAGGACTTGCTAATCTGAAGGTGGACAAGGCAATGGGGCCAGATGGGGTGCATCCAAGGGTATTGAGGGAACTCAGGGAAATACTGGCTGTATCTCTAAAAGTTCTATTTAACAGGTCACTGGAAACAGGAGGATTGGAAGAGGGAAGATGTAGTTTCATTACACAAAAGTGGTAGCAGGGAGGAGGCTGGAAATTATAGGCTAGTCAGCCTGACAACGGAGGTGGGGAAGTTAATGGAATCACTGCTGAAAGAAAGGATTGTGGAATCTCTTAATTCAGTGAGTTACAAGACCTGAGGCAGCATGGTTTCACAGGGGGGAGGTCATGTCAAATGAATCTGATAGATTTCTTTGACTGGGTGACCAAGGAACTAGATCAGGGCGTAGTGGTGGATGTGGCCTACCTAGATTTCATTAAGGCTTTTGACACCATTCCACATAGGAGATTGGTAAGAAAGCTAGGTAGCTTAGGAGTGGGTTCAAAGGTGGTAAACTGGATAAGAAATTGGTAAGGGGATAGTTGACAGAGGGTGGTGGTAAATGGAATTCACGCTGAGGAAGGGAGGTTGACCAGCGGGGTGCCTCAGGGATCAGTGCTGGGCTGGCCCTCTTTAATGCCTTTATAACTGACATTGCAGAGAAGTTTGAAGAGAAGGTCTGCCTCTTTGCAGATGGCACCAAAATCCGCAATACAGTGGACACTCCGTGGGGGGGGGGTGGAAAGGATGAGCAGGGACCTGAGAAAACTAGAGGAGTGGTCTAGGATATGGCAGCTTGGTTTTAGTGTGAAAAAGTGCAAAATAATGCACTTAAGGCACAGAAACTCAGGAGCGGAGTACAGAATTGGTGGAGTGGTACTTACGAACACCAAGCAGGAAAGAGACCTGGGAATAATCATATCGGATGACCTAAAGGTGGCCAGGCAGTGCGACTAGGCAGTAGGAAGGGTGAGTGGGATACTGGAGTGCATAGGGAAGGGTATCACTAGCAGAAAACGGGAGGCTTGTTGCCTCTTTATAGATTGCTGGTAAGACTCCACCTAGAGTACTGTGTCCAGTGCTGGAGATCACATCTCTGGAAGAACATAGACAGAGTAGAGGGGGTCCAGATGAGGGCAACTAAAATGGTGGAGGGTCAGCATCAAAAGCCCTATGAGGAGAGACTAAAAGACCCCAATATGTACACCCTGGAACAGAGGAGGAAGGGGGAGATATGATAGAGACTTTTAAATACCTCAGTGGGGTAAATAAGGAAAGGAGAGGAATATTTTTCAGAAGGAATGCTGCTCAAGAACAAGGGGACATGCTATGAAGCAGGAGGGTGAGCAGAGTCAGGAGAGATGTGCAGAAGTATTTTTTCACTGAAAGAGGGGCAGATTCCTGGAACAGCCTTCCAGTGGAGGTGGTGAGGATGAACACAGCAGTGGGGTTCAGGAATACATGAGATAAGCATGAGGGAATCATAGTGGAAAGGAAGGGGGGGAGAAAGAGCTGTAGATTGGGCATGGTCTGCAATAATAGTGTAGGTAGGGAGAAATAGGCAGACTGGATGGGTCAAGCGGTCCTTATCTGCTGTCAAATTCTATGTTTCTGTGTGTCTATGTTTCAAACAGCTCATAGCTCCTATATGTGAATTAAGAACTGGGCATAGGTACATGGGATAGTATTGGACTCAGGGAGTAACTGCATTTAGCCACATTTGGCAGAAACACTCCCGGTATTCGCCAGCATGCCCCGCTGGCAATGAAAAGTCTCATTGGAGCACACACTGCTCAGAGAATCTTGTCAGTGCTTACAGAGATTGATGAGTGGTTTTAACTCCCATTCATGCAAGGTGGGTTTTATTGTGAGAGACAATGGTTCCAATATTGTGAAGTGCATAAGCGATGGTGGGTTTTTCAGGGTACCATGCCTGGCACACATTCGGAATCCCTGGCAGGAGTTTTGTGCACATCCTGACATTAAGGCAGTTTCGACTATGGCCCATCAAACCTTTACCCCCTTTGCCCATTCTGGAAAAGCCCATGACCAGCTGCATTAGCTACAGGTGCAGAACAAACTGCCTCAGAACCATATGAAGTTGGAAGCTGTCACAGGATGGAACCTGACACGGTGCATGATAGTGTGCTGGTGCGAGTAGTATAAAGCTGCCTTGGAACACGTGCTTATCCACTCAAGCCGTGACAGTGCTGGAGTATCCATGTTTCTGACAACAGACCACTGGAGAATAATGGATGGTCTGATATTGATTGCTAAGCCATTTGAGCATGCAACACAGGCAGTAGGTGGGGACGATGCTTGTATAAGTCAGGCCATACCTACCCTACAGGTGCTGAGGCAGGATCTTCTCAATGTACAGTAGCAACTGGAAGTATGTGCTGATTCTGTCAGTTGTGCCCTGATGAAACATGCTGTATGTGTTGGACTGCAATACATATAGTTCTAGCATCCTGCAGTGTGCCAAGTTTGGGATAACTACCATGCTGGACTCACAGTATAAGGATGACTTTGCATCTATCCTTGAAGGCAGCCAGGATCAAGTGCAGAACTTGACAGGGCTTTTGGCAGGATGGGTACATGGGTCACAGATGCTGAAAAAACAATTATCAAAAAACATAAGAGAGATGAGTAGTGCTACCACAGCAAAAGCAAAACTGGAAGCTAATACGTCCAAGGGCAAAGGCAAAATCCAACCAATCTGTTGTGGGAGGTTTTGTCACGGGTTGGGCTGGAAGAATTGGAGGAAAAGGATGGGGCACATTATGATGCAGGATTGCATGCAGCCAAAAACTGGTAGATACTTATTTGCCAGACAATAGTTACATCAGCATAAATGATGAGCCCTTGTTGCCCCGGAATGGAAAGATTACAGACTGGCCATCGCTGACATCAGTAGCCATTAAATACTTGATTTGCCCACTCTCCAGTGTCAGTGTTGCATGTATCTTTAGTTCAGCAAGGGTCATTATGAGGAAAAGGCACACCAATTTGTCAGCCAAAAATGTTAGTATGCTAACATTTATTAAAACGAATGCACAGCACATTCTGTAGCACACCACTATATCTCCATTCATGCCACATAAAGCAGGAAGTGGGGGTGGTGATGATGATGATGACCATGGCATTGCTGGCAGTGGTGGCAGATTGACAGCATGTGAAGTGGATAACCCCCCCCATGAAGCAGGACTCACCAGGCAGTGGCAACTCCAGTGTGGAAGACTGCGAGGGTTGCATCCACATGGTCAAAGAGGAAGCCTGAATTACTGTATATTGTCTTGAATCCTGATTCTTATGTAACCCCTCCCCCACCCCATTCCTGGGGTTACTAAAATCCCATCAGTGTTAGTGTTAGGTAAGAAAGGCAGCTAATGATTATGTAGTTAAATGGATTTTCACTCTGTCCCTCTCTACTGCTTGGTTTCAGCTAAAGCTGGAGCGGTGATGTCATTTAGAACTCCTGCAGCAACATTAGCCACAGCTGTTGGTGTGAGAGGGGGAGCTTTAGAATTCTGAGGTCAGTTCAGTGGAGGAGCTCAGTGTGAGCAGTAGTCTGTAGTAGCAGCTCAGAGTGTGTGAGTACCAGTTTTTCTCACCCTAGTGGAGGACAGCCTTTTCCAGATTTGTGAAGTGGAGGAAACCGTCTCCAGGAATTTCCATGACTTTATCCCATGTGGGATGAAGAGGACTGCTGTGGATTTTAGGTGCAATCCCCTGATCCAACCTAGAACTTTGTGAAGCTGCCTGTGTGTACAACTGTGAGTAGATTTCTGCCTGAGAGTTATCCAGGATATGTACCTGCCTTTTTTCTGTGGGGTGACTCTCTGCTAAAGGGACAATTTCACCCATCTCTGTGAGGATTCCCTCAAGAACTTTGTGTTTTAAAGATCTCTGACAATAGTGGATGTCCCATGTGTGGCTTGCCCTTTGTTCAGGACTTTAACCATACACCCTTGTGGTGTTCCTGATGTTAAATGTGGTAAACATTTCAAGATAGCATCAATTTCTACAGTTTTAGCATTTGTGAGGTGTAACTCTGAAAGAATGGCTGGGAATGGACATGGAAGCAAAAGGTAGGAGACCCCTCCCCATCTGGAGTGACCAGTTCAGCACTTCAGGTTCTGAAAGGGCACCTGTTTTCTTCTAGTGCATGTGGCCAATGCCTGAAGAAGTCTTGCCCCTTTTATGTGTTTTTTTTCCTCCAGTTTACCCCTTGCATGTGGGTTCTGCAAATTTGAGCCTTGAGTGCTCTGTCATGGCCCGTGTTCCTATCCTATGCAATATGGGAAATGTACCAAGTACTGGCCTAGTGCCACCTTTCCAGAAGATTTTGTGTATTTTCACCATGGCTAGTTCCACAATTTTCCAGATGTTTAAGCCTATGTTATGTGGGAACTGTTCTAAGTACTGGCCTAGTGCCATGTAGATGAGAAATGTGTGTGTTTCTTGTGGCTAGTTCCACATTCCAGAGTTTAAGCCTATGGTATATGGGAGATTCGAGTTCTGTTTCTACAGATGTGTTCTGCATTGCCTTGTGCCAGTGTAAACCCTTGGGGGTCCATCTTTGCTTTTGTTTTTCCAGCTGTGTTTTAGAATAAAGCCATGCTCTAGAATATCAGCCTGGTATAGACAATCTAGTTACTGCTTCCTGTGTGGATTTACTGGGTACCCCTGTCCAGAAGTGCAAACCTAGCATAGCCCTTAGCAAACATTCTCTCCTCAGGACCTAGGTTTTGGTATAGGTCTGG
Source organism: Neoceratodus forsteri (assembly GCA_016271365.2). NCBI lineage: Eukaryota > Metazoa > Chordata > Ceratodontiformes > Ceratodontidae > Neoceratodus > Neoceratodus forsteri. The sequence goes on from CM057455.1 coordinate 1,701,987,336, forward strand.
TTGTGTCTAGTACGTACACACCTTTCGTGTTTTTCTACTACATCTACAAATTAGCAATCTTATTGCTTTGTACCCCCAACCCTCTCTTTTCCCCTAGACTATGGGAGGTGTGCCTACTGGTTAACTAAGGGGCCTGAGGGGGGTGACACTCAAATTTCTCATTCTCTTTATTTCAAGTGGTCTTATAAGCCTTCCTGTGCTGTGTGCCACCAATCATGAAAAATTCTCACTTCTCAAATTTTCAGTGTCACTAAATATTTTGTTACCAGGCTGCTGAGGGTACTGGCAGGGGTATGTGGCAGGGGTATATGACAAATTAACAGAGTAGGGCCCTCACAATCTCATCACTGTACAGTGGCCTACTACAACCTACAATGTTCCCAGATTTACATATCCTTTTCACCCTATATACACCAATATAAAGATTGTGACTCCAATCCCAATTCCCATGATGATGATGATGATGATGATGACGATGATTCTGACACATACATCAAAATATCAAAATGGTGGACCAGACTGATATCACTGTGTGCAAGTGTATGTAACACTGACCATTGTATTAACGATGAACAGGACCATACTACCTGTGTCCTCCAAAGTTTATACCTCATAAGAAGTAGTGCCCTTAACAGATTTTGATGGAAACCTCCCTCAAAATCTAAGCTGGATGCTGCCTGCCAATGCTGAATTTCTTGATGTGTGATGTCACTGTCTCATTGGATACCTTTCCACTATTCCAGGAGGACATGATCATCACTAACTGGATGATAATACCCTTTCTAGTTGAATTTCCTGTCACATATGTTTCTAAGGGGTTATTGGCCACTTGAGTTTATACAATTTTACTCATCTTCACAGATCTCTTCTCTTGTCCAGCTGCGTCCTCCATCTCCTAAAGCAAGCAAGTTGCCTCCTTCTTCCCCTCTTGGGCACCATTATGCCATTACACGGCATGTCCATCACTAATTTTTTTTTTCTTTTCCTTTCTTCTTTCCCTTTCTCTTTCACAGGTACAACACATCAGGGAGTGGACAATGAATAAACCCTGTGGCCACCACATTGGCCAGCTGAGTCTAAATAATTTCACTCTTGTCTTCACAGGTCACATGTACAACATGACAGGTAATGGACAATGGATATACTGCATGGCCACCACATTGGCTACCCGAGTCTAAATAGTTTTACTCTTCTCTTCACAGCTCTCTTCTCTTGCCCTGCTTCCTTTTCCTCCCGCAAGCTTGCCACCTCCTCTTTCACCACCTCTTGGGCACCGTCATGCCATTACATGGCATGGCTATCAGTATCCTTCCTGAATTTCTTCTTCTTTTCTTTTTCCTTTTTCTTTCACAGATACAACATGACAGGGAGTGCACAAGGGATACACCATGTGGCAACTACATTGGCTACTTGAGTTTAAATAATTTCCCTCTTGTCTTCACAGGTCTCTTCTTCTGTTCTGCTGTCTCATCTGGCAAGCAAGTTGCCTCTCTCCCCTCTTTTCAACTGCCAGACTGCCACCTGAGTCTCATGGGCACTGCTGAGCACAAATGTGCCATCATCAGTGTTGCCTTCCTTCTGTGTGCTGCATCCAAGTAAGTTGCTGTCTCTGCCTCCTCATCTGATGCCAAAAAGCTGCCGAATACTACTCAAAAAGAGCACACAGCAAAATGGCAAATTAAACCATGCAACCTCTAGCAACCTACTCAGCTGCCACCTACTTCTGCCACTGAAATATAATCAGCTTCCACTGCCACTTCTTTTATCTGCCACATGCATTGCCATCTATTCTGTACATTAGTGGGAGTCCATGGATTGTGCGGAAATGCAGATTCTTGATATTTATATAGAGTTTTTCATACACACTGTATACCAAAGTGTTTTGCAATGAACAAAATAAGGGGAGGCTGAGAGTGTAGGGACTGTACAGAAATGTGGAGAACTGAGGAGACTTGAGATTTATATAGTGCTTTTCATACACAATGTATACCAATGTGCTTTATAAAAAAAACATTAATGGGAGACTGAGAGTGCAAGGACTGCGTAGAATTGGGAAGGTTCTAAGCCTGAGGTTCAATGGGCGGAGTGACTACGTCACTCCCCCATCAGACCTTAAAAGGCCACACCTCCTGGACGGTTCCAAGATTCATCTCTTCATTGCAGCCAGAGGCTTTGTTCCTCCTTCCTCCTTGTGCATGTTATACCATCGCTTCTAAATCTGTCTATCTGTTTGGTTCCTGCTCCGTTTCTCTTGTTTTCCTTCCCACCCCCTTTCAGCTTCTGGCTGTTGCTTCCAAACTCCTGTGGTGCTCGTCCCCGTGGCATTCATTTGTTCTCCATGCTCCCCCCCTTAGTTGTCGCTGACTTGCTTGCAGCCTTTCACACATTTCCCTCATTTGCTTCCTCCCATTTCTTTGTCTCCCCTCCAGCTCCTCGACCTTCTGTCTCTGCTGCCCGTATGTCTCCTGCTCATTTTGTCCCCCTCCTGTCCTCTGTTGCTCACTCCGTCCACTTGGCGGTGTGGTTTCCTCACCTCCCACCAGGACCTCCTACCTCCCCTCGCTTCTTTCTTCCACCTCTGGCTTCATCGTGGCTCTCTCCTTCTCTGGCCCATGCTTCCCTCTGCCCGCCTTTCGCTTCCGGGTCCGCCGAATCACCCAGTCTCCCTCTCTGGTGCTTGTCACACAGTTCCCTCACCACTTCTCCTCTCTCAGCAAATTTGAAGTCCTTGGCTCACTCTTCCCCCAGAGGATGGATGTCTCCCATGGGAACCGTTTGGCCAGCTCGAGCAGTCTCTGGCAGCTCCTTCTCATCGCTCCTTGTTCCTTTCTACACTGGATTCCTTGATCTCTCCTATCTGCAGCAGTTATACTACAATCAGACCATGCTCTATGGAAGTTCCTATTCTTACTCGGCCCATGTCTCTCTGCTGCTACTCTGGGATCTTGAATCAGTCATAGTCAAGGCTGCCTGGAGGACACCAGAGACTGACGCTACCTGTGCAGGCTTTTTAATAGTCGGTATTGCATCGCAGTTTGTGATGCGATCTGGATGCTCTTGCAATCCATTTTACTTTGACATCGCAAAAACATGCATTCTGTGGTTGACTCTTCCCCCTTCCATCTTAGCTTTGGCACCACTAGTTCTGTGACAGCCCCCTCCCCACCTGCGAGCTGGTTGGTCGAAGCACCTAACTCCTACAAGCTGGTTGGTCGGAAGCATCTAACTGACGAAAGGGGCTAAGCTGCATGTTTCTGGTGCATCCAACTACAGTTGTGGCATTTTGTGTGCTGACCAGGAGACCACTGGGAAAATGTGGCTAATTGGGTGGACGACGTGGTCTGGAACAGAAAGGACTACAGCGGGCAGAGCAGAAAGCAGAATTATTTTCAGGCGGGCAGCACACGGCAAGTTCTACAACTGGAGGAATGCAACCTGGTCACAGCGGATAACCTGCAGGCTGTACAGAAGGTAGGGCAGTGGGAGCAGACAACACGGGGCTGGCAGAGCAGTTAAAAAAAAAATTCCAGTGGGTTCATATTTTTTGTCGCCAGTGTCATTCATGCTGTGTGTCCATGCCCCTCATTTCAGTGTCAAAAAGTTGACAGGGCAGGGGAAAGGAGTGGTTAGGGTGTTGTAGGTCGGTGGGGGGAAGGTTTTGCCATAGATGGGCTGGTGTGTGTGTGTGTGTGTGTGTTTTACAAGTGCCTATTTTCAGGGGAGGTAAAGTGATTTGCCCAAATTCACAACATGCAATGGAGGTTGTGGGAATCAAACCCAGGTTTGCAGCTAGATGTACCAAGCTAATTCATAGCTCAGTACTCTAACCATGGTCTGCTAACTAGGCTTGTGTTTATTTTCAGGGGAGGTAAAAGTGACTTTCCCAGAGTCATGCAACATGCAAGTAGTGGAGGTTGTGGGAATCAAACCCTTGTCTGCAGCTGGATGTATGAAGCTAACCCTAGTCTAACTGCCAGTTAGGCTTGTGTCTGTTTTCAGGGGAGGTAAAGTGACTTGCCCAGAGTCACACAGCATACAGGTTGGAGGTTGTGGGAATCAAACCCAGGTCTGCAGCTGGATATACCAAGCTAATTCACAGCTCACTACTCTAACCCTAGTCTAACTGCCAGTTAGGCTTGTATCTGTTAGGGAAGGTAAAGTGACTTGCCCAGGGTCACACAGCATGCAAGTGGAGGTTGTGGGAATCAAACCCAGGTCTGCTGAATGTACCAAGCTCATTCAGAGCTCAGTACTCTAACCCTAGGCTATACTGCCAGTTAGGCTTGCGTCTGTGTTCAACTGAAACAAATCACGCAAAGACTGAGCTAATTTTAATGAGCATTTTTATTCAGGCTAAAATATAAAAAAAGATTGCATTTATACATATTTTTAGTATTTTTACTTTGCTAATCAAATTGAGGCAAGTGCTATGCATCTTTACAATCGATTAGCAGAAAGTGCTACTCAATTTTCGCAGCTTATTTAAAACCCTGCTGTGTGAGACCTTTGGTAGCCGCATAGCTCCTACTTCTAGTCTGACTCCACCTACCTTTGCTGTTTGTAGGTGGTCATCTATGGGGCCCTGTCGGACTTCAGTGAATGGAGATCGATTGTCTTGTATTCGTTTTAACATTGATTTAGTTTGTCATGGAGCAGGTCTGCTCTGGTCCATCATTACCTGGGCTTTAAGCTGAAGTAACTGTTTGGGTGTCAGCCTGACTTGGTACTTCCTCGGCGTTCATCTTCGATGACTCCATTAACCTGATGTTCCTAGTCTCTCCATCTGCCCCTCACAGAGTTTTATTGTCTGTATATTTTGCTACCCCTCTCCCTTCATTCATGGACTACCGCCTGTTTGTTTTTCTGTTTCAATCAGATTCCCATTTCAGTGGCTGGTCTTTTCCACACTACTGTGTTCTCCTTCACAATCATAGGTTTCTCAGCCTCCGCACATCTGGGCACTTTAGGTATTCCTTGCTCCTTGGTTCCAACCTGCAGTTCCTTGCCTTCTATGTGATGTATGTGCCCTCACCCTCCAGTTTGTCATGTCGCTCCTGACATTGTGCAGTGCTGCTGGGGGTGTCTGCCCCTGTCAGTTCCACTGTTGCCCTCCTCCTTCCATTCCCTCCTCCCTCCATTCCGCTCCTTCTATGACCTTTGCTTTCTTTTGGGTTTTTTCCTATCCTGTCATCATTTTCCCTATTTGCATCCTCCTCTTACTTAGTCCGTATGGTGTCCAGATGCCTGAGTCTGGTTCTCCTTCGCTCAGTCTGACCTCAGGGTCTACTTATTTATATCTCTTAATTGAGCATACCTCTCATTGGGTCCTATGCTACTTCATCGAACTGCTGCACTCCTGTGGTTATTATCACCATCAGTTTTCTCATGCCTGCATCTGGGTATCCCTAGCTCATCCGATCTCTATGTGGGTCTACTCTGTCACATCAGCTACTCAAGCATAACCCTCTCGGGTCCATGCTACCTCGACTTGACCTGCTCTCCACTCGAAGACATGCCTTCATGTCTATTGCCCCTTTGTTAGAGGCTGGCAAGTTTCTCTTTATTATCGTTCATCGTTCATTTCATGTCTCACCCTAAACCATTCAGGCCTTCAAGGCTTCTTTCCATCATCATACTTCCTCTCTTGCTTTTGAGCATCTAGTTGTAGACATCGGTCACATCCCTCAGCAGCTGTCCATTTAGAAGGACAGGGCAAGAGAGTCCTCTAAAATTGGACTTTTCTTCTTTCCTCGAGCTCTGCTTTAAATTGCTGTAGCAGAGCCTTCCCTAATCAAAACGTCCTTCAGCCTGGAGGGAAAGTGACCTAGGCCTTGGATCCCCGAGGTTTCCTCCTCAAAGGGGGTTTTTCCTCTCCTCCATGCCAATGGTCATAATATTAGTCAGGGTTGGTGCTTTCATAGGTTCCTTAGTTAGGTTCCACTGTTGAATGGAGTCAGATGGTGGCCCCAGCTGTTCCCTCTTTCCTTAGGAAGTCAGCCCTTCTGTATCTTGTCAGATTTCCTTTCGTTCATTGTCCTCGCCTTTTCTTGTTCTTCTATCTTTCCGATCCATGTCTGTCACATCTATTTCCGGTCTAGAAAACTTTTGATTTCTTGCTTCTTCATTGCTCGACACCCTTTTGAGTATTGTTTTCGGGCTTCTTCCTAAGCTACCTTCAGCAAAGGGAATTTCCCATGACATCTATGGGGGGAACCCTCCTCTAGGGTTCCTTGCATCGTACCCCTACAGGGCAGTATATCCCATGGATAGAGAGGCGAATAGCCACAATGTATTGAAATCACATAAGCATACATCTCATCCAGTTGTGTAAGCACAATTGAATTGGAAGGCTCTAAGCCTGAGGTTCAATGGGCGGAGCAACTACTTCACTCCCCATCAGGCCTTTAAAGGCCAACCTCCTGGACAGTTCCAAGATTCATCTCTTCGTTGCCCCATCATTCACCCCTTCTCCTCCAGCAGCTCATCTCTCTTTCCCATGGGCTACTTCCTAACCTACCTTTAGCCAAGGGAATTTCCCACAGCACCTATAGGGGGACCCTCGTCTAGGGTTCCTTGCATTGTACCCCTACAGGGTGGTATATCCCATGGATAGAGAGGCGAGCAGCCACAATGTATCAAAGTCACACAAGTATACATCTCATCCAGTTGCATAAGCACAAATGAAGTAGTGTTTTTCATACAAACAGTATCTCAAAAGTGTTTTATTAAAAACAGTAGTGGTAAACTAAGAGTGCAGGAACTGTGTAGAAATGAGGAGAACTGAGAAATATATACTGTATATATGTATTTTTTTTATAATTTTCATGAGTTTTTTGTGCAGCTGGAGATGGGAAGCTGGTGGCAGAATTAAAGCAGTGTAGGACAGAAGCTGGCTGTGGTATGGCAGGAAGGGAAGTAGCTGGCAGAAGGACAGCAGCAGGAGTGGCTAGTAGCTATGGGACAGAGGGCACACCATGGAGTGCAGTCAGTCAGGATGGTATGCTGGATGGTCAGCGCTAGCTCCATCTTCTCCTCCACTAATACAACTCAATGGGTCAGCTCATGTACCTGTATTTCCCCCAGGAGTTGCACCACAACTGATGTTCATGACACATGAATACTAGCTCTACCTGCACCCAGTCCTTCTTCTGGCTTCCCCCAGCCTGAATCCTACCACCTGTCCCTGCCATACCCCCCCCTCCAAATAAACAGATATCCTTTAGCATTTGCCCCTTTCTGAAATGGCAGCACCTCAGTGGGTGAAATTGAAAGAACCTTCTATTCAACTCCCTCTGTATAGAGCATATGTTCGTCCACATCTCGATTTTTGTTCACAATTGTGGAACCCTTACCAAAATAATGAGAAACATAGGATTAAGAGGGTACAACAAAAAATAACTAAGCATATGAAGGAGTTGAGAAATATGAACTATAATGATAGACTACAATCCCTTAAACTGATGTCCTTGGAAACAAGAAGACTTTAGGGAGATTTACTGAGTGTTTGGGATAACCTAAGAGACCAACAACTTATATCAGATATTGGCTTGGACTTTAAGCAAATTGTGATAGATACCCAAGGGTATCCTTTGCAGCTTCAAAGTCAAGGTTTAACACAGTTAAACGTGGGAATTATTTTTCATTGAGAGTGGTATGACCTTGCAATTCACTTCCTTTAAATGTAGTCATCAGTGATACAGTCTGCTTTCAAATATAGACTCGTCTGTTGGCTACTGGCAGGAAGTAACTAATTCAACAGGAGCTATCATGGGCTATGCCTTTTGCTCCTTGTTAGAAACACAGAAACATAGAAACATAGACTTTGATGACAAATAAGCACCGCTTGGCCCACCTAGTCTGCCCATGTTCCTATCTACAGGAAAAGATGCAGGTCCTAGTCAACCAACAGACTATTTCTTTCTACCCCCCACAAGAATTGCCGTATGTCTGTCCCATGCATTCTTAAATTCTTCCACAGTTTTAGACCCTACAACCTCCTCAGGACGGCTGTTCCACGCGTCCACCACCCTTTCTGTGAAAAAATACTTCACATTGCCCCTGAGCCGTCCCCCCCTCTATCTTTAAATTGAGTCCCCTTCTTCTTGCACATCTCTTTTTCTGAAAGATGCTACCCTCTTGGACTTTGTTGATTCCACTGAGGTACTATCATGTACCCTCTCTCCCTCCTTTCCTCAAGTTACGTTATGACCATAGTGAACTTTAGTGAACCTAGGGTGGGGTGGGAGTGGCACCAGCAGCTCCAGCTGCACCCTCCTCAGTTGTTGCCTTCCTATAGGCTTCAGATTCCTCTTCATGCTTAATTTTTAGGAGGGTATGTGGCCCACTGGTCCCCTGATGGGTGTCTCTTTTCCCATGCCTCACACTTGTGTTACACAGTGTGCAGATGACTACACTGTTTGCAGATGTTTCTACTCAAAAAAGTCCCAGACAAGGGACTTGTGCTACTGCTGCCCAGGGGAGGAGCTAGAGGCTGATGGTTTCTCTGGTGATTTAGGGGGAAGAGTCAGTATCATGGGGGCCATGGAGGTAACACTAGCTGCTGCTGCTTGTGCTGTTGGTATTATTGGCACAAGGGGATAAAGGAGAGGGTGCTGCTTTGATCTGCTGCAGAGAGGGGGGGAGTGTACTGCCTCCTCCAGCACTTGCCCCTGCTGTTGTCTTGCCACTGCCTCTTCCTTCTGCCTGTGCTGCTGTTTGCCACCAGAACACACTCCAGACTTATCAGCTGGGGGTGGATGCCATTCCTTTCCCATCAGCATGACCACCACCACCAGCAACCGTCCCACTCCCTCTCACAGACCCAAAAGACCCACAGTCCCACTCCCCTCACAGACCCAACAGACCCACAGTCCCACTCCCCTCACAGACCCAACAGACCCACAGTCCCATTCCCCTCACAGACTCAACAGACCCACAGTCGCACTCCCCTCACAGACCCAACAGACCCACAGTCCCAGTCCCCTCACAGACCCAACAGACTCACAGTCCCACTCCCCTCACAGACCCAAGAGACCCACAGTCCCAGTCCCCTCACAGACCCAACAGACCCACAGTCCCACTCCCCTCACAGGCCCAAGAGACCCACAGTCCCACTCCCTCTCACAGACCCAACAGACCCACAGTCCCACTCCCTCTCACAGACCCAACAGACCCACAGTCCCACTCCACTCACAGACCCAACAGACCCACAGTCCCACTCCACTCACAGACCCAACAGACCCACAGTCCCACTCCCCCTCACAGATCCAACAGACCCACAGTCGCACTCCCCTCACAGACCCAACAGACCCACAGTCCCAGTCCCCACAGACCCAACAGACTCACAGTCCCACTCCCCTCACAGACCCAACAGACCCACAGTCCCACTCCCCTCACAGGCCCAAGAGACCCACAGTCCCACTCCCTCTCACAGACCCAACAGACCCACAGTCCCACTCCCTCTCACAGACCCAACAGACCCACAGTCCCACTCCCCTCACAGACCCAACAGACCCACAGTCCCACTCCACTCACAGACCCAACAGACCCACAGTCCCACTCCCCCTCACAGATCCAACAGACCCACAGTCGCACTCCCCTCACAGACCCAACAGACCCACAGTCCCAGTCCCCTCACAGACCCAACAGACTCACAGTCCCACTCCCCTCACAGACCCAACAGACCCACAGTCCCACTCCCCTCACAGACCCAACAGACCCACAGTCCCACTCCCCTCACAGGCCCAAGAGACCCACAGTCCCACTCCCTCTCACAGACCCAACAGACCCACAGTCCCACTCCCTCTCACAGACCCAACAGACCCACAGTCCCTCCCCTCACAGACCAACAGACCACAGTCCCTCCACTCACAGACCCAACAGACCCACAGTCCCACTCCCCCACAGATCCAACAGACCCACAGTCCCACTCCCCTCACAGACCCAACAGACCCACAGTCCCACTCCCCCTCACAGACCCAACAGACCCACTCATTTCTTTCCTTCTCTTTAAAAATCTCACATACTGTATAGATCGCTCTCTCTCTCTCTCTCTCTATATATATATATATATATATATATATATATATATGAATAAATCATGGCAAACGTGTTGTATATAAGGAAATAATATCGAGGTGTTGAACAAGCCATAAAGCTACAAGCCTGAAGGGCTCAAGAGGCGAAGATGGCGGCCACGTGGGACTGCCATCTATGAGGGGGAGTCCAACTTTATTTGATTCGTGAGGTTTTTAAGAGGGTTTAATGCATTTTAAATATTTTAGTTAGTGGGTTAAGATTAGGAACAGGAGAGGGGGCACTGTGGAGCTGCAGCATGACGGCAGCTTTCTGAAAGGGCTCTGCCATTGACTATTTAAAACTCCTAAAAACATTGGAAAATGGGAAGAACTTCAAGACATTTTAGATATCTTAAGCAATCGGAATACCTTGGCAACAAAATGAGTCCAAAAATAGACTCTAAGTGCACATCACAAAGCTTGGACTTATATTTGTCTTCCCAGAGTGCTGCAACCAGTTTGGGGCCCCCAACAGTCAAAGACCTAGCCTCACCAGAGCTCCCGACATCGCAGATTTTGGCCATGCTTACCAAAATCCAAGCTACCGGTGAGGAGACGAACAAGCATCTGGCAGCAGTAGAAGCAAAGTTATCAGAAAATGACCACTTGATTCAAGATAATGCAATTGCTATTAAAGAGCTCAAAACAGACAGAGAGCATCATCTGGGATGTAATGTGGTCTATATTAGAGATCTCAATCAGATGAGAGCTAAAGTCGAGATGATGGAGAACATCGAATGGAAATCTAATATTCACATCGTAGGATTTCCTTCTAGATATGTCGGTGCAATCAAAATACTATCTACAGTGACAAGAATAATATTTCAAGACTTACAGCTGTTGCCCTGTGACTCAGGGATTCACATCCTGAAAGTATTCTCGATCCTACAGCATCAGAAATCTCAAGGAGCAGCGCAGCAAGTAACACACACTGCAATAACTACTCTCTCCAACTCCGAGGCTAGGATTGTCCTCTTGCAGGCTGCACGCTCTTGAGGGGAATTGCTCTGGGAGGGACACCATCTCTCCTTTTTCCCTGATCTGTCTGCACAAACCCAGGCCTGCAAGAATGAATTGAAGATTATTAAAAAAAATCTCCTTCAGAATGGCATCGAAGTGCGACTTAACTTCTCGGCGAGGCTTTTAATTAAACATGCCTCAAGGTCTCGTGTGTTTGTGGATCCGGTGGTGGCCTTAACATTCGTTGAAAAGCTTATTGAAAGTCAAAAGCCTGTAGTGGATACTTCGGATGAGGAAGTATGAAGTTACCGTGGACTTATTGCTCTTTCCGACTAAAACCTTAACATTTGAGATGGTGACTTTAATCTGATAACAGCGATGGGGCAACAGTGTAAACGTATTCTTTAATCTTATTACCTGTTTCCGTAATACATAAATATGGGTTCCTGGGGCATTATGAGCCCTGTACCTTAGTTGTTGCTCCATGTACAGCACTCTTTAATAATATGATGTTATATCCTATTGGCCATAACTGTAATTGATGTGGTTAGTGCACAGAGCACTTCTCAGTTTGTTAACTGTATTGAGATTCATTTTTCTTTCAATCTGTTCCCCTGTAGTGCCAGGTTGTTATGCCTTGCAAGAATCTAGAGGGCTGTAATTCAACTTAATTGAGCCCAGACTGTCTGGTTGAAAAGACTTGTTTACAGTATGTGGGCCGTCCCCCCCCCCCCACCTACAAGTTCTTCAGGGGAACTGGCTCCTTGGTTTAATAATTACGTTTTCTAATTCGAGGTGAGAGGATCATTGCTCTACAAGTTATTCAGTTTGGACTTTACTCCTATAATTCTACCTGGAGGCCTCTCTCACGCATGGACTCATAATCTATTCAAAATGTATGTGGTTATCTAGATTGTACATGTGATGCAAGGGTCTGCGTACCTCAGTCTCTTATTGTTTATGAGATACAGCTGGCTGTAATAATCATAAAACTCTATAAATAAAAAGTAAAAAAAAAAAGATTAGGGACAGGAGTGATAGCTAATGCTAGAAGTGAGGAAGTATTAGGAGAAAGTTTTTTTTGTTTTCAGAGAGGTTTATACAGTAAAGCAGTTGCTGCATACCTGTAGCTTTTCAGAAGTCCTGCTCAGAAGGCAGCAGTAGCGGTGCCTGGTGTGAAGTGCATTGGGGAGTTCCTGAATCTCTGTCGGAGAGCTGCTGAGAGAGAGGCTGGGATAGTTTGGAGAGCCAGCGATTTGCCGGGTGCTGGGTATCCATGACTGGGAGGACTGACCAGAGTTTCTGAAGTCGACTGGTTCTGCCGTAATAGTGGATAGAGAACTATACTGGCGACCCGGTGGAGTTTGAGGAGTTGGTGGATTGCCGGATGTGAATAGCCTGATTGATGCCTGAATAGCTGAGTGTCCGTCTAAATTACTGTTGGGGCAGACTGAATCTGAGTCTCCCATGTCTTGCCTATGCAAGCTGGGAGAATAGAGCCACTGTTCCATCAAAGGGTTTCTGCTGCTATTCTTTTGGTGTTACACTATCTGCGGCTACTATGGACATGGTGAAGTCGGGACCATGTTTTATATCTGGAAGTTAGTTCTTTGGCCAGGCACTATGGAAAACCTACTCCCCGGACTAGTGGAGGTAAGGGGCACTGACTGTAAAAATTGAGAGACTGTATTTTTTCTGAAGTTCGAGTTGCTACTGAGAAGAGATGCATTTGTCACTGGAAAAGTTTATGAACTGAATCAGATGTATGGTGGGCTGTGAGAGAGCTCATACTGGTGCCAGGACTGGAATTTGACTGATTTTGGTTTCATTAGATATCAGACTAGAAGTGAACCCTGCTCAGTGAGAAGGTCCAGGGTACCCTGTGTCTTTAAGAGCAAAAAGAAAGAGAATGGACCTTAGGGGTAAGCGTACTAAGGAGACCATGGCCTGATGGTCTAAGACTTTGTGATCTCCTTTGGTGGTCCTATTTTGGAAAACTTACTCTCCTTAAAGGTTATAGTGGTCAAGAGGAAGCCATGTGAGAGTGTGAGTGAGTGAGAGAGAGAGAGAGAGAGAGAGAGAGAGAGAGAGAGAGAGAGAGCCTTTTGAGACTGAAGCCACTTAAGGCTGGAAAATATTATTAGAACTGCTTGACTGCTTTTTGGACTCCCTGAAAGGAAGATAATCTTTTTGTAGTACTGTAGTTGATTTTGGGAGGGTTAGAGTTTTGGGGGTTTGGGATGGTGGTGTGAGTGTGTGAGTAAATGTGAATGCTTAACGTGTATATGTGTGGATGTGAATAAGTGATTTTGTTTTAAAATCTGGGAAATAGCTAAGTACTGTATAAATTGGTTATTGGCTTAATATAGCTGTATTAGTGAAGTTGAATAAGCATTAGGATGTGTTGGCCGATTGCTTCCAGGGTAAGATATTATTCCCCCTTCAGGCTTCATGATCTCTGACCTTTTGAGTGTCCCCCATTAACAGATGAGGTTTATGGGCACTATAGGGTGCTGGGGATAATGAGTAGGGGGAGAAAATAGAGATTTGCAGATCCTGAGAGGGGGAAGGGAGTGGAGGGGGTGGATTGGGGTGGTGGGTACGAGGAGGCACCCTGGGGTGAAATGGGCTCAGGAAAGGGGTCCTTACTGCCTGGTTCCTATACCCAAGGGCTCTACAATTAGTGGGCAGGATGCTGCACCAGCCTCATCTGCCTATCCCTCTTGGGCGGCGGTGTGCAATGCCAGATCTATTGGGAGCAAGACAGCAATTATTGCTGATCTTGTTGTATCATCTGATGTGGCTTGCATCAGCTGAGACCTGGCTGGATGATAGTGCTGGCCCTATGCTGGAATTGGCTGTTCTGGCCGGGTACTCAGTGGTACTTTGCCCGAGTGTGGATTGTAGGGGTGGGGGAGTGGCAATATGTTTTAAGTCAAACTTGAGCCTCGCAGTTCTCCCAGTTGGAACAGCGAGATCCTTTGAATGTGTAGCCATCCAAGGGTTTGTAGGTGTAGATTGCAGGATCCTTCTCATCTAGTGGCCTTCGGGGGATGGGAAGGAATTCCTGCAGGAAGTCACGGACTTTGTTGCTCAGCTGGTGTTGGAGTTCCCAGATGGATTATTCTGGGGGTCTTTAATGCTTGGGTTGATGACAAACTCTCACTGTTTGGTCAAGACTTCCTCAAAGTGATGTGATCGTTGGGCCTGGCACAGGTTGTTACCAATGCAACCCATATTCACGGCCATTCATTGGACTTCTTCTTCCATCTGGGAATGGAGGTTTCTGACCTTAGGGTGGAACCAGTCATGTGGTCATGCTGCCATACTGTGAGGTTCTTGTTCGAGGCCCCTCCAATAGACCTTCCCCTATGGAGATGGTCTAGTACTGCCTTTTAAGGGATGTGACCCCACAAGGTCTAATGGCAGTGCTGGACTTCTAAGGTTTGATGAGTGTGTGTGTGCGAGGAACTGGGGGCATTGGTGCTGTCCTATAATAGGGTCATCACTGAGGCCTTTGAATCTATTGTACCTGTCCGTGTTCAACCCCTCACCTCACACCAGAAGTCCCCATGGTTTGATGGGACTATCAGGGAGATGAGGAGGAGGGGTCAAAGGTTAGACTGACTCTGGTGGAGGACCAGTCAGGATAGGTACAAACTTAGATTGATGGCCCATTATAGGTACTATCAATCAGCAATCTCTGCAAGAAGGCAGAGATCCTGTCCAAGGAGATTGCTGTGGCAACTAACAGACCAGCTCAGCTCTTTTGCACTTTTGATAGGTTGTGCAATCCAGCCTGTCTTCAGTCCGGAGGAGCCTTTTCACAATCTAGATGTGATGAGTTTGCTCTGTTTTTTACTGATAAGATTGCCTTTACTAGACTGGAAATCCAGTCAGTGCCCTCTAATTTGGCTTTGCAGTGAAGGGCTTGAGATTGCGGGCAGTCGGTCTGTCTGGTCTGACTTCAATTGGTTGGCTGTCATGGATGTTGTGAGGGTTGTACAGGGGTTATGACCAACCTGCTGTAGATTGGATCCGAGACCAATGTGTCTCCTAGTGGGGTACATTGATGTCATTGGCCTGGTCCTAGCCAGGATAGTCCAGGGTTCTCTAGTGACAGGGGTCTTCCCAGAACCCCTGAAGGAGGCGGTTGTAGGACCACTTCTAAAAAAATCTTCACTGGACCCGGATTACCTGGCAAACTACAGACCTGTCTCTAACCTACCCTTTGTGGATAAGGGTTTTGAGAATGGGGTGGCCATCAACTGGAGACCCATTTAACAGCTCACAACATCTACGATACTCTCCAGTCTGGTTTCAGAAAGAGGCATAGCACAGAGACTACTCTGGTTCGGGTGATGAATGAACTTCTGGTGGCAAGGGATTGGGGGAATTGTACCGTCTTGATTCTCCTTGATCTCTCGGCAGCATTTGACACCATGGACCATGGGGTTCTGATCGAGAACCTACAGGTCTGTTGTGGACTGGTGGGTACAGTCCTCAGTTGGTTTAAATATTTCCTCACTGGCAGGTTGCAGAAGGTTGTGTTAGGGATTTTTTCCTTGGCACCCCTGCCCCTGTCATGTGGGATACCTCAGGACTCGATCTTGTCCCCACATGTTGTTCACGGTGTATATGCTACTGATAGGGAACATTATAAGATGGTATTGGCTGAGTTTTCACTGTTATGCAGATGCTACTCAGCTATACCTGTCTTTTGTGCCCGAACAGCAGGAGCCAGTTTTGGTGTTTAATAGCTGCCTTGCTGAGATTCGAGACTGGATGAGGGCCAACTGGTTGAAGTTGAATCCAGACAAGATCGAAGTTCTGGTGCTGGAACCTAGTAACCGGAAGGGGTGGCAATCTGGTCAGGTCTCTGGGCTATGGCTCGGAGACTCCCAGTTGCTCACCTCGGATTGAGTAAAAAATCTTGGTGTTGTTTTGGACAGTGGGCTGATGCTTAAATGGCATGTGTTGGCCATAGTTGAAACCTCATTTTACCATCTGAGGAACATCGCCAGGATCAAACATCTGATACCCCCTGGTGATCTGCCAGCACTGGTCCATGCTTTCGTGACCTCTCGCCTTGATTACTGCAATTCCCTATACCTAGGGCTGTCAGGGGTAGATCTCCACTGCTTGTAGCTAGTGCGGAATGCGGTGGCCAGGTTGTTGACTGGCCTATCTAGGTCTTGGCATATTACACCTGTGCTCTTCTATCTGCACTGGCTGCTGGTTTTGTGGAGGATCTCCTTCAAGGTCAGTTTGTTGACCTACAAAGCCCTACATGGGCAGTGGCCTAGCTACCTGCAAGACCGCCTGTGTCCCTACTGCCCCTCCCACTCACTCCGCTCCACAAACGAGGGACTGCTGGAGGTTCCGAGGGTCTGTCTACAAACATCTGGTGTGTGCTGTTTTGCTTATGCAGCCCAGACCCTCTGGAACTCTCTACCTTGTTATATCAGAGAAAGTTTGACTGTGGATCAGTTTAAACGGGAGCTTAAAACCCATTTATTCAGACAAGCCTTCCTAGACTACATTTAGTATTTATTATGTTAAAAGGATTTTATATGTAATTTGTTTATGTACTGTATTTTAAATGTTTTTAATATGATGTAAAGCGCAATGAGTTGTAATGAGAATTGCGCTATATAAAGAAAGTTGGATTGAATTGTTCAACCTCGAGATGGTATTATTTCTTCACATAGGACATTGACATCTTTTATTTTATATAATACATAAGGTTGGACATATTTTGCTGTATCCTATGTGTTTCAATAGTGTAGTGGTATGTGTTAGTGTTACTTCTGAGGGACAACATTACTTGGTGAGTGTGTATTGGGTGTTAATATATTCTTCAGGTGTTCATGATACTTTAATTCAGTCTAATTAGCTACTTGGAGTCATAATACCCTAATTGGCAGCCAATTTAAGTCATAATACCCTAATTGGCAGGTAATGTAAGTCATAATACCCTAATTGGCAGCCAATTTAAGTCATAATACCCTAAGTGGCAGCTAGCTGGGGTCATAAATCCCAACAGACAGCTAGTCAGGGTCATAATACCCTACTTGGCTGCCATCATGTATGGGTAAATAAATGATGGCTTTTTCAATGGGAAAAAGGGCCCAACCATGTAATATATATACTGTATATATATATATATATATATATATATATATATATATATATATATACACATACATATATACACACAGTAATAAATACTAGGCAACTGTGGTATCAAGGATATATACCAATTGAGGGGACTACAAGCCATGAGCCCGAAGGACTAGTGGCATTGTTGCTCTAATTAGCTCCTAAAATAGGTACAGTATGTAGTCTTGTATTCCATAGTTGTCTAGCACAGTAATGAAGTCTAGAATAGTAATGAAGTCCCTGGGCTTTACCGTTCCTTGGGGCCCAACACTGGTCTCCCTCTACTGTTGTCTTATAGTGTTGACTGACCACTTACTGGCCACCGCTGAAGTTTCCAGCCAGGGTAAGGAAGCTCCTCTATATCAGTAGCCAGTCCAGCTACCTCAAAGATCAACCAAGGCAACTGAACTACTGTGGGTGTTGCACGGGCTAATTAAAAAAGGGGTTTGCTACACAATGCTCTGTAGGTCCAAAACTGGGACAATACTCCCAAAGGTCCCAAAAATAATTCCGCTTGTCCCTCTACTACTCCTCCTCCTCCTGTCAGGGGACATCCAACCCAACCCAGACCCTGTGATATCAAACACTGCTGTTGGCTCCCCTAACGACCCTAACTGGGTCTCGCTCAATGGGCTGAGGCTGACCCACATGAATGTTTGCAGCATATTCCCCAAAATACAGGAGGTACAAGCATGGGTTGACCTATACATCCAGAGTGTGTTGGCAGTTTCAGAAATGTGGCTGAAGCCCCACATCCTAACCCACGAGATTGATCTGTTAGGATACAGTGCCCACAGGAAAGACAGGAAGAACAAAAAAGGTGGAGGCGTTCTCATATACTCCAAGGATCCTCTTGATGTTTTCCTCACACCCCAATCGCTTAGTGAATGTGAGGGCTGAGAATCACTATTTGTGAAGATTACCCTAGGGCAGGCCAAAATCTTGCTAATAGGTTGCCTCTATAACCACCCTAAAGCTGCCTCCCAGGTACTGGATGCCCTCACCAAAGCCATGGCTGAGCAGGCACACACTGAACTAATTATCCTGGGTGATTTCAACCTGAACTGGGCCCAGGACATACAGCAGGCGCTAAAGACATCTCTCCTGGATGCTTGCCTATCACAGATCATCACAATACCCATAAAGCACAATGCAAAATCAGGCAAGCACACCACCCTTGACTGGGTGCTGGTATCCAATTCTCTCAACATTCGGGCAGCTGAGACCTTAGCAGACATCCTCAGTGATCATTCCCCAATCTTCTGTATATGGAAGAATCATCCACCCAGACCCCCACCTAGACAGATCACGGCAAGGGACTTTTCCCGGTTCTCGCCCTCAGCTTTTCAACAGCACCTCTTTGGCGTAGACTGCAGCCCCATCAAGTCTCTCCCCACCATCGACGATGTCCTAGAATTTTTCCAAAGCAGATTTTTCTCTGCTGCTAACTTATTTGCTCCCCTTTGGAGGGTAAGAACTCAGGGGCAATGCTACAGATGGAGCACCCCTGCATTGAAGTCACTGATGATTCAATGTGACAGGGCATGGGTCAAATGTAAAGCATCTGGTCTCCCTGCTGACTGGACAGCATATAGATCACTACAGAACCAATGTAAAAAACTGGCCCTGACAGCTAAAAGGGACTATGTGAAGGTCCTGCAACAGGCAAACCTGTCTGACCCAAGCTCCTTCTGGGACCAAATTAACTGTCTACTTAAGGGTTACCCCCCACCATGGTTTGATCTCCTTTGGGGGACAAACACTCAGTGACAGCCATGAGGTCGCAAATGTCTTCAACAGGCTTTTTACTGACCTTGACAATACAAGGCTGATCTACCTCCCTCCACTGGGCAACTGGAGGCCAGGAGGCTCAAACATAGCCATCCAGAATTCCACCTGAAGTTACTGTATCCAAAAGATGTACTCCCCCTACTTAAGACAATTAAGGCCAGAGGTTCTGCTGGCCCAGATGGTCTTGATCCCCGGCTGTTGAGGGCCGCCGCCCCAGCCATAGCCTTACCGATCACATGGCTTGTCAACAGGTCTCTCCTTGAAGGGACTGTTCCAGCCCAATGGAAGCAAACCCATGTAGTTCCTATACACAAAGGGAGCCCCAAGGAACATGTCAGTAACTGCAGGCCTATATCCCTCCTGTGTATACTAGCCAAAATCCAGGATAAGACAGTGTATGGAGAGTTCCAAGACTACCTGGAAAAAATTAAATTGCTTGCCTGCACCCAGCATGGGTTCAGAAAAAGCATGGCATGGATACTGCCCTGATCAAATGCTCCACTGACATCCTTTGTGCCCTCGACAATGGCACCCCCACTTGGGCTTTTTTCATTGATTTAACCAAGGCCTTCGACTTGGTGGACCATAGCCTTCTTATGGATAAGCTGAAGTGCCTTGATTTAGACCAGCATGCCCTTAACTGGTTCTACAGTTACTTATCCGGTCACTCACAGCAGGTCAAGTGGTGCGGTGCCGACCAGCTCCCCATTAAGGAAGGGGTGCCCCAGGGCTCTATCCTGGGCCCCCTCCTATTTTCACTATTTGTAAACGACCTTAGCGCATACTGTGGGGGAAGTTCTATAATCCAGTAAGTGGATGCCGCCGTGCTGTACAGAACCTTGGGCAGTTACACTGCAGGCACCTGTAGGAAGATTTCCTGTCCTTGGAGAGTTGGCTCCAGGCCAACATATTTCTCCTAAACACCAACAAAATGAAAGCAATTTTGTTCGGCTTAAGGTCTCTTGGCCCCAACAGGAGTACTTCACTGCCACTCGCCTCCACCTCGGGGTCAGTTATTGAGGTCATAACCCAGTTTAAATGCTTAGGAATGGTGCTGGACCAGGGCTTCACCTTGAAACCCCACATTGACAAAAACACCAGAACCATACACCAAAAGCTGGAGATGCTCTATCGGCTGAGCCCGCAGTTTATCACTGAAAAAAGGCTACTATTGCAAACAGCATCCCCACTCCCCAATCTCACATACGTTGCACCACTGCTGCACTTGCTCCAGAAACAGGAGCTCAGTAGGTTACAAACTCTATACACAAAATAGCCAGGTTTACTGCTAATACGCACCCTCGATGACACCACTGTGATGTCCTGGCATCCCTACAATGGCCTTCCCTTAGCCACTAGCTCCAGTACCTGCTTCTGTGCCTTGCCCTCAAACTGACACAGGACTCTCCACCTGAGGGACTTGCTGGTCTGCTTAAACACAAAAACTCCAGCAGCCTGTTGCATACCACTGACTTGAATTTACTGGAGGTGCCTAGAATAAAGACAGTGGCCGGCAGTAAATCATTTACCCACTCTGCTCCAGTGCTCTGGACAAACTCCCTCCCTCCCTTCAACTCTCCACCTCCCTGGGTTCCTTTCAAAAAGGGCTGCAAGAGCACCTGCTAGAAAGCAACACTTCTTTCTGTATGTAAGCACTGTGCCCAACCTGGCTGTCCCACACTCGATCTCCTAGCCAACTAGTGGTGCTTTACCCCCGAAACTCCATTGTCAATGGGTTGCCTAGTCAGCCCCCAGCCATGTTTTTTTGTTTTCTTCTCTCCCCTGCCAAGCCAGACTCTAACCTGTTCTTTGCTTTGTCTCTTGTTGCTCTCCGCATGTGTGTCAATCTATACTTTGTATTTACTAATGAATTGCATTGTACGATCCCTCTGTACTATTGGCACTGCTTTCTCCACTCTGTGACCTGTATGTGCGTAGGCTATCTATTCCAAATTACTGTACATGTAACTAACTCTGGGTCGCCCCTGAAAAAGGGTCCTTCAGGATCCAGTGGGCCTACCTAGTTAACAAAATTGAAATACATAAATAATCAATTACATTTATTTTATACAATACTTGGGGTTGGTGCCTTTTTTGTACCTGAAGGCTGTGTTTTTGTCAGGAAGCTTATTAGGTAAGGCTGTGTTTTTATCATGGTGCATATTAGGTGTGTCAATTAGCATAGAAATTTCTTAACTGGTTCAGCTGGTGTGTGCAGGGTTGGACTGGCCCACAGGGCTCCAGGGAAAATTCCTTGGGGCCCCACCTCTTAGGGGGGCCCCTATGGTTGGGCTTTTTTTTTTCAGGGTAAATCCTAAGTTTCAAGTTTTCCCCGGCCCGTGGTTGAGTGATAGGAAATTAAGAAAAAATACAAAAGAAGAATTTGCACACTTTGTCTTTGTTTTTTTTTTATCCCCCCAGCCATGCCCATTCCACAGTAGTGTGCCCTAGTCTAGTCCCTCACTCGCTCGAGAGTTGCCATCATGCACTTTGCATGTGTGTCACAACACTTGCTTCCAGCTTCCCTGAACGCTATCTGACCTACATATGAGTGCGCACCCAGCAGCAGTCCTTCTGGCTGAGTAAGTTTTGGCGCTTGTTGCACCATTTCCATTTGCTGCAGCCACTGGAGCGTGGGAGGAGTGCACAGTGGGCTATGGGCTGGATTCTCTTAATCTTTGGGCTAGCTGCTAGCAGACAGTATCGTGACTTGAGTAGTTGATGCCAGATTTGGTTGGAAGGAATTGGGAGATGAACGGGCTGGGCCCGGGGACTTGGGCAGTCGGGTTGGGAGAAGGATTGTGAAGTGAGACAGTTGGTCAGTTGAGGCGAGGAAGTTGGGGAATTTTTTCAGTGTACCCCAGCATGCCAGGTGCCCAACAGTGACACCAATGACAGCGAAAGGCTCCACTCAAGGGGGCGAGCCAGGCCAGCCATCAGTGGTGATGCCTGCCACGCTGCCGAAGTTCCGAATAACAGCTCATCGGCTCTGCTCTGGTCTCTTCTTTGAATTACACCCTGGCTGGTGGCCTGGTGGCCTAGTGGCCTACCCTGTTTGCGGACTGTTGAAGGACTGACAGGGAGTGTCTTGTGGGAGTGGAACACTACAGCCAGCCCAGAGGGGCCCGGGGACTCAGAGTAGGTCAGGCAGAGACTCTCTCTCTCGGCGATGGACGGAGCCACTACTACAGCATGCTGCACACCCCAGAGGAGTCTGAGGAGTAAAGTAAGTAGACTGCTTTTTAAAGCTAACCCCCACAAAGAAAGACTTTTTGGGCAATGGACAAATTCTGACAAGAAAAAATATATTTTCTCACCTGTTGTGGTGGAAAATGATTGGAAACCAATTAGCCAGTATGGATGCTAGCGTGCAGAGCAGGTTAGGGAGAGTTATTGATGCTGCTGGCACGGGAACCAAACACAAGTAACTAAATTCCTGCAATTAAAAAGCATGCTATCTAATGCCACACATTTAGGGTCTCATCCCTGGCATAATTCACAACTTGGGTAATTAAATTACCCTCAGGGCATTTGCAAATGGCCCTAATGCCAATATACCAAGCCATTTCCAGGTTGTACTCAGACAGCAATCTCTGACTCAGCCATAACATGAATGTGTGGGAGGGAGTAGGCCACTACTGGGTGAATGTGTCCCAATGGCACTTATAGCTGGTTTAATGTGCTATGCAACTGGATGAGATGAGATGAGATGATGCTTGTGTAACTTGATTTGCTTTGTGGCTTTCTGCCTTTCTATCCGTGAGATATACCACCCTGTAGGGGTACGACGCAAGGAACCCTAGAGGAGGGTTTGCCGCAGAAATGAATGCGTCAGCTAAAGGTAGGTTAGGAAGAAGCCCAGAAAGAATATCCAAAGATGTCAAGCTTTGAAGAGGCGAGGATGATGAATAAATTCTGAGAAGATGATAACTGCTGACGGAGAGAGGGGAAAGCCGCAGCCACCATCCGCCTCCATCCAACAGCAGAACCTAACTAACCGAAGAAAGCACTAACTCTAACTAATATTATGACCATTGGCATGGAGGAGAGGAAAAAACCCCTTTGAGGAAGAAACCCCTGGGGATCCAAGGCCTAGGTCGCCTTCCCTCCAGGCTGACGATGTTTGATTTGAAGACGTATGTCAGTAAAGAGAATGGTTCATTAACGAGGGATATGAGTAGGGAGGATGATGATGGGATAGGCAAAAAACTCCAAAGAAGCACAGATTTAGGAAGGAAAATGAGGCAGCAGGCCCCGAGAAGGGTATGCTCGAGTAGTCTATGGGAGGGAGTAGATCCATGTAGAAGTCAGAAGAGCAAGGGGTATCCAGATGTGCTCATGAGGAGACTCCAGATGTGTTCACGAGGAGACCGAGGATAATGCAGACTGGCTTGCTTGAGCGATGTGAGTGAGCGGACACTGAGGCTGATGAGGCATGCTTGATTATGTGATGTGAATGATTAGACCTTGAACAATTAGACCCTGAGGTTGTAGTCGATGAGGTAGCATAGGATTCAATGATAGGAATGTTCGAGTAAGTGATGTAAATAGATAAACCTTGAGGTAAGGATGAATGAATGATGACTGGAGTTATGAACTCGATACATGCGGCAGGATGACCACGGGTCGATTAGGTGGCATAGGAGTCATGATAGGAACACTCAAAATGAAACATCGATTACAGCCCTCGATTGTAGGGAATCCTTGATGGTCGGTACGGAACGTGAAGAGGAGTAGACAAGAATGAACTTGAAAATGAACTTGTACAAAAGTAGTAGGAATAAGTAGGCTCCTCAAAAGGAGGTAGACTCTGAGGCCAAGAAGGCATGTCCAGAACCAGAGGGTATGCGAACCAGAGGGTACGCTCAGGAGGAGCATCAGAGGAGCAACTCAGGTTGAGTTATCGAGGAGCAAAACTGGACGATGTATGATGAGGAGTGAAGCTAAGAGTGGAGTGAAGCCATGATGGCTGGTACTAGAAAAGGTGCTAGGACAAGTAAGGTAGCATTAGGAAATGGATGAGGTACGATGATGAATTGAAGCCATGGAGGCTGGTACAGGAAAGCGAGGTATGAAAAGACAAAGGACGGTAGGGAGGTCAATAGGGTAGCATAGGACCCAGCCGATGCAGAATGAGAGCTGTAGTAGGGTGAGCTGGATGAGGTGGCATGCAGGCCAGAGTCAATGGAAGGCCAGATGCAGTCAGCCATAGATGACCCAATGATGTGAATAGCAGAGCAAGCGAATAGATAAACCGTGGCATGATGAGAGATAGAAGTCATGACTGGAGTGAATCCTTGATGGCTGATGATGGATGGAATCAGGAACCTGATACATGCAGGATAAGGGCCACAAATCGAGTAATGATAGGTATGCCCAAAAAGAAATATCGATTGCAGGCCAGACGAAGTCAGCCGAGGCTGAAGGCACGATATGGAGAAAACCCCAAAAGTCGAATGCAGCCAAAGATGAATGGTGGAAATGATTTAGTAGGCAGGGAGACATGGGCAAGATAACCTTCTCAGAGTGCCAGCTGGCCCAGCAAAAGTAGCGGCAGGCATGGAGAAGATTGAATACGAGCACAGAAATGCATGCAGTATCACAATAGGTCTATCCAATTGGATGCAGAGCACACCAAACCAAACCATGCACCAGAAGCAACTGGGCGGCACGTCTGGCGGAGGACATACAGCTGCAGTAAAAGAAATTTTTTTTTTATATGAGGTTATGAAACCAGAGTTGAAAAGAACATTAATGCATGGGACTCAAAGCCACAGAATGAGGTAGGGTATGACTGGCTTGCAACCCAATATAGAAAATGGCAATAATGGATGCACAGCACGGTGCTCATTAGGCATAACGGTGCTGAGAAAGACTTGTCTGTACAGCAGAACAAGTAGGTAGCTCTCGCCAGAAATAAATGCAGTCCAGACAGAGGCCATAACATACAGAGTTAACTGTCTGAAACCCGACCAAAATTACTCCCACTGAAAACTCACAGGGTAAAATACTGGAGGGCTATGTGATGGAACCAAATTGTGGGATCCAGGGAAGGACGGAAGCGAGAGGAGCAAGCTGAAGTTCGATGAAATGAGGCACAGGAGTGAAGTATAAGAAAGAGACAAGAGTGCCAAGGTAGAATGGTAAGGCAGTGAGGAGTGCAATGAGAGAAAATGAAGCCAGGTAGATGTGGACGTGATGTCAGCGAAGGAATAGGGGCTGACAAGAAACATAGAAACATAGATTTTGACGACAGATAAGGACCACTTGGCCCACCCAGTCTGCCCATTTCCCTACCTAATGGATAAGCTGCAGATCCTAGTTAACCAGCAGCCTACTTCTTCCTACCCCCAACCCCTAGAATTGCCTTATGACTGTCCCATGCATGCTTGAATTCCACCACTGTTTTTGACTTCACAACCTCCTCCAGAAGGCCGCTCCATGCATCCACAACCCTCTCTGAAAAATACTTCCTTAGTTACCTCTGAGCTGCCCCTGTATCTTCAAATTGTGCCCCTTGTTCTTGCACACCTCTTTTTGAAAGATGCTACCCTCTTGGACTTTGTTGATTCCCTTGAGGTACTTGAAAGTTTCTATCATGTCCCCCTCTCCTCCTTTCCTCGAGGCTATACATATTTAGCTCCTAAGTCTCTCTTCATATGTCTTCCAGTGCAGACCCTGCACCATTTTAGTTGCCCACCTCTGGACAGCTTCCATCCTGTCTATGTCTTTCGGAGATTGGGTCTCCAGAACTGCACGCAGTACTCCAGCTGGGGTCTCACCAACTGTCTGTACAGAGGGATAATAACTTTGTTTTCTACTGGTGATGCCTCTCCCTATGCATCCCAGTATCCCCCAGCCCTCCTTGCTGCCCTCTCACATTGCTTGCCCACCTTTAGGTCATCTGATATGACTACCCCCAGGTCCCTTTCCATTTTTGTTGTTGTTAGTATCTCACCCCCCATTGTGTACTCTTCCCCTGGGTTTTTGTTTCCCAGGTGCATTACCTTGCACTTCTTAGCATTGAATCTAAGCTGCCATATATTTGACCATTCCTCTAACCATGCCAAGTCCCTTCTCATCCTTTCCACCCCACCTTGTGCATCAACTCTGTTGCAGATCATTGTGTCATCTGCAAAGAGACATACTTTTCCTTCCAGTCCCTCTGCAATGTCACTTATAAAGACATTGAAGAGGACCGGTTCTAATACTGAACTTGCGGTACCCCACTAGTAACCCCCATTTCTTCAGAGTGGACTCCATTTACTATTACTCTCTGTGTCCTATTCTCCAGCCAATTCTTTATCCAGGCTGTCATCTTAGGACCCACTGCCAGGCTGGCTAACTTGTATATTAATCTTTTGTGTGGGACTGTGTCAAATGCCTTGCTAAAGTCTAGGTATTGTCCACAGCCCCTCCCTGATCTACTACTTTGGTCACTCAGTCAAAGAAATCTATCAGATTTGCCTAGCATGACCTTTCCACTGTGAATCCATGCTGCCTTGGGTCCTGTGCCCCTCTGGCCTCTAGATATTCAACAATTCTTTCCTTCAGAAGTGATTCCATCATTTTCCCTACCACTGAGGTTAAACTAACAGGTCTGTAGTTTCCTGCTTCTGCCTTGCTCCCACTTTTGTGAAGGAGAATCACATCTGCCCTCCTCCAGTCCTTGGGTACCACCCCATCCTCCCATGATTTGTTAAAGAGGGTAGTTAGTGGTGTCACTAGTTCTACCCTTAGTTCTTTTAGAATTCTGGGATGAATCCCATCAGGCCCCATTGCTTTGTCCACCTTCAGTTTTAAGAGTTCTTTCAGAACCCTATCTTCTGTAAATGGGCTGGTATCAACTTCTGTATTCAGCGTGTTTCTGCTGTTTGTTTTAGGTACTTCCCCCTCTTCCTTTGTAAATACTAAGCAAAAATATTTGTTTAGTATCTCTGCCTTTTCACAGTCACCCTCTGCCCACTCTCTCCCTCCCTTTATTAAGCCTCACTAACCCTCCCTTGGTCTTCCTTCGCTCCCTGATGTACCTATAAAGGTTTTATCCCCTTCTTAACTGAGTTGGCTATTTTTTCCTCGGTTTGGGCCTTTGCTGTTCTGACTGCCTTCCCAGCATCCTTTTGCTTTAACTGATACAGTTCTCTGTCCTGCTCCTCCTGTGATTCCTTGTACTTCCTGAATGCTTTCTTTTTCTCTTGAACCTTCACTGCCACTTCCTTTGAGAACCACAGTGGTTTCCTACATCATTTTGTTTTGTTCATTTGCTTCACACAAAGGCTTGTTACCTCTGTGATAGCAGTTTTTATTATTCCCCATTGTTCTTCCACCCCTCCTTCCTGCCCATTTGCTAGTGCATTCCTTAGGCACCCACCCATTTTGGCAAAGTCAGCCCTCCTAAAGTCCAGTACTTTTGCCTTTGTATAGCTTGACTCTATTGCTGTGTTTATTGTGAACCATACTGTTCGATGGTCACCAGTTCCCAGATGGCTACCCACTTCTACATCTGTGATCCTCTCTTCATCTCCATTTGAGAGAACCAGGTCTAAGATTGCTCCCTCTTGAGTGGGCTCCAATACTATTTGTCTAAGGCATACCCCCTGTAGGGCATCTAGAATAACCCCACTCTTCGAAGTGGCTGCTGCAACTGCACTCCAGTTAACATCTGGCATATTCAGATCACCCATCAGCAATATCTCCCTTTTCTGCCATTCTAAGTATTCTTTCTATCATTTCCTTGTCCATTTCCTCCCCTGAGAAGGTCTGTATACTAACCCTGTGCGGATTATCGTGCCATTGCGGTCTCCAAATTTACCACAGAACTCTTCTCCTCCCTGTTTTCTCTTTTGTTCTGTTGCTTTGATTCCTTCCCTTATGTAAAGAGCTACCCACCTCCTCTTTACCTCCCTGTCCCTCCTGTAGATAGTGTATCCTGGTATGTTTCATCTCCAGTCATGGTTTTGTGTGTACCATGTTTCTGTGACTGCCACGATATCCAGATGTTCCTCCTCCATCAAGGCCACTAATTCAGGAAGCTTGTTACTCAGACTACGAGCATTGGTACTCATTGCTCTCCATTTTTTGATGGCTTTACCTTCTTTTGCAGCATCCCCCACTGACCTTTCTACCTCAGTCTTTTTCTCATTTAGTACCCTGTTTTGTAGGGAGAGGCTGGGATTTTCCTGCTGCTTATCAGTGCCTCCCCTTGGAGCTAGTTTAAAGGCTTGCCAATGAAGCATTAAACCGATTGCTCAAAGACTTGTTTCCTTCCTGGACAGATGCAGACCATCCTGCCAGTATAGGCTGGTGTCCTCCAGGTGGAACCCCAGTCCCCAATGAAGCCAAACCCCTGTGCTCCACACCATTTTTCCAACCATTCATTAAACTGCATGGTGCAAAGTACCCTCGCCTCACTCATGCCATTGACAGGCAGCACCTCAGAGAAGGATATTGTGTGTGTTACTTGTCATAGGCCCCTCCCCAGTTCCACAAAGTCCTTCTGCACTGCTCTAATCTCATGATGAGCCAAGTCATTTGTCCCTAGGTGGACAATGACGTCCAGCTCAGAATCCCGTGCAGCTGTTCTTGTGATCCTGAGGATGCGCCTGTCTTTTCCAAAGCTATGGCACCAGGCAGGCACCTTACTTCAGTTTTCCCTGCACCCCAGTTCTATCCCCCTAATAATTGAGTCCCCCACCAGGAGCTGCTTCCTTTCCTTGTGGTGTCCTCTGCCTCCTTCCTGTGGGCCTCCCTTGTGACAGTTGTCCTCAGCCTCCTTAGTCTCCTCTGTGGGTGCATCCATAGGGGAACTATGCTCCCCCAGAATGGTGTATGGATTGTGGTGTGGAACAACTGACTGTGTGTGCCTCTATTCCACCATCCTCACCCTCCCTGAGCCCACTGTGGTCCAACTGCTGTGCTTTCTTTGCAACCTCTGAGGTAGTGGTGGTGGCTCTGGTGCTCCCTGGATGGGGGAGGTTCCCTTCCTACCGTCCATTGTGGCCTGGGAGAAGGTTCCCTTACTACTGTCCAGAGTGGCCTGAAGATGGGCAACTTCCTCCCTCAGGGCAGAGAGTTGTCTCAAATAGGGCAGCATCTCAGCCTCCAGAAAGACTCCCAGAAGATTGCTGCCCCACAGCCATTAAATTGCACTACTCCCCACATTTTTTTTTTGTTTTTGTTTTGTGTGTGTGTGTGTGTGTGTGATTGGTTTGTTATATAGAAATATATATATATTATACAATGTGTATGCTTCTATTGTCAGTGCAGTGTGCTAGAGAGGATATGACAGTGATATGCACCTTGCACTCTTGACACTCTTGAGGAAATGATGTCAGAACCCCAGGTATAAAGGAACTATTTCCAGGGGTGGGTGGGGTGAGGGTGGGAAGGGTTGGGCCTAAACTATGCCCCTCACAAAACAATCAGCTGAAAGCTCTGATCCACTCGCATGAGTGCCTTCCTGTCAGCAAGATGCCCTACCCAACTATTTGACAGAGAAAATACCCTGCTAATCAAACAGAGAAAAATCCACACATCCAAGTCAGACACAGGTAAACCTCCCCAGCCCCAAACAGACCTGGTGGTTTGTGCTCTGAAAGCTGTCAGCCCCAAAATAAGTCAGCTGTGTTTAAACTCTTCCTGCACTGAAAATCTTAAGAATTTTAACAAACAAACGTAAACCTAGATCCACCTCCCTCTGTTGCTTGAAAGACTGTCTTTTCCTGTTTCACAATGCAGGTTTTGCTATGACAACTCCTTAACCACAGTAACTTATTTAAAAATAGTTTAACTATCACAAACTCCTATGAACCAGTAAATTATTTAAAAATAGTTTCTGTCCCAAAATCCTAGTAGTCAATCCAGCTACCCCCAAGGGACAACCAACATGCAGTACTCCAACCCTTGTGAAGTTACTTCCAAGATAAGCAGAGTTTGCAAGCTCCTTTTTCAACTCCTTAGCCACCTGTAAGTTATTTAAAAATAGTTTAACTGTCAGAAAATCCTAGTAGACAATCTAGCTACCTCCAAGGAGCTACCCAAATGCAGTATTTAAATCCTTCTGAAGTTACTAACAAGATAAACAGAGTTTGCAAGCCCTTCTTGGTTAAACACTAAATAAATATGTGAATAAAAGCAATTACAAAGGTAGTTAGTTTCACCTCCACAGAATTAAGCAAAAGTGCACGTTTGTTGCAGATATCAAGTGCAATATAGAATTTCTCACACAGCTCACAGCTGAATAAAGAAGTAGTGTCCTTCCAGGTCAAGAAAATGTGCTTTGTGTCTCTAAAAATTGCAGCCTCCAGTAACTTATAGTAATCTGATCTAGTCTGGATATCTCCACCCAGGGCAATTTGTTGACAATGGTTATGATGCAGCCCTTCCTGTTCCAATACAACACTTTTTGGTCTGAAAACAATGTCCTGCACCTAAGGCTGTCTGTGTTTCAATTCACACTGCAGGTTTTGCTATGACAACTCCTTAACCACAGTAACTTATTTAAAAATAGTTTAACTATCACAAACTCCTACGTACCAGTAAATTATTTAAAAATAGTTTCTGTCCCAAAATCCTAGTAGTCAATCAAGCTACCCCCAAGGGACAACCAAAATGCAGTATTCCAACACTTGTGAAGTTACTTCCAAGATAAGCAGAGTTTGTAAGCTCCTTTTTTAACTCCTCAGCCACCTGTAAGTTATTTAAAAATAGTTTAACTGTCAGAAAATCCTAGTAGACAATCTAGCTACCTCCAAGGATCTACCCAATGCAGTATTTAAATCCTTCTGAAGTTACTAACAAGATAAACAGAGTTTGCAAGCCCCTTCTTGGTTAAACACTAAATAAATATGTGAATAAAAAGCAATTACCAAGGGTAGTTAGTTTCACCTCCCACAGAATTAAGCAAAAGTGCACGTTTGATGCAGATATCAAGTGCAATATAGAATTTCTCACACAGCTCACAGCTGAATAAAAAAGTAGTGTCCTTCCAGGTCAAGAAGCAGGAGAACGAGCAACGAGGGATGCAGGGCAGGGAGTGAGGCATAGGAGATGAGAGCAGCAGGGAAAAATCGAAGGAGGGGCAAGGGATGGGCCATAGAAGCAACAGACAGGAGGGGGAAGTGCGGCAGGCACATGCAACGCCACCCAAACGAGAGCAAACACAGCGGGAGGCAGGGGAGCCATGGTCCCGCCGGAGATCAGCCAGAAGGCAGGTTTAGGAGAACAGGGCTAGCATCAAAACACCACAAAATGAACAGGGAAAGGAGGAAGCCGGAGGCCGGAGGTGACCACAGAAACACAGGGAACAACAGAGGAAATGGAGGAGTGAGAAAAAGGAATGGACAAGAACCAACAGCACAGATGGGCATGGGGGATGCGGAGAGAAAAACTGTGACAGATGTACCTGAATGGGCTTCCGGAGGCATGAAGAAAAATGATGGAGCAGAAAAAATGAGAGAGCATCAGGGCAAAGGGAGGTGGTGCCTCCGGTCGCAATGAAAAAATGAATCCTGAAGAGGCCCAGGATGTGTAACCTTTTAAGCCTGATGGGGGAGTGACGTTGTTGCTCTACTCATCGAACCTCAGGCTTAAAGCCCTCCCATTGTGGAAAACCATCTGGAAAGAGAAAATGTGCATACATATTTAAAAATGGGCAACATGTGTCTTATACAGTACAGATGCAGGATTTTAAATAACTTCTACTTTACAGCCCATAGATTCTACAAAATGGGTCATTTTGACACCCCACATGTATAAAATGTGGAGAGCTCAAAGGTGTGGTCAGTAATTCAAGCAAACATAGCCCCCTTGCTGAGACTGTGAGATGTGTTAACCCTTGAAATCCCTTGCCAGTGTCAATAATAGGTACAATGGCCTGGATATTCAAACTGCGCTGAAAAATGGCGCAACAGTAGGAGCAAGCGCAAACCAGTTGCGCAAATGCGCAACAGGTACAATATTCAAACATGGAGCAGAGCAAATTGCGCAAGCAACCAAGGTCTCAATATTGCACATACTGCGCCATCGCGCAACCAGGAAGGAGAAGCTGAGCCAAAATGCTGCACTATGGCGCAACCATGGAAGCTCAGCTGAGCATTCCAGAGCTGCCATAGCGCAAGCACAGCCCCCCCCAGAGCAATGGAACTGCACATCCAGGGAGGCAGGCTGGGGCCACCGCCAGCCATGCCACACATGGGCACAGGAACACACTGCAGAACCCACACCACACCGCACACCCAAGCACAGCATCACTGGGAGTGGGACGGATGATCCACGTGCCCATGGGACAAGCCAACAATGCATAGCAGAGCCATGACACCCCAGCACAACCACTGGCAGGCAGAGAGTGCCACACAGGGTTGACAACCACAGTGCACATCAGCCCCCCTGCACGCACAGCACACCGGCACCGTGACCCCAAGACACGCTCATGTGCAGTGACTGGCACTGCAGGAAACACCATGCATCCCCCCTGCCACACGTCAACCCCATGCTGCAGAGAAGCATACCAGCCAGACCCACCCTGTGCACCCAGCAGTGGGTGGCAGCAGACGGCAAGACCAACAGAAAGTCAATGCCATGCTGGTGATACCTCCCCATGGACACACACACACACACACACACATATACCCAGGACCATACCAGCCCAGATGGCATGTACACCCCTGCAACGGAGCACCCATAGCCAGTTGCAAATCAGAGACCAACACAGCAGTCGTATCAAAATAGAAATGTATATTTAAAAGATCAACATATAAACATAAACAGGTGAAACTATGTACAAGTGGGGGGGGACGGGTAAAAGGCAGGGGTGTTCAAGGGGAGAATAAAAACCTGGAGAGGGAAGGCAGGGTGATAGGGATGGGAGAAGTGGGAAGGAATGTGGCCTATGGCTCAGCTGGCTGCGGTCTTCCCCTGCTGGTGTCCCGTCCTGTGCCTCCGCCTCCTGGAACCATGGCGCTGTGGCCTGCAGTATCGCCTGGTTCTCCTGTGACACCTGGGTGAGGTGCGAATACCCTCTCAATCCTCCTGAGTACCTCGAGGCCTAGGAAAATGGGAACACAGTCAATGGCTGAGACTGACCACAACCCTGAACACCACCTAACCTGCAAGCTATATAGCCTACAAACCACCTGTGATGGCATGCACCCACCCACAGTGAACATGCACATGGCCATCACAAAAGACGCACGCATGGCACCGGCATGCTTACACAGCTATGTGCCCAGTGCATGCCTGGACCACCTGTGATGCATACACAGACGTGTCGTGATGCTGCACTGTGATGCAGGTCACCTGTGTCATGCCTACATACATGGATACATAGACAGTGTCGGCAGATAAGGGCCTATGGGACACCCAGTCTGTCCATTTGACCTTGTACGTTCACTCTGTTGTCCTATAAGTCCGTTCCCCCTCACCCCTGACCTCCAGAATTCCTTTATGGCTAACCCATGCATTCATAAATCCCGTGACCAAGTCAGCCCCCACCACTTCCTCTGGCAGGGTGTTCCACTTGTCCACCACCCATTCTGTGAAGAAATACTTTCTCATGTTTCCTCTTAAACGACCCCCCTCCAACTGCATCCCATGCCCTCTAGTCCTGGAACATCCTTACGCTTACAAATATTGTTTTCCTGCACTCTGTTCCCCTGTACAGGATACTTGTATGTCCCCATCATATCCCACACCCTCCTCCCTCCAGGGAGTACATGTTCAGTTCCGTCAACCTGTCTGCATAGGACTTGTGATGCAATCCATGTACCATCCATGTCGCCTCCTCTGAACCCTCTCCACCCAGTCCATGTCCATAGCAGGTATGGTCTCCGGAACTGTACACTGTACTCCAGTGTGGGGACTCACTAGTGTTTTGTATAGTGGAACTATGACCTCCCTTTGGTTGTGTCCCCATGGTTGGTGGTCTTGCCCCCCCAGCATGCAATAGCATCCATGAAGTAATGATACTCACACTCCTCCAGCAGCTGGGTCTGACGCTGCTGCTGCTGCTGCTGCTGCTGTGGCACAACACCCCCTGGCACCGGGGCCCTGGCATGGCCCACATCACCCTGGTCCTGTGTCCTCACAATCCGGCCTGTGGGAGACATATGTTGAGACAAACATCAGTGTGACTCAAAAGCAGAGTGCCCCCTGCCCCAGTGAGAGTGCCTGCCCACACAGCCATAACCATCCATCGCACAGCTGCACACACTGACACACCTATGCACAGCCACCCAAGCACACACACACCCCTACAGAGAATATAGGTGCATAGATGGTACACTCACCTGGCCTAGGCACCACGCCCCGCCTGGCACGTGAACGCAGCCGCGTCAACAGTTCCGTCTCCCTCCGGCGGAGGTCACTGTACCGGTGCCGGCACTGCTCAGCAGACCGGCCCCGGCCAGTGACCTCCACCAGGTCAGTGGCCACTTGCTGCCACACATGGGTCCTAGGCATGGTGAGGGGGGCCTCACCATACAGTGCCTCACAGTGGGCTCCACCAGGCCACCAGGTTGGCTACTTCAAGCTGGCTCCAGGACACCGCCCTCCTCCTAGCCATGGCACCAACTTTACAGGCAGGCAATATCGTGGCCTGCCGTAACCCTACGCGGAGTTGTTGCGCAATCAGACCAGCACAGGCTCCAATCGCGCTGTTCCGTGAACGCTGTCACTTTACATGGCGCTGTCACCAGACAGCGCAATAGGGACGTACAACATGGCATGCCAACAGCGCCAGGGGTCAGAGGGCATACACAAGGTCACGGCAATGACGCAAGGCTACGACAGCGCCATAGATCGATAGGCATCCTGCGCGACTGCTGCCAGAGCACCAGCCACAGTGGACTATCGCGCAGAAGTGCCACAGCGCCATATAGTGCCCAGTGCTGTAGTGCCACTGGCACAATGGTGGCCATGGCCTGAATCGCCTATCGTGCTCAGCAGGTCTGCAGCGCGATCGACGCATGCGTAACCTGTCTGGGCATGCGCAATGCAGTGTAGCACGCAGCCACAAACATGCGCCATCGGCTCAGCCGGACCTTCCGTATTGCGCTAAGCGCAAATACGCGATATTCAGCCGACATATGCAAATCATTCGATCAGCTATCATGTGCGCGAGTGGCGTGATTAGCAGCATGTCATTAAAGTTGCGCCACACCTCATTTGCATGTGTTGCGCTATAAAAGTGCGGCAGTGGGTTGTGCCGCCAGATTTGGTTGCTGCAGATGAGAGGTGAGTTACATGCTGTGTGATGCTCAGGACAATGCTCATGGGCAGGGGTGCTGGAGGATGATAAAGGTTGAGGGGGCTGAGCATGAAAAGGGCACTTAGAAAGGGACAAAGGGCACCCTTTCTATCAGTATCTGCCATGCGGAGAGGAAACGGGGGGCTTCTGCCCCCCCCGGGCCGGCAGCAATGCTCATGGGGAAATGCTGTGGACTGCACAGTGACAGGTGTCCACTTCCACCCATACAGATCACCATGACTGACCAGAGCCAGGCTGAGGGTGTGGACGGCGGGCGTAGGAGGAGGCCGAACTTCACCACAGCAGAGACCGAGGCCCTCTTCCAGGCCTACCTGGAGGATGAGCCAGTATTGAGTGGATGGAGGGGCACCCCTCAGGAGCGTGCAGCTGCATGGGAGGGGGTAGCTCGGGCCGTCAACCTGCACGGAAGCCACCAGCGCTCCGTGCAGGAATGCCGGAAGAAGATGGGGACTGACCACAGGAGGCTGAAGGAGAAGGTGGCAGCCTTCAGGGTGGCACGTGCTGGCACTGGTGGGGGCCCACCAGTGGTGTTGCAGCTGACCCCTACAGAGGAGACACTGGTCGTGGCCATGCAGCCGAGTGCCATTGCGGGTGTACCAGGCGGAGGATTCCAGACAGGTGGAAGCCCATCACTGCACGGTATGACATGGTGATGTTGTTGGGGGGGGGCTGTTGTTCACATGCA
The DNA here is from genome assembly GCA_016271365.2 of Neoceratodus forsteri. Taxonomy (NCBI): domain Eukaryota; kingdom Metazoa; phylum Chordata; order Ceratodontiformes; family Ceratodontidae; genus Neoceratodus; species Neoceratodus forsteri. Next base: position 1,702,023,274 of record CM057455.1, read on the forward strand.
CTCACATGTACTCGTTCTGTTACAGATCCTGTTCGCCTGCAGGAGACGGTGGTGGTGGTGGGTCCAGACAGTGAGGCAGACCTGCTGGAGGGGAGGGACCATCCACCGCCACCAGCCTGCAGGCACTGCAGCAGCATGCAGGCTGGGCCAACAACTCCGCGTCAGTGATACGGGTGTAGGGGGTGCACAGCCTGTGTCACAGCAGTCTGGCATGCAGGTATGCCAGCATGCTGTGCCTATGGCAGTGGCACGCACCTGCACCATTGATGATAGCAGGCCTGCAATGGCCAGTGATAGGTGTGTGTCCCACGACGGACACATGGCAGGCCAGCACGTGCCCCTGGGCCTTCCTGGTTCACACCTGTGTACCAGCATGCTGGCACAGTCCCAGGCTGTGCCTGTCAGCACCGGTGGGCAGCATCGGTGGCTGTGCAGGTGTCTGGCACTGTTGACAGCACGGAGGTGGAACAGGTGGACCTGGGGGCTCAGCAGTTGGAGGGGCGGCAGCAGCAGTTGCACACCAGGTCTGGGGGGACAGTGTCAAGCAGTGGCACATGTCCACCGCCCTTTGATCCGCCCATACCTGGTCCTGGTGAACAGCGCCCACCCTCAAGGGGTGCTGTGCACCAGGACCATCCACACCCTGGGGGTCACGATGCCATTGGGGCACAGTACCCATTGGATGCGCACACCCGCCTGCTGCAGGAGTCGGGTACAGCTGCAGGGGTGGGTTGCAAGGTCCGTGGAGGCACTGTCTGTGTCCGTGGGCGGCATAGCAGGGAGTGTGCTCGGACCGGGCCGAGCTGGTCCTTATGCGGACGGATGTGACCGCTGCCATTGACAGGCTGACCCAGGCAGTGGTCTCTGTGGCGACCTGGCCACACTCGTCAGGTGCCCCTGCACACACACCCCACACAGTCGCCTCCACTCCCGTTCCCGGTGTCGTGCGACACCAGGCCTGTCGATGCCGGGTTCTGCTGTGGGCATCCTGAGCACCCCTGGTGCAAGTTTGTTTGGCAGGATGCAGACCCCTGTGCGGGCAAGGTCGCAGTCGCGCACTGGGACCCCTGGTGGTGCACCAGCACCACCCAATGTGGCCCCTGCTCAGCCTGCCAGTGCTGCTAGGCCACAGCGGGGCCGCCCACACATCCGTGGTGGCCGTGGGACAGTGCTACCTGACTGAGCTGTCTTCCAATGCAGGCCCTGTCTGGTGCTACCCTGTGTGCAATGTGTGTCATGGTGGGCAGTGCACTGCTGGGTGCTCTGCTCACCAAGCTGACACACGGACCACCTGCACACTCTCCCAACTGCTGTCCACAGGTGCGTGCATGATGATGCCTGCATTGCACTGTACACCAAGGTGCAGTTGCCCAGGTCCTGACACACGTACGTGGACAGTCCAGGTGGTGGGGGTGGTTGGTGGTGCTGTGTGTTGGCAATGTCATTTCCGCAGTGCTGTGCTGCTGCCCCTGTATGCTGCCTGGTGTGTGTGTGTGTCCATATGAGTACTCACCCCTCTCTGATGGTGTGTTGGTATGCCTGGACCCTTCAACTCCCCTGACCTTCATGCATGGTGTGTTCCCCTGTGTGCCTGTGGTTTGCGCATGGACAGTGTTGCCTGCACATGTCCCCTTGACTTGCCTGTGTTGGGTGTAGTGCTCTTCTGCAATGGTGTCCCGGTGCAGCTGGGCCTGCCGGGTCAGTCGGGGGTCCCTCCATCCTAGGGGGGGCTGCTCATCACCCACATCACCGGCGCCACTGGCATCCCCATCGCTGTCCCCCTCTTGGACCTGTACGGCTATCCCATGGTCTTTGGCCATGTTGTGCAGGATGCAACAGGCCAGGAATATCCCACAGGCCTTTTGGGGGCTGTACTGTAGGGCTCCGCCAGAGGTGTCCAGGCATCGGAAGCGTGCCTTGAGCATCCCAAACACCCGCTCTATGATGTTACGTGTTGCGGCATGTGCCTCATTGAAACCGAGCTGCGCTGGGGTCATGGGGCGCCGGTATGGTGTGAGCAGCCAGGGACGGAGTGGGTATCCGCAGTCACCTGTGTGGAGATAGTGGAGATCAGTGTCATGTCAGGTCCATATTGCCCATATCCTGTGTGCCACTACCATGGCACCTGTGTCATTCCCACCCTTGCACAGAGTTTGCATTCCATACATGTGTACTCACCCACTAGATGACCCGTGGGGATGTTCCCACTCGAATCGATGGCACAGTGCAGACTGGTGCCATATGAAGGCATCATGTGCTCCGCCAGGTGTGTGGCACAGACATTGATGATCGCAGTGGCATCACACAACCTGGCAGTTGACACTGGAAAAGCCCTTCCGGTTCCGATAAGCATGGCCGTCAGGGCCAGGTGGCGTGTGAATGGCCAGCATGGGTGCAGTTCTATGGCCCCTAGCACGCCAGGCATATGTGCTACCCTGTGGAACTCCTGCATGTTTGTTGTACGCTCTGCCGCGGTGCTGGGGAAATGGATGTACTCCGCAGCATGAGGCAGCAGTGCGCTGAGGAATTGGGTGAGGATGCGTGACATGGCCGACTGTGTAATGCCTGTGGTGTCCCCTGTCGGCCTCTGAAGGTGCCCGTGGCGAGCAGGCACATGCAGGCTGTCACCTTGGTCTCCACGACAGAGCATGACCCGCCGTGGAGGGTGCCTGCATCACATCACTGCACAGCTCGCTGAGCCATCTCAGTATTGCCCTGTTCAGGTGGTACCGGGCCACAATCTCGACGCCTGTGTACAGCTCAAGCTGATGCGGGCACGATACCGCTTCGGGGCATAAGCCGCTCGACGGCCCCTCCGCTGCCATGTCCCCCTGCAGCATGGTGTCTCACCCTCTCATTACAGCTTCCATGTGGAAGCTGACACTTCCATCTCCTGGCTTCTGCCCCCAGCTGCTGTTCCTGTGTTACCCCGCTGCCCCACTGCTGCTTCCACTGCACCGGGCACCCCCACTGGCCTCTCTGTCCTCCTGGACCCACTGTCCTCTCTGTCCTTCCAGCTCCTGTCTCTCTCTCTCTCTCTCCCCAGTTTGCGGCCTGCTAGGGTTCTTTGCGCCGCTCTGAGCCTTTTATTTTGGCTCAAACCGTACTGGCGCAACTTCCTGCTCAGCCACCTGCAGCATTGCGCAAGTGTTCGGATATCGCATTGCACACTTATGCATGGACCCGCCTCGGGCTGCGCATGCTCATTTCATTGCGCTGTTGCTCAGCATGTTTTCGGTGGTGCAACTGGCCCCTTCTGAATATTGCAGAATGGCGCATTTTTGGAGTTGCGCACGCGCAACCCTGTTGCGCATGGCGCAACCCTTTTGAATATCTGGGCCAATATATATATTTAAAAATTGGGGAGGTTACATATGTTAATTTCAGTAGATTAGTATGGTAGAGGATTGCCAATATTAGAGGGGAGATAAACTTCCACTTATTGCACTAAAAGTGTATGTAAAATAGTGCTTGGTCTCACCTTTTGGGCTTGGATGTTTCACCTGATGGCTGCTTCCTGTGTATTTGAAACTAGAAGTAGCACTGTTGTTTTTTATGTATTATGTAAGAATTAATTGCCTGTAAATCTGCTGTCACTGACCTATAATGCAATATTTCATTCTTAGATTATATGTGCTGTGCTACTGTTTTTTTTATAAATATATAATGTTGCCCTATTCCCTCTAATCGGGAGGTACTTATGGTGCGTGTGTGTGTGTTGGGGGGGTGCTGCACTACGCTAGTATCTTATTTCAAGAGAGGCTGCAGGTAGCCTAGGTAGGCATAGGCTGTTGCTAGCTAGTAGCCTGCTGTGTCTTGTTTTTTTTTTTTTCTCCCAACCTATGTCACTGCTTGAAGACTGGAGACAGTTGACTGTTTTTTTTTTGATTGGGGGGAACCTTGCACGCTTGTTATTCAGTTGTTGCGTTTTTAAATAATGTTTATCTTTATAGTTTCTGTTGTTCCTCAGTCCTACTCCAGGTCAGCACTGACTTTAGTCTTTAATTTAAAATGGCGTGGAGTGGCTGGCCCAGAGGCATGGAGTGCTGAGGCATTGCTGCCTTACCTCATGCCACACTGGCAACCCATGTTCGTGGTGCAAGCAGGTCACTGGGGGTTGGCTGGGGAAGGAGAGGATCAATCATCCAGAGGACAGCTCTCCTCTCCCAAGGAGGATGGGTCGGTTGGCAGTCCCACCAAATGACTGCCCCCAGGTGGAGGCCTGTGGGCAGAATGGGACAGGGACGCCAATAGAAGAGAGGGAGCTGCAGGAGTCCGGGACTCTGCAACGTGCGTGCACCTCTAATGAATATGTAGGATTTTTGCATCTGCCATTGTGAGGGGGCCCCTTGTCTACACCTTCACTTGGGGCCCTTACATGCCCAGTCCAACCCTGGGTGTGTTCATTGACGTGTTTATTGATTTAGTTGGTCATTAAGTTGTTTGTTTTAGTGGTCGTAATGTTGGTCTTACCCACAGTTTACAGGTTTCGGTGCTGAGGTATACAGCTTTAATTGGGAGGTATGCAGCTTTAATTGTTGGAATGCAGGTTTAATTGGTGAGGTATACAGGGAAATAAACGATAATGGTCTCCCATAGGGAAAAGGTCCCATCCGTGTATTATATACATATGCTATCACTGATGCCCCTGCTATCTGTGTTCCTGCCACCCCAAGTTCTATACCATTGTCCTCTTGTTAACAAACCGTGAAATCTATTCTGTGTAATGCATGTCCCTGACAGCCTGACTGCAAACAGCATACAATGGTGAAGGTGAAAGCTTCAATAAGTTACAACAGTGGAGAAAAAATAAAATCAGTCCCCCAAAGTCTTTTTTTTTAAACCTGAAAAAAAGAAGATGGTCCCTTGTCGTCCCTGCCTTCCCCCTTCCCCATGCCCATCCCAACCCTTCCACTAAGCACCCACTACCTCACCCCCCCTTACCCTATACTTACCACTGGAGGTTGTACTCTGCCATCTTCTGTGGACCGAGATGTCTGCAATCAAGGTACAGTAAGTGCCGTATAATGTATTTCAATGGCGTTTTGAACTTATGTTCATAACTTTGCCATTTTTAGGATATTTTCACCAAATTTTCAACATGGCCTTTTTGGGACACCACCTCATGATCACTGGCACTGTCATTTCATTAATCAAGCCTGGATGGTAATTTGGCAGTAGCTGCGCAAAGCCACTTTTCATGACTGAATAATGAAATTTCACCATCAGTGTTCATGAGGAGGGGTCCCAAAAAGGCCATGTTGAAAATATGGTGAAAAACATCCAGCAAATGGTTGAATTATGTGAGTTCATTGAAAGTTTTCTATGCATGGACATTACTTTGGTCATTTTCAATATTTTGACTCCAAATTTTCAACATAGCCATTTTTTCACACCAACGCATGAAAAGTACAGCTGTCATTTTTCACATTTTGTCCGAATTGTGTTTTTGTACATGTCACACAGAATGGCGTTTTGGCATGGATTTGAATGTTTTCATCTACTGGGTTTATGCGGTGAGGTCATAAGAAGACTATGTTGAAAATTTGGGGTCAAAATCTGAAAAAATGCTGAAGTTATAATCATTCGTTGCAATTTCACTATACCCACTCATAACTTTAGAAACTTTAAATATTTTGACCCCAGATTCTCAACATAGCCTTCTTGTTACCCCACCTCATGTATGTCACAGCTATCATTTTTCAAATCCTGCACAAAATGTGTTTTCGCACCTGTGGCGCAGAATGGCGTTGCAGTTGCACAGAATTACGTTTTGGTGGGGATTTGAAAATTTTCTGTACTGGGTACGTGAGGTGGGGTAATACGATGGCTATTGTGACAATTTGGTTACTGTTGTACTCCACAGCTACATACATATATGCATCTATGGAGTGATAGAAGCACAGGGTCTGGAGGGCCATGCACTCCCACAAGCAAATAAGGATACGATTATACTATCTCAAAAAGTAAGGAAATAAACTGCAAACAAAGTGCATTAATGCTGTAGTCAGGCTTACAGCCACAAAAGTAGGGAAATGCGGTGTTATGGTTTCCACACCTAACACACCACCCCCATGCTACGCACACCAACAGGCATCGTGGGGTTTGCCTTGGGGTTGTCATCCCTAACGCTCACCCTATTCTTATATACTGTATCTATCTCAGCTTATTTACTTATGGAAAGGGGTGGGTGTTAAGGCTAACAACCCCAAGGCACCCAACCGACACCTGTTGCTGTGCGCAGTGTGGGGTATTAGGTTTGGAAACCATAACGCCACATTTCCCTACTTTTGTGGCTGTAATCCTAACTACAGCATTAACACAGTTTTTTGAAATATGTAATTAAATACAGCCTAAACACACTGCTTATCGACTTTAGAAGTACTGCTGGCTAAAAGCCCTCCAAAAACACAGATTAATTTACTTCTAAAAACAAACTGAGGAGCAAATCTGTAATCATCATTCTTCACTCTTAGAACTGCAAAGTGAAAATGGTTGCATATGCACTTTATTTAGAAATATGGAAACAGACAATGACAGCAGAAGAAGACCAACGGTCCATTCAGTCTGCCTGAGTTCCTTATTAAGTCCTAGGACATACTGTCCCTCCAGGAGCTCCCCATTCTTTCCCCATTCTCCTCCAAGTTTCTGCTGCCCCGATCACCCACTAATATACCCTTCATTCTGTCCTGACTATGCTTGAAACCATCAACAATTTTAGCACCCACCACTTTGTCTGGAAGACTGTTCCATGGCCCCACCACCCTTTCTGTAAAATAATACTTCCTCATGTCCCTCCTGAGCCTCCCTCCTCTCAGTTTCCACTCATGTCCAAGTGACCGCAAACAACTATTCATGCTAAATAATTCTCTGCAGTTCACCTTGTTAATTCCTTTTAGAAACTTGAAGGTCTTTATCATATCTCCACTCTCCCTCATGGTTCCCAGTGAGTACATATTCAGTGCATTGAGATGCTTTTCATAGGACCTGCTCTGCTGGCCCCGAATCATTTTTGTTACCCTATACTACACTGTCTCCAGCCTATCCCTATCCCTCCTGAGGTAAGGACTCCAGAACTGGGTGCAGTAATCCAGGTGTGGCCTCACCAAGGATCTATGCATGGGACATATTATCTCTCTTTTTCTGCTATCCCTACCTCTCCCAATACATCAAAGCATGCTATTTGCCCAGCTATAAGGCTTGTTGCACTGATTTGCTTGCTTAAGGGAGTCACTGATGGTAACTCCAGGTCTTGTTCCTCAGCTCTGGTACTAAGTCTCACCCTTCCAATCCAATACTCAGTCCTGGGGTTCTTGTTCCCTAGGTGCATAGCCTTGTACTTTTTGGTGTTGAATTTCAACTACCAAACCCTTGACCACCACTCCAGCTTTTGCAAGTCTATCTGCATTTCCTTTATTCCCTCATCACTAGCCACCCTCCCACAGAGCTTAGTGTCTTCTGAGAAGAGACACAACCTGCCCCAGATTCCCTCATCAATGTCGCTGATGAACATGTTGAAGAGGACCAGACCTAGGACAGATCCCGGTAGAACTCCACTCATCACCTCCCTGTCTTCTGATTTAACCTTGTTGACCACTACCCTCTGCTGCCTCCCCTTTAGCTGTTATATACCCAGTTTACTATGACCTTAGCCACACCTAGATCTTTCATCTTCTTCAGTAAGCATCTGTGAGGCACCGAGTTGAACGCCTTTCTGAAGTTGAAGCAGAGCAAATCCACAGTGTGGCCCCAATCCAGTTCTCTCATCACCCAGTCAAAGAAAACTATCAGGTTAGTCTGACAAGACCTTCCTGCCACAAATCTGTGCTGTTTACTATCCTGGAGACCGCTGCTCTCCAGGCAATCCATGAGGTCCTCTTTGATCTGTGATTCCATCAGTTTCCCTACAGTAAGATAGATAGATAGATAGATAGATAGATAGATAGATAGATAGATAGATATTTTATTTATATAGCATCCAATTCCATAGACTCTGGGTGCTGTACAATACGAAATCAGCAACAGTAATACATATAAGCAGCAATTCATCATTAAGCAAATTTAAAATTCTATCCATCCCTTAAAACCAGTGTATCAATCAGTGAAGTTCTGCTGGAACAGGTATGCCTTTAACCCCTTTTTAAAGCCTTCTACCATGGGGTCTTCTCTTAGATAACCAGGAAGGGAGTTCCACAGAGTAGGCACCACCACTGAGAATGCCCTGTCCCCAGAATGCTGCAGCTTAACTCTGGGAACAACAAGGAGGCCTTCTCCAGCAGAACGGAGTGCCCGGGACAGACGGTAGGGGGCAAGGAGATCTTGCAGATAGGCAGGCCCCCTTTTTTGTAGGGTCTTGTAGGTCAGAAGACCTACCTTGAAGACAATCCTCCACCTGACTGGCAGCCAGTGCAGTCCACGGAGGACTAGGGTGATATGCTTGCCTCGTCTCACCCCGGTCAACAATCTTGCAGCCTCATTCTGCACCAGCTGCAGCCTATGGAGGTTGCCACCAGATAACCCTAGGTACAGGGTGTGACGTGGACAGCCAGTTCTGAGTGCTGTATCATTTTTTTAATATAAAATGTATTACTGACTGTCTCTGCTGAAAATCTGGTGCTCTAGGAGTGACCTCACCCCCACCCAGGTTTCAGATGAAAGATGAAAGCCATGAGAAATTGCTGAACCAGCATGTGAGATCACACACACCCAGCTTTTAGAGACAATGTGTTACATGGAAGACCTTAATCAAGGATCTCCTGTTTGTCTGAGTTAATTACAGCTGCAGTTGCTAAGATGGAAGATCATATCCATTTTATGACGCTGGAGGGAAAACCCTGGTTATTACACAAGAGTGCGAAATCATAAAAATGCTTTCATGTCCTGGAATGGGGAAGCTTATTATGAGATCAAAGAAGTGTCATTTGAAGGACATGAGTCATGCTGAAGATTGCAGAATTTAATACTTTGAAAAGACATCCTGTTTTTGTATAAGATATATATATATTTTATATAATCTGACAGAGGAGGAGCTAGATGACCTCACACAAAAGGGGTTAGCAAATACAGTTTGCTTTAAGGAATATTCTGTTTTACTTAAACACTTTTATCTAGACTCTGACAAGGACACACCTGTGAGCACTTTTAAACAGGTATTTAGAAAGAATCAAATCTAAGTACTGTAAGTAAGAATTTTAACTGTTTAAACCTTGTTCTTTTAAAAGATTTGTATGTCTTGTGATATAAGAGTTCTGTATTTTGTGTTTTACATATTTTTATCTATTTTAGTAAAACTCTTTTTAGAGCATATTTGGTCTGTCTTTGATTTCTTTTCATTTGTAAGAAAAGTATATATGGTTAAAGCAGACATGAAGCATAAGCTTGAATGGTGGTACCAACTGAAAAGAGAAGCGTTTTAAACTGAGGTCCTTATTAAAGTTTTTAAGGGTTCATCTCTGTATACCTGGTTAGGTGCTTGTAGGCAAAGATATCTGGCCCCCCAAAGACAGAAATATCTGAACCTGTCCATTGGGTATGCTAGTAAGAGGTTCACAGTTTGAATCCCTCCAAGACTTGAGACCAAAGGTTGATCCAAACTCACAAAACAGACAAGAGGGTCACCTTGTTCTGTTAAACTGTTCATAAGACTGCGCTCAGAGGTTGGCACTTTGGGAGTAGAGGGCCTGACCTGCTGAGTGAGTTTGTAACAGATTGGTTGGCAGCGGTGGCATCATTTTTGTATCACAAGCTTTTATTGTTCTGTGTCTGCTTGAGACCGTAAGCTCTCTTGCAAAGAAAGAAAAAGACAGAGTTTTATTTTAAAAAGGAAACAGAACTATATATCACTTGGCGTACAGTTAAGTTCCTAACCATTTTATTTTTTTTCCTAAAGTCCAAGTCAGAGTAGCCATAGTCAGGGAAAAAGATGGCTTCCAACTACAGCAGGCACACTGTAGATTACTTGAAGCAGTTGTGCAGGGACAGAGGAGTCCTGTTTGAGGTGACAGCCAAAAAGCAGAACCTCATAGAGGCCCTGATGGTAGCAGATACCCAGAGCTTCAAGTCACAGACCGTGACTGAAAGGGACCAGACCTCGAGTGTGGCAGGACTAATGGCCAGTGCTGTGTCCAGATCCAGTGAGGATGACAGCAGGGCCACTGTCAGTGAAGGGCCACAGCAGAAGGGGAAGGTCACCAGTATCCTGAATCCAGAGGTACTCAGGCTGCAAATTGAGTTGCGAAGGATGGAGCTGGAGTTCCAGGACAAGAGAGAGCAAGAGAAGTGAGAGGCAGACTGTGAGGCAGAGCGAGAATGCCAAGAGGCAGAGTGAGAGAAGCGAGAGGGGAACCGTGAGGCACAGCAAGAATGCAGAGAGGCAGAGAGGGAGAGAGGGAACAGCGAGAGGCAGAGTGACAAGAGAGGGAGGCAGACCATGAGGAGCGTTAGCACCAGTGAGCTGCAGAGGAGAAGAGAGAGGAGCGCCAGAGGCAACATGAACTGGAGAAGCTATGACTCCGACCAGCAGCACCAGAGTAGGTAAGTGGCTTGGGTTTAACTGGGACTGCAGGACTGGGTTACAAATTGAACTCCAAATTAATAGCCGAGTTTAAAGAGAGCAAGATATGGATGCTCTTTTAAATTCTTTTGAAAAAGTTTGTATTCAGGCTAAAATTCCTAGAGAGTCCTGGAGCTTCCAGCTATCCCTGCTACTTACCGGGAAAGCCCAGGATACATTGGGTCAAATGGACAATGAGAACAGCAATGATTACAGCAAGCTAGAATCTGCACTGTTAAAAAAGTTTGAATTAACTGCTGAATCATACAGAGCTAAATTCTGTAAGCTCAGGAGAAGCCCTGATATGAGCTACGAGGAATTAGCCACAAAACAACGTCAGTTTTTAAAATGTTGGTGGGAAGGAATTGAGGCAAACTGTGTTGATAAAATTGAAAATGTAATTTTATTAGAACAGTTTTATTGGGCTTGCCCAGCAGAGCTAAAAACTTGGCTAGAGGACCGAAATCCCAAAACAGTGCAAGAGGCTGCTGAACTCTTGGACGGTTATGCCAAGAGCTGACCTGCTCTGAGAGTGAATGGGGTGGGTGTGGCAGTGCAGAAAGGGAAAAGTGCACCTTCAGGGCAGCTAAAATCCTCACTGCCTCCACCAAAACCAGTTAGCCCCAGGTTTCAGAGAAAAGATTTCTCTGAGAGAAGAAATGAATGTTGGTTGTGTAAAGAAACTGGGCATATTGCCAGACAGTGCCCCCAAAAGGCGAGCAATACACAGCAGGGTGCTAGAAAAGAAGTAGGTTGTTTGTGTGTCCCTGGAAGCATGCCAGTGAACATGAGGGAGCACATGCACCCAGTCATGGTAAATGGCATGCAGACACAAGGGTTAAGGGACACAGGGACATCCCTGATGTTAGTAAAGGGGGATCTAGTACTGCCTGGTCAGCTTATACCCAATAAATACATCACTGTCCAAGGGTTCACAGGTGAAGAGAAAACATTACCCCTCGCTAACGTTCTCTTAGAATGGGGTGAAACGGGGGAACTGTACAACAGGTGGCTGTAGCCAAAACATTAGCAGTGGATGTGATCCTGGTTAACAATCTCCAACAGGGGATGGTATGTGCAGTTATCCGTAGCCAAGCAGCAAGGGAAAATTGTAGTTCCCTGAACCCCACGGAGGCCATTGTGGAAACCACTGGAGGCTGGTTCCCCAGCCTGTGTATCCTGATATGGAGACTAATAAAAAGGGGGTAGAAATTTCCCTGGTAGCAAGTGACCACACAGCTACGGAAGGTTAGTCTGAAGGGGGAGCGGTGACTCATTGTCAGAGGGTTGGGATTGACAGTGATCCTGAGGACCCTGATGCTAGTGCTAGGGACCCTAGTTTAGCAACTGAAGGGGACCTGTCCCATGCCTTGGGAAGGTGTGAGGGGTTTGCAGCTGCTTAGAGAAGTGACCTAGTTTAGAGAAGCTGAGGGCTTGGGCAGACTCAGACGGCACACAGGGAGGTGACGGCCGACATAAGGTTTATTGGAAAAATGGACTTGTGTAAATGCAGGCAGCACAGACAGATGGAGGGATGCTGGGAAGACAGCTTGTCCTTCTCCAGGGGTATCATGACCAGTTGCTCAAAATTGCACATGATATTACCTTGTCTGGTCATCTGGGAATTGCACACACATTGCAACAGTTGGCCGAGAACTTCTACTGGCCTAACTTCATCCAGCAGGTGAAGGAGTATTGCAGGTCTTGTCACCGGTGCCAAGAAATAGGGAAGGCGGGCAAGAAAACCCAAGCAGCCCTGATCCCCTTGCCCATAGTGGAGGAGCCATTCCAGAGGGTGGGAATGGATATTGTGAGGCCTTTAAATACCCCAGCTCCTCAGGGTAGAGATTCATATTGACTGTGGTGGACTATGCCACCTGGTACCCAGAGGCAGTCGCCCGATCCTCTCTGAGGACTGACAAAGTGGCAGATGCCTTAGTTGGGATTTTCTCCCATGTTGGGTTTCTGCAGGAGGTTATCACCAATCAAGGGGGCTCCTTCATGTTGGACCTAATGAAATGTTTATGGGAGAAGTGTGGGGTGGTGCAGAGATGCATGACACCATATCATCCACAAGCCAATGACTTGTGGTACGATTCAATGGTACCCTAAAGTCAATGTTCCGGGCATTTACTGAATAGCATGGGAGAGACTGGGAGAAATACCTTCCCCACCTGTTGTTTGCATACAGGGAGGTGCCCCAAGAGTCAACAGGATTTTTCCCCTTTGAACTCTTATATGGACACCACATACGTGAGCCCCCTAGACTTGATCTGGGAGGATTGGGAAGGCAAGCACGCCACCCAGGGAACTCCCATTGTGGATTACATCCTTAGGTTTAGGGAAAGGCTGAAGGAGCTTATGGGGACAGCCCAGAGCAACCTGGCTGCTGGCCAACAGAAACAAAAAGTGTGGCACGACTGCAGAGCCAGAGCTCGCTCGTACATGGTGGGTCAGGAAGTCATGGTCCTTATTCTGGTCCGGAAAGACAAACTGCAAGCTGAGTGGGCAGGACCGTACAAAGTGGTTAAGAAGGTAAATGACGTGAACTACATCATGGAGTTACCTGACAGAAGACTGACAGAAAGGATGTACCATGTCAACATGATGAAGCCATATGAAAATAGGGCTGACATGGTGTTTGCTGTGTGTAGTCATGAGAGGAGGGAGGGCGAACAGGACCCCCTTCTGGATTTGCTGGAGGAAAGTAAGTGGGCGTCCTCTGTGGAGGCAGTTAAATTGTCTCCCCAGCTGGCCACGGACCAGATCCAAAAAGTAAGGGAGGTTTTAGCAGACTTTGCCACGTTGTTTAGTGCCAAGCCTGGACTCACCCCCTTAGCTACTCACAATGTGGAGACTGGGACACAGACGCTCATACGGCAGACAGCATATCAGATGTCAGAGGCTGTCTAAAAGGACATTAGGAAGGAAGTGGAGGAGATGCTAGATTTAGGGGTAATCCAGAGATCCCACAGCCCCTGGGCATCACCCGTAGTCCTTGTACCTAAGCCAGATGGCTCAACTCATTTCTGTGTGGACTATCATAGACTGAATGCAGTCACGAAGTCCGATGTCCACCCGATGCCCCTGAGGGATGAACTCCTGGACAAGTTGGGAGGGGCGACCTACCTTACGACTATTGACCTGACAAAGGGGTATTGGCAGGTAGACTTGACAGACAGAGCTAGGGAGAGATCGGCCTTCATCACTCTGATAGGCTTATTTGAGTTTAAAGTAATGCCTTTTGGAATGAAGAATGCCCTGGCCACTTTCCAAAGGTTGGTGAACCAGGTGTTAAATGGTGCTGAGGAGTATGCCGTGGCATACCTGGATGACCCTGCCATCTTTAGTACCAGCTGGGAGGAACACCTATCCCACCTTAGGGAAGTGCTGGACAGGATACAGAGGGACGGGCTCACTGTCAAAGCTGAGAAGTGCCAGGTGGCCATGGGAGAAGTGGCATACCTCGGGCATGTGGTAGGCCGGGGACAGCTCCATCCTAACCAAATAAAGATAGACGTGATCCAGACATGGCCCAGACCAGAAACCCAGAAGCAGGTCAGGAGCTTTCTAGGGACAGCAGGGTACAACAGGAAATTTGTACCCAATTACAGTGCCCTGGCTGCTCCCTATTTGACCTGACAAAGAAAAGGATGCCAAAAATTACATGGGGCCCAGCCTGTGAGGAAGCCTTTACCAGACTAAAGAAGGCACTATGCAGTGCTCCTGTTTTGACAAGTCCTGTCTATAGCAAAACCTTTATAGTTCAGACTGACACCTCAGACGTGGGTATTGGGGCAGTACTGAGTCAGACATCTAGCCAAGGGACAGATCACCCAGTAGTGTACCTGAGTAGGAAGCTACTTCTCAGGGAGCAAGCATACGCCACGGTGGAACAGGAGTGTCTTGTCATAGTGTGGGCCCTAAAGAAATTAGAGCCATACTTGTATGGGAAGCAGTTTGTGGTGCAGACTGACCACAACCCCCTGGATTGGTTGTCACAGATGGGGAAAAACAATGGCAGACTGCTCAGATGGAGCCTTGCTTTACAAGGGTATGATTTGAATATCGTACATAGGGCCGGAGCCAAAAATAAGAACTCAGATGGGTTGTCTAGGGTCTATGAGGAGTGAACTGATTTGGGAAGCTCATCCCATGTAGGGGATAGAACCCCCAAATTCAGTCTAAGTGGGGAGAAATTGTGACGTGGACAGCCAGTTCTGAGTGCTGTATCATTTTTTTTAATATAAAATGTATTACTGATGGTCTCTGCTGAAAATCTGGTGCTCTAGGAGTGACCTCACCCCCCAGGTTTCAGCTGAAAGATGAAAGCCATGAGAGATTGCTGAACCAGCATGTGAGATCACACACACCCATGTTTTAGAGACAATGTGTTACATGGAAGGCCTTAATCAAGGATCTCCTGTTTGTCTGAGTTAATTACAGCTGTAGTTGCTAAGATGGAAGATCATATCCATTTTATGACATTGGAGGGAAAACCCAGGTTATTACACAGGAGTATGAAATCGTAAAGATGCTTTCATGTCCTGGAAGGGGAGCTTATTATGAGATCAAAGAAGTGTCATTTGAAGGACATGAGTCATGTTGAAGATTGCAAAATTTAATACTTTGAAAAGACATCCTGTTTTTGTATAGGATATATATTTTTTTATATAATCTGACAGAGGAGGAGCTAGATGACCTCACACAAAAGGGGTTGGCAAATACAGTTTGCTTTAAGGAATATTCTGTTTTACTTAGACACTTTTATCTAGACTCTGACAAGGACACATCTGTGAGCACTTTTAAGCAGGTATTTAGAAAGAGAGTCAAATCTAAGTACTATAAGTAGGAATTTGCACTGTTTAAACCTTGTTCTTTTAAAAGATTTGTATGTCTTGTAAATAAAAGTTCTGTATTTTGTGTTTTACGTATTTTTATCTATTTTGGTAAAACTCTTTTTAGAGCATATTTGGTCTGTCTTGGATTTCTTTTCATTTGTACGAAAAGTATATATGGTTAAAGCAGACACAAAGCATAAGCTTGAATGGTGGTACCAAACTGAAAAGAGAAGTGTTTTAAATCTGAAGTCTTTATTAAAGTTTCTAAGGGTTCATCTCTGTATACCTGGTTATGTCCCTGTAGACAAAGATATCTGGCATCCCGAAGACAGAAATATCTGAACCTGTGCATTGGGTACGCTAGCAAGAGGTTCACAGTTTAAATCCCTCCAAGACTTGAGACCAAAGGTTGATCTGAACTCACAAAACAGACAAGAGGGTTACCTTGTTCTGTTAAACTGTTCACAAGACTGCGCTCGGAGGTTGGCACTTTGGGAGTAGAGGGCCTGACCTGCTGAGTGAGTTTGTGACAAAGGGCATTACAATAATCTAGCCTGGAAGTGACGAACGAATGTGCCAGTGTGGTTAGATCCGCAAGTGGGATCAGGGCTCAAAGTCTTGGGATGTTCCTGAGATGATAAAATCCACTCCTGACAACGGCTGGCACCTGCGCATCAAGCGTCAAACCATCATCCAGGATTGCACCCAAACCCTTCACCTGTCTAGACAGGGTAAGGGGAACACCCCCTAACACTAGGCCAGGGGGTAACCCCTCACCCCCCTCTGCCCCGACAAACTGGATCCACAGCCAGTACCTCTGTCTTGTCTGAGTTAATTTTAAGCCAGTTTTGAGTCATCCATGCCTGGATCTCATCAAGGCACCTGTTAAATACAGAGGTTGACACCTGGGTATCAGGCGCACAGAACAAATACAGCTGGGTGTCATCTGCATAGTAGTGAAAATCCAGCCCATACTGCTTGATAATGTCCCCCAATGGCAGCATGTACACCGTGAACAGCAAGAGTGATAAGACCGAATCCTGCAGGACCCCACAGCACAGAGGCTTCAGGTTAGATGAGGCTAACCCCATCATCACCCTTTGCACTCTGCCTGTCAGGTATGACCTGAACCAGTTGACGACATTACCGGACAGGCCACACCAGAACCGCAGACTGTCAAGTAACACCTCATAGTCCAAGGTGTCAAATGCCGCAGAGAGGTTCAGGAGGACAAAGATTGTCTGGTCTCTCCTGCCCCTTGCCATCAGGTGACCATTAAGCACCCTTACCAGGGTGGTCTCTTTACTATGCCCCGCACAAAACTCAGACTGGAAAGAATCATAGGTGGAGGAAGAGGCAAGATGTCTCTCTGAGCTGTATGGCCACCACTTTTTCAATAACCTTCCCTAAAAATGGGAGGTTTGAGACCAGCCTGTAATTGCTGAGGCAGTCAGGGTCCAAAGAGGGTTTCTTCAAATGAGGTCTAACCTAGGCCTCTTTTAAGGCCCTTGGGAAGACCCCACTCCTCAAGGAACTCCAGACGACCCCAGCAATCACAGATCCAATCAAGTCCAAGCATCCAACCAAAAGTCGGGTTGGACCTGGGTCCAGTTCGCATTGGGTTGACTGCAACTTTGAGATTATTTTCCCCACCTCCTCCACCACCCCAACCAGTTCAAACTCATCCCAGACAGGAGGAGTGTTTCGACACATATCAGGCCGGACCATGCATCCCCTTCGAGAGGTACTCAAGGAGATCCCATCCCTGATAGAGGACACCTTGTTGGTGAAGAATACAGACAGCTCCTCACACATAGTGCTAGAATCTGCTCCCCTGACACAGAGACAGGCAGGATGTAATAGCCCTTCCACTGTGTGGAAAAACTGAGCCGGTCTGTTCCTCACCACAGCAATCTCCCTATACAAATATCTTGCCTTCTTACGGGAGATTGCCCCCTGACAGTCAACATAATGTGACCTCAGGGCCAACTTGTCCTCCAGAAGGCCAGATCTCCTCTAGCACCTCTCTAACATCTGCCCATTGATCTTTAAACTCCAGAGATCCTCATCGAAACAAGGAGATCTCCAGCAAGTAGACAAGGGACGGACACGAATGGATGTGATAGAATCGAAGGTTGCAGTAACTGCCCCATTATAGGCTACCACTGCTTCCTCCACTCCAATTGCACAAGCCGCCCCAACACTTGATAGGTCCAGCACAGCCAGTAGTCCCATCAAGGAAACTCCTCTTAACGGGCAGTATTGGACCATCTCCACAGGAGCAGGACCATCTATGGGGTGCCACCAAGCGTGAACCTCACAGTGCTATGATCCGACCAAAATACAGGATCAACACTGAGGTTGGTCACATCTACCCTAACAAAAAGACCAGATCCAATGTGTGGCCACCTGAGTACGTAGCTATTGTTACTTTTTGCGACAGGCCCAGGGCCCCCATGCTTCCCAGGAGATTGCTTCCAAAACCTGAGAGCCTGCTGTTGACCCAGGCATTGAAATCCCCCAGAATTAACCACCTGGGAGACTCCATCACCAAGCTGGCAATGAGCTGTTCGATCTTTCACACTAAATCCCTATCTACACCAGGGGGACAGTAAAGTACAAGGACCCTGAAACCTGCACCCACACCACCTCGGGCAGCCACACACTCGAACGATCGCGCATGACCTACAGGTAGCACTGTGAGGTTCTGGCTGCTTTTAAAACAAATGGCTACCCCCCACCTCTGTGATCCTCCCTCAGGTTGTGTTTCACGGAGTACCCAGCCGGCACCACCTCCTCCAAGATGGGGGCGGCATTTTCATCCAACCAGGTCTCCGTGATGCAAGCCAGGTTGACCGAGGATATCAAGTCTGCCATTATGGCAGTCTTGTTCCTCATCTACCTGGCATTGCATAGCACAACCCGAGTAGGATGAGGTGAGGCAGCCGGACCAGCCAGCTGCCCACAATCCATTGTGGAACCCTTGCTTATGGGAACTAAACATGGCAACCCCCTCTCCAGTTCCCATTTCGCCCCAAGGCATCTTCTTGTCCTCACTACCCAAATCCCAGACACCCCGGCAACCACCCGGGTACCACCACCGCCAGACCCCCCTCTGAGCTATTCCCAGGGCTCTACATCTCCGGTAGGTCTCAACTGGAAGTCTTGGGAGCTCAAAGGGATGGAGGCCATGGAGGTAGTCTCCCGAATAGCTGCGCCTTATGGGTCCCTGTCCCAAACACATTTTCACACAAATAGCTATTCACTTACACTAAAACTAATATAACACAACCCCCTCAACCAAAAAAACTAAGCAATTAAAACAGCAACCTCCCCTCCCATTAAACAATGTCCAAAGTAATAATAAAAAATCAAATCCTTATTAAATGTAGAAAGAAAGCAGAAAAAGGTACAAAGTTCCAGATTAAATTAAGAGTCTAGCCAAACTCCGAATGAACAATATTAGCTATGGGAACTCTCACTTCCCTAGGCCATGTCCAAGTTCCACTAAAGACCAGATGCTCTCACTGTTCAGAATTCTTTTGTCACAGAAATTGTTTTTCACCAGCAATAATGACTCAAAGGCACTCTCACTGCCAATCCAATTAAATCCAGGCCACACAAAGGAAAGAACAGGCAGGATCTTCAATTCACACGGTCCCTCTCTGACCAGGGATGCTGGGGACAGTTCTCCACACAGCTGTAGTTCAATGAACACCAATTCGGCCTCACTGCTACACAAAAATGGAGAAACCCCACCCGGAGCCCAAACCTCTCCCCTGACCCCACCGCTGCCACAGCCACCCACCAGTAACCAGGCAGCAGAACAGAAGCATTACAGGTGCAACTGCCCACCAGCAGCAACACCATGACACACCACCAGGTCAAGGCCAGGCACCAGGAAGGAGTTCACTCCGATGCTCCGCAGTAAACCATGGCTGAACCTCCTCAGTGTTCCTCAGCATTCTTCTTCTTCTTCTTCCACACAAACTACTCCAAATGAAGCCCCAGGTTTCGGCTCCAAAGACCTTTATCCACTTCCTGACGATCTTTACACTCCTTCCTCTCGACCAACCAAACACCAGACCAATGACAGGTAAATCTCCGGTAAATCCAGTAAATCTCCAGTAGCAGGCTATATATTTAAAAAGTGCACAGTCAGTTAATAAAAAAACGCTGCTTTTATGATTGATGAGTGCTAGTATTACAGTTCCTAGCATCTCTGTTTCTGTTTCCACACTCCCACTCAGGAGACAAATGGAAAATAAAACATACTACTACACAAAATGCAACGCAACACAAAACAACAAATAGACACAAAACAAGTTAAAACAAATGCTAAAAAGCTATTCTCGCTTCTCCCGATTGTCAGCCCAGCACAGCTCCAGAGATAAGACTGACAGGTCTGTATTCCTGCTTGTTCCTTGCCCCCAAGGAGTGGAACTACATCAGCCAATTTCACTGCCATATCCAGAATATCCTAAGATGCAACCCATCTGGTCCTGGGGCCTTATCAATCTTTAGGGCTGCAATCCCTTTCCAGACCCTTTGCCAGTAAATGTTGGCTGCCTCATTTCCAGGACCCCTTAATGGATGCTTTGATATGTTTGGCATTTCTGTATACTTCTGCCTGAAATTTCTGAATCTTGTTCCTCAAGGTGTCACCTAACCACCCCTGAAAGCACAAGGCTGTTCTCCAAGCAAAAGTTCATTTTGGGGTTATGTGATTTCGGAAAAACAGCTTATTTTCCTTAGATACTAATGCAATTATAGTGTCACAGAAAATGACTGATACAGAAACACAGATAATGATGGCAGAAAATGACCAAAGGTCCATACAGTCTGCCCAGGTTCCCTATTTAGTCTTGGAACCTGCTGTCCCTCCAGGATCTTAATTCTCCCCATCCTTCCCCCATTCTTCTCCCAGCTTCTGCCTCCCTAAGCAACAACATGTTCTTCATTCTATCCCAACTGTGCTTAAACCCACCAACAGTTTTAACACCCACCACTTCAGCAGGCAGTTTCATGGCTCCACCATCCCTTCTATAAAAAAATATCTCCTCATGTCTCTTCTGAGCCTTTCACCTGTCAGTTTTTGTTCATATCTACGTGACTGTGAACTAGTATTCAAGCTAAATATTTCTCCACAGTTCACCTTCTTAATTCCTTCAAGGAACTTAAAGTTCTCTATATCATTTAACCCCTCTCCCTTCTGGTCTCTAGCGAGTACATGTTCAGTGCCTTGAGGTGCTCCTTGACCTGTCCTGTTGGCCCTGAATCATTTTTGTTACATGAGCTGCACCATGTCCAGCCTATCTCTTTCCTTCCTGAGATGAGGACTCCAGAACTCAGTAAGGCCTCATTAAGGATCTATATGGGGAAGTATTACCTTTTCCTTTCTGCTATCAATATCCTCCCAATACATCCCAGCATCTTACTTACTTTACTATATGCCTTGTTGCATTGACTCAGTTGTTTGAGGGAGTCACTGATGATAACTCCAAGGTCCCATTCTTCAGCTGTAGTGCTAAGTCTCACTCCACTTATCCAGTACTCAGTTCTGGGGTTCTTGTTCCTTTGGTAAATTACCTTGCACTTTTTGGTATTGAATTTCAACTGCCACACCTTAGTCCACCCCTCTAGCTTTTGTATATTACTCTGCATTTCCCTGTTTCCCTCATTGCTATCCGCCCTTCCACAAAGCTTAGTGTCATCTACGAAGAGAGACAACCTACCCCAAATTCCCTCACCAATGTTGCTAATGAACATAAAGAAGAGGACCGGGCCGGCCCGCCGGTGCAGTGGTTGGATTTCTGCTTGCGTCGCCGGCGGCCAGGATTCGGGAATGGACCCACGTCGCTGGAGGGCCGGCCGGGGAGAAGGGCAGAGCATCCCACGGACCGCCTCCTTCCTCCAGGGGAGGGTGGGGGAAGTGCCCGGCACAAGACGGACCCCTGGCGGAGGCCGGGAGTCATGCAGCTACCGGCACTAGCTCATAATGGAGGCAGGGCAGACCCTGGATGTCATTGCATGTTCCCACCTCCCGGAGGTAAAAACAAGAAAATGGAGAGGTGGGTCCTCCGTCTCTATGAAGCCCTCCCCGAGCTTCAATTAGCCACCATCGCTACACTCCCAACTAGTTACTGGTTCCACGGGCACTGGAATTAGGGGAACCCGTGCCATGGCCTCCCCCTCCAGGGGGTAAGCCAGGTGACCGGGAGTATGCGGGATTGATTGATGGTGAGTTCAAGTGACCAGGGCAGGCTTGACGGAGGATCTGCTCAAAAAAGAGGTAAAAAAAAACGAAGAGGACTGGACCCAGAACAGATCTTAATGGTATGATGCTTGTGACCTCCCTTTGCTGACTTGAACCCATTGGCTACAACCCTAAGCTGCCTCCTCTTTCGTCAGTTACTTACCCAGTTTACTATGACCTTAGCTACACCCAGATCCTCTATCTTCTTCAGCAAGCATCTGTGAGGCATCGAGCCAAATGCCTTGCTAAAGTCAAAGTACAGCAAATCAACAGCATGGCCCCAATCCAGTTCCCTCATCTCTCAGTCAAAGAAAACTATCAGGTTAGTCTGACATGCTCTCCCTGCCATGAATCTGTGCTGTTTACTATCCTGGAGCCTGCTACTCTCCAAGTAGTCAATGAGGTCCTCTTTGACCAATGACTCCGTCAGTTTCCCTGCAATAGCGGTACAGTAAAACTGACAGGTCTGCAGCTGCCCAGAAAGGAACAGCTGTTAGAACTTTACTACTCTACTGGACTAAAGAACTAAAACTCTACTACTGGGAACTTCAATTTAGAATAAAAAGAAACAAACAAAAAAAAACAGTGTGTTTGTCTGAGCTGGGTGAAGGAATTGTTATCTGTGCAGTTAACTAGGTGAAGAAAGGAACTGTGAATTAGGGAGAGTGGCTTAGGCAGAAGGAAGCCAGGTGTTTGTATTTAAAAACTGACCTTGATAGCTTTTGGCAGAGAACAGCAAGAGGAAGGAGCTGCTGTTAGAACTTTACTGGGACTATATTGCCCTCCATCCCTCCCCCCACCCCCATAATCTTAGCCGGTTCTACTTTTATAGGCACAGGATTTGACTGATGACAGAAACTTCCTGTTTGGGAGCAGGAAGGGAGTGATCACGGAGGCTCAAAAGACTCATCATCCTAGAAGGAAAAGAGTAGCTCTCAATCCCCCCTAGCTGCTGGAGGTCTGATTCTGAGCAAGTAAGAAGGAGACAACTGAGGAATATAAGAACTTCCTGTCCCAGAACAGGAAGATCAGGAGCTTTAAGGGCACGGAAGCAGTAGGAAAGTAGGGAGAAAAAAAATTATATAAAAACAAATAAACGGAGAGAGGAAAGAGTAAGTATACAAAACAACAGTTAAGAGGCCACAAATAAGACATGATGGGAGTGGTACAGTGCAGTGGCTGTGGAGCAGCAGTCTTCTGAGAGACGTTCTGGAGGATGCGTTGTTGTCCCATCTGCAGGCACCTCTCTGGGCTGAGGGAGGAGGTTGCTCATTTCCAGGCTGAGTTGGCCAGGATTCAGGGGGACCTCCTTTCCCACCCAGGGACCACCAGGGCCACTGCCGCTGCCTCAAAGGTTGCAAGAAACAGGAGTGGTTGGACCACGCTGGGCTCAGGGAGGGTGAGGGTGGTGGAACAGAGGCGCATCCCTCCCCAGTTGTACATCTCCACAATTCATATACCATTCTGGCAGAGTGTGGTTCTTCTATGGAGGCACCCGCAGTGGAGACCAAAGAGGATGCTGGGAACCTCCACAAGGGAGACCCACAGGAGGGTGGCATGGGACTCCACAAGGGAAGGAAACAACTCCTGGTGGGGGACTCCATTGTTAGGAGAGTAGAACTGGGGGAGGGAGGGGGGAGGGATGTAAGGTGCCTGCCTGCCTGGTGCCATGGCTTAGAGGGACAGGGAGCGAATCCTCAGGATCACGGGAGCAGCTGCATGGGGGAGGGAGCTGGATGTCATTGTCCACCTAGGGGCAAATTACCTGGCTGGGAAAGGGATCACAGCAGTGCAGGAGGAGTTTGTGGAGTTGGGGAGGGGCCTTAGACAAGTAGCTTGCACGGTAACCTTCTCCGGAGGTGCTTCTTGTCTATGGCATAGGTGAGGCTAGGGTGCTCCACACTATGGGATTCAATCAGTGGTTGAAAAACTGGTGCAGAGCTCAGGGTTTTGGCTTCACTGGGGACTGGGGGTCCACCTGGAGGGATCCAGGCGTATACTGGTGTGATGGTCTCAATCTGTCCAGGAGGGGAACCAGGATCCTAGGTGATAGGTTTAAATGCTCCATTGGCAAGCATCTAAACTAGCCAAGGGGGAAGGCACTGATAAGGAGAAGGGAAATCCTAGCCCCCCCAAAAAAAACAGGGTAATTTGTGAGGTAAGCACCAAGACAGAGAAGTCAATAGGGAGGACGGCAGGAGTAAATGGAGAAAAAGACAAAGGCAGTAAGGACAGGGATGGGGCAAAAAGGGGTAAGGCCATCAAAAAATGGAGGGTAATGAGTACCAATGCCCGTAGTCTAGGTAACAAGCTCCCTGAACTGGTGGCCTTCATGGAAGAGGGATGCCTGGATATCGTGGGAGTCACAAAAACATGGTACACAGAGAACCATGACAGGGATGTCAACATACACAATCTACAGTAGGAACAGGGATGGTAGAATTTATCTATTTAGTTATTTGCTTTTGATGAGTGGGTAGGTGCACTAGGCAAAAAATCTGCCTATTTTCAGGCACGACCTGGGACAATTTACAATAGTAGAGTAAGACAACAAAGAGTACAACTCATGACAATTAGCAAAGGCAAGTGGAAAGTACATGCGGCAGAAAAGCATAACACAGCATAATGTCAGCATTAATTAACGTCATTGTAGTCAAGAGGAGGAAGAGGAGTAGCTCTCTATGTAAGGGAAGGGATCAAAACAACAGAACTAAAGGGTAAACAGGGAGGAGAGGAAGCACTGTGAGTCACCCTGGAAACTGGAAATGGCACCACAATCCACACAAGGGTTGTATACAGACCTCTGTCTCGGGGGAAGGGATGGACAAGGAAATGATAGAAGGCATCCTTAGGATGGCAGAGAAAGGGGAGATATTGCTGATGGGGGACCTGAATATGCCAGATGTTAACTGGAGCACCTTTGCTAGAGCCACATCCAAGAGCAGGGCCATTCTCGATGCCCTACAGGGGGCATGCCTCAGACAGCTAGTGTTGGAACCCACTTGGGTGGGAGCAATCTTAGACCTGGTACTCTCAAATGGGGACGGAGAGATGATCTCAGATCTAGAAGTGGGTAGCCATCTGGGAACAAGTGACCACCAAACAGTGTGGTTCACAATAAACCCAGCTGTAGTGTGAAGCCATACAAAAGTGATGGTACTGGACTTCAGGAGGGCTGATTTTGTCAAAATGGGAGAGTGCCTCAGAATAGCACAAGCAAACAGGCAAGAAGGAGGGGTGGAGCAACAATGGGGGAAATATCAAAACTGCCATCACAGAGGCAACAAGCCTTTGTGTGAAGCAAATAAACAAATCAAAATGAAAGAAAAAAAACACTATGATTCTCAAAAGAGGTGGTGGGGAAGGTTAAGGAGAAAAAGATAGCATTCAGGAAGTATAAGGAAACACAGAAGGAGCAGGGAAGAGAACTGTTCCAGTTAAAGTAGAAGGAAGCAGGTAAGGCAGTCAGAATAGCAAAGGCCCAAACCAAGGAAAAGATAGCCAACTTGGTTAAGAAGGGGGATAAAACCTTTTATAGGTACATTAGGGAGCGAAGAAAGACAAAGGGAGGGATACTGAGGCTGAATAAAGAGGTGGGTGGGTGGGCAGAGAGGGACAGTGAAAAAGCAGGGATACTGAACGAATACTTCTGCTCAGTATTCACAAAAAAAGAGGAGGGGAGGTACCTAATCCAGTCAGTAGAAGAACTCTGGATAGGGGGGTCTATATCAGTCCTTTCACAGAAGAAAGATTTCTGAAAGAACTCCTAAAACTAAAGGTGGACAAAGCAATGGGGCCTGATTGGATACACCCCAGGATTCTAATAGAACTAAAGGGAGAACTAGTAACACCACTAACTACCCTTTTTAACAAATCATGGGAGGATGGTGTGGTACCTGAAGACTGGAGGAGGGTGGATGTGATTCCGCTTCACAAAAGTGGGAGCAAGACAGAGGTAGGAAACTACAGACCTGTCAGTTTGACCTCAGTGGTACGGAAAATGATGGAATCACTTCTGAAGGAAAGAATTGTTGAGTACCTAGAGGCCAGTGGGGCACAGGACCCAAGGCAGCATGGATTCACAGTGGGAAGGTCATGTCAGGCAAATCTAATCAATTTCTTTATCTGGGTGACCAAAGTAGTAGACCAGGGAGGGGCTGTGGACATGGCCTACCTAGACTTTAGCAAGGCAATTAACACAGTTTCACACAAAAGATTAATAAACAAATTAGCCAGCCTGGGAGTGGGTCCTAGGGTGGAAGCCTGCAAAAATTGGCTGGACAACAGGATGCAGAGGTAGTAGTAAACGGAGTCCACAGTGAAGAAAAGGGGTTACTAGTAGGGTACCGCAGGGTTCAGTACTGGGTCCGGTCCTTTTTAATGTCTTCATAAGTGACATTGCAGAGGGACTGGAAGGAAAAGTATGTCTCTTTGCAGATGACACAAAGATCTGCAACAGGGTTGATACACAAGGTAGGGTGGAAAGGATGAGAAAGGACTTGGCAAGGTTGGAGGAATGGTCAAAAGTATGGCAGCTCAGATTCAACGCAAAGAAGTGCAAAGTAATGCACCTGGGAAACAAAAACCCAGGGGAAGAGTACACAAAGGGGGGGTGAGATACTGACAACAAAAATGGAAAGGGACCTGGGTGTAGTTATATAAGATGACCTAAAGGTGCGCAAGCAATGTGAGAATGCAGTTAGGCGGGCTGAGGGATATTGGGATGCATAGGGAGAGGCATCACCAGTAGAAAACAGGAAGTTGTCATCCCTCTGTACAGACAGTTGGTGAGACCCCATCTGGAGTACTGCATGCAGTTCTGGAGACATAGACAGGGTAGAGGCTGTCCAGAAGAGGGCAACCAAAATGGTGCCGGGTCTGCACCAGAAGCCATATGAAGAGAGACTAAAGGAGCTTAATATGTATACCCTCGAGGAAAGGAGGGAGGGGGGGACATGATAGAAACTTTCAAGTACCTCAGGGGAATCAACTAAATCCAAGAGGGTAGCATCTTTCAGAAAAGTCAGAGTTGAGGTAGCAAGTGAGTTTTGTTTTCTCAGAAGAAGCCAGAAGGGGAAGGAAACATATTCAATTCAGTGCTTTACAGTAACTGGTAATTGCTATTTTTCTTTTAAACTTAGATTGTGGGCTTTTAGTGACACTGTACTTTCTTTGTTGTCTTTACTTAGAATTGTTTTTGGGCTGTTGAAAATTTAAAACGTAGTGGTGTATTTCTTTGCTGTCTTTAATTGCTGCTAATTTTCCCCCCTCCCCCATCTCTTAATTATATGCTGTTAAATCTGATTGACAGGAGCTAAACACAGGATAGTAAGGGTGTGGAGTAGGAGGGCATAGGGGAAGAAGCCCACCCTCAGCACAAAGTGTTTTGACTCATTTATTTATTTATTGGTTTATTTTCTTTTAAAAACAAAAGTATCTGAGGATCAGTGGCAGGATTTTAGGACAGTAAATTAATAAAAGGAACTAGGAGAGCTTCAGTAACAGACAAGTAGTGGAATAGCAGTATAATTGCAGTATAATGGGGGTGGTGCAATACGGTGGCTGTGGGGCAGCCATATTCAGGCAGACCTTCTGGACACTGAGGGCTGCCCCTATCTGCATGCATCTCTCTGGACTGCGGATGAGGTAGCAGACTCAGAGCGGAAGTAAACTGGGTCAGGAGTACCATCACCCTATCCAGAGACCACCCAGTCCAATGCAACTGCCTCAAAGGATGCCGAGAGCGAGCACTTGGATGACAGTGGGCTCAGGGAGGTTAGAGTGGTCAGGCAGAGCATCCCAGACCCTATTCCACTAAGAACTCATATGCCACACTGGCAAATGGGGACAACCAAATAGAGGTACCCAGAGAAGTGGAAGGAAAGGATGTGGAGGTTAGCCAAGGAGGTGACCTCAGCGGGGAGAGCAGTGGACCCCAGAGGAGGAAGCGAATCCTGGTGGGGACTCCCATCATAAGAGGGATCCAGCTAGGAACACAGGAGGTGGAGGACAGGGAGGTGAGGTCCACCAGGTGCCACGGCATGGAGGGATGGAAGGAAGATCCTGGGGATCACTGGGAAGACAAGACGGAGGTGAGCTGGATGTCATTATCCACCTAGGTACTAATGACCTGGCAAATGGGGAGCCAAAGGAAGTTCAGGAAGAGTTTAGGAAATTGGGGAAGGGTCTCAAGCAAGTAGCTACTTCTGTCACTTTCTCAGAAGTACGACCTGTGAGGGACAAGGGAGAGCATAAGGGTGCATGCACCAGGAACTTTAATTCATGGTTGAAGAACTGGTGCTGTGAGGAAGGGTTTGGATTCATTGGTGACTGGGGACCCACCTGGAGGGATGGAGGTTTGTTCAAGCCTGACGGCCTGCATCCATCCTGGAGGGGAATCCAAGCACTTAATGATAAGTTTAAATGCTACATTGACAAGCATTTAAACTAGAAAAGTGGGGTGGCAGGCCAGCAAGGAGGGTACCTACTTGCTCACCCCCCACAGCTAGCAGTGCAACCAGTGAACCAGGAGAGTGGCTATCTCTACAAAGCAGTGTGCAAAAGATGGAGATTAGCGCCCAAGAGGTGGATAAGCAGAAAAGGGGCAAAATTCAGCAGAAGGGCAGACAGCAAGGAGAACCAGGATAAAGGACAACCAAGGAAGGGGCTGGAGTAGAACAGCAAAACAGTCTAGGGAGGTCAAATCATGGAAAGCCATGTGCCAATGCCAGGAGCCTTAGCAACAAGATGGAAGATCTGAGGCTGTCATGGTGCAGTCAGACCTGGACATTGTGCCATCACTGAAACCTGGTGTAATGATAACCACAACTGGGAGATGGCCATGCCTGGCTACAACATATTCAGAAGAGACAGGGCAGGTAGGAAGGAGGAGGGAGTGGCACTGTATGAAAATGACATAAGGGCCACAGAGATCCAGGAGGAACAAAATGGAGGAGATACTGTGGGTTAGCTTGAAAGGAAAATGGGCCAGCCATCCGCACAGGTGTGGTCTATAGACCACCAGTCCAGGAGGAAGAAACAGATAGGAGTTGATGCTAGCCATCCAAAGGATGGCAGACAAGGTGAGGTAGTACTGGTTGGAGACTTCAGTATTCCAGACGTGGACTGAAGCATCCCAGCAGCAGCATCAACCAGAGCCGATTTATCCTGGACTCTCAGGGTGCCTTCCTCAAGCAACTGGTCATGGAACCAACTCGGCAGAAGGCAATACTGGACCTGTGCTCACAAACAGGGACAGTGTGATGGGGGGTAACAGTGGGAGCACCTGGGGAACAGTGACCACCAGTCATTGTGGTTTGAAATCACAGAAAGAGCAGAACCAAACCACACAAAAACACGTATCCTGGATTTTAGGGGGGCAGACTTTGGGAAAATGGGGAGATACTTGAAAGAGGCATTAAGGGGAAAGGGGCAGGAATCAGGGGTTGAGGAACAGTGGGCAGTATTTAAAATGGGGATTACAAGAGCAACAGAATTATGCATTAAGCAGGTTAGCAAGAGGAACAGGAAGAGGAGACCATTATGGTTTTCCAGAGAGGTAGCAAAGAAAGTGAAAGCCAAAAAGATTGCATTCAGGCAATACAAAAAGACACAGGCAGAAGGGGATAGGGAGAAGTACCAGGAGAAGCAAAGGGAGGCAGGGAGGTCAGTAAGGAAGCCAAAGCTCAGACAGAAGAACACATTGCAAAATCAGTGGGTAGAGGGACAAAACCTTTACAGGTACATATGAAAAAGAAAGGCAAAAGGAGGATAGTGAGACTGAAGGGGAGGATGGGGCGCGTGGAGGATGACAACAGTAAAGCTGACATATTGAACAGGTATTTCTGCTCAGTCTTTACTGAGGAAGAGGAGGGTAATGGGTCTGAAGGGAGTACAAGGGTGAGAATGGTGCAGAAATGGACACAAGTCCCTTTACATGAGAAAGGGTCCTGAAGGAACTAGAAGTAAAAGAGTTGATAAAGCAATGGGGCCAGATGGGTGCACCCTAGGTCCTTAAAGAACTAAGAGAGTGGTGGCTGAACCTCTGGCTATCCTGTTTAGCCAATCACTGGAAACAGGGAGGTACCCAAAGACTGGAGGACAGCAGATGTAGTCCCCTTATACAAAAGTGGGAACAAAGAGGAAGGGAACTACAGACCAGTCAGCCTCACCTCGGTAGTGGGAAGATCATGGAAGCACTACTGAAGGAGAGATTGGTGGAACATCTGGTTGTCAATGGACTACAGGACCCAAGGCAGCATGGTTTCACCAGGGAGGTCATGTCAGACCAACCTGGTTGAATTTTTTGACTGGGTGACTAGGGAGGTGGATCGGGGAGGGCAGTGGACATGGCCTAGCTGGACCTCAGCAAGGCCTTTGACACTGTGCCACATTGAAGACTATTACACAAACTGGAGAATATGGGTGTGGGCAGGACAGTAGTGTGGTGGGTAGGTAACTGGCTGGGCGGCAGGACACAGAGGGTGGTGGTAAATGACTGTCATTCCACAGAGGGAAGAGTGACCAGTGGGGTACCACAGGGATCAGTGCTGGAACTGGTCCTATTCAACATCTTCATCAGTGACATTGTGCAGGACCTAGAAGGCAGAATTTCACTGTTCGCTGATGACACAAAGCTCTGTAACAGAGTAGACACACCAGAGGTGTAGACAGAATGAGAAGGGACCTGCAGAAACTTGAAGAATGGTCAGGGTTTGGCAGTTGAAATTCAATGCAAAGAAGTGCAAGATAATGCATATGGGGCACAAAAACCCTGGCACAATATATCAGTTGGGGGTGAGGATATAGCATGCACCAAGCAGGAAAGGGATCTTGGGGTTATCATCTCTGATGACCTCAAGGTAGGGAAACAGTGTGACAAGGCAGCAGGTAAAGCAAATAGGATGCTGGGTTGCATAGGCAGGGGCATCACCAGCAGGAAAAGGGAGGTCATAATTCCACTATACAAGACACTAGTGAGGCCCCACCTGGAGTACAGTGTACAGTTCTGGAGACCTTACCTATGTAAGGACATAGACAGGGTAGAGAAGGTTCAGAGGAGGGCAACAAAGATGGTACATGGATTGCATCACAAGTCCTAAGAGGACAGGTTGAAGGAACTGAACATGTACTCCCTGGAGGAGAGGAGGAGAGAGGATATGATAGAGACATACAAGTATCTTACAGGGAGGAACAGGGTGCAGGAATACACTATTTTAAGCAAAAAGATGTTCCAGGACTAGGGCATGGGATGATGTTGGAGGGAGACGATTCAGAGGAAAGCGAGGAAGAATTCTTCAAAGAACGGGTGGTGGATAAATGGAACACCCTGCCAGAGGAAGTGGTGCGGCTGAAACAATCACGGATTTAAGAATGCATGGGATAGACATAAAGGAATTCTGGAGGTCAGGGTAAGGGCAACAGACTTCTGGAAAACATAAACTGAACTTAAAAAGCTCAAATGGGCAGACTGGGTGGACCATAGGCCCTTATCTGCCAACACTGTCTATGTATCTATGTAA
Organism: Neoceratodus forsteri; assembly: GCA_016271365.2. Lineage (NCBI taxonomy): Eukaryota > Metazoa > Chordata > Ceratodontiformes > Ceratodontidae > Neoceratodus > Neoceratodus forsteri. The sequence continues at coordinate 1,702,054,444 of CM057455.1, forward strand.
AAGAGATGTACAAGAACAAGGGGCACAATTTGAAGATAGTGGGGGATGACTTAGAGGTAATGTGAGGAAGTATTTTTTCACGGAGAGGGTTGTGGATGCATGGAATAGCCTTCCTAAGGAGGTCGTGGAGTCAAAATCAGTAGGGGAATTCAAGAATGCATGGGACAAACATAAGGCAATTCTAGTGGGGGGGTAGGAGGAAGTAAGCTGTTGGTTAACTAGGATCTGCAGCTTATCCATTAGATAGGGAGATGGGCAGACTAGGTGGGCCAAGCGGTCCTTATCTGCCATCAAATTCTATGTTTCTCTGTTTCCTTGTCCACCCCCTTGTGGAGCAGAACTACATCTGCCAACCTTCAGTCTTTTGGAACTACCCCTGTTATTAGAGAGCTGTTAAACAGACCTATGAGGGCTCAGCCAGTTCTGCTGCCAGTTCCTTGAGTAACCTTGGGTGCAACCTATCTGGTCCCAGGACCTTATCTATTTTTAGTACTGCCAACCCTTCCTGGATCCTTTCACTTATAAATATCGCAAGCCTCATCTCCAGGACCCCCTTAGTGGCTGATCTAATGCCACTCTCTGGCAAAGATCCACCATTCTCCTTAGTGAAAACTGAGCTAAAGTAATCACTAAGGACGGCAGCCTTTTGCCCGTCCTCCTCTGTCACCCTACCTTCCCCATACTAACCTTATGATTCCTCCTCCTTTCTTCCTTTTTTTCCTAATATATCAGAACTGTTTTTCTCTGCTGTTTACCCCCTCTGCAATGCACAGCTCTGTGTCCGCTTTTGCCCCCCTAACTGCCCTCTTTGTCTCCCTATTTTTCAGTATGTATTTTCCTCATTCTTCCTCCCCCTGCTTTTCTTTATACTTGCAAAAGGCCTTTTTCTCCACCACTTCCCTGATTCTTGCCATGAACCATGATGGTCTCTTGAACCTGTTATTTTTGGTTACCGTCCTATGCATAACTTAGGTGCCTGAAGACTGGCTCCCTTAAAGGCCCCCATCTCTTTCCACCCCCCATATTTTCCACCCTGACTCACTCTTCCCTGACCAGCTCCCTTATCCTATTGAAATCCACCCTTCTGAAATCCAATACTTAGCTCTCGATTTGGGTTTTCCAAATCCAAGGGCAAGTTCAGATCAAATGGAGTTATGCTCGCTGTTCCCCAGTGGCTCCCCTATTCTTACAGCTCCAGTCACCTCTGAGTTGGTGAGGACTTCATTGAGAACTGCAGTCTGCCTGGTGGCTTCCTTAATGAGATGTATCAGCAGACAGTCCTGGAAGGTGTCCAGCGAAGCCTGACTTTTGGTGGTCCCAGCCACTGAAGTATCTGAATCAATGTCTGGCAGGTTCAGATCACTCATCAGCACTACTTCCCCCTTTGCCACCCCTCTTTCTAGTTTAGAGATGTCAGCACCATATAATCTATAGTCAGACTTGTTTACCAAGAACCTCTTTCTCAGATTCTCTCCAGCAAAAAGTTGCCGTACTTCACCATAAGGCAAAGTCCACCGCAATCTTCCCTAGCAAAATACATGGGTGAAATGGCCGAAAAGTTAACAGAGAAAATGGGCAAACTTTGCAAACTGTTTCACAAAGGTGAATTTTACCACTTTGCCTGAACTTTGCAGTTGAATTAAAACTTTTGCAGCATCTCTAGTCTTAAGCATAGCCACAGTTTCCCTTCCCCCTCTCCCTGCTACCATCCGCTGCACTCACATTACTCTGCCAGTGTTCAGATAGTTATGGAAGCTCTCCTTTCACACAGCTCATGAAAACTCACTCAGCTGCCACTCCAGTATGCCACAAGCAGAAACTCATAAACAATGTTTACTTGACCATCATGTCCAACATTCAGCATCAATTCCTCACTGTTTCCATTTTTGAGAGTGTGCATTGTTGGAATGCAAACAGTGAGGAAATGGTACTTGGCGTGGACATGTTTGTTAAATAAAAAATTAAAATAAATCATTATTTGGGTCATACTGGAGTGTGGACTAGGTGGATACTAATTATGTGGGTGTGGGGTGGGTTTTCTTAAGTTTTATGAAAAACTGGCAGAGTAATGTGTGGGTTGTGGGTGGCAAGGGGAAGGTGTAGTGCTTGAACCCCCACCCTGCCAACAAAACCATATACCCCAACGAATACCAAACCAGCATACTATGCTAACTTCTGGGAGACAAATAACAGACTTAAGTTTCTGTGGTCCAGGATTAATGCCTTACTAGGGAAAATCAATTCCAGCCAATTGGCCATGTCATACATAACAACACACTAATTACAGGGAGCACAGACATCCCTGTCCGGGGTATGAAATACATAAAAAATGACCTACCCATTGGGGCATGTAAGTTTTAAAGATACATGTCCATAAACTTATTCGCATGCCACCTCATGTTGTTTACTGTAACATTTTTATCTTATCAACAATTTATCAGTATGTTTTTGATTTGTCAGTAAACCCAATTTCTGAAAACCGAGTTACATAGAAACATATAAATTGTTGGCAGATAAGGACCACCAGGCCCATCCAGTTTGCCTGAAAGCCCTACACTAGTTTGTTTCTACTGACCCTACCTGGTCAATGGCTTTTCATCCCGCCTTCTCACCACCAGTGTATCCTTATGCCTATCCCATGCATGTTTAAAACCCTCCACCGTGTTTTCCCCCACCACCTCCTGTGGTAGTTTATTCCATGCGTCCACCACCCTCTCTGTGAAGAAAAACTTTCTCACATTTTCCCTCAGCCTGCCACCCTCCAATTTCATGTCATGCCCCCTTGTTCTTGTACATCTCTTATACTGGAAGATGTCTCCCCCCTGCACCTTGCTTATACCCTTAAGGTACCTGAATGTTTCTATTATGTCCCACCCCAATCCCTCCTCTCCTCCAGTGAGTACATATTGAGGTCCTTTAGTCTCTCCTCAAATGTTTTCTGGTGCAATCCTTGTACCATCTTATTCACCCTTCTCTGGACTGGCTACGTCTGAGTATGTCTTTATATCTGAGTATTTGCCCTTCAGCTCCAAGATGTTTAAAGAACAACCACTTTAGCCCCCTAACCCTTAAAAAGGTATTTAAAACAAATGATGCTTGTTGCTGTCTTTCTTCCTCCATTCCTTAAACTGACTTAACTTCTTGCCCCTGCTCTTTAAAAAAGCTTTTAAAACAAATTAATAATTTGACTGCCGGACTGCCTCCAAGTCCTTAAAAGGACATATAAAAATGCTGTTTTGTCAATTCTGGCTCCTAATTGGTCAGGACCCTGCCACATGGTACTGTGTTAACCTAGGGCACACTCCTGCTCAGATGATGTGATAGCGGCTTGTTAGTCGAGAGCACAGCCTGTCAAGGTCAAAAAGGTAAGTATGGTAATTACATTTCCTCAGGGACAAACAGTACACAATGCATATCAAACAACCCAGAAACATCAAAAAGAAATCATGCAGGGGGGGCATGGCCTGACCAGTGAGCAAGATGGCAGCTTAAATCGGAGGAGCGTTACACCCAGGGCTCAGTCCTTCCAAACATACCTTTTCTGCTGAACATAATCTGAAAAGAGCCTCACCGGGACATTTGTGAACCTCTCGGAAATTGCAGCATATCCTTTTCAGACTGATCGGCTCATGACTGACTGCACGGAGCTGCACCCGCTCTCAACAGTAGGGGACCGCATGGTGAATTCTAACAGAGGCAAAATGGAGCTCTCCATCAGAGACATGTTCTCTTCAATGACTCAACGAATGGAAGAACTCACGCTGACTTCTAACAACACCACATTGGCTCTGCATCACTTAGACTTACGGATCAGGCAGATAGAACAAAAATCTGCAGCCCATGAAAAAAAACACTGGATGGGCACTGGGTAAGCATGCATGAACAAGCCCAGCAAATCAGGGCCCTACAAGAAAAAGTTGATGACCTGGAAAACAGGAGCTATTGCAACAATTTGTGGTTCCTGGGTTTTCCAGAAGGGAGTGAACAGGGTAGGACCTTGGATATTCTTCAAAAGGTCCTCCCAAGAGTGCTGCATCTACCGGAGGGCATCCGCCTGACAATCGAGTGGGCCCACTGTTCCCTATAGCCTAGACTACAACAAAGAGAATGGCCCCGACCGATCCTGGCCAGAATACTGAACTTTGCTAAAAAAAGGAGGCCATCCAGGCATGGGCCAGGGAGCTGGGTGCTCTCGAATGGAATGGGCACTGAATCCTCATTTTCCAAAATTACTCAAGGGACCTGGCCCAGCTGCAGAAAGAGTTCACGGAAGTGAGGATGAAACTACATGAGCTCAACATCCCCTTTTCCCTCAGATAACCTGTAGTGCTCAAACTAACCCACAATGGAGCACCTTTACAGTTCAGCTCTCCTGCAGCAATAATGGACTTCATCATCAGAACTTGGCTCCAGCAGGCAAAAATGACTGCTAAAAGCTCTCCAGTGGGCCATAGGAACACACCGCTTAGGAGCCAGGAACAAAGCCACAGCAGGGAAAGAGCAGAAGAGGCAGGCCAACATCATTATGCCAGCGACTGCACCAACAGTGAAGGAGACCAACAAGACCTCTGGTTCCTACTGCCACATTCCCGAAAAAGGTCCCAGCAGAACCGGCACGCATGAAGAACCCACCCGGTCAACAGAGAAAGAGAGGGGGAATACACCAGAAGCCTAGGAGAAGAAGTAAGGGCCCCAGACTCAGAGACTGTTAACTCCTACTTCACTTGGAACTGATATGCCCAGTTACTGCAGGCCTCTCCTATGCACGACCTACAGGAACACACAGAGATGGAAATCAAGAGGCCACAAGTCAACAACTGCCTGCGCAGCCCAAATCACCATACGTGGGCCACGACTGTAGAAGAGGATCCATCAAGTGAGGTTGTGGACTTACAGTTAGAGGTAGGCCTCAGCACCGGAGATCCACCAAAGGGCCTGGAAGAAGTGGACGAGGCAGCCCAGCGACTGAACTCCTACGATGTGTTGCAAGAATGAATAAACCCAGATAAGTACTGTGTCATTTTCTACAGGAATGTGTAGAGGGGCTAATTGGGGGGTGTTTCATGGGTTAATGGGATGGGGGCTTGGGCTTGTTTAGGGACTTGTCCAGAAATTATGAAGTCTGTCCCAGCCCTCCTTTTGCCAGTAAACACACGGGAGGCAAGATACCCAGGTGTAATGCCCCTCCCCAGTACAATCCCCCTTTTTAAATGGCTGCAGTACAAATCCTATAAAGGATTCATGAGTAAGTAGAAAATGTATGCTATTAAAGAGCAAAGACATTGTTGCAGAGTACTAGACTTGCGTGGGACCCTCCCTAAGGGCCGCAATATATGAGATATACACCCATCCTGACCAAACTGTGTGCCCCATCTTTCCCCCTCACCCCCCGATGCATGTAGTACGGATGTGCCCTTAACTCCTACTTGAATTGAGATAGGGAAGAGGTAACTCTTGGGGTAGGTCGGAGCACCAGTCAGGTTTATGTCCATTGAAAACTGGGTGCTTCCCTACAGACCCCAGACAGAAAAAGATTTACCATAGCCCCTTAGGCCACAGACCACATAATACACCCATGGAGTCCCCTTTTGGCCCCCACTACTTCCTCGGGAGCACACACCCATATGGTTGGAAACTCTCCCCTCAACTTTCTCCCCCACTGGGTCCCCCTTCCCCTTTCCCCCTAGCTCTAAGTAATGGCCATTAGGTCAGTAAAGGCCTAGCAGTCCGGTGGCAGGGTGCACCTCAAGTTGTTGAAACAAAACTACCATAACAGATGAAGTCAAGTGTCACAAGCCCTGGGTGGACACACAGGAATGCTCTAACCCCCATATATCTTACCTCAGCACAGTAGTGAGCACTTTCTCTAGCACTGTGTTGGGGGTCGCACCCCTGGGATAAATCTGAATGACCTTAGGCACAGGATTGCAGCTGGCCAAGAATCAGATAGTTACCCCTAAAAGATTTTTGTTTTTGTATTCCATTAAAAGTTACAGCTTACACACTCAAGGTTGGAACAACTGGTTGTATGTACTAACAGGATTTTTCTACTTTAATTTTCACTCTGAGGGAGGGTACCCGGGGAGTGGTTATGCTAATAATGTCAAGACTATTCAACACCAGATACATGGGTTGGACTTGGATTATGGGCAGAAGGCCATATGCTATGGAAGGTGGCCACCCGACCTCAGCCGCCAGATGGATTTTCTTTGCAAAACAATATGCTTATATCCCTCTGACTGATCATGGGTGAAGTTGTTTACCAACGTGGAATGTCAGAGGACTAAATACCCTGGTCAAATGTAGAAAAGTCCTCTCCTATCTAAAATGGCTGAAATCCCAGGTGGCCTTCATACAGGAAACTAAGCTGACACAAAATGGCCATGGTGCACCAGTGAAGGACTGGGTAGGACAAGAAGTGCATGCCAGTGCAACCACCAGGAAGAGAGGGGTAGTTATACTTATCCACAGATCCCTTCAGTGGTCCCTAACAGCCTCTATTTCTGACTCAGTGGGTAGATGGGTGATGGCAAACTACGAGACCCTGACAGGGCCCATAATGTTGTGTAACATTTATGCGCCCAACTTGGACGACCCTCAGTTCTTTCATGGCCTGTCAGGAACTCTTACTACTCTCTTGGCCCCCAGCTGCCCTCTACTGGTTGGAGGAGACCTTAATATTACACTGGTCCCACAAATAGACAGAAGTAACTCTGGCAAAGAGACACACCTTAGGAGCAGATGTGCTTTACACCAAATGATGACCGAGCTTGGTCTAATGGTTGCTTGGAGGCTTTTCCACCCTAGTGCCAGGGACTACATCTTTCACTTAGAGGTACACGCATCATATAGTAGGCTAGATTTCTGGCTGGCCTCCCCCCAGCTGATGCAGAATGTAATTGACACAGCCATCCTTCCCCATGTGATCTCAGATCATTCTCTAGTTCAACTGCATTTCACTTGGGGGCTGACTGCCCCTACCAGAGGCAACTGGAGGCTGGATCCTCTTCTTATGCAAAACCCAGGTTTTGTTCCCATGGGTGCAAAAAGAAACAGCCTTCTTCATGGAAAGTAACCCCATCTTGGACACATCGGCAGGGAACACCTTGGAGGCATTTAAAGCATCAGTGAGAGGGAGTGTCATGAGCTACACAGCGGCTAAGCACAGGGACAGGGAAAAGTGACTAGCTGACCTGAAGTGCGACTGAAACAGGTTGAGCCAGTTTACAAAGCCATACCATCCCTATCCCCAAACTCCCCCTCAGCGCAAGAAGTTCTAGGACTCAGACTTGAAATTAATCAACTCCTTAACAGGAAGGCAGAGGTAGCAATACTAAGGCTTAGACATAGGTTTTGGAAAGGAGGTGATAAAAGTGGGAAAGTGCTTGCATACCAGCTATGGAAGCAGCAGGCAGATAGGCACATACCTGGACTGAGAACCCCACAAGGAGACATCGTCGCAGACCCACAGGGGATTAGCAAGGTGATGGCCTCCTTCTACTTGAAATTGTACACCACCACCCATGCCACTCCCCCCGAAGGAATCCAGCCCTTCCTGAATACCCTGGAACTCCTGAGACTAGCCCAGCTGCAGACTAGAGGGTTAGATGCACCCATAGAGGAGGCTGAGGTCAGAGCCACCATAAAAGCCCTACAACCAGGGAAATCCCCGGGGGAGATGGGTTTCCAGCTGAATTCTACCAGGCCTTATCCAACCAGACTGCCTCTCTCCTCACAAAAGTATACACAGAGGCTGAAATAACGGGATCCCTACCCATCACCCTTTGGGAAGCAGTATTTACGGTCATTCCCAAAAAGAGCAAGGACCCCACAATAGCAGGGAGTTATAAACCCATCTCCTTGATAAACATGGATAGTAAAATTTATGCAAAGGTCCTGGCATCCAGACTAAGCCCTGTGCTAATTGAGTTCATTCTCCCTTCCCAGGTGGGCTTTATCCCAGACAGACACAGCACAGATCATGTAAGATCTCTGCTGAACCTCATGCATGCTGCAAAACGCACCCATACCCCAGCCGCAGCTGTTGCGGTAGACTTTGAGAAAGCATTTGATTCCCTAGAGTGGGACTACCTACAAAAGGTATTGGCCCACTTGGGGCGGGTGACAGATATAGGTCTTGGGTGAGCACGCTATACACTGCCCCAGTGGCAAGTGTATTCACTAACTGCCTCCTATCAGCCCCTTTCCTCCTTGAGAGAGGGACCCGACAGGGCTGCCCCTTCTCTCCACTATTGTTTGTGCTGGTAGTGGAACCACTAGCAGCAGCTATTAGATAGCACCCTGATATTAGGGGAATTGAGATTGGACCCACATCATAAAGTACCCTTATGTATGCAGATGACTTGCTCATCCCCCAGCAGATGCTCTGGGCTCACTCCCGGCCCTTCTCACATTGCTTGACTCCTTTGCTGAGCTCTCCAGCCTACACCTGCACCATTCCAAAACTGAGATGATGCCACTTAATCAGTAATACCAACAGCAAACTGTCACCAGTGCAGGACTTATGTGGGCCCCACAGGGATTTACCTACCTGGGTATCAAGATCGCCCCTCACATAGAGGACTTATGGCAGGCCAACCTTCAGCCACTGATCCAGGCAACCAAAATGGAGTTTGACAGATAACAGCTGGTCTGGCTCACAATGGTGGGTAAGATAGCAGCCATCAAAATGGTCACAGCACCAAGATTCCTTTACTTAATAGCCCATATCCCAACCACACTGCCCAATAAATGGTATCAGACTATAGATAAACTGATGGGAGACTTCCTGGTGGAGGGAGTCAAACCTTGCTTCAGCCAGAACAAGCTTAAGGCACACTGTGCTTCAGGGGGGCTGGAATCTCACATGGATGGAAGGATACAAGTGGGCCTTTCAGGTTCACCCAGACATTGTATTAGCTTCGCCCCAGCTCCGTACATGAACCACAGTTGGTGGGTATGGAAATAGAACAGGGCCAGGATGTAACTGCCTCTGCACTTCTCTTCTGTTCCAGGATGGGAATAGAATTCTTACACCCCACCATTGATTCGTTCAACCACTATTGGTGCAATACCCATAAGAAGTTCGGCCTGGGCACGCTCTCCCCTTGGCACTTTCACCTCTATGCCAAAATTCACGAATTACCATAGACAGGAAAATGGTTTGCTGGCCCCAGTGGGTAGCCAAAGGCATAACCCATGTTGAAGACATCTTAGATGCCCCACCCCCTATATTAGGGTGGCCCCCTCCAGACACTACAGAGAAAATGGGGTCTCCAGCAGTGGGTCTTCTGGCATTTCCTATAAATCAGGGAAGCAGTACAGCACATAGTCAAACCAGAGGAAGAGCCCAGGCAACCCTGTGAGTTAGATGCCTGGCTGCTGCACCCAAAAGGCCTAGCAGGCAGGATATATGGAAAACTAAGGGACACCCTCCCCTCACAATCGGAGGACTCTAGTAACAGATCGGTGAAAATGATGGGTGAAAAGATCTCAGAGCTACAGTGGGGACAGGCATGGAAAGACACACACACCAGGTACAAAGATGCCCGCTCAAGACTAATACTGAGTAAAGTCTCACACTACTGGTATAGGACCCCAGTAGTCCTTCACAGGGCCAAAATATTAGACAATGACAACTGCTGGACATGGCAGGTGCCAGGAGGTGACCTATATCACGTACTCTGGGTATGCCCTGAACTGCAGGGCATCTGGCTCCAAATAATTCAGGTGGGTAAACAGGTGCTGGGCACCACAATATCCATCTCACCCCCCTTTCTTCATACTCGGGATTAAGGCAGGGATGCCCCAAATTAAGCCCCTTAAATACAGATGGTTGGCCCTACTAGCCATGCAGACCAAGAGAGCTCTACTCTGTAAATGGTGCTCTGCATTGATGCTCAGCCTGGGTGAGATTCCCTCCTCACTCATTTCAATAGCAAATCTAGACAGGATATCTCATCTGTAGAGTAACCGCATGCACAAATTCCACACCTGCTGGGGCCCATACATGGCCTACAACTGCCTGCTATCTGGAGTGGGATAGATGCCCAATTGGTGGAAATGCTCCACTATTATTGGCAACATCTGGCCCTTAGTGACAGCTTTCTCCAAGGCCCTGCCTAACGGGTACCAGATAAGCGCAGATACCACCCCACACACCAACCCCTTTTTTTTTTTTTTAACCAGGAGAGACACACTAAGTTGAAAGCTTGTTTACAGGTGTGACCTGGGAGCATAAGGAAGTTAAGTGACTTGTTCAGGATCACACAGTATGCAAGTATCCAGTATGCAGCCCTTATTACCAGCCTATGCTCCAAGTACAGTTACAACCAGAGTTCATGTGTTTATGTGTTAATATAATCTATATAATAGAACTGTGTAAAGGCCTTAGTGGCCGTCTGTCTAGAACTAGGCATTCTTTGTGGTTCTGTTGTTTTGTTCTAGAGGGTTGAAGAGTCTCAGCCAGTGCAGGATGGAAGTACCTGGGTAGCAGGACCTCGTATGAAGGCTTGATGTACAGATGGAGGCCCATGCCCTGAGAACCCCACGAGAACTCCAGCCTGGTGTAGCTGGGTAAGTACGTACCCCCTCCATTATCACAATACACTCTGGGACTTTTAAAAGCAAGGAGGATACCTTTATATGCATCTAACACAGTCTCTTCATTCCAAGGTAGACAGGATGTGACATCTCTTCCCTCATTGGACCCTTCTCAGGGTGATGTATGTAATCATTTGCAAGTTTGTTTGATGTCTGGCACCCTGTAACCTTTTGCAGACACACAGGCTATAATGTCGTAGTGTTTTAACTGAAATTCAATAAAAAGTTTTGCAACAAAAATAAAATCATGCAACTAAAAAAAAACACTCGACACCCCCGCAGCAACATTGCTCAAAAATCACAAATAGCGAAGGAAATCCATTCAACAACTTTCAAAAAACATACTTCCTACTCAAAACTCCTTACCCAAAAAGCCTCAGTGGTGCTTACACAAGAAATAAATCTTAAAACACCTAATAAAAACACAAAATATATTCCAAAAGTATGATTCTACACACCAGCAGGAACATACATACATTTATCAGCAAACTGTTTACAAAGATTGCTCTAAGTGCTATTAAAACTCAATTAACTTAGCTGGAATGCAGAAACAAACACAGGACAGTCTTAAACTCTGCTTCCACTTTCATCACCTACACTTCAATACAGTTGAGTTACATCACATGACATATGATCAACAGCCTAGGCTTCCAGGTTTGACTCAGATCACATGGAAAGTACAGGAAGCAGTCTATACTTCCGGCTCAGCCTCACAGATCACATGGGAATACAAGAAGTTAAAACTCAGAAATATCTGTACAGGACCCACTATAACCATGCAACCATTATTATACAATGGCAAGAAAATTTCCTGGACTCTGATTGGTCAGTGTGTGCCTGAGCTAGTGATGATATTACACAATAACATCATTGTGTTGACATCATGACTGCCATCACTTCTTTTTTTCAGAAACAAAGATATATTGCCACACTAGAAATCTACTAAAACCTTTCTTAAATATTTTTTTTTATTTTGTATAACATTGAGCCATTGTATAATTGCAATAAGGCACTCCAAGGTGTGTGTTAATGTGTAATAACGTCACTCCTTGGGTGGTGGAAGCACTCGGCTTCACCTTGTGCTTCAACCCACTCCAGGAGTGATGTTATTACATGATAACACACACCTTGTCATGCCTTATTGCTTAATTTACTCACTGTAGTGCAACAGCACCAAACTAGTGGAGCGGTCCAGCTACAACCTAATCCCTGCTGTATATCTAATTGATGCTAATGTCCTAAAGCCTATCATTTAAAGATACAGCACAAAATTAGAACACTAGCACACTGCTAAAACACTAACATTAATAAATATTTTATAAGTGGCTTAAGTCAATTCCGATGAGGAGATTATGCTTGTCAATGTACCTTGTGGTCGTTGAAGTCCCTCACTCTTCAGGCTCAGGACCCCAACCCACTCCTCGGTACACTAACATTGCATAACCCCTCCCATCACACCTTATTCCTTATTTAACTGCAAGAAGCTAGCCCCTAACCCTTAAAGAACTTTTAAAAATATATATTTCCTTCCCAAGTTCTAAAACAATTAGCTACCAGGCCTAAGCTCTTAAAAGGACTTTTAAAACAAATTTGATTGTGTCACTGTACTTTTTATGCAATTTGCAAATAGAAACCCTTAACAAGGATGTTAAAACAAATTAGAGTCCCTAAAAGTCATTAAAAGGACTGTCACATCAAAAAGAGCTTTTATAGATAGTCAAGTCCACTGCATGCTGCCAGCAAATTACTACTACTACTACTGTTCTCTCTAACCCCCACAAAACATTCTGGTGAGCTGTTGTCTACTCCACTGAGAACGCTTCATGGGGGGGGGGTGAGTCTTTTCACAGGCATCAGCCAATGGTCTGTCAGTACCAGAAGAAGGAATAATGACCTTAGGTGCCTCAGGGTCAGGTACTGAAAAAATCTACATGTCTTCTGCCAAAAGTGCCTGCCCTGGGGCACTTAAAATATAGGAATTTCCCACCCCCTGTCACTAATACATGAAATTTTCACTTTACAAACCTCAGCCTTTCTCTGCCTATCCAGTCACAGCTTACCTCACATGCCACTGCAACTTCTAGCTCCCCCTGCTGGTCAAGTTTCTCTGCTCTGGTAGCATCCTCCAGCTTCAGTGATGCCAACCATAGAGAGGTGTATAAATTTATGAATGAGCTCAGTATCACTAAAAGTTCCTGCTTCAGTGGCACAGAGCCTCAACTTCGAAAGCTGACAACAGTACAACTAGCATACTGTATTTGACCTCCTTTGCTTATGCAAAGGCAAATCCCAGCATCCTAGAAAGTATCTATTGTTACCTCTCTACTCATATTAGGACTGGCATCTGACACAAGCAATTACCACACAGTTTCTGTTCTCTCAGTCTCAGCAAACTCCTAGAAAAATTAGCGTATAAGCCACCTCTGGATCATATCCTCAAACATACTTTTCTATCTGAGATACAGTCTTGTTTTTGACCAAATTCCTCTATTGTCACTGCCCTCTTGAAAGCTGTGAATAATCTGACGTTAGCCATAGACAAGGACTACCAAATGGGAGCATCTTTATTGACTTTGCCAAAGTATTCAACACTGTGGATCATAATCTCATGCTTCTCAAGCTATGTCAGCTTGGGGTTTCATAAAACACACTAGCCTGCTTCAAGCCTAACTGAAAGATAGATAGCAACTAGTTACATTAAATGGCGAAACCTTACCACTGAAAATGTGGTATACCCCATTACAGACCCATCCTAGGACCTCTGCTCGTCAGTATATTTGGAAACGATCTACCTTCATCTGGAATAGTCTCAGCATCACAACCCACCTTAATGCAAATGATTTGGTGATCTACTGTACATGAAATCTAAGTGCCCAGATGACCTACCAATATATTACAGACTACCTTCAATAACATACAAAAGGGTATGAATGCAAATAAATTAATTCTTAGCACCATATTCAAAGTAATAGCATTTGGTAGCAAGGAAACTTCCCCTACTCCTTATAGATCCTGCCACATTCTGGTCTCCTCTTAGAAACAGTCCAAGTCTTTAAGTACCTTGGCCTTTGGTTGAACCTTCTGCTAAATTTCATCAAGCACATCATTAGAACTACTGCATGAGGGGCTCAAACCAGAAACTTAGGGCTTTATGCCTCACTCCATGCATTAGGTGCTTAATTCTACAACAATTCCTTCCTGCCTGCTCTGGAATATGGCAGTGATGTTTACAGATGTGCCCCCACCACCTCACTGCACAAAGTAACAGTGGTGTCATGTACAACAATATGTGCATGTTTACCATAGGGTGTGATAAAAGAATCCGTCACTGCCTGTTGTACAGTGATCTTGGACTTTTACCTCCAGACAACAGAAGAGAAATTAGATGGGCTACCTTCATAACCAAGTGTGTGCTTGGACAATACCCTTCTTACCTATAAAGCCCACTCAGACATATACAATCCATTCTCAGGCTAAGTATCTTCTTCATATATCCTGTGCTTACAGTTCAAGCAACACAAAGGCCGTTTTAGTTTTCCTTTGCTGCTCAGTGTACTTGGAACTCCCACTCTAGTGAAGGGAAGACCAGTGATAGTACCCAAAGCCTCAAACAAGCCTTGTACATGCGCCTTCTTATCTCTTGCCACTGCCAGAACCTCCAAGCCTGGCCAGTCCCAGTTTACTGACCACCCATTGTAAACCCCCAACTCTATAACCCCTGCCATTTATCATTGCTCTTTTTTACATAATTGTATTAGTGTATATACAGTATGTATATGCCTTGTTCACTTCATTAGTCTTAAAATGTTACACAATACCCTGCTGCTATAGTAATCCACTGGGACCCACTTGAAAAACAGGTGCTAAGCCTAAATGTGGATTTCCTGGTGTGTCAATTTGTAATCAGTAATTAAATAAATAATATACTATGTAAAATAAAATATGGGTAACAATGCTCAACTAAGTAAGTGTTACTATCTCGGGGCTGTGATGACATCATTCTTGAGGTCTATGATGTCATCAGAACCCCTTAATGTAAACACAGCCTTGTTGTGCATAGTTGCCCATAAACTGTATTGTATGGTATGGTATGGTATGGGATGATATAGTATGGTATGGTATTGCATTTACTGTGGATAGTGAGTCAGTAATGCACCTGCCTATTGTTGGGTCCTACTGTGAACAACATTTTGTCTATGTGGGTTATATCCCAGATCCAGTACTGGATAACTAACTAAATAAATAAATACTCAAAAACATTGTTCACCATGTGTGAATTCCCTTTCTTTAATGAATACTAATGCAAATTTCATAGTACTCATTCAGAAATGCTACCATATCAATCTGCCTCATCTGAAGTTCCCCTTTGTCTGACATTACTTAGCGGCTCACCATCTTTTATATCCTCCTTCTAGCTAATATGTTCTTAAAGAACTGGTCCTTGTCTTAGCTGCCTCAGCTGAAGTAATTCCATTACTCAGTTATGCAGTCTTCATGATTTTTTTACATGCCTTGCTCTCCTCTCCATAATTTAACACGCACTCAGCTGTTGCATATTTTTTTAAGTCCATGAAGCCTTTTTCCTTTTGAATGCCTCTGACACTCCTTTTCCCAACCACATAGGTCTCTTCTTCCCCCAGCTGTACTTGCTCGCCTGTGATGCACAGACCATCTGTGCATCAAGAAATATTTTCTTGAATGCTGTCCATTTCCTGTACACACCCTGACCTCTAAATTCCTTGTCTAATCTGCATTAGCTCCTGCAGTATTTCTCTTTTCTGTCCAGTTCTAACTTTTGGAATAAAAACATTACTTTCTAACCTTTGATTTATATCAGTTTTCAGGTACATGAGTATAATAAATACAACTGTTTTTCATAGTAACTGGATAACAGGGGTAGTGGCAGGTAAAATTTGGAGGGAGAGCTAACACTGAACATCAGGGCAGATGATTATGTAAGGATTAAAAACACATCAAAGATACACTGTTTCATTCTGGGGTTGTCCAATGCACATTTTTAATATACTGTATGAGTCAAACTGTGACCAGTTCATTCTAAATTTATACACCCTCTAAAAACTGCTGTCATAAATTCCATGATGTAGATCTCCATCAATTTCTGAATAAGGTTGCTTGTTTTAGACTCATATTCTGCAACCAGTTGAGTGTGATCGTTGTAATTCCATCCATAGCAACAATATGACACATATACTGTATTTTCAGTATTTCCCAAGCCCCTTATCAGGGTGAACCCCCAAGAACATTGTTATGAACGCACATGAGACAGGTGCAGGAAATAATTCAAATATAACTTAATGAACTTTGAACTGATTACCAATAGTGAATTAATTTGGGACAGTCCCACAATTATGAAAGTGGCCCTTAACCTATCCATATTCCCACCAGTAATGATTAGACCTGTTTGTGTTATAATATTGTGTGATCACTGGAGTGAAATAAAAACATACCAAAGCTCATCATTTATACTGTCATCACAGGGGCGAGTTTGTGGTCCTATGACATAAACTAAATGCCAATTCTCAGGTCTTACTTTTCTGTCACTGGGCTGCATTCTGTTCCAAACATTGTTTAATTCATTACCTCCTGGGCAACCATTTTGTTTCAGGTAAACAATGGATAGTTTGGACTTCATATGGAGCTATTGGAGGCAATGAGTTAATCAGTTCTGTGGATTCAGTTGTGCTCTGTTAGCACCAAATACAGTATTTATCTGATACCTGTTTAGTCCAGTTTCCTCTTCAATAATGACAGCAATATATCACTCTAAGGGTGTCTTATCCTTTGACAAATAATGTTGGCCATCAATGGTTATAATATAATGTGGGAGTTGTGAATAACTAAAAAAAATCTATGGGGCAGGCCAAATTCTTCCCTCCGTTGTGCAAAGGATTTAGGTCCAGACCCCCCATGAGGCAGTTCCAGTTGACTTCTTATCTGGAGACCCTCTCTTCCCACACTCCAAAACCTATATCCTCCATGGCTGGTGGAAACCCTGTATTCCCTACAATCTGGGCTGAAGTTGGAATGCAGACTTTTTAGTTATCCCTCAGCCCTTTGTTTCCTCCAGCTTTAAGCTGATCTTAACTAATCAAGTTATGGTTTCTACCACCTAGATCTTACCACACTTTCATACCTATTACAGGATTAGCACCATATTGAGCAACACCCCTTGCCTGGTCCTCTCTTTCACATGTTGTGTTAAGGAACAGTCCCTGATGACATCCACAAATGCTGAACTAAATCGTGTCTCTCCTGTGCAAACATCCAAAGTGACCTCCAGGAAACTGAAGTTGAACATCAGTAAGAGCAACTTCCCTATGTAGCTTTCCTAAGTAATCAAATAGTGTGTAAAGGCCAGGTCCCCCTTGTGCCTTGGGGCATATGATGGCACTTCTCATCCAGGTGCAGCTTGCTTACACCAGAAACTGCACCTTGATTGATTACTGTGGGCTTACGACACAAGGACTAGCTACATCAGCAACACAGGGCACCAATAACAAGGAGACCACTCTCAAACTGGAATGTCCATGCTGGGAGCTGGTATCAATCAGGTCAGAGTTTATTTAACCACTGTGACGGGGTGGAATAGGACCCTGCCCCAGTTATTATGGAGTGTGTGAATGTAGGGATCTGCTCTATTCTCCCCTTTCCTGTCTCTTGTCTGTCTGGTTGCACAACCAAATTTTCCTGTAAGACCTAGGATTTGATCACCCTGACAGTCTCACAATTATTTGCCTCTTACTGTCTCTCGGTCTTCACTTGCTGTTCTGTTTTGTTCCTCCCTTGCATATCTGCTGATATAAATACATATGCAAATCATTGTATGGAAATGGAACTGATCGTGGGATCCCTTTTGCTTAGAAATTATATAGTGTTAATTTTTGAAATGTATTTAATTGTGGTTTGAGATGATTGCAAAAACCAATTGAAAACTCAAGAGGTTACCTGAGTGCAATTTTTAAGCTATGAAAAAGGGGCCTCAGCTCAGGCACACTGTGTTCCTGCCAGCACCTGCCTGAAACATACAAGAACACTTTGGAAGAAATAGGATGCTTGTTAAGAATGGGGTGGGAAGGACTTATAAGAGAGCTGAGCTGCAACTGTGGTTAGCTGGACACACAGAGATCGAAGGAAAACTCTATAGATCTTCACTATTTTATTCTGCCTTTGTAAATAGTTATACTAAACAATTTTATTTTTTTATGTTACTGTTAGTAGAAATAAATTCTCTTGTTGTGAATTTTACAACTGCTCCTGGTTTTTCTTATGCTTCCTGACTTGTGCCTCGACAACAACCACTAGCTGTTACAGATTCTTCACAGGACTAGTTCCTTCATTCCAGACTACTACTCCTCCTTACATTCATTCAGGGAGGGCTCACACAGTATCTCTATGCCCTCCACACAGGACAGGCACTGCTGCATCTCAGAAAACTTCATTATCCTATCTCCCATATTAGAGTCATATGGGTGCTAACTCACAAGACAGTGCATGGCAGCACTTTCACCAGGTAGGGTGAAACACTACCCTGAGGATCTACATTGCCTGTACTTAGCTAAGAAAATGAAAGGGGAAAGGGAAAGGGAAATTGTTTAACCAGGAATGGCACACTAAGCTGGAGCTTGTTTCCAGATAGGATCTGGGAGCACAGGGAAGTTAAGTGATTTGCTCAAGGTCACACAGTATGCAAGTGGGGGCTGATGGGATTCAGACCCAAGTCTCCAGGTTTTCATCTCTGTGCCCTTAACCACTACACTATACGCTAAGGCCAGGTGGTGAAGCCAAGATCAGTACAGGAGCCAGCTTATGATTCTCTGCTCTCTGCACCAATCAGTTCCACTCATACATGCCTTCCTGTGTCATGCTTACCTGGTCCTATTGATCTTTTCTGTTAAATGGCTTTATCACCTGGCCCAAACCCAGTGGGATTTTAGGCTGACTCCAACTCTTGCCAGGCATTTCTGCCTTGACAAAACCCAACAACAATTCTACAAGAGCTGTATCCTACTTAAACTGGACAGAACAGAGTGGACATCAGCTGGTGTCACAGTAGTTCCCACACTAGGCTTTTCTTGCTCCTGTTCTGATTTTGTCATCCTGACTGGGCAGGCAAATAGAGGACACAACTTTTCACACATTCTCACTTGGTTCCCCTTCCATAATGTCACCTACATGACACAGGGCTTTGAACTCTTCAGGAGTCAGCCCCATCGGTGGTGATTCTGTGGTTTCTGTGATTTCAGCTGTGATCAAGTTAGCAGATACTTCAAGTTCATAAGAAGAAGAAGATGAAGAAGAATCAGCATTTATATAGTGCTTTTCATATACAGTGTATCCCAAAGTGCTTTACAAACAATGCTAGACTGGTAGTGAAGTGACTGAATGTGTAGTGGCAGCCATATTGCACATAAGCACCCACACACAGCCTGGATAATTGCATGAACCAGTTTATGGGCAGGGGAATGTTGGCCAGGACACCAGGAATGTCCCCAACTCTTTGTGAAGAGTGCTCTGGCTTCTTTTACTTCTACCTGGACACCCACCAGGACAACACCAGGATGGGTAGAAAGGATCTTGGTTTAACGTCTCATCCAAAAGACTGTGCACCCCAGCAGTACAGCACCCCCTTAAAACTGCACTCAGATGCCAGCATTTTAGGTGCAAGTCTAACCCCATTGTGGTTTGAGAACCCATGTCTTCTAGTTCTTGGTTCTCAGCATGTAAGGCAAAGCTGGCCTTAGCAAAACAGCAAGTGATGGATTCAGGGGTGATTGAGTCCCATTCATCTAGCAGTGAACAGCAACTTTTAAGCAAGTTTGACAGCGTGGAACATGACATGCTGAAGTGGACATATAAGTACCTCACTGGCATTTGTGGCATGTCATCTAGCTCTTTCAGGATCTCCACTTTCCTTGAGAGGCATATGGCAGTACATTGGACACCATGGAAACAGGAAGAAGGGGTTAGTGTCTAAGGCTTATTTGGAATCAAGCTGTTTTATTTCAGATAGCTACAGCACAACTTCAGGCATGATCAGTGGTTAGCAGGGCCACTGTAAGTTACCTGAGTAAGAAGCATCTTAAATAACAGCCTATTGAGGGTGATTGTCATCTTGTAAATGACCTAATATAGCTGTCTTGAACCTCCTTGGTGTGTGCTATACACAGCAGGTAACGTTCATTGCAAAGTTAGTTTTTAACACTAATGGCAATGGGGTGGGTTTGGGACAATGGCTTTTGTCAGCTATAAATGAATGTCCATTATAAAAGCACCTTGTATATGTGGGGCGGATTGTACCATTTACTACTCAAGCTTCTCATGGAGGTGGACTCTCATTCAGCTCTCTGTTCTATGCTTGGTTGTGGATCCACATGGACCCCATCAACCTCCTTTGAGAAGAAGTCCACTGCTACTGACAGATGCCTCTTGGTAAGTAGCACTACTAGGGCTATGTTTACAGCCATGTCAAAAAGCTGTGTCTCATGACAGTAGGGCAGACAGTACTCTTGCCCTGGATTACCGCCATGTTTGGCCACAAATTCAGAAGACGAGGTGTTCTACCTGCACATACAAACTGCTATTCATTCTCAGCACCTAAGCCACTGTTTGTTGTGCCGACGTTCATTACTGTTGGGAGACATTTCCAGCAGTGAGTTTCTGTAATGTCCTGGTTGTCAGCATGCACCTTCCTGAAAGCACCGCTGGAGGTTGACAGTGAATTTGTCGACTTCCCACACAGTGACAGCGCAGTACTGACACCGGTATTGTGCCATCCCAAAATGAAGTGTTTTTTGTGGGAAGACACCCCACACAGGGAGCTTCTCACCCCCACCCCCCCCTGGATTTCTACATAATTAACTCCAGATCAGAGTTGTTCCGGGGAGGGGGCAGAACACTGGGAGAAAGGCATCACCCGAAAACAGACCATTACAGCGGCAGTCGCTGTAATGGTCTGTTTTTGGGATTCGCTGTTGGGATGTCATGCTGGAGGGGGCAACCACACTTTCCTGCATCCAGCAGAGTATGAGAACTCCATTGACTATTCATGCCAATGATGCTGCTTGTGTCCACGTTCACATACTATTATGTATGTTGCCGTTTGAGTGAATGGCATTTGAATTATTTACTACATGGCTATATAGGGAATAGGGGGAAGGGAGTCTTGGGAGGTTGAGGAGCAAGTGCACAAGTAATTGAGGCTTCACAGGCCTGAAACATGACAAGAAAACCGAATAAAAATAAAAAGTGAAGAAGGGTTATGTGTTTTTTCAGCATATTGCATTTGTGCACCGTGGTGGCAAGGGAGGTGGTTTACAGATTACATGTTGGTTTTGTTTTTTTAGGTGTTGGAATGTAGCAGGAGGTATATTTTTTGCCTGTACAAATATGGCTGCCAGAATTTTTTTTTGTAAACGTTTGCGGCAGACATTAATGTCTGAGTGCACTGTATCCAGCTTGCTGAAAGAAGTGTGAAACCAAGGGTTTCTTTATTTAACTCACATGGCTTCAGAAGTTTCTCATCCAGTTAGAACACAGGGAATTCCCTACCCATTTCATAACTGTATTTATAGCTATAGTGGGGTTGCAGTTTACTACCTGTATAACCTTAGGAAAGGACTTTATTTATAAAGGGCTCAGTACATTTTACCAAAAAATTAAAATGAATACAAATACAAATGCTTTACCGACAAATTGATAAATTATACCACAGTAAACAAAATTTGGTCAGAGATGATAGGGCTGCAGGTGAGGAATTTGGGGTATAAATATTGAAATGTATCAAAATTAGGAGCCTGCGTTTGCAAAATGTAATGTAGGCTCCTAAATGTATTATTTTGTAATATTTTTACACCAAATTTTCAACATAGCCTTGTTATAAAAAGATACAAAATAAAGTACAGGAGGGAAGTATTTTTCAGAAAATAAGGCACTCAGGAACAAGGGGACCTGATATGAAGCTGGGGGAGGGGGGGTTCAGGAGAAATGTGAGGAAGTACTTCTTCAGAGAGAGAGAGTGGTGGATTCCTGGAACAGAATTTCATTGGAGGTGGTAGGAACAAAAACAGTGGTGGGGTTCCAGAATGCATGGGGTAGGCACAAGGGGATCTCAATGAAAAGGGGGAGGGAGAACTGACTGGAGCTCATGTAGGATCTGCAGTGTTACTGTAGGCAGGGAAAACTGGGCAGACTTGGTGGGGGCAAACGGTCCTTATCTGCAAGCAATCTCTTTGTTTCAGTGTTTCTGGTTCCAAAATGGGGGGCACGATACGCAGTGCAGGGCTGGTGCTCAGGGAAGTAAGGTAGCCAGCTTTCAAACACAGAACCAAAGAATCCAAAAGTCCTAAGCACTCACAAAGGAAACTAGTAGCTAGGCACAGCATACTGTAATGCTGAAAATTCTTTAATGGCAGTAATATCACGAACCATATTAAGTACAAATATAATCCAATACAAACAAGAAAGCTGACAAATGCACTAAATGATGGATGTAAAGGTATGGCTACAGGGAAAAAAGTCTTTATGGCTGTAGGAAACCCAAGCGCTTTGACTCTCGACGAGTCTTCCTCAGGGGGAGTGGCTAATTACTCTTTTAAAAAAAGATTTTAAATCCCATTGCTTGTTTAAATCAGCAGGTGTAATGCTTTGTAATTCATAAATCCAAGTTGATTTTTTTCCACAGTAGTTCATTCACCTGCCCCCCCCCCCCCAAAGTACTCACTCTGTCAATGCCTATGAACTTTAATTCTCTAGGATGTGAATTATGGCAATCAAATAAATGAGTACCAAGTGGGGTGTCAAGTCTCCTATTAATAATACTGCTCAATAGTCTTGTGTGCTAGTTTTCAAGCTGGGCACTGTTCTCACATATATCTTATTGCAGTTACACCATAGAACATATGTGACAAAGTCAGTACTGCAATTAATAAATTCACGTCTCCAACTTTAAATCTTCATGAAGGGGGTGTACAAACTCTTTATCAGGCTGTGCATATGTGCACACATTACAATTGTAGCATTTGAAAAAACCTTTTGGTTTGTATGGCAACCATTGGTTATTAATGATAGCTGCCTGATTTGTCTCAAATCGGCTATGAACTAACTTGTCTCTCAGACTGTTTGCTCTACTTAAATAATGCATGGAGTATCATCCACTGCTGAAGTCACATCATTGTCACCAAGCAGGATAGAGCAGTTACGAAAAATTATATTGTCAATTTTACCTGCCAAATGACTGAATTTACTGACAAAAGTAACAGGACCATATTGATGAATTTTATTTTTCTGGTGGCTTTTCATTGTTCTTTTTTTCAGTAAATCAGCTTTATCTCTAGCCTTTCTCAGTAATGTTTTGTTATAACCCCTATTGAGAAATCTCATATCCAGTTCATTAGCCTGTCAGTCATATGGTTCAGAGGAACTACATTTTCTTTTTAACCTTTTTTTTTTTTTATTACTTTTTCTCCCCGTGTCCCTGGTGGGCCACATTCAGGAGGGAGCCCCAGCATCCACCATCAGCGCTGACTGTCTTCCCCCAGGGCTCCCCCCCCCCGGTGGGATTGGTGGGGGATTCACAGGCCCCCACCGAAGATTGAATCCAGTTCTGGTCAGTGCCCAGCAGGTCAGAGAGTGGGACCTGTGAGCCCTTCCATCATCCAACCACTGGAGACATGTTTCCTCTTTTTTTTTCTTTTGGAGGAAAGGGCATGCAATGACACCAGTTGTGGTGTCACACACACTCCCGTGTGTGGCATGCTGAGCATCTGCCCCACCTCCACCCACCTTGTAGAGCGTCACTGTGCCATCCCTCAGTCACTGTTAGGGGCCAGGCAAGCACCAATTGCTGCCCCCCCCCTCCCTGGAGGAGGAGAGCTGTCCTTGGGATGCTCGATCCTCCTCCTCCCTGGCCAATCCTCAGCAACCTGCTCGCACTGTGAACACTCGTCGCTGGTGTGGCAGGAGGTAAGGCATGATGTCTCAACCTTCCACACCACCGGGCCAGCCACTATGTTCTTTTTAATCTTAAACAATTGATGAGAAGGGATATAATTTTTCAAAGGCATCGGATGCATACTATCTGCTCTCAGGACCGCATTTGTAGCAGTGTTTTTCTGAAGTACTGAGTTTCAAATATTTCTTCTTTGCCATGTTTCTCTCATATCTCCTGTCAGTAGAAATACACTTCTGAAAATAGGAGTATTACAAGCAGCTGCCTTGGAAATACTTGTACCTTGAATTACAGTATGACACAAATCAGTGCTGCTGTGGTATTCATTAAAATTCACAATGATATTCAGAGTTATAGCAAGCCATGGCTAGTCGTGTTCTGTTCAATATACTGGGTAAAGGCCATGACTGGATATTGTTATGGACCCCACCCTATTTCCCCCTCCCCACTTCTGCATCTTTTAAAATACTCAGCTTATCAGTATCTTGTTTAGTTCTCAAGTTAACTACTTTTTTTTATTTCCATAGTAATCAGCATGCGGGGCTCATAAGAACATTTATAAATACTGCAGTAGGAAGGGCTTTAATTGCCATTGAAATGCGTTGTTTCCTGCAGCATACTGCAGCATTTTATGATATACCACAGTATTACTGTACTGCTTCCTAGCTGGTGCTGCTATTCATTTTTCAGGTCCAAGCTCATGACCTTACATGAAATAAACCTCTCATCATACCAGGGCCTCTACCCTTTTTTTTTTTTTTGGTGCAGGGCTGACTGTGTTGGCTTGGGAGAGGTTTTGCAGGCTTGAGTGGCCAACTATGTCATCAGTAATGCATGATGTCATCACGTTCTGTGTAATGGCATGGAACACCAAGTGATGTGGTGATGTCTGGTACATCATTTGTTCACTTGGCATGGTAGGGGTTGGTACCTCCATTAAAAGGAAGGCAGTGAGGATGGCCTGGAATACATGTAGTATCACCCATGGCTGATGGTGACCCTGTGTAACTGAATAGCCTTGCTACAGTATAAAAGTGTCTTTTAGAATCTTTAGTGCTTTGAGTACAGCAGCCTTACAGATGTGATGCTGATACAGGCTAATGAGGTTATTTGATTTTTACTTTAGGGGAATTGTACTAGCAACACTGAACCACCAATATTAAAGATGTCATACAGTGACAAAATAATAATGGTGTGCTAGTGTGCTAGGCAATTGGACGGAAGCCATGCAGTGGATGTCCTGAAGCTGGACTTCAGTAAGGCATTCGACTCGGTGCCACATGGGAGGCTGGGAAGTAAGTTAGAAGATACAGGGGTGGGTGTAAAGCTGGTGGGATGAGTAGGGAACTGGCTTCAGGGAAGGCAACAAAGTGTGTTGGTGGGTGGGGAGCTGTCATCCCCAAGGGTAGTGACGAGCGGTGTTCCACAGGGCTCGGTGTTGGGACCAGTGTTGTTTGGGATATTCATTGCAGGCATATCATTGGGCATCAAGAGCAAGACCAGTCTGTTTCCTGATGACACCAAGATGGGAGCAGTGGTGGACGACCTAGGGGGATGGCAGGGGTTGCAGGATGTTCTGGCAAAGCTGAAAACCTTGTTGGACACCTGTCATCTGGGGTTCAATGCCAAAAAGTGCAAAGTGCTGCATCTTGGGGTGAAAAACTCAAGGTGGAGTTACCAGCTGGGGGGAATGCAGCTAGCCGAGACAGAGGAGAAGGATCTGGGGGGTGCTCATTACAGGGTCAATGACCAACTCGGCACAATATAGGAAGGCAGCTGCAAAGGCCAACAAAATGCTGGGTTGCATTGCAAGGGGTATATCCTCGGGGAGGTGATTCTGCCACTGTATAGATCATTAGTTAGACCACACCTGGAATACTGCATGCAGTACTGGCACCCATAACTGAAGAGGGACATTAAGTTACTGGAGGGGGTGCAGCGCAGGGAGACAAAGATGATCAAGGGGCTGGGAGACTTACCATATGAGAGGAGGCTGAGGGAGTTGAACATGTACTCGCTGGAGGAGAGTAAGGATGGGGGAATATGATTGAAACCTTCAAGTACATGAAAGAAATAAACAACACAGGTACGGAGGGGCTGTTCAAAGTAAAGGAGGGGAGGGACACCCGGGGACATGATGTGAGACTGGAGTGAAGAAGGTTCAGGAGGGAGATGAGGAGACATTGTTTTATGGAAAGGGTGGTAGCTGGGTGAAATGCATTACCAGCGGAAGTGGTATCCAGTAGAACAATGGGCTGCTTCAAAAGGGGCTGGGACAGGGTAAGGAGGAGGAGGGTCAAGGGAGGGGAAGGGTGTGAGGGAAGGGCAGCTGCAGAATAAGGGGTGCTAGCTGCACATTCGAGAAGACTTGATAGATCACTAGGCCTTTATCTGCTGGCAAATTTTGTATGTTAGTATGATCGTAGTTACTAACGGAATCATTTATATTATTATGAATAGTTATATTAGAACATGACTAATTTGGGGACCATTATTTTACTGTTTTAACAAACACAACAGGCACAGCTTATGGAGTGAGAGGGAATAGAACATCTACAGATACTGTATGTATTAAGAAGTGAAGGGGAAGAAATCCTCAACTATTTTTGGGGGTTGGCCCCCGATCCTTACCAGAGCTCAGCCCTGCCCTGCCTACTGCCCCCCATGCCCAGGCTTACCCCCTGGGTGGGTCCGCAAGGTAGGTGCGCCCCCCCGAGAGACACTGTTGGCAAGCCCCAGCTTACCTCCCAGGTTGGGATCACAGGAGCAGGCCCCCCCCGGCAAACATTGGTGGCAGTGGAGACAGTGGCAAAGCAGGGCATCATGCCTGGGGGCCAGCTATTTTTCTGAATGCTGGATCCCTGGGTCAGGGACATGCAATGATGAACAGCATCTACCCCGTCCCCTATGGTGATGGCACTGGCTGCAGCGGTATCCCTAGCCTTTGCCAGGGGTCTGTAAAGCACCAGAGACTCTTCTTCCCTCCCCCCAGAGAAGGAGAGCAGTCCCCGGGATGTTTGATCCTTCTCCCGCACTTTGGCCATCCCTACAACATCCAAGTCAATCATTAAACCCAGGATGTTGGCACCACAAGCAGATGTCTTGCAACTGTGCCGGTGGGTGGGCTGGCAAAGAAAATCTCTATTAAATAAACATAAGAACATGAGAATGTAAGTGATTTCTGAGAGTATATATTGTTTACTTTAAGAATTTAACTAGTTCAAAAAGAATCAGAATAAATATGACAGTGCAGTAAACAAAAGCATTTATTGTGCCCCTTGTAGGATCATATAGGATTGTGGTTTGTATTGATTAGCAACCATGAAAATATAGGAAACAAGCCGCCCAGTGGTGCTGAGGGCTGAGGCGCTCGATGCCTTACCTCGCGCTACACAGACGACCCATGTTTGGGAATGAACATGGCCCACCGGGGGTTGGCAGAGGAGGAGAAGGAGAAGGATCGAGCGTCCGAGGGACTGCTCTCCCTCTCTGGGGAGGGGGGGACTCCAGTGGTCAGCTTGCAACTGGCCCCTAGTGGAGGCTGGGGGCAGTGCACCGATGCTGCAGAAGAGGGGCTGAGATGGGGCAGATGACTGGAGGAGCGTCTGCGGATGCGTGCACGCTCCCTCCGCTGACGTCATTGCACGCCCTACTCACACTAGGGGAGAAAAACATGAAAATGGTCCCTGGTCATGCAGGATGAAGCAACCACCTGCCGCAGGCTCCGACTCCAAATGGCGCTCACTGAACTGGATCCAGGTCGAGGTGAGTTGAGCTGGGGAGCTCCTCACTGCCCTGCCACACTGCCTGATGTCGGGGTGTGGGGCTGGTTGAGTGACTGATGATTGTTGCTGACTGGGACCTGGGGAAGAAACAGATAATAAAAAAAAACAAGAAAATATATGAAACAGCAGCTATAAGGTATAATCTCTTATTTATTCATATTATATAGTTAAAAGAATGATCATCACATAGAATAGCAGGCTGTTTTCTGAAAGAATTAAAATTTTTACTTAAGGCTGCAATCTCATATGAACATATGAAGAAGCCAACAGAATTAGGCTGTTTGGTCTAACTAATCTGCTCCTTCGCCAGAGTTCTTAGCTCAGGCTGGTGTCTCTGCTCCCCCTCCCCTACCTTTCCACTACTTTCCTCCCCTCTTTCCAATACCTTTATCTTCCCCCTATATCTATCCCAGCCTCTCTTGAAGCTGCCCACTGTCCTCAATGAGATCACCTCTTCTGGCAGCACATTCCATTTGCTCACCACCCTTTCTGTCAAGAAATGTCTTCTAACCTCCCTCTTAAACACCAACCCCGCAACTTTAAGCTGTGCCTCTTCGAGATTTGCTGCAACTTGGCCTGAAGATACCCTCTCTGTTCACCTTATTAATCTCTTTCAAGTACCTGAAGGTCTCAATCAGTTTTCACCTTTATTGTGCCCCTTGTAGGATCATATAGGATTGTGGTTTGTATTGATTAGCAACCATGAAAATATATGAAACAAGCTGGCCCAGTGGTGCTGAGGGCTGAGGCACTGGATGCCTTACCTTGCGCTACACTGGTGACCCATGTTTGGTAATGAACATGGGCCACCGGGGGTTGGCAGAGGAGGAGAAGGATCGAGCGTCTGAGGGACTGCTCTCCTTCTCTGGGGAGGGGGGACTCCAGTGGTTGGTATGCAACTGGCCCCTAGTGGAGGCTAGGGGACAGTGCACTGATGCTGCAGAAGAGGGTCTGAGATGGGGCAGATGCCTGGAGGAGCGTGTGCGGATGCGTGTGCGCTCCCTCCGCTGACGTCATTGCATGCTCTACTCACACTAGGGAAGAAAAACATGAAAATGGTCCCTGGTCGTGCAGGATGAAGCAACCACCTGCCGCAGGCCCTGACTCCAAATGGTGCTCCCTGAACTGGATCCAGGTCGAGGTGAGTTGAGCTGGGGGGCTCCTCACTGCCCTGCCACAGAGGGTAAACTGTCGGGGAAGAAGGGATGCTGCCTGATGTCGGGGTGCAGGGCTGGATGGGTGACTGATGATTGTTGCTGACTGGGACCTGGGGAAGAAACAGATAATAAAAAAACAAGAAAATATATGAAACAGCAGCTATAAGGTATAATCTCTTATTTATTCATATTATATAGTTAAGAGAATGATTATCACGTAGAATAGCAGGCTGTTTTTGAAAGAATTAACATTTTTACTTAAGGCTGCAATCTCATATGAACATATGAAGAAGCCAACAGAATTAGGCTTTTTGGTCTAACTAATCTGCTCCTTCTCCAGAGTTCTTAGCTCAGGCTGGTGTCTCTGCTCCCCCTTCCCTACCTTTCCACTACCTTCCTCCCCTCTTTCCAATACCTTTATCTTCCCCCTATATCTATTCCAGCCTCTCTTGAAGCTGCCCACTGTCTTCAATGAGATCACCTCTTCTGGCAGCACATTCCATTTGCTCACCACCCTTTCTGTGAAGAAGTGTCTTCTAACCTCCCTCTTAAACACCAACCCCGCAACTTTAAGCTGTGCCCCTTCGGGATTTGCTGCAACTTGGCCTGAAGATACCCTCCCTGTTCACCTTATTAATCTCTTTCAGGTACTTGAAGGTCTCAATCAGTTCTCACCTCTCCCTTCTGTCCTCCAGGGAGTAGATATTTAGGACTCTCAGTCTCTCCTTGTATGATTTACCCTGCTGTCCCGCAATCATCTTCATAGCCCTGGCTAGATGCATCTTCTATCTGGAGGGAAAATTTTAAACTGTTATTCTTGTCATAATGATGGGAACTTTTTTCATACAAGGGGCATCTGTGAAGAAACACCTCATTTTCCAGTTTTGATACTAAGGTGCTTCATCTTTAAAATTATTATGAAATTAGTTTAAATATCTTAAGGCAGATAGTACAGGTGTAATGTTTAAAAAATGGTGGAGTCAGCAGCGTGACTTTCCTTGCTTCCTTCCTTCCTTTCTCTCTCATTGTAAGGCAGCTGGTAAAAGTATCATTTTTCAGAAAAGGTGAGGTTTATTTATTTGTGTATTTATTTATTGAAATTGTTTCACTAGGATGGCACACTGAACAAAAAGATGCTCGTCTCCCAGTGCGGCCTGGGGGGTGAGGGTACAATGGGAGATAACTCGTAGGTTATCAAGAGTTACATATGTGAGGAAAAACAGTAGAACATAGCTGAGCACAATTACAGCAATACAGTAGGCAGAATCAGTTGAACAGTTTACAGCAAAAGATTCAGTTATGCAGTTGCAGGATACAATTGTGTGTTGGAATAGGGACAAGACAAACAGTACAGTTCAACAACAACATTAGGCAGGCATAGATTATATTACAGAATGGGATAGTATTGGATAGATGAAGTGGGACACTGAGTGGAGAAAATGTGAGGATCAGGCAGTATCAAGGAGGGTTTAGGACAGGGCACAGCCCACGTACTAGAAGTACTGAAGTTGGTATAGATAAGCCAGCTTCCATAGCGTAAGCTAGGTGCCGCTGGTCAGGCAATCGGGGGGGGGGATAAAGGGGACACCTTTATGGCTTAAGTGCAGGAGCAATTTACCAAGAGGTTGTTTGCTAGTGCTGAAGACAAGGACTGGGTAGAGGAGGAGTGGCGAATTTGGGGAAGGAGCTCATTCCAGAGTTTGGAGAAGCGGTAGGAGAAGGCAGATTGCCCAATAGTGGTTTTCTGCCTAGGGATTTGAAGCTTCTGGTCATCAAGGGATCTGAGGGCATGAGAAGGGGAAGGAGCTGGGATAAGTAAGGTAGAGAGGTATGAGGGCAGGGCATCATGCCAGAATTTGGCTACAAATTAACGCAGTGCTGCAGGTGACGGTTTTCGAGAGAAGGGAGTGTGAGGGCCTTGGTAGAAGTTGCAGTGATGGGTGCACGGGGTGGCATTGAGGGCAAAGCGACAGAAGGCATGGAAAGGTGTGTCCAGTTTGGCTAAGGTAGATTTGGGAGCAGCACTGTATACTATGTCGCAGTAGTCAAAAGAGGGGAGGATCATCTTATGCACTAGCTCACGCATGGCCATGAGAGGCAGGCAGTTGTGGTTCCTGTAAAGGGCTCCGAGCTTGGGATGCAGTTTTTTTATGATGGCATCAATGTGGTCAGAGAAGGACAGGTGACAGTCGAGCCAAACCCCAAAGTAGCAGAAGGAAGCGACATCCTCCAGTACCGTCCCATCAAGGGTGTGGAAGGTAGGGAGGGAAGGAAGCCTGGTTAGACATTACTGAGTGCCGAAGGTCATGGTGGTAGTTTTGTTCACATTGAGATAGAGCTGGTGAGAGCTAAACCATAACTGTACCTTGTTGAAGTCAGCCTGGAGGTTGGCTGTTACCTCTTCTGGGGAGGAGCCCGAGGTAAAAAGGAAAGTATTGTCTGTGTACATTTGAATAGACATGGATGAGCACACCAGAGGGAGGTTATTTAGAAAGATGGAGAACAGGATAGGGCCAAGTACTGATCCCTGGGGAACTTCGGTGGCTATAGGGAGGGGTGAAGAGGTGACGTCGGTGATTCTAACTGACTGAGTTGTGTAAGCGAGGTAGGCTTTGAACCAATTGGTAGCTGAGCCAGCGAGGCCCGCTTTCGAGAGACATTGAAGTAGCAGAGGGTGGGAGACCATATCGAAAGCTTGGCA
The DNA here is from genome assembly GCA_016271365.2 of Neoceratodus forsteri. Taxonomy (NCBI): domain Eukaryota; kingdom Metazoa; phylum Chordata; order Ceratodontiformes; family Ceratodontidae; genus Neoceratodus; species Neoceratodus forsteri. The sequence goes on from CM057455.1 coordinate 1,702,085,656, forward strand.
AGGTCTATGAAAATGGCTGAGGAGATCAACCCTTTGTCCATGCCCGAGAGGATGGAATCCGTGAACCTAACCAGGGAGGACGCTGTGGAATGGCCCTTCCTGAAACTGGACTGGAACGGCGTGAAGAAGTTGGTGTCAGAGAGGAAGGAGGTGAGTTGGTTGAGCACTAAGTGTTCTTGCAGCTTTGCAAGTGCAGGGAGGAGGGAGATAGGGTGATCATTTAAGGAGGGGGAGGTGGTGACGCCCCCTTTATGAAGGGGGATGATGATGGCCTGCTTCCAGACCTGGGGGACAGTGGCAGAGGAAAAAGAGAGGTTTAAGAGGGTGGCGAGGGGGGTTACAATGGCTGGGGCAGAGAGGTGGAGGAGATTGCAGTCGAGGCCATCGGGGATTTACCTTTTGTTGTGTCGAGGGCCTGAAGGGCTTCGAGGATGTCAACTGGCAGGATTACTTTGAAGGTGAAGGTGGGGGGCCCACTGGAATTAGAACATATGGGAGGAGGACTGAGTGGCACCGAGGTGGGCAGGGAAGAGAGGAGGGCCAAGGCACAGGAGGAGAAATATGTGTTGAATGCAGTGGCAACATCCTGTGTCTCAGTGAGGAGGGAGTTTTTGACGAGGAGGAGAGGGGGAGGGTGGGCAGTTGGGGGGAGAAGACGGAGTGAATAACCTTCCAGAATTTGGACGAACAGTTTAAGTTGGAATGAAGGGAGGAGCTGAAGTATTCTGCTTTAGCTAGGCAGGTTGTTCTGGTGCATTTATTGCGTAGAGACCGATAGATGACAAGGTCGCTTGGGAGGCGTGATGTTTTGTGAGTGCTCCATGCTTTGTCCCGGGTGATTTGGCACACACATGTGTATATATGGGCAGCAGTGAGTGGTTTTCAGTTAACAGGTGGAACTGGCTAGGAGCGGAGCATTTTCTGTGCTGTAATTCTCCTGATCTTGAACTTGAAGATGCTGCAAGACATGGGCCCTCATCTTATTTTCCTCTATTTGTTGCAAATCTGTATTGCAAGGTATGTGCTTCATTCTGGATCCATTATCTGTAGTTGTCTGTTTGGAGTTTATGAGAGATGGGGGGGGGGGGTAAATATACAGGCCTGTATTTTCAAAGATTTGCTGCAGACGCAGCAGCAAGATGCATCAATTAGCTGTGTCTGCATCAGAAGGGAGCACTACCATCAGAAGATGGATGCATCACAATCTTCTGCCCCTGCACTTGCATCTACTGTAGATTAGTGATGTAAAAAGTGACACAGACGTGATGCAGTAGTGATGCATCCCACAAATATATTGCAAATATGCTGCAATTATGATGCAAGTATATGTGTTGTTTTGATGCAGCTATGAAAATATGATGCAATTATATGCTGCATCTGCATGATGCAAATTTAATTGTCTTGACAGAACTGTATCATTTTTTTTAACTTTTGAAAACACCAACTGCTGTGTTCTACAGTATCTTTAAAGTTCTCCCAAATGTAATTAACATTAAAAAAAATCCCCACTCCTACTGAATATATGAGAATAAGTAACAACAATGGCAACAAAACTTCAAAAATAAGAACTTGATTTTGCCAAACCGGTTTTACTCTTGTCTTTATAAATCAGGCAGGAATTTTAAAATGATTCAGATGCATGGGATCTGCTGTGGATGTCTGTAAGCTAAAGCTAACCAGTACCATTCCCATTCTTCCAGATGTAGGAACTATTTAAAAAACACGTTATGCTCCAGGATAAAATGGATACAGAACATGCATACTTCTGCATGTTCAGTATCCAGAACATGCATACTTCTGCTTCTCTATAGTGTGAGCAATTTTAGCAGTGATAGAATCCAGCACCAAGTCAATGTTTGGAATGGCTCTCTTTCTTTAAACCTTTTAAGTATACAGTTTTACTTATATATAAATGTATAATATTGAGTCAGTGCAACCATAGATCATATTACAAGTACAAATGACAATAGCACCAAACTTCTCCACCCTTCCAAACTGAAATTAGATAGTTATTACTCACCCCCCCCACACACACACACTTGACATCAAAGATGTAAGAAAGCTGAGAATGTCTGTAAAGTGAGTAATGTCATACTAAAGCAGCCCAGGCCCCCCTTCCCCAACTGATGCAGACATCTAACATGAAAGAACACCAAGAATCTTAGTAATGTGAGTCAATGTAATATCAAACAACATTGTCCCCCACCCCCATCCCACATAACAAAAAATAATGCCTACGAGAAGACTGCATTGACACAGTGGGGGGTTTCATAGACTGTGTAGGGAAATGTGATGCAACTGTTGTTAGGAAGGAAAGAATGCAAAGAATACAGAGTCCCCTTTTTATCTGTAGCTTGAAAATGGAGTATCGTGGAACACATTTTTTGGACTTTTCAATGTATCCTTCCACATTTACAAATCACTAGGGTCACTAAAATAAAATAATCTCTTCTTTCTGTTTAGAATGTTGGAGACATAACTCCAAGCTGCTTATCAGATGGCCATTAGAAAACTGAAACAGCTTGTTAAATATTAGTTGCCTATTAAACTGGAGTTTTTTTTAACCCCTTGGAAATGCAACAACCTGCACACTAAAATGCCTAGCATTTAAACATTTTTTGCTGTTAACTTCAGTTGGGCATGAATATCTTTCAAGAAAGATTAATACTTTGGAAATGTTACCCATTCCCAACAAATTTATAAAGATTTACACTGTTTTTTAACCTCTCAAGACCTAGCTGATTAAATGTCATGTCTTCAGTGAACTACCCAGACTAAATATATATTTCTTTTTGATAGCAAGGGATGCGCCTGCTTCCCAAACATAACAGATAAGAGCTACTGAGATAGCTTACAGTAAGTGTGTGTGTGTGTGTGTATATGTGTGTGTGTGTGTGTGTGTTTGAGGGAAGGGTGGAGAAAGAGTCAAACTCCTGGCAAGGGAGACCTCATCTAATGAATTAACTGCTGACAATCCATGAGTGAGAAATTAATCTGTGTAATTATCTGATTCCTTATGTTCCCATATAGAGTTATAAAAAGTTAGTCAAAACAACTGAGAAAGAAATTGGTGGGAGACAACAGTTGAGCTTTTCTTGTGTTTTGGACCTCCAACTCTAGGTTGTGGAACATAAACGTATTGTTTGTGGTTGGAATGAGCAGTCTAAATAATAAGAAGGTCTGAACAGTAATATTTTAATTTACAGTATTAGTAATGTAATCTTGCACAATTTCTATAAATACATTTGAGGTCTGATAATAATGTAGCCAGGGTATATGTTAACTTGCTTTGATCTCTCACTACATGTAGTAGTAGTAGTAAATATTGTATTCAGCAAATTCAGAAAAGGATAGCTCAGTTGAGCCAAGGCTCATTTACAATGGGGTCCCGATGTATAAAATAAACAATTAGTTACACAGAATATGTACATAAATACAAGCATAGCAAATACAATATACAACCTGTCTCAAAAGACACAATATTGTACATGACAGACATGTAGATGTTTTTCAATTAATTACAACAAACATTAGGCATTACAGCACTTTTTACAATTCAAGATCTTATCTGATGCCAAGATGGAGGAGATATTGATTCAATATAAAATGTGCGATTTTTGAGAATGAAAGAGATCATGCTATTTATTAGGAGGAAACGTGTTGTTTAGATACATAGATACATAGAGACATAAACACTGTCAGCAGGAAAGGGCCTATGGCCTACCCAGTCTGCCCATTTGAGTTTGTAAGTTCCCTTTATGTTTTTCCATATTATTATTTTTATATTTTTTGGAAGTTTTGTGTAGGCTTGATATTATTCCTGAAATGTCAGAGATCTTTCTGGGGAACTTGCAAGATACTGGTATATAACTATACCATTTATAACATTCGCGATCAAACAACTGGAAACAGAAGACTGTTTTTTGTCATTTTATAATATGATATACTGATTGTGTATTTACTGAATTGCTGGTTCAGGGCCTTGAAGAAAATAATAATAATAATATTTACTTAACTCATTCAAGATTCCATCAGGTGGACAGAAAAATGCCTATGAGAATTTGTCTGAAAACTAATAACTATAAGATACAAAAATAGCATATATATATATATATATATATATATATATATATATAGATATATTAGAGGCAAAAACTCAGTTTAATGCATCAGTTACATAGACTTTGATGGCAGATAAGGACCGCTAGGCCCATCTAGTCTGCCCATTTCCCTACCTACAGGATAGGCCGCAGATCCTATTTAACCAACAGCCTATATCTTCCTGCCCCCCACAAGAATTGCCTTATGTCTGTCCCATGCATTCTTGAATTCTCCCACAGTTTTAGACTCCACAACTTCCTCAGGAAGGCTGTTCCATGCATCCACTACCCTCTCTGTGAAATAATACTTCCTCACATTGCCCCTGAACTGCCCTCCTTCTAATCCTTCTAGTTAGGGTTGTTCCACAGTGACAAAAGTGAGGAAATTCAATGTTAGGGTTGAGACCCCCTTTGCACCCCTCCAGCCCACCCTCCCAACTGGAATCGGGGTGCGCATTGAGGTCATCGGCCCTGTGTCACCCCATCACATGTGGAAAGAAGCTGAGGAATAGGAGAATAGGGTGACAGTTAGGACCGATGACCCCAATGCACACCCCGATTCCAGTTGGGGGGTGGGCTGGAGGGGTGCAAAGGGGGTTTCAACCCTAAAATCGAATTTCTTCACTTTTGTCACTGTGGAACAACCCTAACTGATGCATTAAACAGAGTTTTTTGCCTCTAATTTCCCTTCTTTTTGAGAATGATAATGAGAAATAGTGAATGTAATGCAGCGGCAGGAGCGCGGGGGTGATGTCTTGTCACATTGTAACATTGTGCCCGCAAACGCAAGTCGTAATGCGCATGGTGACGCAAAGCAGAAAGAGGAACAGTACTGTAGACAAAAATGTTAAAAACAACAGAAACACAACCGCAAATGAAAATGCAAAGGGTAACGCACATGGTGGCGTAAACGTGAACAGTAAGTGAAACGGGTACGGAACCGCAAGCAGAAACGGTAATGGTAAGAGTAATGTAAGCGCACAGGCTGGTTTTCCCCAAAAGCTGTATAGAGAAAGACAGTGAGTAGAAAGAATGTATGCAAAATAATGACTCTCGGAACACAAAAATCAGTAGTTGTAATAGTAAATTGCTTATATCTCAGTAACTGTACAACATAGAAAAAAAGTTAAAAGTCGTATGTATTATCACTTTCCTGGCTAGTTTTATACATAGCCTGAGGGGGCTATAATTTTTTGACAAAAACTCTGTATCTCACACCGTTTTCGAGATACGGGCCCTCAAAGCGCGGCGAACGCCATAATGTTATCCTATGGGAAATAAACAGAAGTTCGGACTGCAATAACTTTTGAACAGTTTAATATTTTTTCACGAAATCTTCAAAAAGCACATCAGGGACCCTGGCCACATGTTCCCTGAAGATTTTTTAGACCAGTCGGCGCAAACCGTGTAGGACCTGACACGTAGAATTCCAGAAAAGCGTAACGCATGCACAGATCATGCTTAATAACTCTGCAGCCGTGTATCCGACTGGTACAAAACTTGGCAGATCCCAAGGTGTATGGGTCTTGATCAAGTAATTTCAGGCAAATCCATCAAACAGTTGCAAAGTTATTAAGGTGCAAACTTTTGGGTTTAACATGTAAATGGCTCCTCAACCCTAACTATGGTAGCACTACCGTGCTACCATAATATACAGTATGGGCCAGATATTCAAAAGGGTGGCACCATGCACAATAGGGTTGCGCCTCCGCAAGTCTGAACTTGCTCCATTCTGCGATATTCAGCAGGAGGCAGTTGCGCCACTGAAAACAGGCTGAGCAACAGCGCAATGCAAATGAATGCATGCTGAACTGGTGGGGGAGGAACCATGCATAAACTGCACAGCCCGATATTCAGCCGGGCTGTGCAGAGTTGTGCAGGCGCAACCCCCAACCTGCGCCTGCACAACTTTGAGCCAAAAAAAGGCTTAAGTTGAGGGCCACCCACAGGTGAGCTGCTGCATTGCAGGGTGCAACACAGCAGCTGCCACCTGTGGCTGGCCCCAACCCACTCCCTGTGTCCCCCCTCATACCTCTCAACTGTCCCTGATTTTCAGGGACATCCCTGATTATGCCTCAGAATTTGTCTCTGTCCCTCATAACAATTGTATTTTTGTGACAGAACACTGGGGATTGTAAGCATAAAATAATGTTAAATATTAAGTTACAGATTCCTTCCTATTCAGAAAATGCATCTTACATAAATCCCCCCTAATTCTATCAGCTTTCTGAGTGCATACTACCAAATCTTAAGATGTGTCCCTGATATGGGATCTTTGTCCCTGATATTTTAATGTCTTTTCCCTGATTTATGAGACGAGAGGTTGAGAGGTATGCCCCCCCTGTAGCCCGATCGCGGGCATAGTTTAACCCCACCAGCCCAATCGTGGGCAGCAATGTATCTCCCCCTCCCGAACACACTCCTGGTGGTCCAGTGGACCGTGATCCCGATCGCGGGATGTAATCATTAACCCCCAAACATAGCCCTGGTGGTCCAGTGGACAGAAACTCCCGATCACGGGATGTAGTAATAAAACCCCCAACACATCCCTGGTGCTTAGTGTCCCCACCCCACCTACTCCATGAAGCCCCACCACCCCGCCTCCCCGCAGCCGGCAGGTGGCAGCATCCTTGCTTCGCTCACGATTGCATCGAGCGACAGTCATTGCGTAGCAGATTAATGCGCTGTAGCCCATATCGCATAAGACAGTCCAGTTTTGTGAATGAATGAATGTATTCATTCACAAAACTGGACTGTCTTGTACGGTATGGGCTGCATGCCCATTGGCTCTGCTCTGCACCATCGGGCGGCAGCCCTACCGCAGTCAGTCGGGCGGGCGGCGGGCGGCAGGCGGGTGGATGCTGCCGCCCGCCAGCTGCTGGGGCGGGAGCGGGTGGTGGGGCTTCATGGGTGGTGAGGTGGGGACACTAGGCACCAGGGATGTGTTGGGGGTGTTTAATAATTACATCCCGTGATCGGAGTTTCGTCCACTGACCACCAGGGCTATGTTTGGGGGTTAATGATTACATCCCGCGATCAGGATCTACGCTCCACTGGACCACCAGGAATGTGTTCGGGATACATTGCTGCCCGCAATCGGGCTGGTGGGAGTTAACCATGCCCGCGATCGGGCTGCAGGGGGTTGTTTTAAACCAATGCAGCCTGCGGTCGGGCTGGTGGGGCGGGGGTGGTGGTGGTGAAGATTTTCACTTTGCCCGCGATCGGGCTGCGTAGGCGGTCCCCGGATAGCGGTATTCGGCAGGACGCCAGGCTAAGTCCTCGGGATCAGCACCCGCATGCTAATGGCATGCAAATGGGGCCATAACAGATGCAAATGGCCCCGCGTTCTGCATGAATTATGGCCCCATTTGCATGTCACCTTTTGAATATCGGGATTTTTGCGATGGCGCAATGGTATTTTTGCGCCACCGCAAGTTGAATGCTCCACTCTGACAACTTTGCGGTGGCGAAGTTCACTGGCGCCATGACAGTGGTTGTGGTTAGGGTGATATTCAAAGGAGTTGCTCAATAGTGCAACTCCTTTGAATATCGCCCAGGCCACACCCCTGAGCAACTATTTTGCGCAGTGCAAGGGCTTGCGCCTAAGAAGAGCGCAGTTTGAATATCTGGCCCAATATGTATATATACACACACACACACACACAGACAGATGTCTCTGTTTGCAATACATTTGTTTATAGGCATTACTAGTATATTTTGAAAGATTGTCCGATTTGTGATTACTAATTTTGAGTATAGTTCATGAAATAATGAGTGTGATATTTGTTATTTCATATAGTCCCCCATTGTGCCTTATGCATACCATGTAAATCCAACTCATTCTGAGGCCATCTTGACATATAATACAAGCTCTTTTCCTGATAAAAGGCTGCTGCTATAATAAATGAAGAACAAAGTCATAAATAAAGGAACCAGTGGCTTATGGAAAAATCTACAGACATTTATACAGGGATTTGATTATGCCACTTCGGGAAAAACACAGGAAAAATAAGTGCTTCTTACAGGGAAATGGTTATTTGGATCTGGGAGCACTGAATAGTTCTTATCCTATATTTTGTATCCTGGATAGGGCAGGGGAGACTCAGGCTGTCCCAGATTAGATGCAAATCTTATTTTCAGTGGGGTCATGATTTTACCATTTTTATAATGTATTTATTCAGGGTACCTAGTCTACGGCCCCCGTATTCAAAGAAGATGTGCAGCGCATCCCTGCGGAAAAGGGAGATGTGCCGCACAACTCCAACAATATGCAGCAGCACGATATTCAAACATGCGGGATGTGCCATCTGCAAGGGAATGGGCCAGGGCACACACAAATGATATGCCATGCAAGTTGAGGGGGCATTCCCATGCATATGCTGTGCTTCAGCATGTTCAATGGGAATGAGCCCCTCACAGCCCAGAGCACCGCGGCCCACAGTTAGGCTGTGAATAGCTGGCCTAACCCAGCCAGCCACCCACAGGCGGGCTGCTGGATGTGTACCCAGGGGCATAGCAGCCTGGAAGCCCTGGTGGACTAGAGGTACCCCCTTTCCATCCCCAATCTATCCAACTCCATCCCTGAAGAGCTCCATAGTGTAGGGCCTCCCAGACCCAATCACACCAGAGGAAACCATGGTCCATATCCATAGCGTAGAGGACCCCACCCATTGCCCATGTATGCAGACACCCTCACTCCCCCCATACCTGACCTGTTGCAAAGACTGGCACTGCCCTCCACACCCTGCCATGGCCAGCTGTTGACTGCACTGAACCCGGGCTGGGGACCTGCACTCTGGAATGACCAGATTGGCTGTACCATGCATTAGGGCACCACACAAGCTGTGGACCAACCAGCGTATGCAGCCATGTGTACATTCCTGGCAAACTGTAAGAGGGAATTTACATACCTCCAGTGCATGCCTTGCTGATGCTGTATCTTCCTGCTGTCATACACTGCTGCAAGTCCACACTCTCTCCCCCAGTCCCCTGTGTAACATGCCACACTCTGGACTGCTGAGGTATCCCAGGTGCCATGGGGTGCAGTATCCTGCAGTGCCATTTGCAGTGTATGTTTTAGGCTATGGATAGTTCATCCACAGTTCCCCAATTGTACAAATGAATGGGAGGTTGGCTGTAATATGCCTGTTTTGGGACCTGTGCGAGTGGGTACAGCATTGGCCATCACCCACACTGAGCAGTGCAATGGCACCAGGATGATGGATCTGCATGCGAGTGCCTGAGGTGTATGGCCACTGGGCGTTATCACCCACACACAGCTCATGCCTACGTATAACACATTCCAGCATCCTACTGCGAGTGCTGTGCCAACCACCGATACAGTGGTACGATCCCATCACAGAGCCAGTTGTCACAATGGGATGGGCTGGGGGGCAGGGAGGGGGGTGTCTGTGCACTGTTGAGGGGGAGCGAGGGCCACTGCATTATGGACACTGACTGTAGATGTATTCAGGTGCAATTAGGGATGGCGTCGGTGTCCCTACAGTATGGAAATGATAGATCCTGGATGCCGGTATAATCTGGGCTGGTGGAATGGGTGGGGGGTGCCACTTTACAACCAGAGACTTGAGGGCCTGTCCCATATAGGAGCAATTGGGGTTGGGTCTTGGGGGCAAGAGCTGCTCCGGTGCATTCATCCCCATGCCAACATGCAAATGGGCCAGTAATGAGCATGCATAAGGCCCCTTTGCACCCTGCATGCTCAATTAGTTCATTTGCATTCCTGGGCTGAATATCACCCTTGGGGGCTGTGGCGCATACCGGTATGTGCCACACATTCCCCCTGGAAGGTATTCAGTTGGGGTCACCCTGAATGCACCTGACTTGGAAGCCGCCTGCACTGTGATTCCTATCCAGGATCAAATTTTCAACAGGTACAATGAAACCCACCAGGATGAAGTGCAGTGTCATAGGTTTACTGCATGACAAAAGGGATTAACTCCCATTGAAATTGTATTGTTTGCTGCAGTAACTGTACTGCAGAATTCTGCAGTGCTGTGCTTCATCCTGGCGGGCTTCACTGTATGCACACCCTGTACTGGTGGAGCATTCCCTTTGAATATTGTATCAGTGCCGACCGGCATACCCTCTTTGTGCAATGCATCTTTCTGCTAGTGCATCAATCTGGCACTTAATATGTCCCCCTAGATGTAAAATATTGTTTTCAGTGTGTTCTGATTTTACACAGTGCCATATAATATTGTGTAGATGTAGAGCCCCACTAAAAATAAGATGCCATTTCTTCTGTGAACTATCCCGGCTAAATATATAGCAACCAGCAGGTATATTCCGGGAAAACACATAGTAAAAATGTGTAAAAGGAAGACCTCATTGAAACTGCCTCTCCACAGATCTGTATTATGCAAATTCATTAGAAATAATGGGTAAAATCCATCCCAAAAGCTCTCCACAGCCATATCGGCTCTGACCAGAGTTTGTTCTGAAAGCAATAGGACTGCAGGGCTCTGCCACTGCAGCCCTAAAAATTACCTGTACCATAAATTATTCCAACAGTCACCTTGGGCAAGTCACTTGACCTTTCTGTGCATAGTCACCTTTATTCCCCCCCCCCCTTCTGCTGATCCTCCCATTGCTTTGTGGAACCTTCCTCAATATCACTCACCATCACTTTGTGCACCTGATTGTAGCTGCAGCAGTTCATGGCTTATTAAGTGAACTGAGGTCCCTTCTGCTTAACCCTGGTCACCGTCCAGGTAGATGTTAATGATCTCATGGCATAAGAGTAGGAGAGTTTTCTTAGTATCCTGGCCAACATCCACCCTGTCAAAAAAACAGGTCTATGTAGCCCACTCCCAGGCTGGAAATGGACTGTCACAACTTAGTGTGTATTTCTTGGAAAAAAAATTACATATATGAAAATGCATGAGGTTGAGTGCATAATGATGAGAAATTAATGCCCACCCAAGGTTTGGGATGCTACATAAACCCTAAGGGCGAAGCCTAAGGGGTTTATAAAAGCATCCCATACTGAGGGTGGGCATTAATTTCTCATCTATGCACTCACCCCCATGCATTGTTATATGTAATCGCTGGCTTGTTTTTTTTTCACCTCATAGAGAAAAAAGATTGAGCGAGACATTGTTGATAGGAACTTTTTTATTGAAGAGAACTTTTGAAACTTTGTTTGTGAACTGTGGCACAACAAAGCTGAAATAATGCAAGTTGTAACACTAATATAATGTTTCCAAAGAAAACTTTTTTTAAACAGAATGTTTTTTCTTTAAAGTTTGGTTGATTTGAAAGTGAAACAGGAACTCGGAAGTCGAAAACTGAGCTGAACTGACAAAGTTTTTTTGTAAGGAATGGCATTTAACTTTGTTGTGCTTTTAGAGAAAGTTGCAGTAATGTTTCTTTAATAGTCTAGTTTTGTTGGTTTTCCTCCGTTTCTTCGAGGTTTCTTTTTTCAACATGTAGATTAGGCTCATTAGTGTGCATTTCCTCGGTAATTTCTTTGGTGACATGTAGGATCCTGTTGGTTTCTATGGAGATTGGCGAGAGAGAGAGAGAGAGAGAGAAGGTTAGTAGCGGAGTTAGGGAGTGTAAGTACATTTGAAGGATTGACTTCGGTACTGAGAAGTGTTTTTTTTTGGTTAGAAAACATGCAGTTGGGTTCTTGTTTGTTTTATTTATTTATTTATACATATTAAAATTACAGTCCTTTGCGTCATGGACTCGTTTCCAAAGGCTCCTTGTCAAGTATACAGAGACAATCACAGGGTTACAAGGTTCCATAGATAATCACAGAGTTACATAGATACATTGTTGCACCATTACATCACCAAACACAGTAGTACAGTAAGTATGAACAGACAGGTTGTAATGGCAGTGTACAATTTACATAACATAATGTAATTGGCCTATGCAAGGTGGTAGCTAGGCAATTAGAGCGAGAAATGTAGGTGGTGCACTGGAGTGGTGCATAAAATTAGCAGTCGTGGGGACATTGTCATAGACGTCTGTGGACTAGCAGATTTGGGCCCATAGGTAGGAGTGCCTGTCAGGCATAGGAACCCTGGGTTGTTATGCACACCTACAGCAGTGGGTGGCAAATAGGTGGTTCCTCAGAGCAATTTTGAAGGGACTGATTTTAGGAAGGTTGGTGATAGCAGAAGGGAGGGAGATGAACCAGGACAGGGCCCTGTAACAGAAAGACCGCTGAGCAAGTAAGGTCCTGACCCTAGGTACCAGGAGGGTGGATTTTCAGGCACTGTGGGTTTTATAGCTACAATGGAGCTGTGACAGGTTTTTCTGAGGAGAGTTTTGGGTAGCCTATGCAATTTATTTAGTTTAAATTGCCAGGTTTTTCAATTAATGATGCTGCTGTGTTTTATGATGTTTTTATGTTGCTTATTTTATGTACAAGCGCTTTGGCTGAAGAAAGGCGCTTTTTTATAAATAAAATTTTGATTGATTGATTGAGCAAGTGTGTGCTAATGTCTAGAGCGAGGCAGGAGAAGGAGCAGGTGTCACATGCTCACCATTATAACTCGTGGGTTATAATGGCAAATTATATTCTACTCCTTCTATGGGAAAAAAGACAAGCTAGTTATTACAAATCAGTAAAGTACTGTGGGCTATCATATGTTCGGTATGAAGGGTTCTGTGAGGGTTCTGGCACCACTGCCATCTGCTGAGCACTCCCTAGTACTGCAGTCTCTTACTTCCAACCAGGGGGGATTTGGGATTTGAACTTGTGACTTTTTGGTTCCCAACCCTTTACACTACCAAGCCTTTAAAAATGAGGCTCTCCTAGCTGAATTAGTAGATCCCAATATACTTCAGCCTGGTTGCTCATTTCCCTCCCTTTAAACAGAATTTTTTTTTAGCTGAAGTATATCGGGATCTACTAACTCAGCTAGCAGAGCCTCATTTTTAAAGGCTTGGTAGTGTCAAGGGTTGGGAACCAAGAGGTCACAAGTTCAGATCCTGTTCAGCCACACCAACTAAGCTAAACTGCAGTGTGCAACCTGAGCAATACAAGAACAATTGCTCACACACTGAAATACCGACCCTTTTGAGAACACTGGACAACAACTACTGTACTTACTGTACATCTCTGCTGTTTTTATAGGCCTCCAACCATCCCCACATCCACATTATGTAACATATCCGAATACCTAACAAATCTCATGCCAGACACTGAGATCATCATGCTGGGTGACGTTCATATAGACTGACTTAAGATATCTGAGACTACTGCTGCAGAATGGGCACCTAAAAGCAACCTAATGAAGCTGATCAATGTGTCTACCAGACTCAATAAAACCCCCCAAAAAGGAACATGTATTAATTGGGTTCTCACTAACAGGCAAACCAGAGTGCTTTGCTCAGGAATATTCTCTGACTCCATGAATGACCACAGTCAAACCTACTGTATCTGGAAGAACAAACCCACGAAAGCCCAATCTCATTACATTAGATCAGTCATTTAGCAAACCTGAACTGGGTAAACTCCTCCATGAGTTCACCAAGGTAAACTGTGATCTTCCATTCTGCATCCCAAATATTGAGTCAGCTTGGACATTCTTCACCAGTGACTTCAAGAACATCTGTGAAGGCTGGCCTGTTGGTACAGTGGTAGCGCTGCCCCTCATGGTGATGGACACCCGCATTCAGAAATGAACATGGGTCACGGGGGGCAGGCTGGTGGAGGAAGGATTGAGCATCTGAGGACTGTTCTCCTTTTATAGGCTGGAGGGGGCACTGATCCTGCTGCTTTGCTGCTGAATGGTGGAGACCAGGTGGGAGCACAGCTGGGTAGCACATGAATGGGGGGGTTTGCCACAAGATGCCATAGTATGCATGCGTACTTGTGTCACTGCACACAGGCACCACTGTGGAGAAAAAACAGACGATGGAGGAAAATGTCAGTCTGTCCCATGCCTGCTCCCACCCATCACACCCGTTGCCCACACATTACTCAGGCTCATCATGCATGAGTGACAGTAGGCCACCCACCACTATGAGGTTCTGGGTAAAGTGGATAACTAATAAGTCCATGAGATGGTCAGTGACAAGGCTGGGGGGTGCTGCAGGGCAGAGCTATAAGGGTGACAAAGCTTGGTTAAAAGAATAGTATCTGTGACAAACTGCCAGCAAAGCTAACCAGGGTCAGAGGCTCTCATAATAATTGGATCTTCTCTGATCTCTTGAATTGCTTTCATCAACACAACCCTGCCTGGGCAAAATACAAAGCCACTTGGACTAAGGCTGGGAATGCTACCTAATACTCAAAAACAGAGCAGTTACTCTCATGAGGAAAGCAGACACAAAATGCTACCGAACCAATGGGAAACTTTCAGCAACTCCCCCAAAAATACATGGACAGGTATCAACACCATCCTGAAAAAACAACCCACCAGCATTTTACATCTATCATGCAATGGAAAACTAATCACCAGCAACCCTGAGACAGCAAAAACTCTTAACTTGCAATTTGCTAACCTAAATCTCTCATTGCTTCGATGTCCATAGCCAGCCTCATCCAGGACAACTAGCTGACCTGACACATCTTCACCCTTCTCCTTCCAGAATATCACTCCTGGTAAGATTCTGAAACTGCTACAAAGCTTGGGTGCTGCAAGAAGTGCTGGCTCATATAGGATTGATCCAAAAATGATCAAACATGCAGTGGACCACCTGGCACAACCAGTCTCTATACTATAGAACCTATTTCTACACACTGGCTGCATTCCTTAAATTTGGAAGTGAGCCCTACTGTAGTGACACAGCATCATAAGTCTGGTGTACCATCTGACCCAAATAACTACCACCTGATCTCACTACCATCACCTCTCATCAAAATACTTAAGAAATTGTTCCATGAGCAGTTCCTATCCTATATACTGGTCAATAACCTTCTAGCTGTGGAACTGTCAGGCTTTGCACTGCAGCATTCCACTAGTACTGCACTTCTCAAGCTGACCAATGAAATTGTATCAGCCCTCGTTAGCAGCTACTTATTGGGGGCCAAGTTATGGACCTGACAAAGGCATTATGTCCTTCTGCAGTAACATAGGCTACTAACTTAACAGAATCTGTGTCAGGATTGTTCAGAGACTAACTGACTGGAAGGACTCAAGTGGTCAAGGCAAACTGCAGCATCTGAACTCTACTCACTCAGTCTTGGGGCGCCACAGGGCTCCATACTGGATCTCTTACAGTTCAGCCTAATAAGAATCATAGGGACCATAGGAACACAAGAGTCAGCAGTGCTAGCCATGTACGACTCACCATTTTACAATGGGTACTACCTATACTGTTTATGACAAAGGATATCCAAAGCTGTTCTGAACAGCTCCATAGTTTCACTTGTCTCTCTGGAAAGCCATTCCATATGCCCACCACTCTCTGATTTATCCAGGAACTTCTTCTAGAACTTCTATAAAATTCGATCCGGAGTTGATAATTATGAGCTCTTGCTTCTCTACTAAGTGTTTTTCTACTGAGACTTATACATTCTCACAGGTCTTGGTTTTTAAACATTTTGTAAACCAGGCAAAGATCACCCCTTAGTCTCCTGTATTCAAGACAGTACAAACCCAGCTCCCTCAGCCTCTCCCCATATGGCAAGTCTGATACTTCGGTAACCCTTTTGGTTGCCCTTCTCCACACTCCCTCCAACAGCGCAATATCCTGAATGTTACTGGGTGCCCAAAACTGAGCACAGTACTCCAGATGGGGTCTCACAAGGTCACCGTACAAAGTTAGGATGACACTTTTACCCTTGCTTTTCATGTGTTTCAGAATGCATCCAAACATTCTGTTACCTCTACTCACCACTTCTCTTGTGTGCTCTCCAAATGATAAATTATTTGTTATGTATCCACATCTCTTTCATTGTCAGTGGATTCAGGTTCAACCCCATTTATCTCATCATAATATAGACTTTGACGGCAGATAAGGACCGCTTGGCCCACCCAGTCAGCCCATTTCCCTACCTATTGGATAAGCTGCAGATCCTAGTTTTAACAACAGCCTACTTCCTCCTACCTCCCACTAGAATTGCCTTACGTCTGTCCTATGCATTCTTAAATTTCTCCACTGCTTTTGACCCCACGACCTCCTCAAGAAGGCCATTCCATGCATCCACCACCCTCTCCATGAAAAAATATTTCCTCATGTTGCCCCTGAGTTCTTCCCCCTCTATCTTCAAATTGTGCCCCCTTATTCTTGTACATCTCTTTTTCTGAAAGATGCTATCCTCTTGGACTTTGTTGATTCCCTTGAGGTACTTGAAAGTTTCTATCATGTCTCCCCCTTCTCCCTCCTTTCCTCGAGGGTATACATATTAAGCTCTTTTAGTCTCTCTTCATATGGCTTCTGGTGCAGATCCTGTATCATTTTAGTTGCCCTCCTCGGGACTGCCTTCATCCTGTCTATGTCCTTGCACAGATGGAGTCTTCAGAACTGCACACAGTACTCTAGATGGGGTCTCACCAACTGTCTGTATAGAGGGATGACAACTTCCTGTTTTCTATTGGTGATGCCTCTCCCTATGCATCCCAGTAACCCAGCAGCCCTCCTTACCACCTTCTCACATTGTTTGCTACCTTTTGGTCATCTGATATGACTACCTCTAGGTCCTTTCCATTTTTGTTGTTGTTAATACCTCCTCCCCTCATTGTATACTCTTCCCTTGGGTTTTTTGTTTCACAGGTGCAATACTTTGCACTTCTTTGCATTGAATCTAAGTTGCCACACTTTTGACCATTCCTCCAACCTTGCCAAGTCCCTTCTCATCCTTTCCACCCCCCCTTGTGTATCAACCCTGTTGCAGATCTTTGTGTCATCTGCAAAGAAGCATACTTTTCCTTCCAGTAACTCTGCAGTGTCACCTATAAAGACATTAAAGAGGACCGGTCCCAGTACTGAACCCTGTGGTACCCCGATAGTAACCCACCTTTCTTTGGAGTGGACTCTGTTTACTATTACCCTCTGCTTTCTGTTGTCCAGCCAATTGTTTACCCAGGTTACCACCCTGGGACCCACTCCCAGGTGGCTAACTTGTTTATTAATCTTTTTGTGTGGGACTGTGTCAAATGCCTTGCTAAAGTCTAGGTAGACCATGTCCACAGCCCCTCCCTGGTCTACTACTTTGGTAACCCAGTAAAAGAAATTGATTAGATTCGTCTGACATGACCTTCCCACTGTGACTCCATGCTGCCTTGGGTCCTGTGCCTTGCTGGCCTCTTGGTACTCAACAGTTCTTTCTTCCAGAAGTGATTCCGTCATTTTCCCTACCACTGAGGTCAAACTAACAGGTCTGTAGTTTCCTGCCTCTGTCTTGCTCCCACTTTTGTGAAGGGGAATCACATCAGCCTTCTTCCAGTCCTCAGGTACCACACCATCCTCCCATGATTTCTTAAAAATTGTAGTCAGTGGTGTCGCTAGTTCTCCCCTTAGTTCTTTTAGAATTATGGGGTGCATCCCATCAGGCCCCAATGCTTTGTCCACCTTGAGTTTTAGGAGTTCTTTCAGGACCCTTTCTTCTGTGAATGGACTGGTATTGCCCCCCTCTATCCACTCTTCTGTTATTTGGTTTAGGTACCTCCCCCTTCTCTTCTTTTGTGAATACTGAGCAGAAGTATTCATTCAGTATCTCTGCTTTGTCACTGTCACCCTCTGCCTGCCCCCCTCCCCTTTATTAAGCCTTATTATTCCTCCCTGGTCTTTCTTCACTCCCTAGTGTACTTATAAAATGTTTTACCCCCCTTCTTAACTGAGTTGGCTATCTTTTCCTCAGTTTGGGCCTTTGCTATTCTGAATGCCTTCCATGTTTCCTTCTGCTTTAACTGGTACAGTTCTCTGTCCTGCTTCTTCTGTGTTTCTGTATACTTCTTGAATGCTTTCTTTTTCTCCCTAACCTTCCCCATCACCTCTTTTGAGAACCATAGTGTTTTTTTCCCTTTGTTTTGTTTTGATTATTTGCTTCACACAAAGGCTTGTTGCCTCTGATGGCAGCTTTGATTTTTCCCCATTATTCCTCCACCCCACCTTCTTGCCTCTTTGCTTGCACTTTTCTGAGGCACTCCCTATTTCGCCAAAGTCAGCCCTCCTAAATTCCAGTACCCTCACCTTTGTGTGACTTGACTCTATGGCTGTGTTTATCGTGAACCAGTTTGGTGGTCGCTTGTTCCCAGATGGCTACCCACTTCTAAATCTGAGATCCTCTCTCCATCCCTGCTTGAGAGTACCAGGTCTAAGATTGCTCCCTCCTGAGTGGATTCCCACACTAGCTGTCTGAGCCATGCCCCCTGTAGGGCAGTGAGAATTACCATGCTCTTGGATGTGGCTGTAGCAAAGGTGCTCCAGTTAACATCTGGCATATTCAGGTCCACATCAACAATATTTCTGCCTTTTCTGCCATTCTAAGGATGCCTTTTATCATTTCCTTGTCCATTTCTTCCCCCTGAGACGGGGGGTCTGTATACAACCCCCATATGAATTGTTGTGCCATTTCCTGTCTCCAGGGTGATCCACACTACCTCCTCTCCTCTCCTCCCTGTTTACCCTTTTGTACAATTGCTTTGATCCCTTCCCTTACATAGACAGCTACTCCTCCTCGTCCTCCTCCTTTATCCTCCCTGTCCCTCCTATAGACTGTGTATCCTGGTATGTTGACATCCCAGTCATGGTTCTCTGTGTACCATGTTTCTGTGACAGCCACGATATCCAGGCATCCCTCTTCCATCAAGGCCACTAGTTCAGGGAGCTTGTTGCACAGACTGCGGGCATTGGTACTCATCACTCTCCATTTTTTGATAGTCTTACCCCTTTTAGCCCCATCCCTGTCCTTACTGTCTGCCTTTTTCTCCATTGACTCCTGCCCTGCTCCCTATGGATTTCTCTGCCTTAGTGTTTACCTCACTAACTAACCTGTTTTGTGTGTGGGGGGATTTCCTTGCTTCTTTTCAGTTCCTCCCCACTTGGCTAGTTTAAATGCTTTCCAACAAAGCATTTAAACCTATCACCTAGGATCCTGGTTCCCCTCCCAGACAGATGCAGACCATCGCACCAGTATAGGCCTGCATCCCCCCAGGTGGACCCCCAGTCCCCAATGAAGGCAAAACCCTGTACTCCGCACCAGTTTTTCAACCATTCACTGAATCCCGTGGTGTGGAGTACCCTAGCCTCACCCATACTATAGACAGGCAGCACCTCTGAGAAGGTTACCAAGCATGCTACTTGTCTAAGGCCCCTCCCCATCTCTACAAACTCATCCTGCACTGCTCTGATCACATTCCCAGCCAGGTCATTTGTCCCTAGGTCGACAATGACATCCAGCTCTCTCTCCTGTGCCACTGCTACCACGATCCTGAGGATTTGCTTCCTGTCCCTTTCCACTATGATGCTGGGCAGGCACCTTACCCCCACAGTTCTAGCATCCTAAAGACTGAGTCTCCCACGAGGAGTTGTATCCTTCCCCATGGGGTCTTGTGCCACCCTCTCTGGGTCTCCTTTGTGAAGGTTCCCGCCATCCTCCTTGGTCTCCACTGTGGGTGCCTCCATAGAGGAACCACGCTCCACCAGAGTGGTGTATGATTTGTGGAGAGGTACATCTGGAGGAATGCGCCTCTGATACAGCACTCTTACCCTCCCTGAGGCCACCATGTTCCAACCACTCCTCTATTTTGGCAACCTCTGAGGCAGCGGCAGTGGCCCTGGTGGTCCCTGGGTGGGGGAGGAGGTTTCCAGAATTCTCACCAGGTCAGCCTGGAGACAGGCAACCTCCTCCCTCAGGCGAGAGAGGTGCCTGCAAATAGGGCAGCATCGCAGCCTCCAGAACATCTCCTGAATGACTGCTGATCCACAGGCAGTGCATCGTAAATGATCTTCTTTTGATCTGTGCCAGCGGGAACTCAAACATCCACCTTTATGCAGATGATACTATTTATATGCCAAAGCAAAATTTAAGATGCCCTTAACAAAGTACTCCAAACTACTTTTGACAATGTGCAATGATAGATGGTCACAAACAGGCTTCAATAGCTCCGTAACTAAGGTAGTGAGTTTCTCCTGCACACTCTACTGTATTTAGCTACCCTTGTTGGATAATTTCTGGAAAATGTAAAACTCTTCAAGTATTTAGGTCTCTGGCTTTACACACAACTATTGCATTACAAAAGTGATCAGCTGATATTGGATTGCTATACCACAACAAAAGCTGCCTTAACCTCAGGTCATGCCTGAAAATAGACAATTGTGTGTCCAGTATGCTTACCTGGTCAGCAAAAACTATATAAATAAATAAACCTTAAAAATCTGCCAACAGGTCCTGAAACAAAAACTTTTACGAGCATTCGAATACGCCAGCGAGGCATGCAGAAAAGCAAACCTCATCACCCTACAAAAAATCAGTGTCGCCTTCAACAGATTAATACGCCATTGTGAGCTATTTAGCAATGTGGATATACTTTCATCCAAACTGAGACAGGATGGGCAGACTGGATGGGCCTGGTGATCCTTTATCTGACTACAATTTCTATGTATCTATGTAGGAACAAAAATGGAATGCCATACTTTACAAAAGCATTCATGGACTGCATCTTGATTACCTCTGAAATCTCCTACACAGGATAACAATAATGTATCGACCATGATCTCAAGTCAAGACCCGTATCAGATCCCTCAAACACAGGAAGCCACCGGAGACAAAGCCTTTTCCATGACTGCTAAAACCAGCATGAATGCTCTATTGGATACCTTCAAAGAAGCAAAAACATTTGTCACATTTTAAAAATGTCATCTGTGATCACCTCCATACATCATATAACTACTTCTATTAAAAAAAAGTCGTTCTCATCATTAATTAGTATTCTCTTCTGCCTCTTGCCTCTAAATCACTCAGAACTCAGACTCATCAACCAAAGTATACTCATACATGGATATATGCATTTATTCCAATCTGTCAGCTAGGAAAATATGGACAATCTACATCTATATATTTGAATATACAGAGTATGTATATGCATGTATGTATTTATATGTATATACATATATTTGTGATGTAAATGCTTGTGAAAATAATAACCATAAATTCTGAACTTGTGTAGGTATCTATTAATATGTATTTGTCTCTATCTATTAATTCTGACATGTGAATGTTGTAAATCAACAATACTGCTGTAATGTTCCCTTTGGACCCTCTTGGAAACTAGGTGTATCACCGAAAGGAGGTTATCCCTGGGTGCATAACTACAAATAAATACGTAAACTATACTAAACTTATTATATCACCCCAAAACATGTTCAACATAAAACACATTAATTTCTTTCCCTTCTTTTTTTTGTTCAATAAGAATGTTATGATGCATTAAGAAATCATTCTTTTTTTGAAGAGAGCTAAATTTATTGAGGTGTTACTTGAAAAGAAAATTCCCCCAATATATTCCACAAGGGTCTGAGTTAGTGATTAACTAAAGTACAATGGCTCAGATATTCAAAAGTTAGTGCCATGCTAACAGGCTTAGCACCACTCTGAGGAGATTAACCTCATTGAGGTTTATTGAGATTAATCCACGCCTGGGGGTTGGAATCATGAGGTGAAGCCAAGTGATTTCAACCACCCAGGCGTGGATTAATGCTCAGTAAACCCATACCCTGGAGTGGGTTAATCCTCTTGTAACATGGGCAATGTTTTGTTAGAGTTTTGCCTAAAGAAACAGTGAAATAAAGCCATGTGACCATACAACTGTGGGTATATCAGACATTAATCCACAGTCAGGTGACCTGTTTGGACGAATCAGAAGACAGTATTTTAGGAACCCATGTTACAAGTGTAAATAGCGCTGACTACAGTCTGCTACCGTGGATGCCGCTATAATCAGACACAGAGTTAGCAGAGCATGTGCCTATGTAAATGAATGCACAGAGTACACAGTAGAACATTCAATGGGTTTTTGGAAGTGCTAACAGTTTACTTGTGCATTGCTGTTTAATGCTTTGAAAACCCTACCATTACAAACATGCACAGTGGTGCGCCACCCCTCCAGCATCTATAGTGCCATATGTAAACCAAAACAATAAGCGCTGTTATTCCCTGACACCCCGATCCCTGCTGGTTACATACTCTAACCTTCTCTAGTAGTCTAGTGGTCCCCCTTCCTTACCCAATCCCTGCTGGAACAATAAAATCTAATCTAACTGTAATGCCCTCCCCCCCATTTGGGGGGCTTACCTGTAATGCCTTCGGGTGTCTCCCGCTGGCTCCCAGCGTCCTGCTCTTTGCGGCCCCTTGTGCCCCTCTGTCCAGGCCTCCAATGTCCTTTTGTTCAACTCAGCCCCACGGAGCTTGCAGAGTAACTTGCAAGCATGCGGCATATCGCAGAGCCACCACTTGCATGATTGAGAAGGCGCTCTGTGCACTAAGATCGCTGTTATGGTCAAATGACGATTCTGTGCCATCTCACCAGTTCCTGGTGCAGTAGCTGAGTTTAAAGGGCACCGAGGACACTAGCTAAGAAGGAGAGATGTGTTTTAAGTAAATAAATCAGCAGCCACCGTAAGCGCTGCCTCCAGGGCACCAGATTAAGGTCAAATTGTAAATGTTAGGGCACAGAAAAGCCCTTATGAATATTTATGAGCTGCTGTGTGTTTTCTGGGGGTAGTGTATTATGGGAGCTGCGACTCCCTAGGGGACATGTTTATTTATTTAAAAGTGGACTTCCTTGCAAGAGAACTGTTGGGGCTATAGCACAGTGGGGGACTGAAATAAAATTAAAGTTAATCCTGGCTGCACCAGAACATTATGTATGAGGACAGTGAACGGAACTGCTTTGGAAGCAGCCTGCAGCCATCATTTTAGTGCTTTGCCACCAATTGGAAGCCAGGCTTTAACAAAAGAGCTTCTGGGGATTTGCCAGAGACTTATGGGGATTAACTGGGACAATTTCTAGGCACCAAAACACAAGCCAATCAGCATCTGGGAACTGTTTAAGATAAATTTGGCAGCCAGTAAGATCTTTGGAACTCTGCCCCATATAAAAGGGGGCAGCTACTGGAAAAGGTCAGATTTGGAGAGACATCCCAAGGGCTAGTGTGTTTGCCTCTGGGGAGCTTGCCAGCTCTCAGGGGTAGACCTGTCTGGCCTAGACTTGTTTCGGTCGTCAGTCCGTGTGTCCAATTTGTTCCAGCCTGGGTAACTGCTGCCTGCAGGTGCAGGTAATCTGATTCCATAAGCCTGAGAAGAGAAGATCAGTCAGCATCCTGCCTGGAAGGACCAGAAAGGGCTGAGTTTATTTTACATATAAATGTGTGTGAGTTGTTCAAAGTGTTGCGTGGCCGAGTAGTTCGAAAACATTTGTGTTGCATGTTTTCCTTGGCCTGATTTACGTTGTTTTGCCAGCCTGAAGACCAGCATCATTGACAAGGACCACAAGGGACCCCACCTCCATCCGTATCCAACTATGTCTTCAGGTCTTATTTTGTCAGAGGATCACCTGGTCTGTGGGTAGCTCCCTGCAGCAAAGTTCAGTTATCCTTGGTGTGTCATCTGATTTCATTGTGGGTGCTAATCATTTTGGACTGAGCCATCCAGCTCCGGATTACAAATTGTGGGGTAACGTGTATGTGTTTTTCTTTCTTAAGGGCCCCAACAACAGCTACAACACCGGCCTACCCCAGGCAACGCTTCAGGCTAGCCTGCAGGACAACTGGGTACCCAGAGTGTGTGACTGTGTTAGAGGGACTCTTAGGCATGCATGTTTACTTTGACTAAATCAGATACAGAATCCATCATCAGATTACTGTCCCTCCCTTGTTCATGTCCCCCTAATAAATCAGATCTAAATATTTTTGCATCTATATTGGTTGTGGTGTTCCTCTGTGGTGGGGAATACTGTGTTATTGCTTTTCTCCATTTCAGGCCTTATTTTGCAGGGGGTCTCCAGGGCCATTGCAGCTGATCCAGCCCTGGTGGTAAGTGTGTCAAGAGTGGGGTTAACATTGCACTCTTGTGATAATTGTGATTGTCTTATTGCTGGCCAGTACAGGCCACTAGAGGGGTTAGAGGGGGGTATCAGTGTCCCAGAGGGCTGTACCCAGAGCACCTGTGCTACCCTTAAACCTACCCTCTGGGTGGAGGCACCCATTTCACAAGCTCAGGCCCCTCAACCTACACCTAGTTATGCAGACAGGGGTAGTATCCCTTGGGATAGTGCCACCTAGGGGTTACATAACCTTCCCTGTTAGTCTAGTCACCCCCTTCCTCACCTCACCCAAGCCCTGCTGGAAGAGTAAAATATAATCTAACCTTACGAGGTAGTCTGTTGGCCCTCTCTCACTCACCTGATACCCATTGGAATAGTAACATGGATTCCTGTCATCCCTGGTAGTACAGTGGACCTCTCTCTTAGTCCTGGTATTCCTGCCACCCACCACCTTGCCTCCCCTCAGTCCAATGATGAAGACCGGCACAGAACCACGTCTCATCTCTGAGGCTGGCCACTGTCTGATACACACAAGTACTGTATCACTTTTGCACTCTGTCTAGTGATATAGTACTTGTGGAATGTTTAAAAGACTTGAAGGAAAACAATCTGACAAAAATTGAACTGTGCAAGCATGCACTTAGTTTTATTTTTAAGTTGAATTTTCATTAACTCATGACTTTTCTAGCTGAAATTTTTTTATCAAACGTGGGTAAGTCCATTTTTCCTCCTTCCCCTCACACCTGACCACATAAGTGGTTCCTTGTAAATCCCCTCCAAAATGTGTTTTCATGGTGCAGCTGAATTCCAGTGGTTTTGGAAATACCACTTTCTCTCAGTGCAGTTTAACCCCTGCAAGGTATACATATTTTTAAATCAAGGATGGAAATGAGAAAGGAAAAGTGTGGCTTACTAGGATTCAAACCTCAGATCTCTGGTGTGCTGTTCCAGTGCTCTAACCATTAAGCTACAGGCTCACTAGTCAAAGCATCCGAGGAATTTCCTTACAGCCATACACACTCCTTTCTCTAGTGTTGCGTAATTATGCAACTAGGAACCAATGTTAGAAATACCACTTTCTCTCAGTGCAGTTTAACCCCTGCAAGGTATACATATTTTTAAATCAAGGATGGAAATGACAAAGGATGAGAAAGAATGAGAAAGTGGTTTTGAGTGAGAAGTACAAGTAACCATTTATGTGGTTGCGGAAGTTTGGGGGGGGGCTAGAACTTAACCTAAGTTTGGTGAAAAAAACTTATTAGAAATAAAAAAAGTTATGTTTTGAAAACAATTACTTGAAAATAAACTAAGTCAGCATGCATGCAAGCCTTGTTCTCATTCTGTCAGACTTATTTTTTTTCAAGTTTTTTAGATGTCTCTTAACATAGAAACATAGAAGTTGACAGCAGATAAGGACCACAAGGCCCATCCAATCTGCCCATTTCTTTTTCTACCTTATAAATGTGCCATCGGCCTTTGCTCTGTCAGTGGCCTATCTATTCATAGTCATTTGTATTGCTCCCTTATGCCTATCCCATGCCTGTTTGAAGCCCTGCACTGTATTCATAGCCAACACTTCTTGTGGTAAGCCATTCCATGCATCCACCACCCTTTCTGTGAAAAAGAATTTCACATTCCCCTTAATCGCCCCTCTAATCTCATGCTGTGTCCTCTTGTCCTGCTATTTTTCTTATATTTAAACATGTTAGACTCTTTCACCTTGTTAATGCCCTTAAGGTGTTTGAATGCCTTGATCATATCACCTCTCTCCTCCTTTGCTCAAGGGTATACATATTGAGCTCTGTTAATCTGTCCTAATATGTTTCTGATGCAGTCCCTGCACCATTTTGGTTGCCCTTCTGACTGCCTCAATTTGGTTAATGTCCTTGTGAAGGTGTGGCTCCAATACTGCACGCAGTACTCCAGATGGGGCCTAACCAGTGTCTTGTAATGAGGGATTATTACCTCCCTCTTACGACTTGTGATACCCCTACTAATACACCCTAACACCCCCCTAGCCTTACCTACTGCTTTAGAGGTCTGCTTGGATGATTTCAGGTCATCAGTGATGATGATGCCCAAGTCTTTTCTTCCTTTGTGACTGCTAGCAACTCCCCTCCCAGCCTATAGGTGGCTTCAGGGTTTCTCTTCCCTATGTGCATGATTTTGCACTTCTTTGCATTACATCCCAGTTGCCACTCTTCTGACCATTTTTCTAGTTTACCCAGATCTCTTCTCATTCTGCCCACCCCATCTGGATCATCTACTCTGTTGCAGATCTTGGTGTCATCTGCAAACAGACAAGCCTTACCCTCTAGTCCATCTACAAGGTCACTAATGAAGATGTTGAAGAGGACTGGCCCCAGGACTGATCCCTGAGGTACCCCACTTGTGACTTGCATCTCTTCTGACTGTATACCATTTACCATCACTCTCTGTTTTCTGCCTGTCAACCAGTTTGCCACCCAGTTGACCAACTTCTGACCCCCTCAAGCCTACCCAGCTTATTTATCAATCTTCTATGTGGAACAGTGTCAAAAAGCTTTGCTGAAGTCAAGGCAGGCGACATCAACTGCCCCCTGGTCCACCACTCTGGTTACCCAGTCAAAGAAATCTATGAGATTAGTTTGACAGGACCTTCCTTTTGCAAACCCATGCTGTCTTGGATCCTGTGCCCCTATGGATTCCATGTGTTGCACTATCCTTTCCTTAAGGAGTACCTCCATAATCTTGCCCACTACTGAGGTAAGACTGACTGGTCTGTAGTTCCCCGCCTCCTCCCTGCTACCACTCTTGTGGAGCGGGATCACATGAGCCCTTCTCCAGTCTTCTGGGACCTCTCCTGTGCTCAGAGACTCACTAAACAGTTCTGCTAATGGCTCTGCTAGTTCCACCTTTAGCTCCCTTAAGTACCCTGGGATGTATGCCATCAGGTCCCATTGCCTTATCCACCCTGAGCTTAGCAAGCTCTTGTAGGACCCTTTCTTTGTGAAGGGGTAGTGCTCACCTCCCTCCCCTGTGTCCATGATGCTGAGCTGTGGGCCCTGCCCTACCTTCTCTTCAGTAAATACTAAGCAAAAGTATCTATTTAGGATAGATGCCTTTACAGAGTCCTCCTCCTCACATGCTCCCTTTTCTCCATTAAGCTTAGCAATATCCCCTCTGGACTTTCTCCTTTCACTAATGTATCTATAGAAAGTCTTGTCACCTTCTTTTACTGTTCTTGCTAGTGTTTGCTCAGTTTGGGACTTTGCCTGCCTTACTGCCTTCCCTGCTTCCCTTAGGGCAGTTTGGTATGCCTCCCTATCTTCATCCCACTGTGTTCCCTTATATTTCCTGAAGGCCAGCCTTTTGGCTCTGACCTTTTCTGCTACTGTATTTGAGAACCAAAGTGGTTTATTTCTTCTTTTGCACTTCCTTTTCTGTCTAACACAATGGGATGTTGCTTCAAGTATTGCATCCTTAATGCTTGCCCACTTTGCCTGTACCCCCTCACCTGTGTTTCTTTTGCCAGGGCTAGCTTAACTCTGTTGGCCATCTTATCAAAGTAAGCTCCTCTGAAGTCCCATATTTTGCCTTGGAATGGGATGATTTAGATGTAGTAGCCAAATTGAACCATACCATGTGATGGTCACTGGCCCCAGGTGACCTTCTACCTGGAGATCTGTGATCCCTTCCTTGTTAGTCAGTACTAGATCTAGGATAGCCCTGTCTCTTGTGGGTTGCTGTACCAGTTGTTTGAGGCCCTCCCCTGCAGGAATCCACTATGTGTCTAGTTCTGGCAGATGTTCCTGCTGGTATTGACCAATCTGTATCCGCATGTTGAAGTCTCCATTATCAGAACCTCCTTTAGCTGTCATGTTTTGTATATCTTCTAACAGTAATGTGTTATGTCCTCCCTGGTCTGGGGCCTGTAGACAACTCCAGTTCTTATGGCTGTCCCATTTCCTGTTTGCAGGGTGACCCACAGTTCTTCTGGCTCCTTATATGTATTCTGAATTTCTGTAGCTTTGATATTTTCATTGACATACGGGGCCACTCCTCCCCCCCTTTTTGCACCTTGGTCTCTTCTGAACAATACATAGCCAGGTACTGAAGTCTCCCAAGTGTGGTTTCTGGTAAACCACGTCTCACTAATTGCTACTAGTTCCAGTTTAGCCTCTGACATTATTGCCTGCAGGTCTGGGATCTTATTTCCCAGGCTGTGAGCATTTGTGTACATGATTTTCCATTGGCCAGATTTTGGTGTGTTAGTCGTTGGGTGAGGTTTGGCATTACTCCTGTGCGTCGTATGGGGAGACAAACATTTTTTGGTGATGCAAATGAACTGCAAACATGCTGAATCCCTGTTTGACCACTAGCTGAGGGGGGAAGGGTGTTCTTCCCATTCGACGTATGGGGTGCTGCACCCCTCTCCCCATTTGCTAGTTGAAATATTCTGCAAAGACGTCAAACTTCTGCCCCAATGCACTGACTCCCTCCTTAGTCAGATGCAGTCCATCAAATTTAAAGAACTTTCGCTCCCAGAACTGTTGCCAGTTCCCTACAAATCTGTGTCCTTTTTCCTGGCACCAGCCCTTGAGCCACATGTTTAGCTCCCCTATCTCCCCTTCTCTGACCTTCCGTCCATCTGCTCCCTCTCCCAGACTGGCAGGATCTCAGAGAAGGAGATGCCAGACGAACTAGATGATAGTTTGTCACCCAGCCTGGTCAGGTGTTCCTTGGTCTCCACAACTGACCGGCTGGCGAGATCATTAGTCCCTATGTGTACTAGGACATCAATGTTTTCTCCTGCTTTGTGAACAATTTTAGTAATGCGTCAGTATCTCTCCATGCTGATGTACCTGGGAGACATCTGACCATTACCCTGGCTGGAGATGGGTATCAACTCCTGAATCATGGAGTCTCCTATGATCAGAAGTTTTTGATTTCCTTTTGCTTTTTGTTTTGGTTCCTGATTTGGGTGAGTTTTATTGTGCTAGCTCCTGTGCTGCAGTGTCCTGCTCTGCAGTGTCTTCTGCCTCTTTGTTTGATTTCAGAGATAGAGGCAGATACCTGTTGTAGTGTTTATATGGTTTTGGAGGTAATATGTTGGAGAGCAGAGAGTGATGGGGCACCCAATTTGCCCCTCCTAACCACCTGCCAACCTCCTGGACCAACTACCCTCTGCGGTCGAGGTTTTTCTGTTGGATGCTGGGGAAATGGGGTGGTTCTTATAATGTATTTCCTCTTGAATATGAAATCTGAGGCGTGCAATCTCTGCCCATGCTGCCCGGAGCTGAGCCCTAAGATCTCCAATGGCCCAGCATGTAGGACAGTGTCCTAAATCCTGTAAGACTGTCCTTCTGAAAATTGTTCCACAGTACCTGCAGTTAATGATATCCATTCCAGATAAGTTGCTGGGTTTATAACCTAGTCAGAGTAATTAGAAGGAAAAAAAAGGAAAAAAATGCAAGTAATGGTTTGATTGTGTTTTGTTTAACTTGTTATAACAAGTTAAATTACTAGTACCCCTGTAAATGAGCTCACCTTGTGGAGGCCCCACTGATCCACCCTTCCTGCTCTGCCACAGGAAATGTCACAACTGTGGTACCCTATAAAAGGAGTGTAGTGTGGGGTGGTTGGGGATGGGGGTGGGTGGCTAGGCTCTTCCCCTGCTGAAAAAGAAGAACCACGGACAAAAGAACAAGGAGGTAAGAGCAGAAACAATCAGTCAACAACAAATGCAGTCACCCTGAAAGCTTATCCTAATGTTAGATAAAACTGTAAAACCTGTAAAGCACCACCTGTAATAATTTCAGAGAAGATATACACTGTAAGAAACACTTTGCTACAGAGAAAAATAAAGCAATGAAATGTTAGCAACAAAGAGTAGCAATCCCTGTGAGTAAAAAATGAAAACAACATCACACAGTAAATCTGCTTAGCCAAAATAAGTCTTAATCCTTTTCCCTTGCTCTGGTAAGTTTCTCTACTCTGCCTTTCAAGCAGTCTTAGAAGGAAAGAGCTCAGGTGAAGCTAGGTGCCTTGGCCAGCAAACCAAGTCTTCTACCTCCTTCAGTATCACTATACAGGTTACTTTATACACTATCGTACTCTTCTGAGAATTGGCTCTATCATCCATCAGACCACTGGGTGCCACATAAGCCAGAAATCATGAGGAAATTAGGGATTCATAAAACAAAACAAAATTGCTCTGAAACATCTTTTTTTGCTGTTTCAAAGCCCCTCTGTCTGCATTTTACCCATCTTCCAGTTGGAAAGTAGAACTGGTAAAGTGGAAGTAGTCTGGAGTCAGGGCTGTCTGAAGATTCTGACGCCCAAATCAGTTATTATTTGACCGAGGCAGTGATTCTAAATATGAGTGACTGGAGAGGAGTACAGCCAGCTGGGTGCCACATAAGCCTAAAATCCTCTGGCAAATAAGGATTTATAAAACAGCTCAGAAACAGCTTGGCTGCTGTTTAAAAGTCCCTCTTGCTGCATTGTGCCCTCCATCCTCAAATCAGGAGGCTGGACTGGTAAAGTGGACATGACCTGTTTGGAGTCAGAGTTGTCTCAGAAGGCACGGGGTCAAGATGTTGAGGACACTAACAGCACAGTCAAAAACCGTGAAACCAAAATGCCGCAAACAAAGATAGTGCTGAGCAAAAACAGTGAGCGTTACTTTAGCGAACTCAGCAACCAACGAGTAGACCATGTGTTTACAGGGGGCTATGCTCACACCCTCCCCCCCCATTACAGGGGACTGTGTCTCCAAACTCCCCCACTTTATTATAAGTAACTCGGGGAGGGGGGGGGCAATCCAGGGACAGGGAGAAACTTCGGGGGTGGGGATTGTTGAAGAGGGGAAGGGGAAACAGAAGATGTCTTGGGGACACGCAAAAAATAAAAAACATTACATGTCCCAGGATGGGGAATCAAACTGAGGGACATTGATACTCCTTTGTTTTCCTGTCCAGTGTCCCTACCCTCTGAGTTAAGGAAGCTGCTCAGCAGTACACTGCCAAGGAGAGGCTTTAACTGGTTTGCCTGACAGCAATATAGCTACAGGAATATTGCTTTTAGTTGTTTTGACCATTCGCTATACTATCCCTGTAGCTATTTTGCTTTTAGCTATTTTCACTGCATGGTTTTCCCATGTTATATTGCCTTCGACATTTTAACCCGGTACCATCTCGGCATACAGAGCCATGAAATCAGTTGTTATTTGAAAGAAACCATGATTTTGTGAGTGTGAGTGACTGGAGAGGCGCACAGCCAGTCAGGTGCCACATAAGCCTGAAATCATCAGGCAATTAGTTATTTATAAAACAAAATCAGCTGAGAAACAGCTTAGCTCCTCTGCGAAAGTCTATCCTTCTGCATTGTGCCCATCCTTCATTGGAGAGGCAGGACTGGTAAAGTGGACGTGGTCAGACTGTGGTCTGCATGGAGTCAGGGCTGTCTAAGGATTCTAAGCCTCGAATCTGCCTGTATTTGAAAGAGACAGTGAGTATGAAATCTTCAGGTAATTAGGTGCAAGGCCTGTTGGGTGCATTTTGAGGGGCTCATAACACTATAACCCTAAGCCCAAATAAGTCTTTTAGAGGTCCTCAAAGTCTTCTTCTTCCACCTCTCTGAAGGTGGGGGAGGCCCTGGTTTATTGAGTATTTCAGGGTTTTAGGTGCCTCTACCTGGGGATAGTTGATGAGTGCTCCAGGACATTCCTTTGCTCATGGTCAACTGAACAGTTAACTCACAATACCACTCCCTAGCAAAACCACCCTCCAGGGAAAACTGGGCAAGTAACAAAGCTAGCACATGTCTGTGATGGCTGGGCACTTAACTTTACAGGTGACTGGCTACAACACTAACATGCAAAAGCACAAAAGAGGTTGCGCTCTGGAGATGTGTAGGAACTAAACTAATAAAATGAGAGGTACAGAAACAGTTTATTGGAAAGAAAATAATATTCTCATGCCCAATAAACAGGTTTTTTTTGCAACACTTATCCCTCACCATTTTCAATTTAGTTCCTACACATTTTTAGTGTGCAACCTCCTTTGTGCTTTTGGTGTGTGATTTTCATGTGGTCGGCACCCATTCCGCACTGTGTATGTGTGGGTTGTATTCCTCTCAATGGGCTGTATGCACCAACAGGCGTGAAGTGCACCCAAAGTGACTTTATGCCAGCGTGCAGCTGCGCCGCCCACATGCCATCCCAGAAACATGCCATGCAGTACCAGGCATGCAGAGTATGCTGATGTGGGGTGTGTGTGTCCAAGGGCCATGTGTAACACAGCCCAGGCAATCCCTGAATAAGCAGACCCACACCTTGACTCCACCATATATGGGCAATCTTGCAGCCCTATGCAGAATTGCAGTGAATACCGCTGAGGAAGCCAGGGAGTAGGCCATGGTGGAGAACAGGTGAACCACACATGAGCTACCCGGTCCACCACCAGGGAACAATGGTGGTGAGCACGGTGGTGGACAGTGCCATGGACTTGTCTGAACCTGTGTTGGGGAAGTCAGGCTCCACAAATTTCGCCAGAGGACAGGTGGTGGCCATGGTGTATGACATCTGTGCCTATTAAGCCACCCTCTCTGGGGCATAGTCCATGGCAATGCCAACCAAGATGAAAGCTCACCTGTGGCTCAATATACAGGCTGCTGTTACCATGGCTGGACCCAAGGCATGGACACTATGGGCTGTCAAACATAAATGGTGTGACCTGTGGTTGGCCATCAAAAAAAAAAGCTGATAGCCAGCACTCGGGCATGGCTAGGGATGGGCGGTGGGCCACCCACACAGGGATTCACTCTAATCCCCGTGAAGAGGATTGTGGCAGACACCCTCACTGAGAAGGCCCTGAAAGGGGAGGTGGAGGGCATGGACACAGAGCCAAGCATCTAGCATTATGCAGGGACAGGGGGCCAGAAGGGCCTGGACATCACAGAACTACTAACCCCCATGCATTGCACCCTACAGATCCTGATACAACTGGGCTTACCCTTAATGAGGAGACTGCACCCTCCATGGATCCTCCACTGCAACACATGCCATGAACAGACATCTGGTGACCAGAGGATGGTGCAGATAGGTGACCCCTAGGTTTCTGGTGCCACACCATGGAATGCCCACTGCAGGCCTTCTGCATGTAACACATGTCCCTTATCTTGCCCCCGGGTACATAGCAGGTGACAGTGGCTATGGTGGACACAGAGGCAGAACTGTAAGCCACATAGACATGGACAGTAGAAGAGTTGGAAGAAGATGATGTCCCCATGGACAGCCAGCCCCCTTCTCAGGGGTCAGCACAATGCCACAAGCACACCGAGGACTGCATCCGAGGCACCCCCCCAACCAATGGCCACACATGTTCAGCATGGGTGCATGGACCCCCACTGCACAACTGCTCTGTGACAGTGGGGATGCGGGCCCCTCCAGCCAAGCAACTGGTCAGACACGGAGGACACACACATGTGATGCCTTCCACACATACTATATGGAGGTGCACCACCTGGAATGGGAGCATCTGAAGGCACAGTACAAGAACACAGAGGCCAGCCTGCCTGGTGGCTCTGAGGGCTGAGGTATCCACCTTATCTTGTGCCATGTCAGTGACTCATGTTCAGGAGTGGACACGGGTTGTCAGGGGTTGGTCAGGGCAGGAGAGGATCGAGTGTCCAGAAGACTGCTCTCCTCTCCTGGAGAGGGTGGGTTGTGGGTTCCTAGGGTCTCAGCTGCCCAGTGGAGACTGGGGGCACCACAGCCTAGGAGACATGTAGATGGGGAGAGGTACTGCAGGATGCTCTGCGTGCAGGTGTGGGAGCATGCCCACCACATGTTGGGTTCCACTGCTTGCCAACACCGCAAGAGGAAGAAAAGAGGAAAAAGCCTGGCACCCAGACACGCAAAGGCAGGACCTGTGGTACAGCACCCATGCTCAACGCCAGGCCCTTCTGACCAGCCTCTGGCTCTCACCCCCTCCAGCTGCCTACTAGATTCTAGACAGAGTGCTGGATGAGTGGAGATCCCACCTCAGGGGACTCAGAGCTGGGGTTGGTTAGGTCGGAGTGAGGGGTTGAGAATGATCCCTGACCGGAGGTGTGATTGGAGGACCTTGCCAGAGTGGGAGAAAGCCAGAGCCTAGCATCCATACTGAGAGAGGTCTAAGGGGCAAGAGATAGAGGGGCAGAAACAAGTTTAAAAAAAAAAACACAGAGGCCTTGTGACCCTGACAGATGAGGTGTGGCATGTGCACTGTGGCATAGATTGTCTGGGCCACCTCTTTGAGAGGCTGACAGACTACCTCCTATCCAGGGGCATCATGGTCAGCAGGATGTGCCATCACAGCCGGCACCCGGAAGTCTCCTATTGTCCGAGGCACAGCACATGCCACAACCCCACAGACACCCACCAACCCCACAGGGACAGAGGCACAACCACATGCTACAACCCTGCAAGCTCCCACCAGCCCCAGCATACCAGTAGTCCAGGGGGACACCCAGCCACAACATAGGCCAGGACCACATGCAGACTGTTGACCATGCAAAGGGGGCAAGATGCCAGCAAAGACACGGTACCTGGGCACACAGACTGCCACACAGTTAGTATGGCAGCTGTGTAGGAAGCTGTGATGGCTGCAACTGGGGAGGAATTGTTTGCTGCAGCACGCAAATTACAAGAGGATTTGAAAAAGAAGAAAAAACAACTACAAGAAATGATGTCAGCAGCAGAGTTACAATTTTACCGGAAAAAAACAAAACTTGAAGAGATGAAAAAAGGAAAAAGGCAAGAGAACAGCCCCCCAAATGTATTAGGGAAAAATTTTCAGCAGCAAACACAGGTTTTTAAATTTGGCACCAGAATAGTTCCAGCAGCCTCCAGGTAATGAGATAGGTAATAACATACCTGAGAGAGGGACGCCGGAAAACACCCTTGCAGAAGCAGGTTGGATTTGAACTGAGTCCGGAGAGTGGACACCAGATCCTGACATTTGATCCCAGGAACGAGTGCCTCATTTTTCCCAGACCATATGCATAATAACATTGTACAGCAGAATCTACAAAAGATGCCACTACCAGCTGATGCGGCAGAATGAAAGACACTACCAACTCAGGCATGAATGACTGCATTTTAAATATCGATACACAATTTACTGGGTATCCCTCCACTGACACCCCTGATATTTCTCACTATGATACTGTTATGGACAATATTACAGATAGCCAAATGGCAATGATAAGTGATCCTAGTGATTTTCAAAGTACTACAATACTAGATATTAATTCAGGGCTGCAACCAAAACAGCAAGCTAGTTTTGCCAATTTAGTCCATCGTCCCCCAGAACAAACAAAGGGCTGACACGCTGTCTTCTTCAGGTAGCACACTCGCCTCTGAGGCCGGGAGATCAGAAGGCTATGGGTTCTAGCCCCACACCAGGCACTTGGGTTAATATCCCAATACTGACACTGCAGTGCAGCATGAGGGGGGTGCTGCACTTCTGAGGTGCCGTCTTTCAGATGAGACATTAAAACTGAGGTCCTATCTGCTTGTTCTGGTGGTAGTTCAGGTGGATGTTAAAGATCCCATGGCACTTCTCGAAAAGAGCAGGAGAAATTCCTTGGCGCCCTGGCCAAATTTCCCCCCATTCACTAAAATACCACCAACAGTTTAATCTGGTTCAAAGTCAGTTGGCATTTATCTGTATCCCCCTTCCCAGGTTGTGCCTGAAAATAGGCAGAATTTGTCAAGTGCACTTACCTGGTCCACAAAAACTAAATAAAATAAATAAAAATTAAATAAATAAAGGAGGAATTGAGACCCCACCTGATAGAATCTTTGTTGGCAAGGTCTTAATTAAATAATCCCTACAATTGACTTCATCAGATGTTTTTGAATTTATTCATGCCCCAGGGTAAAAAACCTTTGACATTAGTTTTAGATCTGCCTTTGTGTTAGAAAAATTCTGGACTCAGTACCAAGCTATGAAAGAAACTCCTGTTTTGACTTTTTTTTTCTGCAATACCCTTATCAAAGCCTACCTTTAAGATGACTACAGTTCTTTTTCATAATGAAGGGGTCAATGTCAAAGATATTATATATTGGTCAGAATAAAAATGTGATGTTTAGGAGTTACCAGACCTTGC
Source organism: Neoceratodus forsteri (assembly GCA_016271365.2). NCBI lineage: Eukaryota > Metazoa > Chordata > Ceratodontiformes > Ceratodontidae > Neoceratodus > Neoceratodus forsteri. Next base: position 1,702,121,864 of record CM057455.1, read on the forward strand.
TTAATGTTAACAGCATAAAAACTGACAAGAAATGGAAAACAACTTTTGCTATATTTGAACACTACAAACCTGATGTGGTTTTCTTACAAGATACCAGACTGCATTCATTGAGGGAGGTCAAAGTAGCCACTTCAGCTTGAATATGAGGAGACTCTCCTACTGGTCGATAGGAGAAGACATGTGCAGCAGAGTTGGAATCCGTATCAACCATCCAGAAGCAAAGCACTGAAAAGGAGAAGGGAAATCTTAGCCCCCCCCCCAAAAAAAATCAGGGTAGTTACTGAGGTAAACACCAAGGTAGAGCAGTCGATAGGTAGAAGGGTAGCGGTAAATGGAGAAAAAGACAAAGGCAGTAAGGACAGGGATGGAGCAAAAAGAAATAGAGCCATAAAAAAATGGAGGGTAATGAGTACCAATCCCCATAGCCTAGGTAAAAAGCTCCCCGAAATGGTGGCCTTGATGGAAGAGGGATGCGTGGATATTGTGGTAGTCACAGAAACATGGTACACAGAGAACCATGACTGGAATGTCAACATATCAGGGTACACAATCTACAGGAGGGACAGGGTGGGAAGAAGAGGAGGAGGAGGAGTAGCTTTCCAGATAAGAGAAGAGATCAAAGCAAACAGAACTAAAGGGTAAACGGGGAGGTGAAGAGGCACTGTGGTTCATCCTGGAGACTGGAAATAGCACCACAATCCGCACAGGGGTTATATACAGACCTCAGTCTCAGGGGGAGGAAATGGACAAGGAAATGATAGCAAGCATCCTTAGGGTGGCAGAGGAAGGGGAGATATTGCTGATGGGGGATCTGAATATGCCAGATGTTAACTGGAGCACCTTTGCTGCAGCCACATCCAACTCGATGCCCTACAGGGGGCATGGCTCAGACAGCTAGTTTTGCAACCCACTTGGGAGGAGGCAATCTTAGACCTGGTACTCTCAAATGGGGAAGGAGAGAGGATCTCTGATCTTGAAGTGGGTAGCCATCTGGGAACAAGCGACCACCAAATAGTGTGGTTCACCACAAACTTAGCTGTAGAGTGAAGCCATACAAAAGTGAAGGTACTGGACTTCAGGAGGGCTGATTTTGTCAAAATGGGAGAGTGCCTCAGAAAAGCACTAGCAAACAGACAAGAAGGTGGGGTGGAGCAACAATGGAGAAACATCAAACCGCCATCACAGAGGCAACAAGCCTTTGTGTGAAGCAAATAAACAAATCTAAATGAAAGAAAAAAACACTATGATTCTCAAAAGAAGTGGCGGGGAAGGTTAGGAAGAAAAAGATAGCATTCAGGAAGTATAAAGAAACACAGAAGGACATGTATCAGTTAAAGCAGAAGGAAGTGGGGAAGGCAGTCAGAATAGCAAAGGCCCAAACTGAGGAAAATATAGCCAACTCGGTTAAGGAGGGGGATAAAACCTTTTATAGGCACATTAGGGAACAAAGGAAGACTAAGGCTGGGATACTGAGGCTGAATAAAGAGGAAGGTGGTTGGGCAGAGAGCAACAGTGAAAAAGCAGGGATACTGAACAAATACTTCTGCTCAGTATTCACAAAGGAAAAGCTGGGGGAGATACCTAATCCAGTCAATAGAAGCACTCTGGATAGGGGGTTGATATTAGTCTTTTCACAGAAGAAACGGTTCTGAAAGAACTCTTAAAACTGAATGTGGATAAAGCAATGGGGCCTGATGGGATTCACCCCAGAATTCTCATAGAATTAAGGGAAAAACTAATAACACCACTGACTACCCTTTTTAATAAATCATGGGAGGATGGTGTGGTACCTGAGGACCGGAGGAGGGCGGATGTGATTCCCCTTCACAAAAGTGGGAGCAAGACAGATGCTGGAAACTACAGTCCTGTCAGTTTGACCTCAGTGGTAGGGAAAATGATGGATCGCTTCTGAAGGAAAGAATTGTTGAGTACCTAGAGGCCAGTGGGGCACAGGACTCAAGGCAGCATGGATTCACAGCAGGTAGGTCATGTCAGACAAATCTAATTGATTTCTTTGACTGGGTGACCAAAGTAGTAGACCAGGGAGGGGCTGTGGACATGGTCTACCTAGACTTTAGCAAGGCATTTGACACAGTCCCACACAAAAGATTAATAAACAAATTAGCCAGCCTGGGAGTGGGTCCCAGGGTGGTAGCCTGGGTAAAACACTGGCTAGACAACAGGACACAGTGGGTAATATTAAATGGAGTCCACAGTGAAGAAAGAGGGGTTACTAGTGGGGCACTGCAGGGTTCCGTACTGAGGAGTGTCCTTTTTAGTGTCTTTATAAGTGACATTGCAGAGGGACTGGAAGGGAAAGTATGTCTCTTTGCAAATGACACAAAGATCTGCAACAGGGTTGATACACAAGGTGGGGTGGAAAGGATGAAAAGGGACTTGGCAAGACTGGAGGAATGGTCAAATGTATGGCAGCTAAGATTCAATGCAAAGAAGTGCAAAGTAATGCACCTGGGAAACAAAAACCCAGGGGAAGAGTACACAATGGGGGATGAGATACTGACAACAAAAATGGAAAGGGACCTGGGGGTAGTCATATCAGATGACCTAAAGGTGGGCCAGCAATGTGAAAAGGCAGTAAGGAGGGCTGGGAGGATACTGGGATGCATAGGGAGAGGCATCACCAGTAGAAAACAAGAAGTTGTTGGACCTCAGTACAGACAGTTGGTAAGACCACATCTGGAGTACTGTGTACAGTTCTGGAGACCCCATCTCCGCAAAGACATAGACAGGGTGGAGGCTGTCCAGAGAAGTGCAACCAAAACCATGCAGGGTCTGCACCAGAAGACATATGATAAAAGACTAAAGGAGCTTAAGATGTATAGCCTTGAGAAAAGGAGGGAGAGGGGGGACATGATAGAAACTTTCAAATACCTCAAGGGAATCAAAAAAGTCCAAGAGGGTAGCATATTTCAGAAAAAGAGATGTGCAAGAACAAGGGGACACAATTTGAAGATAGAGGGGGGGACGGCTCAGAGGTAATATGAGGAAGTATTTCTTCACAGAGAGGGTTGTAGATGCATGGAACAGCATTCCTGAGGAGGTTGTAGAGTCAAAATCAGTGGGGGAATTCAAGGATGCATGGGACAGACTTAAGGCAATTCTAGTGGGGGGTAGGAGGAAGTAGGCTGTTGGTTAACTAGGATCTGCAGCTTATCCGTTAGGTAGGGAAATGGGCAGACTAGGTGGGCCTAGCGGTCCTTATCTGCCTTCAAATTCTATGTTTCTATGATTCTTATACAACTGGTAGATATTTTATCTGGGTCGAGCACTATTACTCGACATGTTACTTTACAATCAAGCATTTAGACTAATAAATAAAGTATGTGTGCCCCACAGTCCAAAGCATTAGGAATAGAATTACTGAAATATATCCAACCCTATTTATTTACTATCAAGATGGTGCTGTTTGAGGGGACTTTAATTGCAACATTGTAAGCTCTGATAGAGAGTTAAAACAGATAAAAATTCTTTGTGATATCTCATCCTTAAAGAGGGACTCAGGCCAAATTTTTTTGCATCAATAAACTCAGAATTTGGATCAGCATATCCTCAATCAGCCTCATGACAAAAATAAGATCCGTAAGTTATTTTGTTTAAAAGTTGCAAATCATTTTGTAACTTCACTGCCTGTTAAAAAAAAAACAGTTTCAGAAAAGAGCTACTGATGATGTCATAACCTGAACTTACAACCTAGTTCTCCCTGCAAGCTACCTTATATGACTTATTTCTCCTATGTTACTTAAAACTGCAGTTGTAGTAAACATCTGAAAAAGGAAAACTGACACTGGGTGGGTCAGCACATGCACTTCCATAATGTGCAGCTGCAAGGTAAAGGGTTGTTGCCATGGAGAGCTTCTAAACAACAGCGTGGGTACAGTACTTCAGAATGTGACAAGGGGTTTGAATTAAATGCAAACATGGCTTTAGAATGACAAAGTTGTGTGCAAGTTTTAGAATACTGCAGGTATAAGAGTTCAAAATGTCACCAGGTTGCAACTGTGGAATGCAGCAATGACACAATCTCAGAAAGTAGCTGGAACACATAATTTCGGAATGTGGCAGTGATGCACAATTCCAGAATGTGGTGGTGATACACAATTTTGGAATGTGGCAGTGACACATCATTTTGGAATGTGGTGGTGACACTCAATTTCGGAATGTGGTGGTGAAGCGCAATTTCGGAAGGCAGCGGTAATGCACAATTTAGGAATGCGGTGGTGATGCACAGGTTCAGAATGCAGCAGTGATGCACAATTTTGGATTGTGGTGGTGATGCAGAATTTCAGAATGTGGTGGTGATGCACAATTTCAGAATGTGGTGGTGACGCACAATTTCAGAATGCGGTGGTGATGCATTATTTCGGAATGCAGCGGTGACACACAACTTTGGAATGCGGTGGTAACACACAATTTTGGAATGTGGCAGTGATGCATAATTTCAGAATGTGGTGGTGACACAAATTGGTAACGTAGCAGTGACAATTTTTGAATGTGGTGTTGAAACACAACTTGGTGGGGATGTGCACTTTTGAATTTGGTGCAGATGTGCCATTTCAGAATGTGGTAGGGATGTGCAATTTGGGAATGGGGAAGGGATGTGCAGTTTCAGAATGTGGCAGGGATGCATAATTTTAGAATGTGGCTGGGACGCATAATGTTGGGATGTGGTGGGGATGTGATGCACAATTTTGAAATATGGTGGGTGTGTACAATTTTTGAATGTGGCAGGTACACACAATTTCAAAATAATATGGTGTGTCCTGTCACATTCCGACAGCATGCATCCCCACTATATTCCAAAATTACCAGTCCCCACCAAATTCCTTGATGTGTGTTCCTGTGGCATTCCGAGACTGATTGTTCCACCACATTTTGAGATGGCACATCACTGCCACATTCTGAGATTGCATGCCCCCTCACCCAACATTTTAAAATTATGCACCACCTTGACATTCTCTGCCTTGGTTCAGTACTGCATTCCAAAACCACCTACTGATGTGTTCTAAAGTACAGTGCCATGCATCGGAACATTCTGGAAATGCAAGCACTGCAGCCAACCCTATGTCATTTTTTTTAAAAGGATTACTATAGCTATAGTTTCTTAAACTTTGGAGAAGTAGGTCCTATAATGTTGCTGACAGGGAGGACTAAACTGTGAGTTCAGGATATGACATCATCAGTGGCTCTTCACTGAAACTGGCTTTTTTTGAATAGGTAGTGAAACCAGGGTTACAAAATAGCTTATAACTGCAAAACCAAGTAATGCAGAAACCTCATTTTTGGTATGAGATTTATTAGGGGTATTCTTATTCTAATTCTGCTAGGTAGCAGCTTTGCCGGGATTACCTCTTTAAGTAAACATTACTCCCAGGATGCACATGCATCCAAAACACGAAGCTCCACGCATACCTATTATAAAGGAGCTATATCAACACGGATAGATTATTGGTTTGTTACAGCTACTGTTTCCATTGCTCAGACAAATGTTCAATTAGTGGCAACCTCAGATCCTGGCCTAATCAGTGTACAACTTTCCAACTGTTGATTTCAATGGTGAGGGGACTATCGAAATTAAATGTGAATATGTTGCAGGACTCAAAGGTACTAGATGATCTTCTTAAGTTAGTACAAGCCAGGAAGTCAGTGTATTTTTTATATGAGTCCCCCCCCCCTTTTTATGGTGGGAAGATACCAGAAAAGAATTTTGCAGCTGTTTTAAAAAGATGTCATAGCAATTAGGCTGATTTAAGTGCCGGAAATATATGGAACTACGAGAGATTTTACAACAACTACTAACACAACAACAACAAGGATCCCAAGATTTTTCCAACCAGATATCAAATACAGTATAAAAAGAAAAATGAAATATAAAAATAACAGTATAATAGATTTACATCCCTACAATTACAACACAGATTCAGCACTCACGGTAAAACCACCTGTGCGAACCCTTTTGATAGCTGTAAAGCTAGAATGTCAAATAGATGCATCCACATGTTACAGACTACTGCAGGAGCAATGGTATCAGATCAGAATACTTTGATAGAGGTGGTAGGTCAGGGTGTTAAACAGTTATTTGGTTTTGCGCTACAGAACACAAATGAAAGGACTAACTGGTTACAAAACTGAGATACCACAAATCACAAAACATTCTGCTTATAGTCTAATGGGATCTATCTCCAAAGTAGAATTGGAAACTTATAAAAACTTCTGGACAGGTACTGCACCTGGCTCAGACAGATTACCAAATGATACATAGATACATAGATGTTGATGGCAGCTAAGGGTCTATGGCCCACCTAATCCGCCCATTTGTGCACGTAACTGTGCTTCTTCAGTTAGAAGTAGATTGTTCTCGTCCCCCAGCTACCAGGATCCCCCAATACCTATCCCATGCATTCTTAAATCCCGTAATTGTTTCTGCCCCCCTCTGCCTCCCCCAGCAGGGTGTTCCATTTGTCCACCACCCTCTCTGGGAAGAGATACTTCCTTGTGTTCCCTCTGAACCTCTCTCCCTCCAGTTTCATCCCATGTTCCCTAGGCCTGGAGCATCTTTTTCTATGAAAAATTGTGTTTCCCTAAACTTTGTTCCTCCCCTTGAGGTGCTTATATGTCTCAATCATATCCTACTCTCCCTCCTCTCTTCCAGGGAGTACATATTTAAGTTTTTCAGCCTGTATTCATAGGTTTTGTGATGTAATCCCTGTACCATCTTGGTTGCTCTCCTCTGAACTGCCTCCACCCTGTCTATGTCCTTTCGTAGGTAAGGTCTCCAGAACTGGACACTGTACTCGAGGTGTGGCCTCACCAATGTCTTGTGTAGTGGAACTATGACCTACCTTTTTCCTGCTGGTGATACCCCTGCCTATGCATCCCAGCATCCTAGTTGCTTTTCCTGCCACCTTGTCTCGCTGGCTCCCCACCTTGAGGTCAGCAGAAATTATAACCCCTAGGTCCCTTTCTTGCTTGGAGCAGTCTATGTCCTCCCCCCCCCCTCAGCTGATATGTTGTTTCTGGGTTCTTGTACCCCATGTTCATTATTTTGCATTGCTTTGCATTAAATCTTAACTGCAACTCCCTTGACCAGCCCCCAAGCTTCTGGAGATCTTTCCTCATTTTATCCACCCCCTGTGGTGTGTCCATCATGTTGCAATGTTTCATGTCATCAGTGAACAAGTTTTGAATTTTACAAGCACAGAAGAAATTGTTGCACTCTTCCTCCAGAAATATCCAGGTCCAGACAGGTGAATAAATTTCAACAATTTCATTTAACAAAAAAATCATCCAGAGGAGGTCCACCAGAAATATCCAGGTCCAGACAGGTGAATACATTTCAACAATTTTATTTAACAAGAACTCATCCAGACAGGAGGTCCACAGAACCTACTCCTAAGCTGCCCCTGAGCCTCAGGGGGTCAAGGAGGAAGAGTGCAACTATTTCTTTTGTGGTGCTTGTGGTATTGGGCTTATGACCGTTCCTTAGTTGCACCACCCTGTTTTTCGCTGATCGCAGCACCTCACCCAGACTTAAATGAATTTTACAAATGGCTATGGAATTATATGCCACATGAACTGGTGGAAGTGTATAACTCCCTATTACATACTATTGAATTACCAGATGAGATGTACAAAGGAATCCTGGTATTTCTTTTTAAGAAAGGGGACAAGTCCCTACTGTCAAACTAGCACCCTATCACACTACTAAATGTAGATTTTAAAATATCTTCGAAACTTTTAAGTAATAGATTGGCCCTAGCTTTAACACAAGTAATACATTCTACACAGGCGTGTTCCCTACCAGGTAGGAAAATTACAGGTATTTTAATATTATTAAGAGAAATAATGGATGTGGGCCAATCAAATACCTTGCAAGGATAGGTACTGAGCCTTGACCAATCAAAAGCCTTTGACAGGGTAGCTCACGAGTACTTGTGGTTATGTCTATGACAATATGGCATACCACTCAATTCATTAAGTGGATACAAATATGTGTGGTCAGGTCAGTGCTAGCACACAGCAAGGAAGCATTTGGAAGTGCGTATGCCATGGCCACCTGGAAAGTTTAGCATGCACATTTCATCTTGGAATGTTTGGTTTCCATGCTACCTTATGAAAAAGTGAAAGAAGCTTGTGAATTTAGGCAATTGAGTCACAAAGGCAGCAGAGTCTGGGACAGAAAGGACACTACAGGTGTTTGCCCTGATAAGTACTTTATTTTTCTGCCCGTTACATTGTTAAATCCAGCCCTTGTAGCAATGAAGGAAATGAACTTTAAAGTATAAATATCACAAAAGTGTTTCAAAATATCATGAATGCTGGGGACAACCACATGGTTTAATTGATAAATGTTTTCATAAAATTTAATAAGCATTTCATTGATCTCAAAAAATAAATCTGAGCAGAAAAGGCAGTTGCATAGTGATTTGAATCGTGTGATGTGTTTGAGTGCACATAGACAGACCACCTAAGGGGTAGTCAACATTCTAATGTTATAAATCAGCATCAGTGATACCGCTTTTTAATGGATGGAAAGGTAAAGAATGTTTGATAAAGACGGGGGCTGGAATGTCAAACCCCTTAGATTGACGTAAGCCCTTGGTGCACCAAACATATGTCGCAGGGGGCTTGCATCAGTCTCCGGCCGTGGCTCCTGAATCTCAACCGCTTGCACCAGATGTGGGTCCTTAGACCACATTTGTATGGTCTAGTCTGCACCACACCCGGGAGGCTGAGTTACGGGGCTTGCGCCAGACATGTGGCACAAGCAGCTGTAATGCAGGGAAACTGTCACAATTGCACCCGAGTTTTGAAAGTTGGATGCAGATGCAGTTGCAGCAAAAGGGGTTGGCATAATGCCAAATCTTAAGTCCTTTAGCGCAGGGCTGGACACAAACCCTGAGCCACCATTTGAAAATCCGGGCCGGGGGGGGTCATCAGGGCTGGTCATTAAGCCCATTACTATATGTCTTATCTTTTTATCTCCAAATATTAGAGGCCTTACTCTACCCCATTCCTCTTCTATGACCAAAACAGTAGCATATGCAGATGACCTCTGCCTTATACTTGCAGATGAAAATTCAGGACAGGCAGCCAAACTAATTCTTAATAAATTCTCTACAGTCACAGGTTCAGTCAGTAACTATCTGAAAAGTTTTTGTCTTACTGTAGGGAATTGTGCTTTACATTGTCAGGATCTCGCAGGCATTACTGTATCAAAAGGACCAAAGAAAATATTGGGAGTCTATTTTGAGACTGGGAACATGACTTTTTTCAATTGGGGAAATTACTAAATATCACACTACAGAAAATTATATAATGGAATACGTGGATCATGAATAAGAAAAAAAACCCACAACTACTTAATTAAAATTTTTCTGATGTCAGTTTTCCTGTATCTAAGTTATTTACACCCTCCACCAAAACAATTAGAGGTCCAGATTTATAGCAGTTTCTTTCATTGTGCGTGGGGCAGTAGATTGAATCTGACCCAGAGGGATATCACCTACCTGACTATTAAACAAGGGGGGTTAAAATGATAAATACAATTATTTTTTCTATTGCATTATAGGGGCATGATCATGCCCCTATAGTTAGGGTTGAGTAGCTTGTTTAATGTTAAACCTAAAATTTTTCACTTTAATAACTTTGCAACTGATCAATGGATTTGCAAAAAATTTGGTATGTACTGTCATGTGGGGTAGATCTCTTGATGTGGCAAGCTTTCTTCTGGTTAGATATGCGGGTTCTGAGATCCGAATAGTGCAGAAACCTTAAAAGTCATCACTTTTTGCAGTTTTTTCTTGATCACCTTGTGCCCAGACAGTGTGGAATTTTGGCATGATTTGTTATGGTAAAAGAACTTGGGTAACAGAATTGCCATGCTTTGTTTGCTGAAAAAAATATTAACCTGTTGCAAAGTTATTCAGTTTTTAAGTTCCCATTGTTTCATATGGGAAGATCACTTTTTGGATAGAGGTGAAAAGTTCAACAAAGGATTTGATCTTGCAAAAAAGGACCATTCATTTTTTGTGAGTAAAAAATCCTTTTTTGTGAGCCACCATCTTTTTTTTTTCTACCGGGAACTAAAAAGTATGGAAAATACATTAAAATGTTGTCATTTTACAAATCTGGTCACCCATGCAAACGGGTCTTTGGCCCATGGACTTTTACAGATTTTAAATAAACAAACAAATCAAACACCAGAACTTAGCAGAACGGGCCCCGGTTAGCTAGATTCTGATGTTTGCTTTTCAAAATTAGGGCCAGAAATACTTTGTCTGGGCACTCAAAATTCCAGGTGCCCAGCTTATTGAGAGGAGCCTTCCCACGCATTCTCTGCATGAGAGCAGCAGATTTTCTTGACTTCTTCAGCCACAGCTGAACTCCTGCTGCTAGCTGCAGTGTGAGCTGTAAGCCACCCTGCCATTTCTCTAGCGTTTGGTGGCATGACCCCCCTCCTTACACACATGCTGTCCCCATAAATAAAATCTTCCCTGGTGTCTAGTGGCACCCCCCACCTCCGATCACCAATGACCATCCCCATTGTTTTCATAATGAGCCCTGGTGTCTAGTGGCACTCACCTCTGATTACCGTCCTCATGATTTTTATAATAATCCCTGGTGTCTAATGGTACCCCCCCAATCACTGTCCCCATGGTTTGAAAAATAATCTCTGGAATCTAATGGCACCCCCAACCCTCCGATTGCCTTCCCCATAATTCTAGTTTAATATTTATATAATCCAACATGGGATACCCACCCAGGTGTCGGATGCCATCCCCACAGCCCGTTAGTTTATTAACTGTAGCCTACATCGGGGGGCCCAATCCCTGTGCCGGCATTAAGAGAGACACCCCCTAGCAGTGTGAGACACTGAGGAGCCCAGCCCAGTGTTCCAAGATCATTATTGGTACCTGAAATAGGAAAACCATCCTGCAACATCTTTTTTTAACCTGAACAAAGAAAATGGTCCCTCGCCATTGCCGCTGACCCCCTACCCCCTTCCCAACCCTCCCACTGAGCACCCACCTGCCCACATGCCCCCTCACCCTATACTTAACAGCCGATGTTGAATTCTGTTATCTTCTGTGGACCGAGACACATCTGCACTCATCAAAGCCGAACCGCTAACAGAGGAATAAAGGTAAGTGCCGTATAATGTATTTCAGTAGCATTTTGAACTTATGTTCATAACTTTGCCATTTAAATGAATTTTTGTCACCAAATTTTAGACTTTGCCTTTTTGGGACTCCACCTCATGAATCGGGCCCAGAAGGTGATTTAATGGTTGCTGCACAAAATCATCTTTTGGGACTGAATAATGAAATTTTACCACCAGTGTTCATGAGGTGGAGTCCCTTAAAGGCTATGTTGAAAATTTGGTGAAAAAATTCCTAAAATGGCCGAGTTATGAGCATTCGTTGAAATGTTTTCTACACAAGGGCCTAATTTTGATAATTTTCAATATTTTGACTCGAAATTTTCAACATAGCCATTTTTTCACACCACCTCATGAACAGTACAGCTCTCATGTTTCACATCCTGTCCAAAATGTGATTTCGCACCTGTGACGCAGAATGGTGTTTTGGCATGGTTTTGAAAATTTTCACCTATGAAGTTTATGAGGTGGGGTCATAAGAAGATTATATTGAAAATTTGGGGTCAAAATATGAAAAAAATGTCAAAGTTATGACCATTCATTGCAGTTTCACTATGCACACTTGTAACTTTGGAAATTTTTAATATTTTGACCCCAACTTTTCCACATAGCCTTCTTTTTTTTTCTTTTCTTTGTTTTCTACATACATTTTGTACTCATGTCACCCTGACTGCCCCCTTCAGACCTATCCCCCAACCCCGTCACCCCGGTATCACCAGGACTTACTTTGACTCGCCCAGTCACCAAGTGCAAAGCCTGCCGTGGGTCGGTCATCACCTGCAGTCATGTATTTTTTCCTCCATTTTTTCTTCCATCCCCGATGCTGGGGCACACATGCCAGACATGCATAAATGGAGGCACGAGCACGTCTGCAGAAGTCCCATGGCTCCCCGCTTCAGAGACTCCACTAACCTTAGTAATGCATTCAAAGAACAGGAGGGGTACAAGAAAAACAGCAGTTCTAGTATCTCCAAACCCTGTTCTTACCATAGGTTTAGCTCCCTCTGTAAATGTAGACAATGGAGTGACACTGAGGAGGAATGTGGGGACTCAGATGGGTCTTCCATCTCTTCTTGCCTCATGGACTACTGATTCCCAACTAGAGCCATCTATGGCCAGAAAAGCTAAAAGGAGATTGAAAGCTAGACTGTGGAAGACTTAATATTCCTCATTTCTCATTATGTGTAAGGGACCATCAATTGCACCATTGACCATAAATGTTAATAGTATTAAAACTACAAAAAACTTCTAACTACTTTACAAATCTTACAGGGCTGCTTAATAACATTATTTTTTTTACAGACACTAGACTCAAACTAATGCAGCACATTTCTCAAGTTAAACATTTATAGACCCATGGTTGCTCTTATTGGTCCCAGGGTGGAGAGGTGTGTGATGGAGTTGCTGTGTTATTCAAAGTTTATGATTCTCGGATTACACATTTGGCTGAAATTTCCTCAGGGAGAACTTTGCTGCTAGATGTTTCATATGAACACAGGAAATGTTGTGTAATTAACATATATGCTCAACAGGACATTGCCTTATGTATCGAGCTCTTCTGTAACATTCAACCTTTCTTACACACGAATAGAACTCTCATTTTTGGGATGATTTTAATTGTGGCCTTTCTTTACTGGATAGAGGAGGAATAACATCAAAAGTGTATAGTGAAATGCATTGTCTGAATACCCTGATAAAGAGAGCTAAATTATATGACAGCTATACTGCTATACATCTGACGGGGACCAGTACTTACTTTCATGGCACTTTGGCCACCCTTATTGATTACTTGTTTTTTTCTCGTGCTCTCAAGGTTTCCACTGCTTGTACTATTTCATTTGAGACATCAGATCATTTTGCTGTGTCTTGCCTGTGTGTCTTAGGAGCTGGCATCACTTCTATGACTCAGTCCCACTGGAAATTGAATAACAGTCTTTTATTTGATTCACTGCTTATTCAAAATTGGGATGACTTGTTTAAGGCTTGGGCTTCTGTTATTGAAGTCTATGATTCCATAAGTCAGTGGTGGCTTGACACAAAAAATGATTTTAAGGTCTTCTTTCTCTGTCAGGCAGTGAGAAAGGGCAGAGATGGATATTTCCATTACTTGAAACTTAGTGACAAACTACACACTTTGGTCTCTTTAGCACATGAACCGAAATGTAATGTGAGTGTTAAAAAAGAAATGTTTAAGTATCAATACCAAAGGGCTGAACCCTTTAAACTAGAATCTTAATTTAGTACTTAAGGACAAAAAGTCATCTTTACATGTTTTTAAAGTTTGTGCGGATAGAGTGAGTCATACTTCCATGGACGACCTTTTGGATCTGGATTTGAACCACTTTCAAACTGCTCCAGACAATCTCTTGGACATTATGCAGCAGTACTTGTTCTATATGTTTGGAACCCCTTCCGATACTGTGTGGGACCCGTCCTTCCTCAGTCATGTTCCCATTTCAAAGACCCCTGCTCATATTAAACACAGTATTGCTACTGATATTACAGCTGAAGAGGTTTCATTGGCTCTAAGTTAATTAAATGACAACTCCGCCCTGGGGTGGGATGGGTTGTTGACCAAATTTTATAAGGCTGTTTCTGCACAACCATCCCCTGTCCTGGTAGTTCTATACTGATGAAATTCTGAATTCTGGATCACGCCTCAGGAAATAGCTCAATCTTATATGACAGTTTTATTTAAAAAAGGAGACAGGTCAAATATTAAAAATTTGAGACTGATAAGTCTCCTAAATGTGGACTATAAAATACTGGTAAGCATTGTAGCACACAAATTATTGTAGGTAGGTGAATCTGTTATTTCTCCTGTTCAGACTTATGCTATCCCCAACAGGTCCATTTTTAATAAGTTAATTTATTTTCCTGTGGACTCTCTGATGCTTCTTCTGGCTTTGTTCTGTCTTTAAACCAGGAAAAAAGCATATGATTAGGTCTGTCATACGTATATTTTCCACATACTTCAGGAATATGATATCCCTTTACAATCCGTATCATGGCTGAAAGTGCTGTATGGTAACGCATTCATTATGTCTTATGTCAATGAGATGCTGGGATCCTCCTTTTTAGGATGAAAGGAGATCAGGCAGGGCTATCCCATGAGTCCCCTCTTGTATGTTTTTATGTTAGATCCTTTAATTAGAAAAATTTTAGATAACCCCAAAATTCCAGGTATACAAAGTTTAGACACCCAAGTGGCTACCAATGTCTGTGCCTATGCTATTGATGTCTGTCTTTGTATACAGTACATGATGATTCTGCTGGGCCAGAAATAGTCTCTATCATTTCTTCTTATGAACGATTTTCTGGAGGTAAACGGAATTATTCCAAGAGCCAGGGTATTCCAGGATTCAGTAAGTGGCTAACATCCCGATTCTTCCTGATCCTATTAAAATCTTGCAAGGTAGAGTAAGGAAGCACACACCAACAAAGGAAGTATGGCAGAAAGCAATGCTTGCAAGTAAAAAACATTTAAGTTTTATTATGCCACAAAAATTGCCATATACTGAAGTCTCCAACAGAAACCCCTATGCTTTGAATATCAGATTTTCATAAGAGGGCCTTATAATCTTGGGTGTTACTTTTGGAAGACTGGATGTGCAGCCTGAAGCTGAGAATTGGTACTCCATTCTGGTTCAGCTCAGGTTGCTGCCTGGAAACAGAAGGTCATTACTAAAAGTAAAAGAGTGTATCTGTTGAAGTCACTTGTTCTTCCTCTTTTTTTACACATTGCTCATGTTTTTCCATTTCCTTTTTCTTTGGAAGTCAAGATAAATAGCATTTTTTACAAGGCTTATGGTGGTGCAGATTGAACCCCATTAAGTGGAACTATATGGATTATGGTTATGGAGGAATCAGAATGATTATTCTGGTGGTGTTTTTCCATAGTATTTTTATTTATGGTAATTTTCATGTCCTGCTCACAGGAAAAATTCTCTTGTGGTATTTAATAATGGCCCAGTGGTTCTTATTATTAATGGATAAATGAGGACAAGGCATGCTGATGGTTTTGGCCATTACAAGATTGAGACTTATACTTATCTCTACGAAACCTGTTTTAACTAAATTGCAACAATGGAAGATTATGCAATCTTATATTTTGTCCAAAACTAGAAAGCAATTTTATTCAGCTATTCTGCATGATCATTTTTACTCTATCCCTAATTTGATTTTTTGTACAAAGGAAAAAACACTCACTTTTTTTTTTTTTTTACAATTGTTTGACAAGCGTATCCCCAGTCACTTATGGGATGTCATTTGGCCGTCTTGCCATGATAAATTGGGGGTCCAGAACTCCCTTAAGCATAAAGCTTTAGAGGACCGCATGTGTCCCCATCCTTCCTGTGATCAGCTTTTGAAAACTCAAGAACATTTCTATTTATTGTGTCCATTTGTACAACGATTTTAATCCTTATTTTATTCAACTTGGACTTTGCACTGCTTAAATCTGAAAAACTTAATGTCAGGGGCTGCAATCTTTGATAAAGTGCTTTGTGTTAATCTTGGGGAATGTGCACAATTTCAGCGCTAAGCACATTTTTTAAATTGTTGGTGTTTTAAATATACAGTGCCTCTTGTGTAGATTGTATTGGTGGCTGCTTGCTCGTTTCCAGTTTCAGTAGGCCACTTCACCCTCCCCTTCTTTCCTTGCTATTTAATGTCCATGCTCACCACCTCTATCTCCTTTCCAGGTATGAGGGGACCACCTGAGAGGTCAAGAGGGCCTCTGCTCCTGCCCTCCCCCGCCGCCGAAATGCCGCAAACAGGTAATTTTTCCACCGACAAAAGAAAGCCAAGGAGGGCCAAAAAAAAAAACTGATACTGAAATCACTTTAAGGGGCTCACCTATCAAAGCGAAAAAGGTGCTCCTAATTCTGGCCTTTTCTGCCTTATCACCACAAGCCCTCCTGACATTGTACGGTTGTTGCTAGAGATGGCTCTGGCCCGCCGGCTTTGCCGGCTGCCCCGCCATCCCCACCACCACCCTTGGTCGGCGCTCCAATATATACTTGCTGGGATGGTCATGTGAGCTGAAAATACCTATCTGCTCACTTTACCATTTGCAGCCTATGCAGTTTCTCCTCTAGGGGCCCCCTTGTCATCGCTGGGATAGCTAACCACTCCCATAGAAATCTTTCAGCTCTGCACTGTCATTTCAGTAAACTTCACGGTTTCCCCACTAGAGGCCCTCTTGCTACCTGTGATTTCTTAACTACCAAAAGAGAAGCCTCTCCACTCAAACTCTCACAGTAACTGCCTAATTGTTTCCCTAATCCCTGGCAATATTCCCCGATGCTCTGTGATATTTAATTTGCAAAAAGAGAAGCTGTCCCCCTTAAATATTTCCCAGTAGCTACTTAATACTTATCCTATTATCCCTGGCAAAACCCCGGGCAAAACCATTGAGTATACAACCCTGTACCAAACTTTTTTGCCGGCATCAGCTTGTATTAGTGCTTTCTCTCCAAGGAATCTCTTTTCCTGCTTTGAGCTCAAAGTGATCCCTTCAAATATGTCCATTTTAAACCTAAACCTGCCTGGACCTCTGCAAGATGCACAAGGTGGTGCTGAGGTATCTCTCCCTAAGGGGAGTGACGGACGACTGACACTTCCCCCTCCTTACCTACCTCCAGGCCATCTGGGCAGGACCCTCCTAGCCCTTGGGTGAGACATAGAATCTAATCCAGGTCCTATCTCCCCAAATCTCACTCTCAACAGCCCCTCATGCCCCACGTGGGCTGATACCAAAGGGCTCAAACTTGCTTATATGAACATTTGTAGCCTAAGGCACAAATTCCATGAACTCGAGGCATGGGTGGCACTATATAAGCCTGACATACTAGCCTTGGCAGAAACTTGGCTCAAACCTCAGATCCTCCCCCACGAAGTGGACCTAGTGGGATACCTTACTTTTAGAAAAGGCAGGATAGGGAAAAAGGGAGGTGGGGTCATCATTTACATCAGCACTGACTTTCAAGCTTCAGAGCTGGACTCCCCCCTCATAGTGATCCCCTGGCAGAAATGTTGCTTGTAAAAGTACTACTTGGAAACACCAAACCCCTTACCATAGGAGGTGTCTACATCCCCCCACAATCTGTTGCCTCCTCTTTGGAAGCCATAACTAGCCACCTTGAGGACTACTCCCCGGGGGAGACCATGCTCCTTGGGGATTTCACTCTCCACTGGCCGTCCCTGCTCTCCTCCCCTACTAAAAACCCATTACTTGGCTCCCCATTTACCCAGGTCATCGACTTCCCCACAAGACATAACCCTAAGACTGGAAACCACTCTCTCATTGACTGGATCCTCATCTCCTGCCCGGACCGTATACTGTCAGCAGGGATTATGGCTGACTCCTTGAGCGATCACTCGCCTATTTTCTGCATCTGGTCCAATAAGCCTCCAAAAATTGTCACAAAGATCATTGAAGCGAGAAACTACAGTAGGTTTGTACCTGCTGACTTCTGCTCCCATTTGTGGAACACCGACTGGGCCCCTATCATCTCTCTCCCCACACTCGATGAGGCACTTGAATATTTCACTCAGATCTTTTTTGTCTGCATTAAACATGCATGCCCAGTTAAAAAAGCTCAGGGTACAGGGAAAATGTCATAAATGGCTGAGCCCGTGCCTCAAGCATACCATGCTTCTCCGAGACAGAGCATGGGGTACCTTCAAATCCTCTGGCAGCCCAACAGACTGGGAAAAGTACAGAGAGCTAAGAAATCAGTGCAAGAAATCCTCGAAAAAAGCCAAATCTCAATACCTAAGTGATGTACAAGCAAGGCACCTATGGGATCCCAAAAAATTCTGGGGCCACATAAACCTACTTATCAAGGGCTCCTCAATTAGTCAAATGGACTCCATCATGGTGGGGGACTCTCTGACAAATGACCCAGCTGTAGTTGCTGAGGCTTTCTGTGCCTCCTTCTCTATCCCGAGTGGGTCTCCCCCTCCGGTCCTCCCCAGGCCTAACCTTTACTCTGGAGATGCATGGTGCACCCTCGGCCTCAATTTCACCTAAAGCTGGTCAAACAGACAGAGGTACTACCTCTCCTATGCAAAATAAACCCTTCTTCCTCGCTAGGACATGACCAGCTTGAACCTCACCTTCTGAGGGCTGCCGCCCCGGTTATCGCCCATCCTGTCACCTTACTCATAAATAGGTCACTTCAGGAAGATATGGTCCCAAAAATGTGGAAGGTAGCAACCATTGTACCTGTCTACAAAAGTGGGCCCCGAGAAAAATTGGGAAATTATAGACCAATCTCCCTTCTCAGTCCCCTGGGGAAAATTCAGGAAAGACTAGTCTCAAACCAACTACAAGACTACCTTGAGCAGCACTTTCTCATGGCTGATGTTCAGCATGGCTTTAGAAAGGGTCATGGCACCAACACTGCTCTCATCCAGCTCACTACGGACATCCTTTCCTATATGGACCAAGGCTCCCCAACGGGTGCCCTCTTCATTGATCTATCCAAGGCCTTTGACTTGGTTAGTCATAATCTCCTCCTCTCCAAACTCCTGCTCTTTGGACTGGATCATCACTCACATTCCTGGTTCGAGAGCTACCTGAGTGACCGTTCCCAAAAAGTCCACTGGAAGGGTACACAGTCTGGACCTAGATCAGTCTCCACTGGGGTGCCCCAGGGCTCAATCCTGGGCCCTCTGCTCTTCTCACTCTTCCTCAATAATATCAAAGGAAACTGCCCCCACAGCAATCTCATTCTGTATGCTGATGTCACTGTCATATACTGCAGTGACTCCCAACCTAGTGTCATCTCAACAAAACTGCAGGATAGTCTCTCCACCCTTGAGGCCTGGTTCTCTGTAAACTCCCTTAAACTCAATGATGAAAAAACTAAAGCTGTACTGTTTGGCTCTAGACATCTGGGATCTGACAGAAGTCAGCTTCTCCAGATCTGCACCAGCCAAGGAAAAAGAGTTGAGGTCATGTCCAGTTTTAAATATCTTGGGATCCATCTAGACCAAGAAATGACATACCGATCCCATATCGATTCCATAACCAGGTCCATCCATCAAAAGCTTAGCCTCCTTTACCATCTGGGGAACTCGCTATCCTCTACTGCACGCCGTGCAATTGCCTGCTGCAATCTTCTCCCATCCATCCTATATGGAGCTCCACTACTGCAGTTCCTCCGTGAGACGGAATACAATAAACTTTCCGTACTCTAACCGAGTGGCTTGCTTCGCCACTAACTCCTTTCCTAGGAGACATCACTGCGAGGCTCTAAAGGAACTAAATTGGCCCATTCTCCGGCACAAACTAGCCTATCCCGTTGCTTGTCTAGCTTTCAAGTTCACTAACCTTGGTCCCCCTTTCCATCTTAGAGGACTACTCTCCCCAAAAAACAAACCCGAACCCTGCGATCAACTGCAAATCACCCCCTCGACATCCCTAGGATGCGCTCCAACCTTGGCAAACATTCCTTCAAATTTGCTGCCCCCCACCTATGGAACTCCCTACCACCTAGCTTGACGAACTCAACCACCCTCACCCAGTTCAAAAATGGACTCAAACTATTCCTTCTCAATCTTAGTCTCTGTGGCTGTAACTGCTAGCTCCCCAGACCAGTTCCCTTGGCCACTGCACTGCTTTGAACTTTCCCTCCGATTTGTCATGAAATACTAATATGGACCAATTAGTGTAATCTGAATACCATCACTATTTACTGCCTCGAATGTACACTGATTTAACTAATGTACATACTGTATATAATGTGTGAGTCTATACATACTGTATATAATGTGTGAGTTCTGAATGTGAACCCGACTGCTACCCCTGTATAATGTTGCCAATCTAATACTGTGTAACAAATGTAACTAATGTAACTACTGTATACAACTGTTTCTAGATGTCCTTTTCTGTAACTAACTCCAGGTTGCTCCTGAAAAAGGGACCATTGGTCTCAGTGGGCTTATCTGGTAAACAAAATCTAAATAAATAAATAGTACCCCCAATAACATGTGATGTTTTGGTTATGGGCCTATATCCTCGCAGACTGCATACATTTCACCCCAGTACACTACAGTTGATTTTTGCAGTTTGCAGATACTGTATTACTTTTGTCAAGCTAGATGCACAGTTACCTTGCAACAAAAAGAACATACGATTATGCATACCATTACACAACTTAATTTTTTTTGAAAACTAGATATCTGCTTGAAAAAAAGACTGTATCTCCACGCCTGTTTCATAGAGCTTGGCATCATTGTACCTGGTTTCTGCAAGATTCTTGGGTTCCTGAACATGACTGTGTTCTGGAAATTGTCATACATGAACCATTTTATTGTACAGTTATGTTTGTTTTTGTCCTTTTTCAGATATGCATTAATATTTTCATTGTTTGTATAATTTGGTTTATTTCACTTTTTATTCTGCTCTTCAGCTGTCATTCCTTTTGATATTGTACTTTATACTTTACAGTATGTTCTCATTTTTTTCCCCTTTGTATGCTTTGTTGCCATTATTACTTATTTTTGCTTTGCTTATTCAATAAAAGATTCCTGCTCTCTTCCTGCAGAGGGCCGAGAAGCTACCTATGGGGGACTTATGATGGATCATGGAGGAGTTGAGAGTGTGACTGCAGCCCATGTACAGTAGTCTGTCTCCCCATCTGCCTGGAGTACCATTGACACAGACAGCATGGAAGTGGAGCAGGAGGACTTGGTGGAAAATAGCCCCGACGAGCCAAGAATGAGTAAAGAAGCAGGAAATAACAGCTGTCTGCAGAATGGCAACAATATATTGAGCCAGAAGGAGGAGGAGGCAGAGAATGCAGGAGAAATGGCTGAATGCAGGTTAGAGTTTGAACTGTGTAAAAAGAATACTTACTTACTATACCTAATAGCACAGGCTGAGGCATAGTGTATGGCTGAAAAGGCTAAACTCAAAAATGGAAGCAAAAGTAAGAGGAAAATAGCTGCAATGCTGTATGAAATGGCAGCAGCTGACAAGTCAGCCAGGGAAGATCAAAAAGGGCTACTGGAACAGCTGAGTGTTGACGTAGTGAAACTGACATGCTGTTAGCCAGTGGCCCCAGAAGTGGAAATGTGTTTAGGTCCTAGTAAAACACATAATATAGCAAATAAAAGCAGCGGGACAAATATTTTTAACTTTGGGAGCAGGGTCTAAAGTTCCTGAAGGGAGTAGCAAGGTGACAGAATGTCACCCCCCCAACAGAAATACATTTTTTTTTAATAAAAATAAAGCAAATGGCAAATAAAGATTACAGAGGACTCAGTCAGATTTTTCATTTGCAGATTGATCAGTAGAAAATGCCTTACTTGGTGCTGAATGAGTGAAAAGGAAAGATGGAACAGGCCGGGATGCAAACTACTGGGAGGACTTGATCCCTGCAGGCCAGTGCACTCCTAGTATGGGGAGTAGTACTGAAGGAGTTGGGGGGACAAAGAATAAAAGAGATGATACTAACTTACAAAAAACAGTGATGCACCTGATAAAGGCGTTAGAAGATAATTTGACTCAGTCTCCACATATACTACCCTCTGAACTGAGTATGGAACAGGACCCTATTTTAATTTTTGAGGAGATAAATATAGACGTTAGACTGCAGGCCTCTGAGGAGAACCATACTGATGATGTCCTTACTGGAGATAACCATAAGCAAATCACAGAGCATATGCTGGGAGATGGGAGTAGAGAAACACCACAGCCTGGAAACCTAAATGAAAGAACTACACCCCTCAATGCCTGAAGGGTCAGGAGAGCAAGAAAAAACAATGCCAGAGCAAAATAACCAAAGTAATTCCCCCTAGAGAGATACAAACCCTGGAAGCACAAGTACAAAGAGACCAACATGGAGTGGTAGATCTACCACAAGACTCTTTTCAGATTTTTTGTTATATGTTCCGGAACCTGCAAAGAGAAAGAATATGGAATACTTAAAATATTGTGGGAGGCTGGCAGAATTCCCAGATAGAGTATACGTGGCATGGAAATTACTTAAAGGCAGTATGCATTCTTTTTTGCAAATGAAATTTATGTCTTAATACATGCTTCTGTGGATATAATGTTTGATGGCTGCTTTAAAGCACCCGTATGACTTGAGAGATTTTGGAAAAAATATCATGAACTTAAAACAAACCCTCTATGGACCACGTTTGTGGCAATTCCCCTAACCAGACCAAGTTTTAAGAAAATCACAGTACTGTTTAAGAATGAAGGGGTAAATGCAGCAAATATATTGTATTGGTTTAACTATGATGTATGGTAACAGGCCAGCCAGAGCCTATAATAGATTCAGAGCATATAGTGACTGGGAGATGTCATTTTAAAGTTACATTGCAACAGTCAGCTGGAGGTCTGGTACATATACCAACTGTTTCTTTTTGGAATGGGATCATTGAATTCTGTTTTATGCTGGACAACCCAAGGCATATTATAGATGTGGATCCCTTGCTCATTCGAATAATGCTTGTCATCAAGTAAAATGCACTTTGTGTTCAGACCTGGGCCATACAAAACTGCAATGTAAAATCATTATGAAATGTAATTTATATGAGGATATAGGGCATACATACAAAATTTGCCCATGGGCCTTACATAATAGTCCAGATGCCACTCATCAGGCAGAGCATGAATATATTGTCACAGTGGCCCAGAAAGAAAGACAAAGAGAGGAACAGATGTGCAATAACACTGCTTCAACACAAACTAAAGAACAGAGTGCTGAAAAAATGTATTGTACCATGCAGTGTAACGATACAGAAAGTGATGCACAACAGAAGGAAACACAAAGGAGCCCACCCAGAGAACAATCATAGACTTCTACGAGTACTACAATGCCTGCTAACCCTTTAGTAGAAGAGGAAATGGAGAATCTACCAGAAGAAGACAGAAGGGAAGAAAGTACATCGCAGCAGCCTAGTACCCAGGAAATGTGACCCCTTTCTACCCCCAATACAGAATCTTTTAGGATGATTACGTGGTCTCAGCGTAAAGGGCAACCCATGTCTAAACAGATTAGAAAAGACAGCTTAACTCTGTCTAATCATTTTATGTTGTTTAAGGCACAGAGGACTCAGACACTTCTTCGATTATTTCATCACAACCAGATCCATCCACTTAAAATGAAGGTGTATTAACTGATACCCAGACATCCAAAAATAGGAAGACAAGGTGGTCTGGAAAGAAAAAACAATGGACTGGACTTTTTTCCTGCTATAACTTGCATTGATGTCTGGGAGTATTTCATTATTGTCTGCTAATGTAAATAGCATAAAGAATAGTAGGAAAAGGATTGCTTTTTCAGTACTACAACAGTTGGGGAAGTATGTAATATTCTTACAAGATACCAGGTTTTTATCTTTTTAATCTAGCATGCCCAGACTAATTTTAATTTAAACTGATGTATTTGCTGTATTTTGGTGTAATTTAAATTGTGTATGTTGTATTTTAACTGTAAAGTGCCTTGGTTTTGGAAAGGCGCTATATAAATATTTACTTACTTATTTACATACTTAGGGAGAGATTAAAAAGCACAGAAGGAGTGGAACATGGGCCCCTCTTTCTGGTCATTAGGGGAACAAGTATATTCAGGGATGGGGATTCTCCTCCAGAACCTGGACATGCACGTAACTAAATTAGTGGAAATTTCATTAGGCTGAATTCTAATATCGGATATAAAATTACAAGCGCGATCTTATCGATTAACAACTATATATGCCACACAAACTAAAGCAAGTACAGTAGAATGTTTTAAATAATCCAACCATATCTATCTACATCTAGAGGACAATTTTTGGAAGGAGATTTCAAATGTTGGTTGACAGATAAAGATTGGGGCAGGAAAACAAAGAAAATGTTTTCTGACTGTATCTTAAAAATATGTGTCATAAAGCAGGGATTATTAAATGCTTATGCTATGACTGGGACCCCCCAAACATATAGGATAGTGTATGGGAGCCCATACACAACCATGCTGCTCTCATACTGAATGGTTTCCATGACAATGAGGACCTTTAGAGTGAAACTTGAGAGTCCCTGTCATCTTAGAAACCACTTGGTATGAGAATACCATGGTTGTGTATTGGGGCTCCCATATACTTTTTATAGAGTGTATGGTGCCCCAAAACACATGGTCACTTACTTATTCTTTTTTCTGTAGTCAGTGTTTGCCGCCGGTGACCCACACTGCTCACCCACCTGCCCATCGTCCAGCTCACGCACGTGACTCGTCAACCACGCCCTGTGCTATGAATAGCACTGGTGGGTGTGGTTGCATTGTAATGTAGCTACTAACGCAGAATAAAAAGTTGTTCTGCATTTGTAGCTACATCACTACTACAGCAAAACAACTTTTGTCAGCGCATGGATCTCCAAACACAGCGTGGTTCCACTATACACTATATACTTTTCTTAAGGGTACATTGTCAGCACAAAGAGAATTTTGGCTATTTTTGTCCACATTCCATGTAATACAGGTAGACACTATTCCACTGGCAACTTTGGATCATAAAATGAAGTTATAGTGGGAAGTAAGCAAGGTGGAACCCGGCTGGGTTTCTGGAGAATGAACCCTGATCTTTAGAAAATGTAGGAATTATAAGGGGACTGGTGGGATCTGTTGTCAGCTAGGAACACAGTAATTAGAACATATGATGATCCAGTTAGTTGTTGGGAAGTCACCAAATCAGACTTAAAGGCTTTACTTTAAAAATATACTGCTTCCTTAGAAAAAGAGAAATATTTTACTTATCTGTATTTGAGAGCTTAATTGGCAACATTAATGTCTATTGCACACGAGACAAAAATGAACTTATCTGCGCACATTTCTAATATTAAGAAGGAAATATTCCAGTATCAATATGATACAAAAAAATTGTTGTTCATAGAACAAAACTATGGTACTCAGGGCTCAAAGTTACATATAAACCCATACAACAGCTGTGTAGAGAGACTTAAGAACATGCTGTTCACCTCATTAAAAGATGTTTCAGGTACTATAAAATCAGATACTATTGGATTACAAGAAATTGTAGAGGCACACATTAAAAAGAAGTTTGGGCCAGCAACCCCAGTGTCCGATTTTCACTGGCATTTCCTAAATTCTATTACATTATTTGGTGTGACAGAAACAGAGAAACAGGCCCTTATAGCAGAAATTAGTCTTATGGAAGTTCAGGGGGCAATTAAAGCTTTGAAAACCAACACAGCACCAGGATCGGATGGACTGTCCAGTGATCTGTATAAAAACTTATCAAATCTTGTTTCCCCTATGTTAACAGTGCTTTTTAATTTTCTTTTAGAATCTGACTTATTGTATTCCAATATGAATAAAAGAGTGAAATGTTTTATTTAAAGAAAAAGGAGACAAACAAAATTAGTAACTGGAGGCCACTTAGTTGTTTTGAATACTGATATTAAAATTCTAAACAAAATGTAATGTAAGAGGTTGGCAGCAGTAGCACAATGTCTAATAATTCTGCTACAGCCTGCTCCATACAAGAAAAAAGTATACAGAATAGCTTATTATATAAGGGAAGTAGTAGAAAGAGGAACTAAAGGTGCATTAGAAGGCTGTGTTGTTTCTTTGGATCAACAGCAAGCTTTTGATTCAGTTATTCATAGGTACTTGTGGAAAGTATTGGAAATATATGGTCTACCAAATACTCTCATAACTATGATTAAAATATTGTATCAAAATGCAGAAATACTGCCTGTAGTGAATGGGTGGGTGGGCTCTCCCTATTCTTTGAAAAAGGGAGCGTGACAGGGTTATCCTTTAAACCTTCTATATGTTTTTAGTATAAATCCAGTATAGATCCAGTCCTCCGGTACATTGAACATATGCAGGATATCTGTGCCATAACAACTAAAACAGGGCTTGAAAATGCTAAAATAGCAACATACGTGGACGACATGGTATTGCTAGTAAAGGATCAAGACTCTGGGAATAAGGCAATTAATAGGATAACATGACTTTTGGATATTACAGGAATCATTATTAAAAAAAGAAAAAAGTAAAGCCTTAAGGTTGGGGACAACAGAGGGACCTGTACTGGATAATATTGTAATCACCAGAAACAAAATAAAAGTGCTTGGGGTTGTGTTTGGTTATGGAAACATGGGTACAAATAATTGGATAGCTAGGATGGAGATAGCAGAGATGACAGTTACTAGACAGGCATTGTGGCCAATGACTCAGAAAAAGAGAATATATTTAATCAAAACATTCATAATTCCAATATTTTTGTATGTAACCCCCAAAGAGGTGGGGTTTACCTTAAATTATCTCCCTGGGCACCCCCTTTGCCCTCCGTTTGGCATTGTGACAGATTACCTCAGTCTGAGGTCACATTCAGTCACAGCTGTCTCTGCCATTTCACTGTCTCTGTTTTATGTATCAGATAACACAGTTGCATACAATACAAACCCAAGCAAGTTAGAAATTAGAAATTAGGAATTAGAGGTGATCACTGCACAGTCTAATAGAGAGTTAGAAAAGATTGAGATAGTAATAGAATCCTTGTTTCCATTTCCCTCCTACATAACACAAATGGGACAGGACCTTGCTTAGCCCTGTCACACTCCAGCCTGGT
The DNA here is from genome assembly GCA_016271365.2 of Neoceratodus forsteri. Classification (NCBI taxonomy): domain Eukaryota; kingdom Metazoa; phylum Chordata; order Ceratodontiformes; family Ceratodontidae; genus Neoceratodus; species Neoceratodus forsteri. The sequence continues at coordinate 1,702,148,640 of CM057455.1, forward strand.
GTTTTCTGCCCTCTTGAACCTGGGCTAATATCTAGCTTGGGGCATCATCCGTGTAAATAACTGTATGCGCATAGCTCCTGTGTGAGTGTGTGAGCTGGTGCCTTTGCTCTGTAGCTTTAAACAGTGTAAACAGCCTGTGCAGGGCCTGAGTGCATCAGTGCTCGCGACCGACCAAGGAGTGTTCTTTCAAATTCCACTCTTGCACCAGACAATAGTGCAGAGGGAGCTCCATCGAATATTGCTAATGTTTAATTTTAAAACTGAACAGAATGTTTATAAAGTGAACTTTAAAGCTGGACTTTTAACTGTCTGCCATTCAGCAGCCATCTTGTTACATTGACCTTTTGTTTCATCCAATCGAAGCTCAAAGGGTCCTCGAGGGATCCTTAGCTATGGCTGCTTGGAAAAATAGAGGACTGTGTACTTGATGCCTTCTAAGTGGCCAATCGGAAAACCAGAACTGTGATTGACAGCCTCATCTACCTGTTGGTTTACAATATTGAGTTCTCCAGTTAGAGAGGGACTGTCTGAAGGTGGCAGTTGCCAGAAGCTCTCAAGAAGAGGTGGAGCTTCTCTTTGTGTCTCTCAGCTCATGGCCTGGGGCCTACCTGCTGAGCCAAACCCGCTCATCAGCCTGAAAGAGACTGAAAATGACTTTGCAAGCAAGAGTAAAACTGCCAGAATTTGGTATCCTGAGTGAAAAGGTTCCAGGATGGAACATGGAGTCAAATTTGCCAAAGCCTGTGTCCAGAGACGAAAGTTCTAGAAACTGCATCTTGTGTCCAGAAGTGAATGTTCCAGGGACAGCAATTTGTTTCCTCAGTAAATGGTAGGAGACATCATCCTGAGTCAAGAACTGGTCTTCGGAGACTGCACCCTGAGTCCAGAGAAAGCTGCTTCAGAGACTGTATCCTGCATCCTACATCTGTATCTTCTTTCAGACCAGTTCAGGGAGTCAGTCCTAGCAAGATGTGTACTGCTAGCTGTGGTCACCTCAGGGGTTATGCCCAGACGTGGGGGTAAGTCATGGTGGCCCGGGTCCCTTTGTGCTGGTCCCCACTTCATAAGTCAGAAGCCTGAATTGGATGCTCCAGAGGTTCAAGCCTGCCTAAGGGAGCCAACCCACCTATCTCCACTTCAGAGACTGAGGTGCTACAGAACTTTGAGTAACTTCAGGGTTAGCCCTGCAACAAATGTTCCAAGCTCCCTTTGTTTCAAGTTGCCTTTGAATTGTGCTGCAGGCCATCAGGCCTGGGATTACACATACCAGTTTGCTTAAGAGTTCAACCATTTCATGACTGCATGGATATAGAGTTAAAATCAATCAGTTGTTTATGCGCTCCAATGCCAGCCAACCAGCTGCAACATGCACCAGGCCTCCAATGGTTCAAGCCTGGGTACCCAGTGAAGTTAACTGGGACTGTCTAGTCAGATTGCTAACTTGCAAACCAAAAGTCATTCAATTATCCCAGCCTTTAACTTGCATTCCTTTATTCCCGCAACTACCCCCTTAATAAAAGAGGTTTATTGTTATTCTGACACTGTCCATGAGCATATTATTACAGAGTGCAAGTGGTGCATTGTGGTTGCTGTTTACTGTTCTCTACAGGTAGCTAGGGGTTTTGCAATAGTCAGAATGCATTTGGTAAGTGCAGCCAGTGTGAGCATATTATTAGCTATTGCCATTAATTGTATGACATTAGTCTATGTAAACTGCTGTGAGTTAATCCATGTGTAGGACCACTGAGTGGAGAAGTGGGTAGGTATAACATCCCAGGGGGTTGTATTAGCTTGTCATCTGACCCACATATCCTTTTACTCTGGGTGGAGGCACCACATTAATTATCTATCTTATGGTAATAAACCCCTTTTTCTATCTGTAACAGAGCCCAGGCCCCTCAACCTGTATTTCGATAATCAGGCAGTGGTAGTAGTCCGTTGGTACACGGCGCCCAGATTACATGTATATTTCTTATGCCCTCCCCCTTTAGGATTGTAAACCTGTCTATATGTTGTTGTTATTTGTTTTTTTTTCAGATTACTATTGGGAAGTACTGTAGGTTGAATCCTGTTAAAAGATGTCATACCTATAGGGCCATAAAAGAGGATGGTTTAGGAATGATAAAGCCCTCTGTTTGTTTCTTTTGTGTTTGCTTTTTAAATCTAATTTAGTACCACTTCTGCACAACACAGTGCTGCCATGGACACACCTGCTCACGGAATGGTGTGAAAAATTAATCCCGCTATGATAAAGAGGCAAAATTAGATTATATGAAATAATGTTTTTTTTTTAAATATAACAATGGAAACTTACTGTGGCACAGATTGCATCCCTTCATAGAAAGCAGATATATGCTACAATCATATATAGCGCTTTAATGATGAACCAGTGTTTCCTGGTGGTAGTAGAATTTCAAATCAACGTATCTTGGAGGCTGCTATAGAACCTTGCATCCCAAGTAAAATGTGGGAGATAGTGTGGATGTGCAGTCATAAGACAGTGGGGGCCCGATATTCAGCATTGCACCTGGCAATGTCACAAGTGGTTGCACAGTGCAACTGAGTTGCACTGGAGCAACAAAGGGATATATTCAACAGAAATGTGTCATGGCGCATATCTTCTGAATATATCAAAGAATGCGTGCGGTGCAAATACAATGTGCCAAGGCATCCCTCAGACAGGCCTGCATACCTGGAATGGGAATGCGCTAGCACAACTGGACCTGTGCTGGGCACAATATCGACATATTCGGACCTGGATATGCATGCAAGGTGCAAATGGGGCCATTTGCATGTCGTTATGGCCCCATTTGCATGTGTTGTGCAGGGCTGTCCAGAGAAATGTGCCTGGCACCCTGCACAGCATGTGGTCCCTGTACCAGGGACCACAGCAGGATCCCCTCCTCTCCCATAACCCTGATTGCCAGTAAAAATTATTGAAGATCTCTGGTAGTCTAGTGGTACCCTCTCCCCTCCTGTAACCCTGATCACCAGTAAAAACATTTATTTAAGAGCTTTGGTAGTCTAGTGGTACTCCCCCTCCCCCCGTAGCCCCGACTGCTGGTAAAAATATTTATTTAAGAGCTCTGGTAGTCTAGTGGTACTCCCCTTCCCACCAGTAACCCCTATTACCATATTAAAACACTTTTCAACTCCCTGGTAGTCTAATGGTACTCCCCTTCCTGCCTATAACACCAATCACTGTAGAAATGACAATGTCCAGTCCCTGGTGGTCAGTGGCTCCCCCCCCCCCACCCACACGGACCCCAGCCCACCCAGCTCCCCATCATTGGCGGACAGCAAACCCACCTGCATACCTCTGGATGTCCTCCATATGACAGCTTACAGTATGAACTGCAAGCCGATTGGTCCAGTGTGGACCAATGGGCTTGCAGCTGATACTAGTAAGCTATCATCTGCCGGGCAGCCACAGAGATATGGCGGGTAGGTTTGCTGCCTGCCGATGATGAAGGCTGAGTGGGCTGGGGTCCTGTAAGGTGAGGGTGGTGGGAGCCACTAGACCACCAGGGACTGTACAGTGCTATTTCTACAGTGATCGGGGTTACCGGCAGGGAGAGGAGTACCACTAGACTACCAGGGAGCTGAAAAGTATTTTAGTAGGATGATCAGAGTTACTGGCAGGGAAGGGATACCACTAGACTACCAGGGCTCTTAAATAAATGTTTTTACAGGTGATCGGGGTTATGGGGAGGAGGGGGGTACCACTAGACTACCAGGGAAATATGTGGGTGCTTGACAATGGTGTTCTGGAGGGGGTAGTCACTGACGGCTGGTGGCTGCTGTGTTGGGCATTGCAATACAGCAACATGCCTATGGGTGGCTAGCAGTTGAGATATATTTCATGTGCTCAACTTTGTGCCCAGGTATGCGGCACAGCTCTGGGATGTGCCGGCAGATGCGCGACATCCTCGGCTGACTATGATGTGGACAAGAGGCGTATGGCATGCCCCGGAGATGTGCTGATACATTATCTTTTGTGCAATGACGTATCGGGAATTGCACTGCACAGTTCCCCCTTTTGAATATTGACCTGGGGTGCATTTCTGAGGTTGTGCTGGCGCAACTCCGTTGCACCAGGTGCAACCCCTTAGAATATCTCGGCCTTAATGTTGAAAGCAATCACAAGCACAAAGCTTTACCAGAGAGTTTGTCCCTGTCCACAATGTACAGGGTGTTTAGAAGCAATGAATAATTTATTTTTGAATGTTCCTTTATTATACAGTTTTGGCCCTTATTGGCAAATAAATGGAAATAAACATGTTTTATAAACATGACTTATGACATTTTGGTGTTGGGCAGTCGGTAAGTGCAGCCTGGCTTAACTAGAACTCTGGGACTAGTGAAGTTATTTATGCGTGTTTGAAATGGGTAATCTGGAATTTATCAAAAAGAATTTATTAGGTTTGATGTCAAGGAAACCAAAATGCTGACATTATATGCAGGTTTGTTTTAGGTTCATCTTCCCTAACTCATCATTGTTTGCTGTATTCACAATTATCTTGGTTATCCCCTAAATCTAAAATTGCTTATTATTTTGGTTGCCAAATATTTAAATCCATTTTTTTGCCCTCAAAGTTTTATTTAGCTGACCTGGCATGTATTCGTAACCCCCCTGCTTTTTTTAAATCCTCTAAAAGGATAGTCTTACAATCTGTTTTTCATAAATCTAAATTAGGGTCATGATCATTTTCTGTTTCAGCTCTATTGTTTTGGAATAACCTGCCTGATAATCTTTGTGCTTCCTCCTCACTGTATTAGTTTAAAGTTAATTTTAAGCCATTTTTAAAGTCTGTTGTGACTGTGACTGTTATTTGTAATTTGTTATATTTTGTTTGTATTGTATTGTTATTGTATGCAAAGTTTGTATTATGTTGTTATCGTATGTGAAGTTTGTATTGTATTGTTATCGTATGTGAAGTTTGTGTTGTATTGTTATTGTATGTGAAGTTTGTATTCTCTGTTGGGCCGGGCCTGAAAAAAGAATTACTCTAGTGCCTTATCCTGGTTAACAAAATAAAAATGACATACAAATTTAAATAAAAATGAAAATGAAAGGTTAACTAAGCTTCAGTTTTTTGAACTGTGGCAGGGAATACACTGGATAACATAAAATGGAGCAGGCCTTAATGAGAATTCATACACTGATGTATAGGTGTTTCTGTTTTTTCGTTCTTGGATTATGGAATGACTAACTAGTAGGGTGGGTAGGAACTATAATGTATTAGACTAATATGATTTTTTTGTATACTGTTTTGATTTCTTTAATAAAAAAAAACCCTACTCTTTTCGAGAAGTGCCATTGAATCTTTAATATCTACTTGAACTTCCACCAGAGCAAGCAGATGGGACCTCAGTTTAACATTTCATCCAAATGATTGCACCTCAGGGGTGCGCCACCCCATGCTGCACTGCAGTGTCAGTATTAGGATTTTACCCCATGTTTCTGGTGTGGGGCTAGAACTTGCATCCTTTTGATATTCCAGAGATGAGTGTGCATCCTGCTGAGCTAGTGACACAGGTATTCATCATGTCTTTGGCACGATACTGAAAAATCCCTTGGTGATGGAGCAGGACACATGATAGATGCCATCAGCCAAAATCCTTGAAGGGGACAGGCAACAGGCCTCGCCACTGTGGTGATGGTCTTTGTCAGCAATACTAGCAGTGGCATAGAAACATAGAAACAATGACAGTGACAGCAGAAAAAAAAGCAAAGATTCATCTAGTCTGCCTGGAGTTCCCTATCTGCCCCGAGACCTGCTGTTCATACAGAGTTTTATCTCTCCCAGTCCATTGCCCTCCTCCCCTCCCTACTGCTACTGACCTGAGCAGCCACCAAATCCTTCACTCTGTTCCAGTCATGCCTGAAACCATTTATGGTCTTGTCACCTACTGCCTCTGATGGCAGACTGTTCCACGGCTCCACCACCCTTTCTATAAAATAGAACTTCCTCACATCCCTCTTAACCCCACCCCCCTCCATTTCCAAACTTGCCCTCAAGTTCTTGACTCTGTACTATGTAAGCAATAATACCGGACAGGGTGGGTGGTATGGACAATGCGGACAGCCAGGGGCGTATGAAGTCCCGGCGGCTGCAGGCGGTGGCCTTATAGCCCTGGAAGGTCGGTATTGCCCCCTATCTACCCTGAGTAGTATTATTGCACTTAGAAAATGGGCAATAGGTAAAATATTTGAAAACAAATATGAAAATAAAAAATATATGTAAAATATATATATAAATCAACTGAAATTAAGTTGTCTGGTTAAATAGTCCCTACATTGCTACAATTGCAACAAGTGGCCACTGCTGTTTTTTTCCCCCTTTGCTATCAGCATTTCTTCCAGTTTGCTATTTTGTCCTGTCCCCCCCCCACACTGAGGCATCATAGTACAGTTTTTTCTTTTTCTTTTTTGATGGGCGACTTGGAATTGAAAGCGTAGTGTGGTGAGCTGTATATGAAGAGAGGTACCCTTGCTTTTTTTAAAATTGGTTTTGCAACATGGTGTGAGTTTCAAATCTTGAAGTATACTGAATATGAGCAATATAGTGTAAAGCAAAGGGAAACTGTGTTGATTGGAAAGAAAAAAGAAAGAAACTGGCAAAATATGAAAGTACAGCACTCAGGAGGGATGGCAGAGGTACATTTTAGGCCCGGGAGGGATGGTCGAACTTTGTGTGTTGCGGGCAGCGGACTGTTCACCTGGTTGCTGACGGACTGCTGACAGAGAAAAAAAAAGATTCTGTATTGCAACTTGCACTTCTTCCTGCATTTCGATGTGTGTGTTTTGTGTGAACTTCTGCACAGAGGCAGTAGCGATGTTGGCTGCAGTGGTGAGCTTTTTGTGATGTGGAGGGTTACTGCGGTCGGGACAAGCGGGGAAGCTGCTTCGGCCATGGTGTAAAATAATGCTGTTTCAGTCTGTGCCTAATATTACAGATGCTGCTTATTAATCTATAGCTGGGAATTTGTAAGTAAATATAGAGACTGGGAAATGGGGAAAAGGTGGGGAGCCTCAGTGAGTGTCCCAAAAACAAGACAGTAGTGCTGAATGGGGGAGTTCGATCCCTTGCTAAGCGAGGGGGAAAAAATGGTGACGATTTCAAATTGACTATGGTGTTTTGGCCAATCAACAAGCAGGGTGGTGGGCGCACACATACTTCAGTGGGTGAAGGGGCACTTGGGCTGGCACGTTTTATTTCCTGGGCATCTATTGAAAGTCAATGTACTCCCCTGGCAAGGGTAACAGCCAATCAGATGCCAGGAAATAAAAAGCCCATTTTCTAGTAGACAATTAAGACTCCAAGCAGACCACTTTACCAGTCCTGCCTCCTGAAAAAATAGTTATCTGAGCCACACCAGCGTGCGAGACCAGGGAGGGGCTGTGGACATGGCCTGCCTAGACTTTAGCAAGGCATTTGACACAGTCCCACACAAAAGATTAATAGTCAAATTAACCAGCCTGAGAGTGGGTCCCAGGGTGGTAGCCTGGGTAAAACATTGGCTGGACAACAGGACACAGAAGGTAATTGTAAATAAATTCCACTCTGAAGAAAGAGAGGTTACTAGTGGGGTACCGCAGGGTTCAGTACTGGGTCCAGTCCTTTTTAATGTCTTTATAAGTGACATTGCAGAGGGACTGGAAGGAAAAGTATGTCTCTTTGTAGATGACACAAAGATCTGCAACAAAGTTGATACACAGGGTGGCCTGGAAAGGATGAGTAGGGACTTGGCAAGGTTGGAGGAATGGTCAGAAGTATGGCAGCTTGGATTCAATGCAAAGAAGTGCAAAATAATGCACCTGGGAAACAAAAACCCAGGGAAAGATTACACAATGAGGGGGAGGTAGTAACAACAACAAAAATGGAAAAGGACCTGGGGGTATTCATATCAGATGACCTTAAGGTTAGCAAGCAATGTGAGAAGGCAGTAGGGAGGGCTAGGGGGATACTGGGATGTATCGGGAGAGGCATCGCCACCAGAAAACAGGAAGTTGTTATCCCTCTGTAGAGACAGTTGATGAGACACCATCTTGAGTATTGTGTCCAGTTCTGGAGACCCCATCTCCACAAGGACATAGACAGGATAGAGGCAGTCCAGAGGAGGGCAACTAAAATGGTGCAGGATCTGCAAGAGAAGCCATACGAGGAGAGACTAAAGGAGCTTAATATGTATACCCTTGAGGAAAGGAGGGGAGAGGGGGACATGAGAGAAACTTTTAAGTACCTCAGTGGAATCAACAAAGTCCAAGAGGGTAGCATCTTTCAGAAAAAGAGATGTGCAAGAACAAGGGAACAAAATTTGAAAATGGGGGGGGGGCGGTTCAGGGGCAATATGAGGAAGTGTTTTTTCACAGACAGGGTGGTTGACATATGGAACAGCCTTCCTGAGGAGGTTGTGGGGGTCTAAAACTGTGAGAGAATTCAAGAATGCATGGGACAGACATAAGGCAATTTTTGTGGGGGGTGGGAAGAAATAGGCTGTTGGTTAACTAGGATCTGCAGCTTATCTTGTAGGTAGGGGAATGGGCAGAATAGGTGGATCAAGCGGTCCTTATCTGCCGTCAAAGTCTATGTTTCTATGTTTCACTCACATTTTTACTTTTGGGGCTGGCATGCCAAATTCGGTGATTGTTTGCCAAATCCAGCACTGCCTCACTATGCACATCTGAGCGTGCATTAAGCTATATTAGAAAATGAATAAAGCAAAACTCGCATCCTGATTGGCTGAAACAGCCTGGCACCCGGGCTGTTTTTTCTTAACAATGCCCAATTCAAAACAAGTGCCAATTTGAGGTGTTCTATTACTAAGGGTATTCTTGGGCAGCCCAAATTGTGACACCGAGCAGACGCCATTTTTTTCCTCGCTTAGTAAATTACCAGCCTCTCCCACCACTGTACAAAAATCCCATTAACTCCTGCATACTGCCTTTTGAGCTCTCTCTGTTCCTCATCATCACACAAAAAAAACACATGTTCTCAACTCATAATTTTTCTTAGCTCGTTCGATCTCCCTGAAACTGAAACCTCACAACGTTCCTACCGCATTCTGCTCGCATTACAAATTCATCTCCACCACTGTGCTACAATAAATGTAGCTTCTACACCCCTCCAAGAAAAAAAATAGAATTTTTTTTAAACCTTACTTTGCCAGCTCGCTCGACCTCCACGTAACTAATGCTCCCAACCTTCCTTCCACATCGTGCAAAGTCACGAGCCTGCCCGCCACACTTCCAGCCAAAACAAAGTCGAGCAGCTTGAGCACAGAACTAAATGATTTTTTTTCTTCCTTTTTCGACACTTACTACAGGAAAGCACACCAATACACAGGTAAAAATAAAAAAAATAATTTTCATCTTCTACACGTGGAGGGTGTCACTGGACAAAATAGCTCACTTACCTGTGGGGGGGGTGACACAAGTAAATGGAACAGCACACAAACCTAAGGATTACTTTACAAGTAATTTTTTTTCTACAATTTCTATCACTTTACAAAGAGATTTCCTCTGATAATTTATTACTCACTTAAAAGTTACACACATGACCATTTTCTAAGTAAGTAATAATACCCGACAGGGTGGGCGTTATTGGGATATAACAGACTGCCCAGGGTCATAATCTTATAATGGTTAAAAATGAATTAAAAAATAAATAAAGTAGTCCCTGTCTTGCTACAGTGGCCACTAAAGGGTGATGTTGTTTTGAAACTGTTTTCTTTTCTCACACTCACTTTTGTTTGTAATTCACTTTTGTTTTTCACTGTCTTCAATCTGCCACCTGGCTGGCCACCACTGAGAAGCACACAGGATTGAGAAGCTGCAATTGGGACAATGATATAGGAGTTGTGACCTTTCGTTTCCATTCTATTCGATCACGGTTGGAAGAGATGTCAATAGTGAGTGGCTAATGCGCAATCGTTAACTTTGAAGTGCACAAATTCAGAGTTGTCAGCTTAGCTGGTAAGATGGTGCTTGCATAGCACTAAGGCGCTAATGTTTAGTTTTCTTTTCCTTTTTTTAAATGGCCACATGTTATAGCAAGTGAACCATGGTTGTAACAAAGGATTTAAGGAACAGGAATGTGGGCAGGTGCTGGGTCACTCACTCGCTCTACCAGAGGAAAGTCAGCTCGCTTAGTGAGAGAAAAAAATGGTGGTCACTAACTTTTTTCTTTTCCTTGTTCGTTTACCCCCTCCACCCCACCAGGTCAGCCCACATTCGTGCCTGTCCTTCCAGTCCTGTCCCCTGACCCTACAGGACTTACCTTCTCCCTTCCTCCCCATGGCTTGCCCTCCATGGCAGGGTGGTGGGGAGTCCCTCAACCCACCAAAACCGGACCCAGATTCCAGAAGTTGCCTGATGGTTGGGAGCAGAGCCTGCGGAGGCCAGTAGTCAGCCGACGAGCTTGGGAATTTTTCCGCTTTTCCTTGGTTTGGCCCCTGAGTGCGGAGGTGGAACTTGCAATGCTGGCAATGGCTGAGCTGCACTTGCTTCTGCACACAGCATGCTAGTCATCTGCTCTGCCTCCACCCCCACTTTGTACGGAACCCAGCGTGCCAACACCCAGACACCGTTAGGTGTCAGGCAAATGCCGGTCTCCATTCCCCTTCCTCCCTGGGAGAGGAGACCTGTCCTCTGGATGTTCAATCCTTTCCCTCCCCGGCCGACCCCCAGCAACCTGTTCACAACATGATCATGGGTCAACAGTGTGGCAGGAGGCAAGGCATGATACCTCAGCCCTCCATGCCACTGGGCCAGCTGGTGGCTGCTAACTTTTTAAACCCGAAGTGGGCACAGTGATACCACTTTGATACTGAGGCAGGTTGGCATTGAATGTGTTATTTTCCAGCCTCTGTTGCTAGCTAATGTACCCCCTTGGCAAGAGTCTCAGCCAGTCAGACTGAAATTTCAAACCCCAGATAACTAACACCCTGTCATCTCTTATTGCTTACATACTGTTATGTCTTAGGAAGGCAGTACAGCCTAGAGGGTTAAAGTACCAAGCTGGGAATCTGGAGACCCTGCAGAACTGAGTCTCAAACCCACAACCACCACTTGCATACTGTGAGACCCTGAGCAAGTCAAGTCAAGTTAATCAAGTTTATTTGTTCAGCACTTGTTGCCATTACAACATTGTTAAAAACTTGTACACATTTCATAGCACATATAAGTGTATTTGATGCAATATTTTTCATTGCAGTTAAAATTATACAAATATTAAAACTTAGCAAGTCACAAGCTCCCTGGGCTCCCGGGATGCACCTGGAAATGTGATTCAGCTCAGTGCACCTTTCTTGGCCAAACATTCTAAAAATATATACTGTATAACAGTTTATACACATGTGTTAAGTTTAGTAATGTATTTCAATCCTGCCTAAAGAGTTCACCTGATTTTATAACCATTGGAAAGTCTGTAATCATCCAATACAGACAGTAAGTAGTTTTGAAATATTTTGACCCAACTAGGGCCTATGGGTTCTATGATACATGTTGTTCTCTAAGTACTTTTGTGCATGATAAGAATTTTGAAATGAAATAGTAATGTTGTTAGTATTGTAGAATGTGCCTGTCCTACATGTATGATGAAAGACTGAGTAATCTGTAAATATGCTGCAGTTACAGAGAATTGGAGACTAAATAGTTAATAGAAGCATGGATCCATAGTACTGTACGCCTGTGAAGCATGTGGTGACTAAAGAGAGTTTTTCTTTATTGGTTGTCCGATAGTCTGTGGACAGGGAACCTTGTTCATACTGTGCTCCTGCATTGGAGTACATATCTCCTTTGTGTATGTTCATAAGTTGCTACCTCACCACCAGAGGTACCTAAAGGAATGTAAATATGTTTGATGCTATTGGCCATTTGTCACCCTGTGGTACAAGGCTTGATGAGGATGAAAACCATTTTGGCTCAGGAAGGGTGTAACCCCCCCTCCCCAATGCTAGCAGTTCGAGGTTTACTGTAAGTCATGCTTGGTCCAGATTGCTCTTCTTTTTGGGCACTAAAGAGGGTAATGGATGTCACTCTGGCCCAGTCCTCTTCAACATGTTCATCAACAACACTGGAGAGGGCATCTGTGGCAAGTTGTTTCTCTTCGCAAAGGACACAAAGCTCTGCAGTAGGGCAGACAGTGATGAGGGATCAAGGAAATGCAGGGGCATGGATATACAAAGGCTGGAGAAGTGGTCTAAGGTTTGGCAGTTGAAATTCACTGCCAAAAAAATTCAAGGTTATGCAACTAGGGGGAAACAATCCAAGGACAGAGTACTGGATGATATGGCTTAAACTGAGCACTATGGCAGAGGAAAGGGACCTGGGAATCATTATTAGTAACTCCCTCAAACAATCAAGCCAGTGTAACTAGGCCTATAGTAAGGCTAATCAGATGCTGGGGGTGTACAGTATCAGAAGGGGTATTAAAAGCAGGAAAAAGGAGGTGCTACTACCTTTGTACCGGTCACTGGTGAGACCACACCTGGAATAATGTGGTCAGTTCTGGATTCCTTACCTAAGGAAGGACAAGGACTGGATGGAGATGGTACAATGCAGAACAACCAAGATGATTCAGAGCCAGTAGGACAGATCTTACGAAGATTATCTCAAGGCACTGAACATGTGCTCGCTGGAGACCAGGCGAGGGGGGGGGAAGATGATAGGGACCTTCGAGTTCTTGAAGGAAACGAACAAGGTAAACTGCAGGAAACTATTTAGCATTAGAAAATGGGCTTTTTATTTCCTGGCATCTGATTGACTGTTACCCTTGCCAGGGGAGTACATTAACTTTCAGTAGATGCCCAGGAAATAAAAAGTGCCAGCCCAAGTGCCCCTTCACCCACTGAAGTATGTGTGCGCCCACCATCCTGCTTGTTGATTGGCCAAAACACCATATTCAATTTGAAATCACCACCATTTTCTTCCCTCGCTTAGCAAGGGATCGAACGCCCCCATCCAGCACAACTGTCTTGTTTTTGGGACACTCACTGAGGCTCGCCACCTTTTCTCTGTTTTCCCAGTCTCTATATTTACTTAGAAATGTCCAGCTATAGATTAATAAACAGCATCTGTAACATTAGGCACAGACTGAAGCAACGTTATTTTACACCATTGCTGAAGCAGCTTCCCCGCTTGTCCCGGCCGTGGTAACTCTCCACACCACGAAAAGCTCACCACTGCAGCCAACATCGCTACCGCCTCTATGCAGAAGTTCACACAAAACACACACATCGAAATGCAGGAAGAAGCACTATTTGCAATATCTTTTTTTTTCCCCTGTCAGCAGTTCATCGGCAACCAGGTGTACAGTCCGCTGCCCGCAACAGATGCCGCAACACACAAAGTTCGACCATCCCTCCCGGGCCCAAAATGTACCTCTGTCATCCCTCCTGAGTGCTGTACCTTCATATTTTGCCAGTTTCTTTCTTTTTTCTTTCCAATCAACACAGTTTCCCTTTGCTTTACACTAGCCTGCTCATATTCAGTATACTTCAGGATTTGAAACTCACACCACGTTGCAAAACCAATTTTAAAAAAAATGAAGGGTACCTCTCTTCATATACAGCTCACCATACTACATTTTCAATTCCAAGGTGCCCATCAAAAAAGAAAAAGAAAAAAACTGTACTATAGTGCCTCAGTGTGGGGGAGGAGGGACAAAATAGCAAACTGGAAGAAATGCTGATAGCAAAGGGGAAAAAACAGCAGTGGCCACCTGTTGCACTTGTAGCAATGCAGGGACTATTTAACCAGACAACTAATTTAAGTTGATATATATATATATATATATATATATATATACTACACATTTTTTTTATTTTCATATTTGTTTTCAAACATTTTACCTATTGCCCATTTTCTAAGCAGAATAATACCCTCCAGGGTGGGCGGTATTGGGCAATACTGGACCGCCCAGGGGTGTAATGAGGCCCGACACCTGTCGGGTATTATTGCTTACATAGTGCAGACTCAAGAACCTGAGGGCAAGTTTGGAAATGGAGGAGGGGGGGGTTAAAAGGGATGTGAGGAAGTTCTATTTTATAGAAAGGGTGGTGGAGCCGTGGAACAGTCTGCCAGCAGAGGCGGTAGGTGCCAAGACCATAAATGGTTTCAAGCATGACTGGAACAGAGTGAAGGATTTGGTGGTTGCTCAGGTCAGTAGCAGTAGGGAGGGGAGGAGGGCAGTGGACAGGGAGAGATAAAACTCTGTATGAACAGCAGGTCTCGGGGCAGATAGGGAACTCCAGGCAGACTAGATGAATCTTTGCTTTTTTTTTTCTGCTGTCACTGTCTTTGTTTCAATGTTTCTATGTCACTGCTAGTATTGCTGACAAAGACCATCACCACAGTGGTGAGGCCTGTTGCCTGTCCCCTTCAATGATTTTGGCTGATGGCATCTATCATGTGTCCTGCTCCATCACCAAGGGATTTTTCAGTATCGTACCAAAGACATGATGAATACCTGTGTCACTATCTCAGCAGGATGCACACTCATCTCTGGAATATCAAAAGGATGCAAGTTCTAGCCCCACACCAGAAACATGGGGTAAAATCCTAGTACTGACACTGCAGTGCAGCATGGGGTGGCGCACCCCTGAGGTGCAATCATTTGGATGAAATGTTAAACCGAGGTCCCATCTGCTTGTTCTGGTGGAAGTTCAAGCAGATATTAAAGATTCCATGGCACTTCTCGAAAAGAGTAGGGGTATTTTTTATTTAAGAAATCAAAACAGTATACAAAAAAATCATATTAGTCTAATACATTATAGTTCCTACCCAGCCCTACTAGTTAGTCATTCCATAATCCAAGAACGAAAAAACAGAAACACCTATACATCAGTGTATGAATTCTCATTAAGGCCTGCTCTATTTTATGTTATCCAGTGTATTCCCTGCCACAGTTCAAAAAACTGAAGCTTAGTTAACCTTTCATTTTCATTTTTATTTTAATTTTTATTTCATTTTTATTTTGTCAACCAGGATAAGGCACTACAGTAATTCTTTTTTCAGGCTCGGCCCAACAGAGAATATAAACTTCACATAAAAAAACAATGCAATACAAACCTCACATACGATAACAATACAATACAAACTTCACATACGATAACAACATAATACAAACTTCACATACAATAACAATACAATACAAACTAAATATAACAAATTATAAATAAGAGTCACAGTCACAACAGACTTTAAAAATGGCTTAAAATTAATTTTAAGCACATACAGTGAGGAGAAAGCACAAAGATTATCAGGCAGGTTATTCCAAAACAATAGAGCTGAAACAGAAAATGATCATGACCCTAATTTAGATTTATGAAAAATAGATTGTAAGACTATCCTTTTAGAGGATTTAAAAAAATGTAAGGGGGTTACGAATACATGCCAGATCAGCTAAAGGAAACTTTGAGGGCAAAAAAATGGATTTAAATATTTGACAACCAAAATAATAAGCAATTTTAGATTTAGGGGATAACCAAGATAATTGTGAACACAGCAAACAATGATGTGTTAGGGAAGATGAACCTAAACAAATCTACATATAATGTCAGCAGTTTGGTTTCCTTGACACCAAACCTAATAAATTCTTTTTGATAAATTCCAGATTACCCATTTCAAACATGCATAAATAACTTCAATTGTTCCAGAGTTCGATTTACGCCAGGCTGCAGTTACCGACTGCCCAACACCAAAATGTCATAAGTCATGTTTATAAAACATGTTTTTTTTCCATTTATTTGCCAATAAAGGCCAAAACTGTATAATAAAGGAACATTCAAAAATAAATTATTCATTGCTTCTAAACACCCCATACATTGTGGACAGGGACAAACTCTCTGGTAAAGCTTAGTGCTTGTGATTGCTTTCAACATTAAGGCCGAGATATTTAAAGGGGTTGCACCTGGTGCAACTGAGTTGCACCAGCACAACCCCAGAAATGCATCCGGTACAACATCCTGGTTGCTTTGCTGTATGTCCTGTTTCATTGGCTAGATTGTTTTAGGGATTCACTTATGATGACTCCCAGGTTCCTTTCCTCAGTGGCAGTTCCCACCTGAACCACTCCCATCCAATATTCCTCCCTTGGATTCTTGTTCCTTAGGTGCATCACCTTGCATTTTTGGCTTTGAATTTCAAGTGCCAAACTTTGGACCTCTCTGATCTTTGCAGGTCCCTCTAGAGATCCTTAACCCCATCCTCACTATCTACCCTGCCACACAGCTTTGTGTCACCTGCAAAGAGACACATCATGCCATGTATTCCTTCTCATATGGTACTGATGAATATATTGAAAAGGACAGACTCAAGGACTGAGCCCTGTGTGGCATCCCTCTCATGACCTTCCTTCCTCTCCCCTGACTGACACAATGGTCCGAAAGTAAGAAGGTGTATGGCTCGGACAAGTATAGTAATCAGGAGGAAGTTCTGAAAGAAGAGGCAAGAAATGAGTTTCAGTTCAGCATGTCTCTCCCCATTACCAATTTCTAAATAAATAAAATTTGAAAAAGACAGTGATTCTGTGAGTGTGAGTGACCAGAGAGGTGTACAGCCTGTTGGGTGCCACATAAGCCTGAAATCATCAGGCAATTAGGGATTTATGAGGGCAAGCAGGTTGTCCACCCTTCCCCAGAGCCCCCGAGCCCCACAGATCACCGAATGGAAAAAAATGCAGCTCCAGAGGTCGTAAGGACAAGAAGGTTGTCCAGCCCTCCCCAGAGCCTGCCGAGCCCTGCGGATCGCCGAACGGAAAAAATCCAGGTAGTGATCACACGCCCAAGGCAGAGCTCCAGCTGGCTGCATGAGAGGGATTTGAAATTGGCTCCTTTTTGAACAAAAACGCTTGCTTTTTACAAAGGCGCTTGCTTTTTACAGTTGGCAGAGCACTGTAGATAGTTTTTTTCCTGCCTGCTCCACTGCTCCACCTTACTATATTTGACTCCAGGCAGAAGAGAACTTTAAGGAAACCTATGACTTTACACTTTATTCTGCCTAAAGGGGACTTAAAGGGATATCTCTGTACAACAATGTAGGCTTTAATACACCGGAGCTAAAACGGGTGACTGTGCAAGGGTTGCTAGTTCATTCTGCCATTTCATTTGATTAAATTTAATATAAGCAACTAAATAGTAAGCAGAATCAACTGTAATTCTATTTTCTTAGATACCTGCATTTAATTTGAATCCTAGGCAACATATAATTTGAATCCTAGGCAACGTATGTCAGGGAACCTCCTACTGCAAGCAATGTCGTTGTACCTGTAATTTCAGCTCCTCCTCCACCTACTTGTTTATTTAAACCCTGTTCTCTTCTGTTCCGTGGCTCCAGAGGTCGTGAGGGCAAGCAGGTTGTCCAGCCCTCCCCAGAGCCCCCGAGCCCTGTGGATCGCCGAATGGAAAAAAATCCAGGTAGTGATCACACACCCAAGGCAGAGCTCCAGCTGGCTGCGTGAGAGGGATTTGAAATTGGCACCTTTTTGAACAAAGGTGCTTGCTTTTTACAGTTGGCAGAGCACTGTAGATAGTTTTTTTCCTGCCTGTTCCACCACTTCACCTTACTATATTTGACTCCAGGCAGAAGGGAACTTTCAGGAAACCTATGACTTTACACTTTATTCTGCCTAAAGGGGACTTAAAGGGATCTCTCTGTACAACAATGTAGGCTTTAATACACCGGAGCTAAAACGGGTGACTGTGCAAGGGCTGCTAGTTCATTCTGCCATTTCATCTGATTAAATTTAATACAAGCAACTAAATAGTAAGCCAAATCAACTGTAGTTCTAATTTCTTAGATACCTGCATTTAATTTGAATCCTAGGCAACGTGTAATTTGAATCCTAGGCAATGTATGTCAGGGAACCTCCTACTGCAAGCAATGTCGTTGTACCTGTAATTTCAGCTCCTCCTCCTCCACCTACCTGTTTATTTAAACCCTGTTCTCTTCTGTTCCATAGCTCCAGAGGTCGTGAGGGCAAGCAGGTTGTCCAGCTCTCATCAGAGCCCTGCGGATCGCCGAATGGAAAAAAATCCAGGTAGTGATCACACGCCCAAGGCAGAGCTTCAGCTGGCTGCATGAGAAGGATTTGAAATTGGCACCTTTTGGAACAAAGGCACTTGCTTTTTACCAAGGCGCTTGTTTTTTTACAGTCGGCAGAGCACTGTAGATACTTTTTTCCCTGCCTGTTCCACCGTTCCACCTTACTATATTTAACTCCAGGCAGAAGGGAACTTTAAGGAAACCTATGACATTACACTGTATTCTGCCTAATGGGGACTTAAAGGGATCTCTCTGTACAACAACGTAGGCTTTAATACACCAGAGCTAAAACGGGTGACTGTGCAAGGGTTGCTAGTTCATTCTGCCATTTCATCTGATTAAATTTAATACAAGCAACTAAATAGTAAGCAGAATCAACTGTAATTCTAATTTCTTAGATACCTGCATTTAATTTGAATCTTAGGCAACGTATAATTTGAATCCTAGGCAACCTATGTCAGGGAACCTTCTACTGCAAGCAATGTTGTCGTACCTGTAATTTCAGCTCCTCCTCTACCTACCTGTTTATTTAAACCCTGTTCTCTTCTGTTCTGTAGCTCCAGAGCTCGTGAGGGCAAGCAGGTTGTCCAGCCCTCTCCAGAGCCCCTGAGCCCCGCGGATCGCCGAACAGAAAAAAAATCCAGGTAGTGATCACACATTCAAGGCAGAGCTCCAGCTGGCTGCGTGAGAGGGATGTGAATTTGGCGCCTTTTTAAACAAAGGTGCTTGCTTTTTACAAAGGTGCTTGCTTTTTACAGTTGGCAGAGCACTGTAGATAGTTTTTTCCCTGCCTGTTCCACCGCTCCACCTTACTATATTTGACTCCAGGCAGAAGGGAACTTTCAGGAAACCTATGACTTTACACTTTATTCTGCCTAAAGGAGACTTAAAGGGATCTCTCTGTACAACAATGTAGGCTTTAATACACCGGAGCTAAAACGGGTGACTGTGCAAGGGTTGCTAGTTCATTCTGCCATTTCATCTGATTAAATTTAATACAAGCAACTAAATAGTAAGCCAAATCAACTGTAGTTCTAATTTCTTAGATACCTGAATTTAAATATGAATCCTAGGCAACGTGTAATTTGAATCCTAGGCAATGTATGTCAGGGAACCTCCTACTACAAGCAATGTCGTTGTACCTGTAATTTCAGCTCCTCCTCCACCTACCTGTTTATTTAAACCCTGTTCTCTTCTATTCTGTAGCTCCAGAGGTCATGGGGACAAGCAGGTTGTCCAGCCCACCGCAGAGCCCATGAGCCCCTCGGATCACCGAATGGAAAAAAATCCAGCTCCAGAGGTCGTGAGGGCAATCAGGTTGTCCAGCCCTCCCCAGAGCCCCCGAGCCCCGCGGATCGCCGAATGGAAAAAATCCAGGTAGTGATCACACATCCAAGGCAGAGCTCCAGCTAGCTGCATGAGAAAGATTTGAAATTGGTGCCTTTTTGAACAAAGGCGCTTGCTTTTTACAAAGGCTCTTACTTTTTAGAAAGGCGCTTGCTTTTTAAAGTCAACTGAGCACTGTAGTTTTCTTCCTGCCTGTTCCACTGCTCCACCTTACTATATTTGACTCCAGACAGGAGGGAACTTTAAGGAAACCTATGACTTTACACCTTATTCTGCCTAAGGGGAATTAAAGGGATCTCTCTGTGCAACAACGTAGGCTTTAATACACCGGTGCTAAAACGGGTGACTGCAAGGGTTGCTAGTTCATTCTGCCATTTCATCTGATTAAATTTAATAGAAGCAAATAAATAGTAAGCTGAATCAACTGTAATTCTAATTTCTTAGATACTTGCATTTAATTTGAATCCTAGGCAATGTATAATTTGAATCCTAGGCAACGTATGTCAGAGAACCTCCTACTGCAAGCAGTGTCATTGTACCTGTAATTTCAGCTCCTCTTCCACCTACCTGCTTATTTAAACCCAGTTCTCTTCTGTTCTGTAGCTCCAGAGGTCGTGAGGGCAAGCAGGTTGTCCAGCCCACCACAGAGCCCCCGAGCCCTGCGGATCACCGAACGGAAAATAATCCAGGTAGTGATCACACGCCTAAGGCAGAGCTCCAGCTGGCTGTGTGAGAGGGATCCCCACCGTCTCTCTGCGCTGGCTGCCCCACCACCACCCTTGGTGAGCTCGTAGCTATGTAGGCTGCACCGCATGACTGTCTGAACCAATCAGCCCTCTTTTCCATTTGCTCCTTATACTTTCCTAACACTAGTGGCCTCCCCTGAGCAGTGGTCCAAACTCACATTAAAATGTTCCCTCACTCTCTAGCTATAGTTGCTCTGCTCATAGCCATATCGTCCCTCCCACCCTCTTCCTACCCTAATCAACAATTCTCTCTGCCCCTCATCTCTGAGACTGTGAAGCAACCCCCCACTCTTCTTCTACCCTAGTGCACCACCCTCTGCACTGCTGGCAAAACTGGGTACTGGGAGCTACCAGCCTCCCTCCCTTCCTCCTTTCATGCTGGGTTGTTGGCTTTAAATGTATCCTACATTTTCGACCCTATGTCTACCTCACGTACACTGCACTACCTCCCTATCCTCTGCAAGTCACAAAGGGACATGCGCCTATTAAAACAACTCCTGTCACTCCTGCTCCTTATAGCCGGTGATGTAGGACGAAACCCTGGTCCTACCTCCCCAAAAAATGGACGCCTCTCTGCCCCATCAATTCACCTTCCAAGAGGGTTCAAAATAGTACATCTAAATATATGCAGCATTCTGAACAAAATAACGGCCCTAAAACAAGTGTCTCATCACTGTGTCCTGCTATCTTAATCTTTAAAGAATCCTGGCTGAAGCCCCACAACCTCGATGCCAAGTTCTCAATACCTGACTACTCCCTCATTCAGCAGGATCATCAGGGTAAAAAGAAGGGTGGTGGCACTGCCATGTACATCTGCTCCAAACTCCAGTTCACCACAATCAGACCTACCTCACCCACATTGTCAACAGACTCCCTACTAATCAAAATCTCTCTCCCTCACTCAATCCCTGTATATGTAGCAGGGTCATACTGCCCTCCGGACACACCGCTGCCTATCATCCTAGACCACCTAGGCACCCTGATGTCCCTTGCGGCTGGAGATGAGCTTCATATCCTTGGAGATTTCAACCTGAACTGGCTAACCAGTACAACCTCTAAAGCACATTGTCAAGTAAATGCACTAAACCTGTCCCAACAAATAACTGAACCCACTCACCTAAACCACAAATCCAAGAAGCATACTCTACTGGATTGGGCCCTAACCACCCAACCCCATCATATAATTGACGCTGGCCTACTACTGAACTCTCTAAGTGATCGCCACATGATTTATTTGGTGTGGAAAATATTCAGACCTAAGGCCCCCCCCCCCCCGCACACTGTACAATAGATCCTACAAATCCCTGGACCTGACCACGCTCCTAAATGACCTCACCAACATTGATTGGTCCTACATCCCTAGGGCTCCCTCCATGGATGAAGCCCTTGAAGTCTTCACGACCAGATTCCTTGCCATCTGGGACTCCCATGCACCTCTCAGAAGATCCAGAGTAAGGGGATTCCACCTACCCTGGGTAACCGCCAACCTCTTGGAGCAACTACTAGTCAGGGACCAAGCCTGGAAAACCTATAAGGCAACAGGTACTCAAACGGCTCTGCAATACTATCGCTGACTAAGGAATGCCTGCACAAAACTCATCCAGCAGGCCAAATCAAATTATTTCAAGTCAGCTTTGCACAATAACTTTACTCATCCAGCACAATTCTGGAAGTCAATTAAATCCCTCCTCGGCCCGCTGGCCCAACCCCCTACTCCAGCCCTCAATATA
Source organism: Neoceratodus forsteri (assembly GCA_016271365.2). Lineage (NCBI taxonomy): Eukaryota > Metazoa > Chordata > Ceratodontiformes > Ceratodontidae > Neoceratodus > Neoceratodus forsteri. Next base: position 1,702,170,512 of record CM057455.1, read on the forward strand.
TCAGGAAGTACTACCACTGCACCGAGCGCTGTAGCCACAAAGCTTAACTCCTATTTCACAAACTGTACTCTCTCCTCTCCTCCTCTCCTCTCCTCTCCTCTCCTCTCCTCCTCTCCTCTCCTCCTCTCTCCTCCTCTCCTCTCCTCTCCTCTCTCACCCTTAGCTCCCTCCCCCTGATCCCCCAGTTTTCTCCTCACCTGCCAACTTCTCTTTTCACCTTGTTATACCCACTGAGGTATTATAAATACTTTGGTCACTAACTCCCTCCAAAGGAAAATGCTCCTCGGGCCTTGACTCCAAAATGCTCCATCTTTCTGCCCCAGCCATAGCCAACCCTCTAGCTGCTCTCTATAACCAGTCATTCAGACTTGGTACCATCCCTACAAAATGGAAACATGCCACAGTCATACCCCTCACCAAAGGAGGTGACCCTTCCTCTCCGAGCAAATACCGACCTATCTCGCTGCTCCCCATCCTAGCCAAAATCCAGGAGTGCCTTGTACTAGCCCAGCCCTCCCACTTCCTCGACTCCATCTCCTTCTTCACTCCTTGCTAGGCTGGGTTTAGGAAAAATCACTCCACCATCACCTCTCTCCTCCATCTCACCGACATCACCCTCACGGGCATGGATAAAGGGGAGATAACTGCGGCTATCTTCGTCGACCTGGCTAAGGCTTTTGACATGGTTTCTCATGCTCTGTTACTGTCCAGACTTGCCCAAGCTGGACTGACTGAGCCTGCCACCAATCGGTTCCAGTCGTACTTGGCAGGCAGGTCCCAGTCAGTCCGTATTGGCTCGGCCATCTCCACCTCACTCCCTGTTACCACCGGGGTCCCCCAAGGCTCTGTTCTAGGCCCTTTGTTGTTTTCTGTCTTCCTCAATTATCTGCCTACAGCCTGCCCTCATATGTCTATCCACATGTATGCAGACAACATGGTACCATATGCCTCGGGGTTATCCCCCTCCATCGTGGCAGCCTGCCTACAGCAGGATTTTGACTCTGTCCAACGCTGGTTCTGTTCTAATCAACTATTTCTAAACCCTAAAAAAACTGTCTCCCTAACATTCGGCACTCGGGCCAAACTTTCCCGTCTCCCTGCCTCCCCAACTTTCCACGCATTAGATGGCTCCCCCCTGGAGGTTTGCACTTCCTTCAGATATTTCTGGGTCTGATTAGACCAGCATCTTGACTTCACTGCGCATATTGATGCTATACATAAGAAGCTACTCCCCATGTTAGGTGCGTTATACCATAATAAAAGTTGCATCCCCCGTCTCCGCGCCTGGCAATCGTTCAAAAGATGGATCCTCCCAATAATGGACTACGGGGATGTAGTCTACTGTGTAGCCCCTAAATCCTCCCTGACCAGACTAGACCCTCTCTTCCACTCATCCTGCCATTTCTCCCTGGACTGCCCTCCCAGTACACATCATTGCGACCTCTACCATTCCTTAGCTCTCCCTTCTCTCCACAATTGGAGATTGGTACACTGCGCTGGAACCACTGTGAAATTCTGGTCGCAGTCCCTCTCCTCCTACCTTGCGACTGTCCTTAATGTTCTTCCCCCGCCAGCCTACTCGCTCAGGAACATTGATTCTCAGCTACTTCACATTCCCCACAGGTCCACTGGGTCTGGACAGGCTGCTTTCAGCTTCTGGATGCCTAAGTTATGGAACTCCCTATCGGCTGATATCAGGCATGCCACCAGCACTCCTCACCGCAATGCTCTACTCAAGACACATTTTTCCACTACTTGCTCATGTATTCTGCTCTGCTGAAGCCCATGCAGTCTTGATGGCAGCTGTTTATTTTCTTTGCTTATTTTACTCCTGCTGTTGCCTACCCTGCTTTTGTTATGATGTTGGATGATGTGTAATTATGTAATTATGTGTGTATAGCTACCTTGCCTATGCTACCCTGTCTGTATATTTATATATATATATATATATATATATATATATATATATATGGATTTGCCTACTGTGTTATGACTGTATTGAATTATGCACATTTGTAATTACTATTTACACTGTATTCTACCTATCCCCCAAACCCCCAGGGCGCATCTGGAATCGAGTGGTACCCTGCTCAGTATGCCTTCCTGGTAAAACTCTTAAATAAACGAAATAAATAAATAAATAAAACAAAACCCACTCCAAACAGCTTGGCTGCTGTTTAAAAGTTCCTCTTTCTGAATTGTGCTCATCTTCCATTCGGGAGGCAGGACTGGTGAAGTGAGCATGCCCTGTTTCAGTCTAATTAAGCTGCATTTTTTCAAGTGGCTCTCCACACAGCAGACTGTAGCCCAAGGGCTTGAGAATAGAGGCGTCACACTTGTGAGTGACAGCTTGTTGCAGCAGTGGACAGAAGATGGTGCACCTTTTCCAGGTGAGTGTCAGAGTCTGCTCGTATTCACTGTTACATCTTGCTGATTGGGCTTTATTGTTGGGCACATTGATTAAGTTTTTTTTATTTTTTTATACTTCTGTATGACCTCCATCCTCCCCTCTAATGATCTAAGATGTTGGAGGTGGTTTAGCTAGGTAAACTGTGCTAAGTATCTGTCCCTTCCTCCCCTCATGATCCAAGAGGTGTCGGGTTAGTTTATACAGTATATTTGTTTAGTATCTGTTCCTTCCTCCCCCTTCTGACCCAAGGGGGTATGAGGTTAGTTTAATTAATATAAAGTACTTGTTCAGTATCTGTTCCTTCCTCCCCCTTCTGACCCAAAGGGGTATGGGGTTAGTTTAATTAATATAAAGTACTTGTTCAGTATCAGTTCTTCCCTCCATGTTTATGACCTGAGGATTGTGGGTTTGGTTTAAATAGCATACTTGTTAGGTATGTGTTCTGTCCTCCTCATGATCTGAGGGTTGTGGAGCTGGTTTAATTTAAATAGTAAACTTGTGTATTATTTGTTCTCCCCCCCCCCCATGATCCAAGGGGTGTGGGGTTGGTTTACCTAGTATACTCATTAAGTATCTATTCCTTCCTCCCCCATATGATCTGAGGGAGTGTATGGTTAGTTTAAATAGTATAAAGTACTTGTTTAGTATCTGTTCCTTCCTCCTCCTTCTGACCCAAAGGGGTATGGGGTTAGTTTAAGTAATATAAAGTACTTGTTCAGTATCAGTTCTTCCCTCCATGTTTCTGACCTGAGGAGTGTGGGTTTGGTTTAAATCGCATACTTGTTAGGTATGTGTTCTGTCCTCCTCATGATCTGAGAGTTGTGGAGCTGGTTTAATTTAAATAGTAAACTTGTGTATTATTTGTTCTCCCCCCACCTTATGACCCAAGTGGTATGGGGTTGGTTTACCTAGTATACTCGGTAAGTATCTGTTCCTTCCTCCTGTTTTATGAGCTGTTGGGTGTGGGGTTTGTTTCAGTGGTATACTGTGTTAAATATCTGCTCCTTTCTCATCTCTTATGACCAAAGGGTGTGGAGCAAACAACAGGACACAAGAAGGTGGGCTGTATGCTGAGATACTCAACTGTCCAGGGGCATAGTGCAGCCTGATGCCACAGGCAGAGGGCCTTACTACCCCTGGAAGGGTGATTATCTCAGCATAATGTCCAGCTTGGAGTGTAATTTTGGACTTATAAAATGGATGATAGGTACTTTTATATAAAAAATTAAAAAAAAAAGAATATTAAATTGTTTCAGCAGTATACTGTTTAAATATCTGTTCCTTTCTCACCTCTTATGACCAAAGGGTGTGGAGCAAACAATAGGACATAAGAAGGTGGGCTCTGTGCTGAGATACCCACCCGCCCAGGGGCATAGTGCAGCCCACTGCCATAGGAGGAGGGCCTTACCACCCCTGGAAGGGTGATTATCTCAGCATAATGTCCAGCCTAGAGTGTCTTATTGGGCTTATAAAATGGGTCATTGGTACTTTTATTTAAATAAATAAATAAGTAGAGAACATTAAAAAATAAGGAAATAAAAAAGTGTCTTTTGTTAGTAAAATAGTTCCTCCACTAGGCATCACTAGAGGGAACAGTTATGTCTTGTTGCTGTACTGTTTCCTGGTCCTCACTACCTGTTCTGAGGACTGGGAATGAGTAACAGTCTTTGTCTGTTTATTTTTATTTATTTTTTATCCCTTGTTGTGGCTTTTGGCTGTTTTGGCTTCTTAATTCCTGGTCCTCACTGCCTGCTCTGAGGACTGCGTGTGACTGTTCTTACGTCCCTCACTGCGGCTTTTGACTGTTTTGTACTGTTGATTCCCAGTGCTCGTTGCCTGCTCTAAGGATCAAGGGTTACTGTGCATGTGTTGTTTTTGTTTTTAATAGTGTCCCTCATTGCAGCTCCCTACTATTCTAGTTTGCCATTTTCCTGGTCCTGGCTGCAGACTCTGATGACAGGTTGGCATGCGTTTCATTGGGCAGGTGATCAGAGCCATCGAACAAAGTGGGGGGTGGGGTGGAGAAAATGAAGTTTTTTAAAACTTGCTACTGTTACTTTGGGGTGGGAGCAAGAGAGAAAAACAATGATTTGTGCAACAAGACAAAGTAAGTGCTAAGCGAGGGTTGGGGGAAGGGGCATGGCTAACTTAAAAAAAATTAAAATTCTAAAGCTCTGCCATTAATAACTTTGCTCTGTTGGCAGGCTGGCATGGGTACTTTTTCATATCTGGGCATTATACTGAGGTAAATGTATAGGTGCCAGCCTGCATAAGCCAATCAGAAATCAGGATTGTCCTTACCCATTTTAGAAGTTGTTTTAAATAATTTATATAGCGTCTGCAGTGCATCTGCATGGTAAAGTTTGCAGGTCTGCACATTTCCTTCCTTTGAGTGAAACCCTCTTTGGTTGCTGTATGCTATCAGCAGGATATTAGGTAGGTCTGTATAAAGTAAGCTGCAGCTAATGGCAGACTGAGCTGCTTGTACTGTTGAGTGCCTGCGGGAACCAGACTGGCACTTTACAGTTGAAAGGGTGCACTGCAGTTTAAAACTTCTTACTGACAGCCTGTCTTGGGTACCCAGAAAAAATGGTAAGAGGAGAGGAGCTAAGGGTTCGTGTACATTGTTCTTACTTTTAATTGTCCAGACGCTCCAATACTTATTACCACTGTCCATCCTGCATTTTCAATTAGTTTTCAGTTACATATTCTTATTATGTTTACTTCTGTGTATTACTGTACTTGCTGTATTTCCACTTGTATCTGGGTCTTGTAATTATGACCCATTGTGTTACTTACGTTACATGTGTCTGTCTGTGTTTTCCTATGTAACCCTGTCCCCGGGTCGCACCTGGAAATGAGCCTCAGCTCATTGCTTTCCCGGTTATCAAATTTTAAATAAATAAAAAAAAGATAAATAAGGGGAAGTTGTTCTAAGCTGAGGACAAATGGGTTGTCTGCTATGATTATATTAGTGTAGGGCTCTCTACATAAGCCATATCTGGGGCATAATATCTTTGAGCATGCTAAGGATGGAGGTTGAGGATAACTTGAGGATTGCAGGATTGTTGAGGGGAGTATGGGGACTCTGTGTGCTGCAGGGGCTGTGGAGAAGCCATCATCTGGGGGTGCTCTGAAGGCATGGCTGCTGTCCACTGTGCAGTAGGTTCACAGCACTCGGTAGGGAACTGGCTCTGGCAAAGGTGTAGTTAAGCCTTCTCCAAAGCAAGGCCGTGGGGGCTGGGGCAGGTGACTGCTACTGAGGAGACACCAAGAGTCCATTCTTTGGGTGGAGGTAGTTGGTGGAGGGGAAGGGGGCCCTGCAAGAGGTGATGTGACACGAGATGGTGACAGGGAATTAGTTTTCTCCCTTGAGTGATTTTGTTCACCCAGAGTCTACCCGCAGGGATCTGGAACCTGTCAGCTCTCTGGCAACTAGGACTGTCACTAGAGCAGCATCTAAGAGGTTAGTAAAGTCCATTGGTAGAAGTGACTAGGAATATACTAGTAATAGGGGACTCTACCTTCAGGGGATAGTGATGGTAGTGTGTAAAGAGTGCCACTGTAGAAGGATGATCAGATGCCTCCTGGTGCATCAGCAGGAAGGGATACACTCTATATAGAGAGGCTAGTAAGGTGCATGGGGGGACCAAACATGCTGGCAAATAGGTCACTGGATGATGTTATGGACAGCTTTATGGAGTTAGACAGGGGACTGAAAAGGACAAAAGCCTCATTAACATTCTCTCAGGTCCATGCCTATGTGATTCAAGGGAGAGGCTAGGCTTCTCCCGATCGCTTGTCTTAGCTCAGGGCAGGGCAGTGGACATGGTCTCTCTGGACCTTAGCAAGGCCTTCAATACTGTGCCACACAGGAAACTGATAAAGAAATTGAACCTAGGGGTGGGAGCCAAAGTGGTCAATTGGGTAAGGAACTAGTTAATGGATAGGGGACAAAGGGTGGTGGTTAATGGCACTCACTCTAGTGAGGGGAGAGTGACCAGTGGGGTGCCACAGGGCTCAGTACTGGGGCCATTACTCTTTAATGTCTTCATAAGTGACATTGCAGAAGAACTGGAAAGGGAGGTATGCCTTTTTGCAGATGACACCAATATCTGTAATAGGGTGGACACTCAGGAGAGGGTGGAAAGAATGCGTAGGGACTTTGGGAATCTCAGGAAATGGTCAAGAGCATGACAGTTGGGGTTCAATGTAAAAAAGTGCAAAATCATGCATCTAGGATGTACTGCAGGAATCTAGGAGTTAAGTGTAGGATGGGGGAGGTACAGACAGTCATTAAGCAGGAAAGGGACCTGAGGGTTATCATATATGATGACATTCAATTGGCAGGGCAGTGTGACAAAGCAGCGGGTCATGTTAGTGGGATGCTAGGATGCACTGGGTGAGGTATCTCCAGCAGGAGGAGGGAGGTGGTGTTGCCACTGTATCGATCACTTGTGAGACCCACTTGGGGTATTGTGTTTAGTTCCGGAGGCCACACTTCAGAAAAGGCATAGAGAGGGTGGAGGCAGTCCAGAGGAGGGTAGCTAAAATGGTGAAGGGGTTGCATCAAAAGCCCTATGAAGAGAGAGACTGAGGGATCTCAACATGTATGCGCTAGAAGAGAGGAGAGTGATACAGGACATGATAGAGCTCTACCAGTAACTCACAGTGGTGAATAGGATGCAGGAGGGGAGTCTCTTTCAAATGAGAAGGAGCACCAGGACCAGCGGACATGTGATGAAGCTGGGGGAGGAGTTTAAGAGGGATGTGAGGAAGTACTACTTCACTGAAGGAGTGGCGGATGCCTGGAGCAGACTGCCAGTGGCAGTGGTGAAGGTGATAAGAGTAGGGGACTTCAAGCATGCATGGCATAGACATAGGGGAACATTAGTAAATAGGCCTGGAGGAGGGAGGGTCTCTGGAGACCAGTTAGGGTCTACAGAGACAGACTAGGCAGGTCCATCTGGGCAGACTGGGTGGGCCAAGTCTTCCTTTTCTGTTGACAAAGTCTATTTTTCTGTGTATCTCATGGTTAAAGGAGTGGTGCAGGGAAGAAGGGTTTATCTTTCTGGGGGACTGAGGACAGTTCTGGAGGGATAAGAGGCATTAGCCATTGGCCACTGAAACTGCTGGGGGGAAGGCTGCAGCTAGGTTATCCAGGGCAAATTACCAGCCATGGGAGGCTCTGCAGACATTCTCTACTAATGAGACTCAGCAAGGACCTGGTAGGGTAGTTGGGAAGGCAAACATAAGGTAGTTGGGGGGGGGGAGGCATGAGGAGGTATGAAAAATAGGCAGGCTGGGACTAGCAGAATAACCTACTGGAAAGTAACTAGTTTAAATGCAAGGACACTGGGGAAACAAGATGGGGAACATCCAAGCAAAGGCTGAGGTGAGGCAACTGGACATCACAGCAGTCACTGAAATGTGTGTTCAGTTTCAAAGTTTATTGAACGGCAAAAAAAATGTCATTTCAATATAAAAGTCACTTACAATAAAATACATGTTTCAATAAATACTGACAAATAGGATTCCGCATTTATGTATCACACTCCTCACGTCTTTCAAAGGAATTTTGTAATTTGATATAAACAAAAATGACCATCAGAGGAACTTTCTAAAGAAAGACTATAGGAAGCTATATAACTTCATACTCCTTGGCCAATATAACAATTTTTGCTAGATTATAAACAAACATCTCTGAGTTCTCAATTATCTGCCTTCACCCATTTGGTGTATTGACTCATACAGGGTATTCCCAGGCCTATGCAGATAAAAATGGCCAAGATTGTACCACATAAAGGAGTTGTGTTTCTCAAGTATCCTTATATTGTATTTTACAAAATTAAATTTGACCAATGTAAATATATAGAAACATACCCTATAAATAAAAATAATCAGCACCATAAGTTCCCCTTAATTTTGTTATAAGCTGTTTTATTACAAGTCCTTTAGTTAGTTAGTTAATTTTTATTTGTTCAATCATAAGAAGATCAGTACAGTTATTCACACGAATGTGAATTGCACAAAAGTTACTGTGTGCATCAAATAACAATAGATATTGATCTAAAAAACACACATATAAACACACTTATAAAGTATCCATATCAAATTAACTACAATTCAGGATAAAAAGAGCAAAAAGTGAAGTATGTTTAAGCCTTATTTTATGTATTGCACATAGGTATTCAGAAACCCTTGTGATGATAAAAATCATCTTCTGTTGTAAACATTATTGACAGAAGCTCATGCTTATCCTCTGTTTGTATATATTTCCAAACTGGAATGAGCCAGATGTACCTTACTTTATTGTATCATGTTCTGCCGTATATTACATGGTACAAGTTTTCCCTTTCAGGTTGCTCGTATCCACAGTTCTTATTTTCAGTGGTGCTCGAGTTATTATACCTTGCTTTTAGAAGGTTACTATGAAAAGGTTCAAATCGGTATACAGTATACAATCATCTTTTAAGTGGATCTGTTAGAAAATCCAAATTGTATCTGAAGCAGTGCATAATGTCATTAAATATAAGCTGGGGGGAGTATTTGGACTTAATTTTTTTTCTAGATCTTCTTTAATGCTGCAAGTTGTTATTTATTTTTTTATATTTTACACTTAGTGTAATTCCCTTAGAAACATTCCTTTCAAGACTTTCTAGGTTGTATTGTTTAAGGTTGGATGTTAGTCCCTTGAGCCAATCAGATTGTTTACAGCCCTTTATGGTCCAGCTTTCCTTCTTCTTAACACAGAGCTGGGGCAATCTATTTTCTGACATTCTAATTAGTATTAGCCAATAGTTCATTCTACGGATTGCTGCCAGTGCTTTCAGATTGATAGTTCCCAGTTCTGCCCTTAGACAATGGGTGGGGGTGGATTGTCCTGCACTCAATAAGATTCTGAAGAGCTGGTTCACAGGGACTTCCAATATCTCAAAATGACTCTGGATTCCAAACTTCAGTGGAAAAGAGTGCCTGGGCTATAAGTTTTGCCTGTATTACTTCAATAGCAGGTCAGACACTATTACCCCCTTTATTGTCTATTAAACCTCCTAATTGCTGCTGCAGTCAATTTTTCATTGTTCACTGTTTTCATTTTACAAGTCTTATCCTCTTTTGTGTAGCCCATTGAGAATTATTGTATTTGCAATGGTTAAACAAAGATAAGCGTATATAGAGACTGTATTTACATTTTTATTTCCAGTCTTCCATAACCCATTGTCTCGTTTGATACCAAATACTAAGACCTGGCTTTTTTTTTCATTTATTTTGAGTTTGGTATATTCTGCAAAAGCATTCATAAAGTTCAATTCTTTTTTTAGCCCAGACTTTGAAAGGGCTCATAACAGTAGGCCGTCTGCATAGGCCAATGCAGGGCAAATATAAAGACCAATCATAGGTGAGTCTGAAGTCAAATTCTCCAATTGTACCAATACATTATTCAGGTAGATACAAAAGAGTGTGGGGGCAAGGACATATCCCCGTCTCACTCTTTTGTTTGTTGGAAAGACAGAGAAGAATGCCCCCTGATTCGTAGTTGTATTTGTGCCTGTGTCTGAGTATAAATCTTTATATCAGCATTGTTTCCCATAGTAGCTATCAAGAGAGCATGTCAAAAGCAGAACTTAAGTCAATAAATGCTGTGTTTAATCTTTGTTTCCTCAGACCCACGTATTTTACTATTAGATGCTCTAATATAAAACAGTGTCCACTGTACTGTAGTCTTCTCTGAATCCTGCCTGTAGTTCTGAGAGACCATCCTGTGTTTCTGTTTGCTTTAGTAGTCTAGAAAGAATAAGTCTGGCAAATAATTTACCTGAAACATCTATCAATGAGATGGATTTGTACATTTTATGATCCTTTCTGTCCCCTTTTTTTTATAAATGGATATTATGAGAGCATCCCTCCATGTTGGGGGAATATTGTTACTGTAAATATACGTATTAAACAAGGCATGTAAAACCATGGACCACAATGAAGCATTCAACAGATAAGCTTCTTGGGGGGATAAGATCAGGGCCTTGGGCTTTTTTTTTCTTAAGTCCTGCAATGGCCAGGTACAGTATACTTCATGTCTCTTTAGGGCTGGAGAGTGTGACCTGTCTAATACATTAGTCAGTAAGTTGTCTCCAGTGACTGGTTCAGAAAAGATATCTTTATAGTACTGTACCCAAACTTCTAGGGCTATATATATATATATATATATAGTTCAAATCTGCAATTATTTGTGCCATTTGCTATCATGTACCAAAAGGATTGTGCATCATTTTGTATATTGCCTCTAACATTTTCTGCCACTGTATTAGAAAAAAATCTTTTTTTGTATCTAAAAGGATTTTGTAGTTTTTCCTTGTTTTATTAAGAGAGCGTAAATTGTTCCTGTTTGTGCATCAGTTACTTTCCATATGAATTTTGTTAACATAGATTTTTGTTTCTTACAGTCATTATCAAACTAAGAGATCCTGGAATTAAAGTATACACAGTTCAGATCTATCCTATAAATTTGTTCTCTTATTTTTTCGTAGCATCCGAGGAGATCTTCGTGGAATATTTTAAAATAATTTTGGCTGCAATCTCTTTGAGTAAGTGGTGTTAAACAGTTTACTAAAAAGTCACCTACTTTTCCCTGTTGTCGGAGGTTCCGTCTGATTTTTGTGCGGTTCCTTACCTCCATTTCTAAAGATGGGCCAGGAAGTAATTCTCTCTCTCTCTCTAAATTGCCCAATATGCCTCCCTGTCCTAGAAAAACTGGAAATGGTCACTTCCTCCCTTGTGTTAACCCTACATTTCTCCCACGTTTTCATAATTCCACTCCATAAAATTAAATAAATTACTGAGAGACCCTAGGGAGAGGAGAATGTAAATTATCAAACTGTGTCTCTCGTGATTCTACCATTTAAAGAAGCCAAGTTGTGTACTAACATGATCTCTGTTAGTTTGTATCCAGCAAGATTAGTTTTTTTATCATTGGTGTTTCTTGAGAAATTAAAGCCCTCATCATCTAGGTTATTCTTAATAGCTCAATCGGAATATCCATCAAAGGTGCCTATTCTTGCATTAAAGTCACCCGTGAGAAGAATGTCAGTGTTCCCATAAAGATCATGAATACCATTTAATATTTCAGTTAGTCTGTTCCAAATTGAGTTATTATAAAATGATGAATTGCTAGGAGGAACATATGTATTCAATAGGCAGAACTTTAGGGTAGGCATCTCTGTATGAAAGTCTTGAAATGAGGAGGTCTCTGCAGGAGACCTTCATATCTTGATCTATTTTAAACCATGTTACTAAACCGCAATATGGACCATCGGCTTTTGAAATCCTGCGGCCAGGTACTTGGTAACAATAGTCATTGAGGGATATCTTACTCTCTTTCTCATGCCAAGCTTCCTACAGGCAAATAATGTAATGTTTTCTAATAAACTCCCACCATTCACTGTCTGTGAAGTTAGACTGTAGACCCAAGATATTCCATGTAATTAAGAAAAGACAGGATGCAAGTTCAGATTCTGCTGTATTAGTGCTATCTTCCTCAGTTCTGTTTTGTACTAGTCAGCCTTCCTGTCCCACCAAGGGAGAGTATTTATTAATTACTGGAATTTAAAAAGTTAGGGGATGTTCATAGGCTTTGCCTGAGGACTAATTTGTTGCTTTTGCAGTCAAGTTTTCAATCCCTTGACTATGACCAATACATATTTCTAGCTGTGTATTCTGGCTTTCCCTTCAGCTTCCTTTTTCTGCTATGTAGAGCGCCAGTCTATCCAGCATATTGATTTTACCTAAGATCTTCTGGGCTGACATGCTAGCTTTAAATGTTAAAGAGCTTCTGATGCCAAAAAGAAAACTTTGAAAAACATACTAATTAGGTACACTTCAGCTTGCATTCCATATGTATTCTATATATTTCTCTTCCTTCTTATTTATTACTGAGCACATTTGCATGAGTACATGATTTTTATGCCTTAGATTTCCCTTACAGTTTATCTTCCTCTGTAGCTTACTCCCTACTTCAAGTCATAATGCTCTGTTGTGACATCACAGTCTGTTTCCATGGGAGCAACTGTGATGCCACAAGCAGGGCATCATGATCTCAGGTAGGGAGAAAGCAACAGGAATAGATACGAACATATGAACATAAGAATTTGCTAGCAGATAAAGGCATTATGGTCTATCGAGTCTGCTCGAGTGTGCAGCTAACAACCCTTATACTGCAGCTGCCCCTCCCTCCCTGACCCTCCCTCTTACCCTATCCCATCCCCTTTTGAAGCAGTCCACTGTTCTACAGGATACCACTTCACCAGGTAACGTGTTCTACCCAGACACCACTCTCTCCGTAAAAAAGTATCTTCTCATTTCCCTCCTGAACCTTCCCCCGCCAATCTGAGATCGTGACCTTGAGTGTCCCTACCCCTCCTTAACTTGAATAGTCCCTCTGTGCCTGTCTTGTTTATTCCCTTCATGTACTTGAAGGTTTCAGTCATATCACCCCTGTCTCTCCTCTCCTCCAGTGAATACATGTTCAACTCCCTCAGCCTGCTCACGTAGGGTATGTCCCACTAGTCCCTGGATCATCTTCGTTGCCCTGTGCTGCATCCCCTACAGTAACTTAATGTCTCTCTTCAGATATGGTCACCAATACTGCATGCAGCACTCCAGGTGTGGCCTAACCAGTGACCTATACAATAGCAGGATCATCTCCCCTCTCCTTGAAGATATACCCCAGGCAATATAACCCAGCATTTTGTTGGCCTTTGCAGCTGCCTTCCTGTACTGTGCTGAGTTGTTCATTGAGCCCATTATAATAACCCCCAGATCTTTCTCCTCCTCTGTCATGGCTAGCTGACCCCCCAGCTGGTAGTTTGTTCTTTTTTTTTTCCCCCGAAATGTAGCACCTTGCACTTTATGGCATTGAAACCTAACTGCCAGGTGTCTGACCAGGTAAAACAGTGGGAGAATTCAAGAATGCATGGGACAGACATAAGGCAATTCTAGTGGGGGGTAGGAGGAAGTAGGCTGTTGGTTAACTAGGATCTGCAGCTTTTCTGTTAGGTAGGGAAATGGGCAGACTAGGTGGGCCAAGTGGTCCTTATCTGCCATCAAATTCTATGTTTCTATGTTTCCAATTTTGACAGATCATCCTGCAACCCATGCCACCCTCCTAGGTCATCCACTACTGCTCCCATCTTGGTGTAATCTGCAAAAAAAACTGATTTTGCTCTTGATGCCCATTGAGATGTCTGATATGAACAACCCAAACAACACCAGTCCCAACACTGAGCCCTGTGGTACTCCGCTTGAAACAGTCCTCGGAGATAAGAGTGCCCCTCCCACCACCACCTTCTTCTGCCTTCCTACTTGATTATGAGGGAAATTGTGACTATTTGTATCATGTTAGTCTGGTTTGAAGGTGTATGCGTCAGGCCTGTGTAACCAATTAATTTAGCTCCAAAACTGGGCCTTGAAGGGTGGGGTATGAATGAGGGCTAATCATAACCCTTCCTTTAAGGGGTATAAGCAGACCAGAAAGTATTTTTTCACTTGCCTAACATATGTACCTGCTTAGCAGTAGGGATCAAGCACTTCCCTTATAGGCATTGTTTTGGCTATTTTTATGTACTTTGTTCACACAGACCAGTTCTGAAAGCATTTTGGAGGAGTGGGATCTGTCTACAGACTGCTTAAGTGGTTACTGCTCAGTTGGAGAAGAGAAAAGATTTGAACCCCTGAAAACCTTAAAAGAAAATATTGGCACAAAGTTACTCATGTGTGTCGACCACTTAGGAGAAAAAACAGATCTTCAAAACCAGAGACACTTGATTAAAAGGCATAAAACAGCTGAACTACACTTTCCAAAAAACTGAGATGCAAGAAACAAGAATAAGGACTATATTATTCTGGTAATTTCAAGGCACTTCAGTTTACTGACGTGAATATTTTGCAATATTCAATTTTTTTGCTTAACTACTCCTTTAACAATAGTTACTGTATATTTTAGTTAACTGGGGAGGGGGTGTATAAGGATAAACCCTGTTAAACCTGTCAATAATTCTTGGCGATAACTATTCTTTTCTCTAGAGGTTCAGCATAGGGGTTAGGGATTGTACTCACATCAATGCAATTGCTAAAATTGGACAACGAGCCACATGAGGCTTTTCTCAATGAAGGAAACTCAGATTATCTCCCAAACAAAACCCTGATCATTCAGCTGATATACTCCCCCAAAATTAAGGGAATGAAATAAAAAAAGGGGGAGAAGAGGTAAAAGGGTGCATACAGACTCTGATGTAAAACAAGTGACAATTACAAATGTATTTGATAAAGTAGACTATGCTACTGAAGAAGGGGGCTTCGAAGGACAAACACAGGATAGAAAGAGTGAGAGGGAAACAGGAGCTCTAGCTGAGCAGAACCTAAATTGCAAAGATTGGAGGCAGTCTGATGTTATCTGCCTAACCTCTACTTTCACTGAAATGTGGGAAACATCTAACCATGATCAAAACCTTTCAATCCCAGACCACAGCATTTTCAGAAAAGACAGGGAGGTGGGGAATGGATTGGCTTTGAACATTAGGGAGGGTATCATGGCCTTGGAGGGAAAATCCTTAGCATGGGAAACAGGGGTACAATATAGTTGGGTGCAGCTGGTGGTGGAAAGGAGCTGAAACATCAAGTTTGGCATGGTCTTCAGGCTCCAAACTAAGCAGGGAACAGGGATAGGGCTTTGGGGTGGGAAATACAAATAGTGGTTGCACTGGGGAATGTAATCTTAGAAGACAATTTTAATCTGCCAGAAACAGACTAGAGTATTCTGGGATGAGAACTGTTAAAAGCCAGGCCCATGTGAATACTTAGAGGATGATTTCTTCTTCAAACACTTAAGAGAGCTGACTAGAGAGGGGGCTATCCTGGACCTTGTGCTCTTGAACCATGAACTCATCAAGGATGTTATTGTTGAAGCTATCCTCAGAGTAAGTGACCACAACTCTGTGGGGTTCAAAATCATCCTTAGGAATAGACACCACAAATCTAAAATGATGGTTCTCGACTTCAGAAGGCCAGATTTTGGGAAGATGAAAGAGATCCTTGAGGCCAGTCTCTGAGGGGTAGGTGCGATTAGGTAGAGGTAGAAGGTAGAAGACTTGGTTTGCTGGCCAAGGCACCTAGCTTCACCTGAGCTCTTTCCTTCTAAGACTGCTTGAAAGGCAGAGTAGAGAAACTTACCAGAGCAAGGGAGAAGGATTAAGACTTAGTTTGGCTAAGCAGATTTACTGTGTGGTGGTGTTTTTATTTTTTACTCACAGGGATTGCTACTGTTTGTTGCTAACATTTCATTGCTTTATTTTTCTCTGATTCAAATTGTTGTTGCTGGTATACCTTCTTCTGCATTATTACAAGGTGTGCCTACAGGTGTGTGCTAACAGATTACTGCTGTAATCTTCTGATTCAAATTGTCTTTGCAAGGTATATCTTCTGTTACTGCTTTATTTTTCTGGAGCAAAGTGTTTCTTACAGGGTATACCTTCTCTCTGAAATTATTACAGGTGGTGCTTTACAGGTTTTACAGTTTTATCTAACATTAGGTTAAGCTTTCAGGGTTACTGCATTTGTTGTTGACTGATTGTTTCTGCTCTTACCTCCTTGTTCTTTCGTCCGTGGTTCTTCTTTTAGGCAGGGAAGGGCCCAACCACCCCACGCCACACTCCATTTATAGGGTACCACAGTTGTGACATTTCCTGTGGCAGAGCAGGAAGGGGCGGATCAGTGGGCCTCCACAAGGTGATCTCATTTATAGGGCACTAGTAATTTAACTTGTTATAACAAGTTAAACAAAGCACAATTAAACCATTACTTGCATTTTTTTCTTCTCTAATTACTCTGACTAGGTTACAAACCCAGCAACTTATTTGGAATGGATTTCATTAATTGCAGGTACTGTGGAACAATTTTCAGAAGGACATTCTTACAGGATTTAGGACACTGTCCTACATGCTGGGCCTTTGAGATCTTAGGTCTCAGCTCGGGCAGCATGGGCAGAGATTGCACGCCTCAAATTTCATATTGAAGAGGAAATACATTATAAAAACCACCCGCCATTTCCCCAGCATCCAACAGAAAAACCTCAACCGCAGAGGGTAGTTGGTCCAGGAGGTTGGTAGGTGGTTAGGAGGAGCAAATCAGGTGCCCCATCACTCTCTGCTCTCCAACACATTACCTCCAAAAACCATATAAACACTACAAACAGGTATCTGCCTCTATCTCTGAAATCAAATAAAGAGGCAGAAGACACTGCAGAGCAGGACACTCGTGCACAGGAGCTAGCACAACAATACTCACCCAAATCAGGAACCAAAACTAAACAAGCACAAAGGAAATCCAAAAACTTCTGATCATAGGAGACTCCATGATTCGGGAGTTGATACCCATCTCCAGCTAGGGTGATGGTCAGATGTCTCCAGGTACATCAGCATGGAGAGACACTGACCGCATTGCTAAAATTGTTCACAAAGCAGGAGAAAACATTGATGTCCTAGTACACATAGGGACTAATCGATCTCGCCAGCCGGGTCAGTTGTGGAGACCAAGGAACACCTGACTAGGCTGGGTGACAAACTATCATCTATTTCGTCCGGCATCTCCTTCTCTGAGATCCTGCCAGTCTGGGAGAAGGGAGCAGATGGACGGAAGGTCAGAGAAGGGAGATAGGGGAGCTAAACACATGGCTCAAGGACTGGTGCCAGGAAAAGGACACAGATTTGTAGGAACTGGCAACAGTTCTGGGAGCGAAAGTTCTTAAATTTGATGGACTGCATCTGACTAAAGAGGAGTCAGTGCATTGGGGCAGAAGTTTGACGTTTTGCAGAATATTTCAACTAGCAAATGGGAGAGGGTGCAGCACCCATACGTTGAATGGGAAGAACACCCCTTCCCCCTCAGCTAGTGGTCAAACTGGAATTCAGTGTGTTTGCCGTTCATTTGCATCACCAGGTAAGAAAAAAGGTTTGTCTCCCCATACGATGCACAGGTGTAATGCCAAACCTCACCCAACAACTAACACACCAAAATCTGGCCAATGGAAAATCATGTACACAAATGCTCACAGCCTGGGAAATAAGATCCCAGACCTGCAGGCAATAATGTCAGAGGCTAAACTGGACATAGTAGCAATTAGTGAGACGTGGTTTACCAGTAACCACACTTGGGAGACTTCAGTACCTGGCTATGTATTGTTCAGAAGAGACCGAGGTGCAAAAAGGGGGGGAGGAGTGCCCTGTATGTTAATGAAAATATCAAAGCTACAGAAATTCAGAATACACATAAGGAGCCAGAAGAACTGTGGGTCACCCTGGAAACAGGAAATGGGACAGCCATAAGAACTGGGGTTGTCTACAGGCCCCAGACCAGAGGAGGACATAGACACATTACTGTTAGAAGATATACAAAACATGACAGCTAAAGGGAGGTTCTGATAATGGAGACTTCAACATGCCAGATACAGATTGGTCAATACCAGCAGGAACATCTGCCAGAACTAGACTCATAGTGGATTCCTGCAGGGGAGGGCCTCAAACAACTGGTACAGCAACCCACAAGAGACAGGGCTATCCTAGATCTAGTACTGACTAACAAAGAAGGGATCACAGATCTCCAGGTAGAAGGTCACCTGGGGCCAGTGACCATCACATGGTATGGTTCAATTTGCTACTACATCTAAATCATCCCATTCCAAGGCAAAAATATGGGACTTCAGAGGAGCTGACTTTGATAAGATGGCCAACAGAATTAAGCTAGCCTGGCAAAAAGAAACACAGGTGAGGGAGGTACAGGCAAAGTGGGCAAGCATTAAGGATACAATACTTGAAGCAACATCCCATTGTGTTAGACAGAAAAGGAAGTGCAAAAAAGAAGGAAACCACTTTGGTTCTCAAATACAGTAGCAGAAAAGGTCAGAGCCAAAAGGCTCTTCAGAAAATATAAGGAACACAGCGGGATGAAGATAGGGGGCATACCAAACTGCCCTAAGGGAAGCAGGTAAGGCAGTCAGGCAAAGTCCCAAACTGAGGAAACACTAGCACAAACAGTAAAAGAAGGTGACAAGACTTTCTATAGATACATTAGTGAAAGGAGAAAGTCCAGAGGGGTATTGCTAAGTTTAATGGGAGAAAGGGAGCATGTGAGAGGAGGACCCTGTAAAGGCATCTATCCTAAATAGATACTTTGCTCAGTATTCACTGAAGAGAAGGTAGGGCAGGGCCCACAGCTCAGCATCATGGACACAGGGGAGGGAGGTGAGCACTACCCCTTCACAAAAGAAAGGGTCCTACAAGAGCTTGCTAAGCTCAGGGTGGATAAGGCAATGGGACCTGATGGCATACATCCCAGGGTACTTAAGGAGCTAAAGGAGGAACTAGCAGAGCCATTAGCAGAATTGTTTAGTGAGTCTCTGAGCACAGGAGAGGTCCCAGAAGACTGGAGAAGGGCTCATGTGATCCCACTCCACAAGAGTGGTAGCAGGAGGAGGCGGGAACTACAGACCGGTCAGTCTTACCTCAGTAGTGGCAAGATTATGGAAGCACCTTAAGGAAAGGATAGTGCAACACCTGGAATCCATAGGGGCACAGGATCCAAGACAGCATGGGTTTACAAAGGAAGGTCCTGTCAAACTAATCTCATAGATTTCTTTGACTGGGTAACCAGAGTGGTGGACCAAGGGGAGCAGTTGATGTCGCCTACCTTGACTTCAGCAAAGCTTTTGACACTGTTCCACATAGAAGATTGATAAATAAGCTAGGTAGGCTCGGGGTGGGTCAGAAGTTGGTCAACTGGGTGGCAAACTGGTTGACTGGCAGAAAACAGAGAGTGGTGGTAAATGGTATACAGTCAGAAGAGATGCAAGTCACAAGTGGGGTACCTCAGGATCAGTCCTGGGGCCAGTCCTCTTCAACATCTTCATTAGTGACCTAGCAGATGGACTAGAGGGTAAGGCTTGTCTGTTTGCAGATGACACCAAGATCTGCAACAGAGTAGATGATCCAGATGGGGTGGGCAGAATGAGAAGAGATCTGGATAAACTAGCAGAATGGTCAGAAGAGTGGCAACTGGGATTTAATGCAAAGAAGTGCAAAATCATGCACATAGGGAAGAGAAACCCTGAAGCCACTTATAGGCTGGGAGGGGAGTTGCTAGCAGTCACAAAGGAAGAAAGAGACTTGGGCATCATCATCACTGATGACCTGAAATCATTCAAGCAGACCTCTAAAGCAGTAGGTAAGGCTACGGGGGTGTTAGGTGTATTAGTAGGGTATCAGCTAAGTCGTAAGAGGGAGGTAATCCTCTGTACAAGACATTGGTTAGGGCCCCATCTGAGTACTGCGTGCAGTATTGGAGGCCACACCTTCACAAGGACATTAACCAAATTGAGGCAGTCCAGAGAAGGGCAACCAAAATGGTGCAGGGACTGCATCAGAAGACATATGAGGACAGATTAACGGAGCTCAATATGTATACCCTTGAGCAAAGGAGGAGAGAGGTGATATGATCGAGACATTTAAACACCTTAAGGCATAAACAAGGTGAAAGAGTCTAACATGTTTAAATATAAGAAAAATAGCAGGACAAGAGGACACAGCATGAGATTAGAGGAGGCCGATTAAGGGGAATGTGAGAAATTCTTTTCACAGAAAGGGTGGTAGATGCATGGAATGGCTTACCACAAGAAGTAGTGGCTATGAATACAGTGCAGGGCTTCAAACAGGCATGGGATAGGCATAAGGAGCAATACAAATGACTATGAATAGATAGGTCACTGACATAGCAAAGGCCGATGGCACATTTATAAGGTAGAAAAAGAAATGGGCAGACTGGATGGGCCTTGCGGTCCTTATCTGCCGTCAACTTCTATGTTTCTATGTTTCTATGATTGAGGGGATAGAAGGAAAAATGTGAGACTGTCAAAAGGTAGGTGTTGCATGTAAATAAGTCCTGTCTGTAGGTTGGAAAGAGAAAGAGACAAAAAAGCTGTTATGGGTTTCCAGGGAGGTGGAGAAGGCAGCCGTAGAGAAAAAAATTGCCTTCAGGAGGCATAAGGGGGAACCAATGAGAAAGCATTAGGGTGAACTACCAGGAAAAGCTTGAAGCAGACAGCACAACCATGAAGAAGGCTTAGGCAGAGACTTGAGCTTAGAATAGCAAAAGGAGTGAAGGACAATGACAGGGCCTTATTCAGATATATACTGTATGTGAAAAAAAGGGAAAAAAAGGATGGCACAGAAAGGCTACTGCAAGGGTCAGATTGGGTGGTAGATGACGTGAGTAAAGTGGATGTACCAAACAAGTATTTCAGTTCATTTTTCACTAAGGAAAAGAATGGACTACTGCCTGATTGTGGAGTGCTAAAAGCTCAGGGAGTAGGGCTCAGACTAGTTGTGGAACATATCTCAGTGGATAGAGTACTGAAAGGTCTCACGGTATTGAAAGTCAGCCAGTTTCCATGCCCAGGATGTTTAAAAAAGTGGGATGAGTATTAGCTGTCCCTTTGGTGGACACTTTCAACTTCTCACTGGAGACAGGAATAGTCCTGGTGGACTGGAGAAAGATGGATGTAAAACCACTTCACAAAGGAGGACAAGAGTGACCCCCAAAATTACAGGCTGGTATGCTAGGCCTCTCTTTCTGCCTCTCTGACCTGGTTTCTCCCATTGCTCCCTTCATTTATACCCTTTGCTCTTCTAAATCTCATTTCTTCAATATTCCCAATTGCACTACGTCACTGTCCAATCCTCTTTCTCTGCTGGGCTGTCTTTAGTCAGTCTGGAACTCTCTCCCTTCCTCTCTTAGACTAGCCTCCTCATTCCTCTCTTTTGAGATGCTTCTTCAGTCCCACTTCTTTCCTGCTTGCTCCCCTCCTCACTTGTCATGTGATCTAGCTTGCCCCCCAGTGCAAACCATTATGTAATTCTATCGTCATGCAGAGTTTTGTCCTACTACTGTTAATGGTAGCTTTCAGCTGCAATGTTTGAGTGTACCATCACAGAATTATCTCAACCACTTGTAACTGTTATTGCCTCTGTTCACGTCTCCCAGGTCACACCTGGAAATGAGCCTTGGCTCAGTGTGCTTTTCCCATTACCAACTTTTCAATCAATCAATCAATCAATCAATCAGTTGTGAGCAAGCTGCTCAGGAACATCATAAAGGAGCAGATAGTGTACAGATCCCAGGTGCAGCCATGACTGGAGTACTGTACACATTTCTGAATCCCCCACCTGAGGAAGATCAGGGACAGGCTTGAATCAGGGCAGAGGAGGGCAACCAAGATGATTCAAGCGCAGTAGGGGAAAACATATGAGAAGTATTTGGGCAGCCTTAACATGTACTGAACTGGAGAACAGGACAGAGTGAGGAGACATGATAAAAATAGTCAAGTTTTTCAATGGAATAAATCGGGTTGAGTGCCAGCATCTTTTCAAGCATTGTGAGGCATGTACTACAGTACAGATCGGCATGAGTAGAAGCTGATGAGGAGGTCAGAAAGGATATGAGAAGGCATTTCTTCAAGGAAAGAGTGCGAGACAAACTGAATGGGTTGCCCAGGAAGGTAATAGGAAAGGAAACTGTGGTGGGCTTCAAGAGGGGATAGGACAGACATAAGGGGCTGGTAAGGGCTTAGGGATGGTATAATGATGGGTGGGAGGCAAGCACCACTAGGGGCTCCAGCCAGGCCAGCATAGAGACAGGCTGATGGGGTAATGAGGTCAGTAGGAACAGAGAACACTGATAGACTTCAGTCATTCTCTACCTGTAAAAATGTTCTATGTTGCTTCTTTTATATGTAAGTACTGAAATTAGTGAGGACCAGTATTACCAAACATCAAAAAGACCATTGGAGCAGGGTAGTGGAGGGCTAAGTGGCCGACACCTGCATGCTGTATTCTCTTCTACCAGGATCTCAGGTGTAAACACTGACAGAGAGAATCAGAGAAAGAAAGGGAGTGGTTGAAGAAACAGGGCTGATTGTTTTCATACGCAAGCACCGTGGGTTTGGAGGTCAGGGGAACAATGGAGCATCGGAGGGGGGAGTGGAGCTGAACATGGCAGTGAAACCAGCAAGTGAGGGTCTGAAGGGCTGCAAAGGTTGAAACTGTAAATGGCTAAGCTACAGGAAAACATCCACAGGGAGAATGACGGAACAGATGAGGACAAAGGAGCAAATTAAGGAAAATGGGTTTGGGTATCCATAACATTGCTGTTTTATTATTTATTGTTTCTTTTTCTCTTGTGGTGTTTCCTGCTACAGCTGTTGACACAGGTCTGATGGGGGGTGCTATGTTTAGGCTAGTGCCATACAACAGGAAAAATCTGTATAAAGAGCTGTGTTTTTGGTTGCTAGATTACCTAGTCCAGTAGTATCAGGACAGTAGCAGGATATAAAGTATATTGGCCTGTCTGTGTTATTTTGTATCCTTGTTGATTGTGCTGATTTATACCAGGACAACAGCGGGACATAGGTATATTAGCCTCATTGTGGTATTGTATATCCTTTTGAACACAGTTCACAGAAGGTAGTTGCAGACTGGGGGGGTTCTGTCCGTGACCGTTACAGAGGACAATAGAGGTACGGCTGGGGGCGGACTGTTTCACTTTCTCTCTTGTGACATAAGTGCCACTAAGACAAATCAGAAGAGAAACTACTGAAAGGTGCCACAATTTGAATTTTGGTGCAGGGGGTCTAAAAAGGGCACCAGGAAGCAACAAAGCAGAAGGCTGTTGGAGCAGGGTAGTGGAGGGCTAAACGACCGACACCTGCGTGCTGCATTCCCTTCTACCAGGATCTCCTGTGTAATCACAGACAAAGGGAACCGGAGGAAGAAAGGGAGAAGCTGAACAAATAGGCTTGATTGTTTTTGGATGCAAGCACTGTAGATACC
This sequence comes from Neoceratodus forsteri, assembly GCA_016271365.2. Taxonomy (NCBI): domain Eukaryota; kingdom Metazoa; phylum Chordata; order Ceratodontiformes; family Ceratodontidae; genus Neoceratodus; species Neoceratodus forsteri. The sequence goes on from CM057455.1 coordinate 1,702,193,846, forward strand.
CGCTCACCCTTCCCCATCCCACCCATCCTGGGCTCCACTACAGTTATAGGCTGGAGTGTCACATGACACACTGCTACTGCCTGTCTTCCTATCTAGGGCCAGACAGAAGTAAACCCTACCATATAACACATAGAAAGGGTGGGTAAAACAACAAGAAATCTAGAGTAGAACGGTAAAGAGGGTCTGACAAAGATAGGAAAGAGCAAGTTAAATATAGGCTTAAGTTCAACAAATGAGGAAGGGAAAATGATGGTGCAGTGCAGAGGATGAGGAGCAGCAGTGTTCAGGAGAACCTTCTGGACGTTATGGTGCTGCCCCATATACAGATACCTCTCTAGGTTAAGGGCAGAGGTCGAATGTCTCTGGGCCAAGCTGGCTAGGATGCAGAAGGTCTGTGCCCCCACCCAGAGGCCACCCAGTCAACCTCCACTTGCTCAATGACTACCTAGAAGAAAGAGTGGATGGACTGCGGTGGGCTCAGGGAGGGTGACGGGGGGTCATGGGTACATCCCCCACCCAGTGAAACTACATAACTCTTAACTGTCTTGTTGGAACAGGTAGATCTCACTGAGCTTCCAAATGTAGTCACCAGGGAGGATGAGTGGGTCCTCCATGATGGAGACTCAAGGGGGGGGCGGGAGACCCCAGAGGAGGGGGAAACAAATACTGTTTGAAGACTCCATTGTGAGAGGCATAGATTTTGGGAAGGGCAGTACGGAGGATAGGGAGGTAAAGTGCCTACCTGGTAGCACAGCTCGGTGGGATGGGAGGCAGACCCTTGGGATCACCAGGGCAGGGGCTAGGAGGGAGGAGCTGGATGTTATTGTCTGTAGGGTAACAAATGCCCTAGCCAGAAAAGTAGTGGACATAGGACAAGTTTAGAGGGACTTTAGGGACATGGGAAGGGTTCTTGAGCAGGTAGCATGCTCTGTAACTTTCTCGGAGGTTCTGTCTATGGCAAAGGGGAGGAAAGCGAAATCTGCACCAGACAATTCAACGATTGGTTGAAAGATTTGTACAGACAGGAGGGATTTGGCTTCATTGGGGACTGGGGCCCCACCTGGACAGATAAAGGTATGTACAAGCCGGATAGCCTGCATCCATCCGGGGGGAGGGTGCGGGAGGGCACCGAGATCCTTAGTGAAAAGTTTAAATGTTTCCTCAGTAGGATTTTAAACTAGCTGAGGGAGTTGATGAACGAAAGCAGGAAATATCATATTGCCTCCTCACACACACAGGATCAGGTAGCCATAAAAGAGGAAGATAGGAAATCATGCATAGGTAGTAAACTGGAGAGGAGGAAGAGAGGGACGAGATACAAGCAGGAAACTCATGGGAAAAAATTGGGAGGATGCCATACATGGAGGGCATTGTGTACAAGTGCCTGCAGTCTGGGAAACAAAATCCCAGATCTGGTAGCAGTGGACCTGGACATAGTGTCTGTTACAGAAACATGGTGCATAAGCAACCATGACTGGGACATAGTCATACCAGGCTACACACTTTTCAGGAAAGATAGAGAGGGAAGAAAGGGAGGAGGAGTGGCTATGTACATGAGGGAAGAAATCAAAGTAACACAGGTTCAGGGGTTACAGGAGGGTGTGGAGGCACTCTGGGTCACCCTGGAGACAGTACATTTAAGGACCTTCCATGGTCACATGACTTCTTGTCTCCTCTTTTTTCACATGACTTCCTGTCTCCTCTTTTTTCTAAGTCCCTGTTTTTCCATCTGCAGGTTATATGCTCCCACCCCAATATGGCAGTGCTGAGTAGCACTCCACTACCTGCCTCTTTTCACCCCCTCTTAGATTGACTTTCTCTACCCCTCCACTACTCTCCTCCTCCACACTCTCTAAGCCCACTTTCCTGTGCACTGAGTGCACTACCCTCAGTGCCCCCTAGAAGTCGCTACTGGCCCTTCCTCAACTACTCCTTGCTGCACACTTTTTACGTACATTGTCACCCTGCACACTCAATTTACACAGGCTCCAACCAAGCTCCCTCCCTGGGTCTCGAACCTTGTACCCTCTGCACCGGAGTCCATGCCCATGCGCTGCATCAAAGGGGCTGCCACATTTCAGGAAGATACATTTTATATCTTGGACCATGGCCTATGTGACTATGCTCTGAGTGCCTGCCCGACTGGCACTGCTCGTTCTGTTGTCTCATAGCAGTGGCACATCCCCTCCCCCGCAGGTCCCACACCCCTGCCAATCCACCCACACTCACTCCCCACCCTGCCACTCCCCAGCCCTGCTACCGTGTCCACTGCTCCTCCCTTGCACCCCCCACCAGCTCATCTGTCCTCACCCCCTTTCCCTGACTGCCCGTGGCCCCCATCTGGCCATTCCAGCTCTTCAGTCCTTCCCATTCCTATCTTTCTCCAGGGCCAGGCCACACACGGTGCTCTGCCCACCCGATATAGAAAGCACGAGGCTCTTTTCAGACTCATCTTTCTCCTTTTTTTACTGTCAGGCAATATCCACTCCAACTCAGGCCCCGCCGCAGCCAGCCCATACCGCCCCCCACACCTACTGGACTATGCATGGTTTTGATGAATATATGCAGCCTCCTTAAAAAATTTGCCGACCTCCAGAGCTGGGTTGCCCAACACCAGCCAGATGTCCTAGCACTAGTAGAAACTTGGCTCTCCAAGAACACCCCAGACCACTTTATTACCCTACCAGAATACACATTCTTTTGGGAAGACAGGGTTGGGAAACGAGGAAGTGGCTGTGTGATATACCTCTGAGATACACTTCAAGGGCTCGATCTTCCCCCACCCCAGCTGAAACATGGTGCCCAAGCAATCTTTCTCAAAATTACCACTGGTGCCTCCAGAGCGCCCCTAATATTCATGGCCACTTATATCCCCCCGTGTCACCAGTAACCTGCCTTTCAGTCACTTCTAGAGCACCTTTCCAGCCTGCCCAGCAAAATGGAACAGATCATGATGGGTGATCTCAGTATCAACTGGCTCTCCAGCTCTGCCTCCCAAGCCAAAGATGCTATTGCAGCCCTCGACCTTACACAGCTGGTTACTACACCCACCCAGTTCCACCCTACCAAAGGCTCTGCCACACTACTGGACATTGTCCTCTCGAACAGACCCCATAAAATCACCAGCACCACTGTGCTACCCAATGCCCTAAGTGACCGCTGTCCTATCACCCTCTCTTGGTCCTGTAAGATGAAAAAAACAGCACCAAAAATTGTCCTCCAACAGCGCATTTGCCCTGGCAAACTAGCACAACTCAGAGAGTACCTTGCCAGCTGGGACTGGTTCCCAATTAAAATAGCTCCTGATGTCGACACTGCCTTCAGTTACTTTCTCTGCTCGCTTAATGCCGCATGTGACATCTTCACTCCCCTTACTGAAACATTTACTAAGCAGCATGACTCCCCATGGATAACCTCTTCTCTAATCAGTCAACTGCAGAGTAGAGATAACCTCTGGCACAGAGCAATCTAATCTGGCAAGCCTGCAAATATGCAAGCCTATAGTGCTGTACGTAATAAATACACCTGGGCCATCCGAAAAGCAAAATCGGATTGCTACAGATCCACCCTTGCCTCATCTTGGGGGTCTGCCTGGAAGTTCTGGGACAATATTAAGGAGCTTAATGGAAAATCGGTAACATCTTCACCCGCCCAACTCAACATCAGTGGTTCGCTCTCCAGAGACCCACAGAGTATTGCTAATAGGCTCAATGATGCCTTCTGGGACCTCAGCCCACTTCTGCCCACCAATTTCTTCGATCCTGCCCCTGCTGTCCCCCCCATCTCCACTACCCACCCCTTACATTTCAGGGCCCTCACACCGTCTGAGGCCAAACCTTAGCTATTTAAAGCCCTCAGTGGCACCTGCCATAGTAATGACACAATGGACCCCAAACTCCTACGATTAGTCCTGGATGCAGTACTTGTGCCCCTTACCAGCCTTCTCATTTGCTCCCTCTGCCATGGCCAATTCTCCCATGCCTGGAAGACCACCGTGGTCACCCCAATACACAGAGGTGGAGACCGTACTTCTCCGGGGAACCACAGACCGATATTGATCCTGCCCCCTTCCGAAAGCCTTAGAAAAGGTTGTAGCTGACCAAATGACTGAATACCTCAACAAACACAATCTCTGTGCAGACCGGCATGGCTTTTACGGGGGGCATAGTACCACTACTGCCTTCATCGAATTTTCCAACTATATACACACAGCCCTGGATAAAGGGCTGCTTATGAGTGCAGTCTACATCGACCTATCGAAAGCTTTCAATACCATCTGTCACCTACTTCTCATATCCACCCTCTCGCAGCTAGGTTTTTCGCAAGGCGCCCTGTCTAGGTTCTCCAACTATCTCAACTCCTGCTCACAGTGTGTGCAAATCAACTGTACCCTCTCCAGCACCCGGCAGGTCCACTTGGGTGTCCCACAAGGCTCAAACTTTGGACTGCTGCTTTTCAGTCTGTACCTAAACGTACTCCCCAGCTCCTGCTGAGAAAAAATGCTCCTTTACATGGACGATGCAGTCCTCTTCACATCCCACCAGGCCCCACCAATCTCCAAAGTGCCCTTCAAAGTTCCTTTAACCAGGTGGAATCCTGGTTCCTGGACTGACGACTTGTAATTAACCTAAAAAAGATGAAGCGCATGCTTTTCTCGCACACACAAAGCAAATTCAAGGACACCCCTCTAACTGTCCTATCTAGTACCCTCCTTCCCCTCGAACAGGTAAAAACCTACAAATACCTGGGCATTATCTTTGACTCTGCTCTCTGTTTTCATGACCACACACACATCCTTGCAACAGCCATAAGCACCCGTGTTGGCCTACTATACTGCCACAAGAGCTGTCTACCACCCGCAGCCCTGAGGCTGGTCATCACCTCCTCAGTGTTATTCCTAGTGGACTACAGCATTCTAGCATATGGTGCAGCAGACAAAACTGCACTCAATAAAATCAAAATGTCCCTAAACAAGGCCTGCCGTCTACTTACTGGCTCCAGCAGACTTACCTACACATGAACATTTTATGACCTTGCTGATATTCTCAGCCTTGAGGAGAGGTTGTGCTACCAAACCTGCCTCCTTACCAAGAAAATAGTTGCTGACTTAGCACCTCCAAGTCTAACTACTATCCCCCGGCATAACAACCCCATCTGTCCCTCCTATCTCCACCCGGAGTACACATAAATGTACGTTTCAAGTGCCCAGAGTCAAGACATCCCTGGCCCAAAGGTCCTTCCGTTACCAGGCCCCGACCTGGAACAACACTCTCTCCCCTGATATCGCCTCTCAACAAAGGATAGAGCCTTTCAAAATGGTCCTTAGGCAACATCTAATCACTACCCACAGTTGTAACTGCACATAGGTGTTGCATCCCCAACTCAGTGGGGATCCCCACCCTGCCTCCTGTCCTTACAGAATATGTAGCTGCTTAAGTATCTTCACATCTGCTTTAAGTTACTACCTAAATAACTTATTTGAGTCTAATTTGGTGCTTCCTGCAGTAGGCGATTAGCTACTTCACTGTATAGGACCTGTATAAAGTGTCACTCTCATATGATTTAATCCTTGTGTGTGTGTGTGTGTGTATATATATATATATATATATATATATATATACACATATACATGCATAGAATCTTTATGTTGAACAGCAATTCCACCTTGTAACTATGACTGTATGTGTGTAAATTGTCTTTGTTTCCTTGATGAAGAACCTTTGTAAATGAGTCCTTGACTCAAAGGTCTACAATTCCGATTTAATTAAATAAATAAAAAAACATATAAGATTACATAAGCTGGGCAGTCTAGGGGTAGGCACAAAAGTGGTAAACTGGATCAGAAATTGGTTGAGTGGCCCGACACATTGAGTGATTGTGAATGGTGCTCAATCTGTGGAGAAGGAGGTGACCAGTGAGGTGCCTCAGGGGTAAGTGCTGGGGTCAGTTCTATTTAATGTCTTCATAAGTGACACTGCAGAGATGCCGCAAGGGAAGGTATGTCTGTTTGCAGATGACACAAAGATCTGCAACAGGGTAGACACTCTGGAGAGGGTGGCTAAAATGAGAAAGGACATTAGCATGCTATGGGAGTGGTCAAGAGTGTGGTAGCTTGGATTCAACACAAAAAAAGTGTAAAATCATGCACGTGAGTCACAAAACTCCAAGGGGGGACTACAGTATTGGGGAGGGGAGGTACTGGCAGCCATAAAGCAAGAACGGGACTTGGGCGTAATTATATCGGATGACCTAAAAGTGACTAAGCAATGTGAAAAGGCAGTAGGAAAAGCCAGCGGAATGCTGAGGTGCATAGGGAGAGGTAACACCAGCAGAAAAATGGAGGTGGTTATGCCACTATACAGATCACTGGTGAGACCTCAAGCTGGAGTACTGTGTCCAGTTCTGGAGACCACATCTCTGGAAAGAAATAGACAGGATGGAGGCAGTCCAGAGAAGGGCTACAAAGATGGTGCAGGGTCTGCATGAAAAGGACAGACTGAGGGAACTAAACATGTACTGCCTGGAGTAGAGGAGAGAGAGAGAAGGGAGATATGATTGAGAAGTTCAAGTACCTCAAGCGTGTAAACAAGGTAAAAGAGGGTAGCATCTTTCAGAAAAAAAGATATAAAAGGGCATGAGATGAAGCTGGAGGTGGGTAGGCTTAGGGGCAACGTGAGAAAGTACTTTTTCACAGAAAGAGTAGTGGACATGTGGAACTGCCTCCCAGCAGAGGTCGTGTGAGCAAAAACAGTTGGGGAATTCAGAAATGCACAGGATACATATAAAGGTACCCTAGCAACAGGGCGGAAAGGATAAATCACGGATCATTTAGGACAGATAGGTAAATGGGCAGACTGGATGGGCCAGATTGTCCTTATCTGCTGTCAACTTCTATTTCTGTTTCTATGTTCTGTGTAACATACTCAATAGCAAAATGCCCCAAAATACAGTGCAGGTAACTGCTGGTTAGTTCAAGCAGTGTGCATTACCTTTGGCCCAAGATGTCCTTGATACCACTGTAATTAATAACTGGACAAAAAAGAAGCACTCACACATACCACCCAATATAGCTGGAACTCAGTTGCTCCAGGCCTAACTGACATACTTGGACAAAGTGGGACAATATCAACACTTGAGCCCAATAGTCAAAACTCAGTTGGGAGTACAGCTTCTGCAAATTCCAGTTTTCTTGTGCTCCCTTGAATGAGTAGTCAACTTTAATATTTCTAAGATAGGCTCCCCCACCTGGAACGCCATAAGGCAAATGAAGGTAACACATGTTAGTCTAGATAGGTCCATGTAACATGGTAGGTGAAGTTGTTGCATGACTGCATTTATTTTCCCAATGAGATGGCCCCCAGAAGTCCCTATACTTTTGTATGCAGTCTTGGTGTGCAAGTTGGTGAATCTCATCATCAACCATGAGAGCACATGCAAATGGTCTAAATTTGTTTAGAAAACTAGACCTTTGTTTTGTTTCTCCCCATCACTCCCTCCTGTTCTCAGAAGGAGGGCTGCTGCAGTTTAACACATCCTGTAGCCAAATGGGGTGAGCAATTTCTTTAGCAGCCAGCTCCACTGTTTGATCCTCCTGCTGAAAGTTCATAACACTCAGGCGGCCTGCACCTCCTCCTCATTTGTGGATGCTGTGTCTGACTTCCCCTCACCCCCACAGTAGGACTGGCTCCCATACAGTCCAAGTGTGTGGATCTGGGGCTTGTATACAGCCCCAGGCTCTCAGGTGACAGCACAGTCCATCACCTCTTGTTGTATTCAGTGTATACTATATAGTGTATAGCAGAACACTGCTGAGCATGGAAATCCATGCTCAGAACAGCATTGTTGTGCTTCACTCAGTGCATCATGATCTTGTTGTGCTGCACTGAGTACGTCACAGGTGCAGCACGACAAGATCAAACTCATTTGTGCATGTGCAATGTTGGGCCACGGTGGTGACAGCGGACAAGGAAACAAGCGGCGCTTGAATGAACTGCGCCAAGAAGGTACTTCCTAATACTGCTTAAAAAATGATATAGACTCACTATACACTATAACACATTGTCTATGATGAGTCATTCACAGACAAGGATAGTCTCAGATCTCGAGGTCTCCTTGGCAATGGACGACCTCTTGAGCTTTGCTCTCGAGGTCTAGCATTGCCAAGGAGACCTCTCAATCGAGAATATCCTTGTTGTGAATGACTCCCCATAGACAATCCTCTATGTTGTAGCTATATGAATTGATGCCATTGAAGCAGCAGTATTTGTTAGTCAGCCACAACTTTCATCATATAGTTTTTTTAACAATGCTGTATTTCTGATCGCCTTAAACACATCATCTGCATATTTCTAATGCCCTCATAATTTTCAAATAGCTTTTATAACAAATTTTGCAATAAATGACTAAAGTAATTAATGCTGGCTGCCAGTCACAATTTTACAGCATCTCTTCTGTTGAATCTTTTGAACGTGCATATGACACTCCTACTGTGGGTGTATTAGAATGGTTCTGCCACATGTTCTGGATGGAATACTGCATAGCCCCACATCCAGATATCTGTGTTTCATGTTGGGAGTGGCATGGGAGTGGAAATGTTTACAAAATTTAAAATCTAGTATCTTAGTTCAGGAATAAAAGAATATGAAAAGAAAAATGGGTATATTGATGTTTTTCCCAGAATTAAATTATTGCTGAAAAACTGACATGGTGACTAACAAATACATTATTGCTGCTTTCATGCTGAAGTGTGAGCAGGGTGATGTGTGTGTTACTACACTTTACTATAAGTCTTAGGACCCTCTCTAGAGTACCAGGCTGGACTCCTACATACAGTTCTCATGGCATTAAATAAATAACCAGTTATGGAACAGTGACAAAATCTCCTGCTTCAGTCAAGAGGGCATAATAAGCCTGCTGGGTAAGGGATAGGACTGGCATGATTCCTCACATCTCAGCCTCCAAGACAGCAATTCTGATAATGCTTATTTCTTCATGCAGCATCCATGTAAGATACTTTTTTATACAATTCTCAGTTACTTTATCCTTTTTACCATTTCCTCTTTTCTCAGTTTCCAACAGAAATGGTTGAATATGGCTCTATGCACTAAAGTGCAGAAAGTAACTGCCAAGGGCACATACCCTGCCCGTGCAGCCCTGAACCCGCAAACAGGTGCGCACCATCTACTATTATCACTGGCTCCCAGTCCATGGCCCTGCCCCCCCATGCGTAGCCACAAGTTGCTGGATCACGGCTGCAAGGGGAGTGGAGTGCTGGATGCCAGTGGGCATCCAATTGGATGCCTGTCCTGGGCCCCTGATTAGATCCCTGACAAGCCCATGCAGGGCCTCCTAGGAAGGCACAAATTGACACAGGGTGAATAGGACACCTCTGGTACCCAGTAGCTATACCGGTCCATACATGTTCGTGGTGACTGATATTGCAGGGTACAGTAGTGCAGTACTGTATGGGTATATAGTACTGACCCACAGCACTGGTACGCTGTGGTGCGGGTGACTGCACATGCCACTTCACACTGACATACTTCTCACCTGCTATGCATGTGCATGGCACTATGTGATATCTGCTGCAATGTACTTTTCCCAGGACAGTGTGATCTATCCTCGTACAATTGTTAGGGCTCCCTGGGACACTGACTCAGTAGCAGCACTGTTCCACCATGACTGCCACATGCCTTACCTTAATATATATGGGGCATACTATTATTAGATAGAATAGTCTGTAAGGTACTATAACAGCATGCATTACCAGGTGCCCATGTGCCCTACTGTTGGCACGCTGGTGCTATGCATTGTATTGCTGGGAGGTGGTGAGGTATGCATCTTGGCAGCATGCAATGACACCGGGCAATTGTGCAGACAAGGGCAGCTGGCAGGCATGGACCACACACCAGAGTGTTATGGGTGTGCCTGTTCCTTGGCACCATGCACCGCCCAATACTGACTGACCCTAGGGACAGTCAGTCTCCCACCCTCATGGTGTCCCATGTTGATGAACATCATAGCCTTGCAGGCATCCTTCTTACATCCCTCCCTCCCTCTGCTTCAGCTCCAGCTTTCACTGCTACCTGGGGTCACCCAGATGGCAATAACACAATGGAGTCTGGAGACATACTAAGGAACATACTAAGGGAATCGAGGAGCAAGGGAGCTAAAATTTCATAGGTGCTCCCATACTAACCAATTACTAAATTAGTAGTATGTAAGCTGTCCATGTGTCAGCAAAAAAGAATCAAGTCGTTTTTTATACTCGAGTTTTGATTTACTAATAATAACATTTAATGGCAATGTATTCCAAGGATGTATAACCTGTATTGTAAAGAAAAATGTCCTATTATTACAGTGAAAATGTTTACCAGCCAACTGTAATGAATGCCCTCTGATGTTATATGTATTTGATTTAAATTCTAAACCTAATTCAGTCATCAGATAGGGGTAATTTATAATATCAAATAGAAACTATAGATCACCTCTTAATCGGCGTATCTCTAATGACATTAAATTCAGAGAATTTAATCTACTCCTACCCTCTCTTCCCGACCCTCTGGGATGATTGAGCCACCTCCCCCAGCCTGGCTCATTCCCAAACTCAAGTCACTGGTGTTGTGTGAGCTGCAGCACTACTACTGTGCCAGTGGGCTGGCGGCTGCATAAAATGTTGACAAGGGAGCCCTTAAATGTTCTTAGAGCTAATTGAGCCTGTATTTGCTTTTAAACTTAACAGCTCTCAAGCTGAATAACATCAACTGATACTCAGAATCCAAAAAGAGTCCCAGAAGTACCACATTTCATTACATTTGGCATTTGGGTTGTGCTGGCCCACAAACCTAGCCCCTGGATCTTCATTTTGTTTTATAATTAGGACTCATGGGAAGCGTCCTATGCAGACAGGAAACCATCTCCAGCTCTGGCTTGAGCCAGTATTACAGTATCTGACACAATCAGAGGGTATTGCCCACCCCCAAGACAAGAGTTGTCAGATAGCTGCCTCTGTGCTTGCTGACCCGTAATACATGAGGCATGGCATGCAATATTCTGACATTCAATCAGGCTGAGTTGTTAAACCCTGCAGTGCTAGGCCAATAGCATTTTACTTTGGTGTTTATTTAGAACTCAGTTTTCATTGTTATCTGCAGCTGTCTGTTTGCACTAGTCACTACCACCCTTTAACCAGTGTTGAAGAGTGGCTAGTTTAATCATAACTAATTTGTGTAAGATTATTTATTTTTTCAGTCACTAGTAATACATTACTTTCAACGAAAAGTAAACATTGACTGCAACATTATTACTTTTTTCTCCTAAGTAGCTAGTTACTGTAACATATAGTTATTAAGATCTATTGGCAACGTCATTCCCTTGCAAATGCTGTGTAACTGTGTAAGTAAGATTTTTTAAATAAGTTTTACTGATATATTAAAAAAGGGGGAAACATAATCAGATACGTACATGTATACTTAAATACTCGAATACATAATCCTCAGATACACAGTTTATTTTCACATAAACCGTAACATATACATCTTCCACAAAATGCTTATTGTAATCTTCAGCGGAGACAATAATCTCATAAATCAATTTAATAACCTCATTAAGGGGTGAGATTAGCTTCAATTTCCAGTTTTCCCTAAAATATTGTCCTCATTTCCTGAGATGTCCCACCATAATTTTTCATGGGATAAGGTTTCCTTCAGTATGTTCCACCATTTCCCTTTTTTATTTAAACATTTGATAACTGGGAAAGGCGCATTGAGCCAAGGCTCATTTCCAGGTGCGACCCAGGGACAAGGGTAACAAGGTTATACACACATGAGGTATAGTAGGTACATGATAAAATATACATATAGGTAACATATATACAAAGGATATATACAGATTGATACCTGTAATAGCCATGTGGGTTTGGCTAGATAGGCAACATTTCATAGCAGAGACATATTCACAATTGGATACATGAAGCAGCAAGCAAGTTAACTAGACAGGATGACATTTATACAGAAAATGATACAGTACAGTTATTTACATAATGTACAATTGGTAGGAAATATATAGAAGCTAAGAGGTTTGCTGCTTCCAGGACAAGAGGCCAGAAGTCCTGCACTGCTTGGTCTTTTGAGGGGAGGATTGGGTGGGTGGGCTGTGGGTAAGGCTGGGGAGATGAGAAGCAGGAGCAGGTTGGGGGTGGTAGTGAGTGAAAGTTGTTTGAGGGAGTTGTGCTACAGTGAGTTTCTTAGGAGAGGAGATAGTTGGTTCCATAAGAATGGAAGCCTGTAGGTGAAGGTGGATTTAACAGTGGTCAAGGATGGTTTGGGCAGCCTGAAGGAGCGGGTGTCCCATGAACGTAACATGTATGGTGATGGGTCCACAGGGCATAGCCTATCTGAGAGGTAAGGAGATAGCAGATTAAACCAAAATTTGGATATCAAGGAGATAGAGTGGATGTAGCGGTGGTGGGACAGGGTTGCTATACCTAGGGTGGAGAAGAGAGTGCAATGGTGGGTTCTGGGGGGGGGGAGGAGTTAATGACAAAGTGGCAGAAGGCATATAGGAGGGAGTCAAACCTGGCTAAGGAAGCAGTAGGGGCTTTTTCAAAATTTGGAATACAGTTTGAGTTCCATCATTCCAGAATTAAGCGTTTGTTAGCCATTGTACCTAATGCAAATATTTTTGCTTGGGGGAGTTTTAATCTGGGCATTTTGTAGAATATTAAAATTGAAAACATCCAGTTCAAGTTTAGTATTCACATTAAGAACTGAGTCTCATATCTTCTCAGTCTCACTCCAGCAGGCAGGAATCAATGGACAACTCCAAAGACAGTGTAAAACAGTGCCTTTAGCACCACCATTGTGAATGTAAGATGTTATTGTGGAGTTTAATGTAAAGAATGTTCATACTGTACCATCAGATCAATGGAACCCTAACTATTGTAACCACAATTGTACACATGTAAGCTAAGTCATGGTATTGTAAAATTTGCTGCTTCTACTGCTGATTGAAATGTCACCTTGGGTCCCTTTTTCTTTTGCTTACATTTGCAATTTTTCCTCCCACAACTCCATCAGCCCCCAATTGGTCTGACTGTCTGCCCATCTCCATCATCTGCCAGCCCTGGGACCTGCCTTCACCCCGTGTACCTCCATGGATGTTCCCCAGTGGGAAGGGCTATCAGGGACCTCCCCTCATGACCCCCAGCAGGATTCGTCTAGTCAGTCAGTGAGGTAGAGAGCCCAGTTGGCAGTGTGGAGCCTGCAATGAGCAGTGGATATCATCCTACATGGTGGAGGTTTTTTTCATTTTTGGGCCTAAGAGGCAGGATGTGCAATGATGTCGATAGACACATACACCAATGTCTGCCCTGCCTCCAGTACTGGCTAGTGCCAGCTGTTGGACCCCTGGCTTCCACCAGGGGTCAGGCAAACACCAGGAATTTCCCCACCCTTCCCCCCAAGGGGAGAGAGCAGGCCATGGGATGCTCAATCCTCGTCATCCGGCCAGCCCTCAAACACACAGGCTTGCTTCCGAACCCGGGTTTACGGCATTGTGAGCGGTAGCATCACTGCTATGCCAGCAGGCAAGTGGGCCCTTTTGAAAACTAGGTCATGCCCCTAAGTGTGGCTAACCTGGTGCTGAAGTTTTCAAATAAAAAATAAATATTTTTAGCCAATATTAATTAGTATCAGTTGTCCTTCCATGGTGATATTCTTGCATGCTTTACCAGCACCAGGGACAAACATGACAATCCATAGCTTACGTTCATCTGGCATTTTTTTATTTATTTGAAAATTGGTAACCTGGAAAGGCACACTGAGCTGAGGCTCATTTCAAAGTGTGACCCGGGGAAAGGGTTACAGGAGTGGACAACGTAAACAGAGTTGAACTTTACATGCAACAAATAAAGTGCAAACATTTAGCAGCAAAAATACAACTGGTACAAACCTGGAACAGGGCGAAGTGCAAAGTGCTGTAAGTTGTACAATCACAAGTGCAAGCTGAAAATTATGACTGTCATCAAGCAACGTGCAGTCATTCTAAACAGGTGCGGGAGGGGGGAATAAGGAGTTTCCGCTGCTGCCTGAAGGAAACTACTGAGAGGAATGCCATATTCAGAGTTGCAACTCACTATATTGCAACTTTGCAATTACATTTATATCTGCAGTGCACTCATAATGAAAAGTAGTATAAAGTAACATAGCAAGTATTACGCATTACTATTAGTTACTTACTACTTTGTATACAAAAGTAATAAGTACCTGTAACTTATTACAAATATCCGAGAGTAACTGTTAACTTGTTATCTTTTATAAGTAACTCCAAAACACTGCCCATAACATTCTATACATTGTCTCTTACCCATGTGGCGTGGGCAAAAATGTTTGGTGAAGAATTAAACTCCACAGATCAGATCCAAGTCCGATCAGCAGACAGTCAATGGCTATTATTTCCCTTCTTACAGAAGCAGCATGCTCTCATGTTACATGGCTAAGGAGAAACTTAGCTGGGTGCACAGTGTTCAGTTACACTTAAGTCCTGACACTGGAAGGGGGATGGGGTTTGAGTTAAAAAAATGTGAGGCCTCCCTTTGGTATGTGTCCTTTCAGCAGCTGATGCTGTTTCCTGCAGCCCCACAGTTCATGTTCACAGACCCCCTATTGACCCTCATGTCAATAAGGAAAGGCTGGGCATAGATCTACAGCCCTAGCAAGTACGAGCAAAGGGCTGCTTAGATGCAACATGCCTTGTAAGAGTGCAGGCAAATACAGCAGCACTAGTACAGCTTCCTTTCATGAAGGCGAGTCCCAGGAGAGCACTTAGCTCCATTCTTCAAGAACTTAATCTTGCGCAACAAAACAGTCCCTGGCTTACCGTGGTTATTTGACTTTCCTCTCAGACAGCTTCATTGAACTGCCATGGGAGCTGCTCAGGAAAACAGAAGGAGGCCCCATTGCTCCTTCAGTGAAGTTCAGGCAAGGCAAAGTAGATATGCACTACAGGCAGCATATTGCATTCTTCACAATCCAATACCCTATCACAGTCATCACCCCAGTTACATATTTGACATACGTTTCAAATAAAAGTGACTTGGTATTAACCTCCGTGATGGCTCACGTGTGGCTTAAGATGAACATCTCTGAGTGAAAATGCTAGTCTCAAAGTAATCGAAAGGCAATTTAAATTTTCAATTGTGGGAGTGTGAGGTAGTGCTTTTTTTCTATGCCCAAATGTGTTATTTGCTTGGCTGCTGTCTCTGAAGACAGCCTGAAGAAGATGAAATAGCCGATTTACCCTATATAAATGAATACTCCAAGGCCATGAAATTATGTCATGGTGAGAAAAAAAATTACCCATCTGCTCTCCGAGAGAAATGCAATTTCAAGTTGATTCTCTTCCAAGACTTTCTCATGGTATCAGATTAAAATTTAAACTTTCTAGTTCGCTGGAGAGCTTTTATAGACGTCAGAATGCGATTATCTTAGTGCAGAGCTACTGGTAGATTGAAATGGTTCCCACTCTTCCCAGTTGCCCAAGCTTTAACAAGCAGATCTAGATTCCCATCAGGCAAGCCTGAATTATAAAACTGGTCCTGAGCCACCATGACTCTTTTTCAAGTAGTACATTCCACTTCCTCTCTAACTTTTTCACTGTAGAATCTTGTCAGTTTCCAAGCCCTCTGTCCCTTATTTACAACAATATTGGCTTATAATGACCTCAGTTCAAGCAAGGTATAGCCTGTAAAAATGTTTCAGTGTTTAACTGATTAAAACCCAGTGAATAGCTTGCATGATTTCATTGATGTTATATAATAAGGTTGCTTAAACTAGTTCTCACAAAATCAGCCCTCCACCAGAAAGTTTTGGGTGTTTGCCTATTTTTTTTCCTGATTTTTTGCACCTTTCCCCACCTTTTCTAGCCTCTGCCAATTTTAATGACAACCAGCCCACCCAAACCAGCTCCTCACACATGACCCACCTCTTGCCCCCTAGAGCTATCTTCCCCCAGATAGATTAAACTGTGTTGTGTGTTTGAAATTGTTAGTGGCCGCTCTTTCATGGAAATCAGCCTTCGCTATCTGCAGTCACTGCTGCATCTGCTTTAATGCTGCGCAAATTCAAGAGTAGACAGAGTGGCAGTAGCAGCACGCAGCAGTGTGATATTGCACTATGGGAAAGTGTACCCCCTTCTCAAACAGGCTAAAAATTAAAGGTTATTTACTTGTAACTGTATGTCTACTACTACAATAGTATTCAGTTCACATCCACACTTAGGCAGTGCCCATTGAGCTTGCTGAGTCACCAAAGCAATCTTTAAGCTTGACTCCTCCTTCCACCCAATCATGTGTCCTCCAGATCTGCCCCCACTGCTCTTAGAACTGGATGCTGGAACACAGAGACTGAAAGTAAGTCTTGCCAGGGGAACTTGGGTGGGTTGTCTGTATGTGAACAACTAGTAGTAGCAGAACTACTGTTACAAGTGAACAAACTTTTCTTCTAACTACCTAGACCCAGTTCACTACCTACACTTAGACTCCAAGCAGTTGTTTAGGAGGAGAGGTCTAGGCATGCTCACCAAGGTTTTTAGGCAAAGAGAGCCTGGAGAATTGAGGACCCAGAAGCAGTACCTCAGTGACTCTGCAAGTCAATGCTCTAATGGGATATGAAAGTGTGTATATTGAACCACTTAGCAGGCCTGCATATTTGAGAACTAGAGATATAACTGGCAACAACAGAGGCAAAAGTATGTCTTATGGAATGAGCATGTAACACCTCTAGCAGTTCCCTACCAGACAACTGATAACAGAGTGTTTTGCAGGGTGTGCTCCACCTGCAAAGGACCTATTTGGCTACCAGTCAGGCTTGGGTGACTTATTTGTATGTTTTGAGCAGCTTGCAGGTTTCACCATGAAATTCCGCTATACATTTTCTTTTTTTTTTTGGTTTTGTTAATCTATTTCTCCTCTCTCCCTGGTCCCTATCATCACTTCCTCCCAGCCCCATACTTCGACATCAGGCCGATCTTCCCCTGCTTTCCCCATTGTTTCTCCTCCATGGCAGGGCAGTGAGGAGCCCTCAACTCAACTCACCTTCATACAGAATCCAGATTCTGGGAAGTGTCTTCTTGGAGATAGCGCCTGCAGAGGACGGTCGCTCATGCCGCTCGACCTGGGACTCTTTTTCCCTGTTCCTATTAGCCCCCTGCGGTGAAGCGTGCATGGTTTCTTCCACAGCATGCTGGCTGGTGGCTCCACCTCTCCCTTCTTATGTGAGGGCCCATGGAATGCTGACACCCAGCCTCCACCTGGTGTCAGGGGAATGCTGACCCTGTACTCTCCCCCTCCCAAGGAGAGGAGAGCAGTCCTTTGGATGCTCGATCCTCTCCCTCCCTGACTGACCCTCAGCGACTCGCTCATACCACGAACATGGATCACCAGCTTGGCAGGAGGTAAGGCACAGATACCTCAGCCCTCCACACCACTGGGCTGGCTTCGCTGTGCATTTTCTGTAGCAGACACTGTTCAGTGAACACCTAGTGTGTGGTGCATTCACTGTGCATCTACACATGAGGCTTTGGAAAACAACAGGTACATAGAAACAGACACACATAGACAATACAGACAGATAAAGACCATAGGTCTAGTCAGTCTGTCTGATTCGTACCTTGGTTCAGGAGCCAATCTATTACTCACCAGACCATATCCAATTACACTTTTTCTTCCCCTTGTCTGTCACCCCCGATATCCCCTCTCTCACCCTTCCCCCTCTGAGTTCCCCCTCCACAGACCCATATGTCTGTCCCAACCATGCTGAAACACATTTACTGTCTACACATGAACCAGTCCCTGTGGTAGTTGGTTCCATCTGTTCACCACCCTCTCTGTGAAGAAGTATTCCTCATATCCCTTCTGAATTTACTGCCCTCCAGCTTCAGACTGTGCCCCCCTCATGATGTTTCCCTCCTTGAGCTTCAATATCCTGTGGCAGTAAAATCTGTTAATCCCTTTGTGATACTTGAAGGTTTTTGATCAGGCCCCCCACTGACCCGTTTCCTGCTCCTAGCACCAAGAACTGGTTGTGATGGAATTCAGACACTATCTTAGGTAGGAATTTGTCATGGAGGCGTAGGACAACCTAATACTTGTGGAAAATCAGATATGGTGACTCCTCAGAAAGCACCTGGAATTCACTCACCTGTCGGGATTAGGTGATAATGACCCAAAACATAGCCTTCCACAACAAATGTGACAAGTGACATTCCTCCATAAGTTCAAATGACTTACCCATGAGCCAAGACAGTGACAGTGTTGCATTCCATAGCGGATGTGTTTCATGCACTAAAGGGGACAGGTGGTGTAAACCCTTTTGAAAAACTTAGAGACCACTGACTCCTGGGTCACAGCCTGAATTCCAGCCTTGGTGTGGCATACTGAGATGGCCACCAGATGCACAATGAGGAAAATAGCTCACAACCGTGACTGAGACAGAGACCAGAGGTAGGCAAGAATGTGCTTAATAGAGCAGGAGAGCAGAGAAAGCTCATGCTCTTCATACCAGCATGACAACCTAGTCCACTTGACTGAAGACACTTTCAGCACTTTGAAGGCATCCTCGGAAAGTCCTAAAGCCTGGGACTGTAGTTACTCAGGAATGAGGCTGTCAGAAGCAGGGACTTCAGATACAGTTTCCTGATTATCCCCTCAATCCTCATCAGAAGGTCTGACCAGCGTGGGTGCAGTTGAGGTTGCTGTATGTGTATGTGTTTGGGAGCTAAAAAAAGCCTGGCACTGTCACAGCAACAGTCATGAAAATGGATGGTTGCCGATGCCTTGCTTAGAGTGCCATTTATAACTTTTGTTAATAAATGATTTATGCACTTTGAAGTATAGACTAAATTGTAATCTTTTTCATGACAGGTGTTGTGCCTGTACCAAGCTTTTTTTAGTTCACTGAGTTAGTTTTTGCTATGAGCACCACTGTGCTGAGAGTAACTGTTTCCTTCCTCCTGTTGTAAGTGTATGGATTTAATTTGTGAAGTGTGTAATTGTTGTTTTGTGTAGTGCTTTTTTAATGCTCTGTTGTAATGGTATGTAGTGTTTAATGTCCAGGCATGGCTGAAAATGTGGCTTTCAGGCAGCCCACCCACTGGTACAACAGTAAAATAAAAATCACGCTGGCACGTCAACACAGTTGTGGGGGTACCACGCGTGATGCTGGTGAACCAGGTATAGAAATGAGCCTGTGACATTGGGGGCCAGCTGGAGGGAGGAGGATAGAGTGTCCCAGAAGTCACTCTTCCTCTGCGGAGGGATGGCAGCTAGATCCCCTGCGATAATACCACCTGGGTGACCACAGGTGGCAGTGCAGTCAGGGCAGCTATGTGGGCAGAAGGGAAGCCAGATGGTACCAACTATACCTCGCTGCTGCTGCCTGAGGACAAGGGATCAGAAAAGCAAAGGAAACACCCCAACCAAAGCAGGGTGAATTCAGGACCTCTGCAGGTCTGGCACCAGTGACTTGGCTCTCCAGAGTGGATCCTGTCTGTGGCAGGAAATGGGGATGCCTGCAAGCCATGGGGAAATGGAGCTGAAATTATGCCCAAGAGAAGAGGGATGATGGGGCTGGGAAGATAGGCATGATGGGGGCATGGCTGGAAATGGGAGCATAAAGTAATACACAAAAAATGAAAAATGAAAATGAGGCAGTTTACCGCTGAGGCTGATATGTTCCTGGAACCAGAATTGACATGGCCAATCCAGAACAGCAGGATAAAGATCGCTTAGTCTCACTGGACCTTAAGGAATATCTTGTGAACTAAGAGGAAGGGGGGAAAAGAATACAGGATACCCTCCATCCATGGGTAAGCAAACACATCTCCTAGCAGCTGCTGTATAGGCCAGACAGTCTAACATACATGCTGGACAAGATCGCAGAGGCATTATCAAGGTCAGAATAATGGAGCATGTGGTTGAGGCCATGTTTCTTGGTCCTCTTCAGCATAACATTATGAGAGGCAGGCCATGCCAAACCAACTTGATTACCTTCTTGGAAAGGGTGATCAGAGAGGTGGATGCAGCTGAGTCACAGACATAGTCCATTTGGATTTTAGCAAGGAGTTTGGTACTGTGGAACATGACAAGCTTCTGGGTAAAATAAACCGGTGTGGTATACATGAGATGTAAACAAGGTGGATTGCTACCTGGTGTGAGGGCAGGGATGAGGCAGTGGCGCCAGACAGTCAGTACCCCAGTGGAGAAGAATACTCAGTGCTGAGGCCACAGCTCTTCAGCATTATCACCAATGATCTGGAAGCTGAGATTTCCATAAAGATATTTAAATTCATGGATAACATTAAGCTGATTGGGATGGCACCTTTGAAAGTCATATTGGGACCTATGCACTATGCAGGCAGGAGTATACGGAAAATGTGTGTACCCTGCCCACATAGCTGTGCACCCATGGACAAGTGCACAAATGCTGGTATGTGCAACCAGTGCCCACCTGTCCATGGCTCCTGCCCCCCGGGCGTGCATGTGTGCGGCGGAGTGTTTTGCAGACTGGGCATGCATCCAATGGGATGCTCAGACCCGGTCCGCAAGTGGATCCCTTGCACCTGCAGGGTGCAGATGTTGGCCAATGGTGCACTGAGCAATGATGGCATAGGGGTAGTGGGAGCCCATTTGGCCATCCCCAGTACTCCCTGTGACCCCCTTCATCTGGGGTGGCATGTCGCAGGGGTCTGGAGTACCTCAACATACTTGCTGCAACTGTGGTGGCATGTTGGGGGGCACATAACCAGTACAGCTGGGGTCTGCCTAGCATATGGTGTAGCCCCTGTGCCCAGCACACTGCACCTTTGTGAACAGAGTGGAGTGCGGCATGCCCCCTGATATGCCACCAGCATGCTGCTGTCCATGCAGCTGGGGGCTCAGCATGTACCTTCCTGTGCCCCCAATAGTGAATGCCATGAGGGGTCCATGGGACCCCACTACATGGCATTCAGACTTAGCTATGCCAATGTGCCTGGGTTACATGGTGCATTGGCACAGTGCAGAAGGCTCACTGAGAGTGTATGATATGCTCTTCACTGTCCTCAATCTGGATATTCTCATACCTAACTGATGATCATTGAATAAGTTATGGTGGCCACTTGCTACAACTCACGTTTCTGTGAATCTCTTTTTTGCACAGCAAGGAAAAATTAGTTTATTTTTGTAGCCCATCCAGAGGGACTCTTCATTGCACCTGTTTGAAACTATCCTAGTCCCTTACAACCGGGTTTGGGACTTCATGCTGAGAATTCCAAAGAGAGCTTTCCTGAAGAGAAAGTGTCTACTTTGAGCTGGATCTCATCGAGCAGTACACTGTCTTGTCCCTGGTCATCTGCCAGATGATGCCCCATGGGGAAAACCTGCATGACTTGCTGCCCAGTGACCTATAGGAGACTCAGGAGTCACCTGGAGTATGTGAAGATCATGATGCCACACTGGATGGCCCCAGATCAGAGGGGCAAGAGCCTCTACACTGACTACCTGTTCACTGCCCTTGCCGAGAACTGAGAGAGGAAGTGATCCATCTAGGTAATGCTGATGGTGAAATCCTTGATAGAGACACACATCAGATTCCGGGGGGTATCTATGCTGGACTTATACCTGGCTCAGGCAGGGTAGTAGCCAGGATTTCAAAAATTGATGGACCAAACATTGGCACATGCTGTGTAGGACAGGTTGTTATCCATGACCAGTTAAAGCATATTTGGTCAAAATGTTTGACTCCAAAAGAAGGCCTAGATCTTTAGGCTATGGGCTGGCTACTCCCCTTCCAGGAGGCTGAAAGGATGCAGAAGAAGACCAGGGCAGTGGGGAGGTTGGAGGAGCAGTGCCATTCCCACAATGGTCTAAACGTTTCCCAGGTAGGAGATTCTCATCCCCTGGGTCCTGTAATGTGAACAGTAGCCATGTCAAGAGGGAGAAGGATAAATCACTGCATTTGCACAAGTGCTTGTAAAAATGTAGTTGCAGACTTCAGGAAGCATCTGTTACCCATTTTGACCCAACCCTTTTAGCACCCACATTTAGTAAAGATCTACCTTTCTTGCACAGACTGAACATGGGGGCATTGCACAATGATGTAAAAGTTGTATGTGTTGCCTGATTCACAATTCAACTTTTTGGTGGGTCTCATACTGGCTGTTTGCATTGTGTCACGTGCTTTATTACATGTATGACTCATTAGCAGTTTGGTAGGAGTGGTGTGTCTAGGCAAAACCTGTGTGGAGGGCACATGGGGTCAAGAGCAGGAGGTCAAGGCAGAGACTGACATAACATGGGGACAGAAATGATGGGCCCAGATGTGGAGACTAGGGGCCACATGGGGAAAAGAGAAGACAGGGTCTGGGAGAAGACTGGGGAAGCACATGGGGACAGGAGCAAAGGGTCTAGACAAAGATTGCCAGGCAGGGCACCTGGATACAGGAGCAGCATGTTTATGCAGAGACTAATGGGGGACATGGAGACAGAAGCAGTGGCTCCATGCAGAGACTGTGGAGGAGGGGACATGAAGACAGGAGTGGTGGGTCCTGGTAGATACCGTGGGGTGGGCATATTTGAACAAGAGCAGTGGGTCTGTGTGGACACTGGGGCAACCCCCAATTATGACATTTGCAGAATCTATAATTTGTGACCACAGGAGGTCAGGTGGGTGGAGACTGAATGAAAAAAAAAAATAAATAATACATGAGTAGATGAGTGCAACTAGAATTTTACACACGCCAGAAGTGTGGAATGCTAGATAAACCCTAAGAGTGAAACACAAGGGTTTATAAAAGCATCCCACACTGAGTGTATGTGTAAAATTCTGACTTACACACACTTCACTCACTCTTGTCTTTTTTTTATAATTACTAGTGAAAATTTTTAACTACTGCAGCAGTTATGTGACTAGTGATTTCACTGCTCACAGCGTGAGCTTGATTGACAGTGAGTGGATTACAATCACTCGGTTGCTATGCATAAATTAATTACAACCAGGTGTCGTAATGCATTTTTTACAAACAGGTTATTCGAGCATTAAAAATGCTAACTAGTAATTATAACATAGTTAAAGCTTCGATAGTTTGAAAATTCAAGGTCACAATCTAAAAAAACAACAACGTAATGTGTAAACCTATTCGTTTCCCAATCATGACAATTTCACTGTTGTAACTCGTGTTATTATTTTGCTATTTTTTTTAGCCTCTGCATTATCTATGTCCAACAGCTACACAGCAGATACAATCAAGCAAATGTTTGACATTGGCAAACGCTTGTCATATAAAATTACATTACACGTTTAAATCATTAAAGATAGACTGTGCTATAGTTGTTATTCACATCCAGACTTAGGTGTGTCTATAAAGATAACGGCCCACTTAATAATCATAGAAGGTGTAGATATAAACAAGATCTGGCCAAAACTTGCTTGTATTTTCTGTGCAGTTGGGTGTAGATAGCGCAGAGGTTTAAAATTAACAAATTAATAATGCAAGTTATAATAGTGAAATTGTCATGACTGGGAAATGCAGAGGTTTGCACATAACATTGTAGTTTTCTTAGACTGTGAACCTGAATTCTCAGTATTTTTATTACCCCTGATATAGTATAAACATGACAAAATGCCAATATTTGTTCATAGCTTTGTTGGTTTTTATTGAGATTTTGACTCTAGATTTTCCACATAGTCTTTTTAGAACACCACCTTATGAACATGATAGGTGTCATTTTATGAAATCCTGGTCAAAATATTATTTTGCAACATGAGCGTGAAAATACTTTTGGGCAGGATTCAAAAAATGACCCCTGTCATATTCATGAGGTGGTGTAAAAAATGGCTATGTTAGAAATTTGGACTCTAAATCTGGAAAAATAGCAACATTATGATCAAACATTGAAGAATTTCAATGTTTCTTCAGGTATTTGTTGTTTTCTGAGATTCCAATACAAAATATTCAGCAAAGGCTTTTTATGAATCCACCTTATGAACATGACAGCTGTCTGATATGAAATCTATGAAATCCTTCCCATAATGTCATTTTACAGCACGAGAGTGAAAAGATATTTTGGGTACGATTTGAAAAATGACACCAGTAATGTTCATGAGGTGGGATAACAAAAGGACTCTTTTGAAATTTGGTTTCAAGATCTACAAAAATAACAAAGTCATGAGTAAACATCGAAAAATATCATTTTATATAACTTTATTGTTTCAAGACATTTTGACCCCAAATTTTCAACATAGTCATTTTATAGCTCCACCTTATGATCAAGACTGGGGGAATTTTCTAAGATCCCATCAGAAAGGTGAGTTTGCTGAGCAACTGTGAAAACATGTTTTAGAGGGGATTTGAACATTTTTACCTGCCTTGTTAATAAGGTGGGGTAAAGAAAGGCTATGTTAGAAATTCGGGGCAAAAATTTTAAAAATGACAAAGCTGCAAGTAAAAGTTGAAAACATATTAAAAGTCCAATAACCAGACTCACCTTGTTTTCAGTCATTTCACAGCTGGGTGCCATAGGGAGATGAGCATCGCTGGTTGTGAGAGTATTATTTCATGAGAATCTTCATAGGTAAGTGAGGGATGTCGAGGGGTAGGGTGGTGGGTGCTGACAGGGGTGGTGGTGGGGTTTGAGACAGGGAGGTTAGAAGACATTGATGGATGTTTTTCTTCTTTTCAGGTTAAAAAAAAAAGAACAATGAGGGACTTTTTTGCAGGTTAAAACACTGGGGATTGGGCACCCCAGTGTCAAGGGGGTTGTCTGACTTCACTGGAAGTGGGTACTCAGTATCGCATATCATGGCAGGGGAGTTAGCTGCCACCAAGGGCTAGACAAAGCCATACTGAATTTAAGAGATGGGTCAGGCAGAGTGGTGGGGAATACCAGCAACAGGATGGAGCACGTGCTGACAGTTTTAATTAATAAATGGGTCGAGTGGGGAGCAGGGATACTGGTGGCAGGGCTGAGCACCCACTGCTTGTTTCCTTTCTAGCTGGGTTGGGTGAAAAGGATACCAGAAGCCAGGCTGAGCACCCGCCACTAATTTTCTATACTGACTGGGTTTGGGCAAGGAGTAGGGGATACCAGCAGCAGTGGTTGTGCCTTCAATGCCAGTTTTGTGCAGTGGCTATGTGAGGTGGGAGATACTGAAGGCACTGAGTACCCACCACTAGTTTTGTTGAAGGGTTGGTGGATGCTGCGATGGGGGCTACAGACAGAAAAAAGCTGTGTCCATTGTGCAACATGCCAGTTATTTCCTGAGAAACAAAGTACTGAACAGTAGCACATATAAAAGTAATAAACAGTAGTACAAATGTGGAATGAAAAACAAGGGAAAGGTTTCAGGCAGGAATTAGGAGTTGCATAAGTAAACCCACTTTCACCTTGCATTTGTTCAGCCTTGTTGGGGAATGACTTCAAAGAGAAAAAGAGGAGGAAGGTGGAATTAGGAAGGAGATGCAGTATTCTGAAGTTGTAACAGGGGGAGGAGGGGCTCACCCCCAAATACTCTCTCACAGCTCAGACTGATAACCATATGTTTGCATACTTTGCAAGTGAACATAATCATCTTAACCCCTAAGAGTAGACACACCCATTCCTATAAGAAATTGAGTATACTGGTGTATATGACCTGTGCCTTGTTTACTAATGTTGCAAGGAACAAAATACTTTGCTTTTAATGTTCAAAACACAGGTAAGCAGAGTAATACAGCTCCATAGCTGATTAATGACTGTAGGAACACGTTAGAACATAATGTTTTACTTGCTATAACCACATTACGAGAATAGATTAATTGCATGAGTTGGAAGGACTTCATCATGAGTATGCAAATGATATGGCTGTGCAACATATCTGCCATTCCATGAGAAACAAAGTACTAAACAGTAGCACATACTAAAGTAGCAAACAGTAGCACATATTTGGAACTAGAAACAAGGAAAATGTTTTAAGCAGGAGTCAGTAGTTTCACAAGAAAACCCACTTCTAACTTGCATTCCAGTCTTGGGACTGGGCAAGGACTTAGAAGGGAAAAGGAGGTGAAAAGCATCAAGTGGTCAGAAATAGGGTGGAGATTCAGTATTCTGAAGTTGTGGTAGGTAGAAGAGGGGTGCACAGAATGATACAAGTGTATTCACATGCTTTGCAAGCAAACATAAAATTGGGTGAAAGTAGGGCTGTGTGAACCTCTGGAAGTTCAGCCTCATAGACTTAGACCATCCAACTCCATGGGATTCACAAGAGTTCTTATGCCAGCAGAACAGTTCATCCTGGCTCACCAAGTTCAATCAGAGAGAGGAGTGATCATGTGATAATTAAATGCAACAGCTGCTTAACAGACAGGCATAAGAGGACAGCTTCTCCCAAGTTTCTGTTCACTCCCTCTGTCCATTTCCTACCTGCACAGACCCAACAGGGCATTAACATTTCAGCTCAGGAAACATAGTGAAAGTGAATGTCGGCTATAGAGTGCTTGTGTAGCTGTGAGTTCAGCAGTGTGGATCCATGGTCTCAATATTAATTTTTTTTTACATCTCTGATTGTAAGCAAAACAATCCTTTCAATTACATTCTTAAAGAAATATGATACTTATGTTAGCAGCAAATATGCAAACACAAAAAAAATGTAACCCCTCACCCCTGCCTTTTTGCCAAAACGACAGGTGGCATGCTGTTGAAGCTGACAGCAGTACCTGGTGGGGACCTGGGTTCGGGGAGGATGAGGTTACTCGGCACAGGGGGACCTAGGTTTGGCTACTCTGCACAGGGGCACCCAAGTAAATCCGAACACAGGAAGCAATAACTGTAATGTCCAGAACCAGGAATGGGATTCTACAGTGTGGCTTTTATTCACAAACTAGCTGAACACAACAAAGCATAGATGGACCCCCATGGGGCTACATTTACTGGTAATGCAGATTAGAGTTTACAACATGGTCCACTGGAAGAATGAACCAATTATACTGTTTTCAGGCTCTGGACCCACCAGGCACACAGCCCAGACTTGCACGCACTTTGGGTACACAGCCCGACTGGCCCGGCTCCCCTGCCAGCCACTTGATCCACGGTCCATTGGAAGAATGAACCAATTATCCTGTCGTGGCTCCCCACACCACTTAGAGTCTATGACTCCTAGAGAGATTTCCTCCATTTTATGACTCTCATCTCACAAAGAGAATTCTTCTTTACACTTGTTGTGCTCCCCACACCAGTTAGAGTCTGCGACTCCTAGAGAGATTTTCCCTTTTGCAATCCCACGTCTGGGTACTTCCCCCATCACTGGCCAAGTGCATGAGGCAAAGTAGCAACCACAGCAGAAATCCATAGAGGTGGACCTGGTTAGTAAAG
The DNA here is from genome assembly GCA_016271365.2 of Neoceratodus forsteri. Lineage (NCBI taxonomy): Eukaryota > Metazoa > Chordata > Ceratodontiformes > Ceratodontidae > Neoceratodus > Neoceratodus forsteri. The sequence continues at coordinate 1,702,221,228 of CM057455.1, forward strand.
ATGGGGGGTTTTCCCACCTCCAGCTCCCACAGCCCATACCTGGCCATTTCTCTGGAAAACTGAAACTTCTGAATGTAGATTAAATGGTAGATGAACTGTCGCATCCCTGCTACAATTCACTTGAAATCACACAACACTCTAGCATTTGACACTACTCCACTTGTTTGGCCTAGTCCTATAGGCTTCCCAAATTTTAGCTCAATTCCTAGATTTCCTCACATGTCCCAGGTTGAAGAAAACATTTTTGCCCTCTCATGTTAGAGCAAACACTCACCCTTTAGTTGCAGGTGCCCCACAGGCGAATCACAAATCTTCCAACTTTCCAAAACTAAGGCTGAACTGAATAGGCACCTTTTTCTTCCTCCTGGCAGAATTAAGGGGATTGCCCCAGGAATCTGCATGGGGATCTTTACACCCCCCCGAGGGAGGGAGCACTGAGACCCGAACAGCGGTCTCCACCACTTGAGCACACCTTCACTCTTCAAAACCAAACTGCAGACTGACTAGTAACCTTTGAAAACTCCCAACGTTCTATCTAACTCCCTCTGCTGCAGATTCCAGTGTGGCTTATGCAGCTGCGAAAGTTCTATTGGTGATGTCATCCCTCAGTCTCAGCTGAGGCTGAGAACAGAGTGAGACAGTGAGAAACCCATTTAACTGGAGTTTCACAAGCTGCCTTCCCTGCCTACCACTAGGTCTTACTGGGATTCTAGTAACCTCGGGTAACAAGGGGTTACAAACACATGATGGACTGCTTCATTGTCCGAGTGCAAGAACTATCTCGGTTACCCCAGCACACCTAGTATTCTCAGCATTTGTATATTTAAACATATATTGTTTGTTTTGTTTTATATTACTCCTAAAATTATAATTCCACTTTTGCTTCAGACAGCCCTAGTTTTTGCACTCACTTGGTGTCTCTAGAGGAACTGGAGTAGCCTGAGAAGGACACTAGGACAGTCCCTCTTGAGTGAGGTGAGGTTGCCAGTTGGGTCAGGAATTGGCTTGGCAGAAGCCATGACTGCTGGGACTCCTGGGGGGTTATTCTGGGCACATCCTATGTGCATTTAATGTTTAAGTTGTGAACCGCAGTTTGCGATTCAGCTGGTGTGTCCGGTCTGCCCGGTCTGCACCATTTAGGCCATGGTGAAACAGTCGAATCAAAAAGTCTGCCTGATTCCCTGCTAGTTCACCACCATTCCAAAGAATCGAACAGCTGAAGTTTGATGTGCTTGATTCTTTTGGATAGCCCGAACTTGCAGCTCTAGGTGAAAGTGAACAACTTGTGACTGCAATGCAGAAAACTTGTCAGGAAAACAGAGAAATAAAGTAGAAAGACCAAGGAGAAGGAATATTTATGCTGAGGTCAGTAGAGGCCTGACTAGGATGGGAGAAGCTGCTATTTGCATCATTTAATTCAGAGGCCTTCACAGAAGGAGGAGAGAGTAAAACCAGCCAGAGGGACTTGCTATGAACTGTACAATCACCCTGTGCATGGAAGGAAATCCCCGTGCTGGGGAAACCATGAGTAGTTCAGGGCTTACCCTGCAACTGCGTGATTCTGTATTTATAGTTTGGGAAAGCAGTTAATGGACTAACTCATCTGCCTGTTGTGTCCCCTGTTGGTCTCTGGAAGGTGCCCATGGTGAGCAGGCACATGACAGCTGTGATCTATGTCTCCACGGACAGAACATGGCTCCATCTTGTGGGTGCCTGCATCTCCTCACTGCACAGCTCACAGAGCCACCTCAGGATGGCCCGGTTCAGGCGGTACCGGCTCACGATCTCGATGTCACTGTACAGCTCAAAGTTGATGCTGGCACGGTGCAGCTTGTTTAGGGCATACGACCGACAGGCCCTCCATGGCTGCGCCTCCCTGCAGCCTGCCTCTTCACACCCCTCATTACTACCTCCATCTGGAAGGTGGCACTGGCCATGTCCTGAGTTGGTGTCCCCCCCCCGGGGGGCTAACTACCTTGTCCCCCCGGTTGTATGCTGCTGGTCCTGCCCCTGCACTGGTAGCACCCCTGGCACTACACCACTGCGTGCCCTGCCTCTGCCCCACTGCTGTCTTTCCTCTGTGGCATGCACAGACCCTCACATACACACACACACACACACACACACACACACACTCTTCCTGTGGCCCCCCGTCCACCTCTTGGCCACCCCTGTTCGCCTGTATCTTGCCCTGGTTCCCTGCTGCTCCATCTCCACTCTCTCCCATGATGGCTCCTCTCTAGCGCAGTCATCCTCCTCTCACTTGCGCCCTTTTATTTTTGCTCATATCTGCTATCGAGCAACTTCCACTTACTCCACTATTGAGCATGTCGCCTGCTGTTGTATATCGCACTGTGCCACATATTCCTGGTTACGCCCCCCTGCACTTGTGCATGCATTCATTACCATTGCACTACAGCGCATTGGGTTTTGTGCTGTGCATATGCTGCCACTGAATACCACATTATGGCACATATCCACTCTTGTGCAGGTGCATCCCTATTGCGCATGGCACATCTGCTCTGAATATCCCAGCCTTAATCTAATTTAATGGAAACTGAATATAGTTGTAATATACAGTACTGTAATTGCACAGTTTTGTAGAGTTACACATATAAAGACAAAGAACCTCTGTGCGAAAACGCTGAGGCAAGGGTTACCCCAAAGGGCATTTGGCTGGGAAGCCAAGTTTCAAGAAAATACAAAATCACACATGCCCCCACAATGCAAAGCATCATGGGCTGCATATGCAGATCACCACAGAATGTTATGCTGGTCCAACTTTAAGCAGAATTGCATGGTGCAAAGAGCCTCTCTCACACAGTTTGCAAGGGTGCTAACAGAAGACATAGACACGTGTTTTGTTCTACCAGGACTCATCAGTATGCCTTGTCTGTTTGACACCCCAGTGGAATGGACCAGCTACCCTTAAGGCAGTGTGCCTTGGATATATTGTGGTGAACCCATTAAAATAAAAACTATTTAAAGACAAAAGAACCTCTGTGTGCAAACACTGAGGCAAGGAGTTACGCATAAAGGGCATTTGGCTGGGAAGCCAAGGTTTCAAAAATACCAAATCCACATGCCCCCCATAATGCAAAGCATTATGGGCTGCTCTCTGAAATCACCACAGAATGTTATGCTGGTCCAACTTTAAGCAGAATTGCATGGTGCGAAGGCCTCTCACACAGTTTGCAAGGTGCTAACAGAAGACATGAACACGTGTTTCGTCCTACCAGGACTCATCAGTATGCCTTGTCTGTTTGACACCCCAGTGGATATATACACACACATATATATATATATATATATATATATATATATATATATATTACTGTATGAAAGGTGTTTATCATATGCTTATGTTGCATGAACGTTTATTATTTTAAGAATGTCTGAAAGTGAATTATTCATTTAACGGGAGTGAAATCAGATCCTTTGGATTGAATGGTGTATGTTACCATCTTCCTGTATAAAAATAAAGATTTTACTATTACTACTACTTTTCACCTTAGCTGCTTGTGGGTTTGCATTAGTAGCTGTTTGTTTAAAGATGTTCCCTGGTGTTTCAAATTCCCATTTTTCTGATGCTCTTGAAAAAGTTTTCATGGCTGTTTTCTGGCACAAGTACGTTCTTAAATAAATGGAAGCATTATTAGAATAATGATTTATCCTGTTATGTCATGTCCAGCTAAGAATATACTGTATACAGGATGGCAGTGAAGAAATTATCTCCCATAATTGCAGCAGTTAGTACCATTCAGACGCTTTACCTAAATATCTGTCTGTCTTTGGTTATATTGTGTATTTTATGTTGAAGTCCTTGCCATTCTGCATATACTTTTGAACTGTCTGAATAGCATTCTTGCAAGTTTTATTTATTATTGGGATATTTCAATTATTTTTGCCCTGGGCAAACCACCTCTGAAACTACATCTTTGAAAAAAGATATAACCAAACAAAGTATGGCAATCCCTGTATCTCTTTCTGTTTCTATATCCCTAACCATGTACTACAGCAATCAAAAAAGTTTTATGAAAATGACATACGTTTGAAGTGGTTTTATGTATAAAACCATACAAATATTTTCCCCTTTTTGGGGAGTATCGGTTCAAGAGGGTGTCCCAGTATTGGTAATTTACTCTTTATTTTTGCATTTATAGAAAAAATGAAGTAAGCATTATGACAAATGATGTGTCCTTGTTTCACAGTTTTTTTCACATTCATGTTGACACCTAAAGCACTGATGTTATAACTACGTAAAACAATTTGATCCCCTCCAGATTTGTTCCATAAAGAGGGATTAACCCTCACCATGTAACTTAAAAACTAGCCTGGCAACCCACGTTTTTGTTGTGGATTGTAAATGTTTAGATGACCATAATGTACTGGGCAAAAAATTAGGACTTTGACATGGAGTTGCTGAAACCCCAGGGAACGTCCTTAAATGGTGCACCACCACTGGCCATCCATGTGCAATATCATTAGGCCTACACTGTTTCCACATCTGGGGACCCGTGAAGCACTGGGAGCTCACTAACAGATAAAAGAGTTTAAACACTGGTACTAGTGGGGAAGGGGCCAGCACCCTCCAGTACAGGTGGGCAGAAGTATGTGATTGTACTGTGTGTTGTGCAGTGTAGGTTGTGCGCTGTTACAGGGCTGTGCCTAAAAGGGTACCTGAAGAACAGCCCCAGGTTATATCTTATTTAGCTGTGCCTAGAAGGCAAGAGAAGAACAGCTAGGGCTCAAGATTCAAAAATGGGCAAAGTGAAGTGCAGAGTTTTGCGCTGCACTTGCCCATGGGCCAAAAGCCTGAGGATGTCATATTCAGTCAGATAGCACACCAGCGCTATCCAACTGAATATAGGGACATGTCAGTGCAGCACTAAATTGAATAGTGCTGCCCTGACATGGATCCCAGCAGTGCAGGAAATAGCGCTCCCAGACAAGATTGCAATGGTAGTTCCCAGTGCTATACCAAGGAACTATATGCTATACCATATATGACCGAGGAAAAGATAGCCAACTCAGTTAAGAAGGGGGATAAAACCTATTTTAGGTACATCAGGGAGCAAAGGAAGACCAAGGGAGGGATAGTGAGGCTAAATAAAGGGGAGAGGGGGTTGGGCAAAGGTTGACTGTGAAAAGGCAGAGATACTAAATAAATATTTTTGCTCAGTATTTACAAATGAAGAGGGGGGAAGTACCTAAAACAAACAATAGAAACACTCTGGATGCAGAAGTTGATACCAGCCCATTTACAGAAGAAAGGTTCTGAAAGAACTCTTAAAACTGAAGGTGGACAAAGCAATGGGCCTGATGGGATTCATCCCAGAATTCTAAAAGAACTAAGGGTAGAACTAGTGACACCACTGACTACCCTCTTTAACAAATCATGGGAGGATGGGGTGGTACCGAGGACTGGAGGAGGGCAGATGTGATTTCCTTCACAAAAGTGGGAGCAGGGCAGAAGCAGGAAACTACAGACCTGTTAGTTTAACCTCAGTGACAGGAAAATGATGGAATCACTTCTGAAGGAAAGAATTTTTGAGTACCTAGAGGCCAGAGGGGCACAGGACCCAAGGCAGCATAGATTCACAGTGGGAAGGTCATGCCAGACAAATCTAATAGATTTCTTTGACTGGGTGACCAAAGCAGTAGATCAGGGAGGGGCTGTGGACATGGCCTACCTAGACTTTAGCAAGGCATTTGACATAGTCCCACACAAAAGATTAATAGACAAGTTAGCCAGCCTGGGAGTGGGTCCCAAGATGATAGCCTGGGTAAAGAACTGGCTGGAGAATAGGACACAGAGGGTAATAGTAAATGAAGTCCACTCTGAAGAAAGGGGGGTTACTATTGGGGAACCGCAGGGTTCTGTATTAGGACCGGTCCTCTTCTATGTCTTTATACGCGACATTGCAGAGGGACTGGAAGAAAAAGTGTGTCTCTTTGCAGAAGACACAAAGATCTGCAACACAGTTGATGCACAAGTTGAGGTGGAAAGGATGAGAAGGGACTTGGCATGGTTAGAGGAATGGTCAAATATATGGCAGCTTAGATTCAATGCTAAGAAGTGCAAGGTAATGCATCTGGGAAACAAAAACCCAGGTGAAGAGTACACAATGGGAAGTGAGATACTAACAACAACAAAAATGGAAAGGGACCTGGGGGTAGTCATATCAGATGACTTAAAGGTGGGCAAGCAATGTGAGAGGGCAGTAAGGAGGGCTGGGGGGATACTGGGATGCATAGGAAGAGGAATCACCGGTAGAAAACAGGAAGTTGTTATCCCTCTGTACAGACGGCTGGTGAGACCCCATCTGGAGTACTGCGTGCAGTTCTGGAGACCCAATCTCCACAAGGACATAGACAGGATTGAAGCTGTCCAGAGGAGGGCAACTAAAATGGTGCAGGGTCTGCACCGGAAGACATATGAAGAGAGACTAAAGGAGCTTAATATGTATAGCCTCGAGGAAAGGAGGGAGAGGGGACATGATAGAAACTTTCAAGTACCTCAAGGGAATCAACAAAGTCCAAGAGGGTAGCATCTTTCAAAAAAAGAGGTGTGCAAGAACAAGGGGACACAATTTGAAGATGGGGGGTGGCTCAGAGGTAATGTATGGAAGTATTTTTTCACAGAGAGGGTTGTGGATGCATGGAACAGCCTTCTGGAGGAGGTTGTGGAGTCAAAAACAGTGGTTGAATTCAAGCATGCATGGGACAGTCATAAGGCAATTCTAGGGGGTTGGGGTAGAAATAAGTAGGCTGCTGGTTAACTAGGATCTGCAGCTTATCCATTAGGTAGGGAAATGGGCAGACTGGGTGGGCCAAGCGGTCCTTATCTGCCGTTAAATTCTATGTTTCAATGTTTCTATGTATATTAAGACAGTTCCATGCAAATGAGCTCATTGGGCATGCAAGGCATTAAGGGGCCATTTGCATTTCCATTATGGATTCATTAGCATGGGAAGCAGTGGTACGTTTCTGCCTCCTGGATCCCATTTCAATCACCTGCCCCTGTTAAAAAAAAGTAATTCCCTGTTGTCTAGTGGGGACCTCTGCCCTCCGATAATTGTCCTGTCATGTTAAAAATAACCCTCTGGTGCCTAGTGGTCCCTCTGCTCTCTGATTGCCATCTGCTAATGTTAAAAATACCTCCCCACTGCCTAGTGGACCCCATGCCCTCTGGTTACCATCCAGTAAATTGTATAGTATTGCCCTGGTGCCTGGTTGACACCCTTGTACTCTGATCACCGTCTCATAGGTCATATATTATTGCCCTGGTGTGTAGTGGACCACCCCATCCTCTGATTGCCAGTCTGTATTATGAACATAATAATCCCTGGTGCCCAAAGGGTCCCCCCTAGTTTCTGATCCCTGGCCACATAAAAATAAGTATAGTCCCAGGCATCCAGTAGTCCCCTCAGTCTCCAATCACCATTCAGTATTTGAAAAAGTATGTCTGTAGTGCCCAGTGGTCCTCCCCCTCTGATCTCCGGCTCCATACAAAGAACTATAATTTCCAGTGGCCAGTGGTCCTCCCATCCTCCATGCTCCATCACTGGTGAAATGATAAACACCCCTGTGGCCTAATGGTTCCTCCCACCTGTTATCACCAGCCCTGGTGTGATCCATCTGTAACTTTAATTGTATGTAGTTTGTACTCTTTATTGCAAAACTTCAGTAAAGTATACTAAATTGTGAAAAACATAAAAAAGGAACTCCCTGGCTTCTAGTGACACCCCTCACCCACCGATCCCCGTACCAATGAATCCTATCTCTGGCATCTAGTGTCTTCCCCACTGCACCATAGACATTGACCACCCACCCTGCCAACCCTTCCCTCACTTGAAGACCCAGTGCCATGACTCTGATAGTACTACTGGCACAGCCTTCCTCTCACCTCCTCGGCCAGCTGCCATGTGAAAAGTCAGGAAGTAAAAGTCCTATGTATAGTACAAGGTGTGTGTCTTCTGTACTGTACAGGAAACATGTGGCCTGTTTATTGTGCAAGGAGTGTGAATTCCTGAAGGAACTCTCCCTCGTGCCCTGGAGGCCAGCGCACCAAGAGGATCCTACAACCTGCACCTGGACCCCTATGCACAACCATGCATTTAAAACAATGAGGCATTTCTCATCTGGTTCACCACCAAGTTCAGCTCAGATCTTTTTTGTTTGCAATTTTATTTTTATTCAATTTTTAAATCCTCCTGCCAACTCACCCTCCCCTTACGAACATACGAACTTATGAAATTTGCCAGCAGATAAAGGCCTAGTGGTCTATCAAGTCTGCTTGAATGTGCAGCTAGCACCTCTTATTCTGCAGCTGCCCCTCCCTCTCACCCTTCACCTCCATTGACCCTCCCCCTTACTGTGTCCTAGCCCCTTTTGAAGCAGTCCACTGTTCTACTTGATACCACTTCCGCAGGTAACACATTCCACCCAGCTACTACCTTCTCCATAAAAAAGTGTCTCCTCATCTCCTTCCTGAACCTTCCTCCCTCCAGTCTCATATCATAGCCCCAGGTGTCCCTCCCCTTCCTTACTTTGAACAGCCCTTCCATACCTGTCTTGTTTATTCCTTTCATGTATTTGAAGGTTTCCATCATGTCCCCCCTGTCCCTCTTCTACAGGTACAACTCCCTCAGCTTCCTCTTGCATGGTAAGTCCCTCAGCCCTTGATCATCATTGTTACCCTGTGCTGCACCCCCTCCAGTAAATTAATGTCCTTCCTCAGCTACGGGCACCAGTACTGCATGCAGTACTCCAGGTGTGGTCTATCTAAAGATCTATGCAATGGCAGAATCACCCCCTCTTCCTTGAGGATATACCCCTTGCAATGCAACCCAGCATTTTGTTGGCCTTTGCAGCTGCCTTCCTACATTGTGCTGAGTTGTTCATTGACCCTGTAATGAGCACCCCCAGATCCTTCTCCTCATCTGTTTCAGCTAGTTGCATGTACTCCCCCCAGCTGACAATTCCTCCTTGAGTTTCTCACCCTAAAATGCAGCATCTTGCACTTTTTGTCATTGAACCCCAGTTGCCAGGTGTCCGATCAGGTGTCCGGCTTTGCCAGATCATCCTGAAACCCCTGCCACCCCCTAAGTCATCCACCACTGCTCCCATCTTGGTGTCATCAGCAAACAGACTGGTCTTGTTCTTGATGCCCGGTGATATGTCTACAATGAACATCCCAAACAACACTGGTCCCAACACTGAGCCCTGTGGAACACTGCTTGTCACTACCCTTGGGGATAAGAGCTCCACCCCACCACCCTCTGATTCCTTCCCTAAAGCCAGTTCCCTATCCATCTCACCAGCTTTGCACCCACCCCTGTGCCTTCTAACTTACTTCCCAGCCTCCCATGCAGCACTGAGTTGAATGCCTTACTGAAGTCCAGGTACAGGATATCCACTGCATGGCCCCCATTCAATTGCCTAGTTACCCAGTCATAGAACTCCACCAGGTTGGCTTGGCAGTTTTTGCCACTTATGAAGCCATGCTGTCTGCTGTCTTGTAGCCCTTTGGCCTCCAGGAGGGCCACCAGCCTCTCCTTCAGGATAGTCTCCATCAGCTTACTCATGATAGATGTGATGCTCACTGGTCTGTAGTTCCCTGGTTCATCCCTGGGGCTGCTCTTGTGGAGGGGCACCACATGAGCCATCCTCCAATAATGAGGTACACACCCTGAGTGTAGTGAGGCATTGTACAGGTCTGCCAGAGGTCCTGCCAGGACCTCTGCCAGCTTCTTCAGTACCCTGGGGTGGATGCCATCTGGGCCTGGCACCTTGTCCACCCTCAGTGCCCTCAAACCCTCCAGAACCCTGCCCTCAATGATTTCCCCAACCATCACCCCCTCTCCTTCTGTTTCTGCCATCTCTCCCCCCTTGAGTATCACTCCCCTTCTCCTTAGTAAATACCGAGCAGAAGTAATCATTTAGCGCTTCTGCCTTATCACCCCTGCTTCACCACCCCCAATCCTTACTTTATGGTTCTTACAGCTCCTTTTTCTCTGATGTACCTGAAGAAGTCCTTCTCCCCCTTCTTAATGCCCTGTGCCAGCCTGAGCTCCGTAGACACCTTGGCTGCCCTTACTGCCCTTGTCACCTTCTTCGATTCCTTCAGGTACTCCTCCCTGTCCTCCTCCCGCCCTGTTTTTTTGTACCTCCTAAAGGCAGCTGTTTTCCTCCTTACCTTTTCCATGACCTCCTTGCTCACACAGCTAGGTTTCTTTGCCCTAGACTTCTTTCTCTGGGCCTTGCTGCAGGTTCTGGTTGCCTCCAATATCCCCAGCTTTATGAACTCCCACCTCTGGTTAGTGCCCATACTAGGTTGAATTCTGGCCAGGTACCCTTTTACCACTTCTCCCATCCTCCCGAAGTCAGCCCTCCTGAAGCTCAGCACCCTTGTGCCGGATTCCACTCCTTCCTTACCCATATCCAATGTGAACTATACTGAATGGTGGTCACTCCCTGCCAGCGGTCCTTCCACCCTCAGTTTCCTCACAAACTCCCCATTTGCCAGCATGAGGTCTAGGGTATTCCCTAACCTGGTTGGTTTGCTGACCATTTGCATCAGGAAGCTGTCCTGGAAGGCATCCAGCAGTACCTGCACCCTTCTATTCCTTGTTGTTGGGGTACTCCAATCCACTCCTGGCATGTTGAAGTACTCCACGATCACCACACCACCCTTCTTGCAGGTCCTCCTGATCTGTCCCACTAGTTCCCAGTCTAACTCCTCTGTCTGAGAGGGTGGCCTGTACACCACTCCCATCCTTAGAGTCCTATTCTTGGAATCCTGGATTTGCATTCATAGTGACTCTGTACTACCCTCCTCACCTTCCTCCCATACACACTTCAGTCCTTCACTCACATATAGTCCCACCCTCCCTTTCCCAATCGCTCTATCCCTATGAAATATCCTGTACCCTGATACTGACAGGTCCTAGTCATTGCATTGCATTGCCCATGTTTCGGTGATGGCCGCCATGTCCACCTCCCGCTCTGCCATGAGAGGCTCCTAGCATTCAGGGTGACCACCTTCCACCTCTTCCCCCCCCCCCTCCTTTACTAGTATTGCCAGTAGTACCTGACCTTTGTCCATTGTCACTGTTATGAGGGGTAAGCTCATATGGCTTCTCAACCTGTGATCTCTGCATGTCCCTTGCCCACTTGCCACCCCCCCACTCCTAGTTTAAATACCTTACTATCTCTATGTCCTCATCCATCCTCTGTTTCAACACCTTCTTTCCCTTCTCACTCAAGTGTAGTCTATCCTTGGCACAGAGACTACTGTCCTCCAAGGTCCCAACCCACCCCCCACCAGCCCGTACCTTTAGTATGACTCCAGGTTCTTAGCCATTCATCAAAATCTTTTATTCTCAGCTTTCTTGCTGTGCTTGCCCTGGGCACTGAAGGCTGGTGCTGCAGCTCAGATATGACAACTGGCACAGCTCTCCTCTCACTTCCTTGGCTAGATGCCACATGAAATGTCAAGAAGTGCATATCCTATGTATAGTACAGGGCATGTGTCCTCTGTAACGTACAGGGAATGTGTGGCCTGTTTATTGTGCAAGGGGCATGCATTCCTGAACAACATCCACTCATGCCCCAGAGGCCAGCACACCAAGAGAAACATAGAAACATAGAATTTGACGGCAGATAAGGACCGCTTGGCCCACCCAGTCTGCCCATTTCCCTACCTACTGGATAAGCTGCAGATCCTAGTTAACCAGCAGCCTACTTCTTCCTACCCCCAACCCGCAGAATTGCCTTATGACTATCCCATGCATGCTTGAATTCCGCCACTGATTTTGACTCTACAACCTCCTCCGGAAAGCCGTTCCATGCATCCACAACCCTCTCTGTGAAAAAATACTTCCTTAAATTACCTCTGAGCCGCCCCTCTATCTTCAAATTGTGCCCTCTTGTTCTTGCACACCTCTTTTTTTGAAAGATGCTACCCTCTTGGACTTTGTTGATTCCCTTGAGGTACTTGAAAGTTTCTATCATGTCCCCCCTCTCCCTCCTTTCCTTGAGGCTATACATATTAAGCTCCTTAAGTCTCTCTTCATATGTCTTCGGTACAGACCCTGCACCATTTTAGTTGCCCTCCTCTGGACAGCTTCCATCCTGTCTATGTCTTTGCGAGATTGCGTCTCAGAACTGCACACAGTACTCAGATGGGGTCTCACCAGCTGTCTGTACAGAGGGATAATAACTTCTGTTTTCTACTGGTGATGCCTCCCTATGCATCCCAGTATCCCGCCAGCCCTCCTTGCTGCCTTCACATTGCTTGCCCATCTTTAGGTCATCTGATATGACTACCCCAGGTCCCTTTCCATTTTTGTGTTGTTAGTATCTCACCCCCATTGTGTACTCTTCTCCTGGGTTTTTGTTTCCCAGGTGCATTACCTTGCACTTCTTAGCATTGAATCTAAGCTGCCATACATTTGACCATTCCTCTAACCTTGCCAAGTCCCTTCTCATCCTTTCCACCCCACCCTGTGTATCAACTCTGTTGCAGATCTTAGTGTCATCTGCAAAGAGACATACTTTTCCTTCCAGTCCTTCTGCAATGTCGTTTATAAAGACATTGAAGAGGACCGGTCCTAATACTGAACCCTGCGGTACCCCACTAGTAACCCTCCTTTCTTCTGAGTGGACTCCATTTACTATTACTCTCTGTGTCCTATTCTCCAGCCAATTCTTTACCAGGCTGTCATCTTGGGACCCACTCCAGGGTGGCTAACTTGTCTATTAATCTTTGTGTGGGACTGTGTCAAATGCCTTGCTAAAGTCTAGGTAGGCCATGTCCACAGCCCCTACATGATCTACTACTTTGGTCACCCAGTCAAAGAAATCTATCAGATCTGTCTGGCATGACCTTCCGCTGTGAATCCATGCCTGGGTCCTTGCCCCTGGCCTCTAGGTACTAACAATTCTTTCCTTTGAAGTGATTCCATCATTTTCCCTATCACTGAGCTTAAACTAACAGGTCTGTGGTTTCCTGCTTCTGCCTTGCTCCCGCTTTTTGAAGAATCACATCTGCCCTCCTCCAGTCCTCGGGTACCACCCTTCCTCCCATGATTTGTTAAAAGGGTAGTCAGTGGTGTCACTAGTTCTACCCTTAGTTCTTTTAGAATTCTGGGATGAATCCCATCAGGCCCCATTGCTTTGTCCACCTTCAGTTTTAGAGTTCTTTCAGAACCCTTTCTTCTGTAAATGGGCTGGTATCAACTTCTGTATTCAGGTGTTACTACTGTTTTGTTTTATGTACTTCCCCTCTTCATTTGTAAATACTGAGCAAAAATATTTGTTTAGTATCTCTGCCTTTTCACAGTCTCCCTCTGCCCACCCTCCTACCCTTTATGAAGCCTCACTATCCCTCCTTGGTCTTCCTTTGCTCCTGATGTACCTATAAAGGTTTTATCCCCTTCTTAACTGAGTTGGCTATCTTTTCCTCGGTTTGGGCCTTTGCTGTTCTGACTGCCTTCCCAGCCTCCTTTTGCTTTAACTGATACAGTTCTCTGTCCTGCTCCTTCTGCGATTCCTTATACTTCCTGAATGCTTTTCTTTTCTCTTGAACCTTCACTGCCACTTCCTTTGAGAACCATAGTGGTTTCTTACATCGTCTTGTTTTGTTTATTTGCTTCACACAAGGCTCGTTACCTCTGTGATGGCAGTTTTTATTATTCCCCATTGTTCTTCCACCCCTCCTTCCTACCTATTTGCTAGTGAATTCCTTAAGCACTCACCCATTTTGGCAAAGTCAACCCTCCTAAAGTCCAGTACTTTTGTCTTTGTATGGCTTGACTCTATTGCTGTGTTTATTATGAACCATACTGTTTGATGGTCGCTAGTTCCCAGATGGCTTCCCACTTCTACATCTGTGATCCTCTCTCCATCTCCATTTGAGAGTATCAAGTCTAATATTGCTCCCTCTCGAATGGGCTCCAGTACTAGTTGTTCAAGGCATGCCCTGTAGGGCATCTAGAATAACTGCACTCTTCAAAGTGGCAGCTGCAACTGCACTCCAGTTAACATCTGACATATTCAGATCACCCATCAGCAATATCTCCCTTTTCTGCCATTCTAAGTATACTTTCTATCATTTCCTTGTCCATTTCCTCCCTGAAGGGGTCTGTATTAACCCCAAAGGATTGTGGTGCCATTGCTCTCTCCAAATTTACCCACAGTGCTTCTTCTCCTCCCTGTTTACCCTTTTGTTCTGTTGCTTCATTCTTCCCTTATGTAAAGAACTCCTCCTCCTCCTCCTCTTTACCTCCCTGTCCCTCCTGTAGATAGTGTATCCTGGATGTTTATGTCCCAGTCATGGTTTTGTGTGTACCATGTTTCTGTGACTGCCACAATACCCAGATGTTCCTCCTCCATCAAGGTCACTAATTCAGGAAGCTTGTTACCTAGACTATGGGCATTGGTACTCATTGCTCTCCATTTTTTGATGGCTTTACCTTCTGTTGCAGCATCCCCCACTGACCATTCTAACTCGGTCTTTTTCTCATTTAGTACCCTGTTTTGTAGGGAGAGGCTGGGATTTTTCTGCTGCTTGTCAGTGCCTCCTCCTTTGACTAGTTTAAAAGCTTGCCAATGAAGCATTTAAACTGATTGCTCAAAAGACTTGTTCCCTTCCTGGACAGATGCAGACCATCCTGCCAGTATAGGCTGGTGTCCCTCCAGGTGGAACCCCAGTCCCCAATGAAGCCAAACCCCTGTGCTCTGCACCATTTCTTCAACCATTCATTAAACTGCATGGTGCCAATTACCATTGCCTCCCCCATGCCTTTGACAGGCAGCACCTCTGAGAAGGATACTGTGTGTGCTACTTGTCTTAGGCCCCTCCCCAACTCTGCAATGTCCTCCTGCACTGCTCTAACCTCATGATGAGCCAAGTCATTTGTCCCTAGGTAGACAATTACGTCCAGCTCAGAATCCCTTGCAGCTGTTCTCATGATCCTGAGGATGCGCTTCCTGTCCCTCCAGCCATGGCACCAGGCAGGCACCTTACTCAGTTTTCCCAGCTCCTCCCAGTTCTATCCCCTAATAATTGGAGTCCCCACCAGAGCTGCTTCCTTCCTTGTGGTGTCCTCTGCCTCCTTCCTGTGGGCCTCCTCAGACAGTTGTCCTCAGCCTCCTTAGTCTCCTCTGTGGGTGTATCCATAGGGGAGCTATGCTCCCCCAGAATGGTGTATGGATTGTGGTGTGGAACAACTGACTGGGTGTGCCTCTGTTCCACTATCCTCACCCTCCCTGAGCCCACTGTGGTCCAACTGCTGTGCTTTCTTTTCAACCTCTGAGGTAGTGGTGGTGGCTCTGGTGCTCGCTGGATGGGGGAGGTTCCCTTCCTACTGTCCAGTGTGGCCTGGGGGAAGGTCCCTGTACTACTTTCAGTGTGGCTGAAGGCAGGGCAACTTCCTCCCTCAAGGCAGAAGTTGTCTGCAAATAGAGAGCATCTCAGCTTCCGGAAAGACTCTGAAGACTGCTGCCCCACAGCCATTACATTGCACTACTCCCCACATTTTTTTGTTTTGTTTTTTGTGTGCGTGTGTGTGTGTGTGTGTGTGTGTGTGTGTGTGTGATTGGTTTGTAATATAGAAATAGATATATATTTATATTATACAATGTGTATACTTATATTGTCAGTGCAGTGTGCTAGAGAGGATATGACAGTGACATGCACCTTGCACTCTTGAGGAAATGATGTCAGAACCCCAGGTATAAAGGAACTATTTCCAGGGGTGGGTGGGGTGAGGAGCTGGGAAGGGGTTGGGACTAAACTGTGCCCTCGCAAAACAATCAGCTAAAAGCTCTGACCCACTGCTGCAATGAGTGTCTTCCTATCAGCAAGATGCCCTACACAACAATTTGATAGAGAAATACCCTGCTAATGAGACAGAGAATAATCCACACATCCAAGTCAGACACAGGTAAACCTCCCCAGCCCAAAACAGGCCTGGTGGTTTGTGCTCTGAGAGCTGTCAGCCCCAAAATAAGTCAGCTGTGCTTTAAACTCTTCCTGCATTGAAAATCTTAAGAATTGTAACAAACAAACGTAAACCTAGATCCACCACCCTCTGTTTGTGAAAACTGTCTTTTCCTGTTTCACACTGCAGGTTTTTCTGTGACCACTCCTTAACCCCAGTAACTTTGTTAAAAAGAGTTTAACTATCACAAACTCCTACGCACCAGTAAATTATTTAAAAATAGTTTCTGTCCCAAAATCCTAGTAGTCAATCCAACTACCCCCAAGGGACAACCAGAATGCAGTATTCAACACTTATGAGGTTACTTCCAAGATAAGCAGAGTTTGCAAGTTTCTTTTTCAACTCCTCAGCCACCTGTAATTCATTTCATTTAAAAATAGTTTAACTGTCAGCAAATCCTAGTAGACAATCTAGCTACCTCCAAGGACCTACCCAAATGCAGTATTTAAATCTTTCTAAAGTTACTAGCAAGATAAACAGAGTTTGCAAGCCCCTCCTTGGTTAAAAACTAAATAAATATGTGAATAAAATAATAAATAAATAAATATGTGAATAAAAAGCAATTACCAAGGGTAGTTAGTTTCACCTCCCACAGAATTAAGCAAAAGTGCACGTTTGTTGCAGATATCAAGTGCAATATACAATTTCTCACACAGCTCACAGTTGAAGAAAGTAGTGTCCTTCCAGCTCCAGAAATCCCATAGCTCCAGGATCCTACAACCTGCACCTGGATCCCCACGTACAGCCATGCATTTAAACAATGAGGCATTTCTCGCTTGGTTCATCACCAAGTTCAGTTTAGATCTTTTTTTTTTTTTTGCAATATATTTTTATTCAGTTTTCAAACATTAAGACACAATGCGCACTTCTTGGTTACACAAAATAATAAGTCCAGTAGCATATTATGTTTACAAGTGAACATCTCAGACAATATCAATAGTCCTGCTGCACTGGGCCAAATACTTCTCAGTTTTTGCACAGGAGGAAGCAGGCACAGGACCATCTCTCTGCAGGAAGGCACACCACCTCAAGGGAGCCAACACAAGCCCTTTCATGGAGGCAAGAAACCTGGAGGAACTCAAGAAACTGAAGGTCAACAAAGTAATGTGGCCAGATGAAATACACACAAGAATACTATGGAAGCTTGGGGAGGAACTAGCAGCCCCACCAGTGGATCTCTTCAACAAATCACTGGAAAGTGGGGAGGTCCCTGAAGACTGGAAAAGGTCTACAGTAGAACCCTTATGCAAAAGTGGCAGTAGGGAAGAAGAGGGAAACTATCACCCAGTCAGCCTCACCTTGGTGGTAGGGAAGCTGATGGAATCCCTACTAAAGGAGAGGATAGTGACATTCTTAAAAGATAGTGCCAGCTTGACCCAAAGCAAAATGGCTTTATGGCAGGAAGGTCCTGCCAGACTAACCTAATTGAATATTTTGATTGGGTCACACAAACGTTGGGCAATGGGAATGCAGTAGACATGGTGTACCTAGACTTCAGCAAGGCTTTCGAATCCGTTCCACAGAGGAGACTAATAAACAAGCTGGAGCACACGGGCACTGGGCCAAAAATTATAAACTGGATCTAAAACTGGCTGAACTGGAGGACCCAGAAGGTACTGATAAATGGTACACTATCAGAGGAGGATAGGGTTACAAGTGGTGTTCCACAGAGTTCAGTGCTGGGACCAATACTTTTCAATGTATTCATCAGCGACATATAGCAGCTGATTACCTAAATGGGAAGGTGTGTTTATTTATGCAATAATGCATGACAGGGTGTGGGTTGTGCTGGGATAACCTCATGCCTGGGTGGTTGGGCATGAGGCCGCAAGCCGAGTGTGTCCAACGTCCCAGAAATGAGGTTATCCCAGCACAACCCACACCCTGGAGTGCATTATTGCTATTATACAATGGCTTGTTGTGATATATCAAATAAAAAAAATAATTTTAAAGAATGTTTTTATTAGTGTGGAAAAATACTTTTGTTTCTCAAGAGTAGATGCAAAAAAAAGGATCAAGCTCCATAATGATGAGAGTAGACCCATGAGGTTGTGCTGGGATAACCTTACTGTGCCAAGGACATACTGACCAATCAGAGTCCAGGAAATGTTTTTGCCATTGTATAATTGAGGATGACACAAAGTCCTACAATAGGGTGGACTCAGCTGAAGGAACTCAAAAGATGGAATCAGACCTTAGGAAATTGGAAGAATTGTCAGGGAACTGGCAGTTGAAGTTCAACACCAAAAAAATTAAGGTTATGCACCTAAGAAGATGCAACTCAGGGAGAAATTACTTTCTAAATGGGGTATAGCTGGCAGTAACAAAACATGAGCGTGATCTTGGGGTGATCATCGCAGATGACCTGAAGGTTGGCAAGCAATGTGAAAAGGTGGCATAAAAGGCCATAGGGAGGGGCAGAACCAGTAGAAAAAGGGAGGTGATTATGCCACTGTACAGGTCCCCAGTGAGGCCTTACCTGGAGTACTGTGTCCAATTCTTGAGGTCTCACCTTAGGAAAGACATAGAAAGACTAGAGACTATACAAAGAAGGGCAACAAAGATGGTGCAAGGTCTGCATCACAAACCATATGATGTAAGGCTAAAACAGCTCAACATGTACTCACTAGAACAAAGAAGGGATAGGGGAGTCATGATAGAGACATATAAATACCTGAAGGATATCAACAAGGTACAGGCACAGGATCTCCTTCAGGTAAACAGTTGCACCCGGACGAGAAGTCGTGACATGCACATAAAGAGGGGCAGGTTCAGGAGCAACACAAGGAAGTTCTTCTTTTCAGCAAGGGTGGTGGAGCCTTGGAATGACCTCCCCCCATGGGTGGTGAGATCAAAGATGATCAGAGAATTCAAGCTGGCATGGGACAGACAGCATGGAAAACTTAACATAGCAGCCTGATTGGGGGGGGTGCAGTATACATGAGCAGATTAATCTGCTGGCACATTCTGTGTTTCTGTTTCTATGTCCTAGACAAATAGCCTGGGATTCCATCAGGCTTTGGCTCAGCAGTGAGGTCCACGTGTGTCCCTTCAATAACACATCCCACTGTGATATTCATTCCATTTGTGGCAGTGGGGGTGGGGGGATGGTCATCCAATCAGTGGAAGCACAAACTACAGTTACACCTTTCCTCCTCTGGTCTATGTGTAGGCCACCTTCAAGGGATGAAACTGTCATCATGCTGCATTACATATGTAACCCAGACATTCCATCTAGAAGTAAAAGTCTCGATTTTTTCATTAAAGCTAATGGCTTTATAAGTGGTTGGTGATAGTCTCCCTCTACTGCTCTAGCCTGGATACTTGGTCTGTTAACCATTTCTTCATGATGCATTTTTAGCTGCCACTAGTAACATACCTACTGTAGGAGGTATAGTATTTAGACTGTCTTCCCTTCAAGTGCCTAGGATATAGATGCAATAGAAATAGTTCAGGAGACACTCGATTCCTTCTGTGTACGATTTCCTGAACTGCCTGGCTACGTCCCTCTAGGAACTCTGCTAATTTAGGACATGACCACATGGTGTGTGTAGGTGCAGCCTGCATGACCGCACAGGATCTCCAACAGGTTGCAGTCTGCCTCATCTCATATCTGACTGTAATCACAGGTATTCTAAAGTAACGTATTAATGCTTCCAGGCATATTCATGCCAAACATGAGAAAAGGCTATGTGCCCTGTCTCATAAAAGACCCTCTCCCATTGTTCCCTACTCTGTTACCCACCCAGTTCCTCTGCCCACTTGTTAATATTAAATGTCTAGTGGTTTGTATGCAGGTCTGTGCCATAACTGCTGCTATAAGAGGGGGGCAGGCAGAATAGTCTCTGCCAGTTCAGGTTGGGTTTCAATTAGATTTGATATAGGCCATACTGGGTTCATAGTTCCTCAAATGCTTTTACCATGGGACTGGTACAGAACTGGAATAGGTAAACAAAGTGCCAACATCTCCATCTGTTGGTCGGCCCACTGGCGTAGCAGTAGTGTTACTGTTTGCGACACTGGTGAACCAGGTTCATGAACGAGCCGGGAGCGCCAGAGTGCTGGCTGGAGGGAGGTTGGATGAGCATCCCAGAGACAGCTCTTCACCTCTGGGGGGAAGGGTTGGTGGCACCTGGTGCTTGGGTGACCATGGAGAGTAAGAGTACACCAAATTGGACCACACAGCAAGAGGGAAGGCAGTGGCATACATCTGCGGGGCATGTGCAGAAGCATGCATGCTCGTGTGCTGACATTATTGCCCAACCATGCTTTGTGGGGGGTGGAGACATCTAAAGGGGAAATCTTCTGCAGCTGAGCAGCATGAAGTCCTCCAACCCTGCACCGAATGCTGCTGCAGCCAGCTACAGGACCACCTCGGTTGATCTTGGTCTCCCTTTCGGGGGCCCTGCCGCAGGGGGCAAACTGTGGGCCTTGGTTCCATGAGGCTGCTGTGGGATGCTGGTGTCAGGCATGGAAGCATTGAGTCAGGGAACATCCCCACCAGAAGCACAGTGGAAAATAGAATGGAATAAAAAAAAATAAACATCTGCATCTGTGGAATGTGGGGTCTAGGTGAGCTGGGTGGAAGCCTGGGATCAGGGCTAGGGGGCATATCCAATTCAGCGGGGGGGGGATAATTTTAGGTCCTTAGTGGAAGTATGCTAAACCTTCCCAGCTCACATCAGGCAGGAGTTTGTTTCTTGTGGAGGCTGTCTGCTTCCCAGGAGCCAAAGAGGAACTGGGACCTCTCCCAGAATGGTAACTGGACACACTTCATGTCCAGCCACTGTGGGCCCAGCACTGTCATGTGCCAGTAGAATATAGTATGGAACTGTGCAGTTGCATAATATATCTGGAGATCTGCTGGAGCTAAGTCCCCAAGAGCTTTAGGGAGCATTAATGTTCATAGTCTGACTTGTAGTCATTTTCCTGCCAAGAGCAATCGGGATATTGCCACCTGTGATCCTTTCCAGTTCTTCTCTGGTATAGAGATGGGGACATTCTGGAAGATGCATAGAAATTAGGGAGGTGTCAACATATGCTCTGTGTCTACCTATTGGATAAGACTAAGAGGTAGAGCATGCCATTGTTGCTGGTCAACCAAGAGTTGAGCAGACAAGGATCCTATATTGGTCTCATATAAGTGGCTCAACTGCAGCGGAAGTTTGATGCCTAATCAGAGCTGGCCAGCTCACATCTTAAGCAGATGCTCTGCACCCACTGTGATCCTTCCTTGGGCAGTGTACCATGGAGAATCCAGCTGGGACAGCTGCTTCCAACAGACAGCTTGCATCATCACTTAGCCAGGTCTCTGAGATGCAAGTCAGATTGACTGAGGAATCAGATATTTACTTATTTATTTAGTTTTTGTTTACCGGGTAGGTGCACTAGCCATAGCAATGACTATTTTCAGGCATGACTCAAGAGGGTACAGTACAAAACAGAGCATGTACACATAGAAATTCAACGAATTGACATAATAGAAACAATTTGAACACATTGGAATAATAATCATGAATAAGAAACTTGATAACAGGTCAAGAGTAGCTAAAATTGAAACAGTGTTGGAATGTGCAAAACAGAGAGAGATTTTGTTTGGTTTCTGGGTAGGTGCACTAGCCATGGAAATAAGTATTTACTGGTACGACCCGGGAGGGTACAGTACAATCGATTCATATAGAAACAAACATGACTGATAGAAGCATACTTTGTCATAACCAACATTTCAACTGAACAAGGAGGTAGAACAGATGGGAATACATTTGGGTAGGGGAGAGTACGGTATTAAAGAGAAAATAAGGTATACAAGTACATGGTTGCTTACAGAAGAATTATAGAGTTTGGATACGAAACAGGGTTCAGATAACAGTAACACAATTAGCAAATGACAGTTTGGTTAAGTGGCATAGTTGGTTTGAGATATAAGTACCTTGAGCATTAGGACTGGGTAGGCTGGATAAGTTTAGGGTACGGCTAGCAGCAGTCAGAGTTAAGTCAGCAGGACTGTAGAGACCGTAAAGATGGAGTGGCACGTGGCCAACTAACCTTGAACCAGATTAAGCTGTTGGTGATATTTTTTAGTGAATGAGGGAAATTTGGCCAGGACACCGGGGAAATTCCCCTACTCTTTTCGATAAGTGCCATGGGATCGTTAACATCCACCTGAGCTACCACCAATCCAGGCAGATGGGACCTCGGTTTAACGTCTCATCCGAAAGACGGCACCTCAGAAGTGCAGCACCCCTCTCATGCTGCACTACAGTGTCAGTACTGGGATATTAACCCAAGTGCCAGATGTGGGAACTGAACCCACAGCCCTCTGATCTCCCGGCCTCAGAGGCGAGTGTGCTACCTGCTGAGCCACTGACACTGCTAAACACATTTTGCTCTGATGGATGTCCACTTCATGTAGTTCACTCTTTTAAGTATCTCAGTCACATTGAATCCCTACCTGGCCCTTTCCCAACATATACAGAATGCCTGCAGCTCTGTCAGTGTCCAGCTTGGTATGACATACTGAACCAAGGACATCTTACCACCTGCCACTCATGTTGCCCTTGCCAGAGGAGTTCTCCTCTCTACCCTAAAATACAGCCTTCTCTGTTTTACCCACACTTCTAAAACTCTTCTGGTCAAAAGGGATGTAACTACCACAATATTTGTAGATTATCCCGGTTTCTTAATGATCTCACCGATTATTGTGAACTGTATAGTAAACCTGGAGTGCTTATTTCTCTCAAACTGTTAGCAGTATATATTGGGGTGTTTTATGTTAAAACTTATCAGACATGGCACTCCTGCTCCTCTAGCTGACTTAAAATCCTGCTACCTAACATACACCCTCAAGGCTAATGATGTCTCTCTGGGTTGTCCCCCAAACCAGTACTAATGTGGAGGATCAGACCTTCCCTGTTACTGCATCTTGACTCTGGAACTCTCTCCCATTACTTGTTTGCAGCTCCTCCTTCCACTTTCTGTTCAGGATATCTCTCTGGGAATACTAAAAGGTATTGTAATTACCTGCTTGTAATTACACTTGATCCCAATGCATGGACTGTAAGTTACCTTTTTTGAAATTTTGATCCTGTCAACATTATTTTTATTTATTTATTACAGATTCAGAGAATACCTTTAAGTCATGGACTCATTTACAAAGGTTCCACGTCACATAGCATATATATATATATATATATATATATACAGACTTAACAGCAATTTATTCAGAGACAGATACAGATTGTTTACAGGAAATCAGCTGAGCTAACATTCAGTATACTAGGATTACTTATTAGAGTAATTACACAGTACACATATGAAGTAGATATTTTGTAGCACATGAGCGAAACTGGCTGGGGGAAGAGGCAGGCCAGTGGTTATTGATAGATGGGGGGACCGGGATTCAGTTGCAGTTACAGTTATTTGAGTTTAGAAGGTGGGCCCTAAGGAGGGTTTTAAATAGTCCTAGTCTTTGTTCATTAGCCAGGGTGGAGGGAAGGGTGTTCATCCACATGGGGGCCCTATAGATGAAAGATCTTTGAAATTGAGAGGTACGGCTGGGGGGAGTAGAGAAGAGATGGTGGACTGAGCTACGGGTATACTTAACCTTGGTGCTTGGGTGGATTAAAGGGGAGAGTCCTGAGAGGGAGAGGCCTAGGGTGATTTTTTTAGCCATCAGACAGGTGTGGAACTTAATCCTGTTGTTGAGATTAAGCCAGTTTGTAGCGCTATAGAGAGAGCAGGTATGTGTTAGACGGTCACATCCGAGGATAAGGTGGCTGGCTTTGTTTAGGGAGATATGAAGTCTAGCTAGGGATGAAGTGCTTGCTGCCCCATATATCAATAGGGTGTAATCTAGCAGTGAGAGGACCAAGAAGGTGATCGCGAGCCTGAGGGCATCAAGGGTAAGGCTGTGCTTGAAACGGTGCAGGAGTCCCAGCCAAATGTTCAGGGCCTTGGATAGGTGGCAAATGTGCTCGTGGAAGTTAAGACCTGGGTCCAAGGTGATGCCCAGGTATTTAAAGGAGTCCACCTGCTCTAGAGGGATGTGATTTAAAGTTAGGACTTGTGGGCATAGCACCTTTCTAGTGTTCTGCGGATGAGAGAATAGCATAACTTTGGTGTTGTTGTAGTTAAGAATAAGGCGTTTCTCAGAGAACCAGTTTTCTGTGCAGCTGAAAGAGGACTGAAGGGAGCGGTGGAGTTGTATAGGGTCAGGACTGGAGGAGAAAATGACTGCATCATCGGCGTATAATAGTAGATTTGCTGGGCAGGACTCAGGGAGGGAGTTGAGGAAGAGGCTAAAAAGTAGTGGTCCCAAAATGGAACCTTGAGGGACACCAGAGAGGACAGGCAGTCTATTTGAGACTGTGTTACCAATTTTAACTTGTTGATAACAGTTCAAGAGGTAGTCAGAGAACCATCCCAAAGCGTCTCGGGAAAGACCTAAGTTGGTCAAGGTGATTAGTAGGAGGGAGTGGTTGACAGTGTCAAAAGCCTTTGTGAGGTCAATGAAGCCAGCACCAGTGATGTGCCCCTTATCCAGCGCAGAGTGTATGTGTGTGGTAAATTCGGGAAGGGTGGTAATAGTGCTGTATCCGTTGCAGAACCCATGTTGTTGCTTACAGAGAAGGTTATATTTGTTGAGGTGCTCCGTGAGCTGATCCGATACAGTCTGCTCTAGTGCCTTGGAGAGGGGAAGGAATATGGAAATGGGGCGGTGATTATTAGTATTGGCATGATCTCCACCTTTAAATATTGGTGTGATGGAAGCAGATTTCCACTTGGGGGGGAATTTACCTAGGCAAAGGGAGCAGTTTAAGATGTGAGTAAGAGTAGAGAACCTCATTAAGGGTGAGACGAAGGAGCTTCATGTCCATAGAGTCAGAGCTGTAAGAGGAGTAGCTAAGGGCAGTTCTGAGGTAAGGCTCTGCAGTCCTAGTTGTGATACTGTGCAAGTAAAGGGAGCTGCAGGAGGGGGAGAAGGGGTGTTAGTTGCTGGAGGATCAAAGAAGTTAGGAGCGAGGACACTACTAAGGTTAGTAAAGGCATTATTGAAGGCTGTAGCGATACTGGATGGGTCAGTGGTCAGTGACCCGTCAACCATGACCTGCGTTGGCATCTGGTTGGGGGCCTTACCACAGATTTCATTAATGTTGTTCCAGAACTTGTGTCCAGAGCCCCAGGAGGAAGTTAGTGAGGATTTATAGTACTCTGCTTTGGCTTTGCGAATGGCCCAGGTGAACTTATTCTGAGCCTCTCTATATTTATGTCTGTCACGTGGGAGGCCAGATTCTAGGGAGCATTGTCACAATGAATCTCATGCCCGCAACAAGGCCATGAGGTGATCAGTGAACCAGGAGCATGGTTGCCTTTAACCATTCTTTTAGTGAGAGGGGCAAAGTTGTCACATATGTTATTGAAAGACAGGATGAAGAGGTCAAGGGCTATTTCAGGGTCGAGGAGCTAGTGATGAAGGACCAGTACATAGCCCTGAGGTATGCTTTAAGAGCTGCCAGTTTACCAGGGCCAAGTTTGCATTGGATTATGAATTTCGGAGGTGATCTAGGGGCTTTGCAGGACCAGGTGCAGATAACTGGGGAGTGGTCACTGAGAGCATCTGGTAGAACAGAGACAGTAGAGACTTTGTGGGCTGATTGGTGAAGACAAGGTCGAGCAGGGAGGAGAACCCAGAGCATGGGTCAAGACGGGTAGGGGAGGTGACCATTTGGGAGAGATCTTGGGCTGTGGCAGCATCTATGAGTATTGAGGCATCCTTACTTAACCAATTTATATTAAAATCACCTAGTATCATCATTTCTGTGTGGAATGGTAGTGTGTCCAGATAGGACATAACCAAGTGGAAGGCTGTTTTTTGGTCCCTGGGTGGGCTATAGACTGCAGTGATGTGTAGTGGGTTTTGGGTGTGCCCCATGGTAATTTTAATGGTGATGGCCTGTGGTCCTGGACCCAGTTGGGGGGAAGGAAGTTGATTAACATGCAATATGTCTTTGGTGTAGATGGCACAACCACCCCCACGTTTACCCTGTTGGTCTGCACGGTATAGGTTGTAACCTGTAAGAGTTACTGTGGAGTCAAGAATACGATGGGTGAGCCAGATTTCAGATATTGCTATAACATCAGGATGATATTGCAAGACCCAGCCCAGGAAGGAGTCCCACTTTTTTAGAATGCTGCAGACATTGAGGGAGGCAATGCTCAAACCACCATTGGAAGGTTGACCGGGTGTCAAGGATATGGGGGGCCCTAGTTTGGGATGGATATTGCCTGACCTGAGAAGGAGGAGGAGAAGTGTGAGCCTTAACGCATGGTGTAGGAATGTCATCCTTTTGTAGCGGTGTGAGAATTTGGCAGAGCACCTAGAGGAAGAGATGGTCGGAATGGGGAGAGATTGCAGAGAAGGGGCAGCCAGGAGGAGCAGTTGGTCTGAGGGATGGGAGGGCTGCATCAGCTGATGTAGGTGGTGATGTTTCCAACCGCTGTGGGACGAGTCCAGAGTTGTGCACCGAGGGTGGCGACCATAGTCTGTAGATTGGGTGAGGGTCAAATGCACTGTCCCATTTCCAGTAACAAGGTAGGAAAGTGAGGATACCGATGAGTTTAACAGCTGCCATGGAGCTACAATATTGTCTGTGTCAGGTAAGGTGTTGCTAGGGTAAGGCAGGATGGGGTATGTGCAGTGTGTATCAGAAAGCACAGGAGGAGAATTAGAGGTAGCAATCTTACAGTGTATGAAAGATGTGCTAGGGCTATGAGAAATCCAGTGTTAAAATAGAGGGAGCAGCCTCTAGTGGAGAGAAGATATAAACTGCTAATGGTGAAGTTGGCTGATTGTCTAAGAGCCTCTATAAAAGGGCATGCCAAGCAAGGGTGGTGGTGGGAGAGGTGGGGAGCCGACGCCCTGCATCGGCGGGGACACATTAACGCCAGTCCTTCCATGGAGCTTAGAGCGGCAATGTACCTGCTGCAGCTGCTGCTTTTTGGGGGGTGGGGGAGGGTGCTTTTCTTGCCGCAACCCTCGGAAATCGGATCTGTGGAGGAAGATACAGGGGGTAAGACCATTTATATAGTGGGAGTTGAGCAGGGGGAAGGGTGAAAGGGAGGATTAAAATGGGCAGACCAGGCAGGCTCCTGCAGTCTCCTAGATTCGAATTAACGGGGGTGTTTCTAAAACTGGTGCAGTTTAGAATGAAATTCTGTTTTAACACAGTTTTGTGCTGTTCTACATTTCTATCTTGGGGTAGCACAATTCTGCATAACACACAGTTTCTCTATCGGAGTCAACACAGTTTAAGGAGGTTTATCTATCGGGAACCAGCACAGTTTAAGAGGTGATTACAGAGGCAGCACTCAGTTTGGAGAAATTCAATTACAGAGAAAGGCTACAGTTCAGATGCTGGTAGAGCACAGTTCTATTTTACCTTTAAGGGCAGATTAAATAACACAGGTCTACAGTTCAGATACCAGAAGAGAGCACAGTTCTATTCTACCTTTAAGGGCAATTAATTGAAACATGTAGCATTAAGAGAGATATAGCAATATAGCCATTAAGGTACAGGCTGACACAACGTTCTATGTGCTATTTTAAGAGACAATTGCAGGGCCGGAGACTATCTCCACACCCTCGATGACAAAATGGCGCCAAGTTCAAACACGTTAGCCAGTCCTTCCACGTAACAGGCGCGCTCGTGGCGTACCTGCTGCAGCTGCTGCTGGGAGGGTGCCTTTCTTGCGGGACCCTCGCTGACCCTCACAAAATGGATCTGCAGCAGCTGCTGCTTTTTGAGGGGTGGGGAGGGTGCCTTTCTTGCTGCGACCCTCGCGACCCTTGCAAAACAGGTCTGCTGACATGAATACTGTTGTGTAGAAATACTGTGCACTTTACATTCTTTGGCTGTTGCACTGTTTTGATCTACCTTTTTGTAATTTTATTTGTTTTCATTTATTTTTAGTAAAGTTAAAAGTTGTACAAACAGTAAAAAAAATCTGTGAAATTGAAATGGACTCTAGCTAACTTTCTCTTTAAATTGTTAAGCAAGGAGCTGTCTGCTAGTTTAGCATGTTTACTTCAGTCAGTCACCTCAAATCTCAATCCAAGATCTGCTCAAAATTTATGTCTGTCCCTTTCTCATACGTTAACTAATATGGGTCAAAAGTCATTAAGTTTTCAGGCTACAGCTTTGTGGAATAACATTCCGGTACCAATTAGATCACTAACCAGTGTTACTACATTCTCCAAAGAACTGAAGATACATTTTTCAAAAACAAAGAATTGTGTCTGTTCTGCTTGAAATGCTGTTTTCATTTATATATTATGCTATCTATACTGAAATGTTTTTGTACCTTTAATAATGCATATATTATGTATGTTTTATTGTACTTTTGTAGAACGGATTGTACCTGTAAAAGGTGCCTTATGGAACCAGTGTATTCTACCTAAATAAAAACAAACTAGCAATACATATACGTAGCTTGGTTAGCAGAAAATCCCCTGTATGCTATATCCATGTGATTAGATACTGTAGCTGGTAAATGTCCATTGTACTTTTTGTCCTACCAACATGAATACTGTTGTGTAGGGAAAAAATGCTATATACTTCCCATCAGCTGGCAGTTGCACTGTTTTGATCTGCCTATTGTTGTATAATTGTCATTGGTTCTGTTTTTTGCTTCTTTCCATTTTTATTTTCCTTGGTTAATGTTTCCCTATAATCTTTCTGTTGTTTAACCTTCTGGGTCATACCTGAAAATAGGCATAACGTTATCTAGTGTGCTTGCCTGGTCAATAAAAATTACATTGAATAAATAAATAAATAGATAAATACATTCTTTGAAGATGATCCACCCTTCTTTCTTGCTCCAGCTTAGCAATATAATTGCCTGCTTCCTTCGGGTTCCTGAAGATGTTGTCCTTGTTGCCCACTGTGAATTGCGAACATGCAGGAAACAGTAGGCTACAGGGACCATCCAGATCTCTCAGTTCACATTTAATTCCATCAAATAATAATAATAATAATAATTTTATTTGTAGTGTGCCTTTCAAAAACCAAGGCGCATAACAATGGGTTAAAACAACACTTAAGCCACTAAATACAGAACACGAATTAAAAACATTAATAAAATGAGATAAAAGTGAACAAAATCATATTAGATCAAATAGGATGGGCTTGGTTTCATAAATAGGTCTTAAAAGCCCATTTAAATCCCTCCATGGTTGCACACTCCTGTAGCTGACAGTGCAGAGAATTCCAAAGGGCTGGGGCCGCGTACATAAATGCACGGGCCCCAGAGTATTTTAAAGAAACCCTTGGGATCTCTAGCATCCCTCATCAGCTGAGCGGACTGATCGCCCTGGGCAGTAAGGAACCAAAACCTCTTTCAAGTAGTCCGGGCCCTGTCCGTGTAGGGCCTTATAAGTCAGAAGTCCGACTTTAAAGGTGATCCGCCACTGCACCAGCAGCCAGTGCAGATCGTGCAGCACCAGAGAAATATGACATGACCGAGGAGTTCTGTCAATAACCGGGCCGCGGCATTCTGCACTAGCTGGAAGCAGTGGATATAACCCCTGGTAGTCCTAGGTAAAGGGAATTGCAATAAGCCAGGTGCAAGGACACAAAGGCATTGACCAGCATAGGGAGATCGCTGGACAGAACAAGGTATTTAACACTGGTGATGTTCCTCAGATGATAAAACGAGGAGTTGACAACAGCCGACACCTGCGATTGTAGAGTCAGCTCTTCGTCAAAAAATCACCCCCAGGTTTCGCACCCGTTCTGAGGTAAGGAGTGGCACACCCCCGAGATAAAGTCCTGAAGGTGAACCTGCACCAAACCTCTCTATCCAGTGCCCCGGGTCCACAACCAGCACCTCAGTCTTTTCTGAGTTTAACCTCAGCCAGCTCGAATTCATCCAATCCTGGATTTCAAGAAGGCAGTTGTTAGGTTGTGTAGGAGAGAACTGGTTAACACATTATTCTTATCACCCCGAGGAAGCCATAATCATAAGTAAGCAATAAGGCACAATGGGGTGTGTGTTAGACAGTTCTAACGCATGGCTAAGAGGTGCTGTGAGGCATGAGGCCGCAGGCCGAGTGCATCCAGACCCTAGCTGTGTGTGTTAGAACTGTCTAACACACACCTCAGACTGACTTATTGCACTTATGAAATGGCTATCTAAAATATAGATGTATGTGATAAGTAAAATACATAGTATTTAACAGTGAAACATTTAAATGTGTTAATTTTTAATAACATAGTTACTTTGCCTACCATTTTTTTTTAGTTGATTAATTTTGAGATGGTAAGGCTTCTTTACTTTTATTTTTTTCTCCCTCATGTACTTGTCATGCCCCCCCCCATCAAACTAGCAGCAGTTCTACTTCATGTAGTTTTGAGCCTCCTCCTGGGGTTCTAGGAAAAAATTCTGGAGCAAGATCAAGGAACTCTGTGGGAAATCTGTCTCCCCTACCCCAGCCCAGATCACAATAAATGGGGTTACTACCCAGGACCCTACTGCTATCTCTGATGCCCTAATCACCTCCTTCTCTGACCTCTCTCACATTCTCCCACCAAACTTCTTTGACTCCCACCACCCACCCGCCTCCGTCCCCCCGGACTCCAACTTCTCCACACCCTTTAGGCTAAACGTCGTCTCTTGTAATGAGGCAAAGCACTACCTCACCAAAGCCCTGGCAAACTCTCACTATAGCAGTGACTCCCTGGACCTCAAAATCATTTGGCTGTCCCTGAATGTGACACTACCTCATCTCACCAAAATCCTCAACCTGTCCTTATGCCTCAGCCAATTCCCTGTAGCCTGGAAGAGAGCAACAATAACCCCTATACTAAAGAGTGGTGAGCCCACCGAAGCAAGCAATTATAGACCGATCTCTATCCTGCCATCCCTCTCTAAGGCCCTTGAAAGAATAGTATCAGATCAACTTACTGACTACCTATCCAAATACGACCTGCTCTGCCACGATCAGCACGGTTTCCGGAAGGGCCACAGCACCTCCACCGTCCTCATTAACTCACTTATTTTATTCATGAAGCCCTAGAACAAGGATCAGTGGCTGGGGCCATCTACATTGATCTGACCAAGGCATTTGATACCGCCAGTCATGAGCTATTACTCCATACCCTTTGATCCCTTAACCTTGCCCCAGAGGTTATCACCTGGTTCAAAGATTACCTCTCAGGTTGGACTCAACAAGTCAAAATTAATACAACTATCTCCACATGCAAGTCAGTTCACTCAGGGGTCCCACAGGGGTCAATATTTGGCCCCTTACTTTTCACCCTCTTCCCAAACTCCCTCCCTAAATTCTGCAGTGGACACATGCTGCTTTATGCTGATGATGTGGTAGCATTCTGGAAACACCCTCACCCAATTTCTCTTCAACTAGCCCTACAGGGCTACTTTAGGGAGCTAGAAACCTGGTTCGCTGACCACTGGCTTATTATCAACTACAAGAAAACTAAGTCCATGATCTTTGCCCACCACCAAAGCCTCCAAAGTCACATACCCCTAGTTGTAAATAACACTCATGGTGAAGCGCTGGAGCAGGTCCCATGCTTTAAATACCTTGGCGACACCTTAGACACCTCCCTCACCTACCTCACCCACATACAACAGATCTCCTCCTCCATTAACACTAGACTAGGGATACCCTACAGGCATAAGCACTGCCTACCCCCAGGCCATGCACCTCGCTGTGTTCTCATCTATCCTATCCTTGGTAGACTATGGTATAGTTATATATGGGTCAGCCGATCAAACTGCCCTGCGCAGCATCAACCTTGCCCTTAACAAAGCTTGCCGTTTGGTCTCAGGATGTGACAAATTAACTCACACATGCGAGCTCTATAAGCATACTGGCTGGCTTAACTTCCAAAGCAGGCTTAAGTACCTTACCTGCCTCCTTGCCAAGAAGATACACCTTAAGCAAGCCCCTATCGGACTCCACCCCCTTATCCGCACAGCCCCCCATAGATGGACCCAAAGTTCTACAGCTAACCATACCCATCTCATCCCCCACTGTAGGACATCTCTTGGAATAAGATCCTTCCACTATCAGGCCCCCTTATGGCTTAACAGCTTACCATCCTCCATCTCCTTGACCCATAGTCTCAACCTATTTAAGTCAGATCTCAAAACACTACTACTTGACGCCACCACCTGTAACTGTTACTGACCCACCCTCTCTCTACTCTCTTTTTACCCCTTCCCCTGCCCTCCTTTCCTAGGACAATGTTTTCAGGAATCTAATTTGTCTCAGTAATTTCTTTTCCTGTAGCCCTTTGTTAGATTGTTGCTAGCCTCCCTTCCCTTGCTCTACATCATCCCCCTTCCCCCTACTCTGGTATTATGACTCTGGGTCCCTCAAGACCCTATGAAACTGTTCTCTAGCTTAGCACTGACCCGGGACCTCCCGTATGTTCCCAGTTAAAGCAACCGACAACATAAACTTAAGCCAAGAATGTCTAACCCTGAAACTTACACTGTTACTGAATGAATATTTTTTTCTGACGTATGTATATATTTTTTCTGTACTCTTACTTATTTGTACCTTTACTTTTATCTGACATGGAGCCTTTGCAAAATAGTCTACGACTCACAGGATTGTAATTCCGATTCTACTCAAATAAATGAAATAAATAAAGTCTTGAAGGAGAAATTATGCTGCCTTTGTTTTTATAATTTCTGTATGTTATGGCAGCAGGTAGCACTAGGGAAAGCACACTGATTTTGTTTGGAGGATACAGGAGAAAGCTGTTACACCGGTACGGAAGTGAAGTATGAAAGTAAAAGTCTTCCATGACTGCTGGATTAAGCTGTCATCTCAGGTAGAGCTCATATTGTTTTTTTTAGAACTACATGAAAAATATTGTTACAATATGAATAATGTTTAAAACAGTGTGGCGCTAACAGACTGAAGTATGGAGTGCCCGCCTGCTCAGTGTTAAGTTACAGAGTGAGCAGGCGGGTGGGTCGTGAGAAACAGGTCGGCCGTTTAGCCGTAGAGTGAGCTGGTGGGCTGGGATTGCGATCGTGACAGTTTTGATTTTTTTTTGAATGATGCAGACTGCTCATTTAATTTAAAGATGCTAAGCCTGGGAAAAGTGAGCCATGAGAAATATAACTAGCGGCTGGCCATGAGCTTGGTCACTTTGGGGAACAGCAAGCGAGTGAGCATTTGAGGGGCGAAAGGTGGAATGCTTTTTATTTTGAACAGTGTTTGTAGGTTGGATTTAAACTTGTTGTTTAGTGTAAAGTGAGTGATTCATGTTTTTTTGGTGGTTAGCTTCAGAGCAAGGATGGCATCACTTGTGGCATAAAACAAGATGGCAGCTATTTGATTTCTGAAAATTCTTTGTGGGCAGCATCACTCATATCAATGCCCAGTGGGCCTTGCTGGGCCTTAGTCCTGTGTGTTAGTCACTTTAGCACACAGTCAGTGGCCAATCAGATTGCTCATATTTTGGTACCCATTTCATAAGAAGGGTTTGCATTCTGTTACGTGGCTTTGCACATTATAATGCAGTAAGCTTTTATGACTTGAAAAGTGAATTCAAGTCCTAAAGTCTCAAGAATCCAATGTTTAAGAAAGCCCACCATATTATCCACCATCTCCTCATGTATTTGGAGCCCTCCCACATTTTCAAGCTGCTTCAGATACGTTTTCTCTGTCTGCTGGAGCTAATGAATCTTTGATCATATCTGTCATGCTGACCAGATTTGTTCAGCTGCCACAAGTTACTCATTATACAGTAAAAGTCCATTTTTTGTCTATATGCTAAACTGACAGTCATTTCAAGTCATGGCACTTTAGAAAGAGTCTAAAGAAGTTGAAGTAGCTTCCTCAGCAGATCACATTGGGAGTGGTTCCATCTGTTTTACTGGGCAGGTTTGTGGTTAGAAAAAATGTCCTGTTTAGCTGTTGTTTTTCACCTGTTCATAACAAGTTAATTTTGTGTGGACGCAGTTGTCTTCTCTAACTGTCAACTGGTATTAAAATGGACTAGTTTGCTAATGTTGTTTTTATGGCATGAATAAAACAAGGCACAATAAGAAGGAACATTGAGAAAGATATGCTGCTGGTTAGGCTATTGGCGCTGACCCCCCATTTTATCTAGATAGTTTAGGACAGATAAGGACTATTATCCATCCAGTCTGCCCTGAAATCCTACCTAGAGTTGCTAGATTTGTCCTCCCACTGTCACTAAATTCCCAGTACTCTTGTATTTCTATTTATACCTGGCACCTTTGCATCAGTCCCATCTGATCTTGAAGTCAGTGAGAGTGCCAATGTTCACTACTTTCCACGGCAGTCTATACCACAGACCAATTGCTATATCAGAAAAAACATACAGGTGTGGTAGCACCTCTATATTATAGTTAAGAAATTCTAGGTTAAACCCTGACTTTTGCACCTTAATTACACTGCCCCATTCAACCAGTTTACTTGAAATTTGTCAGGCACAGAGTCAATGCCAGGATCTCTGTATCCCAAAAATGCATTTCTTTTTTTTTAACTTAGATTATTGAAACTCACTGAAACAATATAGTACAAAAATAAATATTGATGTACCTTACAGATTGTAAGCAGGCAACAGGAATCCTTCATGCTGCTTAACACTAACAGAAATAATTGTCCTAAGTAACAGTAACCAATGAGGTCTTTTCACTCAGAAAAGAAAACATATTATTGTGATTGTCTCACACAGGGGATCAAGGAATGACACATTGTGGTGCATAGTATAAATGCCTCTATAGTTGCGTGGTATCAGAAAATGTAGCTAATGAAAGTTTGGTATACAATATTTAATTAACAACCTATAACCTCAGACACATAACCTAAACATTAACAATGTCAACTATAACAACAGCTGGTACTCATAAAGTAGTTAAACAGCATTATAAGCTGAAATAAGATGTTGACCAGAAAATGTTCAAGGAAGCTGGCCCATCAGTGCAGCGGTAGTGCTACCACTTATGATGCCTTTGATCCAGGTTCGGGAATGAGCTCAGGGGTGAAGAGCCAGCCGGGGGGAGAAGACTTGAGCATCCACAGGACAGGTCACCTTCTCTTGGAAGGAGGAGGGGAACAGGCTCGGCGCTTGACTGGCCTCTGGTGGAAGTCAGAGGCACAGCAAGCGTAAAGCAGACAGAGAGGGTTGGAGCGCAGTGGACATCAGAGATGCCTTGACATCAGGGTGCATGCCATGCTCCCAGAACAGGGAAAAGAATGCTGGAACACCAAGAGGAAGGAGCTCCAGTGCAGACCCTAATGGCTCCCACCTGTCTGAACCATCAGGGACACAATGAAACTTGAAGTGTCTCGGGGTGTATGGGGACCATCTCATATCCACCTGGGGGATACAGCCATGGCTCCATGGGGTCTGCCACAGAAATCAGATAAGGTGGTGAAGCGGGGGAAGCATATGAATGTCTTCTGTTGGAGTGGGGTTCCAGCGTGAGGGAGATGAATAAACAGAAATAATAATTAAAAAAAAAACTGTTTCTTTTTTTGTTGTAAGTGTGGGGGGATGTTTTGTGCTTCTGTTTCAAGTCATACAACAATAACAGAAGGGGACATTAAAAAAAAAAAATTTCAATGAACTGTCACTGAATTAAAGCCTTTAGAGTAATTGTTCCAAAGTTAATATACCGTCTCTTGTTTCTCTGACATCAAAGAAGGGGAGCCAGCGAGAATTGAATTTATCTTTGCTGACCCTTAATAACTCTGTAATAGCTTCCATTTGTCTGATTGGATTAAAGATAGCCAGCCATTCAGAAACCTCATGGGCTTGGTTTGTAAGCCATTTTCTTGTAAGAGTCTTCTCTCCTACTGCAGTCAGAAGAAAGAACAGGTATTTTTTTTAATACAACAGAAAATAACAAAGGATGCACACACCATGCAGGATATAAAGAAAACTGATTTATTTAAAAAATCACCTCCAAGACTACAGGCACCCCTACATAGTGTCAAACGGCTTAATATGGGGATGGTGCCAGGATAAGGATTCATGCAGTTAAATACATAGATTTATTAATATACATATGTGATTTAAATACACCAATCCGAACAGACCAAAGAAAAGCTAGTAACATAATCAATGTGCATGCATAATTAATTACACAGCCCAAGTGTTTGTGCCTTTAATGGTAACAATCAGACCATAAAACATATAAAACATTATATATATATATATATATATATATACACACAATTTTTTTTAAATTATTTCATCCTAGGTATTTAAAAAACAGAGCAGTATGCATCCTTTCCATTCCCCAGATCTACTTGGCTACAACATAATTCCATGACTACCACTAATTCAAAAGTTCCAGCTATATTGCTACGTTGCTATTTTCTGTCCATACCCCACCAGAAGAAGGAATATCAAGGAATGGAAACATAGAAACATAGACTTTGACAGCAGATAAGGACCGCTAGGCCCATCTAATCTGCCCATTTCCCTACCTACAGGATAGGCCGCAGATCCTAGTTAACCAACAGCCTATTTCTTCCTACCCCCCCACAAGAATTGCCTTATCTCTGTCCCACGCATTCTTGAATTCTCCCACAGTTTTAGACTCCACAACCTCCTCAGGAAGGCTGTTCCATGCATCCACTACCCTCTCTGTGAAATAATACTTCCTCACATTGCCCCTGAACTGTCCTCCTTCTATCTTTAAATTGTGTCCCTTGTTCTTGCAAGTCTCTTTTCTGAAAAATGCTACCCTCTTGGACTTTGTTGATTCCACTGAGGTACTTAAAAGTTTCTATCATGTCCCCCTCTCCCTTCTTTCCTCAAGGGTATACATATTAAGCTCCTTTAGTCTCTCCTCATACGGCTTCTCTTGCAGACCCTGCACCATTTTAGTTGCCCTCCTCTGGACTGCCTCTATCCTGTCTATGTCCTTGCAGAGATGGGTCTCCAGAACTGGACACAGTACTCCAGATGGGGTCTCACCAACTGTCTGTACAGAGGGATAACAACTTCCTGTTTTCTGCTGCTGATGCCTCTCCCTATACATCCCAGTATACCCCCAGCCCTCCCTACTGCCTTCTCACATTGCTTGCTAACCTTAAGGTCATCTGATATGATTACCCCAGGTCCCTTTCCTTTTGTTGTTGTTACTACCTCCCACCCATTGTGTATTCTTCCCTGGGTTCTTGTTTCCCAGGTGCATTATTTTGCACTTCTTTGCATTGAATCCTAGCTGCCATACGTCTGACCATTCCTCCAACCTTGCCAAGTCCCTTTTCATCCTTTCCATGCCTCCTTGTGTATCAACCCTGTTGCAGATTTTTGTGTCATCTGCAAAAAGGCATACTTTTCCTTCCAGTCCCTCTGCAATGTCACTGATGAAGACATTAAAAAGGACTGGACCCAATACTGAACCCTGGGGAACCCCACTAGTAACCCCCTTTCTTCAGAATGGACTCCATTTATAATTACCTTCTGTGTCCTGTTGTCCAGCCAATGTTTTTCCAGGCTACCACCCTGCATCCCACTCCCAGGCTGGTTAATTTGACTATTAATCTTTGTGTGGGACTGTGTCAAATGCCTTGTAAAGTCTAGGTAGGCCATGTCCACAGCCCTCCTGGTCTACTACTTTGGTCACCCAGTCAAAGAAATCTATTAGATTCGTCTGACATGACCTTCCCGCTGTGAACCCATGCTGACTTGGGTCCTGTGCTCCCTTGGCCTCTAGGTACTCGACTATTCTTTCCTTCAGAAGTGACTCCATCACTTTTCCTACCACAGAGGTCAGACTGACAGGTCTGTAGTTTCCTGCCTCTGTCTTGGACCCACTTTTGTGAAGGGGAATCACATCCACCTTCCTCCAGTCCTCGGGTACCACACCATCCTCCCATGATTTATTAAAAAGAGTAGCCAGTGGTTTCACTAGTTCCTCCCTTAATTCTTTTAGAATTCTGGGGTGAATTCCATCAGGACCCATTGCTTTGTCCACCTTCAGTTTTAGGAGTTCTTGCAGAACCCTTTCTTCTGTGAAAGGACTGGGATCGACCCCTATCAAGAGTGCTTTTGTTAATTGATTAGGCACTTCCCTCCTCTTTTGTGAATACTGAGCAGAAATATTCGTTCAGTATTCCTGCTTTTCACTGTCCCCTCTGCCCACCCACTGTTCATTCTATTCAGCCTCACTATCCCTCCCTTTGTCTTTCTACGCCGCTGATGTACCTATAAAGGTTTTATTCCTCTTAACTGAGTTGGCTATCTTTTCCTCAGTTTGGGCCTTTGCTATTCTGACTTCCCTCCTTGCTTCCTTCTGCCTTAACTGGTACAGCTCTGTCTTGCTCCTTCTGTGTTTCCTTATACTCCGAATGCTATCTTTTCTTCCTGACTTTCACAGCCATCTCTTTGAGAACCATAGTTGCTTTTTCTTTCATTTTGATTTGTTCATTTGCTTCACACAAAGGCTTGTTGCCTCTGTGATGGCAGTTTTGATAATTCCCCATTGTTGCTCCACACCTCCTTCTAGCCTGTTTGCTAGTGCTTTTCTGAGGCACTCTCCCATCTTGCCAAAGTCAGCCCTCCTAAAGTCCAGTACCTCACTTTTGTATGGCTTGACTCTGTAGCTGAGTTTAACGTGAACCACACTGTTTGATGGTCACTTGTCCCCAGATGGCAACCCACTTCTAGATCTGAGATCCTCTCACTGCCCCTGTTTGAGAGTACGAGGTCTAAGATTGCTTCCTCACGAGTGGGTTCCGAAACTAGCTGTCTAATGCCTGCCACCTGTAGGGCATCAAGAATGGCCTTTCTCTTGGATGTGGCTGCAGCAAATGTGCTCCAGTTAACATCTGGCATATTCAGGTCTCCCATCAACAGTATCTCCCCTTTCTCTGCCATTCTAAGGATGCCTTCTATCATATCCTTGTCCATTCCTTCCTCCTGACATGGGGTCTGTACACAACCCTGTGCGGATTGTGGTGCCCTTTCCAGTCTCCAAGGTGACCCACAGTGCCTCCTCTCCTCCCTGTTTACTCTTTTGTTCAGTTGCTTTTATCCCTTCCTTTACATAGAGAGCTACTCCTCCCCCTCTTCTCCCCTGACTGTCTCTCTTGTAGGTTATGTACCCTGGTATATTAGCATCCCAGTCATGGTTCTCTGTGTACCATGTTTCTGTGACTGCTACGATATCCAGGCATCCCTCTTCCATTAAGGCCATCAGCTCAGGGAGCTTGTTGCCCAGACTATGGGCATTTGTACTCATTACCTTCCATTTCCTGATGGCCTTACTCCCTTTTGCCCCATCCCTGTCCTTCTTGCCTTTGTCACTTTCTTCATTTACCCCAGCCCTTCTCCCTATCGACACCTCTATGTTGGTGTTTGCCGCACTTACTACCGTGATTATTTGGGGCTAGGATTTTCCTGCTCCTTTCCAGTGCCTCCCCCCTTGGCTAGTTTAAAAGCTTGCCAATGAAGCATTCAAACCTATCACCTAGGATCCTGGTTCCCCTCCCGGACAGATGCAGCCCATCATGCCAGTATAGGCTTGCATCACTCCAGGTGGACCCCCAGTCCCCAATGAAGCCAAATCCCTGAGCTCCACACCAGTTTTTCAACCACTGATTGAATCTCATGGTGCAGAACACCCTAGCCTCTCGTATGCCATAGATGGGTAGCACCTCCGAGAAGGTTACCGTGCGTGCTACTTGACTAAGGCCCCTCCCCAATTCCACAAACTCTTCTTGCACTTCTCTAATCCCTTTCTTAGCCAGGTCATTTGTCCCTAGTTGGACAATGACATCCAGCTCCCTCCCCTGTGCAGCTGCTCCGGCAATCCTGAGGATTCGCTCCCTGTCCCTCCAAGCCATGGCGCCAGGCAGGCACCTTACCTCCCTCTCCCCTTCCTCCCCCAGTTCTACCTTCCTAACAATGGAGTCCCCCACCAGGAGTTGTTTCCTTCCCCTGCAGGGTCCCCTGCCACTCTCCTGTGGGTCTCCTTTGTGGAGGTTCCCAGCATCCTCCTTGGTCTCTACTGCGGGTGCCTCCATAGAGGAACCACACTTTGCCAGAATGGCATAGGAATTGTGGAGAGGTACAATGGGAGGGATGTGCCTCTGTTCCACCACCTTCACCCTCCCTGAGCCCACTGTGGTTCAACCGCTCCTCTTTCTTGGCAACCTCTGAGGCAACGGCAGTGGCACTGATTGTCCCTGGATGGAAGAGGAGGTCCCACAAATCCTGGCCAACTCAGCCTGAGATGAGCAACCTCCTCCTCAGCCCAGAGAGGTGCCTGCAGATGGGACAACACCGCATCCTCCAGAACATCTCCCGGAAGACTGCTGCTCCACAGCCACTGCACTGCACCACTCCAATCATGTCTTATTTCTGGCCCCTTAACTGTTTGCAATCCTTACTCTTTCCTCTGTTTTTTTCTCTCTCCTTACTTTCTGCCTGTGTGCCCTTTAAGCTCCTGATTGTCCTGTTCTGTGACAAGAATATCCTATATTATCCATGGAGACCACTTACTTGCTCAGAGGCAGACCTCCAGCAGCTGAGGGGCCGGAGAGCTACTCTTGCCCTTCTAGGATGGTGGGTCTTGGTGTTCTAGGATCACTCACTTCCTGCCCTAAGCAGGAAGTTCCTGTTGTCAGTCAAATTCTGTGCCTATAAAAATAGAACTAGCTTTGGGTGGGGGCTGGAGGGGAGGAAGGAGGGCAATATAGTCCCAGCAGAGAAGTTCAGTCACACAGCAGTCCTTTCTCCTGGTGTCTTCTGCCAAGCTATTAGCAGAAACTTTCAAGGCAGTCTTTAAATGTAGCTTCCTTCTAGCTAGCCACTCCCCTACTTACCAGATCTTTCTACAAGTAATTTAAACCTCACAGCAGTTAAGTCCTTTCAGTCACCTGAGATTTACACCTAGATAACTCTTCAGATACCCATTCAGTTCAGTTAACCCAAACACACACTTTTTTTTTGTATGTTAGTTTTTTTACCCTAAATTAAAAGTCAAATACAAAAGTTCTTCTAGTTTAGTCCCAGCACAGAAGTTCAGTCACACAGCAGTCCTTTCTCCTGGTGTCTTCTGCCAAGCTATTGTTAGGAAGTAAGATGGTGGGAACATATTAAATTGCAATGAATAGACAAGAGACATACAAAAAAAAAAATATGAATATAGGCTGCATACTATAAGTATACTGTGCAACATGCGTCTATAAATACTGAACTGCAATTTCTCCTCATATACACATAATAAAATTAGTGTTGCAAAATATATTTTTAGCATGCAGTCTATATTCAGTTTGTTTTTGTATATCTTTTGTCTATTCATTGCAGCTTATTATGTTTCTCCTTACTTTCTCACAGTCCACTACTTGATATTTATGTATGTATGTATGTATGTACGTTTGTATGTATGTATTTACTTATTTATTGTGTTTGGAGGACTAGGAATGAGTGAAAGTTGCAAATTCCACTTCAGCGGAACTTCTGAGGAATTTCAGAAATTTCGCAAACATTTTTTGAACTTCTGCCCTGGCAAAATTGGTATCTTCCACGAATTTTCACCAGTCTCTACAGACTGTTTTGCAGAACTGTGAAATAATACATTAAACTGTAGAATTTATTCCATCTGCAGTTTAATGTATTATTTTGAGGATAACTCGTAAAAATACCCTGACCTGGTGGTGTCTAATGAATCCCCCACCCTCTGATGGTGGGTTCCATGTGAAAATAACACCCCTCCTCCTCACCCTGGCATCTAGTGCCCTCACCTACCCAATCTCTGATGTGCAATGCCCCCGCACCTGCCGATTGAGGTCCTATTTATATAGAAAAAACTCCAATCACCGTGTCTTTTGCCCCTATACCTGCTGATTGCAGGTCCCATGTAAAAAACTCCACCCTGGTGTCTAGCAGCCCCTCCATTCTGGGAAGAACTTTAGCCATAACAAAAATGCAGTCCATCCATTCAGTTTTTATTTCCATATATCAGATTATTCCCTGGGTCTTGTGGACCCCCTCCCTATCAATCCCTCATTAAACTGCGTAATCACAATTTCCTGGTGTTACTGGACCCCCACCAGACATGTTAGTCCCCCACCACCCGCTCCCACACCCCTGACCTGGGTGGGCCACCAGCAGCCCTCTTCTCTTCTCCATGGCCGCAGTCCATTGAACTGTCAATGAATTGAACGCGTTTATGCATACGCTCATTCATTGATGGTTCAGTGAGCCACCGGCCATGGAGAAGAGAGGAGGTCTGCGCTGGTGGCCCACTCCAGGTCAGGGTGCAGGGGGTGCAGGGTGGTGGGGACTAACTGTCTGGGTGGGGGTCCACTACACACCAGGGAATTGTGATTATGTTGTTTTTATAGGGGCTAGGGAGGGGGGCACTAGACACCAGGGAATAATACAGATTAATATAGAAACAAAACTGAATGGATAGACTGCATTTTTTATATGGCCTGGGTCCTGCATAGGGAGGGAGATCTGCTAGACACCAGGGATGGAGTTTTTTTTTTACACAGGACCCGCGATTGGTGGGTGTGGGGCACAAGACATGGTGATTGGAGTTTTAAATATTAATAGGACTCATGATCGGCGGTAGGGGGGATCTACACACCAAGGACTGGAGTTTATTTATTTTTTATTTAGTATATGGGCCCTGTGATTGGTAGGTGGGGAGTGGATTAATGCATTAAACTGCGGGGGAAAAAACCTCAGAGCAGACCACTGACAGTGATCAGTTCTGCTGATTTCTTTTGGCACAGTTTAATAAATTAGCCTGTAGCCAGTACATTTATTCCACCCTTTTAAGCTGAAATTTCTGTAAAAGTTGTGAAAATGATGTCTGAACTTTCATGGAAGAGAAAGTTGCACTTTTTCGGAAATTACGCTGGCAGAATTTATTTTTTTCACACCCCTACAGGGGACCTTTGAGCTCAAGAGTTCTTTTTCAAAGATGTCCAAGTCTATCAAGTTACATACTACAGAAGAACAAGTTACATTTGACAGCAGATCAATATAATGCAATACACAACAGGTATAACAAAAATGATCATATTATAAGGAGCCGTGAGTTAACAACAGATTTCCACAATGCAGAAGGCATCAACAAGAGGTGCAGACTAATGCAACTAGCAGATCTTGTTTAGGTACACATGCAGTGCAATTTCTGGAAATGGTGGGCAGTGACTTGGGCCTGAAGAGGGGAGAAGTGGAGGAGAGCTACAGTAGAATAGCTATGGGCAGGGAGTTCCAGGCTTTGATTCCTCTAGTTGCAAGGGAGCATTTGTCAAGAACAGTTTTTCTGAATGACAGGAGGAGTTTTCAATCCCCCATCAATTGAGTTCCATATTTGTTCATGACTGGGGAGAAGAGGTTGCAGACACCTGGCGATATTTGACCCAGAAGTGTTCTCTTGCATAGAAGGGATTTGTTGAGGTTAACTCAGAGATGGAAAGGAAGTCAGTTGGTGGAGTGGTATAGGTCATAGTGGTGGCAGTCTGGTTTCCTGTTGAGTGCAAATCTGTAGGCCCAGTTGACTGCTATGGAAATTCTTTTGAGTATGTGTCATTGGTTGCAGAGTAGGTGATGACACTATAGTCAATTCTCGAGATGATGAAGCTGGTTACTAGGAGTTTTTTTTACTTCAGGGGCGAGGCTGTGCTTGTTTCTGTATAACAAGTCAAGGGGTTAGTGAATATGTTTGAGCAGTGAGTCAGCATGACATGTGAAGGATAGGGTCACATCAAGTTGCTCGCCCAGGTACATGAAGACCTGGACCTATTCAATAGGGTTCTCATCTGGAGTGATGTGCAGCTCAGGGTCACCCTTCAAGGCATGGGTTCTCCCTAAGAGAAGAGATTTGGTTTTCTTGACATTAATGACCAACCCATTAGATGAGAACCAATCACGAACCTTGCTGAAGTTAGATTATAGGTAGAATTTCAGTTTCTTCAGGTTGCAGTGTGAGGTGATGATGGCTGTGTCATCAGCATGCAGTAATGGTTTGGAGATAAAAACTTTTGGAACCTTGTTGATGAAGAGGTTGAAAAGCAGGGGTCTGAGAACTGAGCCTTGAGGGACTCCAGTGGTTAGAGGTTGCAAGCTGGAGAACACCTCTCCAAACCTACCTTTTGTGATCTCTGGGCTAAGTAGTCAAACAACCACACTGTGGCCTCATCTGATAGTCCCAACTCTGGGACCTTTATGATTAGGAGGTCATGGCTAATGAAGTCAAAGTCCTTGGAGAGATCAAGAAAGGCTGTGCTGATGTATTCATATTTGTCTAGGACCTTGTGGAGTTATTCAGTTAGCTCAGTTAGGGTGGTTGTCATGCTGTGCAGCTTTCTAAAGCTGTGTTGTTCAGCAGCGAGGAGGTTGTGATCCATAATGTAGGACATCAATTGGTTGCTGACAATCTTTTCTAAGGCCTTAGAGAGCGGGAGAAGATAGCTGGAGACCACAGTGATGTCACCAGATTTAAAAAACTGGGACTATATTAGATTGTTTCTAGACATGGGGAGAGAACCAAATTGGAGGGAAAAGTTGAATATTTTTTTTTTATTGGTAAGGCCATTTCTTCAATGGCCATTTTTAGTGTCTTCATGTTCAGGAAGTTGGGTCCAACTCTTGTTTCAGTTGCTGAGCTTAGCACATACTTTTTAACTGTATTGCTACTTATCGACTTAAA
Source organism: Neoceratodus forsteri (assembly GCA_016271365.2). NCBI lineage: Eukaryota > Metazoa > Chordata > Ceratodontiformes > Ceratodontidae > Neoceratodus > Neoceratodus forsteri. The sequence goes on from CM057455.1 coordinate 1,702,265,936, forward strand.
ACAGAATTTTGGTCTATTTGTGCTGCAGGAGATTGAGGGACTATCAATGGATCACAATCACAGTTTATTTATATTGTGCTTTTCAAGAGCCAAAGTGTGAATATGTAACAGAAACATACATCAGTAATGAATAAAAAGGAAAAAATATAGACACAATTAGAAAAGACAGCAAAACTGGAATTATTCATAGGCCGATACAAACAAAAAGCTCTTTAAGGAAGCCTTAAATGACTCTGTGGACAGGCTCTCTCTAATCCAACGAGGTAGAGAATTCCACAGGGTTGGAGCCACAAAAGAAAAAGCTCTGGCTCTGGAATATTGAAGATGAACCCTGGGGATCTCTAGCAATCCCTCGTCGGCAGAATGGAGTGAGCGGAGAGTTTGGTAGGGCTGAAGGAGATCTTGCAAGTGGCCCGGTCCCAGTCCATGTAGGGTCTTATAGGTCAGCAATGCAACCTTAAAGGTAATCCTCAAATGCACCGGCAGCCAGTGCAGTTCATGCAGAACAGGTGTGATGTGGCAAGTTCTTGGTAGCCCAGTCAACAACCTGGCTGCAGCATTCTGCACCATCTGCAGACGATGGAGGTCTACCCCATGCAACCCCAGATATAGAGCATTGCAGTAATCTAGACGTGAGAAAACAAAGGCATGAACCAACACAGGAAGGTCATTGTGTGGAACAAGGTGCTTTATCCGGGCTATATTCCTCAGTGGTAAAAAGAGGACTTGACGATGGCTGACACCTGAGACTTAAGCATCAGCTCGCAAATCAAGTATTATGCCCAGATTCCCCACCTGTTCAGAAGGTCTCAACTGGTTACCCCCTAACACAAGGCCAGAGGGGGATCCAGAAGTCAGTTTCTTTGCACGGTGACCAGGGTCCACCACCAGCACCTCAGTCTTGTCTGGATTCAGCCTCAACCAGTTAGCACTCATCCAGTCCTGAATCTCAGCTAGGCAGTTGTTAAAGACCGTGAGTGCGTCATTCTGTTAGGGTACAAAGGACATATAGAGCTGAGTGTCATCTGCATAGTAATGAAAACTCAGCCCATAACACCTTATAATGTCTCCCAATGGCAGCATGTACACCATGAACAACATGGGAGATAGCACAGAGCCCTGCGGCACCCCACAGGGCAGCACAAAGGGAGCAGAGGAAAAAATTCCTGATACTACCCTCTGAGTTCTATCCATGAGGGAAGAGTGAAACCTTCTGAGGACTGTTCCAGACAGTCCACAGATCAGCCGCAGGTGTCCCAGCAGTATCCCATGGTCCACAGTGTCAAACGCAGCAGAGAGATCGAGGAGACCCAAGATCGAACAGCTCCTCTGATCTCTCGCAATTAGGAGATCATTAAGTACCCAAACCAATGCCGTCTCCATACTATGCCTCTTCCTGAAACCAGACTGGAGAGGATCATAGATTTCGTGGGTGGCAAGAAATTCATTAAGCTGCAGCATGACTACTTTCTCAATAACCTTACCCAAAAAGGCAGGTTAAAGACTGGTCAGAAGTTTGTGAGATAGTCTGGGTCAAGGGAAGATTTCTTCAAAAGGGGTGTCACAACAGCCTCTTTCAGAGACTCCGGAAACACCCCTTGGTCCAATGAGCACCAGACTGTCTCAACAAGGACTGGTCCAATCACATCCACGTAGCCCATGAGGAGAGGCGTGGGGCCAGGATCCAAACTACAGCAAGTCAGCCGCAAGCCCTGGACGATCTTCATGATATCCATGATCGCTAGCCGGTCGAAGTCTGTCCAGACAGACCGAGGGGCTGTGACCACGCATCGATCTCTGCCGTGCTTGTTTGAACGCGTTTTGCGGATGTCCGACCTGATCGTTGACACTTTATCATCAAAGAACCGAGCAAACTCGTCACATTTCAATTGTGAAAAAGTGCAGCCTATCCACAGTCCAGAAGAGCAGAGCTGGTCGATTCCTTGATGCAGCAGTCTCCCTGGATAGGAACTCTGCCTTCTTACTGGAGATGTCTAATTGATAGGTCGAATAATGGGCGATCAATCTAAGCCTGTCATTTTCTAGGCCGGATTTCTGCCAGCAGCATTCCAATCTTTGCCCCACTCTCCTCAACTCCCTCAGTGTCCCATCAAACCAAGGGGACCGGGGGGGGAGGAGGGAGAGGGGGAAAATGCGGACAGGTGCTATGGAATCCAGAGCCCTCAGCACCATATTATTATAGTGCACTACTAAGGCATCTGGTTCCAAGCACTCCATAGGCCAACTCACTAGGTCCAACATCGCCATCAGACCCTCAGGGGTAACACCCCTCAAAGGGCGGTACTAGACCGTCTCCAAAGGGGTTGGTCTCAAGGGGGGGGCCATAAAATTTAACCTTATAGAGTGATGGTCAGACCACCCAACTGGTTCCACCAACAGTCCGGTGATCTCCATCCCCAGGGTGAACACCAGATCCAGTAAGTGACCCTAAATATGGGTAGCAGCGGTAACAAGCTGTGTGAAGCCCAACAAATTCATAAGTTGGAGGAAGTTTTGACCAAAGTGCGAGAGTTCATTGTCGATCCAAGCACTGAAGTACCCTAGGACCAACCACCTGGAGGGTTCCAACATCAGGTCGACAATGAAGTCTGTAACTTCCTGCAGAAAAACTTTCTCGTCACCGAGTGGACGGTAGATGAGTAGAATTCTGCAGCCAACACCTGCTCCCATGATACACTTGAAGGATCTAGGGGTCACCACTGGAACCTCTACAAGGTCCAATTTTGATCTAAAACAGATAACGACTCATCCCCCCTTGACCCAAGCTCGGGTGGTGTATCAACGAGTACCCAGTTGGAACAGCTGACTCCAATATTTTATTTATTTATTTATTTAGTTTTTGTTCACCGGGTAAGTGCACTAGACACATCCTATTTATTTTCAGGCACGACCCCGGGGAGGGGAATACAGATGAATGCCAGCTGACCTTGAACCAGATTAAGCTGTTGGGGCCAGCATTCTTGTCCAGCCAGGTCTCAGTGATGCAAGCCAGGTCAGATGACTCAACAAGGTCAGTAATAATTGCTGTCTTGTTTTTTATAGACCTGGCATTGCATAACACCACCCAGGTTGGATAGGAGGCCTTGGAGGAGCGGGCCACTTGCCCACCATCAGTGGAGCCCTTGGGTATGGGAACCAGGCATTGTAAACCCCTATCCTGGACCCATTTCACCTCAGGGCATCTCCCTAACCTCACCACCCTTATCCACTGACTCCGCTTTTCCCCCCCGGCTGTAGCACCCGCCTCCCCCTCTGCCTCCTCCGTGCAATCTCCAAGGCCTGACAATGCCAGTAAACCTCGGGCTGCAATCAAGGGCTAATGAAGGGATGCAGGTCCCTCAGCCTGGAGGGGGAATAGCTCTTGCCCACAGAGACTCGGCCCCAACACATGCTGTCAAAAATTAAAACCTATTAACCAAATCATCAAGATTAAACACACCGTAGACACCACTAACTTATTACTAATGACTTAAAATCCTAAAAAAAATTAATAAACTAAAATAAATAAAAAAGCTCCCTCTACTCTCACTAGAGGAGTAAACCCAATCCCATCCAATCAAAACCCCTTAAATATTTAAATCAAATTACAATGTAAAAAATATTAAAAAGCAGTTTGAGGGAGATGAGACCAGGCCTCTCAAGCAGGGAGTTTCTTTTAGCATGAAAACTCAGACTACAGTCAGACTAAAAATAAAAAGGAAATAGAAGAAAACACATCTTCAGCCCCCCAGGTCCTCTCACAACCGGGGGCTAATGGTTCTATAAAGGACTCTCACTCCATATAAGATAAGGTAAATATATGTCCCAAGGCTTTTGACAACCCCTCAAACCCTCTCACAATAAGGGGGGGTTATACAAGGCAAAGCAGAAAATAAAAATGAATTGTCTGACCGTGACCAGAAGAACAGTTTGCAAGATCCTCTTTGCTGGTACCAACGGCGCCACTCCTACGCGAGCCTGGTCCTGAAAATCCCCAACCAGGGGCTAAGATTGAAGAACCATGGCCCTCAATATGAAACTCCACTGGGCCGACCCACCAGACGGCCTTTTGGAGAAACTAGTGGACACACAGCCCAGCCCACCGGCTACCCAGCAAGATCAGGCCTAGGTCCCCCGTGTAGCCACATGTCCCACAACCAAGCACTCCCAATGGATAGAGCCTGCTACTCGCTATACCAAAAGTTCAATCTGCTCCTCTGATAACTCCAGCATGACTCTCCACACCAAGAACACCCTAGTCCATGGTTGCCAAAGTCCTGAATGCTCTTCAGCTACAAATGGTAGCTAGATAGTTCTTAACACTTTCACGCTCACCTCCTCTCTGCAGGCCTTCTCCACAGATTCCAACTCTCCTTGTCGGCTGGCCAAAGGACCGAACCAACCCGCCAGGCAAGAATATGAACTCCACTTCAAAATCCGACCACCAGCCACCAGCCAAATACACATCTGGAGCAAAACAGACGGTCCTCTAAAAGCATCCAGGCACTGGATTCTGGGACACAGAACAGAACGTTTCAAAGTCACTCAATTATTGCTCTAAACACCCTGCAGATCTACTTCTGTTCCTAAACTGAGCTTGCAGAGGAATTTTTGTGGCATCGAAACTCCGCAGTCTAGCAATAGCAATAACAATAGCGATAGCACTTTCAAATGCGTTAACGTTAAAACCCTGGTCTACCTCACTTCTTCACCCCTGCCTGCTCTAAAAAGAACAAAACTATAAATATCACAAAGAAAATAAAATAAAAATAAAAACTAAACAAAAATAAAAAGCAAGAAGCAAAACACAAGGAGTTAAGGTGCTAGTGCTGGCTGCCTCACAACAGCCGCCATGGTCTGGGGGACACTTGTGGTAGGCTGAGTGCCAGTGGGCAGGTCTTTGCCCACATTCACTAAGGTTTAAGCACCTCGGCAAATGGCTTGAAAGTCAGTGGTGTTCTGTCCATTGACATCAAGGATATTGGGGTGAAGTGGCTTTTCCATTCTAGGACTTCATTGATAGAATCCCAGAGACTCCTGGGATTGTTACCAGATTCAAGGATTTAAGTTTTGCAGAATTCACTTTTGGATTTATGAATGGAAGATTTACACCAGATCTTCTTTGAGGGTATCTCAGTCATCAGGTCACACAGTAGGAAGTTCACCGTCAGTGAAGCAGGATCCACACGGAAGGTTTTCAGCAGTACAACTGGGGCCGCCCACGCCGTTGATATCCATCTACGTCATCAACCCTGTAAAGGAGTGAGCGGCCCCATTCCCTCCACCGTTCTTCTTTCCCATTGTTGACTTGTTTGCATTGGTCTCCGCAGAAGCTCTGATGCAGTTCCATGCTATTTTGTCTATGGATTTTTTCTTACCTACGACTTTTAGAATCTCTTTTTTATAAGAGATTCATTTATTCTGTTTATGTCGAGAGTTAATCCTTCCACCTCTCTCTTCCATCAGTGCTGCTGCGGAAAGAAGATTGCCTCCACAGATGAACATTTTCTTTGCATCTGCTGTCTTGGGCCTGACCACAAAGTTTCTGACTGTGAGCTCTGCCAGAAGTTTAATCAAATAACCCTCAGCAAAAAGACTTTAACACATTTCTTAATGGAACAGCAAACAGCCAGTTCCATTCAGGGGTCCTTCGGGATCCCAGCCTCTCAATCACCAGCATGGTCACTGAGATCCCAGACCTCTAAGGCCCAAGACAAGTCCTCAGGGAAAAGTCATAAGAAAGACCAAGATTGTGACCATTCTCCCTGGTGGCGATCTCGTTCCCTGATGGCCTCCTTCATCTGAGGGTTCATTGTCGGCTGTGGTTGCACCAATGCACAAAGTCACTGTCCAGGTATCTGTGCTCTCCAGACCCATACCAGCAGTGCATCCTCCCGATGCTTAGGGCATCTGGTCGTCAATCTCTGGGTCATTGACCCTTCCTTTGTTGATGAAGGGCTTGTTGTCGATTGCCTTCCCATCGAGGCCTGCCCTTCTCCTTCCAGGGCTACAGGCTGTTTGGGTTTGCAGGATCCCTCAGGCGGGTCATCAATCCCTGTACTGTCGGCCTCCCTTTGTTGATGCAAGCTTCAACAGTTGTCGACCTGAACAAAATCCTCACCAAGTTTACTTTGGCGATAGTTCATCAATTGGAAGCACACAGGCCCACTTCACCAGCACCGTCAATAGTAGCCTCCATGTCAATGCCGCCTCCTCATTGACTGCAGGAAGCCCCCCACAAGCCATCATCGGCACCTCCAATGTCAGACCTGGATTTGGAAGAGGTGGACATTGAGGAGGAGTACCACCCTGACCTCATTTTTCCTGATGAGGAAGAGGAGGTCTTTACTTCAGACAGATCAACAGCCTCCTCTGTTAGTGAGAACTCTGTCAAGCATACCCCTAGCTCTCTTCCTGAGGACCCCACATTTTTCAATATGATGAAACAATTGCCCTCAGCCATGGGTTTCCATACTGAAGAGGAAGATGTCACCAGAAAAGATCTGGTGGACTTTCTGGAGATCCCAGAGTCCCCCCCAAAGATCATTCCTCCTATTTTACCTGCATTGAGGAATGCTACCACTGCAGCCTGGCACAGGGCAGACATGGTGCAGGCTATGCTGCGCAGGGCAGACAGACTTTATCATGCTCACCAGGAGTTCCTATACAATGCTGTCTAGCCAGAAAGTGACTCAGTGGTCATCAAGACAGTTCATGACAGGTCTAAGCTGCCTAAGCACCTTAGTTCTCTTCCCCCGAACAAAGAGTCTCATAGGATGGACCTTTGGGGCAAGCGAGTTTATGCCTCCTCCACCCTTGGGCTGAGGATTACCAGTTACCTGTCTCATATGGTAAAATACCAGAACACCACCTGGAAGAAGGGCAAAGCTGCCACTCAGGCCTTCCCAGATGGCACACAGATGTAGGAGGTTCTCAAGTGCTTGCAGACTGCTGAGGATGTTAGCAAGCACCTCCTCAGGGCCCTCTATGATGTCTTGGACACTGCTGCCAGGGTTGCTGCCACTGGCATCTGCCAATGTAGACACTCCTGGCTGAGGATCTCTGGCTTTTCTGCTGATGTTCAGCAGAAGGTGCTTAATGCCCCCTTTAACAGCACTCAGCTCTTTGAGCCTGATGTCAAGGACATCATTAAAGATATGCAGGCATCTGGCAGCGCTACAAAGTCTGTCCAGTCCCGCTACCATACCCAGCCTAAGTGTAGACAGCACCTCCCTTTCACAAGGCATCCAATAGACTTGGAGCATCCTCTCAGCATCAGGGAAAATGAAGAGCCTCTGCTGCCTTGCCCATCCCTTCCAATGCAGGAGCTGTGGCCAAGCATCCACGAGTGATGGATCAGCTCCTGTGGCTGGATCCTCCTCTGATTGACTCCTTACCAGACCCCCCCCCTTCAGATCCCTGACCAAGAGGTGGTGGTTGGAGGCTGTTTCTTCCTCCATCTTAATCAATAGAGAACTATAACTTCAGATGCCTGGATTCTGCAAATCATAGAAAGGGGTCACACACTGGAGCTCATTGAGCAATCCCCAGAAACCCCTCCTCTGCCCTCCACTTACCCCCCAGGCTCACTTCTCTGTTCTATGGGAGGATGTACAGTCTCTTCTGTGCAAGCAGGCCATCAAACCAGTACCCAGGTGCCAGAGAAACAAGGGGATCTATTCCAGGTTTTTCCTGGGCCCCAAAAAATAACAGAGATCTAAGGCCCATTTTGGATCTAAAGGACCTCAGTCTGTACGTCCAGTACAGAACGTTCAGGATGGTAACTTTGCCAGGCCTGATGCCTCTTCTCAAAACAGGCAACTGGCTCAGTTTACTGGACATACAAGATGGTTACCTGCACATCTCAGTCTTTTTCCCTCACAGGAGGTTTCTCCATTTTCTGTTTCAGGGCAAGCATTACCAATTCAAGGGGCTGCCCTTTGGCTTGTCCTCTGTGCCACGTGTCTTTACCAAATGCTTAGCAGCAATAAAAACAGCCCTCAGAAGGGAGGGACTGTATGTTTTCCTCTATCTGGACAACTATCTCCTAAAGGCCCTGTCCAGGGATCAGTTCCTGCAGACTTTGGTGAGAACTCTCCAGTTGTTCCTCTCCTTGGGCATTGCAGTCAATCTGCCCAAGTAAGTTCTGGTGCCATCCAAAAGACTGCAATACACGGGGCGGTTCTAGACTTGACACAGGGGGAGGCTTTCTTACCTCAGAACTGGGCAGAGTGCCTTATAGCCTAGGCTCAGGAGATGGCCCAGAACCATTTTGTTCTTGCCAGGATGTACCTGAGGCTGTTGGGTCTCATGGTGGCTGCTATTCCTACTGTTCCACTGGCCAGACTCCATATGCACATACTCCAGTGGACTTTCTGAGTACAGTGGGACCAATGCACGGACAAGCTGGATCAGTCGGCGCTGTTCTTCCCAGTCTGCAAAGTGCTCCAGTGGTGGAAGGACCCCTTGAACCTGCTGCAAGGAGTCCCATTCCTATTCTCTTCTCCACAGCAGATCCTCACCATAGATGTTTCTGGATCAAGCTGGGAAGCTCACCCAGGTCCCTTTCAAACCCAGGGCTCCTGATCTCAGGTCAAAACCTCCCTGCATATCAATGTCCTGGAGATGTGGGCAGTGCTCTACGCCATGCAGGTCTTTTCAGAGTCACCTTGCCCTGGGTCAGCTGCTTGTGCCACTGGACAGTCTTAGTGTAGTGTACCACATCAACAAGTGGGGGGAGTCTTTCATACCCCCTATGCAGGGAGGCCATGAGAGTGTTGTACTGGGTGTTAGATCACAGTCTGGCACTTTCAGCAGTCCATGTCCCAGGTGTGTTGAACACTCTAGTGGACAGCCTCAGCCAGATTCAGTCCAGCACGGATGAGTGGGAGCTCCCTCATCCACCTTAGAAGAGTTGTTCAACAGATGGGGTCATCCAGAGTTAAACCTTTTTGCGTCCCCACTCAATGCAAAACTGCCCAATTTTTGCTCGCTTGATCCAGGGCCTGGAGTTTTCTGTTGAGGTATGTTGTCCATTTCCTGGAGCGGGAGGTTTCTTTATGCATTTCCTCCATTCCCTCTGATTCAGAGGGTCCTCATCAAATTGCAGATGGAGGGGGCCACATTATTCTGGTAGCTACATTCCGGCCCTGCCAGATATGGTTTCCCCCTGCTAGTGCAGTTGGTGGAGGAACCTCTGGTTCAACTCCCCCTGCTGACCCATGCTCAGGAGACCTTGGTCCATCCCAACCTATGGTCCCTCCATCTGTGTGCTTGACTCGTAAAGACATAACCATCATCTGGCTTGGGGTCTCTAATAGAGTGGCGGACATCCTGGTGGCCACCTGGAAACCTTCCACTCAAGTCATATATGCCATGAAGTGGGAACAGTTTACCATCTGGGCTGCCAAACATAACCTGGACCCTTTCACCTGTCCAGTGAGCCAGATTGTGGACTACCTGATCTCTCTGTCTGACTCAGGTCTCCAGTACTCCTACCTCAAGGTACAGCTTTCAGCTATTTTGGCCTTTCATAAGCCAGTAGGTAACCACATGAAAGCTCAGCTGGTTGTCTCCCATACCTTTTTATGGGGCGTTCTGCATCTGAAACCCCCAATCTGTTCTGTCCTGGCTTGGGATTTTAACTTTGTTTTGGAGAGGTTGACTCTGTCTCTTTTTGAGCCAGCTACAGTTTGCGAAGTATGCTTTCTGTTTTGGAAAGCATTATTTTTATTTGCCATTACTTCTGCTTGAAGAATTTCAGAGCTTCAGGCCCTCTGGTGCGAGAAGCCTTATTTGTTTTTTCACAAAGACAGGGTGTCTTTGTGCACAAATCCTAAGTTTCTCCCTAAGGTGGTCTCTGAGCTTACACTCAACCAATCTATCCACCTTCCTGTTTGTTTCCCTGAGCATGCCAATCCAGGGGAAACACTGCTCCATACGTTAGATGTGCGTAGAACTTTGAAGTACTACCTGCTTCGCACCAAGGAATGTAGAAAGTTGAAGCAGTTGTTTATTTCCTTCACCCCAGGTAGAGAGGGTGCTTCAGTTTCTAAGCAATGTTTATCCAAATGATTGGCAAATTGCATCATGGTCTGCTACAAGTATGGCAAAGAACTGCCTGGAGTGGTTAAAGCTCATTCCACAAGAGGCATGGTTACCTCTGTGGCTTGTTTCCGGGGGGTCTCAGCCACTGACATCTGTGCGGCTGCCACCTGGAGTACCATCCATAGTTTCTCCAAGAACTACAGTTTGGTCACTGCCTCAAGACCCCTTGCAGGTTTTGGCAGGGCTGTACTGCAGGGCCTCCTGTCTTAAGTTTATGGTTGACCTTCCTCCCAGACTGTCTGTTTGCACCTATAACTACTTGGGACTCATTCCTATGGTGTGACCTGATGACTGAGATACCCCCGAAGAAGACAGAACAGTTATGTAAGAACTTCAAGGGGATCTCAGTCATCAGGTCTGCATTCCCTACCACCAGCCCCCTTTTTGGGGTTCTTGTTCTGGAACTGCTGTCTGGTGTATCCAGCCTTTCATATTGGCCTTGGCACCTCTTTCTCCTTGGTCCCCTATGGCTTGGGCTATGCTCCATTTGTCTCCAGAGGAAAGAACTGAGATGGGAGCAAGGCCACTCACACCTTTATAAGGTTGATGATATTGACTGACATCGATGGTGTGGGTGGCCCCAGTTGTATGGCTGATAATCTGTGTGGATCCTGCTTCACCGACTGTGAAGTTCCTATGGTGTGACCTGATGACTGAGATCCCCTTGAAGATATACTGTTATGGTAAGTTCTTATGTAGCTTTTCTTTTCTTGGCTCTTTGTACTTCTCTAGGGCCTGTCTGGAGTCCAATTCTTTGTAGGAGGCCCCCAGTTTGTCCTGCTCTTTAAAGAGAGTGAGGAGTTCTGAGGTGAGCCAGTGACTAGTATCTTCTCTGACTCCTTTCTTTTTTGTGGGCAAAGTGGTCATGAGTAGTTTGGAATGTCTGTGAGAAGATGTCAAAGGCAAGGTTGATGTCAAGAATGCAGTCCAGGTATTGCCAATCAATATTATGAAGGTGGTTTTGAATTTTGGTGAGTCTCTCTCCTGTTAGGCAGTGGGTGTAAATAAAGTTTGAAGGCAGTCTCAGCCTTCTGGTGGACCAGGAGAAGTAGATAGGAGAGTGATCACTAAGCAGATCTGGTAGTACCTCTACACTTGACAGCCCTTCAGGCTTGGAAGCCAGAATCCAGTCAATAAGTGTTTCTGTTGACTTTTTTTGTACTTGACATAAGCAGGGGACTTGACCATCTGTTTCACGTAGAGGTCAGTCATTTGTTTTTGTACTGCTTGGCATGTGGTGAGAGCCAGTTGATGTTGAAATCACCTAGGATGAGCTTTCATGGCATTGGTTCAGGCAACTGACATTACCAAGAAAGCAGTCTAGACCAGAGTCAACCATATTAGGGGGAATGTAGGTGACCGCCACAGTTAGGTTTTTGCTTTCATGTACAAGTCCAGTGTTGGCTGCCAAGAACTCACATGATTGGTCAGTGTCCTTGCTAGTGTACAGTGAGGCCTGTAGGTGATCCTTGATGTACAGGAGACATCCTCCTCCCTGCTTACCTGCATGGTCACATCTAAGGAGGTTATAAGAGTGGAGTGCTGCCCCGCTGTCAAAAATCCCTATAGTAAGCCAGGTTTCTGTTACTGCTACCACTTCATGATTTTTGGTGAGTATTAAGGCTTCAAATTCTGTGAACTTGGGAAGCTGGCTGCAGATGTTTATATGCAAGCAGCCAATAAATCTGAAGGAGCTTTGTAAGGTTGGAATGGTGTTAGAAGACACTGGGCTAGGGTTGGGTTGAATGGTGCCAAGTAACAGTAAGATGTAGACTGTAAAATTTTGCATGGCTGCCATAGCATACATGATGTATAGTTTGCTCTGTTTCTTCTTTGGGGCTGTTCTTCAGTTAGGCCCTACACCTCTTATAATGTCCTTCAGGTTACAAGCTGCGCGTATGGGGCTATAGGGACAGTGCCCCATGGTTGCCATTATTGGGAGGTTAACAGATTGCCTGGAAGAAGAGATTGGCCATTGACAGCAAGAGGCTGGGGATGTATCTGACTTGGTGGCTGATGTAGATGTGTAGCTGTGGGTTTCCCATTGCAGGAGGGGTTGGGCAGAGCCTGGAATGTGTAATAGGCAAATAAGGGGGTGGCATCTCAGCTGCTGTGGTGACTTAATGTCATGGTTCCTCCAAAAAGCTGCAGCCCAGATGGGTGCTAGTGTGGATATTTACCAAGGTATAAAGCATCAGTTAGGGAAGGCAGGTTAACCAATAGTGCACCATAGATGATCTTTTTTTTTATTTCTTTTTATTATTTTTGGATGTGATCACAACCTAATAGGGTCTTTAATTTGTTGGTTGTCCTCAACAATGTCATTACCAGGCTTGTATACATAATCAATATTTGTGGATATTAACCATTGTGTTTTAAATAAAATTACATGTATACAGTATGACTGAGCATATTATTTCACCATCATTCTTACCCTATCTGAAATGTGTGGAAATGTATGTCTTCCTATAACTGTTACTCTCTTTACCACTATAGAAAATGTCTCCATAAACTTATTCAGGAATACCATTCCCCAGGTAACCAAAGGTTCCCTCAGCTTAACACCCTAAGGAACAAAGTCAGGACCTCGACTGGACATGTAAAATACCCACAGCCTCCAAAATATTTTGGCCTCTGGGATCTTATTATGCAATTTGGCCGTTAGAGATTCCAAATGATAAATATCTGAAACCAACCCACGCCACTCCCCAACGGTAGGAACATCCCGAGACATCCAATGTCTAGTTATAGCCTTTTTGGCTGCCACAATATAAATAGGTAACAAAGTTCTATGCCAAGCTGGGGGGGGGGAATATAGCCAATAAAATCATCTCGGCAGTTAATTCTACCCACTCTCCCAGACAATCTGACATTGCTTGTTGTAAAATACACCAAAAGGGCATTAGGTGCGGGCACATCCAAAAAATATGAGCAAGATCAGCTTTCAGGCACCCACAAGCCCTCCAGCATTTACCATAGGAGGAGGGAAGGTATTTAATGAGAATAGCCGGAGAGCGGAAAAAAATGAACTTGGCATTTCCATGCAAATTCCCACAAGTTAGAATGAGTTACCTTACAAGCCAAAGGTGAGGCCTGAAGCCAGTCCTGTTCAGGTATGTCCATCTCAAGATCCCTACACCAGCTCCTCAAAATGGAAAGTGATGAATCTCCCATAGGATAGGATACAGATATCCCACCTGGTGCCCCCATGGCCGACCAGACACGGCATCTTCAAGAAATCTCCAAAATATTGGAATAGGATCAGGTTGTGTAGACATCACTTCTCTTTGTCTTAGGAGATAATTTTTGACCTGAGTATATCTAAAAAGATCCCTGTCTGGTAAACCATGGTCCCTCTGGAGTGTTCCAAACTGGGACAATGCCCCCACGAGAAATAAATTGCCTAAAGAATTGGAGTCCCACTCTCCTGCACTATACAAAGGTGTGATCTAGTGAAGCGGGTAAAAAATTGCCATCTTCAGAGAATAATGTAAATAAAAAAAAGAATTCACGAAAACCCTTATGTTTTTTTCAGCCTATACCATAGTTTCAATACTTGGTCAGTGAAGGGTGTGAAATTCCTTAAACAGGGAATTTTCATTACTGAAGCTAGTGTTATCTATAATATATCATATAGATCATTTATGGAAAATTCCAAGTCCTTACAAGGTGCTTCAAAAGATGGAGATAGCCATAGGAACAATATTTTAAAAAAGCTGCCAGAGCATAAAGCCTTAAATTGGGTAAGTTGGCTCCTCCCTCTGCAAGCGGGAGCTGAAGCAAGGACATCCTTATGCGAGGTCTCTGCCCATGCCAAACAAAGTTAGAAATTATTTTCTCCCAGGATTTAAAATAAAAAATTAGAGGGAAAAGTTGGAATATTTTGAAATAAGTAGAACAGTCTTCGTAGGATAATCATACGAATGGACTCTATCCTTTGGAAAAAATGTAAAGGTAATTGGACCAGGCCACCACATCCAACTGAATTTGTATTGACAATGGCTCGTAATTCAATATTTCCATATTATCTAAATCCTTAGGTATAACTATCCCCAAATATTTAAACGGTGTTCTATGCCATTTTATTGGATGTTTATTTTTAAGGGATTGGGATGGGATAAAATTTAAAGTGAGTAGGTCTGTTTTAACTATGTTTAATGAAAAACTTGAGATCTCAGTAAAGAGTGTTAAGGAGTCCCACAGAGCCGGCAGGGAAGTCTCAGGTGAAAGAGCTATTGCCAAAACATCATCGGCGAATAAAGACACCTTATATTCTCTCCAGCCTAAGGGGACCCCCTCCACCCCAGAGTCTCTTCGAATTGCTTCCACCAAAGGTTCAATGTACAGTGCAAATAATGGTGGGGATAGGGACATCCCTGTCTCGTGCCCCTTTGTATGGTTATTGGCTGAGACAAAGACCCATTTATGTGAATAAAAGCTGTAGGAGTTGAGTAGATATTTTTAAGACAGGTTAGAAAAGAGTCTGGGAATGCAAATTTAGACAAAGTAGCCCATAGAAATTCCCACCCCACCTTATCGAAGGCTTTATCGGCATCTAAACTAATTACGATGGAGGGTATCTTTCTAGTCTGTAAGTGTTCCATTATTAAAAAAAGTTGATGCAGATTATCTGAGGTATTTCTAAATTTCACAAAGCCAGCCTGAGCCTTATTTATTAATTGCAGTAAGTCTGGTTCTAATCTTTTGGCCCATATGGCCATAAATATTTTATAGTCCACATTTAAGATTGAAATTGGGGGATAAGATGAGGGGAGGGTAGGGTCCTTATCCGGCTTGAGTAAAGGGGTCAAAATAGCATAACTCCAAGAGGGAGGTGGAGTCCTAACCTCTGTCACAACCACACATGCCAGCAAAAGACTGGGCAACAGCTGAGGAATAAAAGTTTTATACCATTCCGGGCCAAAGCCATTTGGGCCTGGACATTTCAAAGATTTAATGTGTTTAATCTGTTGAAGGATCTCTTCAGGTCTGATGGAGCTTTCTAATTGAGCAATCTGAGTTTTGGACAACTTAGGTAAAAGCAGTTTGTTTAAACATTCCTGTATCTGATTCTGTTGTTCTGGAGAGGGATGGGGGGCTGCATATAGGGATTCATAAAACTGAATAAAGATCTGCTTAATTTGATCCTCCTTATAGGTTGGGGAGCCTGTTATGGTGGATATTATTTTTAAGATTGTTGAGGCCTTTTTATTGACCCTAACTTCCGGGCCAATGTTGTGTCCTTTTTGCGCCCCCTTCATAATTATATTGCTGTATATAGGCCAAATTCTGAAGGGTTTTATAATCCAGTATTTTTTGTATCTCTTGCTTTAGCCCCCTAATCAGTCTTTGAAGGATAATATCTCCCTCTCTGCAAAGAAGCTGGTAAGAGGATCGGAGGTCCTCCAAAAATTTCAATCTGGCATTTTGTTTTCTCTGCTTCTGAGAAGCATATTCCAAAACTTCCCCTCTTAGAATGGCCTTCAGTGCACCCCATTGAATTGGATGGGATACTTCTGGGGTCAGGTTCTCCTGAATTACCTGTGGGATACATTCCCTCGTGGAGTCCAGGAAATCCAGGTCTTTGAGGAGAGATACATTAAATCTCCAAGATTTAAATTTCCTTTGCTTTCCCAGATCTCTTTTAAAGAATTAAGGGGTCATGATAGGATAATATTCTTGGTTCTATTAAAATATCCTGAAACAAAGTTAGATGCTCCCCGGTAAAAGTAATCCAACCTAGAATATGTTTCATGACGTGCCAAAAAAAGGTATATCCTGGTACTGATGGAAATGTTCTCCTTCAAACATCCTCAATGCCCAAATAAGCCAAATTTTTCTTTAAATATTTTTTTCCTGCTTTAGACAATCTATTGGGCCTCAGGTTAGAAGAGTCATAATGTGGGTTCAATGCCAAATTAAAATCACCCCCAAATTAAAATCCCTTTATATCTTTCCATCACCTTATGCAGAAATGACCGTACCACAGGCAAAGGAGTCTGTGGGGGAAGATAAGTATTGACTAAAGTTATTGCCTGAGAATAAAATGTGCCTGTGCTGGCCTGATGGTGCTGAGGGTTGAGGCACAGGACACCACACCTCGCTCCATGCCTGCGACCCAGGTTCGGGAATGAACCTGGGTTGTCAGGGGTCGGCAGGAGAGGACTAGGATTGAGCATCCAACGACAGCTCTTCTAGCCCTGGGGAGAAGGGAGGGATGCACACCACGCTCTACTGGTCCGTGAGGATGCCCGGTGATACTGCAGTAGTGTGGGTGCTAGTGGGGGGGGGCACAGCAGACATCTGCACATCAGTGCACTGACGTCCTTGCACATCTGTGCTTCCAGGGAAAAAAAACAACAGTGGAGGAAAAAGCAACACACAGATCCACAGCAGCTTGATAGCTGCAGTTTCACCGGCCGATGGTGTCCAGACATATGCTGGTAATGGTTCCTCGCTGGGTATGGGGGCTTTGGAAGGCCCCCTTCTCAGGCAGAGATGCGTCTGTCAGCTGGGTACAGAGCTTTGGGGTCGGAGGTGGAACGGAGGAGCGGCGGCTGGAGGTAAGGCAGGATTGTGGTTGCAAGGGAAGGAGAAAAATTGTTAAATGATAAAAAAAAAAAAAGAATAAAATGTACCCAACAGAATTACATATCTGCCCTGTGGGTCTGAAAAAGAATCCTGGACTTCGAATGGACTTGTGGAGGGAACTAAAATACTGTGCCCCTCTTATGTTTTCTTGGTTGAGAAGAAGCAAACACTTCATTATAGATTATCTTGACAAATCCACAATAACGAGATGTAGGCAATAATATACATGTGGCATGGAGGAAGCAAATTTAGAATAAACTGCAGTGGAGACATAAATATATGCTGAACACAGCACAGTTAATCTAACAAAACAAACACAGCATGCTCGAAGTGGAGACATAGGTTAAAGGAAAACTACACCCAAAACTTGAAAAAAATACATGTTGTACAGAGTGTTTTAATTTGTATGTGAAGATCTAGTGTTTCCTTCCCTCTGACTGGTATTAGGAGTTTTTCCCAAATTAGCTTGCTAGCTTTATGCTAGTTTTACGACTCCTGGGGATCTTCATACCTGATAGTGTAATTGTATTTCTTGTTCCCACAGTGCATCTTGTCTCATGGGACTGTGATGTAAGAGAGACCCAACATTCAGCACACACATGCCAAACAAACTAAATATCTTGGAAGCTTTACAAGCTGCACAAAAATTACCAGCAGCAAAGTTTTTCAGAACAGTAAAACCTTTAGGATGAGGGTGGTTACCAAGCTGAATTCTACATATTTTAAAATATAGCCATCTCTGTTGTTGTGAACTGATTGTAATGCAATGCTTTCTGCTGGATTTATTGGCTGTGCTACATCACCATTACATGAAACAAGGTGCATTGTAGGACAAATAAATGCAATAAACCTATTTGATATGGAGATCTCCAGGGGTTGTAAAACTACCCTAAAGCTAGCAGGCTAATTTAGGAAAAACTCCTAATACCAGTCAGAGGGAAGGAAACACTAGAACTTCACATACACATTAAAACACTCTGCACAGCATATATTTTTTCAAGTTTTGGGTGTAGTTTTCCTTTAACCGACTGAGCATAGTACAGTTAACCTAACAAGCAAACATAGCATACTGCTAGTGTACTAGTGACGCTTAAAATTATCCTTCAGAAATCATTCCCTCTTTAACTTACTGCAGTATAGTGTAGTGGTTAAAAGCACTGACCTGCAAACTTGGAGAACTGGGTTTGAATCCCAGAATAATCTCTTATATACTGAGTGACCAAAAAAAAAAAAAACTACAAATAAACATGCAATCTAATATAGTAAATTGCCATACAACAAAAACTAATTCATTTACATAATTACTTATTGACTTTTAACAGTGCTGCAGTTACTAAGGAACATACTGTTTCTGTGGCATTGTTTACACAGTTATTGCCTAAATAACATGTAGTTACAAAGTACTGTAAGTACACAGAAACTGACACTTAAAATGTAAGAAGAAGGGTGTAACAGTGCTATAGTTTCTAAGGAATGTGCTGCTTCTGTGAAATTGTTTCCACAGTTAATGACTAACATGTACTTGCAAAGTAGGTACACAGAAATTGATACTTAAAGCATAAGAAGGGTATAACTTTTATACACTTACTGTACATTGAATGTCAGTGCTGTAGTACTGATGTATGTTTTCCTTCAGAAATCATTCTCTCATGCACTTACTGCTTATTAAACACGCAATCTAATATTGTTAATTGCTATACAACTATATTGTTTACTTATACAATAAAAATCATTTACATAATTACTTATTGGCTTGTAACAGTGCTGTAGTTACTGAGAAATGTGCTGCTTCTGTGGCATTGACCCACACCTCTTGTACACCCATACCCCTACCCTGCTACTGCCCAGGTGAGTGGCTGGGGGTGGGGTATGACTACATGCCATGCTTTATCACCAATCTGCTGTGTGGAGTGGTGGTGGGTGGCACTGGATACACAGGCAGGGACCCTTCCTTAGCCTTTACATGCCCTTCCCACTGGCTGAATGATGTGGCTGCCATAGCACCATCCTACACATCAAGCTACCCCAGCCCTCTGACCAGCCCTCTGACTATACCCTGAGGGCTTGGGACAAGGCGGTAAACATAGGCAGACCATTAAGTCCCCTTACTGGAAAACAGTAGTAATGGGAAGCCCACCTATAACCCACAATTCCCCACTCCACACACAGTGCAGGATACAGTCTGCTCCTGGTCAGTCAATCTGATTGGATGGCTACAATTGATCACCAGACCTGGGAATGTACATTTGACACATTCCCTTCCTCCTATGTGAATATGGTCCAATATTAGATTGCATGCTTAGTAGGCAGTAAGTTCATGAGGGACTGATTTCTGAATGTAAACTTGCATCACAGCCACAGCACTGACATTTGGTAAATGTAAGTGTGTGCAACTGCAAATATATGTTACCTAGATATTAACTGTGAAAACAGTAACATTGTTTCTTAGTCACAATATTGTTATAGTACCAATTAGTAATTATGCAAATGAAATATTTTTGTGTACAGTTACATATCAATTCACAATATTAGACTGCATGTTTACTAATCTGTAAATTCATGAAAAACTGGAATATAGACGTGGAACATCATCTAAATAGTTGCCAGTCAGTGCATTTAACAGTAGCAGACTGAAGTTACATTGTATTCATATTTTAGTTATCATTCTTATTACACTTTAACCTTTTTCTGCATGGTTACCTTTTAAATAAATGTCAGATAGACATAGACAGCTGAAACAGTGCACAAGATTTGTCTTTATATGTAGTTACTCTTGTAAGAACAGATTTAATAATGCCAAAAGTAGTAACATAGTAGTTACACAATGGAATTACTGTTACAATTTGCACTAGCTATTAATCAAATCAAATCAACTTTATTTTTATAGTCCCTTTCAAAGCCAAGGCGCCATACATAAAAACATATACATAACAATAAAAATTTAAAACAAACGTTAAAATGTATCAACCATAACTAAGTAAAAGCTAAACAAAATAGATACGTCTTTAAACCAACTTTAAAACTATCGACGGTTGGGCATTTCTCAACCAACGAGGCAGAGAATTCCACAGGGTTGGTGCTGAAAAAGCAAAAGCACAGGATCCTGATGTCTTTAATCAAACCCTGGGAATCTCCAGCAATCCCTCATTGACAGAATGGAGAGGACGGAGGGGGCAGTAGGGAATCAGGAGATCTTCCAGGTAACTGGGTCCCTGATCATGTAGGGCTTTAAAGGTTAGTAAACCAACCTTAAAGGTGATCTGCCACCAAACAGGCAGCCAGTGCAGTTCGTGGAGCACAGGTGTAATATGACTGGTTCTAGAAGTCCCAATCAAAAGCCTGGCTGCCGTGTTCTGCACCAGCTGCAGGCAGTGAATATCAACCCCAGGTAGCCCTAGGTAGAGGGAATTGCAGTAATCAAGACGGGTAGTGACAAAGTCATGGACCAATGTTGGAAGATCACCCGGAGGAACCAGGTGTTTCACCCGGGCGATATTCCTCAGATAGTAAAAAGAGATTTGACGACAGCTGACACCTGAGATTTTAGGGTCAGACTGTCATCAAAAATAACACCCAGATTACACACCTGATAGGAGGTAGAGAGTGGCACACCACCAAGTGACAAACCTGATGGTTGTCCAGCTCTCAAACCCGCCTCTGGATGACCTGGTCCACTACCAATACTTCAGTCTTATCTGGATTCAGTCTCAGCCAGCTGGAACTCTTCCAAAGTCTGATCTCAGCAAGGCAGTTATTCAGCACGGAGAGTGCATCGTCCTGACTGGGCAGAAGGGACAAATACAGCTGAGTATCATCTGCATAGCAGTGAAAACCCAGACTGTATCGCCTGATGATTTCTCCCAATGGCAGCATATACACTGCAAACAACATGGGAGCTAAAATGGAGCCGTGTGGTACCCCACAAGGCAGGGAGTGAGCGCCAGAGGAATAAATTCCAGTGGCAACTCTCTGGGACCTGTCTGTGAGGTAAGAATGAAACCATTTGAGGACTGTACCAGACAGCCCACAAAAAACCCGAAGGCGCTCCAACAGCACACCATGGTCTACAGTGTCAAATGCAGCAGAGAGATTGAAAAGGACCAGGATGGTACATGCCTTTCAATCTCTAGCCATTAGGAGGTCACTCAGTACCTGGACAAGGGCAGTCTTTGTGCTATGCTTCTTCCTAAAACCAGACTGGAGGGTATCATAGACATTGTGAGTTATAAGATGATCATCCAATTGCAACGCAACTGCCTTTTCACTAACCTTACCAACACATGGCAGGTTAGAGATAGGCCGGTAGTTAGCTAGACAATCTGGATCCAAGGAGGGTTTTTTAAGGAGTGGTCAAATGACCGCCTCCTTGATGGGGTCAGGAAAGATTCCCCTCTCCAAAGACTTCCAGACAATGTCAGCAAGGATTGGGCAGATATCTTATACACATCCTACTAAGAGAGGTGTAGGACCTGGATCCAAACTACAACTAGTTGGTCGCAGTGTTTGGATGATCTTGACAATGTCACTGAACTCCAGCCGGTGAAAATCTGACCAGACAGACCGAGTGCATGCCACTTCCTGTCGACCACTGCAGTCCCCCATAGGGGAGGTCGGACCCACGCCAGACCTGATGCTGACAACCTTATCTGCAAAAAACTGAGCGAACTCCTTGCATCTTAGCTGAGAAAAAGCTTCTCTGGGCTGGAGACAGATTGGATTGCACAATCTGTGCACGGTCTGGAAAAGCTGAGCTGGTCGATGCTGTGCAGCAGAAATCTCCCTGGACAGGAACTCTGCCTTCTTATGGGTGATTTCTGATTGATAGCCATCATAATGTGCCATCAACCTAAGCCTGTCAGCATCATGGCTGGACTCCTGCCAAGCTCTCTCCAACCTTCGACCAACTCGCCTTAACTCCTTCAAGGAGCCATCAAACCAAGGGCTACTTGGATGGAGGGCGAGAGGCCGAACATGAACAGGAGCAATTTTTTCCACAGCATCTCCCACAGGCTTGCTATAGGCTAGTACAAGATCATCTGGACTCAAGCATTCACCTGACAAGCCCGATAGATCCTGTACCACCGTTAGGTCACTGGGGTTAATACTCCTTAAAGGGTGGTACCGAACCATCTCCATAGGGGCAGACCTATTGGGGGGGGGGGCCCTGAAATTGAACCTTATGGTGTGATGGTCAGACCAGCTGACTGGTTCCGCTCCCAAATCAGCGATCTCCATACCCAAAAGAAAGATCAGATCTAATGAATGACCCCCTACATGGGTTGAGGAGGTAACCACCTGTGTTAGGCCCAGCATCATCATCAGCTGGAGGAGATTTTGACCAAAATGCGAGAATTCATCATTGACCCAGGCACTGAAGTCCCCCAGAACTATTAGTCTGGGAAACCTAAACACCATGTCGATGATGAAGTCTGCTATCTCCTGCAGGAATTCTCCGTCACCTGGTGGACAGTAGATGAGGAGAATACCACAGCCTACACCCTCTCCCAGGATGTATTCAAAGGATCTGGTACTTCCCAATGGCACATCCACAATGCCCAGCTCAGTCTTAAACATAATGGTCACCCCCCGCCCCTACGATCCAACCTTGGACGGTGTATCACCAAGAACCCGGCTGGAATTGCCGAGGCCAATATAGGGCCTGGATTTTCATCCAGCCAAGTCTCAGTGATGCAAGCCAGATCAGTTGATCCAACAAGATCAGCTATAATAGCTGTCTTGTTTTTAATAGATCTGGCATTGCATAACACTGCCAAGGTGGGATGAGCTGTCGAGGAAGACCTCAGCACCTGTCCATTAAAATTGGAACCTTTGGGTATGGGGACAAGACAAGAATAACCTCTATCCTGACCCCATTTCACCCCAGGGTGTCTTCTGAACCCCAGAACCCCAATCCGCCCACCCCCCTCCTGTCCCCCAGCAGGCCCAGCTCTCCACCTTTGCCTACACTTCCACAGAATGCCCAGCGCACAACACCTAAAATCGGTGTCGGATGACAATGAGGAACTTTCAAAGGGACATAATTTCCTGAGCCTGGTTGGGGAATAACGCCCAACCATCGCTGAACCTCCCCAACACATTATAGATAAACAAATAAACAGGCGAGGAAAAAACAAAAATAATAAGCAGAAATAAACCTATCAATATCAAATAACCAAAAATAATAATTCACTCCTCCACTCTCTCTCACAGAGGGGTGGAATCAAACAAAAAAACAAGCACTATCACACATTGAAGAAAAAAGAATAAAATAAAACCCCAACCCAAAAAATAACCCAAAAATAACAATAAGATACAATTTTGATAACTGCAACAGCAAGTTAGGTCATCAGTTATTGTCCAATAAAACACAATGTCCAATGTCTTCAAAAGTTGCTGAGTTTCATTAGAAAAATTATAAAACAAAAGATAATGAATCCAAACTGACAAAATGTGGTGCTCTCACTATTACAACAAAGGATAATAAATCAAAACTAAAAATTGTAGCACTCTCACTACCACAGCAACTGCAAATAAACCGTGCACGAATCTCTGGTATCAATGAAGCTATGTCACTGCTTCCAATAAAAATGTAATTACAGTACCTGAAAATGATGTAGCACTGAATAAAAATAAAAACGAAACAGCAAGCCTTTGAAGGTTAAATCAAGGGAGGATAGTACAGGTGTTACTGGCCAGAAATAAAGGGGCCCTGGAACAAGAGATACCCCACTTAGCCCACCAAAGCCGCCCAGTAAAGCTAGGGGGCCATAAGGAGCAAAGGAGGAAGATTATCCACCAGCCCTCTGACTGGTAGCCTCACCCCCCCACAGGCAGTCTCAGAAACCAGGTGCCAAAACTCCGTTGCCAAGCCAGTTCAAGATCCTCAAATTCTCGACCAGATGCAGCTCCACACACTCCCTCCAGATAAATAGCAAGTGAGGCTCAAAACAGCAGTCAGTCAAACAGTACCGACACAGTGAATTGAGGAAATTGTAATCAATATCCAGAAAACCACCAACTATTCCAGAGATCTAAGTCCACAATACAGTCAGCATGAAAAGCAACCACCACCAGAGAACAAGGACAAGGCTGTCAAATCCAGATCTGAACTCGAGAGTCCCAAACATCAGGCAAGTATCCCAAACACAACCTGATGAATAATGCAAGTTTAGAAGCAGCAAGTGTAGCAAATTTAAAAGCAGCTAGGTAACAGAGCTGCTCCAAGAGCATAAGTCCACAGGTAACAGCAAAATGCCGATATCGCTACAGTGGACAAATAACTGTTGGGAAAGTCTCGAACAGCTGAGCTAGTTGCAGTAATCAAATGGAGAAAAATAAATTAAGAACAACAATATAAACATTTAAAATACTAAAATACAGGAGCTTAACGTAGTGGCAGACCCAGCGTGGTCACCATCTTGGCTCTCTTAAATGCGTAGTTACCCTAATAAGTGTAACCCCCTTATTACATGGGGTTACTAGAATCCCAGTAAGACCTAGTGGTAGGCAAGGAAGGCATCTTGTGTTAAATGGGTTTCACACTGTCTCACTCTGTTCTCAGTCTCAGCTGAGACTGAGGGATGACATCACCAATAGAACTATCGCAGCTGCATGAGCCACATTGGAATCTGCAGCAAGGGAGTTGGAATAGAACATTGGGAGGTTTTGAAGAGATTCAGTCAGTTCAGTGTGGAGTTGGTGTTGGGATCTTGCTGTGAAAGCAGCTCAGCAGCTCAGTGAAGGCTCTAGGAGCCTCAGCCCTGACAGAGGGCTACTTTAAAGTAAAAAGGGTTTGTGTCTTCACCAAAAGAGAGACACAGAAGATAATTGAAGTAGTGGAGACCGCTGTTTTCGGGTCTCAGTGCCCCCTTCCTTCGGGGATGGGGGGAAGAAAAGGGTTCCCTGCAGATTCCCGGGGCAACCCCCTAGTTCTGCTACTAAAGGAGAAGCTCCTATGTGTTCCAGAGTTTATTTGGGAGAACAAGAAGACTTGTGAGTCGCCTGTGGGGCACCTGCAACCGGAGGGTGAGTGTCTGCTCTTCCTGAAAGGGCCTATGTTTTTCACCCTTGGACTTGTGTGACAATGTGGGGATTGAACTACTAAAATATTGGGAAGCCTAGAGTAATGGGCTAAGCAAAGTAAAAGTAGGTTCAAGTCCAGAGCTTGCTGGGATGAAAATGATATGAAGAGGAGATGTGACAGACGTCTACCCAGAATCTACATTTGAAAATTTTCAGAAAAGGAATTGTTCAGTTTCCAGAGAAATGGCTGGGTATGGGCTGTGGGAGCTGGAGGTGGGTGGCCCCCCCATCTTTAGTGACCAGGTCCACCTCTATGGATTTCTTCTGTGGATTTCTACTTTACCTCAGGCACTTGGCCAGTGATGAGGGATGTACCCAGACATGGGATTGTAAGGAAAACTCTCTCTAGGAGTCGAAGGCTCTAGTGTGGCTTGGGGAGCCACAACAGGATAACTGGTTCATTCCTCAAATGGACCACGGATCAAGTGGCCAGTGGGGGAGCTGTGTACAAGTAGTGTACAAGTCAGGCTGTGTACCCAAAGCTGCGTGCAAGTCTGGGCTGTGTGCCTGGTGGGTTTAGAGCCTGAGGGCTGGAAATAGTGAAAAAGTGTTCTGCTGTCTCTAATCTGCATTACCAGGAATGTTGCCCCTTGGGGGTCCATCTATGCTTTGTTTGTTCAGCTTGGATGTGAATAAAAGCCACACTGGAGAATCCCATTCCTGGTTCTGGACATTACAGTTATTGTTTCCTGTGTTCGGATTTACTTGGGTGTCCCTGTGCAGAGTAGCCAAACCTAGGCCCCCTGTGCTGAGTAACCTCATCCTCCCCGAACCCAGTCCCCACCAGGTACTGCTGTCAGCTTCAACAGCATGCCACCTGTCATTTTGCTAAAAAGACAGGGGTGAGGGGTTACATAAGAACAAATAACATAATGCCAGAAGAGACAGAATGGTAGTTGCACAATAGATTTTCTGTTACACTTTGCAACAGCTACTATGTGCGAAGTTACACGTGTCAGAATTAATTGATTTGTGCCAAAAGGAAGACAGTAGTAGTTGCACATGTATGCAAGTTGTGTAACTACACAACACACACATGTGAAACTAGTTAACAACTACAGTTGAACCTTGATTATCCGGACCTCTCCAGGACAGCAAATCAGTCCGGATAATCAGGCGTCCGGTTAATTGAAATTACAATTTCGAAAAACTCAAAACACTCATAGTTTACTTAGAAAAGCTTTCTATTTCAAAAGTAACTTGAATTTAAAGATTCACAGCATTTCAATTTAAAAAAATTCTGTCAATGTCTTTTGTTTTGACCCGCTGAACTTTTTCCTTAATGCTATTGCAAGCAGCCTGTTAAGTGTAATTAAGTGTATGGGGTCTGCATCTTTTTGGCGTTCTAACCAGTGCACGCACCTCTTTAAGTGCTCCACAGCCTGAGAATTGGTTACTTCATGCCCTTGCTCGGTTTGTTCGTGAGGATCACAATCCTCCTCCAGGTTCTGTACCCCATGCTCACTCACAAGGCTAACAATGTCCCCATCAGAGAGGTCAGGTGAGGTCTGAATCTCCAGATCATGTGCGTTGAGCTCCGCGATCTCCTCTGAAAACTCAAAGTTATATACGGGCACCTCGTTGACATCCAGGAGTTCATCTGGGCAGCCCTTGGCATATTCTGGCATCTCTGTCATTTCAACCACACTGTCAGACCCCGACCCAATCTTCAGGGTAGAACAGAATGATTTTGCGATGCTTTCAGCTGTTGCCTCATCCCAGGATTCCCCAATCATGTAGGAAACATCTTTCAGAGTGAGTTTTTTAATGTTTCCACAATTGAAACATCTGGGTCTGCCTCTGACAGAATGCGACACAGGAGTTTTTTTCTGTATCGTTTTTTGAGCCTCTCTAGTATCCCGTGGTCAAAAGGCTGCAGTAATGAAGTCATGTTAGGGGGTTAAAATTCCATCCTGATTTTGCCATCGGATGATTTCAATCCAGCTGGGTGGGCGGAGCAATTGTCAACAAGGAGAATGGCTTTAGGGGTTAATTTGTGTTTTCTCGTATGTTTCCTCACATCGGGGACAAAGGTTTTGTGAAACTAGTGACAAAACAAATCACTGCTCATCCAGGCACTGCATTGGTTTTCGTAGATGATAGGTAGGGAACCCATGTTTACATTCTTAAAACAGCGGGGGTTGGCAAATTTACCAATCATAAAGGGCTTCAGCTTATGGGATCCTGCAGTGTTTCAGCAACCTAGGATTGTCAGTCTGTCCTTTATTTTCTTGTAGCCAGCAGCTGTCTGTTCTTGAGAACTGGCTAGAGTTTTGTCAGGCAGCAGACACCAGTACAGCCCCGTTTCATCCGCGTTGTATATTTGCTCTGCTGTGTAACCCCTGTCCTGGATGATTTTGTGCAACTTTTCACGATATGGCTGCACTTCGCTTTGATCAGCTGACATTTTCTCCCCTTGGATTTCAAGCTGGTGGATTGAATGTCGCTGCTTGAAGCGTTGCAACCAGCCACTAGAAGCCTTAAATCATTTGTCAGGGGAATGTCATTTTCTTTTTTTAGCTGTTGACTGAATTGTAAGGCTTTTTCCTGTAACATTGGTCCTGACACAGGTGCCCCCTTGCTATGCTACTGAGCGAACCATAAGTAAGTTGCTTTTTCAAGTTTGTTATCTGAAGCAGGCTTCAGAGTTTTACAGCGTTTCAGTTCTCGCTCATCTTGTAAGTTTGTGGCATGTGAAATGAGATGCTCTTTCTATTTTTTTAAATCAGAGACCTGCTGTTTGCTAATTCCATATGCCCCTGCTATACTAACAGCTTTTTCCCCTTTCTCAAGTTTATGTATTATTTCCAGCTTGTCGCTAAGAGGAAGAATTTTCCGTTTTAGTTTAACACCCATAACTTTCGTATGTTTCTTCTGCCATTCTGCCAATATCTGAAACGCAATTAGACTCGTAACTGTGGTGAGACATTTTAATAGTGAGTAAAACAATCAATCAGCTAGTGTGAGAAGGTGAGTCATTAGGTGTTACATTCCTTTGTTATATCTAATGACACACCTACTCGCACTGTCAGAACAATGCTGCTATGAGCCGTGAACTAAAATATGCTTAAAAGTTGGGACCGAGAGAAAAGTCCGTACGAGCGAGTTATCCGGATAATCGAGGTCCGGATAATTGAGGTTTAACTGTACATAGTAATTACATGTAACTACACTGTAGTTACAGCATAGTTATACAGTAGTTACAGTGTAGTTAAGGACACTTAAAATAGTGTTACCCTATCATTTTTTATTTTAAAGTTATTTACATTTGTTTGTTGACAGCTGACAAACAATTGAATTGTATGCTTTTTTTTGCTAATTTTTTTTTTAATTAAAAGGTATCTATAAATGAAACACCACTCATTTTGTAGATATTTTTGTGCTGAACAACTTTCATGCTTAACAGTACCATGCTATCTTTTTTTAATTTTAAAGTTATTTGCATTTGTTTGTTGAAAAAGTGATAGACAATTGAATTTTCTGCTGCATTTTTTGCTATTTTTTTTAAATAAAAGATATCTATAAATGAAACACCACTCATTGTATTTGCTTGCATGCATGTGCAAGAGACACATTGCATCAGCTTTCTTCACAAGGTGGTTGTGGAGGTGCAGCAGTGTTGTGGCCAACAGCAGCAGTCCATTTTTGGGCTGGTCTCGGCTGCACCAATAGAGCAGCATGCTGTCAATGATGACAGTTAACTTAGCAGGCCACTAGATCAAAGTAATTGAACCGCTGCAATCAGGGAGCACTCCGTCAGTGCATAATCAGCTTTTCGTATGCTCCCTGACTGCAGCGGCCAGTTACAAAGCTGCAAGCCACCATCACCCCTTCAGTGTGCCTTCCCGGTAAATGAAACATTTAAAAAAAAATGTAGCCCACCTCCCCACACCTCTATGTGCTGACAGGGTTGTCCAATCCCCCTGTCGGCATGCCCCTCATTCATCATTTGCCAACTGGGGAGCCTACTCCCTGTCGGCATGATGTTCACCCCCACAAACTGTTTTTTGCCGAGGGGGTGCCCAATCTCCCTTGGCTCTTGTCTCCCCCTACCCCCTATAGGTGCAGACAGAGGTGCCCAATCCCCTGTTGGCTACAGCACCCCCCAAACAGTGAGGTGGCATGCTGGGAGCCCACTCCAGCATGCCCAAACAAAATGTCCCTATGAAAAACCAAAACCTTCCTGCAATGTTTTTTTAAAAAAAAAATAAACCTGTGAAGTAGAAAATGGTTCCTTAGATTCCTCCCCCAACCCGCACCCACCCTCTGCATACCCCACCTCCCCACACTCCCCTAACCCAATACTTACCTCCAGAGAATGGCATGACGATCTTCGGGTGGACCGGGCACATGTCTGCGCTCTTCAAAGCCGACCTCGAACTGAGGAAATGCTGGTAAGCTGTATAATGGGATATATAGGGTTTTTTCAACTTTGAAGCATATCTCAGGCACTTTTGGGAGTTTTTTCACCAAATTTTCAATGTGGGGTTTTTGGGACCCCACCTCATGAATTCTGTCACTGTCATTTTGTTAATTGGCTCCGAAAGGTGATTTCGCAGTCACTGTGCGGAACCACCTTTTGGGACCAATTTACAAAATGACAGTGTCATAGTTCATGAGGTAGGCCCACAAAACCCTATGTTGAAAATTTGATGAAAAATTTCCCAAAAAATGACTGTTTTCCGAGCATGCGTTGCGCTGTTCCTATGCACACTCAAAAGTTCATGAATTTTCAATATTTTCACTCCAGATTTTCAACATTGCCATTTTACCATCTCTCCTTATGAACAGTATAGCTGTCATTTTTCACATCTTGCCCAAAATGTGTTTCCGAGCATGTAGCGCACAATGACGTAGTCTGTGTGCAAAATCAGTGTTCAGCGCACATTAAGAAAATCATAGTGACACTGTTCATGAGCAGAGGTGTTAAAATGGCTATGTTGAAAGTTTGGCAAAAACATTCTCCAAAATGACTGTTTTACGAGCATACATTGTGCAGCCCGTACGCATGCTTGTAACTTCGAGCATTTTTAATATTTTCACTCCAGATTTTCAGCATTGCCATTTTACTACACTCCCTTATGAACAGTACAACTGTCATTTTTCACATTTCACCCAATATGTGTACAATGGAATGGTCGGTATGCAAAATCAATGTTTAGGACACAGTAAGAATGTCACAGTGACAATGTTCATGAGGTAGGCCTCCAAAAACCCATGTTGAAAATTTGGTGCACAAACTCCCCCAAATGACAGTTTCACGAGTGTGCGTTTCGCAGTTCCCTACACACGTTCGTAACTTTGAGCATTTTTTATATTTTCACTTCAGATTTTCAGCATTGCCATTTTACCACACCTCCTTATGAATAGTGCAACTGTAGTTTTTCACATTTCACCTGATATGTGTTTTCGGACATGTGGGTTGGGATATTCAGACTGTGCCCGCTGTGGCGCAAGCCTGGGCACAGTGCAACTAGGCTGCGTCAGGATGAGGACCAGATGATATTCAACGGTGCAGTACCATGGCTCAGCACCATTGAATATGGCACTGGGGGTGCAAACATTACGCACGGTGCAGTGGTTCTGTGCCAGGCACAAGTGGCAGAATGGGAAAGGGGAATGCACCAGCACAAGTGCACGTGCGCTAGGTGCATAAAAGCGATATTCAGAAATGCACATGCAAATGAGGCCATTATGCATGCAAGGCACAATGGGGCCATTTGCATTTCATTATGACCCCATTTGCATGTGGTGCACTGACCCCCAGCGAGTTGCGCCTGGCGCCCTGCGTAGGTTGCAGCCATTGGGACCGGACACGCCTGCAGTTCCCCTGTCCGACTGATCATGGGCATACATGAATAATATATCCCTGGTGGTCCAGTGGACCCCCCTCACTCAATCACAGGCAGAAGT
This sequence comes from Neoceratodus forsteri, assembly GCA_016271365.2. Classification (NCBI taxonomy): domain Eukaryota; kingdom Metazoa; phylum Chordata; order Ceratodontiformes; family Ceratodontidae; genus Neoceratodus; species Neoceratodus forsteri. The sequence continues at coordinate 1,702,296,629 of CM057455.1, forward strand.
ATAAGACAGATCCCTGGTGGTCCAGTGGACCCCCTCGCCCGATTACAGGCAGAAGTAAAACATAAATCCTTGGTAGTCCAGTGGACCCCCCCCTCATCCAATCACAGGGTTAAGTAAAATAAAAATCCCTGGTGGTCCAGTGGACCTCCCTTCCCTCACATGATCGTGGGCAGTAGTATAAAATGATTCCATGGTGGTCCAGTGAAACCCCCCCTTCACCCAATTGTGGGCACAAACATATGGAAATACCCTGGTGGTCCAGTGGTACCCCCCACCTGCCCACTGCAGTACCCTGCCACCCTACACCCTCCCAGTCAGCAGCGAGTGGTAGCACCCCAACCACAAGCCGCCCAGCCACCTGCCGGCTGACAGTGTACAGTTTAGCTGTATGCCTATTAGTCCACTGCATGGGCCAATGGGTGTGCAGTCCAAACTGTACTACACAATCCCGAACTGTGAATGAACATAATTTGGGACTTTGTAGTACAGTTTGGACTGCACATCCATTGACCCACGCAGTGGACCAATAGGATGACAGCCAAACTGTATGCTGTCAGTCGGCGGGTGGCCAGGCGGCTTGCAGGTGGAGTGCTGCCACCCACTGCTGATGAGGGGGTGCAGGGTGGTGGGGTACTGCAGTGGGTGGGTGGGGAGGGGGTACCACTGGGCCACCAGGATATTTCTATATGTTTGTGCTCGCGATCGGGCAATGAGGGGGATGTTCCACTGGACCACCATTAAATCATTTTATACTACTGCCCACAACTGGGCAAGAGGCTAGGAGGTCCACTGGACCACCAGGGATATGTCTTTTACTTCTGCCTATGATCGGGTGAGAGGGGGGCCACTGGAGCACTGGGGGGCTGTGTGCCCTGGTATGGTGTCTGGGAAGGTTGGGTGGCCACCCATGGCAGGTGGCTGCTGTGTTGTGCCGTGCAATATTGCAGCCCTCCTGTGGGTGTCCCCAACTTGTTCCCTGTTTTTCAGGAACATCTTTGCACCCCTCCCTGTGTGGCACAATGTGGGGGTGTGCTTGTATATGCACCACACATCCCGGACTGAATATCGGGATGTGCTGCATATGCATGGACACACCCCCTGCCATTGCACCACATACATTAAGGTTGCACTCCAGTGCATCGGGATATGGGCAGCTCAACTTACCCTTTTCAACATCATGCTGGGGCGCATGAGTGGGTTGCGCATAGTGCAACCCTGTTGCGCCATTCACATCCCTTTTGAATATCCTGACCATCGCGTACAATGGCATAGTTGGTGTGTGAAATCAATTTTTGGGACAGATTAAGAAAATCAAAGTGACACTGTTCATGAGCTGAGGTGCTAACATGGCTATGTTTAAAATTTGATGACAGAAGTCCATAAAATGACTGTTACGAGCATGCATTGTACAATTTCCACACACCCTCATAAGTTCACGAATTTGTAATATTTTCAGTCCAGATTTTCAATATTGACATTTTCCACATCTCCTTATGAACAGTACAGCAGTCATTTTTCACACCTGAACAAAATGTGTTTTCGCACTACTGGCACAGAATAACACATTTGCTGTGGGAAGTTAGTGTCCAGGGCAGACTAAGAAAATCACAATGACACTGTTCATGAGCAGAGGTCCCCAAATGCCTATGTTGAAAATCTGCTGAAAAAATCCCCAAACTAATTACATTACTGGTGTACATTGCACATTATCTACACACGCTCATGACTTCACCAGTTTTTATATATTTTCACTCCAGATTTTCAACAATGCCATTTTTTTACACCTCCTCATGAGCAGAACATCTGTCACTTTTCACATCCTGTTCAAAATCTGTCTTTGCACCTGTGGTGCCAAATGAGGAAGTCGCTGTGCAAAATCACCTTTTGCCTAAAGAACTGATAGTGTCACTGTTCATGCAATGGGGTCACAAAAAACTCATGCGGAAAACTTGGAGTAAAAATACCAAGAAACGCCCAGGGCATTAGGGCTTTTGACCATAATGCCCTATCTTGTAGGGACTGACAGACGTCAGGGGTGTGACTTGGGATTGTCCACAGTAATGTTCATGCCATTCCACCCCCCCTCCCCCACCATGCAGCCAGTGATAGGCATTGAGATGCATCTGGGACACTTTGCTGCCAGAGTTCACCCCATTCTCCTATACTGCACCCATTTCAGCATATTTTCTTATGGAATGAGGTGAATGTAAAGCCCAAACACTCCAAGGCACACCTCGACACTTGTCAGTGTCTGAGGGGTAGGGTGAGGTGAAATGTTGTGACCGTAATGGGCAATGGCCCAGAGGCACACCCCAATGCCTGTCCATCGCTGCAGGGTGAGGGTGGAGCTGGTGTCAGTTCAGTACTTCAGTGCCATTCCTATACTGCATCTGTCTAACTCCTGCATTACCACTGCTAATGCCAGCAAGCAAACATTCGGCATTGACAAATGCTTGTTTTGTAGATGTTTTTGTGCTGAACAACCTTTGTACACACAGCAGCATGCGATCATTTCTCATTTTAAAGTTATTCACATTTGAATATGGTTAGTAGAACTAGACTACATCTGCATAGCTGACATCTCTCTCATATATGACACCATCAAGAAAGCCATTTTAATATACTGAGATCAGAATTTTTTAATTAGAAGAGGCTGTGTTTATAATTTCAAATACTATGAAACTGCATTTATCCTACTTTAATAAATGCAGTTTCATATAAATGTAAACAGCATCTCCTTTACAAGCCTGTGGAGTAATTAAAAAAAGATGTGTAAAGAAAGATGGTTTAGGTATCCTTTAACTATCTTGTTTACCTGCTAAAAGTACCCACTGGGTCCATCTACTGTTTTTCCTAATAGGCAGCCTCGACTGCACCAGATGGACTGCCACTATACTACCAAACTGAGATCTGCATTGTTATCCCCCACCCATTCCATCTTCCAGGACCGGAGACACCTGGCATGTGGAGATGTACAGTAATTCTGACTAAGTGTTTAGCCTCTCCATGGGTGGGGGGGTGGCCACAATATAAAACATGACTACTGATAAAAGAGTCATCTATGACTCACCTGCTACCACAGAGGATTACTGCATGTTTGGTCTATGGGTACCAGTAGAGGTGGGTTCCATGATGCTGTGAACAGGGACCGTCATCTGCCTATGGAAAGCGAGAGTTGAACTCTATTCAGAGCAGTGTTTCTCCCCTTTGGCTTCAACAGAAGCCAAATCTGAGACCTTCCATTACCCTGGATATGAGTCAGTGACTACACTAATTATCAGTCATTGCACTGAACTGAAAATTGTTAGTTGTCCCTATACTCACGCTATTCTTGTTTCCTAGAAGCACCTCCACCTCTGTAGTCAGGAGTGGAAGCAATTTAACCTATTAGTGGATGTTCTTCAAATGTGTTTAAATACTGAAGGTTTTCTTATGGTATCAGAGATACAGTGTGCTCTTTCTCTAATCCACCAGTATTTTGAGGGAGAAGTTGTTTTGGGCTCTGTTTAGTGTGACAGGAAAGGAGGGGGTTCACAGTTGTCTATGTTTCTGTTCATGGGAAGGGAGGGTAGTGGTGGGTAATATTGTAGGAGGAACATTGCCACAGATTGATAGAGGGGAGGCAGGATGGGGTATTTTTTCCAAAAGAGAAAAGGCTATATTGTTATAGTGACACATCAGTACATTCATTGGGCAGGTGGCACATGCACCCTGTATGGCATGCCAGCTGAATAGCAACTACACTCCTTTTAACGATTTGAAATATGGCTGATAAACTTCAGCTTGTGACATGGTATGTTCATGGCCTCAAAAAGTTTGTGAAACACAAAAGAATGCTTAATAGGATCTGGAAACTCAAGGGTGATACATTATTTACACAGGAAATGGACATGACTGAAAAGAAGATGGGCAGAACAGCTGTAAGCTGGAGGGGGAACTTGGCATGACTCTTGTTTTAATACCAAGTCCAGATGTACCACATTACGGCAAAAACTCAAGTTCCCGGAGAGGTATGATGACTCAAAACAGACCTAGGAGGCCAGTACACACTAGTTCACATCATAATGCATGATGGAAGCTCTTGTTGGTTGGCTCAGTGTATGGCCCTAATATTGATGATCCCTCTTTTTTCCAAAACTAGCAGTGGAGATGTCACAGTTCCCTGGCTCATGGGTCCTAGGAGGGCACATTAACTGTGCAATAGATACAGTTTTAGATAGGTTTAACACCGCACTAGTCACCCTGACTTGGGGTTCCAAAGCACTGACTCTAATGGAGACCCATAGCCACTCCAACATTTGAAGACATGAGAGCCCCTCAGGAAGAGTGTATTTTTTCCATGTACACTCATTGTATGCTTAGATTGATTGTACATCTCTCCTGTGTATGGTGGAGTGCACAGAGTGTGGATCACTATTGATCAATGACCATGCACTGTAGCACATTCTGCTATTCATGGGGGGGGGCAGCACCTCCAAGGGTATGGAGACTGGGCCCAGTACTACTGTGGCAACTTGAATACATAGCTGTACATAATTCATTCAGGCCCAGATATGCCTGTAGGTGGCATCTGAAAGCATAGCCACTCAGGCCAATAACGACTATAGACGTATTCAGCTGACTTTCACTCAGGCCTGGAAACGTCTGAGGACGTCAGCAGTTTTTACTTAAATATTAAACAAAACAAATTGCTTAGAACTGATTGCATAGCACCATTAGAAAAGTGATTTGTGCAGAACAACTTTGCTGCTGATACTTTGTGTCTATTACATATACTTTAGGGGTTATTCACTTTGTTTAAGGCATGGTGTGCATGGCTGACATTTGTCTCTCAAACCTCACCTAAGCACCTTGAATAAATCTGAAAAAAAATAAACAGTTGTTTGGTATTTCAGCTAGTATAAAACAAAAACCAAATTGATTATAATTGATTGCATAGCACTGTTAGAAAGGTATTTTTGTGCTGAACAATTTTACTGCTGATACTTTGTGTCTATCACATATAATTTAGGAGTTATTCACATTTGTTTAAGGTATGGTGTGCATGGCTGACGTTTGTCTCTCAAACCTCATCTAATCACCTTGAAAAAATCTGAAAAAAACCACTGTTTGGTATTTCAGCTAGTATAAAATAAAAACTGAATTGGTTACAATTGATTGCATAGCACCATTGCAAAGGTAATGCTGTGTTGAACAACTCTGCCACTCGTTCTTCATGTATAGCACTTACGGTTCAAGAGGTATTCACATTTGTTTGTGGCATGCTGATTATGGCTCGATTTTGCTTAGAAAGGCCCAGGATGCAGTGCTAACAGTATACAGGGCACAAGTGGTGGAAGTCTCAAAGAGCTCTTGTGGTGTGATTGAGTTAAACACATTCTGGCCAGAACCGATGTGGCTGCAACTGTGCTTTAAGATCCTTGCTGAGCTCACGACAAAACAGTGCACCATGCCCAAGACAGCCGCCGGAGCTCAGTATGCATGCGCTAGCAACCTTGAAGTCAGGCATGTGCACTGAGCTCCAGTGGCTATCTTGGGCACGGTGGACTGTCCCACCATAAGCTTACTGTGCATGCATGACAAGTGGAGGAAATTGTGCATGTGCACTTAACTCCACCAGCCATTTTGGCCATAGCAGACTGTTCCGCCATGAGTTCAGTACAGATGCACACTGAGCAGAGTGCTCTCCCTGACTGGATTGTTCTGCAGCTCCAAATTTGTGCTGAGGTTGGAATCTGGTCAGTTGTTTTCAGAGCTGACTGCAACACAACTGCAGGCTCCACTCACTGCAGCTGTAAAAAGGAATAGCGGAGTATATAGAGAATACTGTATGACCAATTATGCACAACCAATATGTTCTGCCACATAGGTGTTCCGATTCCCTCTGATCTCAAGAGTGAAGCTTGATAGATCCATGGGAATTAGAGCCCTGAGGTGGCAGAACAAACTGGTTGTGCATCAAGTTGTTCATTCTGTATTTTGTATTGTGTACAGTATTAAGTGAAAAGTGCCTGCAGTGGTTCTTTCACCTTCAAAATGAAACTGCCTTGTGCAGTCTTTAGAGATTTCAGAATGCTGTTGTACCACAGAAGGGTACAATTACATTCCACGACCTTTGAATGGTGGTACAGCAACATTCTGATGGAGATGGAATTCTATACAGGACAATGCCCTACTATACACTATACGATAGAAAACAGGGAAGGGGACACCTCCCATGCTATGACAGGGGAGGCCTTGAAGACTATGGTACAAGGCCTCACAATATCATTTAGTAGTCACCAGGATAAAGTAAAGGAAGCTGACCTGGGGCTGTTTGATGCTAACATACGATAAAGGGAAAGAAACAATATGGTGAACCCATCAGCAGCTTTATATCAAAGACTGCAAAGACTAAAGGGGAGGCAGTATACCACAGTGATTTAAGGCTCTGAGCTGCAAATCTGGAGACCTGGGTTTGAATCCCACAGCCCCCACTTACATACTGTGTGACCCTGAGCAAGTCACTTAACTTCCCTGTGCTCCCAGGTTGCACCTGTAAACAAGCTTTCAGCTAAGTGTGTCTCACCTGGTTAAACAATTTTGAAAAAAAAAAAGAAGAACAAAATGGCAATTTAATAGCATGGCCAGTGAAAAAATTGAAAGGGCCATTCTTCTCACTTAGGCAGGCTAATATTTTGAAGGTGATAAGGGAAGGAAGCTACTTAAGAGTAGGGAATGGGCCAGAAACATTATGTATATTAAGAAAGCCGATGACACTCTTACAACTGAAAGGAGGGACACAGAAGAAGCTTTCTACTTGTTATTATAGAACTCTATATTCCCAGGACGTCCATGCCTCCCCTGCTCAATATACCAATTTCCTTGCAAAGGCCCCCAATCACTCCTATCAAAGCTAGTACATCCAATAGTCTTAATAGGCCCATAGAGTAAAAAGAGGTGAGAAATGCAGTCAAACCATTGTGAGGAGGGAAGGCCCCTTGTCCAAGTGGCCTACCTATCAACTTTTATAAGACCTCCTTGCCCACTATTAGTGCATCTATGTACAATATGATAAAGGAGTGCTTGGAAGTAGGAACGCTGGCCCCTCTACGTTGTCTGCAACTGTTAACAGTTCTCACTAAACCAGGTAAAGATCACTCCCTCTGCGCCTCCTGCAGGCCCATTTTGCAACTTACAGCTGATTATAAATTCATAGCTGAAGTATTGGCTGCACAGCTGGAACTAGTGCTGCAGGATGTCACCCAACATGATCAAACTAGCTTTGTAACTCTTTTGTCCTACTATACATCCTAGCACTGGAACCTCTGGCAGTAACAGGGCACATTTGGAGATCGGGGGCATGGTGGGGGAAGAACAGGCAGAGCATAAGCCAGTCCTATTTGCAGATGACATACTTATATTCCTGGAAAACCCATCAGAAGGCCTGCCTGCAGTCCATCAGCTATTGAAGGAGAGTATATCAATGTTACGGCAAAACTAAAACCGCGAAGACCATTACAGAGACAAAATCGTCGGCTCACTGTAATGGTCATGTGGGACACTGCCATGGCTTCTCCCAGTCTTTTGCCCCCTCCACAAAACAACTTCAACCTGGAGTTGATTATTTTAAAGTCCAGTGAGTGAGGGCAAAAACATTATTTTCCTGAAGACACAATGCTGACTGTCGGAATTGTGCCGTCACTGTAAAGGGCGGTCGACAAGTTTCCTGTCAAACCGCTGTGGTGGAACATTGAAGGAATATGGATAGCTCTTGGGCCACAAAGTCAACTGTTGCAAGACTAAGCTTCTCCCAGCTGGGAAAGTAAATCAAGGATATCTAGCAATCAACCCCCTGTGTCTGGTGGTGGTAGTAGACACTATGAAATATTTTGGAATTCATCTTGCTTGCTCTGCTGCAGCTTTACATCAAAATAATTACAAACCCCTGTTACAATCTTGAGATCTGAATTTGCCAGATGGCAAAATCGTCCACTGCCACTAACGGATAGGATGAATGTTATAAAACTGTGCACATTACCTAAGTGCCTGTACCTATTCTAGACACTGCCAGTGTAAGTGCCTACTGCATTCTTTAAAGCAGTCAACTCCTTTATCCACATATTTTTCTGGAACAGCCGGCCCGCTGACACAGTGGTTAGATTTCTGCTTGTGATGCCAGTGACCCGTTCGGGAACTGACTCGGGTCATCGGAGGGCTGCCAGAAGAAGGACCGGGCGCCCTCGACTGCCTTTCTCTGGGGGTAGGTGGTGGCATCGTGTCAGGTGCAACAGCAGCACCCAGCAGAGGCTAGGTTGTTGCAATGCACTGATGCAGTACGGCTTTCAGGGGCAGGGTGGGCACTGGTCATCTTTGTACGTCCCCACTCCTGCCTATAGGGGAGAAAAATCCTGCAGGGCCGCCTCGATGAAGCCTTACCTCTGGCTTCAATTAGCCTCCTGTAGCTCACTCTTCTGATAGATACTAGACCTACGGCACTTAAGGGGAGTGGGTGCTGTAACCCTGCCCTCTGGGGGGTAAGCCAGGGGTGCTGTGGAGAGTAAGGGCTGATGACGGGAGGTGGGAGTCACAAGTCCAAGACCATGGCAGATGTCAGCACCCTCTGCAGCCAAAAAGTATAGTAAATAAAAAAATATATATTTGTCTGGAACAACAAACTGTCACAGATCAAGTGCTCTAGCTTGCAACAGCTGATGGGATTAGGTGACTGTCCCATGCCAAACTTTAAATATTATTATTAGGCAGCACAACTAGCCTTTCTTCTAATGTCCACTGCTTTCAATGTACTGCATTGGCTCTCTCTAGAGAAGGAAAATGCATGTACTGACTTGTTCAGGGGACGTCTTTCCCCAGCGTTGCAGGGGCAACCCATCCCCCACCTAGAAAACCCCTACAGTGCCAATTTGCAGAGAGTTTGGGTAGCAGGACACAATCATATTCACCACCCTGTGGCAATATCCTCTTGGTCTAAACTGATTACAATATGCAAACTCAAAAAGGAATATAATGTCTATATGTACCAGGCCCTCTTCTGATGGGGCCACCTGGAGGTGGATACAGTTGGTACATTATATGGGGATGGGGACTATGCGCTCCTTCACTGACCTCCAATCCATGTTCAAAGTTCAAACAGGTGATTGTTTTGTACATCTTAGAGTGATGACCTGGTTGCAGACAGCTGCTACAGGTAACCAAACAGTTGGTGGACTATCCCCTATAGAGGAGCTTATATACAGAACTACTCTGAATTGTAGGCCCTTAACAGCAATCTACCATGTGCTTCTGGGGCATTGCCCCTTCTAGTGCTCCAAGTCCTCATGAGATGGAGTATGGATTTGGACCTTACCTTGTCTGAAACCATATGGAAGGCACCAACTAATCACTTTAAAAATAGATCCAGGAGTGATGGCCTCAGGCACATACAGTTAAAGTTCATGTTCAGTACCTACCACACCCCAAAACCTGAGCAATTTTGACATATCTCGATTGTCACTCTGTCCAAAATACAAAGCTGAGGAAGGAGATTTTCTGCATAGTTTCCTTACCTGCAAAAAGACTATGGATTTCTGGAATGAGGTTCACAAAATAATGCAGGCTGTTCTGAAACACCCCCTGCCCGACACCCCACTGGAATTTTTGTTGAGGGTGGGACAGGGAGTCACATGCCCCAACATAGTAGGAGGCTATGGGACCTAGCTCTCATAAATGTCTGCAAAATCATTGTCTAGGTTCAGATGGACAAGGATCCACCAACTGTAGCCAGATGGAGCAAAAACGTGTACTGCTGATGTAAAGTAGAGCATAAACAACACACAGCAAATGGGAATATAAAAGCATATAAAGCCATATGGGCCCTCTTGAAACAAGCCATTGAAGATGGTTTCTTCCCTGTATAACAAGCAGTCCAGGCACTAGAGTAACCAAATAATGTACTATCGACTATGAACATGTACACACGCAGGCCTGATGCCAGGTTTCTGGCGTAATCATCATAATGTCCTACTTACTCTGTTGTGTGGCCCTAAATGTACTATCAAACACAGGTGGGTTGGCAGCACACCTTGGTGTGGTTACCTTGTGTTCCAGATGCCCACAGAGTAAATGCGCGAGCTGCTAGCCAGCATCCCAGGCCAAAGACATTTCTTATCCACCTGTATAAAGTAATGACAATGATCAGCTCTTATGTAACATGCAAGTGTCACTTAATGAAAGTTTGTATCTTTTACTACATGTTTTCTCTCAATAAAAAAAAAAAAACAGGCCCAGTAGAGTAGCACCACAAGTAACATCAGCAGCCTGGAAGCATGCTGAGTCAGCATCCAGCAGCTTTGGAGAAATGAACTATACTAAAAAGCTACTAAAAATTAAGAAATTGTCAATGTTTGTTACAAAATCTGGAACACACATAGCTTTTACAGCAAAGGTTATTGAGGGGGGCTGCCTGTTTTAGTTTTAAAAATCATTGCACACATAGGTGCTGGAAGCTATGGGCAAGGGGTGACAGAAGCCTCCCCTACTTTCCCCCTGAGCATTCAAAGTGCCCCTATAATGCATACAAGGTCAGAAGGGAAGCAACCATGGTATTTTTTGTAATCACTACAGCCCCTTCCCCACTTTTCCCCATGTTTTAGCACCCATGATTGCACACAATCTTTAAAACCAGCAGCGGGTGCTTATGAATACCGACACCAGTATCCGAGTTTAGGCTTTAAAAAAAAATGGGTATAAGTCTGCAGACACTGGGGTGCCCAACCTCCAGTGTTGGGTATACCTGAGCTCCTACTCTGATACTATATAACACTGTGTTTTTCAGACACCAGGGTTCCGCACCCCCAGGGCTGACTAACATCCCCCACCCAAATAGTGAGCAACATTGGGGTGCTCTCCTCCATGTTTTTGTAGATAATGGACCCTCAGAATCATGAGCAACACTGGTGTGCCAACCCTCAGTGCCATTGTAGATCATGTACCCCAGTTGACTGATCTACCCGGCCCCCCATGATAGCTGCTGACACTGTGATGCCCACCCCTGGTGTTACAAAACAGCAAACTGACACGGGGGTGCTCAGCACCCAGTGTTGGTACCTGTAAAAAAAAAACTGTCCCTCATCATCTTTTTTAATTTTTTTTAAACCTATAATAAAGAAAACTGTCCATCAATATCTATTGCAGCTCCCTCTTGTCCCCACCCCCACCTGATCCCCCCATTCAGTATCCACATCCAATGCTCTAATACACTCTGCGATGAGATTGTTCTTCTATTTCAACTCTGACCAGGAACTGGCTGAATACAAGATAAGTGTGGTTAATATCTTTTCAATGTGTTTTGAACCTTTACTCATAACTCAGTTATTTTTTAACATTTTAGCCCCAAATTTTATACTGTACATGACCATTTTTGGCCCCAGCTCATGAACCAAGTAGGTGACACTTTTCAACTCACCGAAACAGGTATTTTCAGTCACTCTGCTTTTCAAGAAGCATCTGTTGCACATGAAACATACATTGGTGGCTTGTAGTGCATATAGGAGGGTGCTTTTATGTGCATGCTGCACTTAATAAACTTTATTTTTTAACGTACCCTAGTGCTGAGTTTTCTTTTGGGTGTGTGGGCAGCTGGGAGGTTCTTGTTTTTTTTTATATAAAGACAATGTTGAAAATTTGGTGTTAAAATGTCAAAAGGAAAAAAGTTATAAAAAAACATTTTGTGTAGGGCCAGCTGTTGGCCCAACTGGTAATGTGTTGCATGGTCATGCACGAGTTGCCTTCAGGTGTGAACTTGGTGAGTCAGCTGGATGGGCTGAGGCTGGGGGAAGGTTCTGCTGTGTGTGGCTCTAGCCACAGCCTGCTGGGGGGGGGGCAAACAGTACAGTATTTTGCTTGTGGCAGGCTGGGGACCCGTCCTTCACCAGGGAATGATGTGCACATCGTGACCTGATGGTGCCACACATTGTATCAGGAAAGAAAACAGATTAGGTAGGGAACATCATGGCAGACTGGATGGACCAAGCAGTCTTTTTCTTTGGACAAATTCTATGTTTCTGTGCTTCTGTCATTGGCATGAAAAATGTCACCCCAGCCTGTCACCCTCCAATCAAGGGACTTACCTTGTACCTTTGGTACCCCTCCACAGATTCCCCCTATGGTGAGGATAGGAGGGGGAGGGACATCTGCTCTGCTTGACACTCATCCAGTTTAGCAATCTGTTGCTCTATCAGTGTTGCAGGGTGTGCAGTATCTAATGGCTTCATCCTGCCGTTATGGTGGTCGATGAGCAGAGCAGAGCAACTTGCCCCCCATTAGAAGAGAGTGGTCTCAGGGAGGCTGAGTCATGTCCTCCTCCTCCTCCATGGAGGCCTTTCATAAGTATTTCATTCCTGAACCTTGTTTGCTGCTGTGGTCCCAGTAACTATCCTCTTGACCAACCCATTTTATAGAAACAAAAAAAAAACTCTGCAAGCCCATCCCACTGACCAGCTGATCAGCATTTTTATTACTCATACTAAATCATATACCCCTTTATGTCGACAGATCTGATGGAACAATGACCATACTGCAACAGGACACCAACCCTTGTGTGGGAGGACATTGACCATGTTTATCAGACTAGTATTGTTTTATTTTTGTACTACATTGTTTGCCCCAGTTAGTTACTAAACAGCTGCAGATCCTTTGTGACCCTGTTGTTATTCTTATTCTACAGGAATGACTGGATGTTCCCTCAAGCCTCCCAATCCCTATCACAGAATCCTCAGTAGCCACATAAGAACTCTTTATTATTATCTATACAAGGATGGTGTGGTGCTTTTCACTTGTTAGTTGGTTGGTGTTGCAGTAATAGAACTATCTCCACTTTGACAGTTTGATCTTTAGAGTCTTCAATAGTTTTTATTTTCTTTTGATTTCTGTTCAGCCCCATCAAGTTTGATCCTCTTTAGCAATACATCTCAGGGATTCCTTTTGCTGCCCCTGGTGGTGAGGGGAGTGGGGAAGGGGGGAGGTTCTTTGGGATGGGGTGGAGGGGCTGTTGTTACATTATATGTAAAATAGATCTGTGTTAATCATATACTTCTCTGAATAATAATTCATACTTTCTAATCATTGTTGACTATTGTTGTATTCCTGGTTTTCTCCTTCTTGGATGTATTTCCCATGTCTTTTAATAAAGCATATTAAATTAAAAAAAAAAAAAACTATCTCCACTATTCTGTTTATTCCATTTTGTGCAGGTCCCAAAGGAACCTGCGTGAATAAGGATGCAATTATGCTATCTGAAAAAAGGGAAATTAATTGCAAAAACTATGTTAATTCATATATTAGGGTTAAAGAATGCAAAGCACAGAAAGTAAGAAAATATTAGGGTTAGGAGTCGCAGGACTCTTGGCAAATCGGTGGCATGGAGTTCCTTGGGGTTGTCAACCTTATTTCACACCCCATCCCCTGAGCAAACAAGGTTATACATTATTTCTTCCTTCAAACGGGGCCCCCAAAGATTCTGCTGGCCACATGAGGTAAGCCATACTTTTTTACCTCCCAATAATAATGCCTTTGAGGCACTGGCTTGGAGCTGTATCTTGCGCTTTTGACAGGAAACTACAGGCTGGTGGGAAGGGTGAGCATCAGGGTTGACAACCCCAAGGAATACCATGCCTCTGATTCTTCAAGACTCCTGAGACTCCAAAACCTAATGTTTTTCATTTCCTTACTTTGTAGGCTTTGATTTCTTCAACCCTAATGTTTGCATTAACATAGATTTATTTTTTGTAATTTTATACAGTATATTAATGTATTACATGGATGGAACTTTTTCCCATCGGAAAAAGCATCAGATACTTCCCTATATTTGACAGTAATTAACTACAATAGAATATACATAACTAATGGAACTACAGGAAACTACACCAGCTTATTACACTGTGATAAACAACTTATTCACAAACGATTGCAAGAAAGACACAAAATATACACCTTATTAAAACACTATTAACATGTCTAACAACCACCTTGCTACATTACAACCATAATAAAACTTCTAAATAATCTGTTTTGTGCCCATCCTTATGTAATATATAAAACATCTGATAGTGAAGCCCTATACACTCATGAAAAATTACCATTTTGGGGTCTAAGAAGCTAATAAAAATCACTCATCCTTTGGCCTCATGGCTTTATGAGCTTGTTAGGTCCCTCAATTGCAATATTTCCTTGTATATGCCACTTTGCTATCAGATTTTTCTCTCTCTCTCTCTGTATATTCTGGTGCCACTATAATTAGGGTTGATTTGGCATGTCTACATTAAACCCCAAACTTTGCACTTTAATAGCTTTGCAATCGTTCAATGGATGTGCATGCAATTTTGCACCCATGGTCTTGGGGACAAGATCTCTTACCATGATATATTTTGTTATGGTTGGATGTGTAGATTCTGAGATCTGGAGAGTAAAAAAAGTGAAAAAAAGTGTGTTTTTTTGTTGTTGTTGTTGTTGTTTTGTCGTCATCTAGGGTCCAGGTGGTTTGGAATTTTGCTCTGAAATTTTGAGGCTAGAAAGAGCTTGGGTCACAGTGGTGCCTTTCACTGGTTTGGTGAAAACTGTCAATTCATTCCAAAGTTATAAGAATTTTACATTTTGGTTCTGAGCATGCTCAATGCATTTTTTTGGATAGCTGCTTGGAACGTAAAAAGAATTTGGTCCATATAAAAAAAAAACCTTTTTTGTATGGGGGTATTCTTTCTTCATGAGAAAAATTTCTTATTTCATATGGCTTCCATCTTTTTTCTGTTTTTTTTTTATTTTTATTTTTTGAAAACCCTTAACAGTCAGATCCTGCAGAGACAGCAACACATGTATCTTGTTAATTGGGACCCCATTAGGTGGATTATGGAGTTACATTTTGGAAACATTACCCAGAAATGAGCTTTTCATAAATTTTTAAATCTGTTTTCGTGACTCGGTTTTCTTTTTTCATATCATAGGTTCATAGGTTCATAGAAATGTACGAGCAAGGAAGGCATATGTAAGGATGCCCATTATATGCTCGCCACCCATATGTCCTATGGGTGGAAATCAAATTTTTTGTTTCCCATATGTTTATCCAATCTTTGCTTAAAGGTATTTAGATTATCACTATTAACGACACTTACAGGTAAGTTATTCCACAAACCCACAACTCTATATGGCCATACAAAAAAGGAATTGGGTCATACAAAAAAAGGATCCCTTCATATGAAAACAAATTTGGACTTCATTTTTTTCCAGATTCTCTTTTTGTATGAAGGCATCCTTTTATGTATGAATTAAGCAACCTTACAAGAAAGGATCCCTTCATATGAAAAAAGAATCTGAACAAAAAGTAAGTTCAAATTGTTTTTTTGGATTAAGGCATCCTTTTCTGCATGTGTTAAAAAAAATCACAAAAAAATTCCTTCATATGAAAAAAGGATCCAGATTCTTTTTTCCTGTGAAGGGATCCTTTTTTATATGAATGACACAACCTCGTGAAAAAGGGTCCTTTCATATGAAAAAATTGTTTGGACTTAGTTTTCTTTCCTCATTTCAACTTCAACAAGCCATAACTCCCTCAATATTTGCACTTTAGAGACAATCTATACATCAAAACACATAATCCCCCCCCCAAAAAAAAAAAATTTAGGGGCCATATAGAAAAAAAAATAGCAATTAAAACATCTAAATTCCCATAGGATAACATTGGAAATTTTACAAGCAATACAACCAAGCAACTAAATTGCTTTTTGGGAGAAATGGAAGCACAGGACCTAACAGGCCCTGCACTTCTACAGCAACATGGATGTATGCATCTATGGAACAAAGGAACTGAAGGGCCCAAAGGGCCCTGTGCTTCCATAGGCAAATAGATATGATCACGCAGGTCCCTTTGGGACCTGTGTGAATGAGGATATGATTATACTATCTCAAAAAGATAGGAAAATCTTTGCAAAAAATTTATGCACCAGTTAGAGTTCTGACTAAACCAACAAAAGTAGGGAAATGTGGTGTTAGGGTTCCCAACCCTAACTGCCCACCCCCACCTTGCAGGCAGCAAAAGAAAAAAAAACATTAAGGTTTTACCTCTCCTGAATCTTCGCAAACCAGGCCTAGGCTATTCTTTGAGGTTGTCAACCATAATGGCCATGCCATTCTCATATAGTCTGCACATCTCAGCTTCTTTACTGATGGAATGTGATGAGCATTAGGGTTGACAACCCCAAGGAACTGCCCAGGCCTAATTTGCAAAGACTTAGGAGAGGTGAAGCCATAGTGTTTTTTTCTTTTGCTGCCTGCAAGGTGGGGTGGGCTGTTAGGGTTGGGAACCCAACACTACATTTTTCTACTTTTGTTGGTTTAATCTGAACCTGAACTGGTGCATTAACAAAGTTTTTTGCAAAGAATATATATCATAGGGTGAAGTAGTGTCTCTATATCTAGGGTTGAATAAACTGTTTAAAAAGCTGCTGATGCCTCAAAGAAAACTTGAAAAACATAATATTTAGGTGCAATTTAACTTGCATTCTATATATATTATATAGATTTCTCCTCCCCATTATTTATTATTGAGGAAATTTACATGAAAACAAGTTCTTTATCCATAAGAGTTCATCTACCTCTTTAGCTTACTCCCTACTTCAGGTCATAATCCTCTGTTGTCACATCACAGTATGTTGCCATGGGAGTAACTGTGATGTCACAAGCAGGGCATTATGACCTCAAGTAGGGAGAAAGTAACAGAAATAGCTGAACTCTTCAGGAGCAAAGATTCTGTTTTCATGCAGATTACCTCAATAAGAAATAATGGGGTGGAGAAATATAGGACTAATGTGAAATACAAGCAGAACTGTGTCTAAATATTAAGTTTTGTTAAAGTTCTAATGATGTCAGCTGCTTTTTAATGTTAAACCCCACTTTTTGCACCTTAATAACTTTGGTGGTGTTTGACAACATAACCCCAAATTTGGCATACGTGGTTTGTCTGCCAGAGTCTCAAGAAGTGAAAAGTTTTGTGATGGCATCTTATTCAGTTTTTGATATAAGGAACATAAAATAATGTAGTAGTAGTAAAAAATGTTATTTAGATTTGCGTGAATAGGATAGATGTTACATACTCTGTTGAGCGGAAGCTCATTTCAAAGGAGGTCGTTGTTTAAAATAAATAGTTGCAAATACACTAATACATAAAAGAGGTATAAATGGAACAGTACAATAAATACGAATCAGCACAATACATAACAATATCCTCCATGGAACAGGAATACAATCATCCATTCTTGCAAGTTTTAAACCACATTTAAACAACAAACATTATGGGCCAGATATTCAAAACTTTGCACTGGGCACAAACTGTTCATGCGGGGTTAGTACCTGGTTTGCGTGGGTCCACTATATTGAAAAGGTCAAATAGCGTAGGCAAACTGCATTAGCACTGGGCAAAATTATAATGTATGCAAGGGGCAAACTGAGGGTGTATGTACATGAATACAGGTGCAATGCTATATTCAGTGAATAGCACTATGCAAAGTGTTTTTGTGTGACTTAGAGCAACACTTTGCGTGGTGCAATTTACCATCCAGGAAAAGGTAGTCTTAACTCTGGGCAAACCAGCTTTGCACTACTTTGTGGCTTTGCATAACTTTTGCGCAGTTTTGCGCAACCCTAACCAGTAAGTATGAAACACAGAAATATGCCAGACATAGAAGAAACATTCTGCTCACGGATGGCATCCCTATGATGCCATCATCTGCCACCAGTCCCATCCATGCCAGGGAGAAAGTGGTGACCTGGCTCCCAGTGAACACCATGGCAGTGCGGTCATACAGCACACACCTGCAGACCACCATTTGGTGGACACCAACAGATGCCAGCACACATATGCAGCACTGTGAGCATGGAGGGTGTTGAGAGGAGGGTGTACAAGTGGCCAGACCACACCACAGACTGGGTGCAGCCACAAGGCTGGGACAAGCCATGCAGTGCAAATGGGCCAGTATTGGGAATACCCCAACACCAGTGTGTCTGTCTGATGGTATGTACTCCCACAGCCACACACTGCACATCTGTACAGATGTCACAGCACACACAGCCAGCCATATATATGTCACTGTGACTATCCCATGCCAATGATGCAGCATCTGTGGGTTGCACAACAGCATAACAGTAATGTCCACTGTCAGTAAACACCTGCAAGTTGGGCCTGTCACTATGTACAGTGCAGTGGTCATTACTGCCCTACACACCATAGGCATTGCTGTGTCCCTCACACTACTGGCCCCTTTGCTACTGTAGTGTCTGCTGTGCACTGTATCATGACCTACAGTGTGACAGTTGCATGCAGCACCACCACCTGTGCCTGTGCTGTGCAGTCCCCCGGGGCACAATATTCTACACTGTACTGTACAAATGTAGCCTGCAGCTACCACCATGCACTGCCTGACTGACCTACAGGTGGAGCTGTAGGCAGACCCAGCCAGCCTCTGTACATCCAGACTGACCTAGAGGTAGAGCTGTGGGACCCTGCAATAGCGCTGGGCAAACTGCATGCAAATCAGGTCAAAATGAGATGCAAATCTGGATGTTTGCCCACAGACTACCTAAGTAGGCTCATTTGCATGTCACTTTTGAATATAGCAAATTTTTGCCTTGGGCAAATGTGAAAGTGCTGGGCAAATGGATTAGCTTTGCTCTAAACTTGTGCAAATGTGTTTGGGCTGTGCAAACATTTCAGAAACATTGTACATTTCTGCACAATATAATTTTACATGTGCTGATGCTTGCAGCTTTACTGACTCCACTCCTTTGCTAGCACACACATTGGCCACATAATTCATCTCTACATTCCTTCAGATCATTATGAACTGGGATACTGTTGTGATTTGCACTTCCTGGTTGCTATATTCAGAGCTGTCTTATCCCTGGGCTATTTTTGTACTGCACGCCCATCCCAGTTTGCCCGGCTTCCTTAGCATGCTATATTCAGCAAGTTTAGCACCAGGGCTATCCCTTTTGAATATAGCGGGCTTATGGTTCCAGGCTAATTTAGCACACCGGGCAGTACTAATTTAGCCCCGGGGCAAAGTTTTCAATATCTGGTCCTATGTATTTTATGTAATGATGATTTAACCCTTGCTGTACCGTGGACCGATATATCAGTCAAAAATTCCTACACGTTCTAATTCTGTTGGCAGCCTAAGGTTAAAAATAATCCCTCAAATAAGTCCTTCAGTGCAACAAATAGATGGAGCCCCTGACTTGACTTTATATCACTGCTTTATACAGCCTAATTTGATTGATTTATTTATTTGGTGCAGGGTGACAGGTAATGAGTTCCAAATAAGTGGCCCCCTATGCCAAACAGCAGATTTCCCCATATTTGAATTACATCTAGGAACGATATATTCCAAACCAGATGCTGACCTCAGATTAGGTTTTATTTCCCTTGTAATAAATGAAGCTAATAAGTACTGTGGTAATTTTTGTTTATCTGTCTGTCTGTCTGTCTGTCTATCTATCTATCTATCTATCTATCTATCTATCTATCTATCTATCTATCTATCTATCTATCTATCTATCTTACTAGTGGACTAGGGTGCCCACTCCAGTACTGCTTCTTTTCATCCCCCTTCCCTCTAGGTCACCACCCCTTCCCATTATATACATGGCAGTGCTGGAGTGCTCACCCCCACTGCTGTTGAATAGCAGCCTGACACTGGGGTGCCCAATCCCCAGTGTTGAAAAGTCCCCTGAAAGAAAGAAAACCATCCCTCACTGATTTTTATTTTGGTTAAACCTGTAAAAAAGGAAACAGTCCTTCACCGATCTTATCCCCCACCACCCCTTCCCACCCCACATCCACCTCACACCCCACACCCACCACCCCACACACCCTCACTCACCTGAACATGTCCCATGATGTATATACCCTCACTGAAAAAAGACACGTCTCGCTGCTGCAACCAGCGACTGTGATATGGGAGAATAAGATAAGTCCAGTTTAAAGCATTTCAATGTGGGTTGAACTGTTATTCATAACTTTGTCCGTTTTTAATATTTTTACACCAAATTTTTAACATGGACTTTTTGGGATCCCTTCTCATGACCAAGGACAGTGGAATTATTCAAATTTGGCCCAAAAGGAAATTTTGTGATCTCTTTACAAAATCACCTTTTGGGCAGAATTTGAACATTTTCACCTACTGGGTTTATGAGGTGGAGTCATAAAAAGGTTATGTTAAATATTAAAAATTTGGCATCAGAATATTAAAAAAACAACAAAGTTCTGAGCATATGTTAACATTTTTCTACGCTTAGCTATAACATTGGTAATTTTCAATATTTTGACCCTAAATTTCCAACATAGTCATTTTTTTCACACTACCTCACAAACATGAAAGCTGTCATTTTTCAAATTCTGGACAAAATCTGTTTTCATACCTGTGGCACAGAATGATGTTTTGACACAGATTTGAAAATTTTCACCTTCTGGGTTCATGAGATGATGTCATGAAAAGGCTATGTTGAAAATGTAGTGTGAAAATATGGTAAAATTACCTTGTTATGAGTGAATGCTGAAATATTTCAATGTTCACTCATAACATCTCTATTTGTCAGTATTTGGACACTAAACTTTCAACATAGCTATTTTGTACACCACGTCATATTTATTTATTTAGTTTTTATTGATCAGGTAAGTGCACTAGACAATAAAATGATTATTTTCAGGCATGACCTCCAGGAGATAACAAGGTAATGAGGAAAAGACAAAACAGCAGGGTTTGCAAACAAATACCGTGAAATAATTATACAAAGTGGATCTAAGAAATAATGTCAAGCAGAGAATCAAAAAATCAGTGAGCAGTAGAAAACAATACATAGATACATAGATACATAGACAGTGTTGGCAGATAAGGGCCTATGGCCCACCCAGTCTGCCCATTTGAGCTTGTAAGTTCAGTTTATGTTTTCCTAGAAGTCTGTTGCCCCTTACCCTAACCTCCAGAATTCCTTTATGTCTATCCCATGCATTCTTAAATCCTGTGATTGTTTCAGCCCCCACCACTTTCTCTGGCTGGGTGTTCCACTTGTCCACCACCTGTTCTGTGAAGAAATTCTTCCTCACGTTTCCTCTGAATCGTCCTCCCTCCAACTTTATCCCATGCCCTCTAGTCCTGGAACATCTTTTTTGCTTAAAAATAGTGTATTCCTGCACCCTGTTCCTCCCTGTAAGATACTTGTATATCTCTATCATATCCTCTCTCTCCCTCCTCTCCTCTAGGGAGTACATATTCAGTTCCTTCAACCTGTCCTCATAGGACTTGTGATGCAATCCGTGTACCATCTTTGTTGCCCTCCTCTAACCTTCTCTACCCTGTCTATGTCCTTACGTAGGTAAGGTCTCTAGAACTGTACACTGTGCTCCAGGTGGGGCTTCACTAGTGTCTTGTATAGCGGAATTATGACCTCCCTTTTCCCGCTGGTGATGCCCCTGCCTATGCATCCCAGCATCCTATTTGCTTTACCTGCTGCCTTGTCACACTGTTTCCTTACCTTGAGGTCATCAGAGGTGATAACCCCAAGATCCCTTTCCTGCTTGGTGCATGCTATATCCTCATCCCCCAAAGAATGGTACATCATGTTTGATGCAGGCAAAAACACTAATAAACCAGGGGTAAGGCATAAGAGCAAAATGAACAGATAAAAAAAGGAAAATGAATATCCACTGGTAGATTGAGGAGCAGAAACAAATCAGTGAGCACCAGAAAACAGTAGGAATAGTATAAACATGACAGATATTGTTTATTAAATCCTAGAAGAGACTTGTTTTTGCACTTCTGGTGCAAAATGATGTTTTGGCCAATCTACTATAAATGCCACATATCATGTTTATAAGGGGAGTCATAAAATGACTATCTAGAAAATTTGGGGTTCAAAAAAAAAATGATAATTATTAGGAAACTTTGTGTGTAGTGCTAGTCTTGACCCCAGTGGGTAGTACTTTTTGATCCCATTCCAGTGTGCTGAGTTTGGGTCAGCTCAGTGACCCAGCTGGATGGAGCCAGGGTGGGGGGATGGTGCTGCTATGCAGCACCACCTAGTCAGGGAATGAAAAGTACAGAGTTGCCTGCATGGACCCAGGTACCATATAATGAACACAACTCTTCTATTGGCATAGCGCCCTGTACCTTTACACCTGTAGGTGAAAGAGGGCCCTGTGTATGAGCTGAAAGATGGATTCTTGGCCCTGTGCATCTATATCTGCTGCCACATTGAAGCACAGGACTCAGAGGGCACTGCACTTCTGCAGCCCATCAGATAGCCCCATGCATTCTTGACATCTACTACTGCACTTCGATAGATGGACAGTCTTCCCTTGGTTCAGGGCCCAGAGGGCCCTGCATGTCTGCATCTGTTCACACAGGTCCTCAAGGGACCTGAGTGAATGAGGATGCAATCCCTTATGCCAACGCTAACTCCCCCGAGCCCCACCCCAGAAGCAAAAGGAAAAAAACATTAGGGGTTTGGGTCTCTAGTCTTGGCAAATCAGTGGTGGGGTCTTTCTTGGGGTTTGTCAACCCTAATGCCTACCCCCTTCTTTGAGTAAACAAGGTCAGATGTGATTTTCTTTTCTTCATGCCCACATTGTCAGCATAGCCATCTTACCCCACTTCATGTTCCCTGGTACAGAGAAATTATGAAATGCAAGGCAAAACATAATTACACGCAACTGTAATGCCATTCTGCACAACATGTGTGAAAATACATTTCTGGCAGGATGTGACAAATGACAGCTAAACTGTTCACAAGGTGGTGTGAAAAAATGGCTATGCTGAAAATTTGGAGGCAAAATATTGAAAAGTACCAAAGTTGTGCGCATGTGTAGAATAAATCCAATGTATGTATGTAACGTGAACATTTTTAGGAATTTTTTCACTAAATTTTCAACATAGCCTTTTTGGGACCCCACCTCATGATCAATGGCACTGTCATTTTGTTAATCGGTCCCGAAAGGTGATTTCTTACAGCAAACACACCATTCTGTGCCACAGGTGTGAAAACATATTTCAGGCAGGAAGTGAAAAATGACAGCTGTAATGTTCATGTGGTGGTGTGAAAAAATGGCCATGTTGAAAATTTGGCAGCAAAATATTGAAAATTACCAGCATGTGCATAGGAAAATTTAAATGACTGTGTGTAACTCAGGTGTTTTGGGGTATTTTTGTGCCAAATTTTCAACATGGGCTTTTTGGGACTCCACCTGATGAGCACTGATGCTGTCATGTCATTACTCTGTCCCAAAAGTGATTTCACACAGTGCCCGCAAAATCACCTTATGGGTCCGATTAGCGAAATGACAGTGACATTGTTCATGAGGTGGAGTCCCAAGAAGCCTATGTTGAAAATTTGGTGCAAAAAATACCTACAAATGGCTGAGATATTAACTTAAGTTCAAAACACCATTGACAGCCATTATACAGCACTTACTTTGATTCTTCAGTTTGCAGTTTAGCTTTGAAGAGTGCAGACGTGTCCTGATCCACAGAAGATGGCAAAGATGATCTCTGGTGGTAAGTATATGGCAAGGGGGATGTAGAGTGGTGGGTTGCTAAGTGGGAGGGTCAGGATGGGGAGGGGGATGGGGAGATGACGAGGGACAGTTTTCTTTTTTTTAGGATGACAAAAAACAAACGCCGGGGGCTGTTTCATTTTTTCACAGGTACTAAAAGCAATAGGACACTGGGGGTGGGCTACTCAGTGTCCCACACTGGTGGGGGCAGGGGTTGTAGGTTGTAATGCTGACACAGGGATTGGGCACCCCTAAAGTTGGCAGTGACATTTAAAAACTTATATATTCTGGGACACTGGGAGTGGGCTCCTCAGTGTCCCACAGTGGCGGGGGAGTTGGGGGGTGGATGTCTACTGCTGACATGGGGATTGGGCACCCTGATGTCAGCAGAGACATTTAAAAAAATATATTTCAGGACACTGGGAGTGGGCTCCCCAGTGTCCCACACTAGTGGGAGTGGGGGGATTTCTACCGCAGACATGGAGATTGGGCACCCCAATGTCGGCAGAAACTTTTTCATCTATAAAACATGCCTTGGCTCCTCAGAGGTAATAAAAGGGTAAAATATCGTTTTGTTAGGTAAACACCAACAGGGCCCCTAAACGGGCAGAGGAGTATGATTCTGGGCTTATTTTTGGAAAAAATGTGCAGGAAAGATTTTGGACATTTACAGGGCTAATTTTTTTTTTTTAATTGAAGTAGTGCCACAAATTTGCTTCAGTTTTCATGAAAAGTGCTGCAAATTTGTGGCAGTTTGTGTGCAACAGTGCCGGTACTTGTGTGAAAACTGCCACAAATTTGTGGCAGTTTCACAAATATTGTGCCACAAATTTGTGACACTACTAAGGGCAGATAAAAGAAAACATATTTCCGGCCACTATTTTAAAAAGCTAAGGCCAGAGTCATGTTCCTTGGGCCCAGATTAGGTAAACACAACTGTTGGTGTTTACCAAGGGGCAGTATTTTTTGAATTACAGTGTTTTGTCCCTAACTGAAAACAAGATGACGGCAGCACAGCACTAACTTTTCTATCTGAGGCAACAAAAAGTGCTTTCACAAAAGCAGAAACTGCTTTTGCATGGCACGCATATTTTTTCTCATAGGCTATAGTGGGAAAATTTACAGCTTTATAACTTTTGAATGGATTAATATTTTTTTCACCAAACCTTCAAAATGCACATCTGCAGCCCAGACCCCATATACCCTAACAATTTCAGATCAGACCCCTAAGCCCTTCTGGAGATGTGGATGAGCAAATAATTTACACCTAACTGGTAAATTACACAGTTTTTGGCACTCGGCATCTCTGCAACCGCATGACTGACCAGAACAAAACTTGCCACATCCAGAGATCTATAGTACAAGATAGCACATGAAAGATTTTGGGGACACTGATCATACAGTTGCAAAGTTATTAAAGTGCAAAATTTTGGAATTAACATAGAAGCGACTGAACAACCCTAACTATACTGGCCCAACCATGCCAGTATTTTATATATATATATATATATATATATATATATATAAATATATATGGCAAAAAACTCCATTAATGCATCAGTTAGGGTTGATTCCACACCAACAAAAGTGTGGAAATTCAATGTTAGGGTTACCAACCCTATGCCCCAACACCCCCCACACCCTCCACAGACCAACAGGTGTCGGGGTGTGCCTTGGGGTTGTTGGCCTAACTATCACCCCATTCCATTTGTAAGGAAGCTGAGATGGTACAGTGTAGGAGAATGGGGGGAGGACCATGTCACCTGTTGGTCTGTTGAGTGCGTGTGTGTGTGTGTGTGTGTGTGTGTGTGTGTTGGAGGGGTAGGGTTGATAACCCTAATATCGAATTTCCAGACTTTTGTTGGTGAGGAATCAACCCTAACTAATGCATTAATGGAGTTTTTTGCAATGAATTTCCCTTCATTTTAAGAAAGTGAAATGTTACTCATATGGTATCTATAGGTGGAAGTGCGGGCCCTCCAGGCCTTGCGCTTCCACCCACCCATAAGTGTAGAGGCATAGTACAGGAGGGCCCTGTGCTCCCAGTTTTGCATAATGGGATCCATAGTTGAGAGTGTGGGCCCTCAGCCCTGTGTTCTCACCCACTCAGAAGTGTAGAGACATTGTGCAGGAGGGCCTTGTGCTCCCAGTATTGCAAGATGGTATCCATGGGTGGGACTGTGGACCTTCTTGGCCCTGCACTGCTACCCACCTGTAAGTATAGAGACATAGTGCAGGAGGGCCCTGTGCTTTCAGTTTTGCATAATCGCCCTCTGGGCCCTGCACTCCCTCCCACCCATAAGTGTAAAGGTATAGCATAGGAGGGCCCTGTGCTCTCAGTTTAGCATAAATGGTATGCATAGTTGAGAGCACTGGGCCCACCTACCCGTAAATACAGACACATAACTGTTTTTGTGCTATGAAGTGGCAAAGAAACTGGTGTTTTGGGGCTGTTTACCTGCGGAACTTTCGCTAAAGTTCCGTTGACTTTTGTGAAAGTCCCATTACTTTACATGTTGGGCTTTCACAAAAGTACCACAAAACTTTCATGAAAATATGTGGCAATTTGGCACAAGTTCCGCAGCTAAAATGGAGAAAAATTTTGAAAAACATAGTTCTGGGCATGCTAGCGAAAAATGAATGCCAGGGTCGTGTTCCTAGGGTTCTGATTAAATAAACTCAGCTGTTGGTTTTACCAAGGGCCAGCATTTTTTGAGCTACATTATTTTTTCCTAGTCGCTAACTGAAAACAAGGTGGCAGCAGCACAAAATTAAAAACCCCAAGCACAACAGTAAAACGTGCTTTCGGGAACGTTTTTGTGGTGCACATATATTTTTTCCATAGGCTATAATGGGAAATAAAAAAGTTTCATAACTTTTGAATGGATTAATAGTTTTTCACCAAACCTTCAAAAGACACCTTCATGACCCAGTCCCCATATACCCTGACAATTTTAGACCAGATGGAAAAAACATTCTGGCTGTGGAGATGAGCAAAGAATTTCACAAAATTGAGGATTTTTCACACTTTTTCACACTCTGTAGCTCCCCAACTGCAACTCTGAGCACAGTCTTTTCGTTTTATGTATAGTAAGAACAGCAAACAGCCAAACCTCTGCAATAATCTTACAGACTGCTACTCAGAAAAATACAGCAACAAAGTTTTTTTCCTTCTCTTGCTGACCCTCTCCCCTGCAGCACCAACTCTTACACTGGCACTCCCAATATACTTAAAACTGTACCATTAAACAATCAAAAATGGAGCAGTATAGCCTTCAGATAGTCTTAAGTGGCTCCCTGTTGTTGCCATCACTCCATGGGCCCCTTCTGTCCTGCTGAAAACCACACTTACTGAAACAACACCTCATAAATCATAAACATCACCAGCAGCCACTTTCTCTCCAGGTCCATGGTACAGATAGTCTTCCGTCCACCTCACACTTACTCCACAGCACTTCATTCTTTTCTCAGGACCATGGCTCTCCCACCGCTCATAAACACCAGCAGTAAAACTAAATCCCGTGCCTCTCCTGACACTGGCAAACACTGACAGCAAGACCGACTCCTGTGGCTCTCCCACCACTTGCTAACCATAGCCACCATTTTCCCTCACTATTTTTCTAATCCCACTTATTGCACCAATCAGAAAACACTCTGACATGGCCGGCCCATCAGTGCAGCAGTTGGAATTCTGCTTGCATTGGAGGTGACCCGGGTTCGGGAATGGACCCGAGTCATCGGAGGGCTGGCCGGGGTGGGAGAAGGATCGAGAGTCCCAGGGACTGCTCTCCTTCTCTGGGGGCAGGGCTGGGCAAATGTCCAATGCTTTACAGACCCCTGGTGGAGGCCAGAGGTACCACAGCAACCGGCATTCAGAAGCAACTCGGAGGGATGGGACAGACGCTGGACGTCACTACATGTTCCCGCCCCCCACATACAGTTTACCAAAAAAATTCTTCCATGGATGACCCTAGATGAAGCCTGCCCTGGCCTTCATCAACCTCCAGGACTGACCCTCAGACCTAGTCCTGGCTTGCAGCGCTGTACTGGGGCAGTGTCACACCCCACCCTGGGGGCAAGCCAGGGGGTATCTGAGGGGTCGTGGTCTAATGTCGAGGTGAAGGTGGAGGCAGGGGTCCGTGACCGTGCTGAGGTGCTGGATCATCCATGGTGGGGCAAAAGCATAATAAATGAAAAAAAAGAAAAAAAGAAAACACTCTGACACGTCACAATGCAGCATGCATAGCAACACCCATAGCAACTGGTCAGAAAACCGGCTCAAGATCACCAGCTCACAAAAAAAAACTATTGTGCATAAAAAAAAAAAAAAAACACTATAAGCAACATAAAAATAATACAAGGTCCACCCGTTGCATAAACTGAATATGTGGTGGGTGTCAGTGTGTGCGATAATGGATTTATCTAGAAAAGTTGCCATTGACCTCTTGTAACACTCATTCATGCCTTTGGCACTTGTGAGGATACTTGAGGTCAACGGCAACTATACTAGAGAAATCCATTATCAGACACTGACCCCCACAAATCATATATATATATATATATATATATATATATATATATAGTATAGATCTCTCTCACTCTCTCTCTATATATATATATATATTATAGGGTGCAGTCGCACCCCTATATATTTAGGGTTGCATAAGCACTTTAATGTTAAACCTCAAATTTTGCACGCTAATAGCTTTGGAACCTTTCAACAGATTTGCACAAAATTTGAAAAGCCTGGTACAGTATGATAGATCTGTTGATTTACTAAGTTGTGCTTCGGTCGGACATATGGTTTTTGTGCAGTGAAGCATCAAAAAATGCATTTTTCGCCAGATTTTCGTGTTTCTTGTCCATGGCACTGCGTGGCCGCTGTGTGGTCTATTGGTCTGAAACTTGGGATGTAGAAAGCGCTTGGGTCAAGGAACATGTCACTTTCTGTTTGGTGAAAAAATATTAATTCATTCAAAAGTTATTAAAATATGAAGTTCCCATTATAACCCTATGGGAAAATTTATATGTATAATTTGCAAAAGAAGAATGGGGTTTTGGCCATCTGGTCTTCCCTCATGGTCAAAGAATTTGCACACTTGCAGCTGAAAAATCTTTGGCTGCCAGAAATTTATCGGCCACGAGAGCCACCATTTTGTTTTTAGTTTGCGGTCCGAAAAAAACTCATATTTCACTCCACGGGTGACTTCTGAGGTAAATGAGGTATGGGTTCAGATCAGGGGGCCCCCCTCTATCGAGCCAAGCCTTTGGTTTCCTATGGTTCTGTCAAAAAAATAGAGTTTTAAAGTTTTAAAATCTTCATTCGCGGCTTACTAATGATCTTCGTTCGTGAGCCTGCAAAATCTTCGGCCGCCAGATCATTTTTTGCCGTGAGCTTCCTTCGCCACTGTACGACCAGATAGCTGGATTTGTAGGACCAGATGGCCCTGTAGAAGAGCAGATGGCCAGAGTTTGGAAGACCAGATGTCCACTCACGGCCGAAGATTATCTTAGGTCATGGTTGCAGCTGATAATTTTGTTGTCTCATGGCCAATAAATTTTTAAAGTTGTAAAAACTTTAAAATTGCATATCTCATTCACGGTTTGGTCTTTGTACTTGAAATTTTCAGGGTTTTGAGGGGATGCCTTACAGATGTGAATTATGCTGTTTAGGTGTTGAGAAATTAATTGGTTGCAGAGATATTCCATGACGAACTTGTCGTTTTTCCCGTAGGATTACATTGCCGTCCCTGTCATGCTTTCTGGCACCATTATCTCAGAAACGAAGTGAGATACACACTTTATTACTACTGGTGGCTTAGATCACCTTTGCGCTGTTATCTCAGAAATGAAGCAAGATACAGACTTTTCGCTACTGGCAGTTTAAATCACCTTTGCACTGTTATCGCAGAAATGAAGCGAGATGCAAACTTTTCGCTACTAGTGGCTTAGATCTCCTTTATGCCGTTATCTCAGAAATGAAGCGAGATACAGACTTTCTGCTACTGGTGGCTTACCTCACCTTTAGGTGACATATGTCACTGGATCAAGATTTTAAACTGCTCAGCAAGCCTGCAGTGGAATTTTTTTAGTAGGTTACACAGTTCATGACATAGTGTTACATTTATGTACCAAGGGTTGGTTGCTGTATAGGGATACTGTACAGCTATGCCAGATGTATATTGTTATACAATAATGCGCAATACCATTTGGCAACCTGGTGGGAGTGCGTGGCCCAAAGGGCCCCATGCTCCCACCAATACATGTTTTTAACTACTTACATTATGCTGTTATGCAGTAATGGGTCCCTTGGTGGGATCGCAAGGCCCAAAGAGCCCCGCACTCCCACCAATATGTGTTTTTACTACTTATATTACACTTTTTCAAAAAGTAAGGAATTCTATGCAAAAAACTGTGTTAATGCATCATTTAGGGTCAAAGTGGAAAAAGCTGATATCTCCAATTGAAACACTTTTATTACTCTCATCCACCCAGAATATGCAACACTGGGGATCATCCCCCCTTATAACAACACTTCAGAAGCTCATACTTTCAACAGAGATGCCACATGCAGTCTTTGTTTTTTACCAGGCACTTAGTGAAACAATGGGAGCAAGCACTGAGGGGGTCCTTGAAAAATGGAATACAGAATTGGTCACGGATATTATCCCACTGCAGTGGGACAAAAGCTGCCATCTGTCTTCCAAACTCACTTACTCCCATAGCTGGTGATTATTCGCATGGCAACTATTACTGAGATATTTCCGTACACCAGTCATAACATCCCACTATGTAACAACAAGGACGGCGGACTGTTGGCACCAATGTGGGGACCCAAGGGCACATCACACGCGCATCTTCTGACTGTGTCCTAAAATTCAACCTTTCCTGGCATCCCTGCAGCAGGAATTGGAGGTTGTATTTGGTCATCCAATGGCCTTCACTACTGACCTCTTCCTATTCTACATTTTTCCCCTGGAATACAGGGATTCTCATTTTCGTTACCTCCTGGGGATAACCCTCATGGAGGCAAAGAAGGCCCTGACCAAACGTTGGCTTATGGCCATGGTCTCCACTATATCTGAGTGGAGAGAAATAGTGAACCGAATTTACAGAACAAAGAGGATCTCTTTCCATTTGAATGATTGCTCTGAACTATGTCCAGTGAAATGGAACAGATGGATTTTATACATCATGTATAAGGATCCAACCTTTTTCCCTAAGCTCACCAACTACCTCGGGAAGGGTTGGTGGAGACGGTCTTGGTTGGTGGAGGGTGGGGGCTGCACAGTACTAAGAAAACTCAAGGGGGAAGGGTCACTGGGAGGGAGATTGAACTTTATTGATTCTGTGCTGATGAGGCCTTTTGAGCTGTTGCCATGTATACCAAAGCATAATTGTAAACAATGAACTTGTGACTGCCGATACCATGTATATAGAAGAAATAAGTTAATAAAAATTATATTTATACAAAAGAAAAGTGGAAAAAGTCAGGAAATGAGAACATTAGTGTTGACCCCATACCCCCTCCACAGACTGACAGATGCCGGGGTGTGTCATTGGGGTTGTGAGGCCTAAATTGCACCCCCATTTTCCTTTACTGTAGCATGTCAACCTGCTTACACATGGAATGGGGTAAGATTTGGGCCTTGCAACCCCATTGATGCACCCCAGTGTCTGTCAGTCTGTGGAGGACGGGGGGGTGCAAGGTATGGGGTAGTTAGGTGTCAACCCTAATGTTCTCATTTCCTAACTTTTTCCACTTTAATCCTAAATGATGCATTAACGCAGTTTTTTTGCATAGAAATAATATATATATATATATATATATATATATATGCAGTGTCAATGGCTCAGTAGGTAGCACACTCACCTCTGAGGCCAGGAGATCAGAGGGTTGTGGGTTCAGTTCCCACATCTGGCACTTGAGTGAATATCCCAGTACTGACACTGTAGTGCAGCATGAGAGGGGTGCTGCACTTCTGAGGTGCCATCTTTTAGATGAGATGCTAAACTGAGGTCCCATCTGCCTGGACTGGTGGTAATTCAGGTGGATGTTAAAGATCCCATGGCACTTCTTGAATAGAGTAGGGGGAATTTTCCTGTTGTCCTGGCCAAATTTCCCTCATTCACTAAAAATACCACCAACAGCTTAATCTGGTTCAAGGTCAGTTGGCATTCATCTGTATCCCCCTCCCCCGGGTCGTGCCTGAAAATAGGCAGGATTTGTCTAGTGCACTTATCAACAAAAACAGTAAATAATATATATATATATATATATAGGCACAAAAGCACCCTCATAGTTAGGATTGGCATAGCTTTCAATCAATCAATCAATTTTTATTTATAAAAGGCGCTTTCTTCAATCCAAAGTGCCTGCACAATATCATAAAACAATAAATAAACAGAGTTTAAAACTATTATAAATCATTAAAAGCTATACTAAAAAGGTGGGTCTTCAAGGCTCCTTTAAAGCTCAGGACAGTCGGACTATTTCACACCTGATGAGGTAGAGAATTCCACAGGGTCGGGGCCATAAAGCTAAATGACCTAGCTAGAAGATTTCAAACTGACCTGGAATCTCCAGCAATCCTCGTCCAGTGGATCAGAGGGGTGGGAGGGACAGAAGGGAAAGGAGCTCTTCAGGTAAGTTTGTCCCTGGTCATGTAGAGCTTTATAGGTCAGCAAACCGACCTTGAAGGTGATTCGCTAAATACTGGCAGCCAGTGCAGTCCACGGAGCACAGGCATTATATGACTGGATCTAGAAGAACCAGTCAACAACCTGCACGTGATTCTGCACCTAGCTGCAGACGGCGAAGCTCAACCCCTGATAGCCCTAGGTACAGGGAGTTGCAATAGTCAAGGCGGGAGGTAACAAAGGCGTGGATCAATGTTGGAAGATCTTCTGGAGGAACCAGGTGCATCACCCTGGTGATATTCCTCAGATGGAAAAAGGAAGTTTTGACCACCACTGACACCTGAGCTTTAAGCGTCAAGTGGTCATCAATTATTACACCAAGATTCCGCACCTGATCTGGGGTTGTCAGTGGAACGCCTGCAAGCCATAAGCCAGAGTGTGATCCAGCTGGCAAACCCACCTCACAGCGACCTTTATCTACAACCAACACCTCAGTTTTCTCGGGGTTTAACCTCAACCAACTCCCATTCATCCAATCTTGGATTTCTGCAAGGCAGTTATTAAATACCGACAAGGCAGCATCCTGGCCGGGCACAAAAGACATATACAGCTGGGTATCATTGGCATAGCAATGAAAACCCAGTCTGTGTCATCTTATAATCACTCCCAAAGGCAGCATATACACCGTGAATAACATAGGCGCTAGAATAGAGCCATGCGGTACCCCACAAGGCAGGGAGACTGATGCCGAGGAAAAAATTCCCGACACCACCCTCTGAGTCCTATCTTCGAGGTAAGATCTAAACCACCTGAGGACCATACCAGATAATCCACAGATGGACCACAGATGCTACAACAGCACCCCATGATCAACAGTGTCAAATGCTGCAGAGAGATCAAGAAGTACCAAGATAGAACGGGTCCTACGATCTCTCGCTATTAGGAGGTCATTTAGTACACGAACAAGTGCTGTCTCGGTACTATGCCTTTTCCTAAATCCAGATTGGAGAACATCGTAGATATTGTTGTTGGTCAGATGATCCTCCAATTGCAGTGCGGCCACCTTCTCAATAACCTTACCCACAAAGGGTAGGTTAGAGACTGGTCTGTAATTTGCTAGACAATCTGGGTCTAAGGAGGGCTTCTTTAAAAGAGGCCTAACTATAGCCTCTTTAAGGGGTTCAGGAAAGATCCCCCTCTCCAAAGACTTCCAGACTATCAAAGCCAGGACTAGGCCGATTTTATCCACACAATCCACTAAGAGACATATGGGGCCAGAGTCCAAATCACAGCTGGTTGGTCATAGCGCTCGGATGACCATCACAAGATCCTCGATTTTGAGGAGGCTGAAGTCAGACCATGCAAACTGGGTGTTTGACATCTCCGGCCAACCATCACTGCCCCCATTGGGGAGGGAAGAGCGGATGTCCGATCTGATTTTGGCAACCTTATCTGCAAAGAAAAGAGCAAACTCCTCACACCGTTCTGTGGAAAAGGCCCTCCCGGGCTGAAGACAGACTGGATTGCACAGTCTGTCCACAGTCCAAAAGAGCTGGGCTGGTCTATTCTGTGCAGCCGCTATCTCCCTGGATGGGAACTCTGCCTTCTTACGAGATTGCGGATTGATAGGCCTATAATGGTCCATCAAACTAAGTCTGTCATCATCGAACCGGACTTCCGTAACGCCTCTCCAGCCTTCGTCCTACCCTCCTCAACTCCCTCATGGTCTCGTCAAACCCACGGAGACCTGGGGCGAAGAGTGAGCGGACGAACATGAACAGGTGCAATAGAATCCAGGGCCCCTGTAACCACCCTATTATAGGCCTGTACTAGGTCACCTGGATCCGAGCAATCTATCGGAAGGTCCGATAGGTCCAGCACCACCATCAGGTCATCTGGGGACACACCCCTCAATGGGCTGTACCGGACCATTTCTGAAGGGGCTGACCTAATAGGGGTGGCCTCAAAATTGAACCTAATGGAGTGATGGTCAGACCATCTGAGTGGTTCCACCACCAAATCAGATATCCCCATCCCCAGAAGGAACACCAGATCCAATGAGTGCCCACCAATATGGGTCGAGGAGGAAACTACCTGTGTGAAGCCCAGTGATAACATCAACTGGAGGAAGTCTTGACCAAAATGTGAGAGTTTATCATCGACCCAGGCATTGAAGTCCCCCAGAACCAACCATCTGGGGGACCCCAATGTCAGGTCGACAATGAAGTCTGCGACTTCCTGCAGGAAAACGTTCCTGTCACCTGGTGGACGGTATACGAGAAGTATCCTGCACCCCACACCCTCACCTAAGACACACTCAAAGGATCTGGTGACTCCCACTGGTACCTCCACCAGGCCCAATTCTGATTTAAAACAAATGGCAACACCCCCAACCCTACGATCCTGCCTCAAGCGATGTATCACCGAGTACCCGGCCGGAACTGCTGCGGCTAATACTGGCTCAGCATTTTCATCCAGCCAGGTCTCAGTGATGCAAGCCAGGTCAGCTGACCCAACAAGATCAGCTAAAATAGCCATCTTGTTTTTAATAGACCTAGCATTACACAACACTGCTCGTGCAGGATGGGCCTCCGACGATGACCGCATTACCTGCTGGTAACCAGAACCCTTGGGTATGGGCACAAGACAGGGAGAACCCCTCTTCTGAGCCCATTTCACCCCAGGGCATCTCCTTGACCTCACAATCCCTATCCGCCCGCTCCTTTCCATCCCCCAGGCCCAGCCCCAACCCTCCTCCTCCCCCTCACAATCCCCAGAGCCTACACCTTCTATAGACTCCCGGCGACAGGGGGACAGGAGAAGGGACGGAGATCCCTGAGCCTGGAGGGGGAATAATAGCCGACTGTCCTATTTTCATTCCAACACATAGTAACACAACTAATACAAAACCCCACCAAAATATATAAATAACAGAATTTAAAATACAAAATACAAATAACAAAATATAACTATTATAACTAAGCAAAACAAAACTAACTAAAATTATACCCTAACTAAATACTCTAAAAAACTAAACATTATATACCAATATCAGGCATAAAACATTTCATAACAATGTGTTCGAGCTTACACATAAATGTATCAGAAGCACTTGTCCATCTACCCCCTCCCACAGTGCTCTCACCACTGCAGAAAAGGATTTTTCCACCTACACAAAAACCCTTAAAGTTTGGCCCAGAATTTAATTTTCCACAATACTAAAGGAAACCCAAAACAAGAGTTCAAGGTATTTTCTTCTTGATATCCACACTTTTTGTGCTCTCACCACTAGTATGGCCCAAAAATCTTTAGACAGTCTTCTCTCACAAGACTAGACTAAATAACTCAGGTTTCGGTCCTCCCAATCGTATCCCAAAATATCATAAATTGAGAATAACGAAAGTTCAGGTATACATCACCAAAGTAGCAGTCCACACCACAGTCCACACAAATATGACTTCAGTAAAATCCTGCAGGCATCCAGAGAAAGCATCGACCAAAAGTCCAGACTCAACCTGACCCTCGCAGCAATGAGACAGGCTGAACCACCCTCCGATGGTACCCCTCTCTCAATAAGGAAGCAAAGCTAACCCCACCGCCCTCTGGAGGCAGAGAAACACGCTACCCTGTCCGGACCAGGGAATCTGGACAATTTAATTTGCGATAATCCACAGTTTCCACTGTCCCAGATGCTTCCTCCTTACAGCAAGTCCAGTCACAGTATGTTACCGATTACTTCCTCTTCCTGGTTCGGCAATAATCCTCCCCCGAATGGGAACCAACACTCCACCATGAAGTGTTCCTCCTCACAATCCAGCATTCCCCTCAAGCACACAAGCAGCCGCCAGAACCCCAGGCCGCCAGCAACCAAAATCTCTCCACAGCACCAGCAGCAGTCGAACCCAGCTCCACACACCGCTCCCAGCACACAGCCAGCAGCCAACCACTGGACCACACAGTGGCTGGAAACGACCCAGCTGGACACAATACGACTTCAGGCAGGCAAGTTCCAAACAGTTACAATAAATAGAATAATCGACAACAAAACCGGACAGCAAATAATGCGGTCCTTAATACGATGGTACGACAGCGTGACCACTCAACGAATGGGCCAAAAAATAAATAAAACAAGCGAGCAAAACGAAGCGCTCACAGATGGCTACCCAGCATGGCCGCTATCTTATTTGACCAAAACATCAATATGAAATCTGAATTTTTGTACCTTAATAACTCATTTTTCAATAAAATGCCCACAGATTGGGATGTGCTGTCATGTTGCCAGTGTCACAAGATGTGGAAAGTTTCATGATAGCAGCTTTTACAATTTTTGAGATATAAAGTGGTCAAACCCCCCAAAATGTATGTTTTTCCCCCCATAGGATAACATGGGATTGTTTGCCATCTTCTACAGTACACACAGAATGAAGTTGTTGCTGACATTTTCAGGGATGATGTGGTGTGTGCCAAGGGGATGCCTTTCGATGGTTTGGTGAAAAAATATATTACCAGTTTTGAACTATAATGATTTTTGTGATAGATGCAGGACAGGCTGCTTGAACAGTAAATAACATTTACCATTCAAACAGTAAAGTGTGTATAGTAAATGGCATTTACTGTTCGAACTTTACCATTTGAACGATAAATGTTTGAACGTTAAATACCATTTACTGTTCGAACAGTAAATAGCTATTTACCATTTGCACTTTATTGTTTGCAGTTGAACTTTTCAGTTCAGATTCCACCATCTTGTTTTCATTTAGTGAGGGTGGAAAATTTTAAATATTTTTAAAAATACTGCCCCTAGGTAAACACTAACAGTTGTGTTTACCTACTCGGTGCCTGAGGGATGTGATTCTGGCATTGGTTTGTCTACACGTAGTCCCAAAATATTTGTTTTTTCAGGTGGTGTCTGCCGCAAATTGCAGCAAAAATCCTGAGACAACCTTGTGCATGACAGTATTGGGGGAGGGGATTTGTGTAAATAGCCTCTGCTCATTTTTGGGGCAAGCAGACTCTAGAATCAGATTCCTCAGCCCCTGATTAGCTAAACACCAAAGTGTTTACCTAATAAATACTGTTTTCCCCCTTTTACTCTGCTAAGGGGAAGTGGGCTGAGGAATATTAATATTAAATATTGAAATGTCTGCCAACATTGAGGTGCCAAATCCCGGTGCCAGCAGTTAACACCACTCCCCAGTCACCATTTTAGGACACTGGGGAGCTCACTCCCAGTGTCCCCAGTATATTCTCCCCCTTCAGCAGTGTGCCCACTTCCCATACAGTTTGCTGACAGTGGGGTGCCCAATTTCCACTTCGGCAGTAGCCCCGCTCCCACTGACAGTGTGGGATACTGGGTAGCCCACTCCGAGTGCCCCCAGTTATGTTCTACCCCTTCATTATGGGACACTGGGGAGTCCACCACCAATGTCTCAAAATACAGTTTTATATTATTTTGCAGACAACGGGGTGCCAATACCAATGTCTGCACTACCCCCTCCCAGTGTGGGACACTGGAAAGCCCATTCCCAGTGTCCCCAGTTGTGTCCACCAGCCCAGTATTGTGGGACACTGGATAGCCCACTCCCAGTGTCCCCAAATGTACAAATGTACCTGCAAAAAATAAAACAATCCGCACCATCTTTTATTTTTATTAATACTGAAAAAAGAAAATGATTCCTCATCTTCTCCCCATCCTCATCCTACATCTTGACCCTCCCTTTGTGCACCCACCTTCCCTTGCCTCCTTACCCCCAAACTTACCTCTGTAGGTCAGTGGCTGCAATCTTCTCTTGACTGGGTCACATCTGCACTCTTCAAAGCCAAACCACGAACTGAAGAATCAAGGTAAGTGCTGTATAATGGCTGTTTATGGTGTTTTGAACTTATGTTGATATCTCTGCCAGTGTTTTGTATATTTGCACCAAATTTTCAATGTGAGCTTTTTGGGACCCCACCTCATGAACACTGGAACTGTCATTTCGTTACTCAGTCCTGAAAGGTGATTTTGTGGTCACTGTGTGAAATCACCTTTCAGGACCAATTAATGAAACAACACTGCCAGTGTTCATGAGGTGGGGTCCCAAAAAGCCCATGTTGAAAATTTGGTGCAAAGATACCAAAAAACACCTGAGTTATGTGCGGTTGTTGAAAGTCTGCTACACACGTGTGTAACTTTGGCAATTTTTTATATTTTCACTCCAAATTTTCAACATAGCCATTTTTTCATACCACCTCATGAACAGCATAGCTGTCATTTCAGACATCCTGCCCAAAATGTGTTTTCACACTTATGGCACGGAATGGCACAGTTGCTGCATTATATCACCTTTTGGGACCAAGTAATGAAATGACAGTATCAGTGGTCATGAGTGGGGTCTTAAAAGGGCATGTTGAAAATTTGGAGTCAAGATTCCATAAAATGCCCACATTATGGGCATTTTTGCAATCTTGTGATGCACACTCATAACGTTGTAAATTTACAATATTTTCACCCCATATTTTCCATATGGTCTTCTTAGTATCCCACATCATGAATGCCACAGCTGTAATTTTTCAAATCCTGGCCAAATGTAGTTTCACAACTGTGGTATAAAATGGCGTTGAGGTTGCACAGAATTATGTTTTGGTGGGGATTTGAAATTTTTCTGTACTGTTACATGCGGTGAGGTGATAAGAAGGTTATGTTGAACATTTGAGGTGAAAATTATTTGAAATGGCACAGTTATGACTATTTCTTGCAATTTCGCTATGCCTGTGTGTAACATGCATGGAAGCGCAGGGGCTGGGGGTCCCTGTGTTTCCAAAACTTGAAACATATGTGCATCGGTGTGGACCCTGCGCTCCTGTCCCTAAATATACTTCCACAGCTAGATACATTTGCATTCCCACCGTGAAATACGGATACTCTTTTACTATCTCAAAAAGCAAGGAAATAAATTGCAAAAAAACGATGTTAATGCATCAATCAGGGTTAAAGTGCCAAAAGTAGGGAAATATACTGTTAGGGTTTCCAACCCTAACACCCCACCACCACCCTTCACAGATGAAGAGGGATGGGGGTGGCATTGGCATCTCCAGCCCTAACGCTCACCCCATTCTCTTATGCTGTGGCTGCCCTGCTTATTTTCTAATGAAATGTGGTGAGCGTTAGGGCTAAAGATGCTAATGCCAGACCACATCCCATCCCTCTTCATCTGTGCAGGGTGGGGGTGGGGTGCTAGAGTTGGAAACCCTAATGGCATATTTCCCTACTCTTGTTGCTTTAACCCTAACTGATGCATTAACATAGTTTTTTGCAATATATATATAGAACAAAGAACCTCAGTACGCAAGCACTGAGGCAATGGTTACCCCAAAGGCACTGGCCGGGGAGCCAAGTTTCAAGGAAAAACAAAATCATACATACCCCCATAATGCAAAGCATCATGCACTATATATGCAAATCACCACAGAATATTATGCTGGTTCAACATTAAGCAGAAATGCATGGTGCCAGAAGACCTCTCACACAGTTTGCAAAGGGTGCCAACAGAAGATACAGACTTGTGTTTCATCCGACCAGGACTCATCAGTGTACCTCATCTGTATAACACCCCAGTGGAATGAACCAGCTACCCTAAGATGGTCTATCTGGGTTATGTTGTGGTGAACCCAATAAAAACAAAAACAAGTTAAAAGACAAAGAACCGCAGTATGCAAGCACTGAGCCAATGGTTACCCCAAACGCACTGGCCAGCAAGCCAAGTTTCAAAGAAATATAAAATCACACATACCCACATAATGCAAAGCATCATGGGCTGTATATGCAAATTGTCACAGAATATTATGCTGGTTCAACTTTAAGCAGAAATGCATGGTGCCAAAAGGCCTCTCACATAGTTTGCAAAGGGTGCCAACAGAAGACACAAACATGTGTTTCATCCTACCAGGACTCATCAGTGTGCCTCATCTGTATAACACCCCAGTATATATATGTATATATATATATATATATAGTATATATATATATATATATATATATATATATATATATACACACACACATATATATATATATATGTGTATATTTAGATAGATATAGGTATATATAAGTGATATGCAGGGGGAACCTGTGTGATACATGATTTATTTACATGAGTGCTGTTTGACCTTGGGTAACCTCATGAGTAGTGTCAGCCACGAGTGAGGTGGCCAAGTGCAAACAGCTTAAGTGTAAATAAATCATGTATCACACAAGGTCCCCTGCATATTTAATTTATGCAATAGGGTAGGACATTGTGCAATAGTTTAATTTAGTTTTATTATTTGCCATTTTTTTGTTTTCCTGTGTAGTTTAGGGGTTTATTTTGTAGAATAGTTGCTTTGTGCTTCTTTC
This sequence comes from Neoceratodus forsteri, assembly GCA_016271365.2. Taxonomy (NCBI): domain Eukaryota; kingdom Metazoa; phylum Chordata; order Ceratodontiformes; family Ceratodontidae; genus Neoceratodus; species Neoceratodus forsteri. Next base: position 1,702,337,215 of record CM057455.1, read on the forward strand.
CTTTTCTTTCCAGGTTGCTAAGGCATTGCTATGGACATGGTGTTTGGTGTCCCCACTGATTGGCTAAGAGAGTTTTTTTTGAAGAATTGCAAGTAAACATAGTGGACCCACTTTGTGATTGCCACTGCTGCCAGAAGATTCACATTAGTAGAGTGAGTGAGACTTGATGTTGGGCAGCTTTAGGGAACACATTGTGTGAGTTTATGGAAGCGGCTGGTGCCTCTTGATGGAGAAGACAGTTAGGAAGTGTGTCCAGAGCAGTCGTGACCATCACCGGTAGAGAGCAGAACTGTGAGTGGCCCAGCTGTGAGGGGGAACCATACTCACAGGACATCACTTACTGAGGTATTAGGAAAATGTAATAGAAAAAATTACAAAGACAGACAGAGGTCTTCTTTTAAAACATTTTGTAAAGAGCTGTGAAAGTGTGAAACAGCATTAGCGAGTAGGAGGTAGCGTGTAGAAACTGAGTGGAGTTCCTTTATGTATGCATTTACAACTGAGCAGGTCTGAGAGCCAAAAATAACAAAAATGCTGGTATTTGTTTTACAGGTTTAAATGATGAGTAAGATGCATGTGGCAGTTTGAGGAGTTCTCTAACACAAAATACATTTTGGTGTTGGTGTGGTATGGGACGAGCACTGTGATTTGACACTGGAAATGTCAAAGTGGGTGGAAGTAGTGCCAACCGGCCGGGGAGGGAGTGATGACATGTCTACTGTGTAGATAATCATCTGATGACGTGTCTACTATGTGTATAAATGTGAGGTAGTAGACACATTTTTTATTTTAGTTGTTTAACCAGGTATAACACACTAAGCTGAAAGCTTTTTACAGGAGCGACCTGGGAGCACAAGGAGGTTAAGTGACTTGCTCAGGGTCACACAGTATGCAAGTGGAAGCTGTGGGATTCAAACCCAGGTCTGGCCTGCTGGATGTCACCAAATTTGCAGCTCAGAGCCTTAGACCACTGCGCTATACTGCCTCCACATCATCAGTCGTTTATCACATAACAGGATTTATCGGTGCAGAGTTATCGACACCCCATTGCATAAATATATATATATATATATATATATATATATATATATATATATAAATGTAGCTATCTATATCTATATCTATATCTATATATTGCAAAAACTTTCTTTAATGAATTAGGGTTAAATCGACAAAAGTGGGAAAATGAGACATTAGGGTTGAGCCCCTAACCCTCCCAGTGACCCCCCATCCTCCACAGACCGACAGATGCCGGGATGTGCTATGGGGTCACGAGGCTCAACTCTCACCCCATTCCATGTGTAAACAGGTTGACATGCTACAGTAAAGGAGAATGGGTGAGAGTTAGGCCTCACGACCCCATGATACACCCCGGCATCTGTCGGTCTGTGGAGGATGGGGGTGGGGTGGTGGAAGGTTTAGGGGCATAACCCTAACATCTCATTTCCCCACTTTTGTCACTTTAACCCTAACTAATGCATTAAATAAAGTTTTTTGCAATTAATTTCCTTATTTTTTGAAAAAGTGTAATATAACTAGTAAATAGCATATGTTGGTGGGGCCCCGTGCTCCCACCAAGCTGCCCAATTGTACATAACGACATGTGTCTGTGGAGCACAGGCCCTCTGGGCCTTGTGCTCCCACTTACACATAGCTACAGAGCCATACAGCAGCCCTATAGGGCAAGGAATCCTTGCAACACTAATTTGCCAATATCTCGGGAACCATAGCAGCTAGGAAAAAAATTCAAGTTTTGTTGTAATTGTGACAGTGAGACTTCCACACAACATAAATCAACTGAATCTATATCTTGCATCATTTATGAGGTATGGGCACAAAAATGTTCTGTGGGTGCTAACTTTGAGGACGTAATACTGGCCCATGGACCTGAAAAGGAGCAATTGGAATACTATTTTCCAAATATCTCAGAAACCATACAAGGTAGAAAAAAAATTCAACATTCATGGCATTCATGGCTTTCCAACCTACCTCCTGTAGAGGGACTAAGTCTTTTTGCCTCAAAAAATCAGTATCTCAAACCATTTTCGAGATACAGGTCACGAAAGGCATGACAGGCACCACAATGTTATCCTTTGGGAAAACAATTTCAACTTTGTGATGGCAAATCTATGGAACCGCTTAACTTTCCAACACCTAAATAGCATAATTCACATCTCTAGGGCATCCCCTTAAAACCTAGAAAATTGCAAGTGAAAACACCAAACTGTTAATTAACAATGTAGTGGGAAGATTTATAAAACTTTAAAAATTCTTAGTTTGTGAGGTAACAATATCCCCAACCGTCAGATCAATCCCCATGTGTGAGCTGTAAAAATCATCATCTGGGAGAAATCCTCAACCTTCAGATTTTAGCATCTGGTCCCTAAGTGACTGTCAAGGATTTTGCTACCTCATGAAAGAGGATTGGCTTGCAATTCGTGGACCACAATTTTGTCAACTCATGAAAGAAGGATTCAAAAACCCAATCCCCTTTCACGAGCTGACAAAATCCTAGTCTGTGAGCCAGTCATCTTTCGCGAGCTAGCAAAATCCTTGACTGTAACCTTAATCCTTGACTGAAAGAAGGGTCAACAGATCACAAAGTAGCGGACAAGGATTTTGCAGCCTCACGAAAGAGGATCGGATTGCGGAGTGGGATTTTGTCAGCTCGCAAAAGAAGATTGTTAGTGAGTGGCAGTCAAAGAATTTTTACATTTCAAAATGCTATTTTTGGACAAAATTAAGTAAATCAAAGGTATGGGTTTGTAGAGGCTGTTACCCTGAACAAAACCCATGCCTTATTACAAGAAGAAGTCACCCCTGGAGGAAGTTATGACATTTTGTTCGGGGGGAAAAATTAAAACAAGATGGCGGCTTGCGGACAAGGAATTTTTCTGACGGACGAGGATTCTTTTAAATCCTCATCCACAAGCTGACAAAATCCTCGGCTGTGATTCCAATCCTAGTTCGAAAAACATACATATAAATCTTGGTGTGAAGTGAGTGTGCTCAGAACCCCAAAATTAAAAATGAAATAACTTTGGAACAGATTCATATTTTTTAACCAAACCAATGCTGGCTTGTTCTTTGATCCAAACTCTTTCTATGTTCCAAATATCAGTCCAAAACATCAGTGTGGTCACAGTGCCATGGGCAAAAAACATGCCAAAAGGTGGTGAAAAATGCATTTTTCAGTGCTTTGCTGCACACAAACTGTAAGTCCGACCAAAATGCAACTTGGTAAATCAAGTGACCTACCATACAACACTGTGCATTCCAAATTTTGTGCAAATCCGTCAAATGGTTGCAAAGTTATTAATGTGCAAAAATTGAAGTTAAACATTAAAGTGCCTACTCAAACCTAACTATAGGGGTATGACCGCACCACTATAATAATAATAATAATAATAATAATAATAATAATAATAATATATATATATATATTATGGTAGCATGGTAGTGCTACCATAGTTAGGGTTGAGTAGCCCTTTTAAGGTTAAAGGGTCAAACCTGGCACCTTAATAACTTTGCCACCATTCAACGGATTTGCCTGAAATCTGGAAAGCATGATCAAGAACCATACATCTTGGGATCTGTCAACTTTTGTAGTGGTTGGCTATATGACTGCAGAGTTATTAAGTGAGATCTGCACACATTTAAGGTTTTTGGTGAATTGTTTGCTCGCACCTACAGGTCACATGGCTTGCGCGACTGGTCTGAAAACTTCAGGGAAGATGCTGCCAGGGTCCCCAATGTGCCTTTGGAAGAGTTTGTAAAAAAATATTAAATGGTTCAAAAGTTATTCAAAAAACAAGTTCCCATTATAAGTCAATGGGAAAAGTTAACAAAAAGTTTGACAGTGTCGCAAATACACTTTTTAGTGTCGTAAATGGCCCTAGTAGGGTCGCAAATCTGACATTTTGTTTTCAGTTGGTGATCAGAAAAATGCTTGACATTTAAAATTGGGATCCTCTAGGAACATAATTCTTTTTGTGTTTACCTAGTCGGACCCTCAGGATGCTACCCATGTCTTTAACACCCCAGAAATATGTTTTTCAAACTTCTGGAAAAAGTGGTGTCACAAAGAGTGCAGCACTCACAACACTTTCGTAATTTCATTTGCGAAAGTGTTGTGATTTGAGACACTATTTTGCAACACTATGCCCAAAATAACAGGAATTATTTGCTACCCTGCTGCAAAAGAATGGTTTTGTCTATTGGGCTAAAATTTGGAGGGAAGGCAGGCAACATGCCACAGATGTGCCTTTTCATGGTTTGGTGAAAAAATATTGAAGGGCTGCAAAGTTACGGCACTCTGAATTTGACACTTTTCCCCATAGGATAACATTACAGATCCGTCGCGCCTTTCTGGGCCTATATCTCAGAAATGGTGCGAGATACAGACTTTTCGTTGGAAAAATGCTTAGCCCCCTAAGTACAAAACTAGCCAGGAATGTCATAATTCACATGAAATTTTCATTTTTTTTCTATGTCGCACAGTTCCTGAGATATAAGCAATTTAATATTCCAAGTCCTCCATTTCTGCTCCGAGGCCCATTATTATGCATACATTCTTTATATTCACTGTCTTTCTCAATGTAGTTTTTGGGGAAAAGAAGTGTGTGCCCTTTCGTTACTGTGCCAGTTAGCATTTCCAGTTGCGTTTCCGTTACCGTTTACGTCACCATTCCCGTGTACGCCACCGTGTGCGTTACGGTTTGTATTTTTGTTTGCGCTTCTGTTTGCATTACTGTTACCATTTGCATTTCCATTACTGTTTATGTTTTCATTTTTTTTTTGTATCAGCCTGTGCATTGACATTTGCTTTTGTGGTCTACCTTCCATTTGCATGTGTCTTTCATTTTCCGTCATCGTCGCTGTTACCGTTACCATTGGCGTTTCCAATTGCGTTACCATGACCGTGCGCATTACGGTTTGCATTTCCATATGTGCTTGCATCTGCATTTCCATTTCTGTTTCCTTTGGTATTACTGTTGCTGTTACCATTACCATTTACATTTCCAATTGCGGTACCGTGACCGTGCGTGTAACGGTTTGTGTTTACGTGCGTGCTTGCATTCACGTTTCCGTTTCTGTTCCCTTTGGCATTCTTTTTGCTGTAACAGTTAACATTTGCATTTAAAATACCAGCACCAGTACTGTGCACATTACCAGTTACGTTTTTGTACACGTTTGCCTGTCCCTTTGTGTCACTGTTCGCTTTGGCATCACTTTGCGCTTGCATTTCTATTAACGTTTGTTTTGCCATTTACGTTTGCGTTACCATGTGCGTAACTGTTGCTGCTTGCATTTGCGTTGCTGTTCCTCTTACTATGTGACAAGACAACACGTGGGTCTGGGCCCCGCGCTTCCACCAAACCACCGCATTACATTCACAATTTATCGTCCTCATTCTCAAAAAGAAGGGAAATTAGAGAAAAAACTCCATTTAATGTATTAGTTAGGGTTGTTCCACAGTGATAAAAGTGAGGAAATTCAGTGTTAGGGTTGAAAGCCCCCCCTTGAACCCCCCCAGCCCATCCCCAACTGGCATCGGGGTGCTCGCTAGGGTCATCGTCCTAATTTCACCCCATTCTCCTATACCTCAGCTTCTTTACACATGTGGTGGGGTGAGAGTTAGGGCCGATGATCCCAACATGCACCCGGATGCTGGTTGGGGGTGGCTGGGGGTCCAAGGGGGCTTTTTAACTCTAACACATGAATTTCATGCTTTTTGTCACTGTGGAACAACCCTAACTGATGCATTAAATAGAGTTTTTTACATATATATATATATATATATATATATATATATCTTGCAAAAACTTTGTTAATGCATCAGTTAGGGTTGAAGTGACAAAAGTATGCAAATGAGGTGTTAGGGTTGAGTCTCTAACCCTCCCACCCTACCACCCCACCGCATTTGCTACACACCAACAGGCATTGGGGTGTGCCATGGAGTCATTTGGCCCAATTCTCACCCTATTCCATGTGTAAACAGGCTGACATAGTACAGACTAGGAGAATGGGGTGAGAGTTAGGCCTAAAGACCTCATGGCACACCCTGATGCCTGTTGGGGTGGTCATTTCCATACTTTTGTCACTTCAACCCTAACTGATGCATTAACAAAGTGTTTTGCATTTTATTTCCTCTCTTTTTGAGATGATATAATAGTATTTTTATTTTACTTTGGGAGTGCAGGGTCCTTTGGACCCTGCACTCCTATCCCTCCATCCAGATAGTACAACAGTATCCATCTGCCATGGTGGGACCCTGAGCTCCTGTCCCACTCAGATGCACATATGTGTGTAGCTGTGGAAAAACAGAGTTCTCTGGCCCATGTGCCTCGGCACATTAAGTTAAGAGTAGGCATAGCAAAATTGCAAGAAATAGTCATAACTGTGCAATCCTAAAATATTTCAACCCCAAATGATCAACATAACCTTATCACCTCACCGCATGTATGCAGTATAGAAAACTTTCAAATCCCTGTTGAAATGTAATTCTGCACAACTGTAATGGCGTTTTGTTCCACAGGTGTGAAAAAATGTTTTTTGGTAGGATTTAAAAAATGCCAGCTGTACTGTTCATGAGGTGGTGTTAAAACATTGTAATGGTGAAAATCTGGAGTGAAAACATGAAAAATTGGCAAAGTTACGAGCATGTGTAGAAGCTGCACAATGCACGCTTGTAATGCAGTCATTTGTTGAAATTTTTTCACCTAATTTTCAACATGAACTTTTTGGGACCTTTCCTCATGAACAGTGGCACTGTGATTTTGTTAATCCATCCTGAACATTGATTAGGCACAGTGACTGCACCATTCTGCACCACAGGTGCAAAAACATATTTCAGGCAGGATGTGAAACATGACAGCTGTACTGTTCATAAGGAGATGTGAAAAAATGTCAATGTTGAAAATCTGGAGTGAAAATATTAAAAACTGGTGAAGTTCCGAGTGTGCGTAGGAACTGCACAATGCACACTTGTAACACAGTCAATGTGGAATTTTTTCACCAAATTTGCAACATAGACTTTTTGGGACCCCACCTCATGAACAGTGACACTGTCATTTCATTAATCAGTCCCAAAAGGTGATGCCATGCCATAACCAAAAAATCACCTTTTGGGACTGAGAAATGAAATGACAGTGGCATCGTTCACGAGGTGGGTCCCAAGAACCCCATGTTGAAAATCTGGTGCCAAAATTCCAAAAAAATGGCTGAGATATCAAACTAAGTTGAACCCCCATTGACTGACATTATATGGCGCTTACCTTTGATTCTTCAGTTTGCGGTTCAGTTTTGAAGAGTGCAGACTTGTCGGTCCAGAAAGATTGCTGCTCTCGACCTCGGAGGTAAGATAGGGTGCGGGGGTCAGGGAGATGGGTGCTCAGTGGGAGGTAGGGACGGGGAAGGGGCACTAGGGAGATGATGAGGGACTGTTTTCTTTTTTCAGATTAAAAAATCAAAGACTTTGGTGGACAGTTTTCTTTATTTTCAGCTATTTAAAAATATTACATATTTGAGCACACTGGGGTGCTCTTGCAGTGTGCCATATTAGTGTAGGGGGAGAGAGATACACACCAACATGGGGATTAGGCACCCCATGTCGGCAATTCAACAGTGCCGGCTTTGTGGGGGACATCATCCGACACCGGGAGTGGACATCCCAGTGTCAGACGCATTTAATATTAATAAAAAAAGAACCATATATTTGGCACACTGGGGTGGGCCCGCAGTGTGCCATATTAGTGTTGGGGGGGAAGATACATGCTGACATGGGGATTGGGCACCCCGATGTTGGCATTTAAAGAATCTTTGATCCACCATTGTGGATCCCCATTCCTGAGGCCATTCTCATTCCTGATGTAGGATGAGGACCAGATGGCTCTATCTGTCCATCTGGTCTTCATCTCACAAACAGGGAACTTGACACCTCATGAACAGGGATTTTGACAGCTGACAAAAGAGAATTTAAAAAAAAAATTCCCTTTCATGAATTGTCAATTTTCCTGTTCGCAAGCTGATCCTTGTTTGTGAGATAGGGCCATCTGGTCTGGAAATCGTTATCAAGGATTTTGACAGCTCGTGGACAAGGATCAGTTTGCAAACAAAGATTTTGTCACCTCACGAACAAGGATCATTAGTGAGTAGCAACCTAGGACTTTAAAAAGTAAAAATAGCCATTTTTCAACACAAACAAAGCATGGCAAAGGCATGGGTTTGTACAGGGCATCATCCTGAACAAAACCCATACTTCAATGAAGTCACAACATATCCGTGGGAGAAGTTATATTATTTTATTTGTAGGGCAAAAGCAAAACAAGATGGCGGCTCATGAAAGGGGATTGTTTTTCCTTGTGAACAGGGATTTTATAAATCCCCATTTGCAATGTGGCAAAATGCTTGATCATGAGCCCAGTCCTCTTTTGCAAAACATGCATATAAATCAAAGTCTGAACTGAGCATGCTCAGAACCCAACAATTCAAAATTAAATAACTTTGGAATGGACTAATATTTTTTCACCACACCATTGCTGGATTGTTCTTTGTGGAAACCTGTTTCTTCCCTGAAAATTTGAGACTAAAATCCCAAATGGTGTGGCTGCAGCGTGATGGGCAACAATCAGCAAAAATGGCCAAAAAAAAGCAAAAAATGAATTTTTGGGTGCTTTGTTGCACAAAAACTGCAAATCTGACTGACTTGCAACTTGGCATATCAAGAGATCTGCCATCCAAAACTGTGTGTTCTGAATTTCTTGCAAATCCATTGAATGGTTGCAAAGTTATTAACATGCACAATTTGGGGTTTAACATTAAACTGCCTACTGCCTACTGAACTCTAACTATAGGAGTGAAACTGCACCCTATAATATATATATATATATATATATATATATATATTTATAACGTGGGTTCTGAAAATACTGTCTTCTGATTCATCCAGACAGGTCACCTGACCATTGATTAATCCCTGCTATACCCACAGTTTCATGTTCACAGGGCTTTATTTTACTATTTCTTTAGGTAAAACTCTAACATAACATTGCCCATGTTATAAGAGGATTAACCCACTCCAAGGTATGGATTTACTGAGCATTAATCCACGCCTGGGTGGCTGAAATCACTCGGCCTTGCCTTGTGACTCCAACCCCCCAGCTGTGGATTAATGCTCAGTAAACCCATACCCTGTTGTGGGTTAATCCCTCTCTTCCACCCTCCCCTTTGACACTGCCATGTGCTGGTTTGCCTCCTACCCTCCTCCCTTGCCCCCTCTCCTATACTCCCCTCTCTCCTCCCTCTCATCCTCTCCTTCTCCTCTTACCTTGGTTATCTTCCCTCCTTGCCTACCCTGACTACCCTCTGCCTTATTCTCCCTCTCCTCTCTCATCTATCCTTGTCACCCCCCTACTTTACTTCACCATTCTCTGCCTAATTCCATGTTTCCCCTTTCCCTACTTTCTCACTTTCTGTCCTGCTCTAATCTGATGCAACTGCATCGCCTATCAGGTCCTGGTTTCTTACCTTGCTTAGGTCTCCAGGAACTATGGTTTTTGAACCTGTGCAGTCAACCTGAACTAGCCTTGAAATCGTCCTCCTCCCTCTCAGGAAACATTTGCTTAAACAGCAGTTTAGCTTTCTCAGTGACTAGAATGCCGCTTATCAGGGTGCCCTTACTGCGTTCCTGTGTAAACCATAAGTGCATGGCTCTGTCAAAATCTTCATTGGCAGCTTTTCAGACAATGCAGCAGGTCTGTGAAGCACCAATGTCCTTCTCTCGCAAATTGTTTTATTTTTTCTTGTCCTTTTTTTATGTCAGATACAGTTGATTTACCCATACCGTATTCATCAGCAACACTACTGAGGCTCACCCCGCATTCCAGCTTTGTTATTATTTCTAGTTTTGTGTCAATAGATAGCGTAACTCATTTTCTTTTGCCTGCCATGCTTGTAACACCCCAGTTAGCGCTACTGATTCACCAACACATTAACGCACTTTATACTGTGTGCGAAGGTATAACAGGTGATAGTGGTTTGCTAATCAGCTAATTGTGATGAATTGTGATGAAGGTGGAGGGGGAGGGGGGAGGGGGGAGAGGGAATACCTGTTCGGTTGACTGAACAGTTCAGATTACTGAAGTTTGTATCTCCGGGGATGCACTGTATTCTTACCCCTACATTCATTGCGGGGTCCCCCTACTGTTGTAACTGTCTCCCTTCCCTCCCTTTTATTTTATTTCTTTGTCTCCAGGAACATGGAGCTCCTGAATCTCAAATGTACTAGACCTATAAATATTCCGTTTAATTAAAAAAAATTGTTTCCTGTACTAGTTGTTAAATGTACTATTTCTGATGTTCTGTATTTTTGTATCATGACGTGGAACCTTAGTAAACAAGCCTCTGGCTCAAAGGTATTTCCAAAAACTAATAAATAAATAAACATATATTCACTGCAAAAAACTTCATTAATGCATCAGTTAGGATTGAAGTGACAAATGTATGGAAATGAGGCATAAAGTTGACACTCTAACCACCCCACCCCACCCCACCTCTCACATGACCAACAAGTGACAGGGTGTGCCGTGGGGTCATCGGTCCTAACTCTCACCCCATTCCATTTGTATAAAAGCTGACATGGTACAGTATGGGAGAATGGGGTGAGAGGCCCGATGACCCCAAGGCACACCTCATCATTTTTTGGTCTGTGGAGGGTGGGGGTGTCAACTCTAACACCTCATTTTCATACTTTTTTTGCATGAACCCTAACTGATGCATTAATGAAATTTTTTACAATGAATTTCCTTACTTTTTGACAAAGTGCAATCTTACCCTTCTATTGTTTTTGGGAGCAATGGCCTACCAGCCTCATTACTGTATAATCATATCCATACATAGGAGAGTCCCACCTACCTATAATTGTAGAGACGCAATGCAGGTGTAGACACAGTCCAAGTAGGCCTTGTGCTGGAAATGGCACAACATCTCAGTAACTGTAGCTACTGTGGGAAAAATTCCACTGCAGTTGTAATCATGGAGTCATGACCTGCATGCATGCTTAGTACACCAAAGCTGCACTTAGTGAAAAATCTACATCTCACTGTTTTCGAGATATAAGCACCATAAGGAGCCACATTTGCCACAATGTTATCCTGTAGACATTTATCAACTTTGGAATGCCATAACTATGGAATCAGTACAATTTTTTACACCAAATCAGCATAAATCACATCTGTGGAACACCTCCATTGTACCCTGCAAATTTCAAGCCCAAAGTCCTAACTGTTTCTTTGCAGTGAACTGACAAAGACACAGCAACCTTTAAAAATCCCTGTTCATGAGCTGTCAAAATCCCCATTCATGAGCCGAATACTTGTTCATGAGGTTTCAAAATCCCTGTTCATGAGTTGATCCTTGTTCATGAGATATGGCCATCTGGTCATCCTCTCACAAACAAGGATTTTGACAGCTCACGGACAAGGATCGACTCACGAATGGGGATTTTGACAGCTCATGAACAAGGATTTTTTTTGTCATCCAGTCATCCTCTCATGAACAAGGAATTTGACAGCTCATGAGCAAGGATTTCTCATGAATGGGAATTTTGACACCTCATGAACAGGGATTTTTTCAGCTCACAAACAAGGTTTTTTATAATCCTTGTTCATGAGGTCTCAAAAGCCCTGTTCAAGAGCTGAATTCCCATTTGTGAGCTGTCAAAATTTATTTACTAAATTATTTATTAAATTTTGATAATTGGGTGAGCCCACTGGGCCCTGAGAGTCCCTTTTTCAGGGGCGACTCGAGGATTACATACATTATTACATGGGATTGAGTACAACAAAATACAAGACATGTTTCACATGGATACATTACAGGGTAAACATGGTAGCAATATAACAAGTTCCAACGGTATAGGAGTTGGACCACAGAGTATTGGCTAACACTTGGGAGTCCCTTAGCTTAGCAGTTGCATTTTGAGGAGGTAGTAAGGTGCGCCTTAAGCCTGGTGCGGAAGGTGTAAGGGGAGGAGATTTCCTGAATACCTTGTGGCAGGGAGTTCCATAGGGTGGGGGCGGTGAAGGCGAATGACTTCTCACCAGCCTTAGTTCTCACCCTGGGCACCGAGAGGAGAGTCCTGTCAGTCGTACGGAGTTGCCTAGGGTTGCTCTTAATGGAGATGAGCCCAGCAAGGCTTGGTGGGGGGGAGGAGTGGAGTAATTTGTAGGTGAGGCAGAGCGAAGGGTACTGAAGCCTGTCCTCCCAGGGGGGCCAAATTAATTGAGACAGCGTGTCACAGTGGTGTGTCATCGGGCCCATAAATGTGGTGAATCAGGCCACCTTATGGTAGAGAACCTGAAGCTTGTTTAGCTCATGCCTAGCTGCTCCCTGGATGACAAGGGCCGCGTAGGTGAGGGTGGGGAGCAGAACGCTCTTGACAATGGAGACCCAGGCCGCTGGTATCAGCTGGTCTTTCAGCCTGCAAAGGGTCCAGAGTTTAGTGGATATTTTTAGTTACTTGGTCTATGTGCTCCTTGAGGGTGAAGCCCTGATCCAAGGTGAGACCAAGGTATTTTATAGAAGGGACCACTTCGAGCCTCTTGCCTGAAGTGGTAGTCAGTTGGAGGAGTTGGCTTCTATCCCTATTGAGTGATCTGGGGCCAACAGAATGGCCTTAGTCTTGCTCGGATTGAGGACCATTCTATTGGTGATTAGCCATTTCTCTAAGGATTCCAAGTCATCTTGGAGCCCAGAACATAGTTCTCCCATGTTGGTGGCGGGCCGGTAGAGGACTGCGTCATCCGCATACTGTACCACTGAACTCCCACCACAGTGGTTGAAGAGGTCATTGGTGAAGAGCGAGAAACGAAGGGGTCCGAGTATGGACCCTTGAGGAACCCCCTCATTTAGAGGTAGAGGCTCAGACATGGAGTCATTCCATTTTACCTTCTGTGACCTTCCTGTTAGGTAGCTAGAGAACCACGACAGGGAGTGACTGTCTAGTCCAACCTCTCTCAATTTGGAGAGCAGCAGGTTGTGGTTTACGAGGCTGAATGATTTGGATAGGTCTATAAAGACTGCTCCAGTGGAGGTCCCCTTGTCCAGTTCTCTGAGTACATCTGTAGAGAAATTGATGAGAGCTGTGTCAGTCCCATGATTGGCTCTGAAGCCATGCTGTGAGGGGGCTAGTAATTGGTGGATCTCTAGGTAGTCATGGAGTTGATTATATATCAGTTTCTGTTGGATCTTACCAAGGCTACAGAGTATGGAGATTGGCCTGTAGTTGTTGGGAGCTTCCCTCGTTCCTCCCTTATGGACAGGGACAATGTGAGCCATTTTCCATGTACTGGGGATGGCTCCTTCAAGGATGGAATGGTTGAGGAGCCAGGTTAGGGGCCTAGTGAGTGCTGGGGCCCCTTCTTTGAGAATTCGGGGGTATGCCGTCGGGTCCAGCGGATCCCATAGCTTTGAGGGCCTTTAGTAGTGGGAGGACTTCCTTAGATCTTACTAGCCTAAGGTGGAAGGAAGAATGGCCTCTTGTGGTGGGAGGGAGGTCAAAAGGGCCAGGGGGGTGGGTGGGCAGACCCGCTTTGATCTGATCCAGGTTAGTGAACTGTCGGTTGAGTGCCATTGCGATGACTGAGTCATCACTTGTTAAAATCCTTGTTCATGAGAAATCCTTGTTCACGAGAGTTGGCCATCCCCTCACAAACAAGGATTTTGACAGCTCACGAATAAGGATTTCTCACGAACAAGGATTTTGACACCTCAGAAACAAGGATTTATTTTTATAATCTTTGTTCGTGAGGTGTCAAAATCCACATTTGAAAGCCGAATACTTGTTTGTGAGGTATCAAAATCCCTGTTTGTGAGCTGATTATTGTTCGCAAGATGCAGCCATCTGGTCATCTGCTCATGAACAAGGATTTTGTCAGCTCACAAACACAGATCAGCTTGTGAACGGGGGTTTTGACACCTCATGAGCAAGGACTGGAAGCAAGTGACGAACAAGGATTTTCAGAATAAAAAAGTTAACCAAACTGAAGCAATGGATTTGTAGAGGGCAACACCCTAAACAAAACCCATGCTTCAATTTCCCCAGAAAATGTCCATGGGGAAAGTCACAACATTTTGTTTTTCAAAAAAAAAAAAAAACAAGATGCGACACGTGAATGGGGATTTTTTTCATATGAACAGGGTTTTAATGAATCCTCATTCATGAGCTGTCAAAATCCCCATTCGTAAGGCCGAATCCTTGTTCACAACTGTGCAGCTATCTAAAATACTGACCTGAGCATGCTCAGAACCCAAAATGTCAAAATTTAATAACATTGAAATGGATTAATATTTTTTTACCAAACTAATGGTGAATTGTTCCTTGGGGCAAGCACTTTCTACCCTGCAGATTTTCAGTCAAATTCCAAATGGTGGGGCAGCAGCGTGATCAGGCAAAATCAGAAAAAATGGATAAAAAAGGCAGAAAACACACTTTTTTCACTATGCACTGCACAAAATCTGCACATCTGATCAAAATGAAATGTGGCACATCATGAGGTCTACCCTATGGGACCATAAATGCCAAAATACATGCACATCCTTTGAATGGTTGCAAAGTTATTAAAGTGCAAAATTTGGGGTTTAACATTAAACTGCCTACTCAGCCCTAACTATAATGGCACTTCTGCACCACTCTGTGTATATATATATATATATATATATATATATATATACATTCATGGCAAAAAAATGCATTTAATGCATCATTTAGGGTCAAAACATTTTTCTGTCCACCAACTGAAAAAAACTAAGTGAAAGTGTCGCAAATGCAGTTTTTACTGTCGCAAATGACCCTTTTACTTTCCTGATTCAGACATTTTTTTTTCAGTTGGTGGTCAGAAAAATGCTTGTCAGCTCACAAACAAGGATTTGTAAAACTTTGCCAGTTCACTGCTAAGAAACAGTATGGACTTTTGCCTTGAAGTGTGCAGGGTGCGGGGGGGGGGCACAGATGTGACATACGCTAGTTTGGTGTAAAAAATTGCATTGGTTACATAGTTATGACACTCCAAACTTGAGACATTTCCCATAGGATAACATTGTGATGCCATTGACGACTTTCGGTGCCCGTATCTCAAAAACTAAGCAAGATACGCAGTTTTCTCTACTGGCAGCCTGCTTCACTCTACAGTGAAGCAAGCTGCTGAAATGAGTTTGGAAATCATAGATGACACCTACAGTGGAATTTTTTCTGTGGGTTGCACGGTTAATGAGATATTGTCAAATCAGTGTCACTTTTAGCCTAAAACAAAATGTTGTAACTTGCTCCACAGATGCATTTTGAAAAAATAAATGCATGGGTTTTGTTCAGGGTGATGCTCTCTACAAAACCATGTGTTTAGCTTCCATCAGATAATTCCAAAAATGGTCATTTTTATATTTGGAAATCCCCATTCATGACTTGCTTTCGATCTCCGTTCATGAGATTACCAAATCCCCGTTCATGAGCTGATCCCCATTCGTGAGATAGCAAAATCCACATTCATGAGAGGAAGACCAGGTGGCTATATCTCATGACTGGAGATCAGCTCACGAACGAGGATTTTGCTAGCTCACGAATGGGAATCCCTGTTTGCAAGACAGAGCCATCTAGTCACATTCTCATGAACGGGGATTCTGAAAGTTCACAAATGGGGATTCAACTCATGAACGGGGAATTTGAATCCCTGTTCATGAGAGGAGGACCAGATGGACCTGTCCCACGAACAGGGATCCCCGTTCATGACCTAGCAAAAATCCTCATTTGTGAGAGGAAGATCAGATGTCCCTATCTCACGAATGACTATTCGACTCATGGACGAGAATTTTGAATCCCCATTAATGAGAGGAAGACCAGATGTCCCTATCTCACGAACATGGATCAGCTTGCGAATGGGGATTCTTGTCGGCTCACAAACAGGGATCCCTCATGTTTTTTAAATTTTTGTAAAAAGTAGTGTCGCAAAGTACTTTCACAAATGCAACACTTTTGTGATTTTTTTTGCGAAAGTGTCTTGATTTGCGAAACTAATTTGTAATGCTATGACCAAAACAATAGGAAATCTTTCCCACCCTGCTGCAAAACAACAGTTTGGTCTTTTGGGCTGAAATTTGCAGGGAAGAAAGCCAACATCACACAGCTATGCCTTTTGGTGGTTTGGTGCCAAAATATAACAGGGCTGCAAAGTTACAGCACTCCAAAGTTGACAATTTTTCCCATAGGATAACATTACAGCGTCCGCTGCAACTTTTGGGTCCCGTGTCTCGAAAACAGTTCGAGATACGGACTTTTGATCTAAAATTCTTAGTCCCCACTGGAGAACTAAGTGCACAACTAACCTGAAAAGTCATAAATAATATGAGATTAAATTTTTTTTCTATGTTCTACAGTTCCTGAGATATAAGCAATTTAGTATTCCAAGTGCTTATTTTCCTGTCCAAGGGCCACTATTATGCCCACATTCTTTGTATTCACTGTGTGTTTACTTTTCTGCTTGTGTTTCTGTTACTGTTTGCGTTAGTGTTTCCGTTTGCATCACTGTGTGCATTATCGTTTGTGTTTCTGTTTGTGTTTCCATTACCATTTTCGTTAGCATTTCTGTTTTTGCATCACTGTGTGCATTAGTATTTGTGCTTGCGTTTGTGTTTCTGTTTGTGTTACCATTACTGTTTGTGTTTTCATTGCCATTTGCATTACTATCTGAATTTGGTTTCATGTTTGCACTTGCGTTTCCATTACAATTTTCGTTACCATTTCCATTTGCTTTTGCACTTGTGTTTGCATTACAGTTTGTGTTACTGTTTCCTTTTGAGTCACCACTGCTGTTATCATTTCTACTTGCATTTGTGTTACCGTTACTGTTTCCCTTTTCATTACCATTTGCTTTACCATTTGTGTGTGCGTTTCCATTACCGTTACTGTTCCCGTTGCTGTTACCATTACCGTTTGCGTTACCATTTGCATTTCCATTACCGTTTTTGTTAACATTTCCATTTGTGTCACTGTGTGCATTACCATTTGTGTCTGTGCTTTCACTTGCATTTGTGTTTCCATTTGCATTACTGTTTCCTTTGGCATCGCTGTTGCCGTTACCAGTACTGTTTGCATTTCCATTTGCATTACCATTACCGTTTGTGTTTTCATCACCGTTTGCATTACCATTTCCATTTGCATTTCCGTTACCATTAACGTTTGTGCTTGCATTTCCATTGTCACTTGAGTTACTGTTTCCTTGTGCATTGCCGTTGCTGTTACCATTTGCATTTGTGTTTGCATTTCTGCTTGCATTACCGTTTGCATTTCCGTTACCATTTGCGTCACCATTAGTGTTTGCATTTCCATTACTGTTTGCATTATTGTTTCCATTTGCATCACCGTGTGCATTAACATTTGTGCTTACATTTGCATTACTGTTAGCATTGCTGTTTCCTTTTGAGTCTCTGTTGGCATTACCATTTGCATTTGCGTTACTGATACTGTTTGAGTTTCTGGTACCATTTTCATTAGCATTTCTGTTTGTGTCACTGTGTGCGTTTACCGTTTGCGTTCATTTTTGTGCTTGCATTTGCATTTCTGTTTGCACTTCCATTACTGTTTTCGTCGCCATTTACGTTACCATCTGTGTTTGTGTTCATATTTACACTTGTGTTTTCATTACCATCTGCGTGACCATTTCTGTTTGCTTTGCACTTGTGTTTGCGTTACCGTTTACATTACTGTTTCCTTTTGCATCACCATTGGCATTACCATTTCCACTTGTGTTTGCATTACCATTACTGTCTGCATTACCATTTGCATGTGTGTTTTTGTTACTGTTACTGTTCTTGTTACTGTTACCGATAGCATTGGCATTTCTCTTAGCATTAATGTTCCCATTAGGATTACAGCTACCGTTGCTGTTACCATTACTGTTAGCATTACCATTACTATTAGGGTTATTACACACAAATGGGAAGCGTGGTGGGGCCCCACACTCCCACCTCCACATGCCATTCACTATTTATAGTGCACATTCTCAAAAAGAAGGGGAATTCATGGCAAAAACTCAGTTTAATGCATCAATTAAGGTTGTTCCACAGCGACAAAAGTGAAGAAATTTGGTGTTAGCATTGCCACCCCTTGCACCCCACACCCAACCCACCTCCACCAACAGGCATTGGGGTGTATGTTGGGGTTGTCAGCCCTAACTCTCACCCCATTCCACAATAAACAAGCTGAGGTGGTGCAGTATAGGAGACTGGGGTAAGAGTTAGGCCCGATGACCCCAACACACACCCCAATGCCTGTTGGTGGGGTGGGTGGGTGGGTACAAGGGGAGGCAAACCTAACACTGAATTTCCTCACTTTTGCCGCTGTGGAACAACCCTAACTGATGTATTAAACAGAGTTTTTTGCCATAAAAAAATATATATATATATATATATGTTAAACCCAAAATTTGCACTTTAATAACTTTGCAACCGTACTATGAACTTCCGTTAAATTTTGCATGTGCAGTCTGGTACCATAGATCTCTGGATCTGGCATGTTGTGTTATGGTTTGATGTGGAGTTGTGGAGCTGCAGAGAACCAAACAACATAAAAAATGCACTATTTGACCATTTGTTTGCTCTGGACTACAGCCCAAATGGTTTGTCTATCTGGTTTGCAATTCTCAGGGAATGTGCAGTCTGGGTCACTGATGTGCCTTTTGAAGATTTGGTGAAAAAAATATTAATCTGTTCAAAAGTTATTCAAATTTCAAATTTCCCATTATAGTCAATAGGAAAAAAAATAGCTGTGCCTCTTGAAAGCTGCTGCCAGTATATTTTACTGTCCCAAATGCCCTCAGCAGTGTTGTGCTACTGCCATCTTGTTTTCAGTTAATGGCAGAGAAAAAACAGCTGTAGTTTAAATTTTACTGCCCCTAGGTACACACTGACAGTTGTGTTTGCCTAATAAGAGCCTGAGGAACACAGTGCAACTGTTATTTTTACATAAAACCCACCAGAAATGCCTTTTTGGTGATCAGACCCCAGGTACTGTTGCAAATTGCGAAAGAACTGATGTGATACTTTTACAAATTGTGACACTTTCGCTCCCATTCTTTCACAAATTTTGTGAAAGTGTCGCAGTTTGCTATACTACCTCAAAAAGTCCAATTTCTTTGCCACCTCACTGCAATTCAACAGTTGGGACTTTTGGGCTTCAATTTGCAGGGTGGTATGCCCTTGCCCCACAGATGTGGTTTTTGTGGGTTTGGTGAAAAAATGTACACTGGTTCCATAGTTATTCCAAAGTTGAGCAATGTCCCATAGGATAATATTGCAGTGCCAATGCCACCTTTCAGCACCCATATCTCAAAAATGACCCCATGGCACACTCCAATGCCTGTTGGTGTGTGGAGGGTGGGGGAGGTGGTAGGGGTTAGAACCCTAACATAGAATTTCTAAACTTTTGTTGCTGTACTATCAACCCTAACTGATGCACTAATGGAGTTTTTTTGTAATAAAAAATATATATATATATATATATATATATATATATATATATTATGGTAGCACGGTAGTGCTACTATAGTTAGGGTTGAGTAGCACTTTTAAGGTTAAGGAGTCAAATTTTGCACCTTAATAACGTTGCCACTGTTCAACGGATTTGCCTGAAATTTGGTATGCATGATTGAGCATAGTAGAGCTTGGGATTTGCCAAGTTTTGTAGCAGTTGGATGTATGGCTGTGGAGTTATTAAGCAACAGCCAATTGCACAGTTACACTTTTTTGTGATTTCTTTGCTCTCACCTACAGGTTGCATGGTTTGTGCGACTGGTCTGAAAACTTCAGGGAACATGCAGCCGGGGTCCCCGATGTGCCTTTTGAAGATTTCATGAAAAAATATTGAACAGTTCAAAAGTTATTCAAAAAACAAGTTCCCATTATAAGTCAATGGGAAAAGTTAAAATATTCGACACTTTTGCAAATGCACTTTTTAGTGTTGCAAATGGCCCTAGTAGTGTCGTAAGTCTGCCATTTTGTTTCCAGTTGGTGATCAGGAAAATGCTTGGCATTTAAATTTTGGACCGTCTAGGGACACAAATTCTTTTTGTGTTCACCTAGTCGGACCCTGAGGATGCTAGCCATGTCTTTATTTTGGGGTAAAACACCCCAGAAATATGTTTTTCAAATTTCTGGAACCAGTAGTGTCACAAAGTAGTGTCACAAGCATGACACTTTTGAAAAATTTTGTGATAATTGCCGTAAATTGCGACACTACTTTTTCAGACTTGGCCAAAATGACAGGAATTCTTTGCCACATTGCTGCGAAATAACGGTTTGGTCTTTTGAGCTGAAATTTGGAGGGAAGGCAGCTAACTTCTCACAGATGTGCCTTTCATGGTTTGGTAAACAATATTGCATGGCTGCCAAGTTACGGTACTCCGGAGCTGACGTTTTTCCCCATAGACTAACATGGTGGTGTCCGCTGCGCCTTTTGGGTGTCATATCTCGAAAACGTTGCAAGATTTGGAATTTTTGTTGTGAGCTACAAAGCCCTATGGGCTATGTAATGGCAAAATCCTAGCCAGGGAAATCAAGATTTTTGTGAAATTTAAATTTTTTTTCTACGTTGTGCAGTTGCTGAGATATTAGCAATTAAGTACTTCCACTTCTCGTTTTAAGCTTTGATCCCCATTACAATGCATATATTCTTTGTACACACTGTGTTTCTGTATACACCTGTTTGGCAAAAACAGGGTATGTGCTTCCGTTACTGTTACAGTTAATGTTTCCACTTGTGTTTATGTCTCCGTTTGCATTACCGTTCCCGTATACCCCACCATGTGGGTTACCCTTTGCGTTGTCATTCGCGTTTGCATTTGCATTACTGTTACCATTTGCATTTCCACTACTGTTTCTGTTTGCATTTTTGTTTGTGTCACCATGTGCATTGCCATTTGCGTTTCCGGCAGTCCTTTCATTTATGTTTCTGTTTCTCTTTCATTTTGCATCTTCTTTGCTGTTACTGTTACCATTTGCATTTGCAATTGCGTTACTGTGCCCGTGTGCATTACAGTTTGTGTTTCCATATGTGCTTGCATTTCATTTTGTGCTTCTGTTTCCTTTGCTGTTATTGTTGCTGTTACCATTACCATTTCCATTTACAATTGCGGTATTGTGCCTGTGCACGTTTCAGTTTGTGTTTCCATATGTGCTTCTGTTCCCATTTCTGTTTCTCTTTCCTTTGGCATTATTCTTCATGTTAACTTTACCATTTGCATTTACAATTGTGGTACCATGTCGGTGAGTGTTTTGGTTTGTGTTTACGTGTGCCCTTGCATTTGTGTTTTCCGTTTCTGTTCCCTTTCGTGTTCTTTTTGCTGTGTCACTTAACATTTCCATTTAAAATACCACTGCCAACACTATTAGCATTACCAGTTGCATTTTCGTATGTGCTTCAATATCCATTTGCATCACTGCTTGCTTTGGCATCACTTTGCGCTTTCGTTTCTATTAATGTTTCCTTTACCATTTATGTTTGCATTAGCATGTGCACCACTGTTCATGCTTCTGTTTGCATTGCTGTTCCTGTTACTGTGTCACAAGACATCATGTGGCGGGAGCGCGGGACCCAAAGATCCACGCACTCCCGCTGCTGCATTACATTCACTATTTCTCGTCATCATTCTCAAAAAGAAGGGAAATTAGGGGCAAAAAACTCTGTTTAATGCATTAGCTAGGGTTGTTCCACAGTGACAAAAGTGAGGACATTTGGTGTTAGGGTTGAAAGCCCCCCCTGGACCCCCTTCAGCCCACCCCCCAAAATGGCATTGGGGTGCACATTGGGGTCATTGATACTAACTCTCACCCCATTCTCCTATACCTCTGCTTCTTCACACAAGTGATGGGGTGAGAGTAAGGGCTGACGACCCCAACATGCACCTGATGCCATTTGGGGGGGTGGACTGGGGCTTCCAAGGGGGGCTTTCAACCCTAATAACTAATTTCCTCGCTTTTGCCACTGTGGAACAACCTAACTAATGCATTAAATGGAGTTTTTGCCTCATATATATATATATATATATATATATATATATATATATATATATACCTGCCCAGTTAGTAGTTAGGGTTGCACAGCCACTTCTATGATAAACCCCAAATGTTGAACTTAAATAACTTTGCAACCGTTCGTCCACTTTGCCTGAAATTTGGCATGTGCATTATTGTATAACTGATCTCTAGATCTGGAAATGTTTGTTCCAGTCAGATGTTTGGTTGCGGAGCTGTGGAGCATCAAAAAGTGTGAAAAATCCTCAACTTTTGCGAATTCTTTGCTTGTCTCCACAGCTTGCATGCTTTGTCTGTCTGGTCTGAAATTTACAGGGTATATGGAAACTGAGTCAAGGATGTACCTTTTGAAAATTTGTTGAAAAAATATTAATCCAGTCAAACATTATCAAAGTTTAAAGTTTCCCATTATAACCTATGGGGAAAAATATATGTTCTGTGTAACTGACAGATTCTTTTGTGAAAGCACCTTTTTCTGTCACAAATGCACTCAGTACTGTCATGTGGTGGCCATCTTGTTTTCAGTTAGTGGTGGAGAAAAAATGTTATAGTTTAAAAACTACTGCCCCTAGGTAAGCACCATCTGTTGTATTTACCTAAATGGGGTCCTAGGAACAGCATCCATGCATCCGAATTTTAAAATAGTACTCAGAAATATGTTTATTTTGATTGGGCTGTTTGTACTGTCACAATTTGCGACAGTACAAGCATGAAACTTTCACAAATTTGAGAAAGTTTTGTGCTTGTACTGTCACAAATCTGCCAAAACTGTCACAATTGGTGACAGTACTGCTCCCAAAATTACCATTTCTTTGCCACCTCTCTGCCACCACATGGTTTGGTCTTTTGGGCAGAAATTTGCAGGGTGGCAAGCCCTTACACCCCAGGTGTGCCATTTGGTAGTTTGGTGAAAAAATTTCCATTGGTTCCATGTTTACAACACTCTGAAGTTGTGAATTGTTCCCATAGGTTAATATTGTGGCATCTGCCAAAAGTACAGTTTCTTTGCCACATTACTGCCACTACATGGTTTGGTGTTTTGGGCTGACATTTGCAGGATGGCAAGCCCTTGCACCACAGATGTGCCTTTTGCTGGCTTGGAGAAAAAAATTACATTGGTTGCAGAGTTACACCAATCTGAATTTGCAAATTTTGCCATAGGATTACACTATGGCAGCTGCAGTGCCTTTCGGTGCCTATATCTTAAAAACAGTTTGAGATATGGATTTTTCACTAAGTGCATGCATGGAGGTGGCTAGGTCATGAATACAACTGTGAAATAATTTTTTTCCACAGTTGCTATGGTTACTGAGATATTGCCAAATAAACTTTATTAGGATTGCTTGGAATGCCTCTAGGCCTGTGCTATGTATCTGTACTTATTTGCAGGTGGGAGTGCAGGCCCTCTGGGCCCTGCTGTCCCAACTATGCATACTATTTAGGCTAAACTGGGAGCACTGGTCTGTCCTATGCTATGCCTCTACATTCATGGGTGGGTGGGGGCACAGGGTCCAAAGGGCTCATGCTCCCTTGCACAGATACCATTTTGCAAACCTGACAACATAGTTTTGGGTGGGTGGGTTTGCAGGACCCCACAGGCCCATGCTCCCATCTATGGATAACATTTAGCAAACCTGAGGACATAGTTATGGGTGGCAGCACAGGGCACAGAGGGCCCTTGCTCCCATCTATGGATAACATTTTGGAAACATGAGGACATAGTTATGGGTGGGTGGGAGTGCAGGGCCTGGAGAGCCCATGCTCCCATGTATGGATACCATTTTGAAACCTAAGGACATATTTTTGGGTGGGTAGGAGCACAGGGCCCAGAGGACCCACACTCCCACCTATGGATTCCATTTTGCTAACCTGAGGACACACTTTCTCAAAAAGGAGGGAAATTCATTGCAAGAAACTACATTAATGCATCAGTTAGTGTTGATTCCACACCAACAAAAGTGTGGAAATTCAACATTAGGGTTACCAACTCTACCACCCTACACCCCACCCTCCACACACCACGAGGTGTCAGGGTGTGTGTTGGGGTCATCAGGCCTAACTCTCACCTCATTCTCCTATACTGTACCACCTCTGCTTGTTTACACATGGAATAGGGTGAGAGTTAGGCCTGACAACCCCAACACACACCCCAATGCCTGTTGGTGTGTGGAGGGTGGGGTGTGGGATGGTTAGGTTGGTAACCCTAATGTTGAATTTCCACACTTTTGTTGGTGTGGAATCAACCCTAACTGATGGATTAACGTAGTTTTTACAATGAATGCATACATACACACACACACACACACACACATATATATATATGGGATATGACATGGCCTGAGTGAAGATATCATATTTATCTTCATGAGAGGCCAATGATATCATGATGTCATTGGTCTCGAGTGAAGATAAATATGATATCTTCACTCAGACCATGTCATATTCTGTTTATACAACGTATGTTTTGGGCTGCACTCAACAAAAGCTCGAAATGTTCTCTTAATACAGTCCCCTACATTGAGGTGATGGCTGTTTAAACACACATCTGCTGTATCTTTAGCAACACAACAGATGCCATATGTTATTTAAAAAAATATATGTGGCTGACTCTGCTTCTTTAAATTGTAAAAAAAACTTCTCTGGATTCTGGTTGACCAAGCCATGGCCACCCCCAATATAATTCTCCATACCCCCCTGCCCCAAAACAGCAGATGAAAAAAATATCTGATCTTGCCACTTAAGTTATTTAATAATAGATATCTGGTTGATCCTACCTGTATCTTTAAACAAATACCTGGGACATGTACTTATTTAAAAAACATACATTATCTGGTTGATCCTGCAACTTTCTTTTTTCCACCTCCAACTGTCATGTAGCGTGACCGGGCGCTGTGCCCTGAATGTAGCGTGCCCGAGCGCTATGAAGATTCAGATGTGAGGCACTGTCAGATAGTTTTAATTATGGCACTTTTGATGTAAAACATAGAAAAATGTGCCATTTTCTTAATAGTGCTTATAGTTTGTCAAAAGAAGCTCCCGACAGTACTGAGAGATGAGCGAGTGAGTCGGCAGCTTCAGAACATTAGACAGAAGCGCGAGCATGTGTTGCTATGGCAACAAACATTAGCGCTTCCATCTGGTGTTCTGAAGCTGCCGACTCACTCGCTCTCTCTTACTGTCGGCAGCTTCTGACAAACTATAAGCCAATTAAGAAATGGCACATTTTCTATGTTTTACAGCAAGCGCCTATAATTAAAATTATCTGACAGTGCTCACATCTGAATCTTCATAGCGCTTGGGCAGCATAATGAAGCCTATACCGCACGCTACATGACAGTTGATGGAAAAGAAAGTCGAGAGTCAACCAGATATGTTTTTAAATACATAAGTATGGTAAAGATACAAGCAGATGTGAGCAAGCAATGGGGGGTCTTCCTTCTAAAGAGAAAGCTGTGGGGGGGGTGAGGGGGTCCAATTCTTAAAAAGAAAGCCACAAGATAGAAAGTGAAAAACTTTCAGTTTCACTGTGATGATGTATAGGAACGTGGAGATATCAATGATATCTTCACATGTGAAGATATCATTGATACCTCCATGACCTGGCTGAAATATTACATTTTATCCTGACATTTATCCCAAAACATGTGTTGTATAAATATATATATGTGTATGTATATATATATATATACATATATATATATATATATATATATATATATATATATACACACACACATATACATACTACAAAAGAACCCCAGAACAAATGCTCTGAGGCATGGGTTATCCTGAAGGATATTGGCCATACAGCCAAATAAGAAAAAAAAAAACACAATTGCATATACCCCAGTAATGCAACGAATCATGGGAAACATATGCAAATCCCCGTGACAGAATTTGGAGTGGCTCAACTTTAAGCAGAATTGCATGGTGAGGAAAGGCCTCACAGTGCAATCATCAAAGGCTAAGAACAGCAGACATATATATATGCGTGTGTGTGTGAAAAATCAGTGATTAGATAAAGCACACCACATGACTGTGCATTATCCCACAATGACCACTTGCCTGAACTTCTTTCTACTTTTCACCCCTCTAAAACAATTTTGGCATATCATAAATCAGATAATCCACTACAGGGCATATAGTCATGCTTTGATATATGCACGTCTTGTGTGGTTGAACACACTCAGCCTGTGGCCTCATACCTCACACACCCTGCAGTGGATTATCTGGATTATCTGTTACATGCACACACACACACACACACACACACACACACATATATATGTGTGTATATATATATATATATATATATATATATATATCATATATATATATTTATACAACGTATGTTGTCAGATAAATGAGAGTATAAATCATCATATCTGACATGGGCCGTGAAGATAACATTGTTATCTTCATGTTTCTATATGTCATATGTTATCTCCACGTTCCTATACGTCATATCGAAACTATCTGGTTGATCCTGCCACTCAGAACTTTCACTTTCACTAAAGTGTGCGTGACAGCGCTATGAAGACTAGCGATTTGTAGTTTGGTAAATATTTTTTAGAATGTGCCCAGACTTCAGTAAATTAAATTTGTCTGTATTTTTTGTAGTTCCTTGTTAAAAGCAAACTACACACAGAGTGCAGCATTGACTAAACGGCGGCTTTAAAGTAAAATGAACACGACGTCTGTTGCCAACAGGCACCTGCCTGTAACGCCTCGGTATGCTCTGTGATGAACGGACTCAAAGCTGACCGTGACAATGGCGATAAATGTTACTAACAAATAAAGTCGCGCTGGTAGTAATGCTCTGAGGAACGAGATCAAATCTTCCTATAAACGTCACTTTTCCCCCAAATAAAGCAGGATCAACCAGATATTTTTACTAACTTTAAACGAGCAGGGATCAACCAGATATTTAAAACCTATATAATCTATTATGTTGGGGAAGCATGTGGAGCCCTGTGTGTGTGTGGGGGGCATGGCATGATAAACCAGATAATGCTTCTTAAAACTAACCATAAATAGCATAATCCACTAAATATTTCTTAAGCAATAAATGACATCTGCTGTTTTGGCAGCGTTTCTGTAAAGGGGTTGTATTGCTAGGGCCATCACCTTTATGTCACCCATTGCATTGAGAGGGCGTAGTGGAGGTTGTGTTGGGGGCAGGGGCAAAGCATCGTTGTATAAACCAAATATGACTTGGCCCGACTGAAGATATCATGTTTATCTTCCTCGAGGCCAGTGGCATCAAGATATCTCTCACTTTCATTGACCTTCGTGAGATATCATGATATCACTGGCCTCTCGTGAAGATAAATATGATATCTTCAGTCGGGCCATGTCATATCCCCTATATATATAATAAGACATTCCAAGGTGTGATTTATGGCCTGATAAGAGCATGCCCCAGGTGCGTGATGAGGCATGAGGTGCTTGAGCCGAGTGCCTGTAGTACCTGGGAAGCGCTCTTATCAGGCCATAAATGACACTTGGAGTGCCTTATTCCGCTTATACAATGGATCCCCTGTGAAAAATTTTATTTACAGATTTCAGATAACAAGTTTTTTAAAGTGTGTTAATGTACTTAAAAAAATAGAAAAAAAAATAGTCCCTGTCCTTGTATATTTGCAATAAGTGTATATGCAAAAGGAATCCAGTAGAGGGCATTGGTGTTTGTGTCCCCCCCCCACACACGTATGTTTTTTTTTTCATTTTCTTTTGTTTTAACTTAAGTTTTCATTTTCTTTTGTTTTAACTTAAGTATTAATCTGTGTTTCCAGATTTCAGTGGAATCAGGTGGAAAGTGCCCAGGTCTGGACTTCAGTGGGATCAGGTAGAAAGTGCCCAGGTCCATTGATGGCTACTATAGCAGTTTGGTGATAAGAGAGATGACCGTATGGAGAGTTGTTGACCTGCTCTGACAGGTAGATGGCACTTTTGATGTTTTATTTAAGCAAAAAAAGAGAGTGGCTGGTTTTCAGCAGGTGTGGGTGAAAAGGCAGCATGTTCCAGCACAGCCTCCCTCCATTCAAGGGTCACTTGAGCGACAGACGACTGCGGTGATGGCCACCAATGATGCAGTGGGTAGATGGGATAATGAGAGTTACTGAGTGAGAGATGGCCGCGGTGATGGTCGCCGATGGTACAGCACGACAGGTAGATGGTAAAGTGGGATGTGAGATGTTAGGCCTGTAGTAGCACTATCGCTCATGTTGATGGTTGCAGACAGTGTGGCGCTGTGGCAGGTACATGACATTTTTGTTTAATCAGGCAGTTAGTGATAATTTAAAAAATCAGCACAAGTTACTGTTTGTATTTTACAATTTTGTTCTGTGATCTTGGTTGTATTGCAGCAGAACAATGATGGGGGGGGGGCAACAATTGTAAGCAGGCTGCAGACAGAATTGTTTTTAAAAACATTTCTCCTATGCATGGATCTCAGCCTGCACTGCATCCTGCTTGACTGAAGAGGTACAGGTTGGCACAATATGCCTTGATAAGGACACGGCTAAGGATACCTTTCAGCCAATCAGGAGGCAGAAAAATCCTGACCCATTTTATAAATATATATATAAAATAAACAATGGGTAAGGGTGGTAGGTATACCTTTGTTACAGCAATGCTATAACAAAAAATCTCCCACAGTGACAACCAGTTTGACACCCACAGTGTCAAAAGGATTGTCAGAGCGATGAACGGATTCATTGACTCCCGAGTTTGGCTGCTCACCCCACAAATCCGCCCTCCCCCCGGAGTAAGATATATATATATAGATCCGGGGGTTCCAGGAGGCAGAGACCCCCATGTAGGGGGGTGGGGATAAAGCTCCCCACAAACAATGCAAAAGTGCCCAAATGCTTGGGGCGCTGTGGCCGTCCATCGATGGATTTTCCAGGCAACGTTAGTCACCGTCGGCAAAATCCTGTCACTGTGCTGGACTTTGAAAACTTTGTTGTTGAACTAGCTTGGTGGAATTGGATGGTATATATGGATGTATTCCCATCAAAGAGGCTAACTAGGCTGTAAGGCCACAAGCCAGAGGGGCAAGTGATTTTATTGCCTTAATTAACCCCGGAGATAGATATACTTCCAAGTGTTCCACCCTTACCCATTTTTTTGTTGACTATAATACATTGGGATAGTTATTTTTATGCAGATCGTATTTGTGATCATGTTATGGCACCTGTAGGTCTCTTGTAGCAAGGAGGGAATGGTGTGTAGTGAATGCAGGTAGGAGTTTGGGGGATTTCTGGGTTTGGGAGGGTTTTGTGTGTCTTTTTCCAGGTTCTTTGCAGCTTGTTAAAGGAAACTCTCACATACTCTGCTATATAGGTTCACTTTAAATGAGTCTTTATGAGTTTTTTCATGTTACCAGCTCCTGGACATTTCCTACCTAGACTTTAGCAAGGCATTTGACACAGTCCCACACAAAAGATTAATAGTCAAAATAACCAGCCTGGGAGTGGGTCCCAGGGTGGTAGCCTGGGTAAAACATTGGCTGGACAACAGGACACAGAAGGTAATTGTAACTGGAGTCCACTCTGAAGAAAGAGGGGTTACTAGTGGGGTACTGCAGGGTTCAGTACTGGGTCCAGTCCTTTTTAATGTCTTTGTAAGTGACATTGCAGAGGGACTGGAAGGAAAAGTATGCCTCTTTGCAGATGACACAAAGATCTGTAACAGGGTTGATACACAAGGAGGCGTGAAAAGGATGAGAAGGGACTTGGCAAGGTTGGAGGAATGGTCAGAAGTATGGCAGCTTGGATTCAGTGCAAAGAAGTGCAAAATAATGCACCTGGGAAACAAAAACCCAGGGGAAGATTACACAAGGTGGGGAGGTAGTAAAAACAACAAAAATGGAAAGGGACCTGGGGGTAATCATATCAGATGACCTTAAGGTTAGCAAGCAATGTGAGAAGGCAGTAGGGAGGGCTGGAGGTATACTGGGATGTATAGGGAGAGGCATTACCAGCAAAAAACAGGAAGCTGTTATTCCTCTGTACAGACAGTTGGTGAGACCCCATCTGGAGTACTGTGTCCAATTCTGGAGACCTCATCTCCGCAAGGACATAGACAGGATAGAGGCAGTCCAGAGTAGGGCAACTAAAATGGTGCAGGGGCTGCAAGAGAAACCATATGAGTAGAGACTAAAGGAGCTTAATATGTATACCCTTGAGGAAAGGAGGGAGAGGGGGGACATGATAGAAACTTTTAAGTACCTCAGTGGAATCAACAAAGTCCAAGAGGGTAGCATCTTTCAGAAAAAGAGATGTGCAAGAACAGGGGACACAATTTAAAGATGGGGGGGCAGTTCAGGGGCAATATGAGGAAGTATTTTTCACAGAGAGGGTGGTGGATGCATGGAACAGCCTTTCTGAGGAGGTTGTGGGTCTAAAACTGTGGGAGAATTCAAGAATACATGGGACAGACATAAGGCAATTCTTGTCGGGGGGTAAGAAGAAATAGGCTGTTGGTTAACTAGGATCTGCAGCTTATCCTGTAGGTAGGGTAATGGGCAGACTAGGTGGGCCAAGCGGTCCTTATCTGCTGTCAAAGTCTATGTTTCTATGTTTCTTATGACACTCAGGGGTTCAACGGGTATTACCTAATTTAAACCGCATGTAGCGCTATTCTCTGCAGCCCGCGGTGCTCCATTTCAAAGTGTCTTCATGAGCATTCGATTTACTGAGATGTCTGCGATGGACTCTGTTACTGACAGTTGACTGTGAGAAGTGGGAAGAAGTGTATGTGTTTTGCACTGAAGTAGACACAAAGAGTGAGTTTGACAATCCCGTACCAGATTAATTGGCAGAGCGTTTTTTTTATTTATACTAGAAATAATTAAACCCTTTGGGATAATGTTTTTTTGTGCTGGTGTAGGTTGCATTAGTGCCTCTCATAAGAAGGAGTGCCAATCGCTATCCTTCTTCAGATTTCCAAAGGTCCCACACAAATTTTTTCAAAATGGGTGGCTGCTGTGAAGAGGGAAAACCTTCCTGATGTGACAAGCAGAAACACTGTTTTGTGTTCTCTACATTTTACTCCCAATTTGTATGAGCGGAATTTATAGGTATATACTGTGAAGCACCACTATACTACTTTTATAAGTGAAATAAACATATTTGACGTTCTTCCCTATCCATCGTGTGTGTCTTTCTTTGCTTAGCTCACTAAATTACCTGCTGTTGTTATTTAATTTATCATAATTTGTCTCAGTCTTGAATGTGTGTATTTTGTGTTCTGAGATGTGGAACGGTACATACGAACATACAAAAATGGCAGCAGAAAAAGGCTCATGGTCTATCAAGTCTGCCCGATTGTGCAGCTCTCAGTTAATACCACTGCAGCTGCCCCACACCCAATCCACTCCCACCATCCCCTCTTCCAGTCCTTCCCCTCATTGTGTTCTTGTCTTTACTAACCCTGCCCCTGATTCTATCCCAACCCCATTTAAAGCTACCCACTGTTCTCAGTTCAATTAACTCCTCCGGCAGTGCATTCCATCCTGCCACCACACTCTCTGTGAAGTAGGGACTCTTCATTTCCCTCCTAGTGACCCTACCCCCCTTTAAGTGGAACAATCATCCCACTCTGACATTGTTTCTGCCTTTCAAGTACTTAAAGGTCTCTATCATGTCCCCCCTTTCCCCTTCTCTCCTACAGCGAGTACATGTTGAGCTCCCTCAGTCTTTCCTCATAAAGCATCTACCCTAGCCCCATGATCATTTTTGTAGCTCTACGTTGGACCCCCTCCAGTAATCTCACATCCTTCTTGAGGTATGGGCACCAGAACTGTATACAGTACTCCAAGTGAGGCCTCACCAGTGATCTATACAATGGCAGGATGACCTCTTCCTTTCTAGAGGTAATCCCTCTAGCAATGCACCCCAGTATCCTATTTGCCCTTGCTTCCACCCTCCTACACTGTGCTGCTACCTTCAGGTCCCCTGTGACTAGTACCCCCAGATCCCTCTCCTCCTCTGAAGCTGCTACCTGCACTTTCCCCAGCCAGTAGCTGATCCTAGGATTTCTGGCTCTGAGGTGCATGACCTTGCACTTCTTAGCATTAAACCCCAACTGCTACTCCTTTGACCAGTGTTTGAGTTTCACTAGATCCTGCCTGAGTGCCTGCCTCCCTTCCCCACTGTCCACTTTTGCACAAATCTTAGTGTCATTGGTAAACAGGCTGATCTTACTCTTGACCCCCCTCTGCAATGTCTCCAATGAAGAAATTGAACAAAACAGTGCTCAGCACTGAATCCTGCAGTATCCCGCTTGTTGCTGGCCTTGGCTTAGATGTCTCCCCCCCTTACAACTACCCCTTGTTGTCTGCCCTGAAACCAGCTCTCAACTAGGGATGGGCAAAATGGTTCATCGAAAATAGGAACCGACCTGAACATTCCCAAGTGTTCAGAAATTAACAACTTCCGAACACTTTCAGCTGTTCAAATCAGTTTGGATGACTCCTGTTTCAGAAACTGCAGTGCGAGAAGCACCAGAGCAGGAGGAACCCACAGGAGGGAGCAGAGACAATACTCTGGTCTCTCCCTGGATGACCGAGCTGTCCATCTCTTTAAGGTGGCACCTGATTAGGTTGCTGTTCTAGCAACCCATGTGTTCCCCCTTGTAGCTACACAGAGGAATCAGGATGGAGAAGGAGCAGCAGCTACTCTTGGCTTCTCCTTGTATTGCAGATCATCAAATTGATTGTTTTCTTCTGTGCTTGTGCTGCTTGTGTTTTGTTTTTTTTTGCGCCTTGGGCAAGCAAAGAATTCTACTGCCCATCTGCCGCTCTCCCCCCCCCAAAAAAACCCCCAGAATTTTTTAAACTAAAATAAGAACTTAAGGGAGGAAGGGATTGGGAACTTGGGGAAGATGGGGGGTGGGGGAGTCAGGGACTGGGAGTCAGGGATTTGAGAGGGGATTGCCAGCACGGACTGGGTATGGAACTTAGGAAGGAGTTGGGGATTGGGGTGGGGACTGGACTGGGGACTGGAGAGTACAATGTATGGGAGAGGAGACTTGGACAGGGGATCTTCATGAACATGAACATTGAAAGATGAGCCAGGATGGAACTTGGAGAGAGAGAGACTGAGGGCAACTTGTGAGAATGAGAGCGCTGTGTGTATAAAATCTGCTAGCCAGTTGTCAGTGCACTACTGCCACTTCTTCCATACTGTCTGTGTGACCACCCCTTCCTGTGTCAGAGAGGGTTAGGCCAGGAAGGGTCCACCAGAATCTCTGTGGGTATACTAGAAGCAGTGCCTGCAGTATCACCCTTAGCATAGATGGTGTGTGAAATACAATCTGCCAAGACCACCAGCCAGTCATCAGTGCACCAGTGCCACTTCTTGAATGCTATCTGTGTGACCCCCTCCCAAGAAGTCAGTCATCTGTTATCTTCCTCCCTGTGCTCGCTCAGTGGGGTATAAGCTTTGGCTCAGTGGGCAGGGCATTCCATCACATCACAAGAAATAAAGAAAAAAAAAGAGAGAGTTAGGCCAGGCAGGGTCTCCCAGAATCTCTGTGGTTATACTAGCAGCAGTGCCTGCAGCATTGCCCTTAGCAGTGGTGGTGTGTGAAATAAATTCCGTGTGTGAAATAAAATCTACCAGCTAGCTGTCAGTACACAAGTGCCACTTGTTGCATACTGTCTGTGTGACCCCTCCCAAAAAGTCAGTCATCTGTCATCTTCCTCTCTGTGCTTGGCTCTGTGGGCAGGGGCAGGGCATTCCATCACATCACGTGGAATAAAAATAACAATCACTTTTTGACCCTGAAGAAGTGACAGACTGGAATTATGAGTACTCCTGAAAATAGTAAAGCAAAAGCCGGGGGCAAAGGAAATAATAAATGTAAAATAACGTTTATTCAAGGATCCAGAAAGAAGTGGCCCAAAACGTAAAGTACAACAACAACAACAAGCACCACAGTCTGTTGAAGGGGCTGAACCAAATGCTGCTACTATCCATGTACAGGCTAACTCTCAACATACTGAAAATGCGCAAGGGTTGGTGGACTGTCTATGTCAGAAGGGCTCAGTAGTACAGCCAACAAAGTATCGAAAGACAGTGGCAATAGCAAGTCACGTGAGAAAAAAAGTGCAAAAACAAAATGTATTCCAATTCCAATTGTACATAAAGTTAAAGCACTTACAGGTACAACTCTCAGTGGAGTGGCTCGATTTGCAACTCATGAATATTGAATAACAATCTGTGCCTGCAATTGTTAGCTCTCCTGAGTCTGATGATGATGATGGTGATGACCATGGTCACGGTGAGACTGATGATGATGAGCTTGAGACGTTACCTTTAGCTATATCTCATTCTGGTTCTGACAGTGACAACATGGATAAAAATAATGACAGTAGTAGAGCGTTAACAGGGAGAAAGAAAAAGACAAAGGCACAAGCCACACAAAGTAAAACACAGTCTGACAGTAGTGATGATGATGATGGCAACGGTGCTGCAGAGGATTCTATGATTGTCTCACCTGATGAACCTGAACCCTCCGCTGATATGGCTTCCTCACATGAACCCAGCCACTTGACTCCTAGTCCTACTGAGGTCTTTACTAGACATAGTCTACCTCTACTGTTTGGAATCATTTTTATGTAAATCCCAAGGATACTTGCCAAGCTACATGTGTGCACTGCAACAGACGTGTTAGTATGGGAACAAATAAAGGGCATCTTGGAACCACAACAATTATGCAACATCTTTTGTGAATTCACCCTATCATTTGTATATGATTCAAAAAAACAGTCTAACATTGGTGGCTGAAAATCTAGCAGGGCTCCCGGTGAACAGGAACACTCTGTGGAAACAGTGGGAGATGAGCACCAGGCAAGACCCAAAAGTCCACTTTCACCTCGCGGTCACAGTCACGATAATTCTGTAAGGTCCTCTGTTTTACCAGGCATGGCATGTAGTCGTAAACACCTGCAACCAAATGTAACTTCATCTCCCCGGATAAGAGGCAGTTGAAGTTAAAGAGGTTTTTGAAAGATTGCTTAAATATTCTCAAACCATTCCATATCACTGGCAATAAATTGTAAATTAGCAGAAATGATTGTATTTGATTTACAGCCATACTCTATTGTGAAAGATATGGGTTTCAGAAGACTTATGGAATACTTAGAGCCATGCTATTTAATGCCAAGTAGAAAATACTTCTCAGTAACTGCTGTGCCCAAGATGTGACAGCTTAGAAGTTCAAGCAAGGCATGTTCTCTGAAAGGCTGAGGATAAGCTACTGTAGTTCACTTCACTACTGATATATGTGGACCAGCAGCAAAACCATTGCATACTATTCTCTTACTGCATACTGGGTCAGTTTTGTGGGCAACTCATCATCATCCTCACATACTGCTAGTCTGTCTGCTACCACTTCAACCAGTATTACTACTACTACAACTACTATCTTTCAGAGCTCAAATAAACTCGTCACATTTCAGAAAATGGCAGTTCTCCATGTATGTCACTTTCAAGACACACACACACAGCTGGCCCAGTGGCATGGAGGGCTGAGGCATCATGCCTTGCCTCCTGCCATGCTGGCGACCCATGTTCGTGGTGCGCTGGGTCACCGGGGGTTGGCTGGGGGGGAGAGGATCGAGCATCCAACTGACAGCTCTTTTCTCCTGGGGAGGGTGGGGACAATGGACTGGCATTTGCCCGACTCCTGGTGGTGGCTGGGGGTTGGCATGCCATGTCCCAGACATTGTGGCAGAGGAGGAGCAGCTGCAAGACGTGCCACATGCAGACACGTGCGCTGCAAGTCATTGGCAGCATTGCATGCTCCTCAGTCTGAAAGTAAAGCAGTAAAAGGTCTCTGGCTGTGGAGCATGAAGATGATCCCCCCACAACGCCGACCTGAGAGGACTCCTCCCCAGCTGGATTCATTCGTAGTGGGTAGAGTCACTCCCCACCACCTCTGCCACAAAGGGTAAGTTGTGGGGGCATAGGAGAGGATGTCCGATATTCTGTTGATGGCATGTGGGGGGGGGAGGTGCTGAGGTAGCCAGCTGGGGACATAGAAACATAGAATTTGACAGCAGATAAGGACCACTTGGCCCACCCAGTCTGCCCATTTCCTTACCTAGTGGATAAGCTGCAGATCCTAGTTAACCAGCAGCCTACTTCTTCCTACCCCCACCCCCTAGAATTGCCTTATGACTGTCCCATGCATGCTTGAATTCCACCACTGTTTTTGACTCCACAACCTCCTCCGGAAGGCTGTTCCATGCATCCACAACCCTCTGTGAAAAATACTTCCTTAAATTACCTCTGAGCTGCCCCCATCTTCAAATTGTGCCCCCTTGTTCTTGCACACCTCTTTTTTTGAAAGATGCTACCCTCTTGGACTTTGTTGATTCCCTTGAGGTACTTGAAAGTTTCTATCATGTACCCCCTCTCCCTCCTTTCTTCTAGGCTATACATATTAAGCTCCTTAAGTCTCTCTTCATATGTCTTCTGGTGCAGACCCTGCACCATTTTAGTTGCCCTCCTCTGGACAGCTTCAATCCTGTCTATGTCTTTGCGGCAGGAGATTGGGTCTCCAGAACTGCACGCAGTACTCCAGATGGGGTCTGACCAGCTGTCTGTACAGAGGGATAATAACTTCCTGTTTTATACTGGTGATGCCTCTCCCTATGCATCCCAGTATCCCCCCAGCCCTCCTTGCTGCCCTCTCACATTGCTTGCCCACCTTTAGGTCATCTGATATGACTACCCCCAGGTCCCTTTCCATTTTTGTTGTTGTTAGTATCTCACCCCATTGTGTACTCTTCCCTGGGTTTTGTTTCCAGGTACATTATCTTGCACTTCTTAGCATTGAATCTAAGCTGCCATACATTTAACCATTCCTCTAACCTTGCCAAGTCCCTTCTCATCCTTTCCACCCCACCTTGTGCATCAACTCTGTTGCAGATCTTTGTGTCATCTGCAAAGAGACATACTTTCCTTCAGTTCCTCTGCAATATCGCTTATAAAGACATTGAAGAGGACCGGTCCTAATACTGAACCCTCATGTACCCCACTAGTAACCCCCTTTCTTGGTGGACTCCATTTACTATTACCTCTGTGTCCTATTCTCCAGCCAATTCTTTACCCAGGGTGTCATCTTGGGACCCACTCCCAGGCTGGCTAACTTGTATATTAATCTTTTATGTGGGACTGTGTCAAATGCCTTGCTAAAAGTCTAGGTAGGCCATATCCACAGCCCTCCTGATCTACTACTTTGGTCACCCAGTCAAAGAAATCTATCAGATTTGTCTGGCATGACCTTCCTGCTGTGAATCCATGCTGCCTTGGGTCCTGGCCCCTCTGGCCTCTAGATACTCGACAATTCTTTCCTTTAGAAGTGATTCCATCATTTTCCCTACCACTGAGGTTAAACTAACAGGTCTGTAGTTTCCTGCTTCTGCCTTGCTCCCACTTTTGTGAAGGGGAATCACATCTGCCCTCTTCCAGTCCTCGGGTACCACCCCATCCTCCCATGATTTGTTAAAGAGGGTAGTCAGTGGTGTCACTAGTTCTACCCTTAGTTCTTTTGAATTCTGGGATGAATCCCATCAGGCCCCATTGCTTTGTCCACCTTCAGTTTTAAGAGTTCTTTCAGAACCCTTTC
Organism: Neoceratodus forsteri; assembly: GCA_016271365.2. NCBI lineage: Eukaryota > Metazoa > Chordata > Ceratodontiformes > Ceratodontidae > Neoceratodus > Neoceratodus forsteri. The sequence goes on from CM057455.1 coordinate 1,702,374,940, forward strand.
TTCTGTAAATGGGCTGGTATCAACTTCTGTATCCAGAGTGTTTCTACTGTTTGTTTTAGGTACCTCCCCCTCTTCCTTTGTAAATACTGAGCAAAAATATTTGTTTAGTATCTCTGCCTTTTCACAGTCACCCTCTGCCCACCTTCTCTCCCTTTATTAAGCCTCACTATCCCTCCCTTGGTCTTCCTTCGCTCCCTGATGTACCTATAAAAGGTTTTATCCCCCTTCTTAACTGAGTTGGCTATCTTTTCCTCGGTTTGGGCCTTTGCTGTTCTGACTGCCTTCCCAGCTTTCTTTTGCTTTAACTGTTACAGTTCTCTGTCCTGCTCCTTCTGTGATTCCTTGTACTTCCTGAATGCTTTCTTTTTCTCTTGAACCTTCACTGCCACTTTCATTGAGAACCATAGTGGTTTCTTACATCGTTTCGTTTTGTTTATTTGCTTCACACAAAGGCTTGTTACCTCTGTGATGGCAGTTTTTATTATTCCCCATTGTTCTTCCACCCCTCCTTCCTTCCCATTTGCTAGTGCATTCCTTAGGCACTCACCCATTTTGGCAAAGTCAGTCCTCCTAAAGTCTAGTACTTTTGCCTTTGTATGGCTTGACTGTATTGCTGTGTTTATTAGAACCATACTGTTCGATGGTCGCTAGTTCCCAGATGGCTACCCACTTCTACATCTGTGATCCTCTTCATCTCCATTTGAGATAACCAGGTCTAAGATTGCTCCTCTTGAGTGGGCTCCAATACTAGTTGTCTAAGGCATGCCCGTGTAGGGCATCTAGAATAACCCACTCTTGAAGTGGCTGCTGCAACTGCACTCCAGTTAACATCTGGCATATTCAGATCACCCATCAGCAATATCTCCCCTTTTTCTGCCATTCTAAGTATACTTTCTATCATTTCCTTGTCCATTTCCTCCCCTGAGAAGAAGTCTGTATCTAACCCTGTGTGGATTGTGGTGCCATTGCCAGTCTCCAAATTTACCCACAGTGCTTCTTCTCCTCCCTGTTTCCCTTTTGTTCTGTTGCTTTGATTTCTTCCCTATAAAAGCTACTCCTCCTCCTCTTTTACCCTCCTGTCCCTCCTGTAGATAGTGTATCCTGGTATGTTTACGTCCCAGCCATGGTTTTATGTGTACCATGTTTCTGTGACTGCCGACATATCCAGATGTTCCTCTTCCATCAAGGCCACTAATTCAGGAAGCTTGTTACTCAGACTACGGGCATTGGTACTCATTGCTCTCCATTTTTTGATGGCTTTACCTTCTTTTTCAGCATCCCCCCCACTGACCTTTCTATCTCGGTCTTTTTCTCATTTAGTACCCTGTTTTGTAGGGAGAGGCTGGGATTTTCCTGCAGCTTATCCATGCCTCCCACCTTGACTAGTTTAAAAGCTTGCCAATGAAGCATTTAAACCGATTGCTCAAAAGACTTGTTCCCTTCCTGGACAGATGCAGACCATCCTGCCAGTGTAGGCTGGTGTCCCTCCAGGTGGAACCCCAGTCCCCAATGAAGCCAAACCCCTGTGCTCCACACCACGGAAGAAAAATGATTAACAAAAAAAAAAACCACACACATGCAGCACAGCACATTCAGCAAGAACTGGAAAGACTACTTACCGCTTTGGTCACTTCACAGGGTTTGAAAGTTGTTTTTTGTTGCAAACAATGGTTCAAATATTAAAAAAGCACTTCACAATGGCAACTATGTACATAGACGCTGTTTTGTCCATTGTCCGAACCTAATTGTTCAAAGCTTCCTGGATAATGACTGGCAAGTATCAATGACTGTGGGTGCAGTGCACAAAGTCTGTGGCCACTTCAACCATTCAGTAAAATCACATGACATCCTTGCTGATATCCAGACATAGAAAAATCTTCCTCATCTCCAGCTTGTTCAGGATGTAGCAACAAGATGGAATTCAACTCACTTTATGATTGAATGCATCCTTGAACAAAAGGTAGCTATCATTGAGTATATCATGTACAACAATATCGGGGAGGGCATTGTACTCCATTCTACTCAATGGTCTCTGCTGGAACAGTTGTGTCACATTATGAAACCATTCATGAGTGCTACAAAAGAGGTCAGTGCAGAAAAGGCATCTGTTAGCCAAGTCATTCCACTCATTCTACTTCTCAAAAATAGGTTGGAGAAAAATGAGGAGCAACTTAGATATGAACCAATCTCTAGTCAATAACTTGCTTACCAGACTTTGCAATGATGAGAAATTATCAGCCATGACACGGAGCAAGGAGCATCTATTAGCAGCATTGCTAGATCCACATTTTTGGAACATATACCTTCCTGATGTGGTTTCTGATGATATGGAGGAGTTGAACTACAGGCAACTTTTGATTGATGCAGTAGATGAGGTTTCATTAGGAGGATTGGCAAGCAGTACTACAGTGACACCACCTCAGATTCAAAAGACTGCTCCAAAAACCCAGTACAGAAGCAGACAATGAGGTGGATGACATTTGGGGTCAGCTGCAGGACACTGACATTCCACAAGGAGAAAATGCATGCTCAGTAGTAAGCATGGTAGATGCATATCTGTCTGAGCCCAACATTAGTATTAAGGATGACCCTTTAGCTTCAACTTACTGTCAAGAGAAAAAATCATGCTGACCAAAGCTGGCTGCCCTAGCTTGTAAGTATATTGGATGTCCACCCTCCAGTGTCTGGTCCAAACATTTATTTAGCTCTGCTGGGGATGTTGTGACTGATAAACTGTCAAGATTACACCAGACAATGTGGAGAAACTGACATTCTTGAAGGTTAACTTGCCAAACTTAGGCTACATATGTGATGCTGATCTTGAAGAAGATGCTACTGACAGCAGTACCTGTGCTGCAGCTGTGGACTCACGCATCAGCTTTCAATTTAGAGACTCACAGGACCACTTAAAAGTAGAGATCTGGGACTTGCCTTTTGACTGCATCATCATCATCCTGGGGGTGGGTTGGAGGTGCAGCCAGTACATCACGTTCATGTCATTACGTACTTATAGCAACTGTGGCAGACAAGTCCCTGATCTTGCACACAGTCACTTTCTCATTCTGACAAGATCATTTATTTTATTACCTAATGCACCTAATAATAATTATTTTCTATATAACCATAGCTCTGTTTTTCCTCCCTGATAGTAGTGGTGGTAGTAGTAGCAATGGTGAAGTGGTCATTTTGAACTGCCTGGTGCTCTTGTTCTTTTACATTGCTTCATGCTGTGTTCCATACCGAGACCCACTGCTATGCTAAAATAATTGGTGACATACAAAAAACACACTGACCCCCTTCTACAAAAAGTCAGACTCAGGAGACTGGTTTAAAAAAAATACAGATCTGGGACTTGCCTGCCTCACAACCGCATCATCATCATCCTGGGGGTGGGTGGGAGGTGCAGCCAGTACAACACATTCACATCATCACATACAGGAAGCAACTGTGGCAGACAAGTCCCTGTTTTCACACACACAGTTGCTTATTCATTCTAAAGAGATCATTTACTGAAATGCGCACAATTAAAAAACTACATTGATAAATGCTGCCAGCTCTGTTTTTTTCCCTGGTAGTACTACTACAAAGCACAATTATTTAAACACACTATTACCCCCTTCTAAAAAATCAGACTCAGGAGGAGATCATTTATTTACAAACTAAAGATCTGGTCTGGGACTTTGTCATCACAGTCACTTTCTCATTCTTTTCTAAGCAGTCATTTTTGGTAAATGTGCCTTAACCATACTGATTTCAGTGCTGGTAGACTACTTCTGATTTTGCCCTGATTGTAGTAGGTGGGGATAGTAGCAGAATGCAGTCTTGAAGTGGTAGCTGGCTGACTGGCTGTCTTTGACTGACTGCCCTCTGCTCTGGCCTGGTGCTGTTTTTGTGTTCCTGGCTTCTTCTTCACCACTTAACTGACTAAAACACATCTTGTGCCTGCCTGTACCTGTTGAGAAATAGAAATCACTACTGTTAATCATATAACTTATACACTGTATTAATATTACTTTCTTAAATGCTAGAAACAGAAGAGTGATTAGAGAGCATTTTCTACTACTAAACAGTGGTTTAATTGTTTTTCTGTACAGATATGTTGATTAAAAGCAGTTTAAAATGATTTTTTAACATACAGTTACCATAAAACAATAAAGGTCATAAAAGGTTTGGATAAGGTTTGGATAAGGATACAAACCTTTTTTTGCTTATCAGAACCTTTTAGAACCTCAGAACCTTTTGATGTTCTTCCATCCCTACTTTTAACCCACCCCACCAGTTTCTCCCCGGCCCCCAAGTCCCTCAACTTGCTCAGTAACCTCCCGTGTGGCACTGAGTGGAAAGCCTTGCTGATGTCCAGATACAGGACATCCACAGCATGCCTTCATCAACCACCCTAGTGACCCAGTCAAAGAAGTTGATTAAGTTAGTCTGGCAAGATCTTCCCGAGACAAACCCATGCTGTCTCTCATCCTGTAGATCATTACTATCGAGAAAGGTTAACCTCTCCTTCAGAATGGTCTCCATCAATTTTCCCACTACAGAGGTCAAGCTCACTGGTCTGTAATTGCTGGTTCATCCATGGGTCCACTCTTGTGGAGGGGCACCATGTGAGCCATCCTCCAGTCTCTGGGTACATTCCCCATCTCCAAGGAGGTGTTGAACGGTCTGTCAGAGGGCCTGCCAACACCACTGCCAGTTCCTTCAGGATCCTTGTATGTACATCATCCAGTCCTGGTGCCTTGTCCACCCGCAAGGTTTTAAGGCCCTTCAGAACTTTAACCTCTTGGATGACCCCATCTGTTATCTCTGGCCCCCTCCACCTGTCCCTCCTTTCCCTTGTGGCATTGGGCCATCCCTTTCTTTTGTGAACGCTAAGCAGAAGTACGTGTTGAGTGCCTTCACCTGGTCTTCCCCTTTTTCTGCCTATTCCCCCTCTCTTTTGATTCTAACAATGTCATCCCTACAACTCCTCTTCTCCCTTATGTATTTAAAGAACCCCTCCCCCCCGATCCCCTGAGTCAATTTCAGCTTCTTTGCTGCCCTGGCTGCCCTGACTGCCCTGCTCACCTCCATAGATGCTTTTGTGAACACCTTCCTGTCCTCCTCATGCCCAGATTTTTTTAACCTAATGAAGGCCAATCTTTTTGCCCCTCATCCCCCCCCCAACTTCCTTGCTGAGCCAGCTAGATTTTTTTTTACTTGGACTGCTTACTCTGAGACTTGGCACATGTGCCCATGGCCTCATTCACTCCCTTTCTAATGATTGCCCACTTCTGTTCAGCATCCATCCCTGGGCTAATTCCAGCTAAAGATCCCTCTAGGATGCTGCCCATTCTGGCAAAATCTGCCTTCCTGAAGAGTAGCACTCTTGTCCTGGTCTAAGCCGACTCACTCCCTGTGTTGAGGAGGAACCACACTGATCCTGCTAGAGGGTCCTGTACTACCACATCCTGGACTTGGTCACCATTTGTCAGCACAATGTTCAGTATGTTCCCCTCCCTTATAGGCTCTGCCACTCCCTGCACTAGGTAGCTGTCCTGGATAGCCTCCAGCAGTACCTGTTCCCTGGCATTTGTTGTAGTTGCCATCTGCCAGTCAACTCCAGGTAGGTTGAAGTCTCCCACTATAACTGTACTCCATCCCCATCCTGAGCTTCTTACCTTTGGGCTTGGGAGCAATACCCATACGGCTTCTGACCTCCTCCTTCCCCCTCCATCCTGGTTCACAGTATCCCCTCTTTAACATAAATAGCCGCCCCTCCATCTCTTTTTCCCTCCTGGTCCCTGCGGTATACCTTGTATCCTGGGATTGTGAGATCCCAGTGACTGTATTGGGTGGCCCAGGTTTCTGAGATGGCAGCAATATCTACCTCCCCTTCTACCATCAATGCCTGGAACTCTGCCACCTTGTTTGCCAATCTCCTTGCACTCAAGGATGCAACAGTCCATCTTGTGCCTTCCTCCCCCTCCCCATCCCCCTTACACTTCTGCCTTGGTAAATTCCCCTCATTCTCTTCCTCCCTCTCTGGAGGGTGAGGCCTTCTGGTCTCTGCCAGAAGGTGCAAATTATGTTTGCTTGATTGAGGTTGGGGTTGGGGGGGGAGTACTGTGTTGTTTCCTCCCTGCAAGTATGGGGTATATGTTGTGCTTGTAGGTTTGTCACAGGATATTTGCATAGGTTTGTCACAGGATATTTGCATAGGTTTGATTTTCATGGGGGTGTCTGAATTGAGTACTGTGTGCTATCCTAAATTCAAGTTTGTGGTGTATGTTGTGCTCAGAGATGTGTTAGATGATTATTGCACAAGTTTGATTGCTTTTTGTGGGGGGGGGGTGATGCTGGAAGAAGTGAGTACTGTTTGCTATCCTCCATGCAAGTATATGCCCATACTGTTCTCACAAACGGAAACCACGTTATAATAAATCAAGTCATAGCACAAAGTTAAATAATTGAATCTCACTGCACGAAGCACCAAACGTAACCTGGTCTGAACTCTGAAACCAGACCTAATAAACCCAGTTAGAAATAAAACTGAAAATTGAGACTCATGACACTTTCTCATTTTACTTGACCACCAAGTATTGCTGTACACAGATATGATAAAATTCTAAGAACCTTGCCAGTAACAAGGATCTCATCTGTAACATCCAGCACGTATCTGGAAATGAACAGTTCCCTGTAGTGTTGTTCCTGGGGTCACAGTGGTCCCACAACCCTTTGTGAGGTTTACATTACACTTGGACTCCAGGAGCAACAGCAAGAGACTGCCCCTCTGTACTGTTTCTCCTGGGGTGACAGTATAGTGTAAGCCTCCCAAAGAATGGGTGTGACATTAAATCTTTAGGTATTTTTTATCATGCATGACGATGAGTTAGTATAAGTTTATTACTGTACTGGAAAGAAATAATGATTGTTAATATGCAATCTTTAGCTGTTAAAATTATACCTTTAGTGGTTTAGTCACAATGTATTTAAAAAAAAATGTTTAATGTGGACAATGCTTATCTGAACTGCATTAAAATGTCTTTGAATTTATGCACAATTTAACATCTTTAAGAACAAATGCATTTATGTTTTATTTTAAATATGTTTTTATTACATGATAGTATAAAACAAGAAACATTATTTTGGTGCTTGTACTATGCATCATGTATATGATGATGAATGACTGCTTTCAAGTGGAATGTTAATAATTAAATAATTGATAGGGGGATACATATATGATGTATGTGCATGCTAACTTCACCCTCGATGAAGACCCATAAGGCTGGGTTGCTACGTAGGGGTGTTAGCAGTGTGTCTAACATGCTGTAACAGCTAAATAAAATACAGCTCATTATTTCAAATTTCAGCCTTGGTGTGTACCCTGTTTCATTTTGGTTAATCTACGTTATTGCTATCTGACTGGAGCACCTTTGGGGCATTTGATGTGCATTCCTTTACGATGTGTTCTACACTTTAATATGTTCATATTTTCAATATGATTTTATTTATTCATAGATCAAATCTCACATCCATTGATTTCACAAAACATAAGTAAAATTCATGTAAATGGCACACAAAGGAGAGGGTACAGGATTTCAAGAGGGCAGACTTCAATAAGATGGGGATATGTCTCAAGCATTCACTGACCGAAAGGGACCAAAGTGGTGAATGGAGTAGCAGTGGGCCCATCTCAAAGGGTCCATAGTGTAGGCAACAAAAATTTGTCTTGGGAAAGTAAACAAGGACAAAAGAAAGAGAAAGAGAAAGCCACTATGATGCTCAATGGGGATGGCAGGGAAGGGAAGGACAGAAACAGATTGCTTTCAGGAAATGTAAAGAAACAAAGCAGGAGGAGGTCAGATTAGTGTATATGGATAAGGCGTGGGAAACAGGGTAAGCAGTCAGGAGCAAAAAGCCACAATCGGAGGAAAAGATAGCACAGAAGGTAACAAAGGAGACAAAACTTTGTACAGGTACAGTAGTGAAAGGAAAAAACAGGGGTGGGATAATAAGACCCAAAGGGGAATTGACTTATTTGATTGGGTAAGTAAGGATGTGGATCAGGGTGGAGCGGTGGATGTGTCCGACTCCTACCTGTATTTCAGTGAGGCCTTCGATAACGTTCCACAAAGAACACTTGTGAACAAGCTGTTCAGCCTGGGAGTGGGTCACAAGTTATTAAACTGGATTAGGATCTGGTTGAGTGATAGAAGTCAGAGGGTCATACTAAGTGGTGCTCAACCTGCGTAAAGGGGAGTGACCAGTGGTGTGCCACCCAGTTCACACTTGGGCCAAGTCCATTTTAATGTCATCATGAGTGACATGGCGGAGGGGCTGGAATGTGTGCTACTGTGCCCTTGACAATGATATTGGCAACAAGGTGGACACTCGGGGAGGATTGGATAAAATGAAGAGGGACAAAGCTAAATCGAAGGAATGTTCTGGAGTGTGACAGCTGCAATTTAACTAGAAAAACTGCAAAAATCATGCATTTGGGGTGCATGAACAAAGTGGAAGATTACACGATGGGGGAGGGGGGAGAAAAACTGATAGTTACAAAACATGTAAGAGATTTGGGTGTAATCATATTGGATGATCAAAATGTGGCCAAACAATGTGCCAAGGCTGTTGGAAGAGATGATGGGATGCAGGACTGTATAAGGAGCAGTGTCAGCAGCAGAGTGAAGGAGCTGGTGAGGCCACTGTATAGTTCACTGGTGAGGTCTCATTCTAAATATGGTGCACAATTCTACAGGTCACATCTTAGTAAGGACTTAGACAGGGTGCAGGTAGTTCAAGGAAGACACACAAACACACGTACACACACAGACCCACAGACACACACCCACTCACTCACTCACTCACCCACTCACTCACTCACTCACTCACTCACTCACTCACTCACCCACTCACTCACAAGCCTGTCTGTGATAGTCATACCCCCGTCTTTGTACTGCAGCAGGCATCATCATCAGAATCTTAGACTGCCAGTGTGCCGAGTACCACACTCATGCAGAAAAAACACAAATTGACTCTCAATTACACCCACCCACAAACACATACATCCACCCACATTCATGACTATGATAGTCAAAATGTGGTCTGTACTGCAACAATCATCATTATAATATTATTATATGGCTGGCAGTATGGATTAGTGGTTATATGAATGAGATGTGAATTAACTAAATTTATCCAGCATACTGATCCAGTTTTTGATTTACCCAGCATCAGCTTACATACTGTGTGACTAGGAGCAACTCACATAACCTGCCCATTGCTCCCGAGCCACTGCTGAAAGAGGAACCTGTGCCTAGTGCCCCTCACACAGTTACCAAAGAATAAAACAGAAAGACATACATAAATTATTCTAACCACATATAATAGTCTGCCCTCACTCACAAAACACCCAGACCCGGATATTCAGACTGCGCCAGGCAGGGGCGCAAGCCTGGGTGCAGTGCAACCAGGCTGCACCAGGGCATGGACCAGGCAATATTCAATAGTGCTGCACCATGGCTCAGTACCATTGAATATGGCAGTGAGGGCGCACACACTGTGCATGCTGCAGTGGCACTGTGCCAGCGCAAGACAGGGAACAGGAGCAGGGGTGTGTGCCAGCGCAAGTGCAGTTACGCTAGGTGCATCACCCATGATATTCAGCACTGGGCATGCAAATGAGGCTATTATGCATGCTAGGTGCAAATGGGGCCATTTGCATGTCATTATGGCCCATTTGCATGCGCGTGACGATCCCTGGTGACTTGCACCTGCGCCCTGCCAGACTGCAGCCATCAGGGACTGACACCCTGCAGTCCCATTGCAGACCCTTGATCCCGTACACCCAATCATGGGCATAAGTATAAATAGCCTCCGTGCTGGTCCAGTGGTAATCCACCCATCGCCCAATGGTGGGCATATGTATTATACATCTCCCTGGTGGCCAAGTGATGACCCCCTCCCCACCCACTTACTGAGGTCCCCCACCACCCAGAACCCCCCTGTCATTGGTGGGCGGCTGCACCCCACCCGCAAGCCACCCGGCCGCCTGCTGAATGACAGCATACAGTACGGTCTGTACACCTATTAGTCCACTGCATGGACCAATGGGTGTGCAGACCATACTATACTACACAGGCCTGATATGTGAATGAATGCATTTCATTCACATATAGAACCTAATAATAATCTGATATGGTTCTGTATGCCCATTGGTCCACAGCCAGTGGACCAATAGGCGACAGACCGTACTGAACACTGTCATTCGGCAGGCGGTCATGTTTGCAGGCAAGGTGCTGCCTCCCACATTACTGATGCACCCGGCGTATCAGGAGTTGTGCATAGCAACTCGCTGTTCTGAATATCACACCGGGTGCATTGGGAGGTTGCGCATGGTGCAACCCCTTTGAATATCCAGGCCCCAGTGTCTCACACACATACACACACACACACACACACACACACACACACACACACACACACACACACACACACCTTATAAACAATACATTGTAACACTAAAAAAAAGAACAGATAACATGAGTAAACTTTGGGATGCCAGCAAGGATTTGAATCCAGTTCTAGACTATGCTAGAAGTACCAATACCTGATGTTTGTTGTTAAAGTTCACTCATTTAACTGGCATCATATAGAAATTACTGCATTAATCCAGACGTTACACAAGAAAGACAAATTACCCCTCCAAAAAAAGAACTACAGATATGCAAGCACACAGACCAGAATCACACTGACACACACACACACACACACACACACACACACACACACAATACACACACTTACCCCCCCCCCACAACAGTAGTAGAAACAGATGCATTGGGTCCCAACAATACTTTTAATCTGAGCAGCACCACAATGTAGGCAATTACTACAAATGTATCTCATAAATAAAACTACATAGCATAAGCAGCTTGGAATGTTACTAGATTAGTGGACAAACAAAAGTATGAACATGACTAATCTGGGCAGCATAACATGCAGAACGGAGATTCACAGGGGGGAACTGTTATAGGTATTCATTGCTGATGAATGTACAGGCAGCAAATTCAGACTACTTCTTCCAGCATGCTACTATTATTAGGGACTCGGAGTGACTGTCATGCTCATTAGCACTCAAAAAATGCAGCATATTAAATGTTCAAATCCCCAACTGGCTTTGGCAAGCAGAGTAGCAGCAGCACATCTATATACAGGCTGAATCTTGATGTAACATAATACACAACCAAGGCTGTAAACATCCTCATAAAAGGTGCAGTAAATGCGGTACTCTTCTTAAAAATCTCCCAAGATCCTGCCCCGAACAAATCCTATTATATGCAGATGATGCTGCTATCTTCACAAATCACCCAGACCCCATGCCTCTTGAAAGCCAGCTGCAGCTCGGATTTGCATCAGTAGAGAAATGGTTCAGTGATCACAAACTGGTTCTCAACTGTAAAAAAACTAAGCTCATGCTCTTCAGCAGCTCCCACAATAAACACAGGCATCATCCCCTGACTATCTCTAACCACCTTGGGACCGCTTTTGAGCAAGTACAATATTTTAAGTATCTCGGTGTCACCATCGACAGCAACTTATCCTATGGGGTGCATATTGACAACATTGCCAAAGCAGTCAATACTTGCATCGGCCTCCTCTACAGACATAGGAACTCCTTTACACTAGAAGCCTTAAGGTTGGCCGTACTTAGCTGTGTTACTTCCCTTATTGACTATGGATTGATAATTTATGGATCTGCCACTGAAACTGCCCTCAGGTGCATTTCCACTGCTCTAAACAAGGCGTATTGCCTCATCTCAGGAGCCCACTGTCTCACCCACTCTTGCAACCTCTATGCCCAAACTGGTTGGCTCCAGCTCAAAGATCGCATCAAATATCAAACATGCCTGTTGGCCAAGAAAATAACCCTAGGCCTCATACCACCTGGAATTCAAGGTCTTCTCAGCCCCTGTCTTAATACTCATCATACCCGTGGCTCTGAATCCCAGCTCTTTCTGGTCCCTTGCTGCTGTACCTCCCAGGGACAAAGATCATTTACCTACAGAGCCCCTCTTTGGACGAATGCCCTCAACTGTGACATCTCTACTGAATACAAAATGGGCCCTTTCAAATCCAAGCTACAGTGACTGCTCTCTGCCACTCACTCCTGTGACTGTTTCTGCTAAACCCTTTTTGGCAATCTAAAACCCTAGCACTTGACTACTGTTAAATCTCCTTAGCACCATCTCTGACATCCCCTCCACCCTGCTACCCTACCCCCTTCACCTTTCCTCCCCTCTACCTAATGCTTCCCCCCCCCCCCGTCTGTCCTAACAAGGCCTGTTAGCTGATTTCAACTTACCTTATGCCTTTACCAGTAACTGACAAAGCTTGTTTTGGCTGATTTTCAATTTACTGTATGCATTCCTGTGCATGAAACTGCTTAGTGTTACCCGTTTCTATTCTTTAATTCACTGTGAGTGTCAACTATTGCTTCTTTTCTTATTTACAATTATTTTACCATACCCTGTTTAGTCTGTAAACCTGTTGATCTCCTTTCTCTATGTATACTGTTTTGCCATACTTTTTGTTCTGTTAACCTGTTGTATTATGCTGCTGACATGGAACCTTTGTAAAAGAGCCCTAACCTCTAGGGCACTTATAATCCGAGATCTAAATAAATAAAATAAAAAATAAAATACTTAGTGACTTTCATGTAGATCTTTACATAAGAAAACAGAGTACAAATTGTAATACACAACCACCGATGAAAACACAAATATAAAAGGTGCTGTAAATAAAACGCCAATATCAGAATCATTGCTTTTTAATTTAGATTAAATCCACAGACTAACTATGCGCTTGGGAGACATTTGTACTAGGATCTAACCAATTTGAGACATGCGAATGTTGTTAAAGCCTAGCACTATGTCTCACAAATGCATAGTTAGTTTGTGGCTTTAATCTAAATTAAAAAACAATAATTCCGATAGTAGTGTTTTACTTACAGCAACTTGTTATGTTTTCATCAGCGGTTGTGTACTACATTTTGTACTCTGTTTTCTTATTTAAAGATTTACATGAAAGTTGCTAAGTGCCGCAAATGCAGTAGAGGAGACAATGGTGGGTTGATGATTGTATGCATCTCCGGCACTAACAATATTTTCAATGGAAAGTTTATTCTGTTCATAGTGGCTATAAAACTTTGAAAACAAGAAATATACATTAAATGTACTTTGGTCTGAACAATAGGGCAATCCTTTTAAATGTGACAGCTCATGATGTGTCAGACAGCAGTAGCGCTGCCAAGAAAACACAAATACATCTGTGATGCAGCTCTGTGGCACAGCTCATCTCGTGCATCACTTCTAGTCCGCAGGTACTCGAGCAATATTCAAAATGGAGGGTGAAGTGCACAGAGGCTAATAAGGTCAGAAAAACTTTATTTTTAACTTTTATTTCAATGTAAGATTGTGATCTGGTACTGCATTGGCCTAAGTAAAGTGTCCCCTGGCAACCAGCTCCTGAGAGTTTCCCTTTAATTGGTTTGGGTAGCTTCCTAATGATGTGTTGATTGTGTTATTAGTATTGTCCCATTAATTGTTTGATTAGCATAGGTACACAGCTTTAATTAGTGCAGGTATATAGTTGTAATTGATTATTGCACGTATATAGCTGTAATTCTTTGATTATTGCAGGTATATACTTTGAATTGATAGCTTAGTCACAGGTAAACAGGGAAATAAATGACGGCCTTTTCTATGGGGAAAAGGTTCCATCCATGTACGATGGCCTTTTTCTATCGGGAAAAGTTCTCATCCATGTATTATGTATATAAGTTGCAAAAAACATTGTGAATGCTCCATTTAGGATCAAAGCAACAAAATATGGGAAATGAAGCATTAGGGTTTCCAACCCTAACACCCCACCCTCCCAAACCTGGCAGAACAGCAGGTGTGGGGTGTGCCTAGGGCTTCTCAAGCCTAGTGCTCGCCCCATTCCATCTGTAAATAAAGTCAGATGTATAGACTTTATGACAATGGGGTCAGCATTAGATTTGAGAAGCCCAAGGCACACCCCACACCTGCTGTCCTGCCTGGTTTGGGAGAATGAGGTGCTAGGGTTCAAAACCCCAAAGCCTCATTTCCCACCTTTTGTCACTTTGACATCAATTGGAGTATTAACAAAGTTTTTGGCAATATATACTCTGTGTATATATATATATATATATATATATATATATATCTATATATATATATATATATATATTTATTCTGTAGTGATTTGCATATGCAGCCCATGATACTTTGCATTGTGAGAGCATGTGTGATTTTGTATTTCTTTGAAACTTAGCTTCTCAGCCAAATGCCCTTTGGGTAACCATTACCTCAGTGCTTGCACAGAGGTTCTTTGTTTTATATATATATATATATATATATATATATATATATATATATCTTGCAAAAAATCTATTAATGCATCATTTAGGGTTTCCATTACAGTGACAAAAGTCAGGAAATTCTAACTTAGGTTTACCAACCCTACTGCCCATCCCCACCTTTCAACCTTCACACCAACAGGCATTGGGGTGTGCCTTGGGAGCCATCGGCCCTAACACTCACCCCGTTCCATGTGTAAACAAGCTGATATGGTACAGTATAGAAGAATGGGGTGAGAGTTAGGGCTGACAACCCCAAGGCACACCCCAATGCCTGTTGGTGTGTGGAGGGTGGGGGTGGGGTTGTAGGATTGGTAACCCTAAGTTCGAATTTCTGACTTTTGTTGCTGTAATAGAAACCCTAACTGATGCATTAATGGAGTTTTTTGCAATGAATTTCCATTTTGAGATAGTATAATAGTATCCTTATTTTACTGAGGGAGCACAGGGTCCTTTGGACCCTGAGCACCAATCCTGTCACACCTGGAAATGAGCCTCGACTCAGTGTGTCTATCCCGGTCAACAAATGTTTAAATAAAATAAAAATAAATAAGTAGATGCACATATGTATGCAGTTGTGGAGGACCCTATGCTTCCATGTGTTGAGCAACAGGAACCAACTTGTCAGCATAGTTATCTTATTACTCCACCTCATGTACCCTGGTGCAGAGTAATTGTGAAATACAAGTTAAAGTGTAATTATGCACAACTGCAATGCCATTCCACACCACAGGTGTGAAAACACATCTAAGGCAGGATGTGGGAAATGACAGCTGTAACATTCATGAGGCGGTGTGAAAAAATGGCTATGTTGAAATTTTGGCAACAAAATGTGGAAAATACCAAAGTTATGCACGTGCGTAGAATTAATTCAATGAACACATGTAATTTGGGCATTTTGAGGAATTTTTGAACCAAATTGTCAACATGGTCTTTTGGGGACCTCACCTCAGGAACAGTGGCACTGTCATTTTGTTACTCGGCCATGAAAGGAGATTTCACACAGCATACATGCCATTCTGTGCCACAGTAGCTAAATCACATTCTGGGCTGGATGTGAAAAATGACAGCTGTACTGTTCATGAGGTGGTGTTTATAAAGGGCAATGTTGAAAATTTGGAGTTAAAATATTGTAAATTACCAAAGTTGTGCACCTGCTTAGAAACTGCGCAATGCACGCTTGTAATGTGGCCATTTTGGGACATTTCTTCACCACATTTTCAACATGGGCTTTTTGTGACCCCACCTCATGAACACTGGCACTGTAATTAGTCCTGAAAGGTGATTTCACACAGCGACTGCGAAATCACCTTACAGGACCAATTAGCAAAACAACAGTGACAGTGTTGCTAAGGAGGGGTGTCAAAAAGGCTATGTTGAAAATTTGATGAAAAAAATGAAAAAATGGCTGAGATATCAACATAAGTTCAAAATGTCGTAGACAGCCATTATACAGTGCTTACCTTGATTCTTTGGTTTGCAGTTCAGCTTTGAAGAGTGCAGATGTGTCCCAGTTCAGAGAAGATCACAGCCGCCAACCTCCAGAGGTAAGTATGGGGTGAAGGGGATGTGGGGAGGTGGGTGCACAGAGAAAGGATTCAGATGGTGGGGGGGGACTGGGACAATGAGGGACCATTTTCTTTTTTACAGGATTAAAAAAAGACATTTGGGGACTGTTTTCTTTTTCAGATATACTTAATAAAGGAACATTTTGGGACACTGGGGCTCCCCAGTGACCCACTAAACTGATGGTGGGGGTATGATATAACTGGGGACACTGGGAATGGGCTCCCTAGTGTCCCACCTTGGGGGGCTACCACCGACACGGGGATTGGGCATCCCATTGTTGGAAAGGCAGTGGAATGGTTTCTTCTGTTGGGGACAATGGGAGTGGGCTTTCCAGTATCCCACACTGGCAGGGAGCCTCTAGTGCCAACACGGGGATTGGGCAACCCAGTGTTGGCAGAAGCTATTTTTAGATATCCATTCTAATTTTCAGCTCATGAAGTAGGATCTTACTTCATACCTCGTCATACACAATAAGATCCTACTTCATATTACGTGGATACGGTTGAAGAATTTATGTGTTAAATGAAACAAATTGTAAGAGCATTTTTTGAGCATTATAGAGCAGAATGCACCTAAGGGGTCCCAATAAGCAAGCTACATGTGTTGGTTCCTCCCCAGATAATCATTTTGGGGGTTTACAAATTTGAATTTTTTCAGGCAAAACTGAAAACAAGACAGTGGCTTTACAAAGTAGGAATTTTCTCATATGAAACAGGAGTCCTACTTTGTTTCATACAGCTATATTGAAGTGCTTACTGAGCATGCTCAGAAATGATTTTTTCAAATTTCTTAATTGCACTAACTTGAAAACTGTTCATTAGTTTTTTACCAGACTAGCAAAAGGCACGTCTGTCGGGTAGTCCCTTTCTGTTCTGAAAATTTCAGTCCCAAAAACCCAACCCTCTGGGCTGTAGACAAGTTCAAAGAAAAATTCCAGCAAAGTCAATGAGTGAAAACATGTTTTATTCACCTCTTTGTAACTTGGAGACCACACATCAGACCAGAACATTACTTGCCAAATCAAGAGATCTACCCCACAGAAAGGCATATACCAAATTTCGTGCAAATCTCCGTTGAACAGTTGAAAAGTTATTAAAGTGCAAAAATTTGAGTTTAAAGTGCCTACTTAACCCTAACTATAGGGGTGCAATCACGCCCCTTTAACACACATATGTATCTAATAGCTGCACGGTAGTGCAGCTATAGTTAGAGTTACCCGGCCACTTCTATGTTAAACCCCAAATTTTGTACTTTAATAACTTTGCAATGGTAAGACAGATTTGCCTGAATTTTAGCATGTGCAGTATGGTACAAAAGGTCTTTGGATCTGGCAAGTTACATCATGGTTGGATGTACAGTTGCAGAGCTGCAGAGCACCCAAAAACGCAAAAAAAACCAGGGTTTTTGCACATTTCTTTGCTCGGGGCTACAACCCAAACAGTTTGTCTGTCTGGTCTGAAATCTTCATGGAAGATGCAGTCTAGGTCATTGATGTGCCTTTTGAAGATTTGGTGAAAAAATATTAATCTGTTCAAACAATATTCAAATTAAAATTTTCCCATTATAGTCAATGGGAAAAAATATATGTGCCTCTCGAAAGTAGCCGCCACTACATTTTACTGTCGCAAATGCCTCTGTAGTGTCATGCAACTACCATCTTGTGTTTCAGTTAGCAATGGGAAAAAAACGGCTGTAGTTCAACTTTGACTGTCCCTAGGTAAACACTGAGAGTTGTGTTTACCTAATTGGGGCCTGAGAAACATAATGCAACCATTATTTTTATTTAAGTAGTCTTTGTATCACCTTCTGCAGACTCCATGGGGCTATGACCCCCTTCCTTGGAGGGGGATACATCCTCTGGCCCGACCCCCAGCTCATCTGACCCCCGAGGTTCCCCCGTGGATTCCCCCGCCATGGCAGGGCCAGGTGGAGGGGTGCCAGCAGTCCTTTGCCACCTGGTATGGCAAATCTGGGTGTAGGAGGCAGACTTCACCAGAGTGGTTGGGCCATCATGGATCCATGGAGTCCAGGCCTTTTTACATTTTCTTCCTCCCTCCCTCCCCTCCGACATGAGCACGTTAGCCTCTGAACCTCCCGACCTGTACAGCCCTCCTGCCATTGCTAGAGGGCATTCTGAAGGTGGGATGACTATTTCCCTTCCCCAGAGAGAGTAGAGCTGTTCTCCAGATGCTCAATCCTCTCTCCCCCCCTGCTGCCCCCCAGCTGTCCAGGATCATTCCTGAACCCAGGTCGCCGGTGTGTCATGAGGTGCGGCATCCAGCGCCTCAACTCTCAGTACCACTGGGCTGGCTTGCAGCCATTATTTTTAGGTAACCCCCCCCAGAAATTCCTTTTTGGTGATCGGGCCCCCAATAGTGTCAGAAATTGTGACAGAACAGATGCTATACTTTTGCACATTGCAACACTTTTGTGCCCATTCTAAGAAACACCATTTCTTTGCCACACCACTGCACCTAAATGGTTGGGGCTTATGGGCTGGAATTTGCAGGGTGGCAAGTCCTGGACCCACATATATGTCTTTTGGTAGCTTGATCAATAAAATTACAATGGTTCCAAAGTTACAGCACTCAGAAGTTGAGAAATTTCCCATAGGATAACACTGCAGCACCTGTGGCACCTTTTGGAGCCCATATCTCAAAAACTATTTGAGATACGGATTTTTCATGCTGGGCTGCTTAGCTTGCGTGGAAGTTTCCAAGCCATGATTACAACTGCAGTTGGATTTTTTTCATAGTTGCTATGGTTACTGAGATATTGCCAAATTAGTGTTACAAGGGTTCCTTTTCAGTACTATAATGCTGCTGTATGTCTCTGTACTTATGTGTAAGTAGGAGCACAGGGCCCAGAGGGCCCATGCTCCCACATACGTATACCATTATGCAAAAATGGGCAATGTGAAGGGAGTGCAGGTCCCGGAGGGCCTGTACTCCCACAACCACACACCAGTTGCATTATACTTTCTCAAGAATAAGGGAAATTCATTGCAAAAAAACTGCATTAATGCATTAGTTAAGATTGATGGCACAGTGACAAAAGTTTGGAAATTTAATGTTAGGGGTAACACCCCTACCACCCCACCTTGTGCACATCAACAGACGTCGAGGTGTGACATGGGGCTATCAGGTCTAACGCTCACCCTATTCTCCTATACTGTAGCATGTCAGCTTGTTTACACATGGAATGGGGTGAGAGTTGGGCCTGATGCCCCCATGGCACACCCTGACGTCTGTTGACATGTGGAAGGTGGGGTGGTAGGGGTGGTAACCCTAACATTAAATTTTCAAACTTTTGTTGTTGTGCTAGCAACCCTAACTGATGCATTAATGCCCTTTTTGCAATGAATATGTATTATAGTGCCACAGTAGTGGCACTATAGTTAGGGTAGCTCAGCCACTTCTATGTTAAACCCAAACTTTTGCACTTTAATAACTTTGCAACTGTTTGTCTGATTTTCCTGAAATTTTGCATGCGTTGTCTGGTACTATAGATCTCTGGATCTGTCAAGTTTTGTTGTAGTAAGACGTGTGGTTGTGGAGCTGCAGCGTGTGAAAAACTGTGAAAAATACCACTTTTTGGCAAATTCTTTGCTTAGAGCTACAGCCCAAATGGTTTGGGGTCTGGTCTGAAATTGCCAGGGTATGCGGGGTCTGGGTCACTGATGTGGCTTTTGAAGATTTGGTGAAAAAATATGAATCCATTCAAAAGTTATTAAAGTTTGAAGTTTCCCATTATAGCCTAAGGGAAAAAATATATGTACGGCTTGAAAGGACTTTTTACTTTCACAAAAGTCCATTTTACTTTTGCAATTTTTTTTTTACTTTTGCAAATCTGCCATCTTGTTTTCAGTTAGCAATGGCTACAAAATGTAATTCAAAAAATACTGCCCCTTGGTAAACACCAGTAGTTATGTTTATCTAATTGGGGCCTGAGGAACATGATTCTGGCAGTAGTTTTAAAAATAATGCCTGAAAATAAGTTTTTTTCAATTTCGCCATCTGAACTTTTGCAAATTTGCGAAAGTACACAAGTTTTGTGAAAGTTCTTTTACAAGTTTGTAATTTTTGTGAAAGTACTTTTTAAAAACATGCTGTTTGTTTGCCACTTCACAGCAAATAAATAGTTAGGACTTTTTGGCTGAAATTTGCAGGGTAGAAGGGGCTTGCCCCGCAGATGTGCCTTTTGCTGGTTGGTGAAAACATTTACATCGGTTCCATAGTTATAGCATTCCAAAATGTTGAAATCTCCTGTAGAATAACATTGTGGTGGCCATGCTACCTTTTGACACCTATATCCTGAAAACAGCTTGAGATACGGATTTGTCATTAAGCACCTAGTGTATTAAGCATACATGCAGGTTGCCAGGTCATGATTACAACTGCAGTGAAATTTTTTCCAAAGTTCCTATGGTTAGTAAGATATTGCCACATTTGCAGCACAGGGGGTACTTGGAATGTCTCTAGGTTTGTACTATGTCGCTATACTTATGGGAAGATGGGAGTGCAGGACCCAGAGGGCCCTGCACTCCCACATATGGATACCATTATGCAATAATGAGACTGCAGAGCCCTCCATTATGCAGTACTCAGAGTGCAGGGCCCTGAGGAAGATGAGAGGTCATTACAATATCTGTACAGTTATGTATAGGTGGCCCTGAGCTTCCTCATGAAAATAAGAGACAATTTTATTTGCATACATGATTTGAGCATTACACTTTCTCAAACAGAAGGGAAATTCATTGCAAAACAAACTCTGTCAGTGCATCAGTTAGGGTTTCTATTTCAGTGACAAAATATTGGAAATTTGATGTTAGGGCCACCAAACATATCACCCCTCTCCCTACTCTTCACACACCAACAGGTATCGGGGTGTGCCTTGGGGTCATCGGGCCTCTCACCCTATTCTCCTATAGTGTACTGTATCAGCTTCCTTACAAATGGAATGAGGTGAAAGTTATGCTAGCTGACTCTAAGGCACACCCCAATGTCTTTTGGTGTGTGGAGAGTAGGGGCTGGAGGTGGGAGTGGGATGGTAGGGTTGGTAACCCTAACATCAAATTTCCAATCTTTTGTCGCTGCAATAGAAACCCTAACTGATGCATTACTGGAGTTTCCTTGCAATAAATATGTATATGTGTGTGTGTGTATGTATATATATGTGTGTGTGTGTGTATATATATATATACACATATATATATATAGATATACACACATTATGTAGAGTACATATTGCAAAAAACTCCAGTAATGCATCAGTTAGACCCTAACCCCCCACCTCCACAGACCAACAGTTGAGGGGGTGTGCCTTGGAGTCATCTGCCCTAACTCTCACCCTTTTCCATGTGTAAGAAAGTTGACATGGTACAATATAGGAGAATGGGGTGAGAATTATGGCCGATGACCCCAAGACACACCCTGTTGACTGTTGGTCTGTGGAGGGTGGGACGTTGGGATCTGAGAAGCACCAAGGGAGGTTGACAGTGAAAATGCCGACCTCCTCCACAGTGACGGCACAATACCGACGTCGGTGTTGTGCCGTCCATGTAGAGAGTGTTTTCTGTGGGGGGCTGTGCCCTCCACACACCCCACCAGACTTTAGGATGATCAACTCCAGATCGGAGTTGGTCTGAGAGCAGAACACTGGCAAGCGAAACACAAAAAGGACCATTACATCGACTTCGCCGTAATGGTCTTTTTTTTTCCCCGTCGGAGTGTCGACGTACAGGGTGCACCGTAGGATCTCAAATCTAATGCCTCTTTTCACTACTTTTGGTGCTTCAGCCCTAACTGATGCATAAACAAAGTGTTTTGCAATGAATTTCCTTACTTGTTGATAAAAGTGTAATCTTACTCTGCCATGGTATCAGTTTTCTGAGGTGTCAAAATCATTGTTCGTGAGTCAAATCCTTGTTCATGAGGTATCACAATCCTTGTTCATGAGAAATACTTGTTCGTGAGATAGGGCCACCTGGTCCCGATCTCACAAACAAGAATGTTGACATCTCACAAAGAAGGATCGGCTTACGAACAAGGATTTTAAAATTTAAAAATGACAGTTTGTTGACAAAACTAAAGGAAATCAAAGCCATAGGGTTGTAGAGGAAATCACCCTGAACAAAACCCATACTTTGATGTTCACTGAAGACACCCCTCGGGCAAGTTACAAGGTTTTGTTTGTCAATGAATTAAAAAACAAGATGGAGGCTCGTGAACAAGAAAGTTTTTCTCACGAACAAGGATTTTTTTTAAATCCTTGTTCATGAGCTGACAAAATCCTTGTTCGTGAGGCAACTCCTTGTTCGCAAAAAAATACTCATATTCAAAAGACTGAACTGAGCATGCTCAGAACCCAAAATTTAAAAATTGAATAACTTTGGAACGCATTAATATTTTTTCACTAAACCAATGCTGGCTTGTTCCTTTGGACAACCTATGTGTACCTTGTAAATTTCAGGCCAAAATTCCAAATGGTGTGGCCGCAGTGTACTGGGCACAAATCTGCAAACATTGGCCCAAAAAAGTGAAAAACACACTTTGTTCACTATGCACTACATAAAAACTGCACATCCGATTGAAACAAAACCTAGCATGTCAGGAGATCTACCCTGCAGGACTGCTCATACCAAATTTTGTGCAAATCTGTTGAAGGGTTGCAAAGTTATTAAAGTGCAAAATTTTTAAATCCTTGTTTGTGAGCTGTCAAAATCCTTGTTCGTGAGGCAAATCCTTGTTCGTAAAAATTAACCCTTTTCAAAAGACTGAACTGAGCATGCTCAGAACCTGAAATTTCAAAATGAAATAACTTTGGAACGCATTAATGTTTTTCCACTAAACCAATGCTGGCTTGTTCCTTTGGACAACTTCTTTGTACCTTGGAAATTTCATGCCAAACTTCCAAATGGTTTGGCCGCAGTGTGATGGGCACAAATCAACAAATATTGGCCCAAAAAAGTGAAAAACACACTTTTTTTAACTATGCGCTGCACAAAAACTGCACATTTGATTGAAATGAAATGTGGTATGTCAGGAAAGCTACCCCACGGGACTGCACATACCAAATTTTGTGCAATAGAAACATAGAAACATAGAATTTGACAGCAAATAAGGACCGCATGGCCCACCTAGTCTGCCCATTGTCCTACCTAACAGATAAGCTGCAGATCCAAGTTAATCAACAGCTTACTTCCTCCTATCCCCACTAGGACTGGCTTACAGTATGTCTGTCCCATGCATTCTTGAATTCCCCCACTGTTCTTGACTCCACGACCTCCTCAGGGAGGCTGTTCCATGCATCCACAACCCTCTCTGTGAAAAAATACTTCCTCACAATACCTCTGAGCCATCCCCCTTCTATCTTCAAATTGTGCCCCCTTGTTCTTGCACATCTCTTTTTCTGAAAGATGCCACCCTCTTGGACTTTGTTGATTCCCTTGAGGTACTTAAACGTTTCTATCATGTCCCCTCTCTCCCTCCTTTTCTTAAGGGTATACACATTAAGCTCCTTTAGTCTTTCTTCATATGTCTTCTGGTGCAGACCCTGCCCCATTTTGGTTGCCCTCCTCTGGACAGCCTCCACTCTGTCTATGTCTTTGCGGAGATGGGGTCTCCAGACCTGCACACAGTACTCCAGATGGCCAGATGGGGTCTCACCAACTGTCTGTGCAGAGGGATAACAACTTCCTGTTTTCTACTATTGATGCCTCTCCTATGCATCCCAATATCCCCCAGCCTTCCTTACTGCCTTCTCACATTGCATGCCCACCTTAAGGTCATCTGATATAATTACCCCCAGGTCCTTTTCCATTTTTACTGTTGTCAGTATCTCACTCCCCCCCCATTGTGTACTCTTCCCCTGGGTTTTTGTTTCCCAGGTGCATTACCTTGCACTTCTTTGCATTAAATCTGAGCTGCCATACAATTGACCATTCCTCCAACCTTGCCAAGTCCCTCCTCATCCTTTCCACTCCATCTTGTGTATCAACCCTGTTGCAGATCTTTGTGTCATCTGCAAAGATACATACTTTTCCTTCCAGTTCCTCTGCAATGTCACTTATAAAGACATTAAAAAGGATCGGTCCCAGTACTGAACCCTGCGGTACCCAACTAATAACCCTCCTTTCTACACTGTGGACTCCATTTACTACTACCCTTTGCGTCCTGTTGTCTAGCCAACTTTCTATCCAGGCTACCACCTTGGGACCCACTCCAAAGCTGGCTAACTTGTGCATTAATCTTTTGTGTGGGACTGTATCAAATGCCTTGCTAAAATCTAGGTAGGCCATGTTCACAGCCCCTCCCTCATCTACTGCTTTGGTCACCCAGTCAAAGAAATCTATTAGATTCGTCTGACACAACCTTTCCATCATGAATCCATGCTGCCTTGGGTCCTGTGCCCCACTGACCTCTAGGTACTCAACAATTATTTACTTCAGAAGTGATTCCTTCATTTTCCCTACCACGGAGGTCAAACTAACTGGTATGTAGTTTTCTGCCTCTGTCTTGCTCCCACTTTTGTGAAGAGGAATCACATCCACCCTCCTCCAGTCCTCAGCTACCATCCCATCCTCCCATGATTTGTTAAAGAGAGTAGTCAGTGGTGTCACTAGTTCTACCCTTAGTTCTTTTAGAATTCTGGGGTGAATCCCATCAGGCCCCATTGCTTTGTTCACTTTCAATTTTATTAGTTCTTTCAGAACCCTTTCTTCTGTAAATGGACTGGTATCAACACCCATCTTCAGAGTGTTTCTCTTGTTTGGTTTAGGTACCTCTCCCTCCTCTTCTTTTGTGAATACTGAGCAGAAATATTCGTTCAGTAGCCCTGCTTTTTCACTGTCACCCTCTACCCACATTCCCTCCCGTTTATTAAGCCTCAGTATCCCTCCTTTGGTCTTTTTTCACTCCCTAATGTACCTATAAAAGGTCTTATCCCCCCTTCTTAACAGAGTTGGCTATCCTTCCCTCAGTTTGGGCCTTTGCTATTCTGACTGCCTTCCCAGCCTCCTTCTGCTTTAACTGATAAAGTTCTCTGTCCTGTTCCTTCTGTGTTCCCTTATATTTCCTGAATGCTATCCTTTTCTCCTTAACTTTCCCTGCCACCTCTTTTGAGAACCATAGTGTTTTTTTCTTTGTTGTGTTTTGTTGATTTGCTTTACACAAAGGCTTGTTGCCTCTGTGATGGGTGTTTTGATTACTCCCCATTGTTCCTCCACCCCTCCTTCTTGCCTGTTTGCTAGTGCTTTTTTGAGGCACTCTCTCATTTTCCCAAAGTCAGCCCTCCTAAATTCCAAAGCTCTTGCTTATGTATGGCTTAATTGTATGGCTGTGTTTATCGTGAACCACACTGTTTGGTAGTCGCTTGTTCCCAGATGGCTACCCACGTCTAAATTTGAGATTCTTTCTCCATCCCCATTTGAGAGTACCAGGTCTAAGATTGCTCCCTCCTGAGTGGGTTCCAAAACTAGCTGTCTGAGACGTACCCCTTGTAGGGCATCAAGAATGACCCTGCTCTTGGATGTGCCTGCAGTAAAGGTGCTCCAGTTAACATCTGGCATATTCAGGTCCCCATCAACAATATCTCCCCTTTTCCTGCCATTCTAAGGAAGACTTCTATCATTTCCTTGTCCAGTCCCTCCCCCTGAGATGGGAATCTGTATACAACCCCCATGCGGATTGTGGTGCCATTTCTTGTCTCCAGGGTGACCAAGAGTGTCTCATCTGCTCCCTGTTTACTCTTTAGTTCTGTTGCTTTGATCCCTTCTTTTACATAGAGAGCTACTCCTCCTCCTCCTTTACCCTCCCTGTCCCTCCTGTAGATTGTGTATCCTGGTATGTTGACATCCTAGTCATGGTTATCTGTGTACCATGTTTCTGTGACTGCCACAATATCCAGGCAACCCTCTTCAATCATGGCCACTAGTTTAGGGAGCTTGTTACACAGACTACAGGCATTGGTACTCATCACCCTCCACTTTTTGATGGCGTTACACCTTTGAGCCCCATTCTTGTCCTTACTGCCTTTGCCTTTTTTTACATTTACCTCTGTTCTGCTCCCTAATGACTTCTCTATCTTGGTGTTTACCTCCCTAATTATCATGTTTTGTGGGGGGATACTGGGATTACCCTGCTCCTTTTCAGTGCCTCCCCCCCTTGGCTAGTTTAAGTGCTTGCCAATGAAGCATTTAAACCTATCACCTAGGATCCTGGTTCCCCCCCGGACAGATGCAGACCATCCCACCAGTATAGGTCTGCATCCCTCCAGGTGGCTCCCCAGTCCCCAATGAAGCCAAAACCCTGAGCTCAAATCTGCAAATCTGTTAAATGGTTGCAAAGTTATTAAAGTGCAAAATTTGGGGTTAAACATTAAACTGCTTACTCAACCCTAACTACAGTATAGAGGCACAACTGTGCCTCTATAATATATATGTGTATTTATTTAGTTTTTGCTAACCAGGTAAGTGTATTAGTCAAAAAAATGACTATTTTCAGGCACAACCCGGGAAAGTAGAGAACGTAAGATATACATAACATTCCAAAAGTGCATGACAGCATTACATAATGTTTAGTTTGTACCAGAGAACAAGGATACAACAGCAGATCAATAAACAGAACAACAGAGAACAGTACAGGCAATCAATAAAAGTAGCATATGAGACATAGTATTGGAGAAAACAGGCAATAAATAAATAATAGTACATGTGTCACAGAATATAAAATACAACTTAATTTAAGTAACACAGTATATAAGATACAACTTATTTTAAGTAACACCTGAGGATTGCAAATAAAGGACATCAGTAGGTAGGAACAGTGAGTACAGTAGAGTAAGTAGGAGGAAATTTGGGAAGGATAAGTGAACTAGGAGGGGTAGAGGCAGACCTAGGTAGAGGCAGGAAATAAGGTCAAGGGCAAGGATCAGATATGAGGCATGGAGAGAAGAAAAAGGGTGTGAGAAGACAGTCATGAGAAATAGGAGAGTTTTGAAAGTACAGTGTAAGTATGCGGTCAAAGAGGACCTACAAATATACACACAGATCAAGTAGTGTCAAAGCAAGTACATAGGTCTGCCCTATGTAGATATTGTCAGAACTCCCTTTTAAAGTGACAGTGGGATGCAGACTGCCTTAGAACCAAGGGAAGAGCATTACAAAGTTGAGGAGCTGCAGATTTGAATGCACCAGTACCTTTAGAGGTGTGACACCTGGGTACATTTAACAATGATTTGTTAGCAGATTGTAGTCCATGGGAGGAACTGAGGGGAGTTAGTAGTGTTGCAAGTGATGTAGGGGTCTGAAGCCTGATAATAGAGTCAGACAGACAGCCAAGATAGTATTGCCTGGAAGCAGATGGAGAGAGCCAACCCAGGTCACTACAGAGTTGACAACAGCACTTGAGTTGAGGGGATGATGATGCATAGTGACAGATACTGTTGTATATGACATCCCATTTCTGGAGGGAGGATTTCTGGGCTGCAGTAAGGATAGAAGCACAGTATGTTAGGGTGGGGAGTAAGATCCCCCAGCAATGGCCAGCTTTGCAGATGATATTAGCATGTAGTTGGTCTTGTAGGCAACACCCAGTCTACTATTAACTGTTTTACAGGTGGATTGAATGTGAAGATTTAGGTCCAGTGATTTATCTAGCAAGACACCAAGATAATTAAGGGACATGGCAGACTCTAATTTAGTCCCCTCAAGGTCATAGACCATCAGGGTCGATGGACAAGCCCTAAGTTTTTGGGCAGAGCCTAGGAGCATGGCTTTCAATTTTTTTAGCATTTAGAAACAGTTTATGGTCTTGTAACCAGTTTTGGATGTTCCTGAAGTCAATGGAAAGGGATGGTTCAGGCTATCTAGTGAAGCACACCTGGTATAGATAAGATCGTCAGCATATAGAAGAGATGAACAAGTATGACGGGCATTAGGAACACTGTTGATAAAGAGTGAGAAAATAATTGACCCCAGGATAGACTCCTGAGGAACACCAATGTTGATTGTAATACTGCCAGATACTGCAGAGTTGAATTTCGCAGTTTGGGTCCTGTCAGATAAATAGCTATTAAATCAGTTTACAACAGAAGTTGAGAAGCTCAGGTTATGAAGGGTAGATAGGAGCAAGGGGTGATCAACCAGATCAAAAGCCTTGGTAAGGTCAATGTAAACAGCACCAGTAAGTTGTCCAAAGTCCATATTTGAGAGTATATCAGATGTGAGTTTTAACAGAGCAGTGGATGTGCTATGATTTTTCCTGAAGTGATGCTGCGCATCAGAAAGAAGATTGTAATTTGCCAGGAATTCAAGTATTTGGGTGGCGACAAGCTTCTCTAGTATTTTGTACAGGACCCAGAGAATAGCCATTGGCCTGTAATTAGTAATATCCTTCTTATCCCCTTTTTTGAATACAGGAGTTATCCGAGCAATTTTCCAATGGTCTGGAACAGCACCACTAGAAAGGGATAACGTGTAGATTTTAGCCATTGGAGAGGCAATGAGAGAAGCCACCAGCTTCAGAAGGTGAGATTCCAGGGAGTTTGACTCAGAGCTAGTGTTGTCAGAGATGAATTTCAGGTGCTTAAGGACCTCTGATCTAGTGATAGCCTTGAAGTAGAGAGGTGGAGTCAGAGGAGACCCTTTGGAAGGTGTAGGGGGGTCAACTGGCTAGCTGGAGATAGAGGACTGAGAAGATGTAGTTAAGGGTGGGAAGGAAGAGGTATAGAGTGATAGATCTGAAAACATCCTGTTGAAATCATTCACAATTGTATTAGGGTCATTACAGTGAAGTCTGTTTAGTATCATATCTGTTGGGGTAGCAGACTGAGAAGCCCCAAGAAAAGCCTTTATATGGGCCCAGAATTTCCATGGGTCATGTGCAGAGCTGGATAGCAGATCCTTGCAGTACTTACTTTTGGCTTTTCTTATTTGTTTTTTACAGGAATTTCTATAAGCTCTGTAGGTATTTAGATTGGAAAGCAGGCCAGTTCATTTCTATTGCTTCAAGAGTTTGTCCCTGAGTCATAGCTCAGCAAGCAGGTCTTTGTGTAGTCACCTAGTTTTATTACCTCTGACTCTCCTGATAACTTCAGGAGCATGCTTGCACTGAACTGCACTGAATTCACTTATAAAAATATGTAGTGAATCTTCAGTTTGACATGCATGATAAATCTCAGACCAATCAATGTTCAACACATCATGAAAAAAAGCATTTACATCCATGTTTGCAAAATTTGCAAAGGTGACAAAACAAGATGGAGGAGGTGGTGGGGCACCTGAGGCCCAGATACAAAAAAATTGGAGAATGGTCAGTTATTGCATCTGCCAGTATGCCTAATGTGGACACATGCTGCAAGCAGTTTGTGAGTAAGTAGTCTATAAGGGTGCCTCATTTTGGTGGAGTTGGCATTCTAGTAGGTTCAGTTATCAGCTGGGGTAGGTTATAGCTGTACTTTAATGACAGTAAGGAGCTGTGGGTAGGTCCTAACCAGTTTAGGTTTAGATCCCCCAAAATTATAACCTCATTTAGAATGACATACTGAGATGTTTGGTCAAGAAGATTCTGGAGTCTGGCTATACCTCCAGAGGGAGGGTTATAGATGCAGATGATATGGAGTTTCTTTGCACCTAATGTGACAGTGGCATGAATAGAGTCACACACAGAGGGTGAGGTCATGGCAGGGACAACTGTAATGTTGAGGTGTTTCTAATGGTAGAGAGCCACACTCCCACCATGCTTTGCCAATGATCTGTCCTTATGGATCAAGGAGTAATTTGCTATTGAGCAGAGAGAGTCTGGGATCCGAGGTTTGAGCCACGTTTCTGTAAGACAGAGTTCCAGTTCATCCACGTGGCAAGTTAAGCTCCTAGTGTTCATAGGTCCGCTGCAGAGAAGTGGGAAGGAGGACCAGGATTTAGTTCAATATCGCCTGATAGAAGAGGCACTAGGATTGCTAGGAACAAGAGCCTTGCAGAGTAGAAAACAAGGGTCAAGGTATGTATCCATTTCCACTTACAGAGGGCAAAGTCCACATAATATGTACAACCCCTTCTGCAAAAAAACTTCATTAATGGACCATTAGGTTTGGTGTTCCCAACTCTAAGACCCCGCCCCCACCCTCAGTTTCCAACCTTAACACCCACCCCACCCTGCATGCAGGAACAGGTGTGAGGGGTGTTCCTTGGGGTTTGTGAACCCTAATGTTCACCTCATTCCAAGAGTAAGTAAACTAATATGGGTGCAGAATAAGAGAATAGAGTGAGCATTAGGGTTTGCAACCCCAAGACACACCCTTCACAACTGTTCCTGCATGTAGGGTGGGGGTGGGGTGTTAGGGTTTGGAACCCTAAGATGTCATTCCTCTCCTTTTGATAATGGTCCATTAACAAAGTGTTTTGCAGAGATTTTCCCTACTTTTTGAGAAAGTATAATCATAAGGAACCCTAATGGCTCTGTACTCATTTTTTTTGCAGTGAATTTCCTTACTTTTTGAGAAATATAATCAAAGGCTTATTTGCTTGTGGAACCCGCCATCATTTTTTTAAGACATTGCAATTATATCCTTATTTCTCTGTGGAAGCACAGGGCACTTTGAGCCCTGTGCTCCCATCACTCCATATTCCTCTGCATATTTGTGTGTGGGAGTGCAGGGCTCTGCACTGCTATCCACGCATCAGTCCCTAATAATATCTGTATTTCTCTTTAGGAGCACAGAGCTCTCTGGGCCCTGCACTGCCATCCATGCGTTACTCCTTAATAGTATCTGTATTTATGTGTGGGAGCGCAGGGCCCTCTGGCCCTGTGATCCCATCCACGCATCAGTCCTTACTAGTATTTTATACTCTAAGTCACAAACATCTTTGTTAACACTAACCTGAACAGTATCTGTAACCCTAACTCCGGAACAAGTAATATTTAATGGGGGGCACACATGACAGAAAGTATACCTCAGCACCCTGAACAATATCAGATATATGCCCCCATTAACTCCAACAGACACATAAACTAACCTAACCCTAACCTAACTAAAGAACAAGTAATATTTAATGGGAGTACCCACAATGGAAACATAGAAACATAGAATTTGATGGCAGATAAGGACCGCTTGGTCCACCCAGTCTGCCCATTTCTCTACCTACTGGATAAGCTGCAGATCCTAGTTAACCAGCAGCCTACTTCTTCCTACCCCCACCCCCCAGAATTGCCTTATGACTATCCCATGCATGCTTGAATTCCGCCACTGATTTTGACTCCACAACCTCCTCCGGAAGGCCGTTCCATGCATCCACAACCCTCTCTGTAAAAAAATACTTCCTTAAATTACCTCTGAGTCGCCCCCCCATCTTCAAATTGTGCCCTCTTGTTCTTACACACCTCTTTTTTTGAAAGATGCTACCCTCTTGGACTTTGTTAAGTCCCTTGAGGTACTTGAAAGTTTTTATCATGTCCCCCCTCTCCCTCCTTTCCTCGAGGCTATACATATTAAGCTCCTTAAGTCTCTCTTCATATGTCTTCCGGTGCAGACCCTGCACCATTTTAGTTGCCCTCCTCTGGACAGCTTCCATCCTGTCTATGTCTTTGTGAGATTGGGTCTCAGAACTGCACACAGTACTCAGATGGGGTCTCACCAGCTGTCTGTACAGAGGGATAATAACTTCCTGTTTTCTACTGGTGATGCCTCTCCCTATGCATCCCAGTATCCCCCCATCCCTCCTTGCTGCCCTCTCACATTGCTTGCCCATCTTTAGGTCATCTGATATGACTACCCCCAGGTCCCTTTCCATGTGTACCTTAGCACCCTGAACAATATCAGATATGTGCCCCCCCTTAACTCCAACAGACATATAATCTAAACTACACCTAAACCCAAACCCTAATGCTAACTCTGGAATAAGTAATATTTAATGGGGGGAACACAGGACAGAAGGTGTACCTCAGCACCCTGAAGAATATCAGACTTATGCCACCCATTAACTCCAACAGATATACAGTAAAACTCTGTTTATCCAATTGTCTCCAGAGACATGAAAAACCTTTGGATAAGTGGGGTTTCGGATAAGTGAGGGACCTATACTTTACATTGTAACTGATCATGAATTCATTCAGGCAGTCACTATGAACAACAGAACCACAATTCTCCCTTTATGCTTGATACATAAAGCCACTGCCACAGTACTGTATTGTAATATTCCCTTCCCAAATAAAAAGTAACTTTGGATGTCTTTTGCAAAGGCATGCAATACAGTACTGCTACATGGTGGTGGTGGCGTGGAACTCCAAGATACGATAAAAAGAAATTGCAGGCAAATCTGTCATATTACAGTCACACATGCCATGGCAGTAAAGATCATCACATCAAATAATGGGCTTACCGAGCAATGCTTTTTTAATGAATGCAGCAAAGTGAAATCTCTGACTCTCCTGCCATGTGGTCGAAAATGTGGTTTGCAACTTACAGGAAGAAAGCACTTGCCGACTGCCTTGCAGGCCAAAGCCCAAGAGATGGTACGTGGACTCAAAATACTTGTTTTCTTGGTTTTGAAGTTATGTGGCAATGTTGCCAGTAATCCTGCTATTGAAAGCCATTATCACCTGCTTCCAGCACCTGCATCAATCGGGGGTGGGGCCAGGGGTTAGTTTAATGAGGTGCTAACATTCAGCTTTTAAACTGTTAGACAGAAACTGAAGCTGTCCTACCTAAATGAGGTGCTAACAACAAGCTGGGTGAAAGCACAGGTCTCTACAGATCGCTGTTAAAGATTAACGTTACATGCAGAGGACAAGACTCAGTTTCAGATAACTGAGAGTTTTGTATAACCGGGGTTCAGATAAGTGGAGTTTTACTGTATAACCTAACCTGAACCTGCATAAACACAAAAATTCCTATAGAATAACATTAGAAATTTCACAGGTCATAGCTTGCTCAATATTTGGAGTTAACTGTAATGCTATATATGAAATGAAAGATCTTGCTGAGTACTGCAACATTAATGCATCATACCAAGGACAGTCACCACAGGGTACCCACAGCACCCCAATATTTCCACCAAAATTAAACATGGCACCAAATGTAGAATTCAAGGCTGATGTTCACCAAACTTCACACATATGTGTAACTTCTCTTGTGCTACAAGCTAACCAAGCTTTGGACAACTCCCTTGAGAACTGATAGAGTTATGCCCTAAAAAACCCAAACTTGATTTTTATCCATAATTTCCAAACCACTGGGAGTTAAGTGTAAATCTAAATTTATGTTACTCTTTGGGATGAGCCTCATATACTAGAGAGGTCAAAGCCCACTCCTACTCTTTCCTGAATGTACATATTTCCTTTAACCTTAATATTAACCCTAACCCTAACCCCAATTCCTGAACTACCTGGAGTTGTGTCAGTCAACAAATATGTTTCTCTGTGTATCAGGCTGCATGAAGTGGAGGGGGGCAAATCCCCCTCCTAAGCTTTCATGAATGTAAAGATTTCCCTTTACCCTAACTCTAACCCACCATAATGTTTTTACAAGATTGTAATTGTATTCTCAATTCCCTGTGGGAGTGCAGGGCCCTGCACTCCCATCACTCCATATTTCTCTGCATATTTGTGTGTGAGAGCACAGGGCCCTCCAGATCCTACACTGCTGTCCATCCATCATCCCCTAGTAGTATCTGTATTTCTCCTTGGGAGTGCAGAGCCCTCTGGGCCCTGCACTACCATCCATGCATTACTCCTTAGTAGTAGCCATATTGTGTGTGGAAGGGTCCTGTGCTCCCATCCATGTATCTGTCCTTAATAGTATCCGTATTTCTGTGTAGGAGCACAGGGCTGTCTGGGCCCTGCACTCCCATGCATGAAGTGACAAAGAAATGCTTGCATACACCTCACATTACAATATTATCCTATGGGAAATTAAGCAAAATGTAAAGCCACAGAAGTCCAGAGCAAAGTAATATACAGTATTTTCACCAAATCAGCAAAAGGCACATCTGTGAGGCAAGATCTCAGTACCCTGAAAACTTCAGAGCAAAATTGCAAACCATTTCTTAATACCATAGTGACAAATAAACAGCTCTGTAAGCCTCCCAGTTCAATGTTATCCTATGGAAAATCAACCAAAATTCGAATACACAGAACTCCAAGTCAAAGTAATATATTTTCATCAATCCAGAAAAATGCACATCTGTGGAGCAAGACTTTTCTACCCTGAAATTTCAGTCCCAAATTCCATACCATTTCTTTGCTATGAGGTGACAAAGAAACAGCTATATAAAAAAAATATTTTCACAAATTGCAATCAAGAATCCTGTTTTCTGATCAAGAATCCTGTTTTGTGGAACAAGAATCCTGTTTTGCGATTAAAAAATATGTTTCATGATCAAGAATCCTGTTTTGCAATCAAAAATCCTGTTTCATGATCAAAGAATCCTATTTCGCATGGCACATCTAACTTTTTCCATAGAAAATAATGGGAAACTTTGAAATTTAATAACTTTTGAAAGGATTAATATTTTTTTCATCAAACCTCCAGAAGGCACATCTGTGGTCCAAGACCTATATACCCTGAAAATTTCAGGCTAATATCCCAAGCCATTTGTGCACAGCAGTGTGACAAAGAATTTGATAAAAAATGGTAATTTTCAAATTTTTTGACACTGCATATCTCTGCACCTGGACATCTGACTGCAACAGAACCTACGACATCCAAAGCTCTTGGGTACCCAAAAGTACATGCAAAATTTCATGTGAATCAGTTAAACAGTTGCGAACTTATTAAAGTTCAACATTTTGGGGTTTACCATAGAAGTGACCATTGAACTCTAATATACAGGTGTAACTGCACCTGTATGATACATATATTGTGTGTGTATATATATATATATATATATATAACACACACACATATATATATATATATATGTGTGTGTGTGTGTGTAAAGAATAAGACATGAGAAGGTGTGGTTTATGAGTTGATAAGAGAACATCCCAGGTACATATGAGGCATGAGATGCTTGCACTGAGTGCCTTTAACACCTATAAAGTGCTCTTATCAGCCTTTAAACCACACCTCAGAGTATCTTATTCTGCTTATAAAATGGGTCCTATAAGTAAATATTAAAAAAAGGTAAAAACATAAATATTCTTTATTTTTCCCTTGCTTTCACTTTTTTGTTAAGTTTGAGGAAAACAGTCCCTTGTAATACAGTACTGCATAATGTTTTTAACATTTCCGGGAGGTGAGGTGTGGCTGTCCTTGCCCCCCCCACCGCATCACAAGGAAACAAACTATTGCAAGCTGTTTTTTCTGTTTTGTTTTATATTTCTTTTAGTGTGTCATTCACCCTGGGAGTTTCATTTGCTACATGTGCCACTGTTAGTGTGGCAGAGTTAGGCTACATTCTCGGCTGTGGCTGATGGACCACTTTTCTGTCTCCTTATTTTTGAGCAACAGTTAATGCTTTTTTCTTTGCCCCCCCCAAGGTTGGCCACCTTGTGTAGCACTTTACTGTCCCTACTAAACTTCCTACTATTGTCTCTGTTCATTCTTGTTCCATTTCCATCCATCCAGTGCTTGGAATGTTGCCAAATACCCAGAAAGGTGTTGTGTAAAGTGCATAAGTGCATTTTGAGTCCCAAAAACATGAATGCTATTTCAAATAGGAATGAATACAGTTAGTGAAGCCTTTTTAAAGAAAAGGGAGTCAGAAGTCATATAAAACAATAATAATGTAATGATTAGTAAAGTTATAAGAAATTCTGAAGATATTTCATAAATTCCAATTATAAACTTGTTACTGTATAAGGTTCTATGTATAACAGAGCTTAGTCACTGTGGATCAGAGATATAGAAAGTCAGTATCTGTGGATATATACACTGTACCTTTAACTGAACCAGGAAGTCCCCTGAAATAACCCCTCTCCACATGGTTTTGAAACAACATGTTCAGACATGAAACAACATGTCCAGACTTGTAACAAGAAGAGGGCTCAGTCAGGTGATGCCACCAAAAATATATAAATACCTCTTCACTGAGTTCACTTCAGTTCAGTCCAGAGGGGCTCAGCACTAGGAGAGGGAGAAGAAAGGCAGACAAGCTGTTGAATGCAGATGAGAAGGGTCTTAGGAGCTCTAGAATCCAGGACTGTATTGTGTGAGAAACTACTGATGTTAAGTAGTGATTTTCTTTGCAATCTTTTTTTCATTAATTATTTTTTGAACTTTTGAAAAATAATTATCACACCAAGATGTGTTTTAAACCTGTAAATTTGCCTTGTCTGAAGTTTATTACCACACGCTGTGACAAACTTGGTGTTAGAAGTGGGATAGTACTGGTTGTCCACAGAAACAAGGGGGAGACCAGTACCCAGATACCAGCCCCGGTATCCAGAGATATGGGGCAAAGAGCAGGATGGCATACCTTCAGGATTTCATTGATGCTAAGGATCTGTTGAAGGAGGAGGGGCTTACCAGTGAGCATACCAGAGCCTAAGTGAGAAGAACCAGATTGGAGTTTGATGGAATGCGGAGGTGGACCAGTGCCAGAGAGAGGCAGAGCACCACTGCCAGTTGCTGATGGAGGGTTCCCAACCAGAGGATTTCATGGTGGAGGCAGAGGACCAGGATTCAAGGGTTCTAGAGGAGGAGGACCCCCTGATGGAACCTTTTTTGCCAGCCACATTTAAAATTCCATTGTTGCCCATTTTTCCATGCTGCTGCTACTTGGAAGATGATGAGATGAAGGCCCCAGGTAAGATTGCTTCAGGATATTTGCATAGTGGGGTGAAGACTACAAGCAACATGGAAGACACCATGGTGGCTGAATGGACTTTCCCATGTTTTGAACACCCTGTGATATGGTATGAAATGTATGAAACAGTTAATGTTTAAAATGAATATAGCAATAAGGCTGCTGCTGAGTACAGTCAGTTGAGGGTACCAGAAAGGTGTAAAGGTTAAAAGGAAACCCCTGGTATGTTAGAAATAAGGATTGAAAGGAAACCCCAAAGGTTTTAGAAGTTAGGAACTGGTTGGTTGATGTTCAGTATGATAAGGTTCCTTGTCTACCAGAAAAAATATAAAAGGGAAATGGATAAATGAAATGTATGAAATGATTACAAGAAATGTATAACATAAAATAAATGTCTATACTGTACAATATAAAATGAGGAACCTAGGGTCATGAAGGATCTAGGTACGGGGTGGAACCTATGATTGGGCCCCTGAGTGGAAACAATGTGTTAGAATAGGGTTAGAGCCGGGTACAACTTACCCCAGAGAAAGTTGTGGTATAGGCCTGTACAACAGCCCTGATAGCTAGATGGAGGAAGCTCGAAGTCAGCATAAGACTGCTGTGTATTACTTCCTCTTTTTTAATGTACTGATGAAGGTATGATAGTGAGTGCACAAGGCTGAAACGATGCCAAGTGATGGGTGCTGAAACAATGCCTATTGATGGGTGCCTGATATTACATATGAAATGCCTCAGTTGTAGTAACCAGAGTGAAATAGTTAGAGAATTTCATTCTGTAGTGACTGTCTACCCCCTGACAGTACAGAGGGGTACTGTGCTGAACTGTATGACAGTCCCAGGGTAATGTTGTGAAAGTATTGTCATATTGCAGTAACTTTGTATGGCGGACAATACTAAAAATAGCTGAATTAAGGGACCCTGGGGTGAAGCTTTCATAGTGGGTGAGAGAAAGTTTCAGCCAACCCCCATTCTACTGTTTTGGTAGAATATTTATGACTGACAGGGGGTTCTTGAAAAAACACTATAGTTCTGAGAACTGTTTTTTTCTTAAGGAGGGAAGTGTGTGGCCGAGTTAGGCTACACCCTCGGCTGTGACTGATGGACCACTTTTCTATCTCCTTATTTCCGAGCAACAGTTTACACTTTTCTCTTTGCTTTTCTTCTTCCCCCCACCCTAGGTTGACCACCTAGCATAGCTCTTTACTGTCCCTACTAAACTTCCTACTAGTGCTCTCTGTTCATTCTTTTTCCATTTCCATCCTTCCAGTGCCTGGAATGATGCCAAACACCCAGAGAGGTGTTGTGTAAAGTGCATAAGTGCATTTTATGTACAAAAAACATGAAGGCTATTTTAAATAGGAATGAATATAGTTGGTGAAGCCTTTTTAAAGAAAAAAGAGTCAGAAGTCATATAAAACAATAATAATGTCATGATTAGTAAAGTTATAAGAAATCCTAAAGGTATTTTCATAAATTCACATTATAAACTTGTTACTGTATAAGGTTCTATGTATAAAGAGCTTAGTCATTGTGGATCAGAGATATAGAAAGTTAATATCTGTGGATATATACACTGTAACTTTAACTGAACTAGGAAATCCCCTGAAATAACCCCTCCCCCCTTGGTTTTGAAACAACATGTTCAGACATGAAACAACATGTCCAGACTTGTAACTAGAAGAGGGCTCAGTCAGGTGATGCCACCAAAAAGATATAAATACCTCTTCACTGAGTTCACTTCAGTTCAGCCCAGAGGGGCTCAGCCCTAGGAGAGGGAGAAGAAAGGCAGACAAGCTGTTGAATGCAGATGAGAATGGTCTTAGGAACTCTAGAATCCAGGACTGTATTGTGTGAGAAACTACTGATGTTAAGTAGTGATTTTCTTTGCAAATTTTTTGTTTTCATTTATTATTTTTTGAACTTTTGAAAAATGAATATAGTGTGTTTTAAACCTGTAAATTTGCCTCATCTGAAGTTTACTACCACACGCTGTGACAGTTAGCTTTGAGTCCGATGATGTTTCTTTACCCCTCCCTGAGATAGAAAAAGCATTTTTGAGGGGTGTCCTTTTTAGTTTAGTTTTTTCTTTTTTGTTTTTACCTTTCTGTCATTAATTCATTTCATTTTCATTGAGTGGTCTGCTTGAGTGGGAGTGAGCGTGTTCCTTAGCAAGCACCATACACAGTAGTGTCCTGCTTTGCATTTCTCAAAGTTTAACAGTTACAGGATAAAAAAAAGTCTTTCGGG
This sequence comes from Neoceratodus forsteri, assembly GCA_016271365.2. Taxonomy (NCBI): domain Eukaryota; kingdom Metazoa; phylum Chordata; order Ceratodontiformes; family Ceratodontidae; genus Neoceratodus; species Neoceratodus forsteri. Next base: position 1,702,413,927 of record CM057455.1, read on the forward strand.
TTTTGTGGTAACATGGCAGTTTCAGATGGGGATTTCTGGGTTGCTGCAGTTCACAATTAAAGGATTGGGGGGTCAAGCAATGGAGACCAGAGATGGCAGAAATGGTCTGTGTGCACTGGGCAGAGTTGTGAGAAGTGGTAGTGAGAGCTGGACCTCTGAATAAAAAAACAAGTGGTGAGTTGAAGGAATTGAGCTTTTCTGGCTGGACAATATCATGGATATATAGCCTGTACTGGTATGTGATTGTATTAGGAGGAAGCCATGTCTGCATCATATATTCATGTGGGCAGTTGTGGGAAGTGCAGCATTACTGGCATTACCAACTGGAGAGTCAATATTTGATCTGCAATGGAAAAACCTTGTGGCAAGCATGGATCTTTGGCTGCATTGTGTCCTGGTTGGCTAAAGAAGTACCAGTTGGCACAATATGCCTTGATAAGGACACTGCATCTGACACTTCTTAGCCAATTAGGATGCAGAAAACTCCCAATTCGTTTTATATATTATATATATATATATATATATATATATATATATATATATCTATATATATTCTAAAATATCTATATTCTTTGCAAAGACTGTGTTAATGCACCAGTTAGGGTTCAAGTTAACACCACAAAATAAGAAAATGTGGTTTTAGGATTCCTAACACTACCCCCCCCAGCAGCAAAAGGAAAAACAGGGTTTTGGATTTCCAGAGTGTTGGTAAATAAGTGGTTGGGTCTTTTTTGGGGATGTGGGCACCTCGGTTCACTTATTATTACTGAGAGAGAGAGAGAGATACTGTAGATAAATAAATAGACAGGTAGATAGATACAGAGAGAGCAGAGGATCATCAGCTCACTGATAGATAGATAGAAAGATAGATAGATAGATAGATAGATAGATAGATAGACAGACAGACAGACAGACAGATAGATAGATAGATAGATAGATAGAGAGAAAGAGAGAGTCAGAGATGGAGAGAGCAGGGGCTCACCACCTCATTGCTTCAGCTGAAGCTGGCAGCATGACTCCAGCTGCTGCTTCAAATTTCAAGAAAGTCCCACTATTCTCACACTGAGAATGTGGGTGAATGTGTCATGGGGTATGTTCAGGTGAATGATTGTGTGTGTGGGGGGAGGGTGCTGAGTCGGAGGTCCAGGTGGGGAGGGTGCGTGTGTGTGTGGGGGGGGAGTTGGATCAGCAAAGGATCATTTTCTTTACTTTAGTGGACTTTCTGACACTGGGAATTGGGCATCACAGTGTTGGGGTAGTGTTCAGCAGCACTAGTGGTAGGCACCCCGGTGCTGCAATGTATATAACTGGAAAGGACGGAGGATGACCTTGAGGGGAAGGTGGTGTAGAAAAGCAGTTCTGGGGGTGGGCACCCTGGTCCACTTATTTTATATTAAATAAAACATGGGAAGGTGAGGTGGGTGACCTAAAGGGGAGGGTGGAGAAAGAAGTGGTACCATGGGTAAGCACTGTGGTTCACAGATAGGTAGGTAGGTAGATAGGTAGCTAGACAGACAGATAGACAGAGACAGATAGAGTGGTGGAATCACTGGCACATTGCTTCAGCTGAAGCCAGCAGCATACTGTAACTCCAGCTGCAGCTTCAGAATTCAAGAAAGTCTCACTGTTTTTTTTTTATTATTATTTTATTGTGATATTCAGAAAGACCTTTGAGTCAGAGACTCATTTACAAAGGTTCCATGTCATACATAAATTGCACTGGGACGGGACTTAAGATACAGACATACAGCACATTGCAAAGTAACATTAATAAAAAACAGGTTACATGGTTGTTTCATTGAGGGCTAACAGATATTTAGATATTTTAGCACAGCCAGGAGGAAAAAGATGACAGAGAGATTCTGTAGGAGGCTGATTGTCATGTCTCATAGATGCATTTTAGGTACATTGATCTGCTAAGAGTTTGTTTGTGAGGAGGCAAGGCAGATCAGGTATCAATGGCAGTCACATCAATTTGAAGCCTGCAGGTATTCCCTTAGCTTTGATTTATACGAGCCTAGCCTTTTTTCATCCGTTATATGGATAGGGAGGGAGTTTGTCCAGGATGGGACCCTGAAACTGAAGGTGCGTTGGTATTGGGAGGTCCGGCCATGGGGTACCCATAGTAGCCGCTTGCTAGTGCTACAGGTTGTTTTTCCAGGTGGTGTTGGGAGGATAATTTGGTGTAGGGAGGGTGGGGTGAGGCCTAGTAATACCTTTTTGGTCATAAGACAGGTGTGGTACCTGATTCTGCTATCCAGGTTTAGCCATTTTGTGCTGCTGTAAAGGGAGCAGGAGTGAGTGGAAAGATCACATCCTAGGATGAGGTGGCAGGCTTTGTTGAGCACAAGCTGGAGTCTACCTAGGGTTGTGGTGGGCACAGCACTGTATATTAGGATGCCGTAGTCTAGCAGGGAGAGGATCGAGGAGTTTACGGTAAGCTGTAGAGCTTCAGGGGTGAGGCAGTGTTTGTACCGGTACAGTACGCCTAGCCTGGAGCTAAGGGTGGTTGTTAGGTGTAGGATATGGTGATTAAAGCTGAGGGTGGGGTCTAATGTGATACCTAAGTATTTAAAGTTGTATACTTGTTCTAGGGGGGTCTGATTTACAGTGAGAAATTTGGGGCACAGGTTCTTGTGTGGGTTCTGAGGGTGGGCGAATATCATGACTTTAGTCTTATTATAGTTGATAATAAGATGCTGGGTGGTGAGCCAGTCTTCAATTTCACGGAAGGAGTGCTGGAGGATTTGGTGGAGTTTGAAGGGGTGCCGGATCAGAGGCGAACAAGACTGCATCATCCGCATAAAGGAGCAGATTTCCAGGGCATGAGGATGGGAGGGAGTTGAGATATAGGCTGAAAAGTAGGGGGCCAAGTATGGAGTCCTGTGGGACACCAGATCAGAATGGGAGGTGGGGTGATAGGACAGGGCCTACCTTGACTATCTGCATTCTATCTGAGAGATAACTGGAGAACCATTTTAGGGTGTCGTCGGAGAAGCCAGTGTAGGCCAGAGTGTTTAGTAAGAGGGCATGGTTTACTGTGTCGAATGCTTTAGATAGGTCCATGAAGATGGCACCTGTGAGGTGGCCGTGGTCCAGGGCTGAGTGGACATGGGAGGTAAATTCAAGGAGGGCGGTAGTGGTGCTGTGGCCTTTTCAAAAACCATGTTGCTGTCTGGAAAGAAGGTTATATTTATTTAGGTGTTCAGTGAGTTGGTCAGCGACTATGCATTCTAGTGCCTTCGACGGGGGGTAGGATAGAAATGGGGCTGTACTTATTTGTGGATGTACGGTCACCACTTTTATAGATAGGTGTGATATAGGCTGATTTCCATTGGGTTGGGAATTTTCCTTGGCAGAGAGAGCAATTGAGAATGTGGGTGAGAGGGGCCAGGACTTCCTGGAGGGTGAGGCGGAGAAGTCTATGGTCTAGGGAGTCGTGACTGTAGTGGTTTTTGTTTAAAGCTTTAGTAAGATAGGGTTTTGCAGTCTCCGGTGTAAGGACTCGTAGGTAGAAAAGCACCGCAAGTGGGGGGTTGGGGATGATATGTCTGGCGGGGGATCAAAGAAATTTGGAGGCAACACATGGGAAAGATCAGTGAAAGCGGTATTTAGGGCTGCAGCTATGCTGACAGGGTCGGTGGAGAGGCTACCATCTATGAGTATTTGGTCAGGTGGTAGATTTGGGCCTTTGCCACAGAGTTCCTTTATGTTATCCCAGAACTTGCGCCCATTTCCCCAGGAGGAGATTAAGGTGGCTTTATAATGGTTTGCCTTGGTGGTGCAGATGGCCCAGGTACACTTGCTTTGGGCCTCCCGATAGTTCTCATACAGCTGGGCACCCCGCATTTTCAGATGCTCAGAAATATTATTTACAGGAGAGTTTTGAAAAAAACAAACACAATAATCTAGCTAAATGGGTCCCATTTACTTAGGTTCAGGTGTTTGTTTTTTGAAAATACATAATTTTCATGTATTTTCAATGTTTTTGAGCTAAAAAAAAGATGACAGCCACCATGATTTTTTTTCTCATGACAAGTAAATCATGAAAATATGAACCCACAACTGAGATTTTTCTTTACCAGTCAAACTTGACTATTATAAAAAAATCCTTATAAATCTGGAACCGTATAGTATTTTTTTATGAAACCTTTAAAAGACACTACCTTGGTACAGGCTGTTTCTACCCTGAAAGTTTCATAATAAATAATTCTGCAGGAAATGAGGCACCTTTTTTTTTGCATTTTTTGGCATTCGTATCTCAAAAACCAAACAAGATGCCATCACTAAACTTCTCACATCTTAAGACTCTGCCAGCCTGACCGAGCATGCCAAATTTTCAGTTATTTTATTGAAAGTCACCAAAGTTATTAAGGTGCAAAACTTGAGGTTTAACATTAAACAGCCTATTCAACCCTAAATATAGCGGCACTACCGCATTCCCTATAATATATTCATTGCAAAAAACTACATTAATGCATCAGATAGGGTTGAAGATAAAGCAACAAATGTAGAGAAATATGATGTTAGGGTTTCCAACCCTAAAACACCTGCCCCGGCCCTGAAGCGAATGAGGGGTGGAATCTTCCTTGGGGTTGTCAGCCATAATGCTCACTCTGTTGCAGTAACAGAAAAGCAAAGATGTGATGGAGACAGGAGTGTATGTTTCATGAGTGCATACAATGGGGGTGAGTGTAAGGGTACTTCATTACAGTAGGGCTCATTCATACCTCAGTCAGCGGCTGGCTGTGGTGGTGAGAGGAGGGCTGAGCCGGTCACCAGCTCTGTTCATGGGTTGTTATTGGGATGAGCGGGGGCATCACTGTCGGGTGGGGGGACCACTGACTACCATGGAAAATTATTTATTTTAACATGGAACGGGGTCGGGATTCATGCTGAGGGGTGGGGGACCACTGTATTACCAGGGAAAATTATTTGTTTTTAACGTGGAATGGGGGTTGGGATTCATGCTGGGGGGTTGGGGAACCACTGCATTACTGCCAGCTTTTTGTCTACGGTGTTTAGTGCCACGCTACAGGTCACGCTAATGCCTGTAGCATGGCGCTATACTTTTGAATATGCCAGAGAACCAGCAGTCAGCACCCCTTCCCTCAGTCCCTTCCCTGCATAGATTCAGGGCCAGATTAAGGTAACCTGGAGCCCTAGGCTCAAGAGAAATCTGGGGCCCCCTCACTGTAACCCTTTACTTTGGACAATCACCTTACTTAATGCACCTCACATCGAAAATGTTGCCAAGAATTTGAACGCTAAACTAGGTCAACTATTCAGACATAGAAGGAGCCTGACTCAAGAAGAACTTAAATTTGCTGTTCACAGCTAAGTACTATCCATTATTGATTATGGCTTGGTAATATATGGTTCTGCCCCAGACACATCTCTCCAAAGGCTAAGCACTACCCTTAACAAAGCCTGTCAACGTATCATTGGCTCTAATCAACTCACACACACTTGTGACCTCTACACCCTGACTGGCTGGCTAAAACTACAAGACTGGATCAAATACCAATCGTGCATACTTGCCAAACAAGTGCTACTTGAAGTCATGACAGCAGGCGTCACCTGTCTTTTGCCTAAGTCCCTCAGGTCCTGTCACACATGGACCTCTGACACTGAGCTTTTTCTTGTTCCTAGAGTACAGACTGCCCAATGCCAGCGATCCTTCATCTACAGAGCCCCTAAATGGTTTAAAGGTCTGGGCCTCCAACTTATCAACCTTCCATATATTGCCCAATTTAAACATCTCCTGCACCAGCACATTATGAATGAAGCTGCCTGTGATTGCCTCAATTAATCATACTCCTTGCCATCTGCCACCTCCCAGCTGACATCTACCACAATAACGCTGGCTCTGGCTGCCTCCTCCTCCAATTTTACCACTTTCTCCCTTCTCCCTTTTCTTCTCACCTCTTAGCCTCTTCCTAGTCTACCTGGTTTACCCTCTGACCACTACATGTGCTGCCTCCTTTCTCACCCTCCTTTAACTCTCACTAACACCCTATTATTTAGACACCCTTGTCCCTCCTGGTGTCATCCTCTCCTCCTCTCTTTCCTCCCAGCCACCCTCATACTCCCCTCCTACCTCGCTTCATTTTCCTGACAATGCCTCATGGCTGCAACCTTTTCCACTACTATGCCCAGCAACCTATCCCCTTCCCTTATTTCCCCTACCCCTCTCCTTCTCCTGTATGACCTCCCTCTTTTGCTTACACTGCTGTTTGTGAAATGTTAATAGCTATGTCTAATGATTTTGTTTTCGCTGTACACTAGAATGTATATGATTCCTCCTCTGTCTGTTTTTGTAACCCTCTTCCATTATGATGTGGAAACTTTGTAAATGAGCCCCTTTGTGCTCAAAGGTATTTCTAATCCGAGAACGAATAAATAATAAATAAATAAAATGCCCTTCGCCATGACTGCACCTCTTGGCTATTGCATATCAGTTATTGAAACATGAAAATAATGTTCATACTGTCCCTAAAAAGTGGCATAAAATGCTTCAAAATTAATGAAACTTATACTATCAGTATGGAAAAATAACAATAGCCTGAGTTTTGATAATTTAGAGAAAATAATGAATAAAAGGCCTGCTAAAAATAATTTTTTGTATGTGAAATGTCATGATTTGCACTTCTCCAAAGCCCCCCACTCCCAAACACACATGTGTGCACTTGCAGACTGGGTGTTATCATATTGTCCTGTCAGGTAGTACGAACCAGGATGTGGGAGTTTAGTTGGGTTGAGTAGGGACCGATCTTTAAAAGAGGCTAGGTCCTGGGTGGTGTCGAGTTAAGTCTGTGGTTTACTGGGGGTGGTGGTGGTGATGAACTTTAGAGATTATACTGCAAAGCGAGTGATTATTGGAAGAATTTGAAATCATTCCCAGGATCAAACATTTTTGTTATTGATAAGTAAGCCAGGATCCATAAATGGCAAGATTTACTGATGGGAATCTTGAAATACATTAATTTGTTCACCCTGAAAACAGAGCTGTATCAGGGTCAGAACATGAGTATGAACGAGATGAGAGAATTAAAAAAAAAAAAAGTATGATTTTTAATTGTACCATTGAAACTTATTGTAGATTTCTTAATTTTAGGAGTGAGATTAAGTATTTATTTTTTATTTATTGAGCTATCGGAACTACAAACCTTTGAGTCAGAGACTCCTTTGCAAAAGCTCCACATCGTGGAAGTACAAAACAAGAGAAATGGACAATACAATGAAATCTATCTGCCTCTCTGTCTTTCTGTCTTTCTGTCTGCCTGCCTGCCTTCCTGCCTGTCTGTCTGTCTGTCTATCTGTCTGCCTGTCTGCCTGCCTGTCTGTCTGTCTGCCTGCCTGTCTGTCTGTCTATCTGTCTATCTATCTAGCTATCTAATCTATATTTCATGACTATATAACAGTTTTCTATCTTGTAGGTTGCTTTCCATTTGGTTAATCAAAAAAAGTATTTCTTTCATCTTTTCTTTATAAGATGTGAAAAATGTTCCAGCAGTGAAGAAGTTAATTATATACAAGCTTAGAAAGATCAGAGACATCACTTTGAGGGTTACAGCAGATTGTGAACTGGTAGCATCAGTCAGTCATATGATTCTCAGACAATGTGATTATGAGGCAGTGGAAAATGGCCACCATCAGCTTGTTTGGTGTGAGTGGGTCATTCCTCAGCTTATTATGTGTTTAAGTCTATATTTGGAAGGACATTTCTCCATGATAATGACTTGATACTGTCAGGTTATGTTTTGTGGTAAAGTCCATACAATATGTTGTGCTTGAAGATATGTGTTACCTGTTTTAAAGCTGTTCTTTTGCACTGTAGGGAGTTTGTAGTTGAAGGCAAAGGTCTGATCCTTCCAAGCAGTTGTAAGGTTAATGGGTTTCACTTACTTATTGAAATAATATTTTGAAAGTTGCATTTAAATATTTTATTTTAGAATGTTGCTTTTCAGCTGTGCTTTGGGGTGGAGTAATGCAAACTGTTGAGAAGGTTATTTTTCTAAGACAGTCTATTACTGTTAACCTGTGCTTAGGGATGTTTGCTGTATTAAAATGATGTTTTAAAAGCTGAATTTAGAGCTGGTTTGGTGGTGCTGAGGGTTGGGTTGCTGGACGCCACACCTCTCATCACACTGGTGGCCTGGGTTCGTGAGTGGGCCTGAGGTGCCAGAGGTCAACTAGTGGAAGAAGGTTTGAGTGTCCGATGACAGTTCACCTTCACTGGGGTGGGGGAGGGAGGGAAGGATGAGGGCTCATCCAACAGTATACCTCCTGGTGGTGGCCGGGGGTATTACGGTAACATCCCTCAGCCTATGCAGGTGGAGGGATGTGGTGAACATCAATGTGGCACACACAACAGTGTGGGCACCCCCTGGACATCATTACACATCTGTGCTCACCTTCAGAGGGGAACATACATAGAACAAGGAAAAACCCTGATGCCTGGATAGGCAACATCAAGCAACAGCCCCATGCCCACCACTGGATCCTGGCCTCCTGAGTCCTGATTGCCTCCAGTTTTCACCTCTGCCTGCAGGTGATTGGATGTGTGTAAGAAAGTGTTGAGGAGCAGAAGATGACCCCACCTCATGCGGTGAAAGCTGGGGGGTTGCCTGCGGGTATGTCACAGATGGATCAGAGGTAGGGAGGTTCCCAGGTAGAGAGGGTCTCAGGTTGGATGGGAGTAGCTTGGGGGTGACTAAAGGAGCTCCAGGTAAGTGATTGGAGGGAAATAGAATTTTAAACATCTGAATTTTAATGGTTTATTTTTTATGTTAGAATGTTGCTTTTCAATTTTGCCAGGGGAGCTGTGAACTAAACTATTTATGCAAATGGATGTGAGGGAGTGGGGGGGGGGGGCATAAAATTCAGTGAGGTGGAAGATGAGGAACCAGAGAGGCCAGATGTCTCAGTCAGACTTTTGGATAGGCAAAGATTAATGTGGTGATATCTGATATACTTGAAAAATAAACCCACTGAGGGGGCTAATCTCTGAATGATCCACTCCCCCTTTTCAGTTGTCCTCCCCATGAGGGCTTATTCCCATGCAGAGTCTCAATTCCCTTCTCAGTCTTAGCCTCTGAGTGCACCATTGTAGCTATCAGCATCTCAGTCACAGAATCAGCAATGGGCAGCATTGTAGCAGAGGCTTATTATTTTCTCAACAACAGAATTCTCAGTCCTCCTTCTGCTTGCCAACTGTGAAATTCTGGGCTTGAGACTTGGATCTGGCTTGCCAACATAGCAAACCACTACCCACGCTCATCAGGCCACACCATGTTCAGTAATTCATAGTTTAATATGATATTTGTGATAGTTTTCAGTGTGGCACAGAAAAAATATTTTTTTTCTAAAAGCTTAGAATTATGCAGAATCTATAAAAACAAGCTTATTAAAATTGTAGAACAGAATACATATGGTAATGAAACAAAATACGTCAAGGGACAGCATAAAGGCACACTTTTAGATAAGTGATAAGAGAGAGAAAGAAGCTCTTATGGTGTCAAGAGCTAATTTCATGTTGTTGCATAGCATCCATCATGTTGCTATAGAGACAGTGGACATTGCAGCACAATGGATAGTGTGAAAGAACACAAATTCAGCTGAACATGCTGTACCATATAGTAAAGGTGTAGAATTCTTAGGGTGCAGAGCTGCCACAATGCCTAGTGGTTTGTCTACTTACTTATCAAGTGAGGGTACCAAGTTAAAATCTTGAGCCTGGGATCAGAAGCACCCTAGCACGGAGTCAAGCTCTCTTCCAGTGGATGCAGTTTCCAGGATGAGAGTGCATCATTTGGTACTTTCTAATTGTCCCCTGTTGCCTAGGGGTAGGGAATTCATTTCAATAGAGCCTGTCCTTCTTCACAACACCCACACACAGAAAAGCATTGCTAGGGGATGTTGAGTCACCCACATTTGGCCTTGAGCTTAATCCACAAAATTATTTATTATTTTGTGGGGAGGAGTTACTTGCCTCTACTATATGATGTGTTGGGTCTCAGGCTCTGCTGCGAATGTGGTGGTGGTGGGGGGGGGAGAAGCAGGAGGAGTTAGGATGGTAGCAGGGGAAGGCCATACTGCCACAGCTTATTATTTTATTTTTATTTCATTTTTGTTGACCGGGTTAATGCACTAGACAAATCCTGCCTATTTTCAGGCACGACCCAGGGGAGGGGGATACAGATGAATGCCAACTGACTTTGAACCAGATTAAGCTGTTGGTGGTATTTTTAGTGAATGAGGGAAATTTGGTCAGGACACCGGGGAAATTCCCCTACTCTTTTCGATAAGTGCCATGGGATCTTTAACATCCACCTGAACTACCACCAATCCAGGCAGATGGGAACTCAGTTTAACGTCTCATCCAAAAGACGGCACCTCAGAAGTGCAGCACCCCTCTCATGCTGCACTACAGTGTCAGTACTGGGATATTAACCCAAGTGCCAGATGTGGAAACTGAACCCACAGCCCTCTGATCTCCCGGCCTCAGAGGCAAGTGTGCTACCTACTGAGCCACTGACACTTAGCAGAAGGCATGGGGGAGTAGGATAATGGAACTATTTGGGAGGAGGAAGAGTGGGATGGGGCAGGGTAGTTAGGAGGAAAATGCCCTAGAAACTGTAAATTAATAAAATGATGCCAAGAGTTTCATTTCTGAGGCATAGTTTTGGAGCAACAAGTGGGTGTGTGATAAGATACAAAAACTGTTTTAATGAAAGCAATGACTCACATTGTTAATTTATGTTGGTTAAACCTTAATGCCAGAAGCATCTTGATGTTCACCATGTGCCATGCACAGTAGGTGGGCTGGATATATTGATGGACTGTAAAAAAACACTTATTTAGGGAAATGTTTAAGAAAGTACCTTTCCTATCACTCATAAAAAGACTCTGAAGTTGGGGAACCAACAACATTAGTTGGGGACTAGTAACATCTTTACTGTTATCCATGTCTTCAGATAAGTATGACACAACTCATCAGGAGTATATTGTTTTGTACAGGCAAGCTTTGAAATGGGAACAGCCAGTCGCTTCTGCGTAACAGGGACCAGCAGCACCACATGCCCCGGTACTGTGTGATACATAGCTGCCAACAATATTCAGATTTCAATTCCACGTAAAGTTACCAGTCACAAAGTCATTGTACATGGTCTGTGCCCCAGTTATTCTTTATTCCTGAAGCCACCCCTGACATAGGTTAGACTAGAACCTGAGGCTGTGCATGGGGCAGATTTTTGTATTTGCAGTGACACCAGCTCTGAGCTCCACAGACCCTCCATGTGACTGAGGCCATCACAAACAAAGAACATCTGAGTTCCCCCACTTTGGGATTGAATCAAGCTAATCCAGGAATATCTGGAGTATTAGCAACCTGTCAGGTCACAGCACAGGTGAGACTAATGGCTATGCAACACCTGCAGTCTCCTCTTTGGTCACTGGAATTGAATTCCTGCCTTCTACCAACTGCAGCTGCCTATCTGTGCCCCATAGCCACCAACACCACCTCCTGTGGATATGCCACACAGCTGGTGCAGTCACAATAAAGAACTTCTGGGCTTCTCACAACAGCAGTGAGTCTGGTCAATTCAGGAACACCAGGAACTGTGGTGACTAACTGTGTCACAGCAGAGGTGGAACTCAGTGCTTTAAGACCCATGTGGCCCTCCCTGTGCCCACTGCATCTGCAGTCCCATCTTCTAGTGGCCACATCCATCCATTTACACCACTTGACCTCCAGCATTGCCACTCATGGATCCTTCACATGGCTGGAGCTGCTGCAAACAATGAATGGCAGGGCTTCCCACTCCAGGAGCAAGCCCGGACAATCTGGGAACACCAGTAGTACTGGCTACCAATCTGGCTGCAGCAGAGGCATGACTTGGAAAATGTAACCATCTCTATGTGTACCCCAGCATTAGGGTCACACAGCACAAGGGGTATCTGTAGTAGGTGACAGCTGGATGGAAAGATGTTGTGGACCTTTTTTTCTTACTTTTGTCTTGACCTGGTACTGTTTGCTGCTAAGCCAGCCTACCTTGTTTTTCTGATTGCTATTTACTCTTTATACACAGTGTTTGTGTTGTTATACTGTATTTTTCAAGTATTAATTGCCAGTATTATTGCCTATTCAACCTGATTTGCAACAGCCTTTTCCCATGGTTATAATGTAGTGTGTGCCTGACTGATTTCATTTATAATCTTGGTGCTAACTGCTTAATGGATTTTGTATAACTCCCTGACACACTTTCCCTCTCCTTCCTTTCCTGCTGTGCCTGTCTGCACTTCTCTGAGCATGTGGCCTTAACCTAAATGCCATTCTTCCTCCGTCCCCCGCTGCCAACTCTACTAGCTGCCTCACTCTTATCACACCTCTCCCTCACTGTGTCCCTACTCTATCAGAGCTTGCCTGACTCTCGACACTCCACCAACAGTCCTAGGCATGTGGCAATTCTCCAAAAAAGGGCCATATTTTGGGAGTTTAATGTACCCACCCTACACACACCCACATCATACATCATTCGAAAGCTTATTTTATGTATGTTTAGATGAGGTATGATGTGGAGCTGTCAAGTGGAGCGGTAAGCCTGTAGGTGAGGTTAAACAATGATACTCAAAATGAGAAAGTGTCATTTTTTTACATAGTTCCAGAAACACTGCAACATGGCTATGATTCTAGTTTTTACTGTTTAAGTTAATTTCAACACCTTAATGTGGTGTTTATTGATCAAAGTTACTAAATGACAATATATTAAAATATTTTATTGGTTTTGCATTGGCTGGCATTTTTTTTTTCAGAAATGATGAAGCTGATTAGCAGGTGGCAAAAATGGAGAATATCAAAATTTTTGAAATACACTAAAATGAAATGTGTTCACATCATAGATTCTTAAGTGTCAAAGTGTCTCACAAGTGATTATAATAGTTTTCTATATGTTCAACTGAAATTTGCTGCCCAGATCAGTCTCACACTGAAGGTTGTGCACCAGTAGCAGTAAATTGTGAGGCCATAGTTTGTACTGCATAGTGTGTAGATATAAATGTGCTTCTTCATTTGTAAGTTTTTGTACATACAATGTAGCATCTAGTCTGCCTGGTAGATGGTTTTAATTTGTAATTGCCTATGTATGCAGTACTGGCCTTTGAAATATTCTAGAAACTAGCTTTATGCACAGGTCAGTATTAGTGTTAGACATGACAATAGGCAGCTTCATACTGGGCTTCAATCAAAGTGCTCACTAAACAAAAATGGCAGTTTTGATACTAACATATACATATAATTTATATCTAATTTATCACAAGTCTATGTACTTGTACACAATGAAAAATGGTGGTAGAGTTGGTGGTAATGCTAACAATATACTTTTTGAATTTTACCTCCATGACGAAGTTACAGTACATGAAGATATGGAGGATACAAGCCCTTTAAAGCTTACATCAAAGAGAAGAAGACTCTCCGTAAACTTTGAAAAATTTATTATTTGTCAAGAAAATCAACAGAATGCAAAACTGTCAAAAGACAGTGCTGGACAGAATTCTGTGATACTGGCAGCAGAAGCCAGGAGAGATGAGTTGTATTGGTGGCTACTGGATGAGTTTTCTCGTTTACATGATGTGCCACCAATACTCTATCACAGGGGTTGCTTTCAGAAATACACAAGCAAGTCAAATTTGGCACATGTCAGAGTTGTATTCAACCCAGGAAATAAAACAGACTCTAAATCTGATCAGACACCATCATGTTCACCTGCTTCTATAGTCACCAGGGCAAGCACATCCTCCGGTGACTGGTCCTGTTGCATTGTTTGCTTGAGAAAAATGCACAAGAAAGGCAAGAAACTTCATAAAACTGAAACATGTGAGAGGGCAACCAATCTAAGGGAGGCAGCACTTCAAAGAGGAGATGATGACATGTTGTGCAGCTCATCTGAGGAAGACTTGATTGCTAAGGATGCCGTTTAGCACTCAGCATGCCTTTCTTCCTACTTGAATAAAATGAATCTGAAAGCAATGCCATCTAGTTCCACTGCAACAATACAGTCACCTTATGACACTGCATTTTATCAGCTGACTGAAGAGATATACAATGATCTCATGTACAACAAGAAAGCTCTTCTCATGTCCAAGCTGCTACAAATATATAAAGCCCTACTTCCCTCAGATGTAAAAACTAAAAGCTATTCCAGTAGCAAATTACAGGCAAGATTAGAAAAATGCTATGGTTCTGTAATTTCATTCCATACACAGCATGGACAAGGCAAGTCTACCATTGTTCTATGCAGCGCAATAACATTAGCTGATGCTATTCAAGCTGCTAGAAATCTGAAGCAGGAACTTAAGTCATTCAAATGTTTTGTCGATGTTCTTCTGGGGAGTGAGCCTGATGAACAGCTTTCAAATGAACAAGTGGTTTTGTATAATGCTGCTTCAATCATTTGGTCTGAAATAGCAAAAATGAAACCCTCAGAATATAATCCAAAGCCAGGAGATTGTAGTTTACAGAGGTCAGCTATTTTCAGGCCCCAATTAGTGTAGGAGTTTGTCCTTTGGTTGATAGGTAAAGAGGCATATAATTCAGCCAGCAATGAGTGTTATCCTTCAGAAGACATTCAAAGAAGGTGCCTCTCAATTGCAGAGTGCATAGTATTTAACAGTTCCAAAATGATCACACCACTGCACATAAGCCTTGCTGCACAGCTACACCATGAGTTTGGGCCTCACAATTTAATTGACATGCTGTATTACACCTTCATGGATTCTGCATCAATTATGATGAGCCGAGGCAGTTCATGACTAGTGCTGCAAAAACTGAAGTAGAAAGACTCCAAGTAGGCGTGTTCTTTCCAAATGGAATTGTACCACTTCATGCTGGTGGAAATGTCGTCCATGAAGGAGATGATAACATAGACATCAGTATAGAGACCATTGATGGAAAGAATACCTTCCATTCAATGGCTAGAGTTGTATTTCAAGAACAGTCTGCAGAAAGTCCAGCATCACAAGAAATATCACTGAAGTGTGGGAAAGAAAAGTCACTTTCTCTCCCTGGGCAATCAGAGTCTCTTATGCAGTGTGCAGCATTTGAAAAACCTAGAATACATCCAGAACTGACTTGTCATGAAAAAGTACTTGAAAAAACAAACTCCTGTCACCTACAAGTGAAAGCTGTCCATGATCTCTCCTAGTGTTTTTTAAGACTACTACATCATAATGTCCTACCAATACCAAATGACTTTGATATTGTTCACACCCAGGTGATTCCATTTTGGACTGGCTTCAACCACAAGCTTGTCACAAAGAAGACCACCTACACAGCAGTTGTATATGTACCTGTTGTGGATGCCAAACCAGCTGACATGGCCAAAGTCTTTACTGCAATGCTGAAATGTAAGTAAATGTCAGCAGCTCTAGGCCAGCAGCATGCCATTCAGACCATGGATCAGCAGCTGTAAGCTGTTGCTCAGCAAGTAAAATGGACTCTCCCAAATGAACTTGGTACCAATGTGATTCACCTGGGTGGTTTTCATGCCCTGTGTTGTTTTATTGCATGTATTGGGAAATTTTGGAGAAACACAGGATTGCTAGACCTTCCTGCTGATTCTGATGTATTTGCAGCTTGTACAGCAGATCAAATGCTTGCTGGTAAGCAATTCAACCATGTTATACATGGCTTGACCCTAGCATTTGAGGCCCTGAGTGTTCTGAAACATTCTTCATTTGTTAAATGGTGTGAGCAGGGATGAGGTATTCATGGAGTTCCAGCATTTGTCTGGCAGATGCTGGCTGACACTCAAAAGGTGTTTGAGTCTGAAGACATTGAGTCCTTGCAACATGTCATTAAAGAACTTTATGATGCTCTAACTCAGCATATGCTACTACAGCTGGAGGAATTTCGGACATGGGGGTATGCCCAGTCTCCTACATTCAAGTTCTGGGAATATTTTCTCCAGGTTATGCAGATACTACTTCTAAATGTCCTTGCAGAGCAAGAGGGTGATTGGAAACTTCACCTACACACACAGTGTGCCATACTTCCATACTTCTTGCTGCAAACAGGCCCAACTCTGGCAGGTGGATTCGAATCTACATTCTTGAGATGCTAAATCTTCCTGAAGATGTACACAGTGCCTTTGAAGTTGGGGAATTTGCTGTGTGTCAGACTCCTGGTTCTTTCAATGGAATTTGGAGTGACATGGGAACAGAGGGAACTGTCATCAAAGACTCAAAGAGCAGCAGTGGGATTGTAGGACTGACAAGAAAGAAGCCAGCTCTTGTCAGATAGACCCTCATAAGACATGTCCTGAGTGAATATGGAAATGCTATGAGAGAAAGAAGTGGCCTGTCAACAAGTAGTGAAGACAAAGTCCACAAACAAGTCCTTGCCTCTGCACTGAAGAGGGATGAAGAGCATGTTACAGCCCTTATCAACCATGTCATCAACAATATGACAAACCCATTTGACCCCGAATCACATCCAGAGGTGCTTATCAACATATCTACTGGACTGCATGTAACATCAGATGTACAAGAGTCTCTACTGAAAATAGTAGATGTTGGTGAAGAACGAATGGAGAGATTTGTGAGAGATACACTTGATTCTGATGGGACATGTATATTCTTCAGCCCCATTAAGAAATCTGGTATCAAAAGTTTTGTTGATATGACCAAGAAGACTAGATTTAAGTCTGGCAAGGAAGGGACAATCACAGCAGCTATCAGTCCAGAAATTGTTTTTCGCAGAGCCCTGTCCTTATCAAGATGCAGAGATGATGTTTCAATGGCAACTGTTCTTGGTCAATCAACCAAGTCTTTACTTTACCAGGCAGAACACCATTGAGATAAACTCATTTTTGAGATGGACCTAGAGAGGTTTACAGTAACAGCAACATAATACATATAAAGAATTACAAAGGCAAACAGCATACAGATATATACAATAAGTACAGGGCAAAGGTATACATGGCAGCATATAAATAATATACAGTAGTAGCACTGAATTGGTCAAGGGATTTTTAAAAATCCCTATTGAGAATTGTGAAACCCTTTGTTAGGGATTTTGTTTCATTTGTTAGTGTGTTCACTGCTACACGGAGAGGGTGCTCTCATTTAATAGTGCAGTTGAAAATCTACCAGATGACACTTAAGTACTTTAATAGGAACTCACCTCTTTCGGTAGGTTTAACAAAAAGAATTTTAGAGGATTCTTTTTCCTTAAATTTTGTGAAGGATAAATATGGAATCTCACAAAATTGCTTGACAAATTAGGCACTACTACTGTGCTATACTCTATACAGGAAGGACATGCTACAAAATAAAGAGAGTACTATATAAGACATTTTCTCAGGGTATATACAGTAGTATGCAGGAACTGCACTGAACGTAGAAAATAATATGGAACAGAAACAAGGCCAGAAGAAGAATAGAAAGTAACAAGCTACTGGGGGCAGGAGATTACACCCAACAGACAGAGGGGAGTCTGTTGCTGGGATTGGGGAACTAGGTGAAGGGTCTATGGGGAGAGCAAGGTCATTAAATTAGGTGGTCATTGATGGAAGCAGTTGTAATTTTCTTTGAAAGACCACAAGCACAATTATTTGAAGAGGGACAATGACACCAGGGCTGTGAGCTGAAGCTTTTTTTTGTGAGTTATTAGTCACCCAATAGGACTTGTGCCTATGTCCCTCTTCCATGCTAATGGAACAATGAAAAAAAAAACAGATAAAGCTGAACTAGAGCATCTGCTGGAAGCTCAAGTTTAAAGCATCCATGAGCTACGAAGATGCAACAAAGAAACCACAGTGTACATCAGATATGCCATGGCTCTCATTCAAATGATGGCTGGAGACAAATTCCACACATTCAATGAATTGGCTGCTGAGTACTTGAGGCAGGTCCTAAAAGGATTAGACAGAGTTAATTCTCTAATCAAAGTCTTTGACAGATATGACAGCAGTAACTCTGTGAAAACTGCAGGAAAGACAGTGCCGGACAGGATCTAAGGTTGGATGCAAGCAATACCAGGTGATTGGTGGATGTCCTGTGCCTCCATGGAAAAAGTTTCTAAATGTTGCTCCAACAAGCAGGCACTTGTAAAATTCCTCTGTGAATATATGGTTCAAAATGCACCTGAGAGTGTAGGAGCACACCCAATACAAACACTACTTCTTGCTGGAAGCTTTTCCAATTGAAAAGTAGCAAAGTCCATCTCCAGTAGAGGTGTTGAAGAAGCCTATAACTTGTACAGTACTCAAGAGGAAGCAGACACAAGGATGCTTCTGCATGCTGTATGTGCCGATATGGCTTTTGGGTCTCTTCGTGTCAAAGGAACCATAGTAATTAGGTCACCTGATACAGATGTTTTGGTCCTTGCTGTTCACTACTTTCCAAAAATGAAACACATAGATAACATGTGGATAGAAACAGGCACCATTACCAACACAACTGACAAGCATGGTTCGTACCTGTGGATGTTATTTGTGATGCACTCACTCCTGACTTCTGCAACATACTTTCTGCTATACACACATTAACAGGATGTGACTCTGTAATATCCCTGTTTGGTATTGGAAAAAAAAATCTGGGTTTAATGTTGTCAAAACAAGGCTTATCACCTCACAGATCTTGACAAATTGGGAGAGAGTAACGAACAAGCTGCATTTTCTGCAGCAAGGAAGTTAGTAGCTGTGCTGTATGACCACAGCGAGAAAGAAAAGGAGACCCACAGAGACCTGAATTGGTTACCCCTCAATCTAGCCATCAAAAAGGACAAGCCACTGGCCAGACTCCCACCATGTGAAGATAGTTTTGAAGAGCATGTCAAAAGAGCATCTTGGCAAACAAAGATTTGGATGTCTTCATACATAGGTAAGCAAGATATTGGATCACCATTGCAACATGGATGCAAAAATGTGGATGATGAACTACTTCCTGTATTCTTTAAGGGTCCAATGGCATCTGAGCTTCTACAAGATCTTATTTGTGCCTGTACCAGTAGGGGTCACTGCATAATCAACTGTGTCTGTAGTCAGAACAATCTTGTCTGCACAGAACTGTGTATATGCCAAGGCAACGAAGACTGTGGTAACCCATGCACTCTCGATAGAAATCATGATGATGAACAAGATGATAATGATGTTGACTAGAAATGTCACCAGCGCTATTACATTTCAGTGATACCTGTACAAATTTATTATTAGATTTTGTTTCACCCTATAGATTGTTGTTGTGATTCTTTGATGTCTCGAAGAAATCCTATTTTATGTCTTGAAATAATACATAGCATCATTAAACTAACAGAAACAAATGCAAGATGAGGTCATTCTAACGTGTTGAGGGTGTCATTGTTTAGCCCTGCTTCTATGGTAATGGCACCACGTGACAGCTCCACATCATATCTCATCTTAAAGTAGATATAATAAGCTTTCAAAATATGTATGATACATCTGTATGTGTGTGTGTGTGTTTAGAGAGGGTACATTACATCTCCAAAATCTGTGGTGCCTGCCGCTCACCTATCTCCTCTCACTCCTCCACCCCTCTGTAAATAAACTTGCCTCCCCTTCCATCTACACTTGTCCCTCCTGCAATTACTACACAATTTTCTTTCCTGTTTACTTATCTGTTCAAGTCTGTCCCATCCTCCTGGGTCATCCCTACCCCCACCCATCCAATTCACACCACTACATGTTTAAGCCTTGGCATAGCAGCAGCTGCCTATTCCCTGTTTCATAGCTTCACTTCAAAGTACTTTGGGGGGTCCTCCTCCTAACTCCCATCCTCTGCTTCTTCTTTTCTGTTCCCATCCCACCATAAGAGACAGAGCTTCTTCTGCCTTATGTTTACTCTCCTGCTACTGGTGTCAGGGAATTTTGAACTACAGCATGGCTGGAACAGACCTAAGCCTGGCTGAAAATAAACATTTGTTCTAGCCTACTCACCTGCCACAAAATAAATAAACAAACAAACAAACAAACAAGGAAACAAACTTTAAATTATTCTGGTCCCCCACTTCTTCCCTCTTTTTCCTTCTCCTTCCTTAAGGAGCTGAATGCCATTCACTTGAATGCCTGGATCTTGGTATTTAATCTCAACCAGTTCAGGCTGTGGGTTTTGAAACTCAGGTCTGAAGCTGTTTATGACTGAATTCTGTCTCTCTCCCAGGACTGGGGACATGGATGTCTTCCTGCCTGGCTATATGGTAGGTTTATATTGCTATCATCCTTATAATTCAAATAATTCCTTATTTTTATGTCTTATGGTTCACACTCCAGTCTGGCTCCATTTTTTGTAAAAAAGAAAACACCACCATTTTTCATACTACTGTTTACATTAAAGTTTGACTTACTCTACTCTTACCTAACTGTAATCCTTGGCTATACGTACTTCTCCAAGACCCAGGGACAGTCTTATTTAGTCTAGGGTTGCTAGGTATATACTCTCTTTGCCAGAGGCAGCATCTCCTGGGTCCATTCCAGTACAGACTCCCCATGGAAATAGTAAGCCTACCTGAATCAGCAGATCAATCTGACTCATCCAGCCTCACCATCTTCAGCACAACTGGCAGCATCTCTCTCAGGAAAAGACCAGTAATCACACCTTAAAATTATGAACACACAGCCTAGGAGAGATTCTCTGTGCACCTCAAGGTTGCCAGGAACTTCGATTGTGGTGCAGCTCCTCAGGATTCTCTCACCCTCTCAGTGTTTCCCTTACGCTCTCAAGAGAATGAATGGTGATCTACACTAAACAGCCTTCAGATTCTAAGCCTAGGAGTCATCGCTACTGACCTGGTATCTGTCCCTAGGGGACACCAGATGACAAAAAGAGTTATGTTGTTCTCGCACACTGCATCCATAGACAGCTGCTGCAAGTGAGGAGGCTCTTACCTCCTCAGGTGGCCTAGCAAGTGATCCAAGGCAAGGGTGTCCCAAAGGCCACATGTACCCCTCCTATCACTTGGTTATCTTGACACTTCTCATGCCATCACCTGACTTGCATTCCAAGCTCCACTCATTGTTGGTCAGAGGCTCTACCAATCAGTAGGCTCTGTGGTCAGATATTCTGATAAACAAATCCCTATCCCTGTGCTGGCAGAAGAGGGTTGTTATACAAGGAAGACAGAAACTTTAGTGCAGTATTTTGGATGACCATTTAATTTCACAGAGCAGGTGTAATACAGGGAAAATGCTACAGGGAAACTAATAAAACTCTTACTCTTTGGTTTAATATTAATTTTTTTGTTAACCAGCTTATTAATTCTGATTAATATTTTGTCATATAAGCAAGGGAGGGTGACCCACTTTTAATGTTAGTACTGTGTCATAGTATGATATGTACACCTAATTACTGTTAGAGCTAGGTAAAAAATAGCAATACTGTACACATGTAATATTATATTGCAAGATCCTCTATGGTAAGGGATGTTTGGTGTACAGGTACTAAACAACCAAGCCACCAGAAGTGGTCAAGGCTGGAAATCATAGGATAAACTGCATCAACAATCAAGTAGAAAAAAAAACCTGAAGAAGATTAACAACAAGCAGAAAGTAAAAGGAACTACAAACCAATAAAAATCTGACAGATGCTTCAGGAACCTCAGGGAAACAGAAATAATAACAAGCATTTGTCAATGCCGAATGTTGTCTTGCTGGCATTGGTAGTGCAGGAGTTAGGGATGCATACTAGGAATGGCAGTGAAGTATTGAATAGACGCCAACCACACCCCCACCCTGCAGAGACTGACAGGCGTTGGGGTGTGCCTTTGGGTCATCAGCTATAATGCTCATGCCATTTAACCTCATCCTACCCAGTAGACACTGACAAGTGTCATGGTGTGCTTTGGGGTCTTTGGGCCTTATACTTACCCCATTCCATAAGGAAATATGCTGAGATGGGTGCAGTATAGGAGAATGGGGTGAACTTTAGGGCCAAACACTCCAAGGCACACTTCGATGCCTGTCACTGGCTGCAGGGTGGGGGGTGGGGGTGGCATGAGCCTTACAGCCAATGATCCCAAGTCACACCCCTGATGCCTGTCAGTCTCTACAGGGTGGGATGTTACAGTTGGGAACCCTAAAGCTGTAGGCATTTGTTGGTATTTTCACTCCAAATTTTCAAAATGGGCTTTTTATGACCCCCACCTCATGAAGAGCGGCACTATCAGTTTGTTAGCCGAAAGGTGGTTTTGCACAGCAACTATGCCATTTGGCAACACAGGCACAAAAACACATTTTGGGCAGGATGTGAAAAATGTCCACTGTATTGTTCATGAGGAGGTGTAAAAAAATGGCAACGTTGAAAATCTGGAGTGAAAATATGAAAAATTGGTGAAGTCATGAGCAGGCATAGAAACTGCGCAACACACATCCGTAACCCAACTATTTTTTGTTTTTTTTTACCCACATTTTCAACATAGGTATTTTGAGACCTCCCCTCATGAACAGTAGCACTGTGATTTTGTTAATCTGTCCCAAAAGTTGATTTCCCACAGTGACCATGCCATTGTGCACCACAGGTGCGAAAACACATTTTGGGCAGGATGTGAAAAATGACAGCTGTACTGTTCATAAGGAGGTGTGAAAAAATGGCAGTGTTGAAAATCTGGCATGAAAATCTGGCAAATTTGCAAAGTTACAAGGGTGTGTGGAAACTGCGCAACACATGATTGCAACACAGTCATTTTATGGACTTTCATCACCAGATTTTCAACATAGGCATTTTAGAACCTCTGCTCATGAACAGTGTCACCGTCATTTTCTCAAAGTGTCCCGAAAACTGATTTCACACAGCGACCGTGCTGTCCTGCGCTGGATGTGCAAAAACACATTTTGGCCAGGATATGGGAAATGACAGCTGTACTGTTCATAAGAAGGTATGGAAAAATGCCAATTTTGAAAATCTGGAGTGAAAATATTACAAATTTATGAAGTTACGAGCATACGTGGAAACTGCGCAACGCACACTTGTAAAACAGACATTTTTTTTAATTTTCCACCAAATTTGCAACATAGGCTTTTTGAGAGCCCCCCTCATGAACAGTGGCACTGTCATTTTGTTAATCGGTCCGAAAGGTGATTCCATGCAGTGACCACGAAATCACCTTTCAGGGCTGAATAACACCATGACAGCGACTGAATTCATGAGAAGGGGGTCCCAATAACCCCATGTTGAACATTTGGTACCAAAATTCCCAAAACTGCCTGAGATATGCACCAAAGTTGAAAAAACCCTATTTATGCCATTATACAGCTTACCGGCATTTCTTCAGTTCGCGGTCAGCTTTGAATAGTGCAGACGTGTTCCTGGTCCACTGAAGATCGATGCACCATGCTCCAAAGGTAAGTAAGAGGTGAGGGAGGTGTGGGGAGGCAGGGTGCGCAGAGGGTGAGTGCGGGTTGGGGAGGGCCACCGGAGTCGACTAGGGGCCATTTTCTGGTTTGCAGGTTTAAAAGAAAAACATTGCAGGACTGTTTTTGTTTTACAGGGGCATTTGGCATGCTGGGGTTGACTCCCAGCATGCCACCCGACTGTTTTGGAAGGGTGCTGTGGCCAATGGGGGATTGGGCACCCCCCTTGGCACACAACAAAAGTGGTGGGGTCATTATGCTGATGGGGACTGGGCTCCCCCATTGGCAAAATAAACGGGGAAGAGGGGACTGAAGCCGATGGGGATTGGGCCCCCCCGTCGGCAAAGAAAGACTGTTTGAGGGGGGCACATGATGCCGAGGGAGATCGAGCACCCCCTCAACATACACTTTAAATGGGAGGGGGCATTGTGCCAATGGGGAGTGGGATCTCCCATTGGCAAATGAAGTGAGTTGGGGCACTCTGCGTGTTGGCAGTCAGTGCCGCCATGTTTATTAAAGTGCTTCACCAGGAAAGGCTCGCTGCTGCATGATGAGCTTGGCTCTCATTACAGCATAACTTTTCTTAGATCTGGTGGCCAGTTTACATGTTGCTGGGGTCAGCGCCTGCAGCTGCCTTATTGGGGAATGAGGGACACACCTACTGATGCATGCCCAGCATTCGCCCACAGTGACCGCACTCCAAATCTGCTACTACTGCAATGTGTTGGCTGGTGCACACGCGCCAGCCAACATAAAAAGAAAGGAATTGTAATGGCCTCCCAAGAGACAGAGTCAGTGGTAACTTCAGTGCTTATTTGTCAATCAATGCCCAAACCAATGTTATTATCTTTTCAAGAAAAAATTTCACAGTATTCAGAAAATGGAAAGAATAATCATCCTTCTTTGGGACATTTCCTTTTATATCATGTGAATAGCAAAACTACTAATAGTCCCGCTGGTGAAACAAAATTTGTTTTGTTGTCATACAGAAACATAGAGTATACTGGCAGATAAGGACCGCTATGCCCACCTTGTCTGCCCAGTTTCACTAAGCATTGTGTCTAAGCAGAGTACAAAGGCTGCAGAGGGCCAGTGGCATGCTGGGATGCATAGGCAGAGGTATCACTAGCAGAAGGCAGGAGATGGTGATGCCATTGTACAAAACGCTAGTGAGGCCTCACCTAGAGTACTCTGTGCAGTTCTGAAGGCCACACCTTCATAAGGACATTGACATGGTGGAGGCGGTCCAGAGAAGGGCAATTAAGATGGTACAGGGCTTGCACCAGAAAACATGAGGATAGACTAAAGGACCTCAATATGTACTAGCTGGAGGAGAGGAGGGACCGGGGGGACATAATAGAAACATTCAAGTACCTTAAGGGTATAAACAAGGTGCAAGGGGGTGACATCTTCCAATATAAGAGATGTACCAGAACGTAGGGGCATAATAAGAAATTGGAAGGTGGCAGACTGAGGGGAAATATGAGGAAGTTTTTCTTCATAGAGATGGCAGTGGACACTTGGGATAGACTGCCACAGGAGGTGGTGGGGGCAAGCACAGTGGAGGGTTTTAAACATGCATGGGACAGGCATAAGGGTACACTAGAGGTGGGATGGTGGGGTGACATGCCATTGACCAGTTAGGGTCAGAGGCTACAAACTAGTGTAGGGCTTTTGGGTGGATTGGATGGGCCTAGTGGTCCTTATCTGCCGAAAATGTCTATGTTTCTATTTTCTATGTTTACCTACTGTATCACCACAGACCCTACTTGATCTCTGTCCTTACTCCTTCCTTTTTCTTATCACTAAGGTTCCCTTATGCCTATCCCATGCATTCTGGAATCCCATTAGTTTTTGCCCCACCACCTCCACTGGGAGACTGTACCAGGCAACCACCACTCTTTCTGTGACAAAGTACTTCCTTACATCTCCCCTGAGTCTACACCCCTCCAGCTTCATAGCATGATCCCTTGTTCTTGACTATCTTTTTTTCTGAAAAATGCTCCCCTCTTGAACCTTATTTATACCTGTAAGGTATTTGAAAGTATCTTATAATATCCCCTTTCTCCTTCCTTTCCTCTAGAGTGTACATATTGAGGTCCTTGAGTCTCTTCTCATAGGGCTTTTGATGCAGACCCTGCACTAGCTTTGTTGCCATCCATTGGACTGCCTCTATTCTGTCTATGTCCTTCCGGAGATGTGGTCTCCAGAACTGGACACAGTACTCTAGGTGAGATCTCATCAGGGATTTATACAGTGGTATCATCACCTCCCTCTTTCTGCTGGTGATACCCCTCCCTATGCACCCTAGCATCCCACTGACTCTCCCCACTGTCTTGTCACACTGTTTGGCCACCTTTAGGTCATCAGATATGATTATTCCCAGGTCTCTTTCTTGTTTTGTGGTCACCAGTACCATTCCCCCCATTTTGTACTCCACCCCTGGGTTTCTGTGCCCCAAGTGCACTATTTTGTACTTTTTCACATTGAAACTTAGTTGCCACACTGTTGACCACTTCTTAAGCTTTCTTAAATCCCTATTTTTTCCCCAGGTGTGTCTACCTTATTGCAGATCTTAGTGTCATCTGCAAAAAGGCATACCTTCCTTTCTAGTCCCTCTGCAATGTTGCTAATAAAGACATTATTTATTTATTTATTTATTCTTTCATTTCTGACATTACGCCTTTGAGCTCAGGAGCTTGTTTACAAAGGTTCCACGTCAGTCTTGGTAGTACAGAGAGAACATTACAGACAAGGGAATGTGTACGGTACAGTGAGTATAATACATAGTGCACTATATAAACAGTAGAAAATCTAAGGGTAGAATGCATGCAGCAGCTCCAGAAAAGCATTGTCATGGTAATACAGGCACTAATTGAGAGGTACAATAAACTATCAGTGATACAAAGTGCCGGTTGAGAGATACAGTAAGATATCCATGGGTAGAGTACAGGATGCAGCACCAGTGGAGCATTGCCATGGAAATAAGTGGAATTACATTATGGCATTATGGCATTAGTCCAGTACATAGGTATTAAGGTTCATACAATGAATAACGGCATGCAACTAGGGATTTGATGTATAGACCAAATAGACAGGTAGTTGCTGACTAGGATATTGTATACATACTTAAGTTAGAGGTGACAGTCACAACCGGACCCAAGTGCTAGTGCTTTTTTGAAGTGACTCAGTTTGGGAAGGTTCAGAAGTGTTACAGGGAGCTCATTCAGCCACCGGGGAATTCTGAAGGCCAAGAATGCTGTGCCTGACTAGTTTTGTGGAAAGGCATGCTGAGTGCATCCCTTTTCATGCTCCTGGTTGAGTGTAGGTTGTCCAAGGGTAGCAGAAGGTTTTGTAAGGCTGGGGGAGAGGCCCATGAGTGTCTTCTTCCCTATTAGGCAGATCTGGAACTTGGTTCTGTTTTGCAGTGAAAGTCAGCTGGTTTGTGCATACAGTGTACAGGTGTGTGTAAACCTGTCTGCCCCTAACATGAATTGGTAGGCCTTGTTTAGTACTTGTCTGACTCTACTGAGGGCTGTGTCAGTGGCTGCGCTGTATACTGATAGTTCATAGTCAATTATAAAGGAATAATGCACGACAGGGTGAGTGTTCTGCTGGGATAACATCACACCTCGGGTGGTTGGGCTTGAGGGTGCAGGCCAAGTGCATCCAACACCCGAGAAGTGATGTTATTCCCAGCACGAAACACACCCTGGAGTGCATTATTCCTATTATACAATGGCTCATTATATTTACAATCAAGAAAATAAAAAGAATTCACTTTCAAAATTTTTTTACTGAGTTTTTAGTGTGGAAGAGTATTTAAACAAAAAGAAATTCCAGTTTGTGCTTCTGGAGCAGGTGACGCTGTTTACTGCCTATAGCTCTTTAGTTGTCTCTGCCCCCCCACAATGACCTGCTGTTGGCCATTGTTGGTGTTTGTTGGCCTGAATGACACTGTCTAATTTTTAAATTTAAAATGATTTGGAAAAGTTCTGAGTGAGCGAAGAAATAGAAAGACAAGCTTGGTATGTAGTTCATGGCTGAGACAACCAGTAAAAGTGAAAGTGGAGCGGGCTTGCTCTTCTGTTTCTTTACTGCAGGTCACAACCACATCAGAGCCTTTAGTGTATTTGATATGGTAGCAGTAATTTATTAAATAAATCATGAGTGTATGAAGCAAGTTTCAAGAATGACAGTTCTGTGTTTGTGTAGACAAAGCGACTGAGCATTATCCTGACAGTATCACACACAAAGAGGCACGCGGTGTGCTTTTCAGTAATGGCTCGGGCATTGACGAGGAACAAGTGAAGAATAGTTGTTTTTTTACTTTTTAACTTTGAGGTTGTTAGCTAAGGACAGCTTTTTTAAACAAGTGTGTTTTGCCTGGTGTTTTGTGCAGATGTCAATAACAGTTGGAGATGAGCGGGGACAGCAGTGAAGCCCCTCATGGTTGCTGCTTCATTTCAGATTCCTTTTTGCTGAGCGGAGGACAGAAAAGCTATTTACAGTTACAGCTTTGTTCTGTTTTTAGAAATCCTGTTTAATTTGATTACAAATGAGCTGGGATTACAGCAGATTTTAAAACTGAATGAATCCGGCAGCTCAAGCAGGGACTGTGAAGGTGGTTGGGCGAGACTGTGAAGCTGATCACGATGGCGGCTTTCTTACGTTTTCATTTGTTTTAAGTCAGAGACATGCAGGCTAATGTTTAACTGTGGGACACATTACTTTATTTTGTTGTGGTTTGGGAGTTCAATCTGTGAAGTGGGAGGGATTTATTTTATTAAAAAAATCTGAAGTCCTGGCAAGCTGCACTGTGGGCATGCCACATGCCAAATGTGGGCAGCTTGGACAAGGCATGTGCAGTGATTTGTTTTACATTTGATGCGATCATGTGTGTGATGTGACTAGATCTGTGATGTTAGGCTGGGATAACATCATGGGTCTTGGCCCTTATTGACCAATCAGAGACCAGCATTCTTTCTTGCCTTTGTTTTGTAGGAGAATAGAACTAGTTACTACCAAACATTTAGCTGCAGAGGTAAGGTAGGGTCTGTGTCTAAATAGAACCCCTAATCCTATGTTTATGGCCTTTACCACATTATCTATATGAGGGGCAAAAGAGAGTGAGTCATCCAGGGTGACTCCTAGGTTCTTAAAGGTGATGACCTGTTCCAGTGGTTCTCCTTTATTGTTTAAGATTATAAGTGGGGAAGCCTTTTTCCTTGCCATTGGCCCAGCAAACAGCACGGTTATAGTCTATAGTTTATCAATAGCTTATTTTGGGGGAATCAATTCTGTAGAGCAGTGGTTCTCAAATGGTCAGGCCAGCCTCCTAAGGGAGTCCCCAGCTTGTTCCAGGGGAGGCCCAGTCAAATCTGAGAATGTACAGTACTTAAATTTTAAGTTTTGGCTGTTTTGTGTGAAATGATAAAACAAATTAAATATGGATAATTGCAGGTGAGATTCTTTACTTATGCACAAATTTGTGACCAGAAAGTCCCCATTGAGCCAAAGTTTGTTTATAGGTATACATTTATCTGTAAATTAATACCTGGGGGAGGCATGCTGAGTCAAGACTTGTTTCTACAAAAGGTATTTATATGCAAATTAGTGACTTGGAAAGGCACAGTGATCCTAATGCATGTTTTCAGGTGTGACTTGAGGTAAGGGTACAAGAAGTTACCTAACTGCAGTGTAAGAGGGGGAGAGATGAAGTGGCCAGGTTAGTTGTTCCAGACAGAGAGAAAACAGAGTAACAAGGGCCCAAGAGTCAGGAAAGTGGAGCGACAAGTATAACCTGGGGTGCCAGGTCAGGGGTAGAGAGCAATAATTTGAATAAAAAGAGAATATACTCAATTAACTTTATTAGTTTCACTTTATTCCTGGCGTACTGTGCAAAGTAGGATTTATTTTTTCTGTGGGGAGGGCCAAGATTTTTTCCAAATTTGAGGGAGGCTTGAAATCTTTTTCATGGATTGGGGGAGGCTCTCTATCACAAAGTGTGAGAGCCAATGCTCTAGAGCCTCAAAGCAACTTTGAAGAGATGGACCCATGCTGATGGCTACTGGTGACGCTGACTGCATCATCTGCATACAGGAGCACTTTTGAGGGGCAGGCAATGAGAAGGGTATTTACAAATAGGTTGAATAGTAATGGCCCCAAGATTAATCCTTGAGGTACCCCTATTGTGACATCTCTGGCCTCAGGTAATGTCCTATTGATCTTTACTTGTTGGGACCTGTGTGACATATAGCTGCGGAACCAGGATATATTGTCCAGTGAGAGATCTAGGATGTAAAGCTTGGAGAGGAGAATTGAGTGGTTGACCAGGTCAAATTCTTTTGTCAGGTCAATATAGATGACTCCCACAAGTTTTCCCCTGTCTAGTGACTCATGAATAAAACTGGTGTACTCAATCAGGAAAACAGCAGGAAAAATCGGCACCAAGTTTAACAGGTAAAACATCCAAATTTATTGATACATATAGTTAAAAAGTACTTGCAATGAGTACATCAGGCATGTGAAACAAAACAGAGAGTGCAGAGCCTTTAGTGACCCAACAGGTTTCGCACAAGGTTATCTCTTTCTCTCATCTAGGCCAGCAGGGTAGGTGTGACCCAGCCACTGCTTGTTCTTGGACCTTGTGTCTTTTGCAGAGGGCAACTAAGTCACAAGCCCTGATGAACCAACTAATGAAAAAATCCAAGGCTGTGTCAATGTCAGGAATGTAGTCTAGGTAGCTCCAGTCCACATGGGCAAGATGGGCTTTGAAGGTTGCTAGTTTTCCTTTGTGGAGTACCCTACTATATGCCAGCTTGGGGGTGTTTTAGGGAGTTTATTTGCTCAGGTACATGGTTACTTATGGTGTCTGAGAGGACTGATCTCTCATGAGCCTTACATGGTTAGTGGTCAGGATCCAGTCTAGAAGTGTGCTGGTACCTGTTTGATAATTGATCCTGGTGCAATGGCCAATGACCTGCGTGAGGTAAAGATTTGTTACTACGTCCCTGTGTGCTCCACTATCCTTAGCAAACCAATTAGTGTTGAAATCCCCCATAGTAATTGCTTCCCACCCATGGGCCATCTAACTGTCTACCAGGAGGTATGTAGACAGTCATTAGGACTAGGTTTTCCCTCCCTTGCCCACAAGGAGCTTGACTGCCAGGCATTCAGAGTCACTGGTGGTACTGTCTAGCTGCATTTTGTATCACTGTATGCTGGATTTTAGGTAGAGCAAACATCCATCATCCCGTCTACCTTGCTGGTCCTGTGTGATTACATGGTAGCCATCCAAAGATAGGGCGGTGTCTGGTATTTTGTGGGTGAGCCACATTTCTGTGTGAGAGAGAGAGAGAGAGATGGTGTCGGGTTGCTCCTGTGCCACCCATGTCTCAGATTGTGTGAACCTGGGCAATAGGCTGTCCACGTTGAGTGAGGCAGTTCTTAGGTGTATATGCTGTGCTGTTCTGGCCCCTGCTATGTTTGGTGAGCCTGGGTTTGGGTGAATGTCGCTGGAGCTGAGCAGTAGGGCATGCATCAGCTTCATCAGAGCATGTATTTTGCCCAGACACTGCCATTGTTCGTAGGTTTGCACTCTGAGTTTAGGGTGAGTTAAGCATGTTGGAGTGCTGATGGGTGATGCTGGGAAGGCAAGGGTGGGGTGTATTGTGCTGGGTTGGGTGGCTAGGGATATACATGGGGGCCTTTGCCCACTGCCTGTCGGTATGAGTTTCTCTGTTTCCCAAGAAGCTGATTTGGGAGGCTGGGCAAAGACCGGGGGGGTAGGCTATGTGGGGGCCATTATTTTGGATTGGATTACACACAACACCACTATTGCTATAAGTATTACTTTCCTGAGGGGCATGGCTAGGGACGCAGGTATGTGAATGCAGAGTGAGTGTTTGACAGATTGATTACATTTAGGGAAAACTGTAGGTAATTTATTAGACAAATAGGCAAATTCATAAGTCACTCCCTCGATATAGAGAATACTGGATGGGCAACTATGCACAACCAGTATGTTCTGCCACAAAGGGTTTCTGATTCCCTCTGACCTTGAGAGCGAAGCTCGAAATGTCCTTAGGAATAAGAATCCCGAAGGGGCAGAACACACTGGCTGTGCATAAAGTTGCTCATCCTGTATTTTTTATAGTGTATAGAATTGTGTGAAATGTGTGTGCATCATCTTTCTTTTTTTTTTAATTCCAACTTTATTCAGGTTTTCAATATACAGCAAGACATGGTTACATAGTATACATGTACAGATGAGAACAACTCAGTTACCAGTCATGCCCCACCCTTCCCTCCCTCCGTCTCCCCCATGGCTTTGCACTATCAATCTCAGGTACTTCAAAGGTGCCCAATCACCCATTCTCTTCCTTTCAACTCCTTGTTTGCTCTCTTAACCATAAACTACAGGCCTTAACCTGAGGAAGAACCCCGCTGTAATGTGTAAAGAGAGTGGAAGCCTTCCCATACTTTTTTTATAGCGTGGTAGAGAGACCCATGAACTGGACCTCAGCTGTTCGCTCTGAGATTGAACAATAAGTCCTGGAGCCATTCTGTGTAAGATATTTCCTGGCCATCAATCCAATGATGTAGGACCAGCTTTTTCAGGGTCAGTGACATTAAGGCCATGTGGTATCTGTGGTTCCTCACTGGGATTGAGGAGAAAGAGCCTAAAACACAAACTTCCGGGGTGTAAAGGTCATCAAGGCCTAGTAGGTGGTCAGCTTTAGTTTTGGTTATGTCCCAGAGCTTTTTGATGGTAGAACATTCCCAAATTACATGATATAAGGTTCCCTCCTGCTGCTCACATCTGGTACATAGTGATGACGGTGTTCAGCCCAGCCCAGCTTACGTAGTTTCACTGGGGACCAATACACATCATTAATTATTTGATATTGTGTTACCCTAAGTCTGTCTTGGGGAATGTAAATGTGTAAGTCTCTCCAGATGCAGTCCCATTTTCCCTGAAATTGAGGGAATACCTTTGACCAGTACTTGGGATCTGTATATTGGGCATCCAGGGATTTGGATACTAACGTCGCATACAAGAGTGAGACAGCATGAGATTTACCACAAACTGATCCCCAAGAAGTTCCCAGTCTTCATCCCTGTTTGCTTCCGTCAGACCCCCTAAGGCTTGAAGCACCACATGACATAATTAATACACTTTAAAGGCCTCCTGGCTCCTGTCAATATTAAACCTTGTCATAATTTCCATTGAGGTCATACATTTGTCATCTTTGAGGAAGTCTCTTAGCCTAGAACCCATGAGTTCGGTTATCCAGCTCCTGGGGATACATTTCCCTCCAATCTTGAGGTTGGGATTCCCTATCACTGGTTGGTACACACTCTTGATGTTTTTGAGCCCCAGTAAGGAACACTTCTGAGTATGAATTCTTACCAAAGTGGTAACAGGGGAGGAAGCCAAGCTCTTCGGCAAGACCTTGGGAGATATATATAACATTGCCCCAAGTGATAACCCCACTTTTAAAATTCGTTCCCTCTCCACTAGTACCCATGCTGGAATATATGGGTCTAATAATTCCCTTTCTCTGGGCACACACCATCTCAAGTACTTACTCAATTGACTTGCCCAAAAGTAGATCCCGAAGTGTGGTAATTTTAACCCCCAAAATATTTTGGACACAGCCAGTTTGCTGTAGACCCTATGGGGAATTTTGCTTTTCCAGATGAATGAGAAAAGTATGGCATGGACTTTTTTAAACCATGCCAATGGAATCCAGGAGTTTAGCATATTCAGGGGGTAGAACAATCTGGGGAGTATGTTCATTTTAATTAATGCGGCCCCATAATGAGATAGATAAGGACTGCCATCTGCCAAGATCTTGCTGAATAACACCTAGCAGAGGTTCCAAGTTTAGGTTCCTCATCTGGACCTCCCCTCTGGCCAAGAAAAGACCCAAATATGATCTTACGGGGACGCCATTGCAGACCTAGTATTTCTATATCCCCCTTAGAAAGCTGACTAGTCAGAGGAAATACCATTGTTTTACTTGGGTCAATTTTATAATTGGACATAGCACTGAAGCTGTCTATTATAGAAAGGACTACCAGAAAGGATTGTCTGGGATGCCTTAAATGCAGAAAGATATCATCGCATATGCAGATATTTTGAATTCTTGCAACCCTACCATGATACCTTGAACTTCTGCCTATTCCTTCAGCAGTGCTAAGAGAGGTTCAAGGTAGATGCTAAATAAAGGAGGGGATGGGGGCAGCCTTGGTGGGTTCCTGAATGAAGGACACAATGATCTGAAATCACCCCTTTGCTATAAATGCGGGCTTGAGGATTTTGATACAATGAGGCCACCCAGTCAATAAATTTAGAGGGGAAACCAAATTTCAACAAGGTGCAGAAAAGAAACTGCCAGTCCACTCTATCAAGTGCCTTCTCTGCATCCAGTGACATCAGGTCGGCTGGTTCCTCTGAGTCCCTGAATGCGGAGAAGACATGAGTGAGTTTCCTAAAATGATCAGAGGAATTCCGTCCGGACATGAATCCCACCTGATCAGGGTGTATTATCTGGGGTAACACAGAGTTAAGTCTGTTAGCCAGAAGCTTTGATAGGATTTTAACATCACAATTCAGTAGTGAAATAGGTCTATAGCCTGTGACCTGCTCTGGATCCCTGTTTGGTTTGTGCAATACAATTATTGTTGTTTCAAGTGGGGCAGAACCTATAGGATTGGCGTTTAGGATCCAATCATACAGCCTCTTTAACCAGGGGATATCAATTTACTAAATTTTTTCACAATTCTGGTGGCCCCAGCCTTTTTAAGCTTCAAGGCTAGAAGACGCCCTGCCCTCTCCCCTTGGTCTATATATTTCATGCCTGTTTTTAAAATGGTGTATTCCACTTTTTCTCTAAGAAGTCTTGAATACTGGTCCCTAAGGCTGAGCAGTTGTATATGTTCTACTTCAAGTATGGCCGAGGACAGAGAGTCTTCCAGGCTACAAATTTCTTTCAATAGGGATAAGGCTTTTTGGTCTCTATTTCTTTTCCTCCATGAGGCTAACTTGATAAACACCCCCCACAAAATACATTTCAACGCCCCCCCCATTCAAAATCCTGCTGAGCGGTGGAATGCAGATTGGCTCCCGTAAAAGTTTCAATTTCTTGAGTAATGCTATCTAATACGTCTCTTTCTTTGAGCATCTGGTTATTCAGTTTCCACACTGACGGGATGGTGGATGTTTGCTCTACCTAATATCCAGCCTGCAGTTTCCACACTGATTCTTTGGGCATATCAGTGGACAGAATCAAAGAACACCAGGAAACAGAATGATCAGAGACTACACCCAGTTCAATTTTAGCCTCCGTTATCCCCCACTAACAGGGAGTGACTTATTAAAAGGTAGTCTATCCTGGACTGGGTTTCATGCATGCTTGACTTAAAGGTAAACTCCCTGGCCTTGGAGTGCAAAACTCTCCAGGTGTTGCACAACCCCAGATGTTCCACCAGCTCCCTGATGGATCTCTGGGCTGGAGACAACCCCTTTCATGTGGACCTTGATGTATCTAGGTCTGGGGAGAATGGAAGGTTCCAGTCTCCTCCAAGTATAATAGGATATCACACATACGGAGCTAGAATCTGTAAGAGCTCAGTAAAGAAGCTAGGAGTGTCTGCGTTTGGCCCAAATATACTTCCCAAAACCATAGTAGTCCTTTCCAGGCAACCTTTAATCAACATGAACCTCCCTTTTTGATCTCTCACCACCTGTTCACAAGTGAATGGGATTCGACAAGCAATTAAAATGGCTACACCCCTACTTTGTGTGCTAAAAACTTGTCCAACAAGGACTTCCGGCGATGTCACCAACCGCGTGGCTGCATAGCCGAGGCGCTCAGAGAACAACCGCTCCAAAAAATATATTAAATACCAGAAAAAGTGGCAGTCTGCTAACTCTAATAACCAGATCTAAAGACCTGAATGATGGAGACTTCTAAACTTAAGGGAAAGAGCTCCCAGGTAGCAAAAATAAAAGCTATGATGAATACAGACAAAGGGCAAGGCCCACATAGATACATAGACAGTGTCGGCAGATAAGGGCCTATGGTCCACCCAGTCTGCCCATTTGAGCTTGTAAGTTCAGTTTATGTTTTCCTAGAAGTCTGTTGCCCCTTACCCCTGACCTCCAGAATTCCTTTATGTCTATCCTATGCATTCTTAAATCCCGTGATTGTTTCAGCCCCCACCACTTCCTCTGGCAGGGTGTTCCACTTGTACACCACCCGTTCTGTGAAGAAATTCTTCCTCATGCTTCTCTGAATCATCCTCCCTCCAACTTCATCCCATGACCTCTAGTTCTGGAACATCTTTTCGCTTAAAATAGTGTATTCCTGCACCTGTTCCTCCCTGTGAGATACTTGTATGTCTCTATCATATCCCTCTCTCCTCCTCTCCTCCAAGGAGTGCATGTTCAGTTCCTTCAACCTGTCTTCATAGGACTTGTGATGCAATCCATGCACCATCTTTGTTGCCCTCCTCTGAAACTTCTCTACCCTGTCATGTCCTTACGAGGCATGGTCTCCAGAACTGTACACTGTACTCCAGGTGGGGCCCTCACTAGTGTCTTGTATAGCGGAATTATGACCTCCTTTTCCTGCTGGTGATGCCCCTGCCTATACATCCCAGCATCCTATTTGCTTTACCTGCTGCCTTGTCACACTGTTTCCCTACATTGAGGTCATCAGAGATGATAACCCCAAGATCCTCTTCCTGCTCGGTGCATGCTATATCCTCACCCCCAACTGATATATTGTGCCAGGGTTTTGTGCCCCATATGCATTATCTTGCACTTCTTTGCATTGAATTTCAACTGCCAAACCCTGACCATTCTTCAAGTTCTCAGGAGGTCCTTCTCATTCTGTCTACACCCTCTGGTGTGTCTACTCTGTTACAGAACTTTGTGTCATCAGCGAACAGTGAAATTCTGCCTTCTAGGTCCTGCGCAATGTCACTGATGAAGATGTTGAATAGGACCGTTCCTAGCAGTGATCCCTGTGGTACCCCACTGGTCACTATTCCCTCTGTGGAGTGACAGCCATTTACCACCACCCTCTGTGTCCTGCTACCCAGCCAGTTACCTACCCACCACACTACTGTCCTGCCCACACCTGTATTCCCCAGTTTGTGTAATAGTCTTCTATGTGGCACAGTGTCAAAGGCCTTGCTGAAGTCCAGATAGACCATGTCCACTGCCCTCCCCGATCCACTTACCTAGTCACCCAGTCAAAAAATTCAATGAGGTTGGTCTGACATGACCTCTCCCTGGTGAAATCATGCTGCCTTGGGTCCTGTAGTCCATTGACAACCAGATGTTCCACCAATCTTCCTTCAGTAGTGCTTCCATGATCTTCCCCACTACCGAGGTGAGGCTGACTGGTCTGTAGTTCCCTGCTTCCTCTTTGTTCCCACTTTTGTATAAAGGGACTACATCTGCTCCTCCAGTCTTTGGGTACCTCCCTGTTTCCAGTGATTGGCTAAACAGGATAGCCAGAGGTTTAGCCACCACCTCTCTTAGTTCTTTAAGGACCCTGGGTGCACCCATCTGGCCCCATTGCTTTATCAACTCTTATTACTTCCAGTTCCTTCAGGACCCTTTCTCGTGTAAAGGGACTTGTGTCCATTTCTGCACCATTCTCACCCCTTGTATTCCCTTCAGATCCATTACCCTCCTCTTCCTCAGTAAAGACTGAGCAGAAACCCCTTTTCAATATGTCAGCTTTACTGTTGTCATCCTCCACGCGGCCCCCATCCTCCCCCTTCAGTCTCACTATCCCTCCCTTTGTCTTTCTTTTTTCACTTATGTACCTGTAAAACGTTTTGTCCCCTCTACCCACTGATTTTGCAATGTGTTCTTCTGTCTGAGCTTTGGCTTCCCTTACTGACCTCCCTGCCTCCCTTTACTTCTCCTGGTGCTTCTCCCTATCCCCTTCTGCCTGTGTCTTTTTGTATTGCCTGAATGCAATCTTTTTGGCTTTCACTTTCTTTGCTACCTCTTTGGAAAACCATAATGGTCTCCTCTTCCTTTTCCTCTTGCTAACCTGCTTAATGCATAATTCTGTTGTTCTTGTAATCCCCATTTTAAATACTGCCCACTGTTCCTCAACCCCTGATTCCTGTCCCATTCCCCTTACTGCCTCTTTCAAGTATCTCCTCATTTTCCCAAAGTCTGCCCCCCCTAAAATCCAGGATATGTGTTTTTGTGTGGTTT
The DNA here is from genome assembly GCA_016271365.2 of Neoceratodus forsteri. Taxonomy (NCBI): domain Eukaryota; kingdom Metazoa; phylum Chordata; order Ceratodontiformes; family Ceratodontidae; genus Neoceratodus; species Neoceratodus forsteri. The sequence continues at coordinate 1,702,451,544 of CM057455.1, forward strand.
GGTTCTGCTCTTTCTGTGATTTCAAACCACAATGACTGGTGGTCACTGTTCCCCAGGTGCTCCCCCACTGTTACCCCCATCACACTGTCCCTGTTTGTGAGCACAAGGTCCAGTATTGCCTTCTGCCGTGTTCGTTCCATGACCAGTTGCTTGAGGAAGGCACCCTGAAGGGAGTCCAGGATAAATCTGCTCCTAGTTGATGCTGCTGCTGGGATGCTCCAGTCCACATCTGGAATATTGAAGTCTCCAACCAGTACTACCTCACCCTTGTCTGCCATCCTTTGGATGGCTAGCATCAACTCCCTATCTGTTTCTTCCTCCTGGGCTGGTGGTCTATAGACCACACCTGTGCGGATGGCTGTCCCCATTTTCCTTTCCAGCTTAACCCACAGTATCTCTCCCCCATTTTGTTCCTCCTGGATCTCTGTGGCCCTTATGTCATTTTTCACATACAGTGCCACTCTTCCTCCCTTCCTGCCTGCTCTGTCTCTTCTGAATATGTTGTAGCCAGGTATGGCCATCTTCTAGTCATGGTTATCATTACACCAGGTTTCAGTGATGGCCACAATGTCCAGGTCTGACTGCACCATGACAGCCTCCAGATCTTCCATCTTGTTGCTAAGGCTCCTGGCATTTGCACACATGGCTTTCCATGATTTGACCTCCCTAGACTGTTTCGCTGTTCTACTCCAGTCCCTTCCTTGGTTGTCCTTTATCCCTGGTTTTCCTTGCTGTCTGCTCTTCTGCTGAATTTTGCCCCTTTTCTGCCTATCCACCTCTTGGGCACTAATCTCCATCTTTTGCACACTGCTTTGCAGAGATAGCCACTCCTCTGGTTCACTGGTTCCACTGCTAGCTGTGGGGGGGGGGTGAGCAAGTAGGTACCCTCCTTGCTGGCCTGCCACATCACTTTGCTAGTTTAAATGCTTGTCAATGTAGCATTTAAACTTATCATTGAGTGCTTGGATTCCCCTCCAGGATGGATGCAGGCCATCAGGCTTGAACAAACCTCCATCCCTCCAAGTGGGTCCCCAGTCAACAATGAATCCAAACCCTTCCTCACGGCACCAGTTCTTCAACTATGAGTTAAAGTTCCTGGTGCATGCACTCCTATGCTCTCCCTTGCCTCTCGCAGGTAGTACTTCTGAGAAAGTGACAGGAAGTACGCTGCTTGAGACCTCCCAATTTCCTAAACTCTTCCTGAACTTCCTTTGGCTCCCCATTTGCCAGGTCATTAGTACCTAGGTGGATAATGACATCCAGCTTACCCTCCCGTCTTGCCTTCCCAGTGATCCCCAGGATCTTCCTTCCATCCCTCCATGCCGTGGCACCTGGTAGGCACCTCACCTCTCTGTCCTCCCCCTCCTGTGTTCCTAGCTGGATCCCTCCTATGATGAAGTCCCCCATCAGGACTCACTTCCTCCTCCTCTGGGGTCCACTGCTTTCCCCACTGAGGTCACCTCCTTGGCTAACCTTCACATCCTTTCCTTCCACTTCTCTAGGTACCTCTATTTGGTTGTCCTCATTTGCCAGTGTGGCATATGAGTTCTTGAGTGGAATAGGATCTGGGATGTGCCTCTGCCTGACTGCTCTAACCCTCCCTGAGCCCACTGTCATCCAAGTGCTCCTCGTTCTCAGCATCCTTTGAGGCAGTTGCATTGGACTGAATGGTTTCTGGATAGGGGTGATGGTACTCCTGACCCAGTTTACTTCCACTCTGAGTCTGGCTACCTCATTTCACAGTCCAGAGAGATGCATGCAGAAAGGGCAGCACCTCAGTGTCCAGAAGGTCTGCCTGAATATGGCTGCCCCACAGCCACTGCACTGCACCACTCCCCACATTATACTGCAATTATACTGCTATTCCACCATTTGTCTGCTACTGAATCTCTCCTAGTTCCCTTTTTATTAATTTACTGTCCTAAAAATCCTGCCACTCATCCTCAGATACTTTTCTTTAAAAAAAAAGAAAGAAAAGAAACCAATAAATAAATAAATGAGTCAAAACACTTGTCGTGCTGAGGGTGGGCTTCTTCCCCCTTATGCCCCTCCTACTTCACACCCCTTACTATACCCTGTGTTTAGCTCCTGTCAATCAGATTTAACAGAGCATATAATTAAGAGTTGGAAGGGGGCGAAAATTTGCAGCAATTAAAGACAGCACAGAATTACACCGCCACTACGTTTTAAATTTTCAACAGCCCAAAAACAATTCTAAGTAAAGACAACAAAGAAAGTACAGTGTCACTAAAAGCCCACAATCTAAGTTTAAAAGAAAAATAGCAATTACCAGTTACTCTAAAGCACTGAATTGAATATGTTTCCTTCCTTCCCCTTCTGGCTTCTTCTGAGAAAATCAAACTCACTTGCTACCCACAACTGAACTCTCGACCAGCTTCTCCGGTGGTGAGCCTGGCTGACTCAGAGGAGAGTCTGGAGCTACTGGACCCGCACACAGTTATGGCTAAGCTCAAAGGAATTATCAGGACCCTGCACCGGGTGGAATCCTCGGTGGCTGATGTACGAGCAGACCTTCACAAAATCGACAAGCAAACTACAGCGTCAGAACAAATAATAGGCTCTCTGGCAGATTCCTCAAGCCAACAAGACTGGGACATTCTTTATTTATTAACGAGGGAGCGTGAATTGCAGGCAAAACTAGATGATCAAGAAAACAGGGTATGGCGTAATAACTTTAGAATTTATGGTGTGCCAGAAGGTATGGAAGCTCCATTCCCCACAATGGAGGACTTTATACATCATATTCTTGAGTCAGTGTTAAAACTGAATTCAGCTATATCCTTGATTGTAGAAAGACCACATAGATCGCTCCTTCCAAAGCCCAAGGAACAAAACGCCAAACCCCGCTCCATAATCATAAAAATGCTTAACTACAAAGATCGCCAACTTATTCTCCAGACTGCTTGGAAGAACAAAGAAACCCTGATAGACAGAAAGAGAATTTTTTTTGACCAACACTTCTCTGATTATCTGAACAATAAAAGAAATCAAGTTAAAGAGGTAATACGACTGGCAAAGGAGAAAAATGTGAGAATACAGCTACAATATCCAGCACGTTTGAGAGTTTTTAGCAAAGAAGGTCCATGACTTTTCGAATCTTGTTTGAGGCCTCTTCCACATTGCGAAGCCTGGGGATTCCTGTTCCTGAAATGCAGTTGGAGGCCTTGGAGAGAGACATCACGAGAGTTGCCTTGCGCAGAGTGGGAAGACCGCGGCATAATCAGCAAACAGCAATCTCCTGGCCCTCACATTTAGGGACTGACCTGAGAGATATACTAGAGAGAGAAACGAAGGCTCCTGTGGACACACCAGGATCATCAATGGTTACCAGTCTCACTGGATCATGAAAAAGCCAGGTAGAACTGCAACTGTGGGAGCTAAACTACTAAACAAGCCACACGCCTAGTCATCATGGTGAATCCTTATTAATGACATTTCAATAGACAAAATAAGACTTAATAAAACACATAATGGACTAATTGTTATGGGATGTTTGGAGTGGGAGGTGGGGAGATGGGTTTGTCAATGTGTGGATGTGTTGTTTTCATAGGTATTTTCTCTTTCCCTGTCCCCCCCCATGCTGCATGATTTCTGGGGATGAATGGCTCGGTTAGATCTGGATCCAGCACAGCCAACCTCAGAAAAAAGAGATAACAAGACTCATCAGCGAGAGCCCATACCAATTTTATGCTAATCATACTATAAGAACTAATTTGGTACAGAGGGCCCACTCACCCAAAACATTATTTCATTAAACTTTTTAATATCAAGATACAATCTCAAAAACAAATGTTTCAGAAATAATTCTTCTTCAGTGTTCAGACTGCATCTACATAAATAATAACATTAAATTATAATCATTTATTACCATGATTTAAATATCAAGGGCCAGATATTCAAACTGCGCCCAATGTGCGCAATAGCAGGAGCAAGCACAAGTCCATTGTGCACATGCGCAATAGACGCAATAATCAAACATGGAGCAAGGCAAATTGCACAACCAGCCAACATCTGAATACCGCGCAACCTGCACCATAGCGCAACCAGGAAGGGGAAGCTGAGCAGATATGATGCGCTATAGCGCAACAAGGCCAGCCCAGCTGAGCAGTCCAGAGGCGCCATAGTGCAAGCAGAGAGCCCCCCAGCAGCAGAGCAATGGAACTGCACAACCAGGGAGGTAGGCAGGGGCCCACCACCCATGCCACAGATGGGCACAGGAACACACTGCAGAACTAACGATGCACCCCCACACCCCAAGCACAGCATAAGTGGGGGAGGGACAGAATATCCAACGGCCCATGGGGACAAGCCAACAAAGCACAGCCGGGCCATAGTGCCCCAGCACACCCACTGGCAAGCTGAGACTGCCACACAAAGGGGGCGGACAACCCCAGTGCACATCAGCCCCTCCCTTGTGCACAGCACACCCTGCACTGTGACCCCAAGACACCACCCATGAGCAGTGACTGTCACTGCAGGAATCCCCATGCATCCCCCCGTTACACTGCAACCTCGTGTACCACAGAACCATACAAGTCAGACCCACCATGAGCACCCAGCAGCGGGTGGCAGCACACGGCAAGACTGACTGAAAACCGCTCCCACACCAGAGACACCTCCCCATGCACACACACACACATACCCAGGACAATACCACCCCAGATGCCATGCACACCACTGCAACTGAGCACCTATAGCCAGCTGCAAATCAGAGACCACTACAGTATTCATAACAAAATACATATTTTTCTAATTAATATATGAACAATAACAATATGAACAAACAGAACTATATACAAATATATACAATTCAAGGGTGGGGGTATGGGTACAAGGTAGGGGTGGGTAAGGGGCAGGGGTGAACAACTGGGAGAGGGAAGGCAGGGTGTAAGGGATGGGTAAAGGGGGGAGGTGATGGGCAGCTACTGCCTGCTAGCCTGCTCATCATCCGGCTGCTGCTGGTCCCGGGGCCTCCTCCTGTGCCTGATGCCACGGCACTGCAGGTCCCTCAGGATGTCAAGGGAATCCATGGCCACCTGAATGAGCTGGTGGACCGACCGCTCTAGCCTCCGATCCGGACACCTAGAACAAGGGATCAGAATCAATGGCTGTGACTGACCATATCCCTGAAGCCCACCCAACATGCATGGCATGCAGCCAAGTGCGCCACTCCTGTGATGGGGTGCACCCACCCACAGTGACCGTGCACAAGACATGCCCAACCAGGCAGCAACAGCCATGTGTGCCACTGCACACACACACCACCCATGTCCAGCACAGCACAACCAAGGCTGTATAGTGATGTGGCTACACGGTGGGAAGGCAGTGCCACAGTCATGTGCCCAGTGCATGCATGGACCACCATTGATGCACTCCCAGACATGCAGTGCCACTGGACAGTGTGGACTGTCGCGTGTCGCGTGCATGGCAGTGTTGTCCATGGTTGGTGGCCATGCCCTGCCCCCCCACAGCATGCAGTAGCATTCATGATGTCATGACACTCACCCTCATCGTACTGCTGCTGCTGCTGCTGCTGTCTTGGCTCATCACCACCACCACCACCAACACCACGCACAGCCACCGCTGCCACCCCTTGCTGCGCCTCAGCCTGGGCCCTCCTCCACTCCGCCATGCCTGTGGGAAACAAAAGGTGAGAAACACATCAGTGAAATCCCAAAGCAGACATCCCCCTACCCCAATGAGTGTGCCCGCCCACCCAGCCAGACCCATACATCACATATCCTGTAAACACCGCCACAGCCAACCATAGACCAACCCCCCCCATGTGCTAGTCACAATACACAGTGTAACCCATATGGACAATACAGGTGCATAGACGGCTCACCCACCTGGCCGAGGCACCACACCCCTCCTGGCACGTGAACAAAGTCATGCCAGTAGTGCCGGCTCCCTCCTCTGCAGGTCACTGTACCAGTGCCTGCACTGCTCTGCCGACCGCCGCTGGCCAGTGGCCTCCTCCAGGGCAGTGGCCACCTGCTGCCACACCTGAGTCCTCGCCATATTCAGGGGTTCATCCCCAAACAGTGGGCCATGGTGAGGGTCCACTATGGCCACCAGGTTTGCCAGTTCCACTGCACTCCATTGTGGGGCTCTCCTGCGTGCCATCCTTGCATGTATATAGTAGGCAATATGGCACTCCGCGGCCTTCAACTACGATAATTGATTGCGCAATACAACTCCGCTATTCCCTATCGCGCTGTTTGTATAGCGCCGCCAGTCCCTATTGCGCTGTTACCGAACAACATGATAGAGCTGCAGACATGCCATACATACAGCACCAAGGTGGCAAAGGTCGGGCACAGGGTCATGGGTTTCTGGTGCAAGGCCACGCACAGCGCCATCGGACGTCTATTCATCCAGCATGATTGGTTGCCTGTGTGCCATTGCCACAGTGGACTATTGTGCAGTTGTGCCACAGCGCCATGTAGTGACCGTCACTGTAGTGCCACTAGCACAATGGTGGCCGTGTCCTGAATTGCCTATCGCTCACAGCACGTCATCAGTGCAGCAGACACCTGCGTAAGCTACTTGGGCATACGCAGTGCGGTGTACTACGCAGTCAAAGAACTGCGCCATTGGCTCAGCCGGTTCAACCTTATTGTGCAAAGCACTACAGCGCGATATTCAGCCGTCATATGCAAATCATCCGATCAGCCATTCAATAGCGCAGCGGCGTGATTTGCATCTCATTAAAGTTGCTCCAGTTCTAATTTGCATGCATTGCACTATAAATATGAGACACTGTTCTGCAGTGGCCATATTCGGTTACTGCAGTTGATAGGTGAGTTGCATGTATTGTGCTTTTCTGAACCATGGCCCCAGAGAATTGCTGTGTACTGCACAGTCACAGGTGACCACTCTCACCCATAGAGGCTGTGAAATGACCAAGCGAGGACTGGGTGAGGAGGATGATGGTGGGCAGAAGAGGAGACCCAACTTTACGAAGGTGGAGAATGAGGCACTGTTTGAGGCCTACATGGCTGAGAAGCCACTTCTCAGTGGACGGCGGGGCACCTCTCAGGCCTGTGCTGCTGCATGGGAGGGGGTGGCATGGGCCGTCAACCTGAACGGCAGCCACCAGCATTCTGTGCAAGAGTGCAAAAAGAAGATGGGGACCGACAGGAGGAGGGTGAAGGAGAAGGTTGCAGCCATCAGGGCGGCATGTGCTGCAACAGGCGGGGGACAGCCGGAAGTGGTGCAGCTGACCCCGGCGGAGGACATGCTCACTGCAAGCATGCAGCACAGTGCCATTGAGGGTGTTCCTGGAGGTGGCTTCCAGACAGGTGGTAGCCCATCACTGCATGGTATGTCATGGTCGGGGGGAAGGTAGTTCACATGCACTAACGTGTCCTTCCTTTCTGTTACAGATCCTGTGCATCTGCAGGGATCAGCAGTGGAGGGTCTGTCCACTGCTGACAGCCACCCAGAGTTGGAGGAGGGACCGTCCACCTCTGCAGATTGCCGGCATGCACTGTGGCAGTGTGCACACCTGGCTACCTTCACTGATGTTGAGACAGGTGTGGGGAGTGCCCTTCCTGTGTCCCAACAGTCTGGCATGCAAGCATGCCAGCATGCTGCAGCCGTGGCTGTGGCACAGACCTGCACCATTGATGATGCACCGACCACTATGGGCATTGAAATGTGTGTGTCACAGAATGGACACACAGCAGAACAGCTCACGCCCATGGATCTAGCTGGTTCCGACGTCTGTGCCAGCATGTCAGCACAGTCCCAGGCTGTGCCTGTCAGCACCGGTTGGGCAGCACCGGTGGCTGTGCAGGTCACTGGCACTGTTGCAGCCACAGCAGTGGAACCACTGATCCTGTGGGCACAGCAGGCAGAGGGGAAGCAGCAGCAGTCACCCACTGGGACTGGGGGTACAGGGCTCAGCGGTGATGTAGGTGCACCGCCTGTGGACATGCCCATATCTGGTCCTGGTGAGCAGCGCCCACCCTCAAGGAGTGCTGTACATCAGGCCCTTCCAGACCCTGAGGGACAGGTTGCCGATGTGGCAGATGACCTCTTTGATGAACACACCCACCTGCTGCAGTCATCAGTACAGCAGTAGATGCGGGTTGCAACATCTGTGGAGGCACTGTGTGTGGCTATGGAGTGGCACAGCAGGGACACCAAGAGGATCCTGTCCCAGATTGACCATTTGTGGGTGGATGCAACTGCCGCCATCGGTAGGCTGACACAGACAGTGGTCGGTGTCGAGGCCACATTGGGCACACAGTCAGGTGCCCCTGTGCCGCTCACACCATGCAGTACACTATCCACTCCCTGTTCCTGGCGTCATACGACACCCACCCTGTCGACACCAGGTTCAGCTGTGGGCATCCCGAGCACCCCTGGTACAGGTATGTTCGGTATGCTGCAGACCCCTGTGTGGATAAGGTTGTGTTCACGCAGTGGGACCCCTGGTGGTCCATCGGTGCCACCCCATGTGGCCCATGCTCAGCCTGTCAGTGCTGCTGGGTCTCGGCGGGGCTGCCCATGCATCCGAGGTGGCCGTGGCACTGTGCCGCATGACTGAGCTGTCTCCCAGTGCAGGCCCTGTCTGGTGCTGCCCTGTGTGCAATGTGTGTTTCAGTGGGCAGTGCACCAGTGGGTGCCCTGCCCTACACGCTGACACACGGACTACCTGAACACCCTCCCGACTGCTGTCCACAGGTGCATGTGCATGATGATACCTGCATTGCACTGTACACCAAAGTGCAAGGGTGCCCATCATCTGACACACGTACATGGACAGTTCAGGTGGTGGTGGTGGTGGCCTGTGGATGTATGTGTATTTAATGTCTGTGTTCCTGCTTTTTTGTGCACATGACCCCTGTGCACTTTGTGCCTGTTGTGTGTGTGTGTGTGTGTTGTCTGTTTGTCCATGTGGCGTGTTACTTTTCACCCCCTCCCTGGTTGTGTGTGTGTGTTTTGTGCCCTGCCACTTCCTCCCATCATGCACCCCTGGTGTGTTTCCCTGTGTATGTGGTTGTGCCCAGCCACTGTTGGTTGCACATGGCCCTATGACTTACCTGTGTTGGGCGAAGTGCTCCTCTGTGATGGTGTCCCGGTGCAGCTGGGCCAGCCGGATCAGTCGGGGGTCTCGCCGTGCAAGGGGGGTCTGCTCATCCCCATCATCACTGGCATCACCAGCATCCCCATCGCTGTCCCCCTCCTTGACCTGTATGGCTATCCCACAGTCTTTGGCCATGTTGTGCAGGATACAACAGACCAGGAATATCCCACAGGCCTTTGAAGGGCTATACTGTAGGGCACCGCTGGAGGTGTCTAGGCATCGGAAGCGTGCCTTCAGCATCCCAAACACCTGCTCGATGATGTTGCATGTGGCGGCGTGTGCCTCATTGAAGCATTGCTGCAATGGGGTCATGGGCAGCCGGTAGGGTGTGAGCAGCCAGAGACGGAGTGGGTATCCACTGTCACCTGTATGGAGATAGTGGAGGTTAGTGTCATGTTCAGGCTTACATTGCCTCTAACCTTGTGTGCCACTCCCATGGCACCTGTGGCTTACCCACCCTTGCCCCCGATTTGCCAATCCTACATGCATACTCATCCACTAGATGTCCTGTGGGGGATGTCCCCACTCTCAAATCGATGGCACAGTGCTGATTGGTACCATATGAATGAATCGTGTGCTCCGCCAGGGTGCGTGGCACAGACATTGATGATGCACCCACTGGCATCACACACCACCTGGCAGTTGACACTGGAAAACCCCTTCCAATTATGATAGGCAGCCCCATCGGGGCCAGGTGGCATGTGAATGGCCACATGGGTGCAGTCTATCACCCCTAGCATGCCAGGCATACGTGCTACCCTGTGGAACTCCTGTATGTTTGCTGTACGCTGTGCCGCAGTGCTGGAGAAATGGATGTATTCTGCAGCATGTGGCAGCAGTGCACTGAGGAGTTGGGTGAGGATGCGTGATGTGGCCGACTGTGTTATGCCTGTGGTGTCCCCTGTTGGTCTCTAGAAGGTACCCGTGGTGAGCAAACACATGCAGGCTGTTACCTTTGTCTCCACTGACAGAGCGTGACTCCATCGTGAGGGTACCTGCATCACATCACTGCACAGCTCACAGAGCCACCTCAGTATTACCCTGTTCAGGTGGTACTGGCCCACAATCTTGACATCTGAATACAGCTCAAAGCTGATGCGGGCACGGTACTGCCTGTTGGGGGCGTACCGCTGACTGGCCCTTCCACGGCCACGTCCCCCTGCAGCATGCCTTCTCACCCCCCTCATTACAGCTTCCATGTGGAAGCTGGCACTGTCCATCTCCCTGGCTTGTGTTTCCCGCCTGGCTGTTGTTGCTCTGTTACCCCCGCTGTCCTGACTGCTACCTCCACTGCACCAGGTACACCTACTGGCCTCTGCACTCTGTGGCCCCACACACCTTCCCTTGCCCCTCTTCTGTCCTGTGCACTCCCTGGCCTTCACTGTTTATTGCTATGGCCTGCTCTGTCTCCCTACCTCATGTGGCTTCCCTGTTGCATTCTTGCACCTCTTCCTTGAGCCTTTTTATTTTGGCTCATTTCCGCTGTGGCGCAACTTCTGCCTGATCCACTGTTGCGCATTGCGCAAGCCTTTGAATATCGCATTGCGCACTTTATGCATGGTTCCACCCCCTTCGGTTGCGCATACCTTCATTAGCATTGCACTGTTGCTCAGCATGTTTTCTGTGGTGCAACTGCCTCCTGCTGAATATCGCAGAATGGTGCAATTTCGGACTTGCACTGGCGCAACCCTAGTGCGCATGGCGCAACCCTTTTGAATATCCCACCCCAAGTATAGAATACACAGGGGTTGAAATGCTCACCTATCTGCATATTAGTAGTATGAACCATTAAATAGCCACAGCATCTATTTTATATATTTTCTAAAAAGAGGGGGGAAATATATATTATTTTTCATGCTTTATATAAACTTATTCTACAATAGCCATCATAAATTTGTATTAGATAACAATAATATACAGATGAGTTTCACCTTCAATTTGCATTTCTCCTGGTAATAGATTTGTCCCACCATACATTAATCATATCATCCATTTTTCTATAAACAGAATTTCATATATATCAGTAAAATACTATATTAATGTTGCTCCCATTGCTTTTAAAATTGTTCACCACTTTTAAGTTTTTACAGTGTTTACTCACTTAATTAATCAACACGACAAAAACTTTGGCACTAACTTATATTGTATCTCTTTACTAAGGTATTCTACCCGTATTTTAATCAATTTAAAGTTTTACAAGGTTAGAATCAAGCGCAAGTGGTCACACAGCGTCACGAATGCCTCGTGATGTCTACGGTCTCTTTCACACTCAACCCTCATTTCTTAAACATGTTACAAACATATCTAGCCCCTGCTAGACTGTAAATATACATTTGTGGACCGTTCAGAAAGTTAACAAAAAGTACTCTGTTTAAAATACATAGAAATTTCTCCCTAATTACGGGGGATATTTGTGATGGCTTTTTACGAAATGAAATGTGTTATTATTCATAAATGTATAATTTTAGGAAATCATTTACTTCACCTTAAGGTGTCCTTATCTTGAAATAATGTTTTATTTCGCTTCTTATGAGCCACTCACCTATCAACAAAAAGTTTGAGTCAAAAATCCTTAGTCAAAAAGTGCACATAGCTATCTCTGCTTATAGCTTTAGCAACTGCTACTACTCAGGTAAAGTGTATACTTACTTGCTAAATGTGGGCTGTGGTGAGACCTCCTGCTCTCTCTATATGTGGAGGTGTCTCGCCCATTCTGCTGTGGGTTTAAATACCTGAAGTCAGGGAATCAGGCGCAGGATGATAATGCATCACTGCGAGAAACTCACAATATTTGCCATCTCTCCTGCGCCTGACCTGCCATGCAAAAAAGAGGGAAAGCTTTCTGCCTACATGGCACCTTGCTAAAGCCAAGGTGGCCAGACTTCAGTCAATTTCTAACTTAAAAAATGATAAATCTTGTTAGATGGAACCTACTATGGGTTGCATGACTTAAAATATATCTTAATATGGAGAAAATAATTTTACTTTTAATATCTATTTGTTTTTACATACTGCATAATAGAAGGTATATGGAACAAAATATTTAAAGTGATATACCTACATACTATATTAGATTCAGGAATACCATAATAGTTCTCTACTTAAACAAAAATTCTTTATTCAGGACATTACTCTAGAAGATTCATAATACTGGTTGCCAATCTATACTCTCATTTAATCCAAATCTGGGATTCGTAGCTCCGAATCTATCAATGTAATATGCTTCCCTGGTTAAAATTTTTGTCCTGAAGTCCCCTCCTCTAGTGTCTGGTATAACTTTTTCTATACCAAAAAAACGTAATTGAGGTAACTGATGTCCAAATTCCATGAAGTGTCTAGCTACAGGTGATGTTATATCTTGCCTTCTAATGTCAGACTTATGTTCATTAATATGAGTTTTTAACATCCTTTCAGTTTTGCTTACATAAATTTTGTCACATGGACATTTCAATAAATAAATGACACCCATTGAAGAACAATTTATGAATTGGTTAATGGTTATTTCTTCATCTTTTGCAGTATTAGATATTTTCTTGATCTTATAAGTATTATTACAGTTTATACAGTGACCACATGAAAAGTTTCCTTTTACTTCATTTAAATTTAAAAAATGTTGTGCTCCAGTTTCTGGAATTTTATGCTCTGTTTTCATTAATCTATTTCCCAATGTTTTATTTATTTTTGCAACCACTCGAGGGGGGGATTTCAAAGATTGTTTGTGTTATTGGAGTAGCCTGTAACACCTGCCAATGTTTGGTAACAATATTTTTGATTTAAAAAAATATTTCATTATGTTTTGTAGAAAATATTATTCTATCTTCCTTATAATCAAATTGTCTTTCTTGGGTATATAACAGGGTCTCTCTCTCACTCTTCTTGTTGCTTTCTCTACCGCTGAATCTAATATGTTTTGACTGTAACCTTTCTGCCTAAATCTTTGAATCATGTCTCTTTGAGTTTTATTAAATTCTAGTGGATCAGCTGGCTCATCAGCACAGCAGTTGGATTTCCGCTTGCAATGCCGGCGACCCGGGTTCGGGAATGGACTCGGGTCACTGGAGAGTCGGCCGGGGGAGTAGGCTTGAGCATCCTGTGACTGCTCTCCTTCTCCAGGGGGAGGAAGGGGACGTGGCTCACTGTCTGCTGCCTCCTGGCAGAGGCTGGGAGAACAGCAGCTTAAGTGAGCCCCACTGCACTAGGGGCGTGGTGAACATCGGCTTGGCTTAGACGTTTGTGGCACACCACGCCCCCGGGGAGAAAAGTGGAAATCCTGGCCTTCTGGTCTGCTGGATGATGGCTGCTAAGCTCCTGCCAACTTGAGATGTCCTGATGCCCTGGAGTCCACCTCAGCAGCACCCAGGGACTGATTGCCTAGTGCACTGGCTTCCCCCTCCTGGCACCTTCCCCCTCGGAGGAGAGGGACCCTCTCGGCGGAGGGATATGCTGGGCCACCCCTGGGTCAGCTGTGATCTGAGGTGAGAGGAAGGGGGTCAGGGCAAGGGGATCAGGGGAGTCATGAGCAGCCGGAAGGAGAGCAGGCCAGGGGCAAGTAAGGTGCAAAAAAAAAAATTCTAGTGGATCTGTACAATTTCATTTTGCCCTTAAAATTTGTCCATATCGAATTGATTCAATTAATTTCTTAGGATGAAAACTGTTTGCGTGTAAAATTGCATTTTTATCAGTATCTTTCTGAAAAAGTTTTACTGCTAGCTTATTTTGGTCTTTGTAAATACTGAGGTCCAAATAAGAAATCTCTATATAACTATAATTCATTACAAAAATTAGATGGTCCGTACAGTTAATTAAATAACTATTAAATTGATCTAATTCTACCTCAGTTCCACTCCAAATAGTAATAATATCATCAATAAAGCATTTCCATAAAACCAATTTATCTTTAAATGCATTCCTTTCATTAAATACATATTCTTTGTCTAAATGATTCATGTAGATATTTGCATAGGATGGTGCCATGCTAGATCCCATTGCTGTCCCTTTTATTTGTAAATAATACTTTTTATCAAATCTAACATGATTCTGTGTTAAAACGATTTCAGACCACTTAACTAATAAACTATTTGATGGTTTTTCTTCTGTACGTTCATCATCCAAAAACATCTGCAATACCCTGCATCCTTGTCTATGGGGTATAGATATATACAAATCTTTTAAATCCCATGTAACTAATATACAATTCTCAACATCTATATTATTTTGCAAATTTTCCAACTGTACAATAATGTCCGTTGAATCTCTTATATAAGATGTTTTTTTTTCAACTAAAGGTTGAATATGATGGTCTATATAAATCAATAAAGGTTCCAAAATTAAATTAATACCTGACACTATTGGACGTCCTGGTGGTGTTCTTAAATTTTTATGAATTTTTGGTAAAATATAAAACAAAGGAATGCTAGGTGTATCTCTATATAAAGATGTTTTTTCCCATTCCGTAATTTCTTCTCTTTCAAAAGCCAAAGTGACTACTGTTTTGATTAAATCTTTAATTTGATTCATAGGATCTTTGTCCAAAATTAAATAATTTTCTTGGATTTGTAATAGAGCTAAACATGTTTGTCGATATTGATCATAATCCATCACAACTATTGATCCCCTTTATCTGCATTTTTTATAATAATTTGGGTATCATTTTCTAAATTCCTTAATGCTGCAAACTCTGATGCCGTTAGATTATATTTTTTCCTCCTATCCATATTCTTATTGATCCGTAAAACCTCCTCTATCTCTTTATTAACTGAGATATACGTTTCAATCATATGTGGTGTTACTGGTGGAATAAATTTTGATTTTAAATGTAATTTTTGACTCAGTACAATCTTTTTTTCTTTTAATACCGGATCAATAACTCTCTCTGGTTGTGTCCCAAAAAAAAAAAATTCAATTTTAGTTTTCTATAGAATCTATTAAGATCTAATTTTGGTTCAAAACTGTTAATCTGATTTTATGGACAAAATGAGAGGCCTTTACTCAGAACTTGTCCCTCAGTTGGGTTCAAAACCCTTTTTGAAATATTATATACTAATTGGTTTTCATTTGAACTGATCGTGTAGTCCTGGTCTCTATTGGATCTCTCTTTTCTTTTCTTTTTTCTATTGTGCCGATATCTTTGCCTGTGTCTATGTCTGCGGATCCGGAGGTACCTGGGAGTACAATATTGTCCTTGAGAGTTTGTATTTTTCCTTCTTTTGTATACTGATACCCACTCTTGCCTCTTTGTCTGTATTGTCTTCTGCCCAGGTACCCCACCGTCCTGGAAAATGTGCTCCCATGCCTCTAAAGGGTTGACTTCCACTTTCTGTTTCACTACCAGAGCTCATTGTTGATGATTCTGCTTCTAAATTATATTGAAAAAGTTTGTTGAATCCCATTTTTTTGTTTGAAAATGTATACACCTGATTATTTTTATAATCATTTAAGTCTCTCTTAAATTTGTGTAATTTTATAGCTCTCAATTCTTCTTCAAATTCATTTAGATTTTGATTTACTTTATCTAAATATTCTTTTAGTTCCTCAACAGAAAACTTATTTTTAACCTCCATGTCCAATTGCAAGATTTCTATTTCAATTCTTTGTAATTCTTTTCTAATAGAATCAATAATGAGAAGCATAAAATCTTTGGAACACCTATTACGTACACCATCCCATTTCATGTCTAAATCTATATCTATATAACCTAAGTTTGCTTCCACAAAAATGCGAAGGCCCCTTGGGATGCGTTTCTGTTTTAAATATTGAGAAATAGTCAAAGCATGCCATTCCAATTTAATTTGTTTTTGTTTTAAATATTCAAATTGATTGGTAACGGAATGTGCTGGTGTTGTTCCCCCAAATTCTCTGTTTGTTTTAAAATTACTCAATATCCTTTATTCATCATTCTCTGATATAGAAAGGGGTATGGATCTTTTATCAGTAATCTTATCTAACTCATCAAAGTTCAACATTATTAAACAGTCTATTTAATTCTAAATTTGTCTAATAAATATAAGAGAGAAACAACTATATAATTGAGACAAAAATAGGTCCTCTTATTTAAAAATTCAAAACTGAATCATGACAATGAAAGTCAACAATATTAATCAACAATTATTAAAGTCAGTTCTTCAATGTGTCCATACAATATGATGTTGAATCATGTATTTAAAGTCCATTCAAGTAGAAGGTGTAATGCAACCACTGCTGAAACTTTTTGTTGATAGGTGAGTGGCTCATAATAAGTGAAATAAAACATTATTTCAGGATAAGGACACCTTAAGGTGAAATAAATGATTTCCTAAAATGATACATTTATGAATGATAACACATTTCATTTCGTAAAAAGCCATCACAAATTTCCCCCATAATTAGGGAGAAATTTCTATGTATTTTAAATGGAGTACTTTTTGTTAACTTTCTGAACAGTCCACAAATGTATATTTATGGTCTAGCAGGGGCTAGATATGTTTGTAACATGCTTAAGAAATTAGGGTTGAGCACGAGAGAGACCGTAGACATCACGAGGCATTTGTGACGCTGTGTGACCACTTGCGTTTGATTCTAATCTTGTAAAACTTAAAATTGATCAAAATATGGGTAGAATACCTTAGTAAAGAGATACAATATAAGGTTGTGCCAAAGTTTTTGATATGTCGATTAATTAAGCGAGTAAACACTGTAAAAACTTAAAAGTGGTGAACAATTTTAAAAGCAATGAGAGCAACATTAATATAGTATTTGACTGATAGATATGAAATTCTGTTTATAGGAAAATGGATGATATGATTAATGTGTGGTGGGACAAATCTATTACCAGGAGAAATGCAAATTGAAGGTGAAACTCATCTGTATATTATTGTTATTTAATGCAAATTTACAATGGCAATTGTAGAATAAGTTTACCTAAAGCATTAAAAATAATATATATTACCCCCTCTTTTTAGAAAATATATAAAATAGAAGCTTGAGCTATTTAATGGTTCATACTAATAAAAGACAAAGAACCTCTGTGCGTAAACACTGAGGCAAGGGTTACCCCAAAGGGCATTTGGCTGGGAAGCCAAGTTTCAAGAAAATACAAAATCACACATGCCCCCACAATGCAAAGCATCATGGGCTGCATATGCAAATCACCACAGAATGTTATGCTGGTCCAACTTTAAGCAGAATTGCATGGTGCCGAAAGGCCTCTCACACAGTTTGCAAAGGGTGCTAACAGAACTACTAATAATATGCAGATAGGTGAACATTTCAACCCCTGTGTATTCTATACTTGATATTTAAATCATGGTAATAAATGATTATAATTTAATGTTATTATTTATGCAGATGCAGTCTGAACACTGAAGAAGGATTATTTCTGAAACGTTTGTTTTTGAGATTGTATCTTGATATTAAAAAGTTTAATGAAATATTTTTTTGGGTGAGTGGGCCCTCTGTACCAAATTAGTTCTTATAGGATGAATGGCTGGGGAAAGTAATGCAGTGACAGGTGGCAAAGTAAGATCGCTAGATAACCACCTCAGTGAGCTTAAAGCCTTAAACTGAGTCGGAAGGCCAAATAGAGGAGCGGTGTTCTTTAGCCCCTAGACTGTAGCCACAGGCCCTAATATCACCTTTTGGGCCAATTTCTACCACACAAATTGTGGTAGCAAAACTGACGTAAGCACTACACTGACTTTTTAAAGTCAGACCTGTTTAGATCAGCAGGTATTATAGCGTTTGCTATTAAATCCATTTTTTTAATGGAACTTTGCCTTGGAAGGACGCAACCTTTCTTTTGGAAATCCCTAAAATAATTGGGAGTAGAATCTGACAAGAAGAGGAGAGTGTTTGCCTATGTTGGTGGGTAACTCCTCCTCTCCTTAACTTTTGACCCCCTTCCCTCTTTTTTCTTCCCTTTTCTTCCACTCCTACTCTCTCACTCACCAGCAGACTATCCCTTCCTAATTTTTACCCCTCACCATTTTTTTCCCTTCCCCCCTTTTTTTAGTTTCAAACTTTGAAAATACAATTGTTCTTATTTACAGAAATTAATGGAAAAGTTAGTTCGGAGGTTAGTAATAGTTGTGTTGGCACCTGTTGTGCCTATTGTTTTCAGTGAATGGTTGAGCTATGTAAGGTATGACAATATAAGGCAAACAAAAGGAAAAGGGATAGACATACCTTTATCAGGTAAAAAAACTTATGTTTATATTAAGGGGAAAGACTAAGAAAATATGCAGGCAAAGATCTTTTGATTTATGAAATGAGTCACATTAAAGTAATTTCACTCAATGTTCAAGGTATAAATTTGCCTGCAAAACAAACTAAGATCCTCCATTACCTTAAAAACCTTAACGCAGACATCTGCTTGTTACAGGAGACTAGATTATCTCAGGTAGAGCATAAGAAATTGGTAAGATCCTGGGTGGGCACAGTGGTGGGGTCATCACACCCACAGAGTAAGAAGGCAGGTACTGTGATCCTCCTTAAAAAAAACATACCCTTGGATATCACTGCAGAAAACCACCCCCCAGATGGTAGATTTGTTTCACTCTCAGGACAAATATTTTCCCAAAAGATACATCTGATTAACGTAAATGGTCCAAATAAAGATGATCAATCCTTTTATAGAAAAATCTTTCAGAAAATTTCAGGATTGGGGGAATGGATGATAGTGATGGGTGGGGACTTTAACTGCGTGATTTCCCCATCAAAAGATAGGTCCTCACAAATTTCATCTACTAATAAAAATATGAGCAGAATGGTTACAGTGAACATGCAGGAGCTGGCCCTGATCGATATATGGAGGGAACACAATCCAACAGGCAGGGACTATACATTTTATTCTAACTCAAAGAAATCCTACTTGAGGATTGACTACTTCTTATGTAGTCGGACGGACACACACAAGGTCAGAAATTGTTGTATATTACCTAAGCTCATATCAGATCATACAGCAGTAGTTTTAGACTTGCAACTGGAGGATTGGGAGAGAGACACTCTGTGGAGAATGAACACCTCTCTTCTGGGTAAAGAGGACTTTGTTAAAATGATAGAGTCTGCTATACAGTATTGGGATAGCCTGAAGGCAGTTTTAAGGGGCTGGATTATAGCTTACTCCTCTCATCTAAAAAAAAACAAAAAGCAGTACAATTAAAATTGGAACAACAATTACAACAATTAGAAACAAAACACAAAAAAAAGGGGTCGCATCTTATCTGGCAACAGATGGAGAAAATTAGAAAAGAGCTACAAGCCCTCCTAGATACTCACCTGGAAGGGAAACTTAGATATCTAAATCAGTCCTACTATGAACATGGAAATAAGGTGGGCAGGCTACTTGCCTTTAGATTATGGAAAGCACAAACAGATAGATATGTCAAACATATTAGTTCCCAAGAAAATGGCCAAATAATTAATAATTATACCCCTAAAAAAATAGCTGGAGCTTTTCAAAAATACTACGCCAATTTGTATGCATCAGAGAAAACAGATTCAGATCCTCAAGAAAAAATTAAGAAGTTTCTTTCTCAGACACAGCTTCCACAGCTAAGCAAAGCCAATAGGGCACTACTGGAAGCGCCTATCACTGAGCAGAAGATAAAACAAACCATAAAAAACCTGAAAAAAAATAAAATGCCAGGCCCTGATGGGTTTAATTCGGAATTTTATCAGACCTTTAGTACATCTTTAAGCCCTATTTTATGTAATTTATTTACTGCTTGTAAGGAGAAAGAGGATCTGCCACATTCATGGCACAGTGCCATAACTGCAGTGATACCAAAGGAGGGCAAGCCACCAGAGAGCTGTTCCTCTTACCGTCCCATATCCCTATTGAATGTGGACTCCAAGATATTCACTAAAATTTTGGCCTCCAGGTTGAACAGCTTCCTGCCGGAATTGATACATCCAGACCAGGCTGGGTTTGTCCCGAATAGGCATATCCAAGATAATATACCCCGTTACTTGAACATCTTGCAGTCAGGTAAGACCCATAAAAAACAACAAATTGTCATATCAATTGATGCTGAGAAGGTGTTCGACTGCCTACAATGGGATTTTTTAAAGGCCACACTGGTTAAATTTGGATTGGACCCCAATTCTTGGTTTGGATAGAGGCGTTATACCAGAGCCCTCAAGCCAGAGTGAAGGTCAATGGTACAGTCTCAGGACCTTTAGATATCCAAAGAGGCACAAGGCAGGGCTGCCCCCTTTCACCTTTACTCTTCACGTTGAGTATTGAACCCCTAGCAGAACAAGTTTGTTCACATCCGCAGGTGGAAGGAATAAGAATAGGAGGGGTAGAAAGCAAAATATCCCTGTATGCGGATGATACAATGATCTACTTAGGTAACCCTCAACGGTCATTTCCCACATTAATGCAAATATTAGAAACCTATGGCCAGATCTCTGGGTTTAAAATAAACACAGATAAGACTGAGGTCTTACAGGTTAGTGGTCCTGTATCCCCATCCCTAACTCAAATTATACCCTTTAAATGGGTGACAAGTAGTATCAGATACTTGGGCATCTATATCCCTACTCAGTTAGAGCAGTTATACTGCTGTAATTATGGGAAACTTTTACAAGAGGTGTTTACAGATTTAAAGAGATGGGAAATATTACCCTTGATGTTAATGGGTAGAGTTGAGACAGTGAGGATGAATGTCCTCCCCAGATTTCTGTTTTTGTTTAGCTCCCTACCTCTGCACATCCCAGCACTGCAGTGGAAAAAAATTAATATAGCTATTCGACAATTCATATGGGGTAAAAGTAGAGCCAGAATAGCATGGACCAACTTAATGAGACCGAAAATACAAGGGGGACTCGGATTACTCAACTTAAAAACTTATTACTTAATGGCCCATTTAACAGCGTGGGTAACTTACTGGTCAAAGGAAGACAATAGTGTCTGGAAAGAAATGGAATTTCGTTCCACTCCAACAGCTAACCCTCTGTTGGATTTCGACAACCCTCCAGCTAAATTAACTTTTTATAAATCAAATAATCCATGGCAGACACAAACATATAGAATTTGGGGTACGGTAAAGAGTAAACTCAAACTGGAACATTTGCTCTCCGGGAAGTCAAAAATAGCCTCCTGTGTTTCATTTACTCCACCGAGATTAGATGATACATTCCAGAGATGGAAACACATAGGCTTGATTTATTTCAGACAGTTTTTAGTACAAGGGAAGGTAAAAACCTTTCAAGAAATACAAAAAGAATACCACATCCCAAGTTCAAATTTTTTTAGGCTCCAAGTGGTCTCCTTTTTAGACCAGGGTGCCAACCTGGAAAAAAATACAACAAGATCCTCATCCAGTGGTAGCGATTATCCTGAGTGCTGCAGACAACATAGAAGAAAAACATGTAATTTCACGACTGGTTGAGGCCTATCAAAGTTCCACATTTATAGAAAATTTGAAATGTCAAACAAAATGGAAACAGGAGGCATCACTACAACTGGATCAGAAACAATGGCAATTGATCTGGGAGGGAGTTTTTAAAACATCAGCCTCCAACATATGGAAAGAATTTAGGTGGAAAATAATTAATAGATATTTTCTTACTCCGACCAGAACTAAACACTATGGAACCACCGGTTCAGACCTCTGTTGGAGGGGATGTGGAATGAGGAGTAACCCTTACCATGTATTCTGGGGGTGCCCTAAACTACTTACCTTTTGGTCAGAAGTAAAGGAACACTATAGAAAACTGATGGGTTACTCGAACTATTTGGACTTTGAACATTTATTCTTGGGGTTGCCCATTAGGAAAAAAATGTCCAATAGAGTAAAGAGTTTTTCAGGGATACTACTGGTGGCAGCCAGCAAGGCTATCACTAAGAAATGGTTGTGTCCCACCCCCCTACACTGAAAGAATGGATAGATATAATAAAAGGAATAGAAAGAATGGAGAGAATTACAGCATGTCTGTGTTTACAAAAAGATAAGTTTAATGGGGTATGGCTACCCTTCATGCAATTGATTGAAAGCAATGAAGGATTCTCAGTGCTATCCCAACAGGCCTATATGTAACACAAAGAATTAAATGTAACAGGTTAGAAAGATAGAATATATTACTCAGGCCTTGTATGATTAGACATCCATGACGTTTGTAAGTTATAATGTTTTTATTTGATTTTAGAAAAAATTATAATAGAGATAAACTTTGTATATTAATAAGTCACAGAACATATCACTCTAATGAAGGAACTACATAAGTGACAGATCAAGGAGTAGATACTGGGTAAAAAACACCTGTCATCTGGAGACATGAATTTCCGGGAAACCTGGACAAAAAGCAGAGAAAAAAGGGGGAAGAAAAAAAAAAAGAGAGATGATTATAATTAATGGCTGATCCTTATATTGAAAGACTTTAAGAAGGAGAATTTTATGTATCTATTAATCAGTCACTCTGTAATTGTTGTAATTTGGATGGACTGTCTGTGCAAATAAATAATAAACTTGAAGTTTAAAAAAAAAAACTTTTCCAACAAACTGGCAGCTGAGTAAGTCCCCTTCTTTCTCTAAAAGGTGGGTTTCTTGCAACATGGAGATATCACTTCTGAGAAGCTGCAGGTGTTTCAACACTTGATACATTTCAGTTTTATTTCTGGCAGCATGCACATTCCAAGTGAAAAACTTTTTAGGAGCTGCCATTTTTTTCACATCCATACCTAAGTTGACCAAATAATGGGCTGCCAGCCCAACAACTGTCCTCCAAATTTGAGTTTCCCCAATGTGAAGCCATGTCCTCCCCCTCCCTCCTTGTCCCCATACCCCAACCCCACTCCCCCAGCCCTCCCCAACCACGCCACCCCCAAGCCCCAAAACACAGCCCAGCCCATTGTTTGGCAAAATCTTTTGCAACAGACCAAGGTCTACCCCCCCCCCAAGATGTCACTTTAATGTATGTGACATGCCCACTACAACAGCATTCTTCCCGCTCCTTCTCCCTGCCCACCGACCCATCTCGAGTCATTCCATCTCCCTTCCAGAATGAGACCCTCACGGTGCACATTTTATTGAAATGCTAGGGCTATACTTTAGGATTCCCTCCCCCTTGCATTCCAGATAATTACCAAAATTAGCATTCCGACTAGTCACAGGTGGAGCATTAACCAGAGCGACTGCCTTTGCTGCTAGCAAATGTCGCCCTCTTCAGAGAGCCCCATCCTATACCTAAGCTGGAGTGGTTATAAGACATGGTTTCCGGGGTGGCCTCCTGTGCAGCCTAGAACTGTGAGGTCCCGAACACCATCCAGCTCCCCCCTGCCTGAGACTCCTCTGGCTACTCACGTCACATGGGGAGATAATCCAGGGTTGACTGGCTGATTACCCTTTGGTTTTGCCACTGCAAATCCCCATTTCTTGTTTGTTGTACTCCTCTAAGCCCCAAGATACATCCCTATATCATCCCAACTGAGCCCTTGTATCACACTACCCAGAAAACTATGTACATTTAGCCCTGTTACTTTATAGAACTCACTTAATCAGTCGAAATAGGTTGAAAACAAAAACCGTTCACCCCAGAGGAGTTTTTCGAAATTAGAGCTGGTGTACTGCAGTCTTCTCTTAGAATGGGGCAAAGCGTAAAGGCAGGATAATAAAATAATACTGCACTGGCAACAGTCCCCTTCAGTACTTAAGTGGAAAAGAAAAGAAAAATTGCCCTTTTAGGCCTTCCTAGGCATTCCAATAAGCCATGGAGTAAAGTTATAGTCTCAGGAGAAAAGGTTCTGCACCAAGCCTTTCAGTTCAGCATGTAATCATGGTTTCCTTTTGAATCCGAACTACAATCAGCTAGGCCCCTCATAAGAGCCCCTCAGCCATCATGAAACAGATTAGGTAGGGCCTTCTTAAGTGAGTCCTCCGCCGCCTTGGGGTCTTCAAAAGCGCTCCACTTTCCATCGAGTGAGACCTGGAGGATTGCTGGGTATATCATCCTAAAATGAATGTTTGCTGCCAGGAACTTCGTGATCGTTCTGTGAAAGGCAGCCCTTCTCTGGCGTACAGTGAGCCGGAGGTCTTGGGCCACATGTATCACTTTTACTTCCCACAGCACTTCCTTAACTTCTTTCAACTTGGCCAAGAAATGTTGTCATTCCTGAAAGTTTAGGAACTAAAAATGAAAGTTCTGGGCTGTGACCCTGGTGGGGGGATTGGTCTTAAAGTGCAATGTGCATGCTCTACGTTGTATGCCGCTCTGAAGGGCGAGGGCCCCACCATCTTTTCCACGAACTTTGGTGTGAAGAGGACCGGATTGCTACCCTCTTCCTTCTCTGGAGACTAATAACAACAACATTGTTTCTCCAGCTACACCCTTCTAAATCTTCTATTTTCACCTCTAGCTTGGTGAGTTTTTGTCTGGTTTCCACCATGGCTGGGTCCACCTTGTTGAGCCGTCTCTACACCAACACAATTTGGGCCTTGTAGTCTCCGGTGCACCTGGTTAAATCTTCTAAGGCAGAAGAGATATTCTTGATGTCCTCTTTCAGGGATCGCATCTCCTCCCTGAAGGGACAAAATTCTTCAAGAAATTTGTCCAGGGTGAGCAGTAACTGCTCCTGTGATCCTGCCGGGTTTTTCCCAGCCATGCCAGGCTGCACCTTTGCTTTTGTTCGGGGCCTTCTTTGGCGTGTTGGGTGTCGTATGCCTTGGAAAAGCAGCACGCATCTCCGCCTCCATTCTTAGACCATCGTGCCCGAAATTGCAGGATAGCTTCCTGGTAGGAATTGCTAAGAAACGGTAAGTAGATTGACTCCAGGTACTTTATCTTGTATTTCTGGTCGAGAGAAAGGAGAGTTGAGAAGGAGCTCACACAGAAGCTACTGTTCAGGAGGCTGCATCATGTGATCTCTGTGCATCAGTTCTTTCACTTTCAAAATGAAAATGACTCATGCAGTCTCTAAAGGTTCCAGAATGCTGTTGTACCATAGAATGGTACAGTCACATTCCATGACCTTTGAATCGTGGTACAACAGCATTTTGAAAGGGATGGAATGCTCTACTATGCACTATAATACTACATGCTGTGAGTTAGTGGTGAATGTAGGGGGAGGGGACCAGGTACATCAAGTCAGTATGTGGTGGGGGCAGTTAAAGTTAGTGGGCAAGAGTAGAAGGGATGAGCTTAGAAGCCTAATTGATTGCAGCATAGGAGAAAATCCTATTGACTGTCTGGAGCTAAAGCCAGGTGTGGCTGGGGGGAGCAGGAACAGGAAGTAGGTTGGTTTAAATGCAGAGGTGGATCCTGGGAGGGAGAGTGGGGGGGCAGGCGGGTGGGTAGTTTGTCCCCAGCTGTAGATCACCGAACAATCAATAGTAAACACTGAAAGTAGAATGCAGTGGATACCTAGTAGGAGTCAGCCTGTGCCTCACAAGTACATACAGAAGACAAACCTGCTGCTTGACACAACAAAAGACATTTAAGATGTCATGTAATATGGGCTGGAGGATAGACACTGACAGATCTGTGCAGTCTAGGGAAAGGCAGACCACAAATGAAGCACCAGAATAGCCTTCGTTTAATAGTGTCAGGTGTGCACCATCAGCAGAAGATGGAAGATGGAAGCGTAGGGCAAATAGCGCATAAAAGGGACTGAAGGTGGGTGGGTGGGATATACAGACTTAATTCTTTAAACTTAAATGAATTGCAGCATACTAAGTGTCCCGTTCAGTGTCCTCAGTGGCTGTTGTTGCCAACTCGCTATTTAAAATGGCACCACAAGAGATGTCCCGATGGAGGATTACCTAGGGGTCCAGGGGAGGGGGGGTGATCAGTAGTTGCAGCAGGGGTGGGCAGGAGTCCTCAGCATGGAGCCCTCGTGACCCAGGATTGCACAGCACACTGCAGGAATACGAGCTGGGGGAAGAATATAGAAGTCAGATTATGGGGGTGAGGGGATATGAGCTTCAATACTTGAACAGTGCCATGTAGGCAGTAATGTGATCTGCGAGGGGCAGACATGCTCAGTGATGTTAGTCAGCAGGAGTAGCCCAATAATGCAGCATTAACGCAAGACAGAAAGAAATAAGGTAGATGCACTTCACTTAGCAAATTATTTGAGGCATACAAAATAACGGCTAAAAAAATGTGAGATTCCTACAATGCTGCAGACTTAATTCTTTAAACTTAAATGAATTGCAGCATGCTTAGTGTCCTGTTCAGTGTCCTCAGTGGCTGTTGTTGCCCACCCATTATTTAAAAATGGCACCACAAGAGATGTCCCAAAGAAGAATTACCTAGGGTTCCAGGGGAGGGGGGGGTCACTCGGTAGTTGTAGCAGGGGAGGGCAGGAGTCCTCAGTGTGGAGCCCTCATGACCCAGGAATGTACAGCACACTGCAAGAATGTGTGCTGTGGTCCAGGGGAGGTATGGGGAACAGTAGTTGCAGCAGGGGAGGGCAGGAGTCCTCAGCATGACACCCTCATGACCCAGTACTGATCCTTGAGGCACCCTGCTGGTCACTCTCCCTTCCTCGAAGTGAACTCCATTTACCACCACCCTCTGTCACCTATCCCCAACCAATTTCTTTCCCAGGTTACCATTTTTGCACCCACTCCTAGGCTGCCCAGCTTATTTTCGAGTCTCCTATATGGAACGGTGTAGAAGGTCTTCCTGAAATCTAGGTAGGTCACATCCACTACTCCACTCTGATTTAATTCCCTGGTCACCCAGTCAAAGAAATCTATCAGGTTTGTTCGTCATGACCTCTCCCCAGTAAATCTATGCTGCCTCGGATCATGCAAGCCACTGGATTCAAGATATTCCACAATCCTTTCCTTCAGTAGTGATTCCATTAATTTCCCCATCACCGAAGTCAGGCTGACTGGTCTGTAATTGCCAGCCTCCTCCCTGCTCCCACTTTCGTGAAGTGGGACTACATCTGCCCTTCTCCAGTCCTCCAGGATCACTCCTGTTTCCAGTGAGTGGTTGAACAGGACTGTCAGAGGTGCAGCTAGCACCTCTCTCAGCTCCCTCAATATCCTTGGATGTATCCTAGCAGGCCCCATTGCCTTGTCCATGTTCAGATTACGAGTTCCTTCAGGACTCTCCTCTGTAAATGACTAGTGTCCACCTCCCTTCCTTTGATGCTCCTGACACTTATCTGTGGTTCCTCACCTTCCCTTTCCTCTGTGAGCACTGAGCAAAAGTATTCATTCAGGATGTCTGCTTTTTCCTTATCCCCTTCCACACACTCATCCCCTTCCATCCTTAGCCTTACAATCCCCTTCCCTGGTCTTTCTCCTTTCACTTACATACCTGAAAAATGTCTTGCCCCTTTCTTTACTGCCTAGGCTATTTTCTCCTCCGTATGCCCCTTTGTGCTTCTTACTGCTTTCTCTGCCTCCCTCTGCTTCTCTTGATACGCTTCCTTATCCTCTTCCCTCTGTGTTTCCTTATACGTCCTGAATGCTAACTTTTTTGCCCTTACCTTCCCATCCACCTCTTTTGAGAAACATAACAGTCTCTTTTTCCTTTTACTTTTGCTACTTGCCTGATGCAGGGGTTTGTTGCCTTCACTATGCCCCCTTTTAGTTTTGCCCACTTTTCCTCTACTCCACCCAAGTCCTCCCCCCACCTGGGCATCCCTGAGGTATTCCCCCATCTTTGTAAGGTCAGCCCTCCTGAAGTCCAGGACCCTTGCCTTTGTGTGGTTCAATTCTGCCACAGTACTTATATTGAATCAGGCCATGTGGTGATCATTGATCCCCAGGTTGCCACCCAATGTGACACCTGCAACACTGTCCCCATTGGTGAGTACAAGGTTCAATATTGCCCCCTCATGAGTTGACTCCTTTACTAGTTGCCTGAGGAATGCCCCCTGCAGGGAGTCCAGGATGTCCTTGCTCCAACCTAAAGCTGCATCTGGGATGCTCCAATCTACATCTGGCAGACTGAAGTCCACCACCAGTAGCACCTCCCCCTTATTTGCCATCTCTTGGATAGCTTCCACTAGAACCTTATCCATCTCCATCCACCTCCCTTGCTGGAGGTCTTTAGATCATGCCAGTGTGAATAGTGGCTCCATTCCCCATCTCTAGAGTGACCCACAGTGCCTCCACCCCTCCCTGTGTTTCCTGTGTCTCTAATGCTTTCATGCTATCCCTTACATAAAGAGTCACTCCTCCCCAGGGGTCAAGCTTAACTTTTTCTTGCACTGGTCCACCCGGGAATGTGATGGCCCAGCTGCACTGACCTCCCCAGAGATTGCACTAGCCCCCAGATTAACATTAACATTTCTGGAAAAGAAGCACACAGTGATGAAGTTAGATGTTTGAAACAGTATGTTTTACTGTTTGTTACTTACTGTATTTTCTCTGTTATTAATATATTTTCAAGTTCCAGTTACAGAACCAAGTCAAACAGTTCAGTAGGCCAGGAACTGCAGAGTTGTATTTGATGTCTTTATTCTGGTTTACTTAAATTGCATTGTATGAGACTAATTTGCTTAGTTCTAGGCTTAGGGATAGTCTATAAATCCCATGATAAATCCCCTGCAGCTGACATCAGTACTCAGCAGTGGGAGATACAGTAGTCTTCAGTGATTGTAAGTGTTGTCCTGTCCCAGTGTCCTCACTGAAAGCAATTGTGACCAGCAATGTCAGTGGTGGTGGCTGAGGGGAGGGTGCTGCATTGTTGCTTTGGCATAAACAGATCAACCGGAACTCATGCTGCCCACCACAGCTCAGAGCTGAGCTGCAGGATTTTCTCACCAAGCGGAGGGATCTTTACCTCAAGTTCACCCTCCAAGTCACAAGATGTTGTGTGTCCCAGGATTCAGTCTACCCTTGAAGTTTACATAGAAACATAGACTTTGATGGCAGATAAGGACCGCTTGGCCCATCTAGTCTGCCCATTTCCCTACCTACAGGATAAGCTGCAGGTCCTAGTTAACCAACTGCCTATTTCCTCCTACCCCCACAAAAACTGCCTTATGTCTGTCCCATGCATTCTTGAATTCTCCTACAGTTTTAGACCCCACAGCCTCCTCTGGAAGGCTGTTCCATGTGTCCATATCCCCCTCTATGAAAAAATACTTCCTCACATTGACCCTGAACCACCCCCCCATCTTCAAATTGTGTCCCCTTGTTCTTGCACATCTCTTTTTCTGAAAGATGCTACCCTCTTGGACTTTGTTGAGTCCACTGAGGTACTTTAAAGTTTCTATTATGTCCCCCCTCTCCCTCCTTTCCTCAAGGGTATACATATTAAGCTCCTTTAGTCTCTCCTCATATGGCTTCTCTTGCAGACCCTGCACCATTTTAGTTGCCCTACTCTGGACTGCCTCTATCCTGTCTATGTCCTTGCGGATATGGGGTCTCCAGAACTGTACACAGTACTCCAGATGGGGTCTCACCAACTGTCTGTACAGAGGGATAACAACTTCCTGTTTTCTGCTGGTGATGCCTCTCCCTATACATCCCAGTAACCCCCCAGCTCTCCCTACTGCCTTCTCACATTGCTTGCTAACCTTAAGGTCATCTGATATGATTACCCCCAGGTTCTTTTCCATTTTTGTTGTTGTTACTACCTCCCCCTCATTGTGTAATCTTCCCCTGGGTTTTTGTTTCCCAGGTGCATTATTTTGCATTTCTTTGCATTGAATCTAAGCTGCCATACATTTGACCATTCCTCCAACCTTGCCAAGTGCCTTTTCAGCCTTACCACCCCACCTTGTGTATCAACCCTGTTTCAGATCTTTGTGTCATCTGCAAAGATACATACTTTCCCTTCCAGTCCCTCTGCAATGTCACTTATAAAGACATTAAAAAGGACTGGACCCAGTACTGAACCCTGTGGTACCCCACCAGTAACCCTCCTTTCTTCACTGTGGACTCCATTTACTATTACCCGCTGTGTCCTGTTGTCCAACCAGTGTTTTACCCAGGCTACCACCCTAGGACCCACTCCCAGGCTGGCTAATTAGTTTATTAATCTTTTGTGCAGGACTGTGTCAAATGCCTTGCTAAAGTCTAGGTAGGCCATGTCCACAGCCCCTCCCTGGTCATGTCCCAGATGTTTCACAGCAGGCACCTTTTTTTGTGAACTTTCTTTATCTCTCTGTCTCCCTAGAACTCTCTCAGGCAGCCCTCTCTCACCACCGACAATGCTACCAACCATACTGGAAGCTGACCCAGTGGGAGAATTGGGGACAGACACTCCCCACCTACATAACCCCGAAGAGGTTCCCCCACTCACAGGGAACCAAGGCATGGTGAGGGATCAAAAGAACCAATGAGTCATGCTCAACACTGGGTGTGTGGAGATGGGGCACTGAAGGTGCCATCACCTATCCAGGGAGCTGGGTGTTTTTTGCTTATTGTCGCCCTGGAAGTGCAGACATGCAATGGGCACTCTCCTGCACCCATGTGTAAGGTATCCACCACCACTCCCCTACCCTGGAGCCGCTACCACTGCAGCAAGCACAACCACCCACCCCCCATGAAAGGAGAGAAGTCCTCTGGATGCTCAATCCTTTCCTGCCCCTGCTGACCCCTGATGGCCCAAGGTCATTCCCGAACCAGGTTCACCGGCATGGCATGAGGTGTGGCATCCAGTGCCTCAACCCTCAGCACCACTGGCCTGGCCTACAATGGACACCTTGATACATTTAATTCATGAATGTCCATATTTAACAAATATGTGGACACAAATTTTGATTTTGTAGGCTGGCCCGGTGTCACTGAGGGTTGAGGCGCTGGATGCCACACCTTTTGCCATGCCAGTGACCAGGGTTCAGGAACAAGCCCGGATTGTCAGGGGTCAGCAGGGAAGGGATAAGATTGAGCATCAGGAGGACAGCTCTCCTCTCCCAGGAGGGAGGGGGGGTTCCTACTCGATACTTGGCTGGCCTCTGGTGGAAGCCAGAGGCATAGCAAGTGCTGAAGCATAGAAAAGGAGATTGGGAGTGGCAGATGTTGGTGGCAACACCTTGACATCCAGGCACTAGCCACTCCCTAGAACAGGAGAAAAAGCCCTTCCATCTCTGGCGGAGATGGATCACTGGAGCGTGCCATCAATTTGCAGCTGCCCTCCTGGCACCTTCCCAACTGACAAGACTAGAGATTTGGGGTGTTGGGGCCCACCCCACCCCCACCCCGAGGGGGTAAAACATAGCTACATGGGAGAAGGAGGGTTGACCAGGTGAGGCAGAGAACAAGGGGGGTGACTCCTAGGTGCTCCTGGGGAGACCAGAGCTGGGGTGGGAGAGGAGAACGAGGAGGAGGAGCAAAAATAGCAAGTTCAAAAAAAAATAATTTGAATTTGTTGGAAAAACTTTTACAGGAAACAAATACATTTTTTCCCTTATTAACATTGTTTGCACAAATAGAGGATGATACACAGCTAAATCAATATCAACATTTTTTTAGACAATAGCTATGAGTCTGGCAAAGAAATGTATTCTTTTAAAATGGAAGGACCCATCACCCCCTGCTTATGAAACCTGGATGAACTTTATCCTAGACATTATGAAGTTAGAGTACATTATCTTAAGACAGAAGATGAGTTGTCATTTGAAAAAATGTGGGTCCCTTCACCAACAAATTCAGAAAGGGGTATGCTAGGAATAAAAAAGATTCTAAGATGTAGAACAGATATAGTATAGAGTAGGAGGAATCTTGGACCCATAGGTAGGTAGCTCGGTAATGATGATAGAAAAAAGGCTATATACGACTGAATCACAAAACCCAGTTGATGAATAAGCCTATACTTTCAATCTGAACCTAACAAAAAAAAATAAAAAAAAAATTAGATAAATCAAAAACAAGAGTAGAACTGAATCAGAAATGCTACTGCTTAAATCATTAGTGAAAAAACAACCTGAGGATCAAATTAGGTACCATTCAGTTCTGCCAGCAGATAGTAACAGACCCACAATCTATCTTAATGAGATACTATATATTGATTCCTACCCACTAAAAACAGACTCTTTCAGATGGCCAATAAATTTAAGTAAAGAGCTTGAAGAAAGCCTATAAATCACAGTGATGCAGATCTCCTCATGGGGCAGCTAATTATAACTACAAAGGAAATATCCCTACTTTTTGAGCCATTAATAATGAATGCTGTACATATTGACAATCTTTTAAAAGGCAATCAAAAGGGAAGAAAATATATCAGACTGTCAAATTAATCCAATCCTATAAGCATGAACAGGAATGACAGTAAATTATTGGAAATATGACCGTGGATATGCCAAATCTAGTTTGTAGTGCAGATAACAAATAATATAAAAAAGAAAAAAAAAAGATAAAGAAAATGACGAAGTAGAAAAATAGCCAGTACAGTAAAGCTGAAGAGGGAAATAATGACTACTATAAGAATGATGATCTACCAATCCAAGTCTAAGGAACAGAGGTAATACAGGACATGGTAGAAGTACTTAACCAAGTAAAGAAGGATCCTGTTCCTGGCAGAAACGGTGCTGGTGCTGGGAAACCTGAAACAGAAATGAAAACAAAGCGGCTAGCCTACACCTAATGTCTTTTATTTAATACTGAAAGTGGCCGTGTGGGTGGATAGGTAGAGGGAAGAGCTTTTCAGTGCTTTGTTTCAGTAGTTGCATACTTAGTAATGGACAGAAGCATGGATAACATGGATTCCCAGTAGGAGGGATCTTATATACAGCAGGTGCTCAGAGGCAAGAAGTGAAGGAGAGCACTTTGAGGTTGTGAGGCACCATGAAGTGTATAAGGTCACTTCCCATGAGCATTGTGAGTCATGTGTAGTAATTGTGCAATCTGGTAAAGTGCCATGAGGTGCTGGAACAAGGGCAGGGGAAGATGACTGTGCTTGACAAAGGGGTTAAAACAGCACCAGAAGAGGGAGGGAGGTAGAGAGAATTGCATTGCAGTCCACATGCATGCAACACAATACCTGAAGACAGCAGCATGTTTGGCTGGGCAGATATGTGGGAGGGAGATCTATCAATTGTAGGGTATACTGTACTGTCATCTTCCTGAGACTGCTTGGATGCATGGAGGATACCCATATGGCAGGAGGATTGGGGGCTTTGCTGATGAGGTCGCTGTCCTTAGGGGCAAAGTGAGGTTCCTGGGGAGTATCTCAGGGCAGGGTGCCATGGGGTCTGCAACTCCACTCCTCAGAGGCCTCCAAAGGTCAGTGCAGGTAGATGGACTGTGGTGGGATAGGATGGGGGAAGGGGGAGGTACTCCATGGGGGAAGGGAATCCACATGTATGGACCATGAACTAGTTTGCACTGCTAGCTGAACTGATTCAGGCTGCTGACCCCAGATGGGATGCAGTGCTGGAATCTATGGGACAGAAAGTACCAATGAAAAAGTATGTGTGTGTTGGGGGGCATGCCAGGAGCAGTAGTAATATAATTTGTTATTGTTCAATCAAACACAGAGATCATTACAATTGTACAGATGTTTAAAAGATATATAAACAATTTAAATAACAGGTAAAATATACAAACCTATCCAAAATATTACAATCAGTGGAGTCGGGAAGAATAAATATTGAAATCCTCAACCAGTATAAATACATCAAATATCTATCAGTATATCATATAGTTATAATAGATTTGGTTTTGCTGTTCCTTATTTTTTTTGTATAGCATTTGAAAAAATTTGCCATCCTTTTCACTGTATGTTCATCTTCTGTTCTCAATAAGATATTAAGTAGCCGGCCCGGTGGCTCTGAGGGCTGAGGTGCTGGACACCACACCTCGTGCTACGCCAGCGACCCGGGTTCGGGAGCGAACTGGAGTGCTGGGGTCAACAGAGGTGGGGTTGAGGATGAGTGCCCTTGTGGTGCTCTCCTCCCAGGGATGCAAGGGGGGGACGACTCGGTGTGCTAGTGACCCCGGTGGAGACCGGGGGCGTTGCAGCAAGCCGGGTGACACATAACTAGCATGGCCGACCAGGGAATACACCGGCTCGTGGGATAGGCAATGGTACCTGTTCCCCATGCCCACCGCCGGGCTCTCTCCGACTGGCCTTCCAGGTCCTCCTCCCAGGCCCTTACCTGCAAGCTGGAGTCTGACGTGCAAGAGCACTCAAGAGAGGGGCGACCCACCCCGGGCTGGTTAAACTGGGAATGCTGGCTGCAGGAAGTGGGGGGAGAGAGGACGCACAGTACGGAGGGGCCTCAGGCCGGCAGAAACAGGACAGGATGCCTGAGAGAGGTTCCGCGAGCCGTGACTGGAGGGAAAAATAGTAAAAAAAAAGCAAGATATTAAGTAAAGGTAAATCATCACATGCATACTGGTTATACAAAATTGTGCCCAGCCATTTCCATCTAACTGTATGATACCAGGAACACCTAAATATGACATGTAATAAATCTTCTTTATTCCCACTGTTACAGTAACACATTGCATGTATTGGATCCAGTAGTCTACTAAATCTGGCAGAACGAACATTAGATTCAAATGCTTTGATTCTGAATCTTGCATAAATCCATTGTAACTGAGGATTTTCTCAAATATCTAAGTATTGTCTATATTTATGCCTACAGTGCTTCCAAGAATACCAAGGCACACATTTTGATATTTTAAGTTTCTGCAAATCTACTTCTTTGTATTTGTTAACCAAGAGGTTTTTATTATAATTTCTATATTGTTCAGCAATGGTTATATTATTTTTTCACCAGGTTTAGGAGACTCTGCAAGCACACAGAAGACAATATATTCTTTACACTTGTTAACTAAGGAGATTTCCAACAGCCAGAATGTTCCTAAGACTGTTTTTCTTCAACACACTTTCTTGCTATTGTATCTTTGGGTAGTTTTGTTACCCTAGTCCAAAAATTTACCAAACAGGATTCTGCAAGGGTCAAAAGATTATAAAGACCTAACTCTGCCCTAACAAAAGAGGCAGGTGTAGTTTTGGGAAAGCCAGTATGATTCTAAGGAGACATATTACAGGTTTCTCAAGATGTTCTATATATTTGTGAGTCCATATTTCAGATCCATACAATATTTGGACATTATATTTAGCATCGATAGCCCTTAGGAGAAGTTTAATAGAGAACCCTCCAAACTGATTATCAAAATGCTTCAATGCAAGAATGGTATTGCTGGTTTTCTTGGTTAATACATCACAGTGTGATTTCCAGGACATATTATTTGCAAAAGTAAGACCTAGATAGGGGTATTCTTTTATTATTTCCATCTCTACAGAGTTAATAAACCATTTGAGGTTGGTCACTCTAGCTCCAAATACCATTATTTTGGACTTTCCCATATATATATATATCTTCAGCGACATTTTTTCTGAAAAATTTTTTAATATGTTATTTTTATTTATTTATTGTACTTTCAGACTTACAACCTTTGAGTCGCCAACTCATTTGCAAAGGCTCCATGTCAGAGTCACAACAACAAACAGAAATACAAAATATTCAAGATACATGAAGAATTGTACAAGGGATACAAGATACAGGAAGAGACACATGAATGTCGGATACAAAAATACATGTAAATACAGGATACAGTTACACAGTACAAGATGCAATGGCAGGCACTAGAAAACAAGCAGTCACAATGAAATCAAAGGAGGCAGTAGGAGGGGGGGAAGGAAATATAAAGGGAAGGGATGGTAGATGTAGGCACAGTCTGGCAGATCTTATCAGGTAAGGTGGGGGGTGGGAGAACCAAGGGAGATGGAGGAGAAAGCAAGGAGTAGTCAGTAACGACCTTGTCGATGGCTTGGGTGAGCACTGATGTGAAGAAAAAGAGCAGATAATAACGAGGGGATGGATGGAGCTAGGTACAGTCACAGTAACCACAGGCAAGGAGATGTTGCCAAAGTGAGAGCTTGAAAGGGCCAAGTTTTTGTACAGAGGAGACATCAAAAGGAAGTCTATATAGCCAGAGTGGGGCCCTGTACATGAAGGCCCTCTGCCTCATGGCAGTCCTGCAAAAAGGCACCTGGAAAGCAGCATTTGTGGAGCTTCTGGTAGCCCAGGGAGTGGAACAAGGCTTTAGTAGATGGAGGGTAGCAGGACAGGAGAGACCAGAGGTGATCTTTTGGCTAGGAGGCAGGTTTGGTAGGTTAGCCTTCCTGCAAAGTTTAACCAGTTGGCTTGCTGATATAAATCACATGTGTGAGTGAGCCTGTCACCATTAACCACAAGGTGACAGACTTTGTTTAAGGTGATTTTAATGAGAGCTAATGCAGTATCAGCAGTCAAGTTGTAGATTACTATGCCATAGTTAACTATAGGCAGGACAGAACTGGTAACGGCGAGGCGGAGGGCATTAGATGTTAGGCAATTCTGATGATGGTAGAAAAGGCCAATCCTGGCATTTACTGCCTTACAAACTAGGTTGATATGTTCATGATAAGAGAGGGTGGAGTCAAGGGTGATGCCAAGATATTTAAAGCTAAGAACTTGTTCTAGGGGTTGTTGCTGATGATTCAGAATGAATATGTTTATTTTTTTCTGCAAAGCTGAGGCAGAGAGTGCAAATATGGTCACATCGTCCATGTATGCTAAGGCAGGGTAGCTCTGTGAAGCTATTTTATGTGAATCTAGTCCTGGTGTATCTAGCTCTGTTAATAATTTATTAATGTAAATTGCTAAAAGAATGGGTGGCAATATGCACCTTAGTCTGACACCAGTATTGGTTGAACATTTTTTAGATATGTTCCCCTTGAAGTCCGTTCTGACTTGTGCCCAAGTATCTGAATATAGTAATTTAATACTATGTACTGTAATTAAAGAAATGCCCCAGTCTTCCATAGCTTTCCATAACCTATCTCTATTTATGTGTCAAAGGCCGATGAAAAATCAATATAGGGCACAAAGAGCTTTTGATGCCTTAATTTAACATACTGTATTTCACATGTAGATGATGCAAAGTATAACAGTTTTCCAGGTTGAGTAATGCTCTCAAAAGCCTGCCTGGAGGAGACCCTATTCTTTCAATTCACTTAATATTCTTTTTTTTTTCCAATTCTATTTTTGTACCCTCTCCTCATGTCCCGTCGAACTCTCTTCAGCGATTGCCCAACACCATGGACTCTACCTCCTTGCATGGCCTGAGCTCTCCTCTCCCCCCCCCCGATGCTGGGCATCCCCGGGTCTACCCTCTGGGGAAGGGCTGCCCTCACCCAGGGTGCTCTTTCAATAGGGTTGAGCACCGGCCCAGGGAGAAGAGAGGACGAGGAGAGCCGTGCCCGACTACGGGAGTGTGGTTCATGGGTGGGAAGCACTTTTGCATATTGGAGGGAGGAGGGGGGATTTCTTACTTAGTTACACCCCTGTGGAGACCGGCTGCCAAGGCAATGTACTACTGCTGCTCCACCCCCCCGGCATACGCCACAACACTACTTTCTGCCACCTCCAGCCTCCGCCAGAGGTTGCTCCTTGAGCGGTCGTCTCCCCAACCCTCCCCTGGGAAGAGAGAGCAGTCCTCCAGACACTCAGTCTCTTCCCCCCCACTGATCCCCAGCTGCCTGGGTTAATTCCCAAACCCAGGTAGCCAGCATAGATCAAGGTGTGGCATCCAACGCCTCAACCCTCGGCACCACCAGGCCAGCCCAATTGACTTAATAATCTGACTAGGATAATTCTGGCAAATACTTTTTCTATAATATCAAGTAAGCTTATGGCTCTATGATTACTAGGTTCATGCCTATTACCTCTCTTGTATATAGGGGCCCTGATATTCAAAGGGGTTGCACCTGGAGCAACTGAATTGTGCCAAGACAATCTCGGAAACACACTCCGGTGCAATATTCAAAAGAGGGACTTGTGCAACGTAAGTCCCGATGCACCGGGGCAGAATGATAATTGTATGTGGTGCATCTCCAGGAGGTGTGCCCATGCATATGTGGCGCATCCTGATATTCAGCCCAGGATGTGCGGCACATATGCTGGCACAACCCTGAGATGTGCCGCATACTACTGGGCATAGTTGAGCCAGATAAAAAAGGCTCAAATGGTGGTCACCCACAGGTGAGCTGCTGTACTGCAAGGCGCAACACAGCAGCTGCCAACCATGGGTGGCAAACACCCCCTCAACACTGTGAAAAAGCACCCACATACATCCCTGGTAGTCTAGTGGAACCCCTCTCCCACCCTGTAGCTACGATCCCTGTATGAAAATGTATGTATTACCCCTGGCAGTCTAGTGGAACCCCCCTCCCACCCCGTAGCTGCAATTACTGAACATAACTGTAAATAAGATCCCTGACAGTCTAGTGGAACCCCCACCCTGCCCGTATCCCCGATCACCAGGCAATCCTACCGAACAACATCCCTGGTGGTCCAGTGGCACCACCCCAAGCACACTGGACCCCCTGCCCACCCAGCTCCCCCTGTCATAGGCAGGCAGCACAAACCCACCCGCATACTGCAGCTGCCCGCTGAATGATAGCTTACAGTAGCAGCTGTAAGCCCTGTTGGTTCACACTGTGGACCAGTGGGCTTGCAGTGCATACTGTAATAGTCATTCACAAAACTGTGAATATAGTCATTCATTCACGGTTTGTAAATGACTATTACAGTATGTACTGCAAGCCCATTGATCCACAGTGTAGACTAATAGGCTTACAGCTGCTACTGTAAGATACCATTCAGTGGGCAGCTGGGTGGCGGCGGCAGATGGGTTTGTGCTGCCCACTGATGACGGAAGGGCTGGGTGGGCAGGGGGTCCAGTGTGGATGGGGGTGCCACTGGACCACCACAGATGTTCTTTGGTAGGGTTGCCCAGCGATTGGGGATACAGGTAGGGTGGGGTTTCCACTAGACTACCAGGGATCTTATTTACAATTATGGTTGGAGATCACAGCTATGGGGTGGGAGGGGGGTTCCACTAGACTATCAGGGCTCTTATTTATAGTTATGTTCAGCGATCATGGCTAGGGGAAGGGGGTGCCACTAGCCTGCCAAGGATTTCTGTGACATAGTATTACAGGTGATCGTGGCTATGGGGAAGGACGGGGGGTACCTCTAGCCCCCCTCTGGCAGCACCACATGCTGTGCAGGACACCATGCACGTTTTGCTGGCTTGTTCTGCACAACTCATGCAAATGGAGCCATAATGACATGCAAATGGCCCCATTTGCACCTTGTGTACATTATGGCCCCATTTGCATGGAACTTGCGGACAGTGCAACACTGTTGTGCTGACGCAGTTCCCATTCCTGGTATTCAGCCCTGTGGTGTGGGGGGGGATGTGCCAGCTCATCGTATTTGTACAGTGCACATTACTGGATATATTCAGAGGAGATGCACCATCGCTCATCTCCTGTGAATATATCCCTGTGCTTCACCAGTGCAACACTGTTGTGCTGACG
Source organism: Neoceratodus forsteri (assembly GCA_016271365.2). Taxonomy (NCBI): domain Eukaryota; kingdom Metazoa; phylum Chordata; order Ceratodontiformes; family Ceratodontidae; genus Neoceratodus; species Neoceratodus forsteri. The sequence goes on from CM057455.1 coordinate 1,702,490,929, forward strand.
CAGTTCCCATTCCTGGTATTCAGTCCTGTGGTGGTGGGGGGGATGTGCCAGCTCATCGTATTTGCACAGCACACATTACTGGATATATTCACAGGAGATGCACCATCGCTCATCTCCTGTGAATATATCCCTGTGCTTCACCAGTGCAACACTGTTGCACTGCACCACCACGTGTGCTATTGCTGGGCACAATTCTGAATATCAGGGCCAGGAACTGTAACTGCCCCTTGCCAGGAGTCAGGTATCTTATTTTCCAATATGCATTTACTAAAAAAGACGGGCTAATATACCTGCCCAATGACTATTCAGGCACTTATATACCTCTCCTGGAATCAAGTCAGGCCCTGAAACCTTGTTTAACTTTAATTTCTGTATGGAATTTAGAACCTCAGATGGGGTAATGAGATGGAAATTGACTTTCATAAATTATAAATCTGTACCCGGCCAATTACACTTTTGCAAATTATCAAACATACTGCTTGAGTAAAAATGTACCCACGTATCTGGTGAAATATAATTTTCTATTTCTCTTGCGCTACCTTTACTGCCACTTGCCACTAGAGTCCAGAAAAGTTTATTGTCCTTGGTCACTATTGCCTTGATCATTTCTTCCCATTGTTTAGTATAGAAAAACCTTTTATTTATCTTTAGGAAGTTATTATATTCTTTCCTTATCACCTTTAATCTCTGTTGAGTGCCATGAGATGGGCGCTTTCAGTAGTGCCTAAAAGACTGACAATTTCTTTTTATACTGTTTACAATCCTTATCGAACCCATTTGAAGTACAAGGCTTATGTGCATTGGTGATAATACTCTTGTACAAATAATGGGTGATAGTACTGAATAACTGTGTTAAAAGATTTTGAAAGACTTCTGAATCATACTGCAATAGATGTTTCAGCTTTCTCCAAAAAACATTCAATCTTCTCTATAATTTGTTGCGCTAGGGTTTCTGACCAAAGTAACCTATTCTTATATCAGGAATAGGAGAAGGAGTTCAGTTCTGGGACAGAAGAATAAAGAGGTTGGTGTGTGCCGCTTGTTGGGAGGGGAGAACTGTCTACTGCATGCCAGGGGCAAGAGTGAGCAGGGTGCTCACTCACCTGGAGAAGTAAATCAAGGTAGGGGATTGGAAGTCAGATAGGGTAATTTGTTTAGGCACCAACAACCTGGTAGACAGCAGCATAGATAGGGTGACAGACATTTTCTGTGAATGAGGCAGGAAGTTGAGGATAGAGGCACAGATAAATGCCTTTTCTGAGGTCCTGTCCATGCCACGTGAAGGTGAGGATAGACCAAATCTTCCAAACAAAAGGTTGGTGCTAACCATTGAGTAGGGTCAGTTCTCTCCCCCAGGCTGGCTAAGCTACACTTTTCAGTAAGAGAAATCTGCAAGGTGGGTGAGCACTCAGAGGTTATAATGCACATACGGCACTTAAAATAGCACTGACTGCTGAAGCTGTGAACAAAGTCACCCGCAACTTGATTTCAAAATGTGTTGAATTTATTACAAATTTTATGCTATAAGTCCATTTGCCCAGCTGGGCTACCCACATACAAAGCTGCTTAAGCTGATGTCCATGTTAAAGTACTCAAGTGCCACAATACAAATCCAAAACTCAGACATAGGAAATGCTTCACAGTTTTAAAGGCATTCCAAACCTCCCACATCTACCAGCACCAACAGCTAGACTCGAGCTGGTAGTTGTGGGCGGTTCAGAATGGCTTAAAATTGTGAAGCATTTTCTATGCCTGAGTTTTGGATTTATGTTGTGGCACTTGAGCACTTTAACATGGACTTCCACTTAAGCAGCTTTGAATGTGAGTAGCCCAGTTGGGCAAATGGACTTGTAGCATAACATTTTTCATAAATTCAACACATTTTGAAATCCAGTTGCAAGTGACTTTTTTCACAGCTACAGCAGTCAGTCCTATTTGAATCCTTAGGCTGACAAGAGAATTAGAATGTCTAGGAATTCTGAACTGATATATCAGTTCGTGGCATAGCAAGGGTTAAGTGCCGTATGTGCCCTATAACCTCTGAGTGCTCTCCCACCTTGCAGATTTCTTTTACTGAGGGTGAGGATAACAGGAGAAAATCAGGTAGTTCAACACACAGCTAAAGGGCGAGGATGTAAAAGAGGGATTTTTCTTTTTAAGGGGACTGGAGCGTGCTCTGGGAGGAGCACTGGTTAATTGCTGAGGATGGTAGGTATCAGCACAGACAGCAGCAGCGCATTGGGATGATATTAGATGTAGGAATTGGTGGAGTGGTACTTAAAGGCACGTCTCAACAAACACACACACACACACTCACCTGCAATGGCTCTCCCTTTGCACCCATGAAAAATGTCTGTCCCTAGGGCAATGACAGATATGGAGGGACGATTAAGAGGTTGCATAAAAATACAGGAAGTACAGAGAAGGAGAGGATGGGAAGGAACAATGGTAGCACATCAAATCCTCGAGAGGAAAGCCAGCTCAGTCGGAAACAGCCCAGACAAAGCCGCTGAAGTCAAAACCGCGCATCCAGAATACAGTCAAGGAAGGAAAAAAAAATATGTTACAAAATTTTACTGGAGTGGTGATCCATGGCGGCGTGGTGTTGTAATAGTAAATCTTACTTACCCCCAAATCTGCACCAGTATTCTGGATACATGGTTCTGAGTTTCACAGCTTTTTCTGTGCTGTTTGTACTGCACTGGATTTTCTCTCAATAACATGGCGTGGAGCCAGGAGGAACAGTCATGGGGGAAGGGCAAACTTTGTGAAAGGCAATTTTAATTAACACTAATAGTCTTGAGAAAAAAATAGAGGACCTTAAGCCAGTGGTGGTGGAAGCCTAACTAGAGTTAATAACATTCATGGAAACAAGACCTCTTTATCTCTTGATATGCCCTATTCAGAAAGGACAGGGGTAGAGACAATATAAAAGTGATGGTGGTTAAAGATTTGTGAGGCTCTGGGGATAGAAATAATGTGGCTACAGCTGGTATTTGAAAATGGGAGGAATATAAGAATGGGAGTGTCCAACAGGTCACCAAACCCGTCCAAGGAGGCAGACAGGGAGCTAGGGGAGCAATCAGAAGGTCAATCACGTTAGGGAATATGATACTAATGGGGGAATTTAATCTCTCACATGTGGACTAGGAAACATCAACAGCTAGGAGTGCAAGGAGCCAGGCCCTTGTAGATTGATTATAAGAGGGCTTCCTTGTCCAGTCGGTGAAAGAACCCACCAGGGAGGGAGCTATCCTTGATCTGGTTCTGTTAAATAAGGATATGGTATAAAGAGGTTAGGGTAAGGGAACCAATGGGGGAAGTGAACAGCAGCTTGGTTTGATTCCTCTTGGCCCCAAATGTCCAGAAGACAAAATGTAGGACCCAGGATTAGATTTCAAGAGGGAAAATTTTGTAAGAATTTTGACCCTCTGAAACAAACTGAAGGGGATGGAAAGGGTTGAAGAAGTAGAGGAAATATGGGAACTCATTAAGGGTACTCTTTTGGAGGTAACTAAAAACGTTCTGAAGCAGGTAAGTAAAAACCAAAAACTCAGAAAAGTCCCACTGGTTCTCAGGGAAAAGTGAGAGATGTATTCTGGTCAAAGATGGTTGTATTTAGAAAATACAGAATAAGGAGGATCAATCTGAGGGTAATAGAAAGGCATATTCAGTGAAAATGAAGGAGGCAAGTGAAGTCATGTGGAGGGCAAAGGCAGAGATGAAATGGATAGCCCAATGGGTAAAGGAAAATGAAAAGGCATTCTTTAGATATATCAGAGAGAAAAGAATCGGAAATGTATGTGTAAAGGAGGATGGGAAGTGGGATGACATCCATAGTGAGTAGTTTTGCTCAGTATTCATGGTAGGGGTGGTCCACTCCCTGGCTGAGGTAGGCAGGCTATGAAAGGGGAGCAGAGGGAACTGAACTTGGGACTAGAGTTAAGGGATTGGGTACTTAAGGGACCGGGGCCCTTAGAGTAGATAAGTCTCCACAGTCAGATTTGTTACACCTCAGAGTGCTGAGGGAATTTGGGCAGGAACTTGCATGGCCCTTGACAGTCTCATTTAACCAATCCCTGAAGACTGGGGTAATCTCAATGGATTGGACGAGGGCAGACATGGCTCCTCTGTACAAGAGTGACAGCAGGAAGGATGCAAGAAACTATAATCTAGTCAGTCTGACATCTAGAGTGGGAAAACTCTAAGATTAGCAATAAGGAGCATCTGGTAGAATTTCTTGAAGTTAGTAGGCTCCAAGACAGGAGGCAGCATGACTTTGTGAAGGGAAGGTGTGGCAGACTAAGCTGATTGAGTTCTGTGACTTTGTGGAAAAGGGCCAAGGTGTCAATGTGCTGTATCTGTAATTCAGTAAGACCTTGACTCAGCACCCCTTAGATGGCTTTATCAAGAATCTGCAGAATCAAAGGACTGTAGAAAGGCTAACAAGGTGGGTAGCAAATTGACAAGGTGGAAGTACCCAGCGGGTGATTGCAAATGGGGAACATTCAGAGGTCATGGAGGTGACAAGTGGGGTACCACAAGGGTTGTGCTGGGACCAATATTGTTTAATCAGTGTCAGTGGCGTAGCACGCAGTTGCACACTCACCTCTGAAGGCTGGAAGGTTGCCGGTTTTAGACACATACAGGGACCATATTGTAAATTCCCAATACTAACAATGGTGTTTGGCATAAGGGTGTGCTGCACTCCAGAGATGCTGTATTTTGGATAAGGCATTAAACCGAGGTTCCATCTGCTTGTTCTGGTGATAGTTCTGGTGCATGTTTAAGATCCCATGGCACTTCTCTAAAAGAGTAAGGGATTTTTCCCAGTGTCCTGGCCAAATTTCCCCCATTCACCAAAAATACCAACAACAGCTTAACCTTGTCCAGTATGTGCTTTTGCATCTGCATTCCCCCCTCCCCTGAGATGAGGCTTAAAAATAGGCAGAATTGCCTATCCCTCTTTTGCTAATCAAAAAAAAAACCCTAAATTAAATAATTTATCTACAACATAGGGGAATGGAGCAAGGGGAAAATGTGCCCCTTTGCAGATGGCACTAAACTATGTGGCAGAGTAGACTCAAAGGAGGGGGTCAAGGACATGAGGAAGGACATAGAAAAGTTAGAGAGGTTGTGTAAAGTATGGTAACTGAAGAATGATGTGAAGAAATGCAAGGTTATGCCCATAGGCGAAAGTTACCCTAAGATGAACTATTAGCTAGGATGTGGACAAATCAGTCTTACTTTGAAGGAGTGGCATTCGGGTATCATCATTAGTAATAGTCTCAAGTCATCAACCCAGTGCACCAGAGCACCTAGGAAAGCAAACAGGATGCTGGGATGTATGGCGGGGGGGGGGGAGTTCTCCAGTAGGAGAAAAGAGGTACTCTATTGTTGCCCCTGTATGGCTCAGTGGTGGGGCCACACCTGGTGTACTGCATCCAATTCTGGAGAACGCACCTGAAAAAGGAAAAAGACCACTTGGAATCTGTCCAGAGGTGGGCTACAAAGATGATACAGGGTCTGCAAGGAAATTGAGAAGACAAGGTAATTTCAGCTGGAACTTTTCTATGTTTCTAAATACTAACAATAGACTGTCAGAAGAACTTTCAGGACAAATCCCCTCTATCCCACCTCCATGTACCACGGATGAATATATTATAAAAATCAAAGAAATGCTCAAAAAGGATTATGAGTCAGAAGAATCACTCAATGCATTGATGCATCATTTTGTTGAAAAAGAACTGGGCATCAAGCTCATGAAAACTACAGTGTTGTCAGCTAGAAGATAAGGGGTTATACAGACAAACTAGGGAAATTGGCACTGGCTGCTGAAAATCCTGCCTCTCATAAAACTTACTTTTCTAACAAAAAAACATGCTTATTACCAAATAATTTATCTGAAAATGAAGACATGGAAATAATTCTGGGAATTATAAGTAAATATGAGTACAGAAAGAGAACAGGAAATGCAATTAACCAACATTGGACACATTGGCCCAGATATTCAAAAGGGTTGCGCCATGCGCAATAGGGTTGCGCCAGCACAAGTCCGCAAATGTGCCATTCTGCAATATTCAGCAGGAGGCAGATGTGCCCCCCAAATCACGCTGAGCAAGAGCGCAATGATAATGAATGTATGCGCAACTGAAGGGGGAGGAACCGTGCATAAATGGCGCAGTGCGATATTCAACAATATGTGCCATGCGCAATTTGGGAGCAAGCGGAAGTTGCGTGATAGTGGAAATGAGCCTAAATAAAAAGGAACAAGGGAGAGGTGCAAGAACGCTACAGGGAAGGCACATGAGGCTGAACTCTAGCAACTCAAACTGGGCAGGAGGGACACACAGGGCAGGCCAGGGAAAGGGCATCCTGAACAGAGAGGCACAGGGAAGGTGTGGGGAGCCACAGCCAGTGCAGAAGGGGGAAGTGCCACACAGCACAGAGGCCACCACAGGAAGGTGTTCCCGGTGCAGGAAGTAGCAGCCAGGACAGTGGGGGGAACACAGAAACAGCTGCCAGGGAGGTGAACACAAGCCAGGGACATGACCAGTGCCACCATCCAGATGGAGGCAGTAATGAGGGGGTGAGAAGGCGGGCAGCAGGGGGGCTTGGCCGTGGAAGGGCCCATCAGCGGTATGCCAACAACAGGCAGTACCGAGCCCGCACCAGCTTCGAGCTGTACAGCGATACTGAGCTCGTGGGCCGGTACCACCTGAATTGGGCAATTCTGAGGTGGCTCTGTGAGCTGTGCAGTGATGTGATGCAGGCACCCACATGACGGAGCCATGCTCTGTCAGTGGAGACTAAAGTGACAGCTTGCATGTGCTTGCTCACCACGGGTACTTTCCAGAGACCAACAGGGGACACCACAGGCATAACCCAGTCGGCCGCGTCATACCACCTCACCCAATTCCTCAGCGCACTGCTGCCACATGCTGCGGAGTACATCCATTTCCACAGCACACAGGTGGAGTACACAGCAAACATACAGGAGTTCCACAGGGTAGCACGTATGCCTGGTGTGCTAGGGGCAAAAGACTGCACCCATGTGGCCATCTGCACACCACCTGGCCCGAGAGGGCCACATATATTAATCGGAAGGGCTATGCTAACATCAACTGCCAGGTGGTGTGTGATGCCAGGTGGCGCATAATCAATGTCTGTGCCACGCACCCTGGGGAAGCACACGATGCCTTCATCTGGCACCAGTTGGCACTGTGCCACAGATTCTAGAGTGGGGACATCCCCACTGGCCACTTAGTGGGTGAGTATGCAAATCACACGGACAAACATAGAGCTTGGGAGGGGCATAGTCAGAGGTGACATGGGTAGTGGCCTACATGGCCCGGGGTAGGGTGATGCTGATCACCAAACTAACCTCCACCCTCTACACACAGGTGACAGTGGATACACACTCCATCCCTGGCTGCTCACACCATACCGTCGGCCCGCAACCCCATCGCAGCAATGCTACAATGAGGCACATGCCACCACATGTAATGTTATCAAGTGGGTGTTCGGTATGCTGAAGGCATGTTTGTGTTGCCTGGACACCTCTGGCTGTGCCCTACAGTACAGCCCCTCAAAGGCCTGTGGGCTATTCCTGGCCTGTTTCATCCTCCACAACATAGCCAACGAATGTGGAATAGTTGTACAGGTCGAAGAGGGGGACAGCGATGGGACGATGAGTACGCCGGTGACAGTGGCGATGGGCAGCCCCCCCTTGTGCGATGGGACCCCCGACTGCTCCGGCTGCCACAGCTGCACTGGGACACCATCACGGAGGAGCACTTCAGCCAACCCGGGTAAGTCATGGGGCCATGTGCAACCACCAGTGGCAAAGGCACAACCCACAAACATGCATGGACACACACCAGGGGTGCATGCCATCAAGGGAAGTGGCCGGGCATGGAACTGCACACACCACCAGGGATGGGCGAGGTCTAACATGGCACGTGGTCAGACACACACACACACACCTCACCGGACATGCACAAAGGGTAGGAGGCACGCCGACCCAGACCGCCACCCCTAGCCACACATGTCCACAGACCACCACGCCCACTGCCTGTCATTGTGCATGTGTCAGATGCTGGGCACCATTGCAAAGTGGCGTACATTGCAATGCAGGCATCATCATGCACATGCAACTGTGGACAGCAGCTGGGAGGGTGTGCAGATGGACTGTGTGTGTGCGTGCAGGGCCGGGTACCCACCCGTGCATTGCCCGCTGAATGACACAATGCACACAGGGCAGCATCAGACAGTAGCCGTGCTGGGAGACAGGTCAGTCACGTGCCACAGTGCCACGGCCATCACGGATGCATGGGCGGCCCTGCTGAGACCTGCCAGCAGTGACAAGCTGACCACTGGCCTCATGGGGTGGCACCGACAGTCTCCCAGGGGTTCCACTGCATGAACGCGACTGTGCTCGCACAGGGGTCTGCAGCACACCGAACATGCCTGTGCCAGGCGTGCTTGGGATGCCCACAGCTGAACCCAGTGTCGACAAGGATGGTGTCGCACGACGCCGGGAATGGGGGGTGGACATTGCAATGCGTGGTATCTGCGATGCATGGGCAAATAACTGTGTGCCCATTGTGGCCATGACAGCAGTGAATGCCTGTGTCTGCCTGTCAATGGCAGTGGTCACATCCTCCCACAACCGGTCCATCCCTACCAGGAGCAGAGTGGTGTCTCTGCTGCGACGCTCCTCTGCCTGGCGCAGAGCCGCACTCAGTGTATCCACTGCCGTCACAAGCTGCATCTGCTGATTGACTGATGCTTACAGTATGCGGGTGTGCTCATCCAAGAGGTCATCTGCCTGATCGGCATGCTGTCCCTCAGGGTGTTCATGGTCCTGATGCTCATCACCCCTTGAGGGGTTGGCGCTGCACACCAGGGCCAGGCCTGGGCATATCCACAGGCGGTGCACTGACGCCGCCCCCTGACACTGTACCCCCATGGCTATTGGCCGACTGCTGATGCTGCCCCTCCAGCTGCCGCTCCCCAGGACTCAATGGTGCCACCGCAGTGGCTGCAACAGTCCCACTGTTCTGTACACACACCAGTGCTGCCCCACTGGTGCTGACAGGCACAGGCTGGGACTGTGATGACACACATGCCTCCACGGCGACACCACCCACAGCCATGGTCGCGATATAACCTGCTGTGTGGCCATCCTGTGGCACATATGTGTCACTGCCCATGACGTTAGCTCCATCATCATCGGTGATGGATCCGGCACCAGCCCGAGTCTCAGCATGCTGGCATCCATGGATGCTGGCAAGCTGGGACATGGGCAGGGCCTCCTCCACACCTGCGCCACCAACATCAGTCCGGACGTCCAGCTGGGCCCACTGTCGCCCTGACCCGCGTATTCCTGTGGAGGTGGATGGGCCCTCCTCCATCTCCATGTGACTGGCCTCAGTGGAGAAGCCCACCACCGCTGACCCATACAGACACTCAGGAGTTGTAAGGGAAAAAAAGTCATGTTACTGCATGTGACCTACCCTGTCCCCCCACCAATAGACAGACCATGACCTACCATGCAGTGACGGGCTACCACCCATCTGGAATCCACCACCCGGAACACCCTGAATGGCGCAACGCTGCATGCTGCCAGCAACCCGCTCCTCCTGTGGGGTCAGGCGTAGCACCTCCAGCTGTCCCCCACCTGTCGCAGACCGTGCTGCCCTGATGGCAGCCACCTTCTCTTTAATCCTCCGCCTGTCTGTGCGCATCTTCTTTCTGCACTCCTGCACAGAGCGCTGGTGGCTGCCATGCAGGTTTATAGCACGCGCCACCTCCTCCCATGCAGCAGCATGGGCCTGTGGTGCTCTCTGGTGTCCGCTGAGAAGCGGCTCCTGGTCTAGGTAGGCCTCAAACAGGGCATCTGTCTCGGCCTTAGTGAAATTCGGCCTCCTCTTCCTCCCACGACTCTGTTCCTCTTCCTCCACCACACGCTCGGTCATGATTCATCCTGTGAGAATGAAACTTGTTACCTGTGACTGTGCAGTCCCATGCATGTCCCAAACACCGCAGTCCACACTCCCAAACAGCATGCAACTCACCGCAATAGACTGCAGTAACCGACTATGGCCAGTGCAGCCCAATGTCGCACTTTTATAGCGCAACCCATGCAAATGAGATGAGGCGCATCTTTAAGTGGATGCAAATTCGGTGACTGCGCCATTGAATGGCTGATTAGCTGATGTGCATATGCCGGATGAATATCGCGCTGTTGCACTTTGTGCAATTGTGTAGAACGTGCTGAGCCAAGGGCGCAGTTCTGTGACATGTGCAGTACACACCTAACTGCGCATGCCCGGTTGATGATGCAGGCGCCTGCCGCGCTGCTGACATGCTGTGAGCAGGAAGCAATGCATGGCACGGCCATCATTGTGCCAGTGGCAATACAGCGCTGTTCACCTACATGGCGCTGTGACACTGGGGCGTCGTAGGCGCACTGGGGCAACAGCGCGGAAGGCTGCTACAGGAGGTGGTGCACCCAATCACGCTACCCACATTGGGTTCCAATCGCGCTGTGGCTGTCCATGCGCCAGAGACCCTTGACCTTGTGCCCAACCTTTGCCCCCTAGGCGCCATGCATCAGGCATGGGTGCACCACTATCGTGCTGTTCGGTGACAGCGCGATAGGGAATGACAGCGCTGTACCGCGCAGCATCTGCACATGGCAGGACCACGCTGCAGAGCGCCATTTTGATTGAACTGAGCAGCAGAAATGGCACGGAGGCATGCTGTGCAGTGGAGCCAGATTGAGCTGGCAAACCTTATGGCCATAGTCGAGCCACATGTTGGGGCTTTGTTTGGGGAGGCACCCCTGGACAGGACCAGGAGTGAAATATGGCAGGAAGTGGCTGACGCCCTGGAGGAGGCCACCGGTATGGGGCGGATTGCAGAGCAGTGCTGCCACCATTATGGGGACCTGAGGCGCAGGAACCCGGACCTGCTTGCCTGCCTGTGGGCACGTGCCAGGAGGGGCATGGTGCCATGGCCAGTGCAGGTGCAACATCCATACACTTTATCGTCCATACGGGTATCACGGTTGGCCGTGTCCAGCACATGGGGGGCCGTCCGTGTTGGCCGTGGTGGTGGTATCGGTGTGGGGTGGGTGGGTCTGGCTGTGTGGGATTGCACACACATGGGGGTGGGGGGACATTGCTACCGGATTGTACTGATGTTCTTCTCTCCATGTTTGCACCTTAGGGCCAGAAGAACAGAGGTGCAACCGTGAGGGGAAGTGCCGCATGTTGGAGCAGCGGGACAGGAGGGATGAAGGTGGTCCGCGGCGCATGGACCAGCCTGCTGATGGTGAGTGCCTTACATCCATGATTACTATTGCATGCTGTATAACTGCTCAGGCAGTTGGGCATGGCCACCATCCAGTAACACCACTGCCATGCACGCAACTAGTTACAGTCAGCACTGTCCAGTGGCACTGCATGTCTGGGGGTGCATCAACGGTGGTCCATGCGTGCACCGGGCACATGGCTGTGGCACTGCCTTCACACCGCATAGCCAAGTCACTGTACGGCCATGGTGGTGCTGTGCAGGACATGGGCGGTGGGTGTATGCAGTGGTCCACATGGCTGTGGCTGCCTGGGTGGGCAGGTCTTGTGGACACGGTCACTGTGGGTGGTCGCACACCATCACAGGAGTGTGTCACATGGCTGTATGCCATGCACAATGGGTGGGCTGCAGGGGGATGGATAGTCACACCTATTGACTCTGCTCCCTCGTCCTAGGTGGCCAGACTCTCCGGCAGATCCAGTGGGACATCCAGGAGCTGCTGCGGGTTGGGAGGGAGACTTTGGAGCTCCTGAGGCACATCCACCGCCACGGGGTGAGGAGGAGGAGGAGGAGGTGGAGATCCCATCGGTGCCAGGAGGAAGAGGACCGGGGTGGCCAGTGATGTCCCCATGCCCCAAATACCACCTTTCCCCCTTTGACCCACCCTCACACCCCTTCTTCCCTCTCCCATATGTTCACCCCTGCCCCTTACCCACCCCCACCTGTTATGTGGCGCTTCCCCCACTATTGTATATAGTTTTGTATATGGTTTTATTGTACATAGTTTTAATATATACATTTTGTTATAACAACTGTGGTGGTCTCTGATTTGCAGTGGGCTACAGGTGCTCAGCTGCAGTGGTGTGCATTGCGTCAGGGGTGTTGCACGCATGGGCGTGTGTGTGCAGAGGTGAACCACCTATGGTGTGGACAGGGGGATCAGTCACTGTCTGTGGTTTGTGTGTTGTACTCTGTGCACTGCATGCCTGTGTGCAGTGGTCCATGGGGCCTGCACTGTGTGCATGGCACTCCTGTCAGACAGCCCATGGCCTGTGCAGCTGACACCCTTGCATGTCTGTGATATGCACAGTCTACTGGCATGTCAGTGGTGGCTGTCCATGCTGGATAACAACTGTACCCGGCACAATGCCAGGTTGACCGCCATCACCAGTATGGTGCACATCTGCCTCCGGTGGCACTGTGGCCTCCGCTGTTGTTGTCCCCCATCCATGCAGTCACTTGTGTCTGTTGCAGGGAATGTGCTCCAGTGTCTGTCACTTGTGCTCCGGCAGCATGCTGGTGGCATACAGCTTCATGGTGCCTGCGCAGGGTGGCTGGCACACCTGTGTAATGTAGGGGTGCTGGCCGCGTGTACACATCAGCCATGGCCACACGCTAGTGGCTTGGTTGACCAACTACTGTGTCCCTGTGTTGCTGTACCCTTGGGTATGGGTGGGTGTTTGTCCATCCACTGTGTTGCATCCTGTGTGGTGCATGCCTCCATGCTACACTGTGCGTGTCTGTGCTGGCTGTTGTGGCCAGTGCTGGGATGGGATGTGTCCTTGGGAGGGTGTGCAGGGTGCTGTACCGCTGGAGGTGGGGTCTGGGGCATGCCCTGTCACATGTGGGGTACCCCGTGTGCTGACGCATGGTCGGTCTCTCAGCTGTACCTTGGGGGGGGACATGCAGGGTGGCACTGTATATGCATCTGTTGCATCACTGTCTGCTGCCATCTGCTGCAGGGTGCCCATGGTGGGGCTGCCTTGCATGGCTCCATGGTGCACAGGATTGCATTGTCACAGTGGGGGTGGTGGCATGCATGGGGTGTCCTGCACTGTTGGGTGCTACTCCTGGGCAGGGTGTATGGGGATCATGGTGCAGGGTATGCTCTGCATTGGTGGGATGGTGTGGTATGGGGTGGTCAGCCATCCTTGTGTGCCAGTCACAGCTTGCCAGGGGGGTGATGGGGCACCATGGCCCAGCTGTGGGTTGGTTGCTGGTATCCATGGGCCGGTGGTTATTCCAGCTGTCCCCCGGTTGTGCAGTGCATGGGGTGTGGGGGGATGATGTCTGTTCTGCTGTGTGTTCCTCTACCCATCTGTGGCATGGGTGGTGGGCCCCTGCATCCCTGGTTGTGCTCTTGCATTGCTGCCCTGCTGCTGGGGGCATCCCTGATTCCGCTATGGTGCATCTGGACTGTTAAGCTGAACATCCCTTGTTGCGCTATGGCACATCAGATATGCCCAGCTTCACCTCCCTAGTTGAGCTATGGCGCAGGTGGTGTGATATTCAGTCGTCGGCCGTAGGCGCATCTTGGCCTGTGCAGTTTTTGAATATCGCGCTTCTTGTGCATGGGCGCAGTGGACTTGCGCTTGCTCCTGCTGTGGCGCACTTTTTGGGCACAGTTTGAATATCTGGGCCATTACGGTTATATATCCATGGATAACTTAAAAGCCCAAAAGAAATGAACACATCACTTTTAAAAGAAATTTGCAATATGTTTCCAAATGTTCTGGGAATTTCACTGGGCCATAGACGGATCCAGAAAGCTTTCAGAAATGAGGGAATTAATGGTATAAGGCAGGTGACTCTAACATAATGAAACAAAATTGTTAGCTGATGAGATAGCAAGTAATTTTCAAAAACAGGACTTCTGGGTATTTTATAACTGAATATGAACAACCTGCAATTCAATAAAGAACAGGAGGTTGTTAAAGAAATGTCCTACGGGAATGGCAATAATCAAAATGAAACTATCACACAGTATGCAAGTGGAGGCTGCAGGATTCAAACTCAGATCTTCAGCTCAGAGCCTTAAACCACTGCGCTATACTTCCTTATTATCAGAAGTTAGTAGAAATCTTGTGGGACTGCTGACAAAAATGGTTGATTCATACTGAAAGAAAATTATAACTGAATTTGATATAATTTGTCTGTAAGAAACATAAGCCACTATACAAACTTTGTCCCTAGAAATGGATATTCCATATTCACTGTTATGCAAACAAATTGTCTAACTCATGATAGATCAGTTGGTGGATTCAGTATTTGTGTTAAAGTGCCACTGACGCCTCAAGAAGAACTTTGAAGAACATAATATTTGAACACAAAGCAGCTTTTATTTCTCATTAGCTCTGTATTTCTTATCTCCATTATTTATTACTGAAGTCAGATGCATGAAAACAGAAGAGTTGTTCCCTGAGGGTACATCAGCTCCTATTGCTTCTTCCCAACCTTATGTCATAATACTGTGCTCATGACATCACAGTTATTCCCATAGCAACAGACTGTGATGTCACAACAGAGCATTATGATGTCAAGTAAGGAGTACATTTATAGCGCCAGATGAGCTCTAAGGGACAAATATCCTGTTTTTGTGGTAATTTCTTTAGTATTATAAAATGGCAAGAAAGAATTCTCACCCCTGATTGGCTGACACTGCCTCCAAGCTGGGCATTTATTTCTCAATAGATTCCCAGCTAAAAACAAGTGCCACCAAAATCCACTTCACAATGTACCCTGCTGTCCAGCCTACTTCCTCATTTGCTGAAGGCAGCTAATAAATTTAAAATCCCTGCCATGTTTTTCTCTCGCTTAGCGAGAGACAGCTATCCCCTCCCACCTCCCCACTTTCTCTCACCAGCACGCAATATATAAACAAAAACGAACACTGCGTCCTGTCATTTTGCGGTTAGATGACTGAAAAGACACAATGACACCAGTCTCCTGACTGCGTTCTCGCAATCCGTACTCCTGAAGCTGACATTCGCGTCAGCTTCATCCAGCACGCGGCATTTCAAAAAAAAAAGAAGACATACAGTACCGCTTGGCTCAAAGCTGGTCCCGCTGCCGCTCTTCATTCCCTTTCCATTACTCGTTGGCTAAGCACTCCTCGTTTTCCGCAAGCTGCAGAAACAACCTCTATCCGTACCACCAATAATTACTATAAAAAGCCAGCAGCATTCAGTTCCATTAAGGTCAAAGGTCGTGAACTCAACAGACACCTTCCTAGTTCCAACCTGCGACCGTAACAAAATGAAACAAAAAAAGGTTTAATAATTCAAAACAAATATAAACAGCTGACACACTTTAATTCAATATCTTTTAAGGCACACTTCTTCTTTTAAGGCACACTTCTTTTTTTAAGGCACACTTCTTTTGTTCTACAATCTGCGTGTGTGTGCGTTGGGGGGGGGGTTCAGGAAACCAGAATGTCACTGTAGGCAGCAGGGAGGAGTAACAGCACCTAGAACAGCTGGTGCACTACTTTGTCAATGAACACTGTTTTTAACAGTGTTTTGAACATTTTTCACACTGATTTCCTCTTTTATTTTCACATTTCACAAAAATGTAGTTACATGGCCATTTTATAAGCGCAATAATACCCTCCAGGGTGGGTATTGAAATACTGGACCTTCCAGGGCTATAAGGCCCTCCGCCTGCGAGGTGGGGCCTCATTCGCCCTTAGGCGGTCCACTATCTCCCAATAATGCCCACCCTGTCGGGTATTATTGCATACATAAATAATGAAGAGGAAAAATCTGTAGATGATATGTGAAATACAAGCTGAATTGTGTCCAGCTATTATGTTTTTCAAAGTTTTTTCAAAGGCCTCAGCTGCTCTTTAAGATATCTTAAACCATAAGCACCAGTAGGGTGCTGCTGCTCTCTGACCCCTGGCTCTCACTCTTTCCCTATTAACTCTTCCTGCTGCACCCACCCTTCCCTGTCCACTCCAGCCTGGCTAAAGTCCCACCCCATCCATAGTAGTGTCCCAATTATCTACCCCTCCTCTGTCATTATCATAATAAACAAGTACACAACAGCCATCGTCACTTTCTGTGGTTTTAGCTCAATTTTTCCCCCAGTCGTCGGTAATATATCCCTCCTCTTCTTTACCTCTCTAACCTGCCACCTCATACACGGCCTCTTTCCCCTATATGTGTAGTTGCCGGCTGCCTCACTCAAAAGATCTCTGCTTATAACCCCTGTATGCCTATGGTTGATTGTACATCTGCTGACTTCTTCAATTTTAAAATAGTGCTGGTTTTTTTTTTTTCATTATTTATTTCAACCTTGTACTGTACTGTATACACTGGGCGGGATATTCAGACTGCACCAGGCAGTGGCGCAAGCCTGGGCGTAGCGCAACTTGGATGCGCAGGGACGTTGACAGGGTGATATTCAACAGAGCTGCGCCACGGCATAGCATCGTTGAATATCGCTCCTTGGTCACAAACAGTGCGCATGGCACAGTGGCACTGTGCCAGTGCAAGTGGACAGAGTGGATCAGGGGGATGCGCTAGTGCAAGTGCCGTTGCGATAGGTGCAGCTACCGCGATATTCAAAAGTGCACATGCAAATGGGGCCATAATGTATGCAAGGCGCCAAATGGGGCCATTGCGTATCGTCTCTTCATTGCATGCAGGTGCGCGATCCTAGCGACTTACCTGGCGCCCTGCCAGGCTGCAGCCATGAGGACCGATACCCCCTGCCTGGCAAAGTGCTCCACTGCCCGATTGCGGGCATATGTTATTGAGAATAGTCCCATATCCCTGGTGGTCCAGTGGACCGTTCGCAGCCCGATCGTGGGTGTCAGTAATATCTAATGATAAACCAATCAACCCTGGTGGTCAGCGGTACCCCCTCCCTGCCGCCCACTGGGCCCCACGCCCGCTCCCCTCCGGTCAGCGGCGGACGGCAGCTCCCACCCGCTGACTGACTCCGTGCGGTAGGGCTGTATGCCCATTGGTCCTGGCGTGAGCCAATGAGCATGCAGCCCATACCATACCACAGTCCAGGTATGTGAATGGATCATTCACATACCTGGACTTTAATAATGCGAACTGCATGCCCATTGGCTCACACTGTGGACCAATGGGCGTACGTATTGTACGCAGTCAGTGGGTGGGCGGCGAGACAGCAAGCGGTGGGGAGCTGCCGTTTACCGCTGACCACGAGGGGGGGAGCGGGGCGGTGGGGCTCATTGTCGGGTGGGGGGGTACCGCTGGACCACCAGGGTTGGATTGGTTTGTCATTAGATATTACTGATACCTGCGATCAGGCTGCGAGCGGTCAACTGGACCACCAGGGATATGGAACTATTATTTGCTACATATGCCCGCGATCGGGCTGTGAGCGGTCCACTGGACCACCAGGGATATGGGACTATTATTTGCTACATATGCCCGCGATCAGGCTGCGAGCGGTCCACTGGACCACCAGGGAATTAGGACTATTATTTTCTATATGTGCCCGTGATTGGGCATGGGGGGGCGCCACCACGAAGGTGCCACTGGAGCTCGGGTGGCCACCCACAGGTGGCAGCTGCCATGTTATGCCCTGCAACACGGCAGCTCACCTGTGGGTGGCCAGCTGTTGCTCCTTTTTTTTTGGCTCACCTGTGTGCAGCGCAGGTAGGGGTTGTGCATGCATGGGCTCAGCACATCCCGGGCTGAATATCGGGATGTGCAGAGTATGCATGGGTATGCCCCCCCCACCTGCACCGCATACATTACTGATGCGCTCCGGCGCATCGGGATTTGTGCCAGGCTCAACCCCCTTTGAATATCACGCTGGGACGCAATCCTTCTGAATATCCCCCCACTGTATATACTTTTTCTTCCTTGTATATTATTGCTTTTGGTATACCTGCTTCTGTACTGTACTTTGATGTATTCATGACCAGGTCCACCTTGCAAATGAGCCTTGCTCAATGGTGCCCTCCTGGATAAATAAAGATGATTGATTGATTGATTGATTGATAACTTGCTACTGGCTGCACATCAAGATAGTGAATACAGGAATGGCAAGGTGAAAAACGGCTCTACATTACAGCAAGTGTTGTATCAGTGGCCTTTCTGTTTGTGTGAGGCTTCACCCACTGATGCCCCTCCCCCATTTAATATAACAACTCCTGGGGGTCAGACTTCGGGGAGGGGGGAACCATCAGTCGCTGATACGGCACTCGCTGTAATTTGTGTGCCGTTTTGATGTTTTGCCGTTCTGTACTCACTATCTTAATGGGCTACCCTTGCTACTTCTTCTTTTGTAGCAGGGGTAATGATCTCTGTATATTGCACAGAAAATGCTTTTTTTCCAGTAGCACTCCCCGGCAGTATGCAATCTACTAATGGGTAAAACTCAGCAGACTGGGTAGACCAATGGTCTTTTTTTTGCCAACATTGTCTGTGTTTCTGTATTGGCAAATATTTACACCCCACCTCTCAATACCACATATTACACTAAAAAACAAATACCGTATTTCACCGTTTTGAAGCCATGGCTTCAATTATGATCTTTAATTTTGGCGCAAGGCTTTAATTTGAGGGTGGTTACTATTCAAGGGCAGCTTATATTATTAAGCATATGGTAATGTTTCCATCGTGGGCTTCTATTACCGTCATTTTGGTACCTTATTGGTCGGAAACAGTAATTGCTGTGTAATGTAAGTGAGCTGTGTCATTAAGTCTCTTGCAGTTGTCAGGAGTTGTTGTCAGTAGCAGAAGCTGTTAGTTCTGTAAAATGGCAAAACGTAAGTGCTACAACTTGGATTTCAAGATCTCTTTGGTTAATGGGGCTGAGCAGGAGGGCAATTGCCCTGTAGCAGAAGCACTGAAACTGGACGAAAAACAGATCCACAAGTGGCAGAAAAACAAGAAAAAGCTGCAGGCTATGGTCTCTGAAGTTGGCAGTTCAGAATCGAACCGCAAACACCGACTGCTTCAAAAACAGATCTGCAAGTGGTGAAAAAAAAAGGAAAGGCTGCAGGCTATGGTCTCCAAGGTTGGCAGTTCAGAATCGAACCGCAAACACTGACGGCTTCTCGGTGCTGGCCACAAGCCTTCTCATCCCACCGAAGAAGCAAATCTTGCTACTCGGATCTCGTTGCAGAGACAGCAGCACCTTCGAGTTACCCACAAAGCTATTGCCCTAAAAGCCTCTGCATTAATCCACAAGCCTGAGTTTAAGGTGAGCAGGGGATGGGTTGACTGTTTCCTAGTGTGTTGGGGTTTCACTATAAGACAATGCACCACACTGGGTCAGAGACTCCCAAAGGACTACCTGCCTAAAGTTACAGAATTTGTCTACTTTTGTGTGAAGCAAATATTGAACTTCAACATCCAATTGCAGTCCATCAGTAATATGGATGAGACCGCAGTATGGGTTGACATGCCGGGTGAGAAAACTTGTGGAAGCAATCAGCACTGTCAGTGCCTTTAATGACAACCAGCCATGAAAACAACACATTACTGTATGTTTGGCAGCAATGGCAGATGGCAGAAAGCTCCCTCCTTTTGTTGCATTAAAAGGCAAACATATGCCAAAGGAGGTGATTGGTGTTCAGGGAGTCATTGTTGCACTTTCTGACAATGGCTGGATGAACGAGGCACTGTGTGATAGTTGTAACCCCCCCAGCACCATGGGACATTCCTCTCCTCTTTACCCTTATAGTCCCTCAAATCTACTTCAGTAGTAATTTCTCCACTGTCCTTTGTCTTATTTCACATTTCTACCATGAAGGGGTGGCCTCCCGTCATGGTATCTCTTCTTTTCTACCCCTCTAATGTTCTCTGTTGTCCCTGTGGTGCCTAATTTTGAGATGTAAGATTGCCATTGCAAATAGGCATGGTGACAGTGTAAGAAGCAGCCCCAGTCAGGCTCCGAAGCAAGCGAGCCTAACAGCATGCAGTTATGCTGTAGTTAAATAGTAAAAAGGGATCTGAAGTTCTTTAGAATTTACAGGAACTCTTGTAAAAGACAATAGAAAGCACTTTAACAGGGGATATCGTGTAAACTAAACAGAGTACCAAATAAAGAGAGTACAAACTTGTTTAATAAATAAAAGGGACCATAATAAAATGAGGTACCTTACAAGAAGTAAATATTAAGTTAAATAGTCATTTTCCTTGGATTACTTGTATGGAATGAAGCCCTTACCTGGTCCACTTGCTGTCTCACTTGCTTCAGGTACTGCACCCTAAGAAGCCAGTGGCTCCTGCTGACATTTATTTATAGGGTACAGGTGTGTGATGTCAGCACCAGAAGGGAAGGGCTTAACCCCTGATTATTAATTAAGCTTTCTTTCTTTTTTGTTAAATAAATTAAGAGGTGGCTCTTTCTGGATATAATAAAGCCTAATCAATGTATTCTATTCTGGTCAGGCTGATCCCCCTACTCAATGTATATGGGTAGAAATTAAATGTATTAGAATAGGGGGCGGATCAGCAAACTGATGATGTCAGAGTGTCCACCTATATAAGGTGGAGGGTTTTTCAAGAGATCAGATAGTATAGGAGCACAGAAGATGGTAGATGTGCTGGGGCTTAAGCTCATCTACTCTGGGCAGTACTCAGCTGTTAAAGTACTGATAGTCTCAAGTTGAGAGAAGGCCATTTTTTCATGTTGTTGGCTTTATTTTCTTTATAGTTAATTTCTGAAAAGTTTATTTTGAGTTTTTTTAGTAAATAAATTTCACACAAAGTCTTGTGTGTTCTAAAGAACTTCTGTGTCTGGCTTATCACTTCCCACGCCCATTCAGAAAGTGGTGTTAAAAGTGGGATCAACTGGTTGTCCAAGCTATACTGGGGGAAACCAGCTTAGTACCAGACCTGGTACTGTGATAAGTAAGGACAATGGCAACTGGCACAGACAATACCAAAACAATGGGAGCTGTGACTCGGTCACAGACAGTAGCTCTACATCCTGGTTTGGAGACCGCAGTGCAGCAGAAATTGTCTAAAGAGCAGACTGACAGTGAGGGAGAAGAGGAAGAATGCCAGGAGCAGCGACCAGAGGCTGGTGAAAGACCTCCTGAGGGACTGTCGGACCTTCTCCATTGGCTGGCCATGTGCCAATTAGAAATTGAATGCCAGAGGGACATTGATGCCCGAGAGAGAGAGAGAGAATGCCAAAGACAAGACATGAGGTGGGCCGAGACATTGCAGTTTATTCAGTCCATGGGGGCTGGACAAGGAACTGGGGGAAGTAATAACACCAATGCCAATGTTAATAACACAAAGGACATTAAGCTAACCAGAATGACTATAAATGAAGATATAGAATCCTATTTAACAACTTTCGAGAGGATTGCTAAAGCATGTGACTGGCCTAAAACACAATGGGTAGTCAGGTTAGCCCCCAACCTCTCTGGAAAAGCCCAGTTAGCTTACAGCAATATGGATACCCGTCTTGCAGAGGACTATGATCTTGTAAAAGAGGAAATCTTGAAGAGTTATGATATCAACACAGAGACATATAGACAACGTTTTCTTGCTTTAAGGCATTCACCCCATGATCCCCCTCGAGAAACCTATACACGACTAAGAGAACTGTGTGTTAAATGGATCCAACCAGAAGGAAAGTCACGTACAGATATTATTGAACTCTTTGTGCTAGAACAGTTTTTACAGATTCTTCCTACTGAGGTACAGATTTGGATAAAAGAGCACAATCCAGAATCTGCTGAGATAGCTGTGACTTTGGCAGAAGATTTCCTGACAGCTCATCAACCTTACAGGAAAGGAGGTCAGAGACAGGCTGAACCACCTATGAAGTCCCAGACTGGTATGGTAAGAAATACCCAGACTGTATATTCAAAGAAAGAGGAATGGGATAGAAGGGGGAGGAATAGCCAAGGCATGAGAACTTTTCCATCTGACATAATAAGTCATAACTGCAAAGGACTGGGACATATTGCTCATTTTTGTCCTTCTAAGAAACCTGATATAGTACATTTAGCATTATTACATTCTGGATATATGTTTACAGATGTTACTGTTAATGGGAAGAAGGTGGTGGGGCTCTTGGATTCGGGTAGTAAAAACACCCTGGTTAGAAAGGACTTAGTCATGTCCATCCATAAGGGGCCCCCCCATACATGTTATTTGTGTGCATGGTGACTCTCACCAAAACCCCACAACACGATTATCAATGAGTATAAAGGGGGCAACATCAGAGGTAACTGCTGGCATAGTACCTTCCCTCCCTGTTCCAGTAGTCATTGGACATGACTTTCCTGGGTTTGCCTCATTACTGTTTGAACAAGAGGCAGTGTCAGCAGTAGCTACAAGGGCCCAAAGTACAAAGAAAGCTGTTTTGGGGGAAGTATTTCCATTTGAAGGGGAGGTAGTGGAACCCCCAGGGAGGGATAGAAAAAACCGCAGGACAAAGAAAAAACTGAAACAAAAATGGCAACAAGAAAATCAAGGGTTGAAGGTGGAACAAAATAATGTATATGTTAAGGCAGACATGAGTGACCAGCAGAAGAAAGATGTTACCTTACAGCCCTTCTTTTTACAGGTGGGAAAAAGGGAGAAATTAGGTGCCCCTGAATTCCAAATAAAACAAGATCTACTGTACAGAGTGTGTACCAACTCTAATACCCAGGAAATGGTGGAGCAGCTATTGGTACCCTAATGTTATAGGCAGGATATTTTGGCATTGGGTCATGACATTCCTTGGGCAGGACATACAGGAAGGGATAAGACTTCCAGTAGAATTTTGCAAAGGTTCTTCTGGCCTGGGATACATGAAGATATAGCCTGATATTGTCAGGAATGCCCAGAATGCCAATTTACTGCGCAAACCACCAGAAAAGAAATAGTACCTCTTATTCCTCTCCCTTTAGTAACCACTCCTTTCGAGAGAATTGGCATAGACATTGTGGAACCCCTTGACAAAAGTAAGAAAGGCAACCGATTTATCTTGGTGGTATGTAATTATGCCACCAAGTATCCAGAGGCCATACCCATGTGCACAGTTACCACCAGTAGAATAGCGGAGGAGTTAGTAAAATTGTTTAGCAGAGTTGGGATCCTTAAAGAAATTCTTACTGACAGGGGTCCAACTTTAATGCAGAATTGTTAAAAGAGCTGTACTGCCTTCTGGGAATTGTAGCCATAAGAACGTCTCCCTACCATCCCCAGACGGATGGCTTAGTTGAGCGGTTTAATCAAACCCTGAAGCTAATGTTAAAGAAATTCGTACAGGAGGAGGAGGGACACAATTGGGATCAATATCTTCCCTTCCTTTTATTTGCTTACCGTGAGGTACCACAGGCCTCTACAGGGTTTTCACCTTTTGATTTGCTGTTCAGGAGAACCCCTCGAGACCCTTAGATGTGGTTAAGGAGTGTTGGGAGGATAATAAGGAACTAAAGTCCCCAGGAATAGCACAGTATATGAGACAGCTGAGACAAAGACTGGTATCATATACTACCAAAGCACATGAAACAGGGTGTCAGGCACAGACAAACCAGAAACAATACTATGACCAGGGCACTGACAAGGAAAAATCTTTCTCCCCTGGAGAGCAGGTATTATTACTTTTACCTACCTCCACACATAAACTATTAATGAAGTGGCAGGGGCCCTACAAGATATTAAGACAGACAGGTCCCGTCACGTATGAAATTGAGACCCCTGATAGGAAAATGAAAAAGAAAATATACCATGCCAATCTTTTAAAATGATGGAATGAAAGAGCTACCTCAGGGGTGGGACTGATGGTAATCCCTGAACCGAAAGAAACAGAGATGGAGTTAGCCTATGGAAGACTGGAGGGAGAAACAGGAGTGGAAACTGTCACCATAAACCCAGACCTCACTGAATCACAACTCCAGTCATTAAGATTTCTTTTAAATGATTTTAAAAGTACATTCACCAGTACTCCGGGTGAGGCCATAGGTGTAGAGCACCACATCTGTACTGATGCCACTCCCATTAGAAAAAAGCCCTATAGACTCCCAGAAAGACTAAGAGAGGAGGTAAAAAGGGAGATTCAGAAACTGCGAAACCTAAACATCATAGAACCTTCAAAAAGCCCATGGGGTTCTCCCATGGTAATAGTCCCAAAAAAGGAAGGTGGGATCAGACTCTGCCTGGATTTTAGAAGCGTAAACCAGGTTGCTCAATTTGATGCATACCCGATGCCACGTATAGATGACATAATAGATAGGATTGGTAATGCTGTTTATATCTCTACACTGGATCTCACTAAAGGGTATTGGCAGATTCCCTTAGAAGAATCTGCTAAGGAGAAAACTGCATTTAGTACTCCAGTGGGTCTTTTTCAGTTCTAAACTATGCCGTTTGGGCTCCATGTGGTCCCGGCTATGTTTCAACGTTACATGGACCAGGTGCTGGCACCCCATAATAATTTTTGTGCGGCATACCTGCACGATGTGGTTGTTTTTAGTTCATCCTGGGAAACCCACTTACAACACTTATGAGCAGTTCTTTCCTCCATCAAGCAGGCGGGGTTAACCATTAACCCCACGAAGTGTACCATTGTGATGAAGGAAACCAGATATCTCGGCTTTATATTAGGCAATGGTCTCATAAAGCCAGAAATATCTAAAGTAGAAGCAGTCACCCAATGTCCTGTACCCAGTACTAAGAAACACGTTCAGTCTTTCTTAGGTCTTGTTGGGTACTGCAGGCGTTTTATTCCTAATTTTGCTACAATTGCAGTGCCATTGACAAATTTAACCAAGAAGAAATTTGGGAATCAAATCAAATGGTCCCAGGAATGTGAGGAAGCATTCAATAAAATCAAAGCAGCACTCTGCTCATCCCCGGTCCTGGTAACCCAGACTTTGAACACCCATTTGAGGTGCATACAGATGCCTCTGGGAAAGGTATTGGGGCTGTGCTGAGTCAAACTATTGAGGGGGAGGAGCACCCTGTACTCTATATTTCCAGAAAGTTGCATGATAGAGAGCAAAAGTATGCAACAATAGAGCAGGAATGTTTGGCAGCCAAATGGGCAACTGAATCTCTGAAATTCAACCTATGGGGTGCTCCCTTCACATTAATAACTGACCATAATCCACTTTGCTTCATATCCCAGATGAAAGAAAAAAATAACTGGATAATGAGATGGTATCTCGCCCTACAGCCATACAGTTTCACCGTAAAACATAGAGCAGGAATAGCGCATGTAAATGCGGATATTTTTTGTCCAGACATTGGGCTGGTGTGGATACTTAGTATCTCTTCAACAAGGGAATGAGTTGCATATTGTCTAAATTGTGACCCATAGGAATGTGGTAAAGATTATTACAGTAAAGTTATGACACCCCAGGGCTATTTAGAAACATGTGACCATTTTGATGGTAATGCGTCACATACTGATGTTAATTTTCTAATTTTTGTTAAGGGTGCTCTGGGGTGGAGTTTCCAAGTGAGGGAGGGTGGAAACTCCATCCTACTCATCTGAATTGGGTAGATTGTCTTAAAAACCCCTAGTATTTCCTGCGGGAAAAAGGGGTTTTTGCTTAACACTGGGGGGGGTGTGATAGTTGTAACCCCCCCAGCACCATGGGACATTCCTCTCCTCTTTACCCTTATATTCTCTCAAATCTACTTCAGTAGTAATTTCTCCACTGTCCTTTGTCTTATTTCACATTTCTACCATGAAGGGGTGGCCTCCCGTCATGGTATCTCCTCTTTTCTACCCCTCTAATGTTCTCTATTGTCCCTGTGGTGCCTAATTTTGAGATGTAAGATTGCCATTGCAAATAGGCATGGTGACAGTGTAAGAAGCAGCCCCAGTTAGGCTCCGAAGCAAGCGAGCCTCACAACATGCAGTTATGCTGTAGTTAAATAGTAAAAAGGGATCTGAAGTTCTTTAGAATTTATAGGAACTCTTGTAAAAGGCAGTAGAAAGCATTTTTACAGGGGATATCTTGTAAACTAAACAGAGTACCAAATAAAGAGAGTACAAACTTGTTTAATAAATAAAAGGGACCATAATAAAATGAAGTACCTTACAAGAAGTAAATATCAAGTTGAATAGTTGTTTTCCTTGGATTACTCGTATGGAATGAAGCCCTTACCTGGTCCACTTGCTGTCTCACTTGCTTCAGGTACTGCACCCTAAGAAGCCAGTGGCTCCTGCTGACATTTATTTATAGGGTACAGGTGTGTGATGTCAGCACCAGAAGGGAGGGGCTTAACCCCTGATTATTAATTAAGCTTTCTTTCTTCTTTCTTTTTTGTTAAATAAATTAAGAGGTGGCTCTTTCTGGGTATAATAAAGCCTAATCAATGTATTCTGTTCTGGTCAGGCTGATCCCTCTACTCAATGTAGATGGGTAGAAATTAAATGTATTAGAATAGGGGGCGGATCAGCAGACTGATGATGTCAGAGTGTCCACCTATGTAAGGTGGAGGTTTTTTCAAGAGATCAGATAGTATAGGAGCACAGAAGATGGTAGATGTGCTGGGGCTTAAGCTCATCTACTCTGTGGCAGTACTCAGCTGTTAAAGTACTGATAGTCTCAAGTTGAGAGAAAGCCATTTTTTCATGTTGTTGGCTTTATTTTCTTTATAGTTAATTTCTGAAAAGTTTATTTTTGAGGTTTTTTTGTAAATAAATTTCACACAAAGTCTTGTGTGTTCTAAAGAACTTCTGTGTCTGGCTTATCACACACTGACTTTAAAATGGGTTGATAGCATTTGGGGGGGCATTGCTTTTAGCAAGCGTATACTGGTCTGGGATACGTTTAGGTTCCACATTTCACCAGATGTTAAAAAACTTCTTAAAAAGAAGAACACCATAATGCAGCAATCCCCAGAGGGTGTACTAAACTTCTACAACCTGCAGACATGTTGTGGAGCTCTCCCTTCAAAGCTCGGTACCGCAAGTGCTATGATATGTGGCTTGCGACCGAGGAGAGGGAAATAACAGCAAGAGGTAACCCCAGAGCCCCTTCCAGGGCTAAAATGCTGGACTGGGTAAAAGAAGCTTGAGGTGCTGTGACAAAGGACAATATTATTAAGTCCTTTGAGGTCTGTGGAATCACATCTACTGGTGTAGATATGATGCACTGCACCAGGCAAGATGGCATGGCATTTGATGCTCGAGAAGATGTCGCCCAGAAGTTGTCCACACTGCACGGTAAGGTTAAAGCCCATGTAATGTATTATGCCCAAAACATAGATGGTACTAGCCAGATGTTTTTATTTCAGGTTCTGGTTGTAGCACAGACTCCCGAGAATCAGACTTCTGTGATGAAGACACTGAAAGCTGCTCAGAGATAGACGCTGAGGCAAACGCTGATCCCGACAACGATGACGAACTGGATTGAAGCCCCCAGTACTTCCTTAACCCCAATTTTACTTGCAATACAAAACAAAATAAAAAAATGTATGTCTTGAGAAAGCTGTCTACTGTAATTCTTTTTGCTTGCTTGTAGCAGGACACAGTTGTACAGCCGTGTTGCTACCACGTGGTTACAACGAATCCAAGGACGCTGAGACCACGTGGGAGCAACCCAAGTCAGTCTCGCTGTATCGCTGTATCACTAATACGGTATGGGGAATGGACAAGAGGGGGATAACCTAAGAATTACCTCATTTTGTGCATGGGCATAGATACATTAATGATTTAGTAATGATCGGGCAAGGTACAGAGCTACAAGCACAGAAATTCATTGAATCGAAAAACACTGAGAACACATGGTAGCAACCCGATTCAGTCTCGGTGTATCCCTAATATGGGGAACGGACAAGGGGGGATAACCTAAGTGATTATCACGTCATTAAACATATACAGAGACTGAATTGACACTTTTTGGCAAGATACAACCTCAGGCTACTAAACGGGGGAGGGGGAGGTGGATTGTATTACTAACTTTAGAAACTGCATGCGGCTAATATTTGAGGGTGGATGCTATACAGGAGCGGCTACAAAATGGTGAGATATGGTAAAATAAATCAGGCTTAACATCCAGAAGCTGAACTCCCAGAAGCAAAAGCCTTCAACTCTTGAATAGGAATACATAATAACCTATATAATCTAGAGAGTATGTTACAGTATCAATAGAAAAATCAAGATCTTTAAGAAAGAAATGTCTCAGATGTCAAAATTAACAAAACGGGAAAAAGGTAATTCAGTTAAGAACACTAATTTGGTAATTCTAAACAGGAGACTACCTGGTAATCAGAAAGAAGCCTCAACTTCAATCTTAGTTCAAACCGCCTCAACAATAGATTATGCTATTTCATCTAATTTAGACATAGAACAATATATCAACCTGACCGTCCCTATTAAAGTCAAGCGTGACTACACAGAAACATAGACTATGATGGCAGATAAGGACTGCTTGGCCCACCTAGTCTGTCCATTTCCCTACCTACTAGATAAGCTGCAGATCCTAGTTAACCAACAGCCTACTTTCTCCTACCCCTATGAGAATTGCTTTATGTCTGTTTCATGCTATTTCCCTTTACTTCTATCAAGGATATTTAACAATCAAAATGACAGCCAGTAAAAATAATATCTTAATAAACTACATCTAAATTGCAAATAATTAATAAGTGAGTATTGAGATGGGATGAGAACTTGGCCAACGAAGCAGTGAATCTATAATATAAACATCTCATTGAAACATAGAAACAGAGAATTTGTTGGCAGAAAAGGACTCCTTGGCCTGCTTTGTCTGCCCTTTTTTGCCTGCCTATTCTGACAACATAGACCCTACCTAATCTCCAGCTACCCTCCCACTTCCCTACCAAGATTCCCTTGTGTCTATACCATGCACGCTTGAAGTCCACCACTGTTTTTGCTCCCTCTACCTCTGTTGAAAGACTATGCCAGGCATGCACCACTCTTTCAGTGAAGAAGTATTTCCTCACATATCTCCTAAATTTCTCCCTTCCAGCTTCATTGCATGCCCCCTTGTTCTTGTGCACTTCTCTGAAAAATACTCCCCTCCTGTAAGTTATTCATCCCTATATGGTATTTATAGGTCTCTATCATGTCTCCACTCTCCCTCCTCTCTTCCAGAGTGTACATATTGAGATCCCTCTGTCTCTTCTCATAGCGCTTCTGATGCAGACCCTGCTCTGTTTTTGTTGTCCACCTTTGGACAGCCTCTACCCTGTTTACATCCTTCCTGTGAAGTGGTCTCCAGAACTGGACACAGTTCTCCAGGTGGGGCCTCACCAACAATCTATGCAGTGGTAACACCACTTCCTTCTTTCTGCTGGTAATATCCCTCTCTGTGCACCCCAGCTTTCTGACAGCCCTACCTACTGCCTTGGTGCACTGCCTTGCCATCCTTGAGGTCATACAATATGATTACTCCAAGTTCTTTTTCCTATTTTGTGACCAATACATCTTCCCCCATTTTATACACCACCTCTGGGTTTCTGTGCCCTAGGTGCGTGATTTTGCACTTTTTTACATTGAAACCCAGCTGCCATACCTTAGACAACTCCTTGGGTTTTCTCAGGTCTATGCTCATTCTCTTCCCCTCCTCAGGAGTGTCCATCCTATTGCAGATTTTGGTGTCATCTGCAAAAAGGCATACCTTGTCTTCCAGTGATTCTGCAATGTCACTTATAAAGACATTAAAGAGGACTGATCCCATTACTGAGCCCACAAAGGCAGGTGATCAGGAGGTACTGCAGCCTAGCAGGCAGGTGTGAATACATGGATGTGTGTGGAAGGCCTTCATTGGCCTGAGTACAATGCTACAGACCTCCCAACCTCTTGGCACCCAAATATGTGCCAAGGCGTGTGACAACTGGTCAGAATGTGTGACACAGCAGCAAACATGACAGTGCAGGCTCAGAGTACAGTGGGAATAAGTGCACAAATGTTACCACTGTGTGCTGCTACCTAGCATACCATATTATCATACCATGCTGCGGCACAGTCTCAGTGGTTTGTGTACAATGTCACCCACTCCATGTGGGTCTGAGGGTGTCTGGGAGATCACATGAGTGCTGTACCCTGGACTGTGTGAGAGCTGGGAGGTTTGCAGTGCCACTACCTGTGGCCATGCCCATGCCCTAGGTGGCCACATGCACAACACTGGCAGGGTTGGTGTCCCTGAGACATGCCCTTGCTGCCTCCAGGTGACAGGTGGTGCCACCCCTGCCTTGCACTGCTAATGGTTGTGCACTGTCCACCACTAGTACACCACAGGGTCCTGAACCCAGGTCCCCTGTGGCATTGTCATACTGCAGGGATGGCACCGGTGGTATGCACATGGTTCTTTATGGGTCTGGCATGGGCATGCTGTGTGCACATCTGGCATTCCACCATGGGTGAGTGCCACTGGGCTGCCCCTGACTCATGCCATGCTGCCACCATTACCACCATGCATCCTGTTCACTGTTATCCCAGACACCGCCGTGGGCACATGCATCCACTGGGTGGACTCGGGGCCACATGGGTGCGGGACATGGCACCTGGTACATGTGCTGCATTGTGGCTGTCTGCTCTGCTGGTGTGTTAAGGGGCACTGGGTAGCATATGGCAGCTGAGCACAGAAGAGGTCCCAGAAGACTGGAGAAGGGCTCATGTGATCCCGCTCCACAAGAGTGGTAGCAGGGAGGAGGCAGAGAACTACAGACCAGTCAGTCTTACCTCAGTAGTGGGCAAGATTATGGAGGTACTCCTTAAGGAAAGGATAGTGCAACACCTGGAATCCATAGGGGCACAAAATCCAAGACAGCATGGGTTTACAAAAGGAAGGTCCTGTCAAACTAATCTCATAGATTTCTTTGACTGGGTAACCAGAGTGGTGGACCAAGGGGAGCAGTTGATGTCGCCACCTTGACTTCAGCAAAGCTTTTGACACTATTCCACATAGAAGATTGATAAATAAGCTGGGTAGGCTCGGGTGGGCTGAAGTTGGTCAACTGGGTGGCAAACTGGTTGATGGGCAGAAAACAGAGAGTGGTGGTAAATGGTATACAGTCAGAAGAGATGCAAGTCACAAGTGGGGTATCTCAGGGATCAGTCCTGGGGCCAGTCCTCTTCAACATCTTCATTAGTGACCTTGCAGATGGACTAGAGGGTAAGGCTTGTCTGTTTGCAGATGACACCAAGATCTGCAACAGAGTAGATGATCCAGATGGGGTGGGCAGAATGAGAAGAGATCTGGATAAACTAGCAGAATGGTCAGAAGAGTGGCAACTGGGATTTAATGCAAAGAATTGCAAGATCATGCACATAGGGAAGAGAAACCCTCAGCCACCTATAGGCTGGGAAGGAGTTGCTAGAAGTCACAAAGGAAGAAAGAGACTTGGGCATCATCATCACTGATGACCTGAAATCATCCAAGCAGACCTCTAAAGCAGTAGGTAAGGCTAGGGGGTGTTAGGGTGTATTAGTAGGGGTATCACAAGTCGAAGAGGGAGGTGATAATCCTCTTTACAAGACACTGGTTAGGTCCATCTGGAGTACTGCGTGCAGTATTGGAGGCCACACCTTCACAAGGACATTAACCAAATTGAGGCAGTCAAGAGAAGGGCAACCAAAATGGTGCAGGGACTGCATCAGAAGACATATGAGGACAGATTAACAGAGCTCAATATGTATACCCTTGAGCAAAGGAGGAGAGAGGTGATATGATCAGAGGCATTCAAACACCTAAAGGGCATTAACAAGGTGAAAGAGTCTAACATGTTTAAATATAAGAAAAATAGCAGGACAAGAGGACACAGCATGAGATTAGAGGGGCCGATTAAGGGGAATGAGGAAATTCTTTTTCACAGAAAGGGTGGCGGATGCATGGAATGGCCTACCTCAAAAGTGGTGGCTATGAATACAGTGCAGGGCTTCAAACAGGCATGGGATAGGCATAAGGGAGCAATACAAATGAGTATGAATAGATAGGCCACTGACAGAGCAAAGGCCAATGGCACATTTATAAGGTAGAAAAAGAAATGGGCAGACTGGATGGGCCTTGCGGTCCTTATCTGCTGTCAACTTCTATGTTTCTATGTTTCTATGTTTCTATTACAGAGTCAGACTTCTCAGATGCAGACACTACTTGCTCGGAGAGCAATATTCCCACAAAGGAGCCTACGAGCTGCTCCAACTCAGATATTGACATTGATTCAGAGCTTGAATGAATTTCAGTAGCAGAGTCTACTGAGTGTGTTCACGGTGATTTTATTTTAGTTATACTTTCTTTTATTGTAGAATGTTTAACAAAATAATGCATTTTGTCCAATGCTTGAGCCTTTAATCTTTCCTCACTTCTGATAACTTCAGAGAACTTCCGGATATGGGAACGTCAAACAGTTTGTGGTGTGACTCATTTAATGTTTAATTTTGTTATTGTTTTGTTGTTTTTTATGGTACTACTGTGGGATTTTAAGTAGCAGATAGATGTTGTCTAACTATTGAGGAGGTAAGAATTAACTTTAAAACACTCCATTTCAAACATGGCACAATTTAAGTCATTGTGGTAAAAATATAAGGCATCATGGTTAAAAACAATACAAGTGTATCAAACTCCAGTGTAAGCTGCAGTTATTCATCAAGGGCGGCTTTTGTTGCAATATTTTGTTTTTTGTTGTGGCTTAAGATTGAGGGCGACTTCTTTTAGAGGGCATCTATGAATTGAAGATATACGATAATTGTCATCTTGATTATTCTTAGTTGCAAGATATGCAATACTAGGATAAGGAAGTGTGTCCAGGAACCCCAGGTCCAACCATGTGAGCCTGTAACTCAGTGGATAGAACACAGGTGTGATATTCCATGGGCCTGGATTCACTTCCCAGTAGGTCACATTATTTCTTTCTTTTGACAATTCGTGATTTAAATAGCTTAGCAGTGATTTATACTGCACCAAAAACATCTAATTGTCATCTCAGAAATCATTTTAATCAAATAAGAAATGTAGGTTAACCAAAAAATCAATAATTTCTGATTTCAGGTTTGCTTCTGGAAAGCTTTCCTATGGTTAACCAATGTATCATTCTGTTCCATATTGAGAGAATACTGTACATGATTATTCAGAAACAGACATTTTATATAGCTTTTATTGATCTGCAGGAGGCATTTTATTTACTACCCAGACCTAATCTCTAGAAACACTATTACAATTGTGAGGTAAACACAGATATTCTGGTTGTAGTACCTGTAGGTAATTTACTATCTACAATATAGTCATAGGTAAAGTATGTAATAGAAGGTTAACTAACAAAGCTCTTTCAGACAAACAAAGAGGTAAACCCAGGATTTATCCTGGCACCTTTGCTTTTCAGTCTGTATAGTTATTAACTATGTTACATATACAATGGTAAATTCCACCCTCTGTATATCTGGGAAAATTGTACACACAAATTATCTTATACTTATTTCTCTTTCTTGTAAAATCTTTATTAATACCCGGGTCTTACATTTGATAGCAAACTTAAATAGATCACTCACAAAAAGAGAAAAAGATAATTGCTACTGTACTAAATTAAGAAAGGTTGCTTATACTACCTTTGAGAAAGGATTGAGCAGGATCCGAAATGCCTCAGGTGGGCGTTATGGGCATTGGTCATAGCCATCTGGAATAAAGAAATTTTAAACATATCTTGGAGCTGGAAGTCTTTTGTTCCACATGAGGGGTGGTGTGTGCTCAACATTTGTGACTTCACCTGTACTAAATTAAGGTAGTCCATACTGGGGCACCTGAAATTTATTGCAAGGAATGGAAGGAATACTGTTAAACCAATGCATTGTGCTGGTAACAGCAAACTCATCTTCTAGGGATTGTATGCAGTGGAAGCTTGAGGATAAAGAAAACTGGCTCAGGCTGAATGCATTTTGATGAGATTTTGTAAACAGAGTCAGAATCTTCTGTTAAGTATTACAACTACAGCAGTAAGAGCACAGCTGAGTCAATTCAATTTGGGGAGCATCACAATGGCAAGAATTTGCATATACAGGGGCAGATATTCAAAGGGGTTGTGCCTGGCACAACTGAGTTGCACCAGCGCAACCCCAGAAATGTGCTCTTTGGCAATATTCAACAGACAGAATTGCGCAGCACAATTCCTGATGTGCCAGGGTGCAAAGATAATGTATGGAGCACATCTCCAGGGGGGCATGCCCATGCATATGCGGCACATCCCAATATTCAGCCTGGGTGTGTGGCACATATGCTGGTAAAACTCTGAGCTGTGCTGCAAACTAATGGGCAAAGTTGAGCCCGAAACAAAAGGCTCAAATGGTGGCCACCCACAGGCGAGCTGCTGTACTGAATGGTGCAACACAGCAGCCATCAGCTGTGGGTGGCCATGCACCCATCCAGCACACTGTGCATAAGCACCCATGATGTCCCCCCAGTGGTCCCCCCACCCCTTCTGATGCTCTGATCTGCATATTTAAACAATTTCCCATTTCTCCTGGTAGTCAGTGGTCCCCCAACCCTCCCCATAGTGGCAATCGCATAAAATACCCCTTGAAATATTGCCTGGTAGTCTAGTGGCACTCCCCTCCCTCTCCATAGCTGCGATTGCCAAATATGAAAGACATTTAGATCCCATGTAGTCTAGTGGTATCCCCCTTCCTGCCCGTATCCCTGATTGGTGGTAAAATTACCATATATATCGCCCTGGTGGTCCAGTGGCACCCCCCACCCACACAGGACCCCCTGCCCACCCAGCTTCCCTCCCATCATGGGTGGGCAGCTGCACACCCACCCGCAAACCACCGTGGCTGCCCACTGATTAACAGCTTACAGTAGCAGCTGTCAGCCCATTTTTTAGTTAAAAAAGGTTGTTTATTTTGGTTACTTAGTTTTAATTAGTGTATTTTGTTTTGCTAGTATTTCTACTAGTATTTTTTTGTTTGAGTTTTGATTTATGTTAAGTTTTACTTAACATGGACAGAGGTGGCCAAAGTGGTGGGCAGTGGGGGCCCCCGAATGTGCGGCGGCCTGGGGCAACAATTTCACCTTAACCACAGTCCTCTTTTGACCATGAGTGGTCCCTCACAGGCACAGCAGCACAATAGTGGCCATGTGGTGCCAGAAGCAACAGTAGCTGCTGCTAGTGTTTCAGCCACTGCTAGTCCTGCAGCAGCGGAAGAGCAGCAGGAACTGCAGCAGCAGCAAGCAGAGCAGCAGCAGCAGCTTGTTATTGCCCCTCCCCTAACAGCAGCATAGCAGGTGGTATTATGTGGTGCCTCCCCCACTGCCTGTGCCTGGTCCTCTCCACAGGTCTCCTGTTTGGCTTTTTTTTATTTGCCTCCCTGGTGACTGGTATGTTGGGGGTGCAAGGGAGGCCACTTGGGAATGGGTGTTCAGCAAACGCACCTTTTGGGGCACCACCGTGCAGAGTGGGAAGCAAAGCTACATGAGGTACCAGCCACTCCTGCAGTTGAAGTTGAAACGGTACAGTGTCCACCTGTGCGGTGTCACAGACAGATGGCCAGGGCATCAGAAGTGGTGGCTCCCATAGCTGCCCGCCGGGAGTGCGATCCCTCAACACAACAGCTTGCCACACAGGCTGACCTTGCTGTGCTGTGGGCAGAGGTTGAAATGATAAAAATTGTTGTGGAGGGTGCAGTTCAGCAGTTCAACCGCATTGAGGGACAAAATGCAGAGATAATTAGAATGTTAACAACAATTACTGGTGGTCAGCCCCAGCCCCACAGAACCAGTAAAAAAATATTATGTCACAAAATCTTCTCCCCAGAAACCTGTCCACCACATTTACTTTTTTTCTTAAGTAATGTTTTTTTTATTACAGCCTAAGTATGTAATTTATGCTCAATTAATGCTTTCTTCCTTATGTTGATTTTATTTTATTTATTTATTTTTTGATGACCGGGTAGGTGCACTAGACACAAGAGTGACTATTTTCAGGCACGACCCGGGAGGTCAACAACACAGAGAGATAGAAGTACATAGAATACAGTGTCAAGAAATATGCAAATACATCACAGTCAGAGGTGAGACACATTTAAGACAATATTTGTACTAAGGCACGTAGAGGTGTAATTATACAAATGGAAGGTAAGTGCCCATGTGTAATCAATAATAGTAATATCAACATTTAAAGTGCAGAAAAAAATACCACAGGGTAACATTACCTCCAGCTGAAACTAAAAACAGCTAATTGGAAGGAGGCAGGGAGAGAGGAGAAGGAGAGGAGAGGAGGCTGAGAAACAGCCTAGTAAGAGAGAAGAGGCACGAAGGAGAGGGATGGGAAAGAGGGGGAGGATAGAAATAACAGGGAGACTGAGGGGAGGAGAGAATTTACGGGGGAGGCTCAAGAGCAGGGTGCCAGCTGACACCACAGAAGGGGAGGAAAACAGTGGGCAACTGGGGCAAAGGGAGCTAAGATCTGCGGTGGGTTGAAGCAGGTACAATGATCACATGTGGTAAAGAGGGAGCAGTGCCTTTTCTTAAAAGTAGCATAATTAGGGGCCAGGCGTATGTCTAGGGGCAGTGAATTCCAATAAAAGGGACCTACATGCGAGAAACCTGATTGCCGTTTGGTAGTTCTACATCTGGGGATACTAAGCAAGGAAAGGTCAGAAGATCAGAGACCGTAGGAGATGGGCTGGGGAGTCAGCAAGGAGGCGAGATAATTAGGCATACTGGATTGCAGTATACTGTCTAGAAGGTTCCCCAAGAGAGAGGAGCCAATGTGCAATGGGGAGGGCCAATTTAGGTCTGAATACAGTAGGCAGTGATGTCTGAGTCTAGGGGATGCACAGGCATAATGTCATATACTGTTGTAAGTTGTGTCCCACCTATGAAGAGTAGCTTTAGATGCATTGGTATAGATTACGGATCCATAAGAGAGTGACAGGAGCAGGATTTCTCTTGCAATGGCTGTCCTAGCAGAAGGGGTAAGAATATGACTTGTTTTGTAGGCTAAGCCCAGTTTGGCATTTACAGCCTTACATGAGGCAGTTACATGAGTATCATAAGTGAGGGATTTATTGAGCAAGACACCCAGAGATTTAAAGGAGGTTACCATCTCCAATGGGGAGCCATCAGCCCAAGAAACCCGGAAAAATTAGAAA
Organism: Neoceratodus forsteri; assembly: GCA_016271365.2. Taxonomy (NCBI): domain Eukaryota; kingdom Metazoa; phylum Chordata; order Ceratodontiformes; family Ceratodontidae; genus Neoceratodus; species Neoceratodus forsteri. Next base: position 1,702,528,030 of record CM057455.1, read on the forward strand.
AATTAGTGTGATAGAGGATCCAAAGAGCATGGCCTCGGTCTTACCAGCGTTGAGAACGAGCTTCTTTTTGGTGATCTAGGAGTGAATATTTTGTAGGTCCACAGAGAGCTTATGATTAATAGAATGGACATTATCAGAGCTAATGTAAAGGACAAGGTCATCGACATATTGCAACGATGAAGAGGAGGATATATTTTGTGTTATATTATTAATAAAAATAGACAAGTGGAGGGGTCCAAGGATAGATCCCTGTGGTACACCAACATTTATAGCTGCTGTTTTGGAGATGGCCGAATTGAATTTTACAGCTTGAGTTCTGTTCAATAGGTCGCTATGGAACCAAGTTACGACTCCAGTCAAGAAACCCAGGGTTTCGAGATTAGCAAGCAGGAGAGGATGGTTTACAAGATCAAAAGCTTTCGTCAGATTGATAAAAACTGCACCAGTTTGCTGACCCTGATCCATGGCTTGGAGAACATCATTTGTCAGCTGTAGTAGAGCAGTTTGAGTACTATGGCCTTTTCTGAAGCCATGTTGGTTAGTGTGGAGGAGGTCATACTTTGTAAGGTGTTCCGAGATCTGAGCAGAGACGAGCCTTTCCAGGACTTTATTTAGTACTGACAGCATAGCTATTGGTCTGTAGTTGGCTATATCTTTTTTGTCACGTTTTTTAAACACCAGTATGACTCTGGCCAGTTTCCATATATCGGGTACCACGCCTTCACGCAGGGACAAATTGAGAATACTGGACAGTGGACCTGCAATGAACGGAGCCGCAAGTTTTAAGAGTTTAGGTTCAAGGCAGTCAGAACCAACGGCGGTACTGTCTGATATGGAATTAAGATAATTGAGGACAGCCTTCTTAGAGGTGACTTTAAAGTAGAAAGGAGGCATCTTTGTAGTGACTGTCGGGGTGGGGGATCCAGGCATAAGGTTATTGGAAGAGATCGCAGAGGTATAACTGGAGAGGTCAGAGAAGTGAGAATTAAATGCATTGGCAATTGTGCCCGAGTCATTACAGTGAATACCTTTCAGTATCATATCATTGTTTAGGAGAGTTTGTTTAGATCCGAGGAAAGTTTTGATATGGGACCAGAATTTCTTAGGGTCACCAGCTGCATCCATCAGAAGGCCCTTACAGTATTGGCTTTTGGCATGTCTTATATGTGTTTTGCACTTTGATCTCTGCTCTCTGAAGTTGTTGAAGTCTGCCATGAGACTGGAGATTTTAAACTTCTTCCAGCATTTGTCCCTATATTTGAGGGCTGTAAGGAGGTCTCTGTGTAGCCATCTGGTTTGTTTACCATGGACGTGCCGAGTAATGACCGGAGTATGTTTATCTTGAAGGAGCACAAACCTACTCAGGAAGGCATGGAGGTCGGCATCCGTACTCACTGATTGGTATACAGGGGACCCGTCAGTATGAGACACATCATATAAGAAATGAGCCTGGTTTAAGTTAGCATAGTTTCTGAAACTTATACAGTGTTGGGGGACGTGGAGGCTGTAGATGGACTCCATTTGCAGAAAACAGGAGAATGATCACTAATATTGCCTGGCAGCGTACCTGTTTCTACAATTCTATCCACGCAATTTGTTAAGACCCAATTAATGAGGGTGCTAGAGTCAGAGGTAACAGACACTCTTGTTGGGTCAGTAATTATTTGGTGTAAATTATAGCTCTGCACTGGGGAGTATAGGTTTTCTTGAGATTTGCTAAGCCAGTTTAAGTTTAAGTCTCTGAGAATGATGAGTTAATTCTTCTCCGTATTCGCAGTTGTATGATCCAGCAAATCCACAAGGCCATTTAGTCCACTATTAGGGGATTATAGGCACATACAAAGTGGAGTTTTTTCGCTCTTAGTCTGAGTATGGTATGGATGAACTCACACGAGGAGTTTTTCTTGTCTGTTAACATAGTTAGGTTTAGAGTATTTTTGTAATAGATTGCGACACCCCCACCATGCTTAGGAGGTGGCTTATCACACCTAAGAAGGTTGTAGTTAGGGAGCATGCAATAGGTATCTGGGATAGAGGGCTTTAGCCATGTCTCAGATAGACAGAGCACATCAGGGTGGTGGTTTGCCACCCATGCTTCAAGATCTGCATGATTATGGAGAAGACTTCTAACATTTAGATGGACCATGTGTAAACTTTTTTATCTTGGCCAGCGCAATTTGGAGGTAATGTTTTCGGCATTGGTCCAGGGTTCAATTCAATGTCACCAGATAGCAAGAGAATCAACAATATGATGTACCCTAACTTATGCAGGGCAAATTGAGGGCTATTTTTGCTATAGTTACGCCACCATATAGTAACAGATGCTGTAGTGCAATAGATGAGCAGTTTAGGGAGGAGGGCAGGGGTCACATCAAGACCTTCTTCTGTTAGGACTAGCACGTTAGAGTAAGTGAAATCTTTTAGATTCATGTCACTATTATGGAGGTGATTTTTGGGATTAGGCACTGAGAGGGTACCAAGTAACATCAGAACCAGGATAAAAGAAGGTTCAATTAGAGATATCCAAACCATTCTGCAGAAATTAATAGTAGCAGAATTTGGATAGGCTGGAATGGTGGGTTTGGGGATGCAGTGGAGAGCAAAAGTAACTACTGCAAATGGACCTTCAAAAGTCCACCTAGTTTTTAGGAGATATTGCGAGCCATCTAATTTTTGAGATCCCTAACTTTCCAAAAAGAAATAAGCCTTAGAAAGTTTGAAAGGTGAGTGAGTAATCCATCCAATCGGGCAGCTGATATATACAGAAAATCCAAGGGAAATTCAAGATGTGAAGTGAAAAGCTATGCTAAGATGACCAGTCAACCAGACAGTTTATGCAACATAAAGAAGAAAAGAACTTCAACCTCAAAAGGCTTTGGATATAAAAGATCAGAAAACAGTGTTAAGCTAGAAAGATTTCTATAACTATGCAATCGAAATAGGCAGTGAAATGAAAAGAAAGAAAAAAAGAGGAAAACTAGTTTAGGGTGCCCTCCAGTGGCTGGTTGGTATAACGAGCCAATGGAAAAATGAGGAGATGGTCTTTAACGTGATTGGTTAACACACACTATAAAAGTAAATGCCCAGATAGGGTGGGTGTATTTCTTGATCCAACACCTCCCCCAATGCCCCCCACCCCATTTTGCTTTCTGCAATAGAAATGTTTTTGTTCCTACTCCTTACTTCATTTTATGTAATATGTCTTGTGGTCAGTAGCTTTGCGTACACTCCGTGCTTTCATTTCATTTGAAATTGTGGCACCAAAATGCCCTCCTAAGGACATTTTTATTTCATCATGCATTGCTGTACCACAGTTTCCTGTAATGAAAGCACACAGCATCCACCATTTTGCCGACCCTCTGTCATATAAATAATAAACTAAATTAAGTCACAACTCCTAAAATACTTGTTACTTTTCTGATCAGTTTTACAAGGGATTATTCCTCACATGTGAACTGGACACTAATACCGCATGCTGAATGATGCATACTATAAGCCGGCAACATTCAGAATATAGCAAATTATGGGGTGACTTCTGGTGACTTTAGGCTAAATAGATTGTAGTTGTTCTTAGTATGTATATTACAAAACTTTAACACAGTAATCAGTATCCAGAAAGTAATAAAGCCTGACAATGAAAACATCAGTGCAAGAGTGCGGTTACAAGTTTGACCAATAATTTTTTATTCTGTTCTACATACATAGACACAGCCAATTCATTTTTATTGAATCTTGTTCTATGTTGTAAGCAGTCTGCCATGTTGTTCCTTTTCAAGGAATCATAACGCATATGGAATGATTCCACTTGACCCTGGTGGACTTGATGTTCACATCCACATGCAAGACATATATTACGAGTCCGACACCTAATGTGGTACTGTAACATTTAATTTTTATTCAGGGGGTTGGGGGGGGTTACCACTGAGGTTGACTGAAATATTATCATTTCTGATTATATATATATTTTTTCCTCAGGTCATATGCATACTTGTGTTCTCCATGTTTGGGATGGTTGATGATTTTGGCTGTACGGAAACTGGCAAGCCATGTAAGGTAAGGATTATTTTTTTTGGGGGGGGGCACATGTGAAAACAAGTTTCATTGTTTTTGTCTTCTTTCCAGGTCTTCAGCATATCCATTTCTAACTGTTGTCTGTCTTCAGTTTGGAAGATACTACCGACAGCAGTGTACAGCACCTCAGTGTTACTGGAAAACAGATGAAGAAATTATTAGGCGTTCATTGCACCACCACATTCAGTTCCCATTGTGGCTGTTCCTGTCTTCTGTTATATCCAGCTTAAAACACCAAGCTATTACTAAACCCCATATCTAGCTTAAAAAAACAAGCTATTACTAAACCCCTTTTCCAGCTTAAAATACCAAGCTATTAGTAAACCCCTTATCCAGCTTAAAATACCAAGCTATTAGTATAGCCCTTATCCAGCTTAAAATACCAAGCTATTAGTAAAGCTCTTAAAAAAAATTAACATGTTTAGTGAGTGACACGCACTGGCCCACTGTCATACTTACATCACAGATTTTCAGGACCAGAATAAAATGTTGTACAATCACGATGTACTGAAGTACGCCTGTCCCATCTGTGAAGAAAAAATATATTATCTGGCCTGTATGTCACCACTGTTGAATGCTTTACACCGGTGGAAAGAAATTAGATAAAAAAATGAAAGAAGAAATAAGAGTGATACTTATCTGTAGATGTTGTCCTTTAGGTGGTAGGAGTACTGCGGTTCTGCAAAGTTACACAATCTGTAACCTGTGAAAGCAAAATGAAAATCAGCTGCCAGTATTTGATGATGTGACACAAAATGGTAAAGGAAGGATTCACACCACTGTGCAAGTCAAAACCATAGTACATGACATTAGTACATACTTACTGTAAATTAGTAATAAGAAGCAGGGTGGCTGTGGCTGGCTGTGGGTTCAAAGCTTGGGCACAGGTACAATGTCTCTCTCTCGCTCTCTCTCTCAAGAAGCAGGGTGGCTGTGGTTGGCTGTGGGTTCATAGTTTGGGCACAGGTACAATGTCTCTCTCTCTCACTCTCAAGAAGCAGGGTAGCTGTGGCTGGCTGCGGGTTCATAGTTTGGGCACAGGAGCAATGTCTCTCTCTCTCTCTCTCTCTCACACGATCTCAAGAAGCAGGGTGGCTGTGGCTGGCTTTGGGTTCACAGCTTGGGCATAGGTACAATGTCTCTGTGTATCTCACAAGAAGCAGGGTGGCTGACTGGGGAGCGCTACTGTTTTTCAGTGTCAGGAGGATATCTGTCAATCAATCAGCAGGATTTAAGTGGCTACACATTGACATTTGTGTTTAGAGGACTGCGGGTAATAATGAATGCACACATTCTGTGAACTGTACCTTCAAAATCAAGAATGGGGAAGTCGAAATATAATGACATGTCTTTAATATTTATTTGTCAGTTGTCATATTATAGTCAAGTCCACCATTTTTCATTTTTTAATGCAGAAGAATAGTTTTTTTTTTATTTAGTTATTTAACCAGGAGTAGCACACTAAGCCAAAAGCTTTTTTACAGGAGCGCCCTGGGAGCACAGGGAAGTTAAGTGACTTGCTCAGGGTCACACAGTATGCAAGTGGAAGTCGTGGGATTCAAACCAGGTCTGGTCTGCTGGATGTCACCAGATTTGCAGCTCAGGGCCTTAAGCCACTGTGCTATACTGCCTCCTGAAGGTTAAAAGACCAGGATTAGAACCCTGGTCTCTACTACTACTGGTCAAGCTGCTCTGTGCACCAGCCCTCGACACCACTGGAGCAGCTCATGGTAACAGAATGGTAACATTACGGAACTGTGACAGCCTTCACCCCTGTAATTTGTCCGTTATTCCCTCCCACCATTCTCCTTATCATCATCAAGGAGGAAGCAGCGCTCGCAATCCTCAATGCCGGAGTTGTACCAACTTGGAAATTCTTTTTCCATGACTGTATCATCAACCTCAATGGTACATCATTTGACGCTGCCACCAGGATGGTCTACTTTGCCTGCATCATCGTGATGGGGTACAAATATAGATGTGGTTGTCCGACTTGGTTTGTGACCTTCATTCATTTTGATAAATGTCAGTACGCAGGTTAGTATGACAGACATGCACTATGGCCCCTGCAGAACTAAATACCCTCTCCGCACTTACACTGGAGGGTGGGCAACCCAGGTACTTCAGTGTTACTGCTGTCAGCACTGGCCATTCATTCTCCTTGCCACTCCGGTACACCAAAGGGTCATCTGCTATTGTCAGACGCCTGTTTTCTGCCAAATAGGCCTCAACCATGGTCTGTGATGCACACATTCCTGACGAATCATCCACCTGTTCACAAGATTCATCTAGGTCACAAATTCCTACTTGGGACAAGGCACACCAAAGTGTATTAATGGACAACTGTGCAGCTGACACCACTCCTTGCCCCTCAGCCGCCTTACTGGATGTGCTCGGTCCACAATGACCTTTAGCCTTGTTATGCTGTGGTTTGCTGAACTTTGCACATGACTTCTGTGCCCCATGAACCAATCAGATCAGCTGTCCAGTCAGAATTTGAACCTGATCATGCCCTCCCTCCAGTATGGATGCAATGCCACGCTTGTATTGTGGGTCCAGCACTGTGGCTATTCCAAATTATGGAGATTGCTGAATAGCGGTGATGTGTTGATTGCTGTCTAATATTGTAGTCATGTGTTTCAGTAATGCACAGCTTGACTTATCTCTTGCCACATCAAGGCTAGGCTGCAGATTCAACAAAGTCTTTCTCAGCACCCGCAGCAGTGGAATGTCTTGACTACTGACTGCAGTGTCACCACTCACTGCCTGTGTGGCATGTTCAAATGGCCTCAGAAGTAATATTGCTGAGTCCATGAGTCTCCATTGTTCAGTCTTCATAGACATTGAGGCCTCAGAACTGTCACGGTTAGTATGCATAACTAGGTACTTGGAGATGACTTTGTACTGCTCATACAACTGCTCTGCCATGTAAAGTGTTGAGTTCCATTTCATGACAACTTCAAGCTTGAAGCGGTGTTGAGGGAGGCTGTTTTGAATCTGCAGCTGCCTCAGTTGGTCACAGGCCTTTCCAGAGCATGCAAAGTGGGCACAGATGCAGCGTGCAACAGTCAGAATTTGCTTTATTTCAGGGTACTGAAGAAGCTCCTCTACCACAAGATTTAAACAGTGGGCCATGCAGGGAATCCTCACAAAGCCACCATTGCTGATATGTTTAATGATGGGTTTTTTTTGTTATATTTTTTCTAGTTTCCTCTGCGGCTGGGGGGGTGTTACCAATGGTTCTCCCCCACAGTCCGGCCTGACCAACATCACCCCCCCAGTCCACCCCCCATCCCAAGCTCAACCCCCCTTACCTTCCAACCATCACAGCGATCTGTTTACCGTGGTGGGATCGAAGGGTTATCCAGTTCGGGAGCATCCAGGCAGAAGAAGCAGGAGGGCAGCTCGTCAGCCATCATGTAGCCCTACAAGAATTGTCCTCATTTCCTCCCTATGTCTGTGGCATGCAATGACGCCTAGGGACTGAGCGATGCTGGCTCAAGACGCACTCCCCTTTCCATCTTGCCAGCAGCCATCCCACAAGTTCTGCTCCCCTGATTCTGTCAGAGCTCCCAGCCACCGCTAGGGAGCCAGCGAGACAGCAAGGCATTCGCTTCCCACCCCTGGAGAAGGAGAGCAGTCTAACGGACGCTCAATCCTTCTCCACCCCACCGACTGACGGCCCAGGCTTGTTCCCGAACCCAGGTCGCCGGTGTAGCGTGAGGTGTGGCGTCTGGCGCCTCAACCCTCAGCGCCACCGGGCCAGTTTAATGATGTTTGATTCATTATCACTAGCTATGAAGCCAGCTTTTAGGGACAGGGGGTGCAGCCACTCATCGATTTCTGTCAGTAGCAAGTCTAGCATGCCTTCGCCTATATGTGACCCTGCTACACTACGCTTTGCAAGCGTGGCATGCTGTCTATGCCATGAAGGTTGTTATCACCACAGTCTGACTTATTACACTGCTTTCCCATCCCACCATCACAGATAAACTCAGGTAGCTGCACCCAATGTGCAGTAATACACAGATAGGAACTACCTGCCGTTTTGCCAGTTGTCCACATATCCATGCTTAAGTGAATGTTAGGTGATGCGGAATGTTGAAGGGCATGACTTACAGACTCTGTCACCATCTGATATAACTCCAGGACTTCATGGGTGGAAAAGTATGTCTTGGACGGTATCTTCCATTTAGGACAGGCACGTGCCACAAAGCACTGGATTTCTGCATTGTCCACAGAGGAGAATTGCAAAAGGTCAATTGCCAGCATTTTTTCTATGGCAGCATTGAGTTCATGTGCAACTGCACGAATTGGTGGGTATTTACTGTTCCAGGCAAAAAGGCTATGCAATGTGGGATGCCTTGTTTGATGTTTTGCACATGTCATGCCAAATGGCTCTCCTCTGCAAACTGACATGGATGGGGTACCTTTGACATGTTATGGTGGGTGCACAGGTGGAAAGCCAATAAATGTGGTGATTTTACCTGTTTTAAGCACAGGGGTTGATGTACTAGAATTTCTACATGGACCACTGTTACTCTGACCAGTACTTGAACATTCAAAATCCTCCTCCTCCTCATGCCTGTAGTAATCCTCCGGTGTTATTTCGCCACTTTTACCAACATGGCTACTTACACTAAAGGAAGGGTTTACCTTGCTCACTAAGCTGGGTGAGGATCAACGCCCCACTATGGCATTAGCTCCCTTCTGGTGCCGAGTCCACAGTGCCATGTACCTGCTCTTAAGATGAGTATGCTGGCCCCCAGTGCCCAGATGCCTACCCTTTTTACCATGCTTCACACGTGCTTGGCAATGCTGGCAGATTTCCATTGTTTCATCACTACCATCTTGTATGAAAAAATCCCAAACTAGGGATTTTGATGCCTTACTCTCCATATGTCGCTTCTGGGGTTGCATATGAAATGGCAGTTTTGTTGGCGATGAAATGTGGGGTGTACTGCATGATTTCTGGTGTTGTGCACACTTGAACTTTGACTGAACATCACAATCGATGACTATCACTACAGGGTCAGCAACAAACACAGCAATATCAGAACTTTGAGGAGGGGAGATTGATAAACAGACTGTTTACAAACAGTCACCTTCACTTTCTTTTTGTCTGGTTCCCAAATGGGGTCACTAGCATCATCATCATCATCATAATCATCATCCATAAATTCACTTTGGATGCTGTCCTCCTGTGGAGATATTCCAGCCACAGCCTCAGTACTATCATCCACACTTCTTTCATCAACCTCTGAATGTTTGGATGGCCTGACCTCAAGATCAGTGGAAACACGAGACTGTGAGTCATTAGCATGATCAGAATCATGTTCAACTACTGTGGGGAGTGGGACATCAACTACACTCAAGTCTGAGGATTCAGCAACATTTTCCCACCTGATAAGTTTGCCTGGATTGAACTTGTAGCAATACGCATGCTGTTATCAGCCACGCCATCACTAACTTTACTACCAGCATGGACAACAGCATCTCCAACCAGAATTGAAGTGATTGATTTTGCTGTGAAAAACACAGTCAGAGAAATCTCTTTACTTGGAGCAACTGCTACCCTTTCCTTCTGCTGCGTACTACCATGACCACTACTCTTAACACTGATAGACTTGCTATTAGCCACTCTTGAACCTGCCTCATCATCACAACTTCCGCTGCTAATAGTCTTCATGGCAGCAGTGCCACAGCCAGAAACAGCTTTGCATGACCATCTCTTCATGGGCATTTGTTAAGATTACACAGACAATTAACAGCAAATTATTATTTATGCTGTTTTCGGGGGATGGGAAGCAAAAAAAAAACAAAGAGATGCAGCTGCACAAGCACAAGGTAACACAAGATCTTAACCAGTCTTCAAAAATCCAAAAGTCAAAAAACAATACCTTGTTTTGCGGTGAGGGGGGAGGTACTACTTTAGCTACACAGACAGAAGCAGGGTAAAATATTGCAGACAGGCTGAGAAATTCAGAGTACAGCTATTGCGGTGCCACAATAAAATGCGTATCAATTTATACCACGCACACAGATTAAAGGTCAGGTACAGAGACTTTAACTGTTCAGTAAACCATAGGTGCTGGAAGATAGTAAAAGCTGAGGGTGCTGAAGATCGGAAAGGCACCTATTGGGATACAAAGTGCACTTTTTCTAAACCAGTTTTTGCCACACCAAAATACAATAAATGCACATTTATGATGATCATAATGTTAAGAATGCAGTTATACCTTATAGGAATATTTCATACAGTATATTAAGAGCTCACCTGTCAACCCATTTCCTCCAATAGCTCCATCAGAAGTCTAAACCATCCATTGTGTAACCTGATACAGTCACTGCTCAGGTGAAAATGAAAGATGGCATCAATAATATTTGTATTATCAGCCTCTAGCATAGTCTTCACATAAATGGGTTAGGAGTTTTTTGGTTCTACTAACTTCCGGATAGAAAATAGTAGGTCAGCCCAACCATCAATGATAAGGTAAACGCCTGAGGCTGGAGAAATAATGACATAGAGCCATAAAGTTTACACACAGCTTATTTATTAATGAATCACAGTATACAATGTCAAGTGTATTTATTCATGAATCACAGAGTACAATGACAGCAAACAATATTAATTTACAACAATAAGGGTATAACAGAAAACAATGCACAACTATAATTGCTGGAGCCAGAGAGGTTGGTCTGCCAAAAACTGCACTTGCTGGCATGAGGACTACGCAGAGCACCTGGATTGAGTAGTCCTTTGGAAGACTTCGACTCAGTCTGGAAGACCAGTGCTCATCGTATCTCAGGCCCAACCCAATGTTGTCCATGGCATGGCCTTTAATCTTCTCCCATACTCCTGCTCACATTGTGTGTTTTATTACAAAAATAAAATGAGTATATTACAGTGTTGAACAGTAAAGATAGAAAAGTCCTTTCTTTGAATCACCTTTGGTACTCCAGCCTGCAGCACAGAGGCTCATTAGAAGAGCAGTGCCTTTACTTCATGAAGAAGCAAGCTCTGCCAGCTCCAGTGCTCTTCTGGCCACATCCGTTTGTTACAGCAAAGTCTGGAGGAAGGAGTAGGATACACCTGGAACTGAGCCAGTATTCCATGAGAATGCAATAGTAGCTAGCCATCTGCTAATTCCTGTACTATTGCCACTGCATGCCACAGATTCAGCCAATAAATCAATTTACTGTTACCACCATATCTACACGTCTGTCATGAATGAATCCTATTGATGCTCTGGTCACCACTTCAGGCTGCTATGCCTGTACAAGGCATTCCCAGGCCCTAGCACAAGGCATTTCCAGGCCCTGGTGCCCACAGACTCACCCAATCTACCAGTTTTCCACCATAGCTATACTTCTGTCATGAATAAATCCTATAGATCCTCTGGTCACCACTTCAGGTTGCTATGCCTGTACAAGGCATTCCCAGACCCTAGCACAAGGCATTCCCAGGCCAGGCCCTGGTGCCCACAGACTCACCCAATCAATCAATTTACCACCATCTCTGTACTTCTGCCATGAATAAATCCTATAGATGCTCTGGTCACCAATTCGGGCTGGTATGTCTGCACAGGCATTCCAAGGCCCTGCAGTCCACAAACTCAAAAAAAGCAACCAAGTACACACCATATCTATATGCCCTGGTCACCACCTCAAGCTGGTATATCCATATAGGCATTCCCAGGACCTAGTGTCCACAAACTCAGAAAAGCAACTAATTAAACACCATATCTATATGCCATCGTCAACACTTCAGGCTGGTATGTCCACACAGGCATTCCCAGGTCCTGGTGGTGTCCACAAACTCATTAAATCAACCAATTTACCACCATATACATTCTTCCCTCAAATACAGGTTTGCAGTATCAATTTTTCCCAAAAAAGTTACATCATCTTTCATTTCGTTGCACAGAGTCCCGTACGATTTGCGTCAGATCCAACTTGTCTGTTCTCTCCTTGTGAATGTTCAACAGCATTAGGTGATTGTACCTCTTCTCTGTTATGGTGCTTTGTAAGTAAGACTTGATTCTCCATTGTGTTGAAAAGGATCTCTCCCCAGTAGCTGTATTCATTGGGACAAGAAAATAAACTTGAATGAGCTTCATTATTTCTGACTACAGTGTCTGCTGCTGGCAGTCTTTTCCCACTAAGGCATCAAAAATGGTGTTGAATGAAGTTACTGCCTTCACCTCTGGCAAAACCTGCTGCACAAGTCCTGGGAGCAACTTCAGTTGTGCATTCAGATTGTCAGTGTCCAAGTCTTTATCTCCTTACAACTCTGTGACCTGAGGAGGAACTGAAAATGTCTTTGCATTAGCTGCTTGAAGCAACAAATTCCCCATGGATGACAGCAAGGCATACGTTTCTTGATCAAATTTGGTCGAGTTCCACAAGACAAGCCTCAATGGCTTCATAATACATCTGTCGATACCAGTCCTTAGCAGATTCAGGATGGTGATGAGGTGCGCTACCATGTTGCAGCCTTGCTAGGACAAAACACTGTCTGGGGAGTTTGGGCTCTTTCGCAGTTTTCAGCAGTTGTGCTTTTTCTTTGATGTCTTCATAGACCTGGTCAAAGTCATTGTGCTGGCTTTGTAAATTTTGCTTCAGAGAGTTTACATTCCTCTTTGTATTTTCTGCTGTCAGTGTTTTTGTTTGCAAGATTGAAGCCACTCATTATGATACACTGAATATATTGTATGATGCAACTAGTCCAAAATAGATCAGAAACCTTTTCACCATTGACAACAGGCCCCTGACTTTACTTTGTACATCAGTAGATCTGCCTTGTTCCAACTCTTGTAAGGTTTCACAAAGTGTTCAATAGTTTGTGAGAACTGAATTGATGCTCTTTGTTCTTACTATACATTTTGTTGGACAAAGTAAGTGCAGGCCTTCTATCATCATGTAAGGGTCCTCGCTGTTGTTTGTTGCAATATTTTCATAAAGAGCTCATCTCTGTGGTGAAGCATGAATCAACACATTCGCCTCCTGTACAAATGTGAGGGCAGCTTCAATGGCAATGCTTCTTTTGCCACAGCTTTGACACACCAGGTCTAAGGAATGATTTACACAATGGACATTCAGTACTAGTGGATTTTCTCTTCTAATTCTGGCTGCAGTTCCAGAAATACATCCACTCATATTTGTAGCTCCATCATACACCTGTCCTAGCATCAACTGCCTCAGGTTGCTTTCCTCTTCTTCGTGGCCACAAATTGCTAGTCCTTGCCGAACTAGAAACTGTATTGCATTTAGTTGTTTCAGGAACATTTCTCAGTTTCTCATCTGTTCCTGTGCAAGATGCTGAGCTGAGCACCAACATTCATCCTTGTGTTGCTCAATGCACTATACTTCTCAACAGCTTCATGGTGGAATAGAGATGCCTGATGTTTCTTAAATTTGACAACTGCTTTCCTCCGATCACTGAATCCTGATGAAGTGAAGGTTGGTTTACCACACTGACTGCCTGTGATGAGTTTTCTTTCTACTGCTGCCCGACAGTAGTAGCAGAATACACATCCTTTTGAAACACAATATGTTAGCCAGCTGAAATCTGAAAACCAGTGTGTCTGACAAGTTCTAGTTTCAGTTCTCCCATTGGTTCTTGGAGTGATTTGTTTGATGAATGTGTCTGTAACACCACTTGGCTGAAAAACATTGTTAATATTGTGGCAACGAACAGGAGAGCAGGAGGGGAGAGACAAAAGAGACAGAAGGTTCAGACACTGGGTCAACTGCAGTGGCCTAGGTACTCACAAAGACGTGTGCAATGTTGCCATCACTATTGTTGTTCATGGGGAACAGCTCTGCAGCTCTGTTTTCTGTATCAGAACAGGCCTTACTATCCAGGGGTACTGGAATAGCAGTTGCAGGACAATCCACATCAGGCAAGGAACATGTCAAGTTCTGGCACTGATGCAACATTTGGAGTAAGGATTGATGCATCTGACTCTGTAAAAGCCATTGGCAGAGAAGCTGTATGAACAGTTACAATGTCACTTACTGTACTGGTACAACTGACAGTTGCAGTGCTTGTGGCAGTGTCAGTGGTATTGTTCTCAGCACTTATGTCACCTGCAGGCTCTGAAGCTGTTGGTATCTGGGCACTCCCAAACAAGTAATTTAGTTTTCTTGGCATCCTGGCAGCAATATCAGCCAATTGTTTCTCCATCTGTTTTTTTCCGTCTCTGGGACCTTGGCATATTTGAATGCAGTATCACAGAGAGTGCAGGATATGAGAATGAATTTTGTGTAAAAAACATAGTGAAACCCTCTGCTTCCCATCTTCCAACAAGGTAATACTGCGTGAACATTATAAGCTAGCAATGAAGTATCATGGCAAAATTAAAATTATTTTTTTATATCTTGCCGTGTCTGTTACCCCCATGTCTTTGTCAATAGTTAATATTTATCCTCAACTACTGCATCTACTTTGATTGGGCATTACATTTTTGGATAGTGACTCATGCCTCAAAATGCTTGTGTACTGCACCACTATTGTACAAGACATGTGGATCCAATAAAAGTTATAATACATGATTTGGCTTGGACTGAAAAAACAGCTATTTTTGTATGCCATAATGTTTGCTTATTCCTGCAGCAGTCCATTACTTTCTTACCTGCCCAACAATTACAATGGGATTGCTTTTGCCCGTGATGCAATTTTGGGAAATTTGATTCTTCCCATGCATCACGTAAAAGACAGCCTATTCCAGCAACTGCTAGTTACAGACTTTTCAAATGCCCTCCCGCCTCCCCAACTCCTCCTTCTTTGGCACTCTTTCTCCCCTTGTTACTGCATCTGTTCCCTATCACAGCCCGGCTCCTCTGTCAAGGGTGGGAACAGAAAAAGGCCAAAGTTAAATAATACACACAAGCAAGCACTAGACACTATTCACCCTACATTGAATTGTTTTAATATAAGGAGCACATCTATCCTCAGTTTTTCATAAACAGTGACCACAGGGAGGACTTTGATGTAATGGCACTGCTGTTTACTAATGATCTCAATACCACTGAAAGTGGTTCATCGCACCCAAGACATGAAAAGCACCAGTTTCTTTTACAACCCCCAAGCACATCGGTGCCATACTCCGGTCCAATCTACAATACAGATTCCATGCCATTACCTGCCACTGCAAACAAGCGCCATGCGATGTAAATAAAAACTCATGTGCTGTATAACAGCAATAATACCAGACTTGGCTATAGAAGTTTGAGTAATGTCACTAAAGTAAAACCTTAAAATTAAACATTGTTCTGCTCTCTGGAACCTACTGGAATAGGAAGCACCTTGACTGAATCGTATTTTGCCCAGCAATAAGCAGACTTAAATTTTAAGGTGGCACTTATGGATAAGTTATGAGAGCCTATGGTCTCATGGCCTCTTACAGCCTAGGTGAGACTATCTGAGGCTCTATTACTTTGAACAGATCATTTCACTTAATTTAAAAAGTTCATGCAAGCCTGGTGATATCAAGGGCAGATGGGTGCATATCACGCTAGTCATCTTAATTTAGACATCTGTATCACAGATCTGAAACAAGAGGAGACCTGTTACATTGATGTATAGATAGAGTTAAATAGAAGTGGTGGGACTCAAATCTGAGTCCCTAGGTTCAGAGCTGTACTCGAACCACTAAACAGCCTGTACTGGGCAACCACCCTCTCCAATCTACCTTTACTGGGCAGCCCACTGAACAAAAATGTATAGCTGGCCTCCTGCCAGTCTTCCCTCCCTCCTGACACTCTTTCAGATGCCCTCTTTCTCCCACCATTCTGCCAACCTGTATGCCGGAAGCATCTTAACCCCCCCATCCCTGATTCCAATATTTGACTTGGAGAGGGTCTGGTGGGAAGCAAGCTCAGTAATCTTGTACTTTTATTCCAAGCTAGTGTAAGCCCAGTCACCACCACCCCTTCCTCAGCAGCTCTCTACTGTCAGTATTTGTGTGGCACACTGACCTTTGCAACATTGTACACATTCTTTGTTGTATAAGCATGCAAGCAGTAAGCAATAAGGGATTACAGATGGAGAGATAGATGAGCTCCTATTGACAAGGTGTGGATGCCAATCTCGCCTCACACAGATACAGTCAGAACTGCACTAACCAGTGCCAGTTCCAACTTCCGTACAAACAGCACATTTTAAATAAATTGAAAAAAATATGGGATAAATCCCACAACCTCCACTCGCATGCTGTGTGACTTGGTTTTCTATAATACAGGATGTCAGGACCCAACTGTTATGATCAGAAGAGAACTGATAATGTACTGTATCCCAGGCAGGCTTTGACATGTGTTTTCTTGGTTAATAATGAAATGCTGAAGAGTTTGCTGCCTTCACACTATTTGGATTTGAGCCAGGCCCTCCTGCCATGCTATCCCAAGCGAGTAGACATTGATAGGCTCTGTTGAAGTGATTGTAACAGACTGTTTAAACCACTTTAATGAAAGCACACTAGACTGTTTAAACCGCATCACTATATACTATATATATATATATATATATATATATATATATATATATATTTATATATCTATATATCCACTATATACCATATGTTATTGGGGCTGGCAGTATAGCCTGGACGTTAGTGTAATGAGCAGCTTGGTACATCCAGAAGACCTGGGTTTGATTCCCACAACCTCCACTTGCATACTGTGTAACTCTCAGTAAGTCACTTAACCCACCAGCGCTCCCAGGTTGCCCCTGAAAACAGGCACTCATGCTTAGTGGGCCTTACTCAGTTACCAAAGACTAAAATAAAATAAATAAATACTATAGCAGCCTATTTCTAATAGGAGAACTAAAAAATAAAGTTAATGAAAGCATACCGGACTGTTTTAACCACTATATACTACAGCAACCGATTTCCAAAAAGAGCACTCAAAACCAATTAAAGAAAGCACACAAAAACAACTGAATTTAATTAGGAACAATTGCTTTTCCTCAAAGATACAATGTTGCATTTATAGGCCTGGCTCGCTGCCACATATTAAGCATAGCAATGAAGTCTGAAAACTGTTATTCATGTTCTTCACTTTAAAATAAACACAATTATAATATGTTGCAAAGAATTTTATTCCATGCAAGACTCTGGGTCTGGAAACATTGATAAAGTAAATCTGATCTGATTTAACTGTAAAAGACAAATAATGAACAGAATAAAAGACATTGAACTATATATATATATATATATATATATATATATATAGGCTTGTAGAAGGGAACCTGAAGGGAGTGTGATATAATGTAATCGTTTTGACAGTTGTGAATTGCTGGGCCAGTTGCCAAGAGGTTCAAAGATGCAACTTTAAGGTGACATTCATCCATTTATTTTTTCACCAGTAAGTGGACTGGGATACAAAGTCGTTTTACAGCCACAAGTGACCAGGGACAGAGATGGACATCCTCCAGCTACAACAGTGCTGTGCTGTGACTGGCTTCTTGGTTAACCTGACAGACACACCATTCAACCTCCTTGTGTTTCAGTTTTCCTCTTGGCATCTGGCCCTGCATCTCACAACTGTCATGAAGTTTACATTAATCACATATCACACTCCTTCAGTGCCCTTCTACAAACCTACATTTGCTCCATCTTTGCAAGGCAGAAGCAGCAAACAAGTATTCATGAATGCTCTCAAATGTCTCCTGTTTTATCCCTCAAAAACAAAGTGCCCAGTTTCACAATAAAAAGCTGCTGTAAACGCAGACCTTAAAACAGAACTATTATATAAAATGCTAAAGCAACATTAACTTTGAGCAACTATAAGCACTGAAACAAACAGAAATCCATACCAATCTTTTGTCACTGAAGACACGCTCAACAATAAATGAAATGATGGTGAACAGAGTGTGGAGCTGAGGCACTGGTCCACGAAATGTGACACTGACACATAAAACATAATCAACCATGAAGATACAAACTCAAAAGCTTGAAGATACTGGTGCTGCACTAGTATCTTCAAGGTTTTGAGTTTGCATCATCATGGTTGAGTATGTCTTATGTGTCAGTCACTCACATAATGGGTGTTTACTCACCTGGTAAAGGAGCTTGTGTTAGTTGCATCCATGACACTCCAGACATTACCTCTAGGGTTCCCAACCCACCTGATAGGCTAGTGATGCACATGTGACCCAGATCAAATTCACAGTACACCTTGGTCCTAGGAGTCCCCTTTCTCCAGTTTGATTTTTCCATAGCTGAAACAAACAACTTAGGCCAAAACCTGTCATCTTCGACTTCCTCATTGACCCACATATTAAGACAATGCTAGACAGGGATTCTCCATCACCATTAGTTCATTACCTATTGTTACAATTCTAGACTCGGTCGCCAAAGGTTACGGCCAAGTGTCCATACATAATCACCACCCTGCTCATAATCAAAAGGTATGTTAGAAGTCAGTGTGAGAGTCTTCGCCATGATTGCCCCGAAGGGAGGGTCATGGAGTGTCATGGATGCAACTAACACAATCACCTTTACCAGGTGAGTAAACACCCATTGTGTTATGTTGCCATCCATGACACTACAGACATTACCTCTTGATTTACTATAAGAAGCAGTTCCACCATTCCTTCAGGGTGGGACAAGGCGATCAGAATGCAAACAGTTTTGGCATGCTGAGGATAAGACTTTACCGGCAAAGTCAGTTCTTTGTGTGTATAATGTCTCAAGTCTGTAGTGTCTTGCAAAGGTATGAACAGAGGACTAATTGGCTGCTCTGCAAATGTCTTCCATGGACACACTAGCTCTTTCTGCCCAGGAAATGGCCACTGCCCTCGTGGAGTGGGCCTTTATTCCATCTGGTGGAGTGATGTCTTTCGATTTGAATGCCCCCTGTATTGTCCTCTTTAGCCAGCTGGCGATAGTGGTCTTGGAGGCTGCCATCCCTTGCTTGTGGCCTTCAGCTATGACAAAGAGTCTCTCTGATCTGTGACTTGGCTGTGTCTTTGCAATGTATTGTTGTAATGTGCTACCTACATCCAAGGGGTGGTGGACTCTGAATTCGCCCTGTTGTGGTTGCGTATAGAAGGTCGGTAGTTTCATAGTCTGTTCCCTGTGAAATGAGGACATAACCTTAGATCGGAACCCTGGTACTGTCTTCAAGAACACACCTCCTGCCGTGAAGATGGTGTAGGGTTCTTTACAGGAGAGGGCCCCTAACTCACTAATCCTGTGAGCAGAGCAAATGACCACCAGAAAACAAGTCTTGAGACCCAGCCAGTAAAGTTGTGACTGCTGTATGGGTTTGAAGGGAGCTCCTGTTAGGAACTCTAGAACCATGGTAAGATCCTAGGGGGCCACTGGTGTTCGTACACAAGACCGGATGGCATCTGCTGCTTGAAGAAATTGGATGGCATCTGGATGAGCCCCGGGCTGTGTAGGCCTGATATTGCCCATGGCTGCTCCTATGGCTGACAGCTGGACTCTTAGGGAGGAGGTGGACAGGCCCTTGTCCAGGCCCTGCTGTAGAAATTGCAGTATTGTAGACATGTCCGCCTGCATTGGCTCGACCTTTGCGGACTTGCACCACTTTACAAAATTATCCCACTGCCTGCCACAAGTAGCTGTGGTAGATAGTTTTCTAGACTGCAGGATGGTCGATATGACCGACTCATGATACCCTGCGGTCAGCAGTCTCTACCTCTCAGGAGCCAGGCCGATAGTTTTAGGGTGAGGGGGGCTGGATGAACCATTGGGCCCTGGAGCAGCATGTCCGGTCAATATGGGAAGGACCATCTGTCCAGGCTCATGGCTACTGCTGACGCAAACCAACCTCTCTGAGGCCAGTACAGTGCAGTGCAATGAGGATGAGCAGACTCTGGGATAGCCTGATCTTTGCTAGCACCTGGGGGATCAATGGAATCAGTGGGAAGACATATGCGCGATCCTGGTCCCAAGCCTGGGATAAGGCATCTGCTCCTAGGGCCTGCTTCTCCCCTTATCTGGAGAAGTACGTCTTGACTTGGGCATTTGCCTTGGATGGCATCAGATCTATGCGGCCCCACCTTCTTTGTATCAACATGAACAAATCTGGATGCAGCTGCCATTCCCCTGGGTGCACCTGCTGTCTGCTGAGCCAGTCCACCCTGATGTTCAATTTCCCTGCCAGGTGGACAGCATGAATGTGGGTGAGATTGGATTGCACCCAGTTGAGCACCTTGGCTGTTTCCCTTATCATGGCTCTGCTGCACGTACTGCCTTGCTTGGCTATGTATGCCACGGTGACAATGTTGTCAGATTTTACCAGGACTGACCAGCCGATGATGCTGTCCCTGAATGCCTTCAAGGCATGGAGAACTGCCCTCATCTCTAGGATTTTGATAGACAACCTGTCATCCGCCGTTGTCTACCTGCCTTGTGCTGTTACTGTATCCATGCATGCTCCCCAGCCTGTAAGGCTGGCATCAGTCTCTACTGACAGCTGATATGACAACTCCAGCAGGAAACCCTTCAGGAGGTGTGGGCGATGTGTCCACCACCTTAATGAGTCCCTGACCGTGTCTGGTAGGAGGACCTTCTTGCCGAGGTCATCCTCCGATGGAGAACCCTGCTGTAGAACACAGCTCTGTAGGGGGCTCATGCCCCACCTTGCCCATGATACCAAGTTGATGCATGAAGCCATGCACCCACAGACTTGTGCCGATTGACCCATTGTGGGTTCTGAAGTGGTCATGAGTGCCCAAACCAGCACAATCACTGAGTCTATTCATTTGCAAGATGGTCTTGCCATTCCTTCGGCTGTGTTGATTTCTGCTCTGAGATGCTCTATGCACTGAGACGGTCATAGTGAGCTCTTGCTGTGATTGACCACCCAGCCGTGCTGTTCCAGGGCAGTCAATACTAAGTCTGTGTCCTTTTGAGATTGTGTACAGGAACGTGACCATATCCACCAGTCGTCCAGGTATGGAATGATGTCTACCCCCTGCTTCCGTAATCGGGCCGCAAGGAAGATGGACACTTTGGTGAACACCCTTGGTGCCGAGGTGAGGCCGAATGGTAGGGCCTGATACTGGAAGTGTTGGCCCAGTATGTGGAACTGAAAGAATCGCTGGTGGCTGGGCCTGATTGGAATATGCGTGTATGCATCTTTCAGATCTACTGAGGTGAGGTAGTCGCTTATCCGAATGTTCCGCAGTATAGATCTGAGGGTTTCCATCTTGAACTTTGGGGTAGTTATGAACTTGTTCAAGATTGTTAGCTCTAGAATTGGCCTGAGATCTCTGTTCTTCTTTGGGACTAGAAAGAAAATGGAGCAAATTCCTGTGCCTATCTCGTTGTCTGGCACGGGCTGAATTGCTTTGTTCTGGACCAGGTCTCGGAGGACATTCTGCACCTGGTGAGCCGTGGCCCTTCTGTTTGAGATGGGAGAGAGTACCAGCCTGTCTCTGCAAGCCTTTTTTGAAAACTCGATAGTATATCCATGAAAGATGATCTCCAAAACCCACCTGTCAGAGGTTGTTTGTTGCCATTGTTGGAGGAACAACATTAGCCTTTGCCCCACTGGTGGATAAGTGAGCCGCAGACTGGGTGTTGGGGTGGCATGAGCGTAGTAGTCAGTACTGTTTTGGTTTGCTACTTCTGCCTCTGCCTCTAAAATGAGGGTTCCTTCCTCTAAAGGTGGAGTAGCTGCCTTGGGAGGGACTTCTGAAATTGTTACTGTGCCCTCTCCCGAAGGAATTGTTCGAGTAACCCTGCTTTCTGTTTTGCTTGGATCTACTGTTCCCTCAAAACCAGTGTCAGGCAGATGGTAGGTAGAAGGTTCTTTGCTTGGCCTTGGTGAGGTCCTTCCCCCTCATCTTTTTGTTTGAGGAACTCGTTTAGCCCTTTACCAAACACATTGCCTCCCTTAAAAGGCAAATTTTGCAGAAGCGCTTTAGACTCATTATCTGTTTCCCACAGTTTCAACCATAAGGCCCGTCTGGCTCTGTTTGTTAGTGCCTCCACCATGGCTTCCAATTTTAGAGTATCCACAGCCATGTCCCCCAGGTATTTTGCTGTATCCAGAGTGCATTCTAAGAGCTCTGCCTCCCTGGACTTGGGACCACATTTTTCCATTAGTTCTTCCAGCCAGTGAATCTGTGCTCTGGCTGAATAAACCGGTGACACTGCAGCTCTGGCCACCATGCCTGAGAACTCAAATAACTTCTTTAACATTTCTTCCACTTTTTTGTCAGTGGGGTCTTTTAGGGAGATGGTGCCACATGGTAGCACTGTTTTCTTGCTCAGTGCCACAATTTGTGGATCTATGCTAGGTGCAGTGCACCACAGCTTGGCTTTGTCTTGCTGTATCGGGTACATTCTGTCCAAGTTTCTTTTTTCCGACAGACAACCCGGTTCTGTGGATTCCCATTCTTTAGGCAATACATCATCAATGGCCGGACAGCTAGGGAAGGTGTCCTGAACCTTCTGATTTTGTTAGGATGCAGCTTGGACACTGGTTTGGGTGCCTCCGTGTCAAAACCCATTGTGGAATTGATGGCCCTTATCAGGCCTGGGACCAGGTCAAAGGAGCAAAGTTTTGCTGTCAAAGAGGGTGAAGCGGATATGATGCCCATGTCCTCATCCCCTGATTCTATGTCCTCGATGTCTTCTGGCAGTCCCCCATGATCCTCATCCCCTGGATGGGCTGGTGGTGGGTCCTCACTGTTATCTGGCTGAGGAGGGGGGTTCTCTCCAGGGGTAAGTACTGAAACGGGTGTGGGGGAGGCCTAGTCTAACTTTTCCATGGCCTTGAGCATAAAATCTGTTGACTCTGCATCATGGCGACTGTTGTCTGCTGTGTCTGGATGAGAGAGCCCCCAGATCCATCCAGGATGGGGCGCGCTAGGTCCCTGGCTGTCTAGATCTGTGCCTGGAGTTTGTTTCGCTGCCGAGTCTTCCTCCTCATGGAAGCAGGTGGGACATTGTGGACCCGGATTGTGGGGCAATAGGGTGGCAGTACAAGAAGTCTATTCCTTTGCTTGCCTTAAACATCTGTGGATGAGAGAAGGACAGAGAAAAATAGAAAAAAGGTAGCTTTAGAATATGGCACCCGATGGGGTATATTATCTTGAGAAAAATGTAATTAAATTCTCTGTAATCCAGTTTCTTTCCCCGTATCTACAGGGCTGGGGTGACTCACTTTGAGAACCCCAAGCCCTTTCAGAAGTATAGAAGAAGAGCCTGTTTCTTAAGGAGGGAACTTACACACACACACACACACACACATGCAGACACACACACACACACACACATATGCACACCCCCACCCGATTGCGCCTGTGGCCTAAGAGCAAAGAATAAGTATGGTAGCACCAGGGCAGACAGCAATGAATTAGCACCTTGTAGGTGAAGAGATAGCAGTTCCCCTTATCTATATTTGTAGCAATGCACCCTGTAAGTGATCAAAACGCTTTGAGCCAGTAGGCTTTTTTTGCATCAAGGGGGGGGAGGGAGAGAGAGGGACTAACCCTGCCTGTAATGAGAGCCTCTCCACCTAAGATGGTGGACCAACAGCAGGCAGTCCTCCTAGACAAAATGGAGGCTGAGTCCCTGAAGCCTGAGCTGAAAGGGGGGCCTGTGCTCAGAGGTCTGCTTGTAAGAGCTCTTCAACAGTCTGTATGAGCTCTCGATGAACCCAGGACTCAGCCCTGCAAGTCTTTGTAATTTATGAAACAACACCGGTGAAGGAGCATGCGCTAAGCCCCCCCCCATGTCTGTGTTAGGGAAGGCATCGCAGAGGCAATGGGGGGATTCACACACCAGCAGACCACTGCCACAAGATGCCTGCATGGCCATGTGGTGCAATTCAGAGAAAAAAACTGTTTTCCTCCTCCTCCAGGTGGTCACTGAGCTAGGGACTGCAACAGGAGAAAAGGATGCCCTCTGCGCTGCCCGCTAATCAGGGAGCATTTTTAAAAAGGGCCTGGAAATGGCGCCGCGTGGTCTCCACTTGAGAGGAGAGGGCCATAGAGCCTGAGCCCATATCCAGAGGTGGATGGCCAGGATAGCACTCAAGCTGGATTTAAACCTCCCCGCTTCCATTTCCTAGCCATGTGGCCCCCACTTGTGAGGGGGAGCCACTGGCTGGGGAACGAGCGTGAGCACGCGATAATTTCAAACAGTAGCATTCCATATGGCGAAACTGGTGAGGCACCATCTCACAGAGGATATCCAGGCATTTCGAGCATAAACTACAGTAAGTGGGCACACTAAGCATGATTTAAGGAGGATAACAGTTTACTAACTTTCTTTAAAATCAAGCAGTTTTCCAGTAAATGGCTCAACATATAAACGGAGGAACAATTTAAGTAAAACTGAACAAATGCTATACAAAATGTAAAAATAAATTAAGAGAGCTCTGACTAATGAAAGCTAATACCAGCTAAGCCCCTGTAGATTCACTCTGAGCACAACAACCATCTCATAAATTGGTGAGAAGTTAATGTAAAAACCAAGGGCCAAAGATATATAGTAGCCCAGTTCTTTAACTAGCCAGAATTGCAATAAATGCAGCAATCCTTCCTAACTAGCAGAAATGGATTAGGTTTTCCTTCTACTAGAATGCATTACAAGTAACTCTTCAAAACTGCAGAAATGCAAGTAATTCGGCCTACCTTAGTTAATTAAAAGAACAAGGGACTCCTGGTGTGCTTGTAGCCTCTCAGATGCAAAGGTTGAACTGGAGAAAGGGGACTCCTGGGACCAAGGTGTACTGCAAAATTCGATCTGGGTGACATGTGCATCACTAGCCTATCAGGTGGGCTGGGAACCCTAGAGGTAATGTCTGGAGTGTCATGGATGGCAACATAACACAATCCATTCCATGGACCAATGCCCCAGCCTGAGAGAGAGAGCTAGATAAGTACTGATCAAACACCCCTAGAAGCAGACCACTTAGGAAGGGAAACTGAACACAGACTAATGGACCTTACTCTATAATGCGCAGCATCATGTTCAGTACCAGATGAATAGTATGGTATTAATATCACAGTCACACAACTACACTAGTTTGCAATATGGTTATACTAAACATGAACAGTATACTTACTGTAGTTGTACCAAATGGTATGATAGTATAGTTAACTTATATACTAAACAAGAACAGTTAACAGAAAGAATCCATTCTTATAATGATCACCCCAACTACTACCCAAGGTGTGTGGGTAGCAGGGTGCAGTCAGATGATACAGTATATTATGACATAGTTTTGTGAATGAACCAAGTTCTGCATTATCTTCACAATTTAGTTTTATTGCCAAGCTCTGACTATGACTAGCAAGTCACTCACTTCACTCAACCTCCCCCCCGTGGCGGATCCCATGCTTGTGGTACACATTTATATTGTCTGAGTGTTAGATACAATCTCCCTTTGTGATTTGAGCAAGAAGAATGCTGCCCAATTAATTCCAAGTCATATACTTATGCAACATTATCCATTGGCTCAACATTCCCTCTACTATCTGCAGAACAGAACGTATCAAATCTATGATCGTTTGTCTTGATTTAGAAAATGGGTAGAAACTTTTCCTGCCTCGAAACCCATTATCAAAGGGTACATTTATTTTAGTTTAGCTTATTTATTTATTAATTGATTGATTAGTTGATTGATTTAATGATTGATTTAAAAAGTGGCAACTAGAAGAGGCACACTGAGCCAAGGTTCTTTTCCAGGTGTGAGTGACCCAGGAGTGAGGAAACGTTGAAAAATAAAAACATACACAGTATTAATAATTGGTGCAAAATAAAGTAAAAACTGAGCACAGTTTAACACAGCAGTCAGCAAAACAATTAAAGTCAGGCAAACAATTTATCATACTAAGACAGGAAAGGATCAGTGAAGGGAATGACAAGAGCAAGAAGGAGCAGGAAGAAGTAAGCTGATTCATAAAAGAGAAAGGGTACTTGCCGACAGAAACAGGAAAATATTGAGAACCACAGCATGCTGCCTTTTTCCAGGAGAATTTTAAGCAACAAAACTGCCACCATGTTTTCTCTCCAGTTAGAGACACACTCTTTGTTTCCCCTTAGGAGCAGTGCCTCCCATGTACACTGAAGCACAAATAACCATTATTTTTATTTCAAACTGTCCTTTTTCTCCTAGTAATCTCCTGGATTATGCTATAGCTGCCTTCCCCAGCAGGTCCTGGACTGGTCACCCACCTCTGAGAAAAAAAAACAAATAGGCACTTACTTGTGCATCCTGGATCAGTCCACCTCACCAGATTAGATTACCAAAAAATAAAATAATAAAAAATAATAATAAAAAATCAATGTGTACCTGTTTGGTTGCTGGCAATAGCAGAGTAGTAGTGGGAGCAGCAACAGGCAAGCAGCTACAGCAGCAGAAAGAGGAGATCAGAGCGAAATACTCTTAGGTTCAGGGTTCTGTTCTTCTCTTTGGACTGACTTCTTTGACCACTGGGTCCGGGTGTCCCGTAACTACTGTGCAAGTCCGACCGACTGACCGAGTTAGTATTTGTAGAATTTAAACCTGACCAGTGGTGGCAAATGTAAGTCCCTCTCACACAGACAAGAACTGGAGGAACAACTGCACTGGACTTCGTTCCGAGGAGACCGACCGATTACGGATAGAAACTGGGCTAGTAGTGGGCAAACAAGCTGGTGGGTGGCCACGGGCGTGGCAGTAGTGGCTTACAGCTCCACTAGAAAGGCTATAAGGAGGACTGAGTAGTCTTGCTCTGGGCCAGGGGCTGTCCTGTCAGAAATTGCACTGCCTTGCAGCAGCACTCACTCACACAGGGGTCCGTGGTGCCAGCAAGCAGGGTGAGAGGGGAAATAATCACAGTGGCTGTTGGCCGACTTGGTTCAGCTCACTAGCAAAATACAAAATATTTAAATTAAATACAGTTTAAATGGGAGATGTCCTGTACGATGGATCCGGAGAGTTAGGGTAGTCACAGCAGGGCAGATATAGCAAGCTAGTGCAATCAACCAGTCCACCTTTAAATCTGTCTCAGTCCAACTCCAAACAACCAAACCTTACCAGGCAAACCAACAGTGAGTTTAAGCTGGATGGAGGAATCAGGAGCAAATAGGATTGGTGCGGTGATGAGGGACTATCTTTATACCCCCGCCCTGGCTCCTCTGCATGGGCCAGAGTCTGACATTCTTTAAAATAATTAAATACATTTAGTTTCACCAGTTGTTGCTTCAGAGGGGAAGAAGGCATACCTGGAGGCGCCAGCACAGGCAAGAGGACAAGCTAGGTGTCAACTCCGGAATCAAAATTCGTTAAGGGCAGGGCTGATGGATCATGGATGGGCTCCTAAATTAACAGGAGAGATGAGAGAAAAGTTTCACTGGAGTTGTAAATTAGAGCCCTTATCAACCAGCTTTACAGTCATGTAAGAGATAACAACTCTACTTTACAAGGCCGCTGGGACTGGGAGGCACTTAACACAGACACTTTCTCTGTCTGAGAGACAGGACAGCAACTTGCAGATGTTTCCAATCTTTCTTTCTTCTTTTGTGACTGTTTATAATTTAGAAAGTTTAGTATGAGGAGAGGGGGGCGCAAGACACCGTGGGCAGATTCAAGAGGAAAGGAGAGCACTGCTGTCAGGTGCTGATGTAAGCAGGCAGAAAAAGAAATGAAAAGGGCAACCAATTTCAGCCCCCAAAATTGGAGATGCGGACACTCCCCTTCGCCCACCCACGGTTCCTACGCCCTTGCAGTTAACTACAATACAGACAGTTTTTCAAAATGACTGAAAAAATGACCAGCGAACAGAAAAAAATATAAAAAATTAAGTAAAGTTGTACTGTGTACCTGAACACACAAATAATAAAAAACTAGCCAACAAAAGTTGGAAAAACTGCCTTTCTCACTAATCTCCCATCTACAACACAGATATGCCCCTCCCTGAAGCACACTTCTACAGTGTCAGTCAGTACAGAGACTGAATGTACTAAATAAACATTAAATGCTCACACAAAATCAATAAACGCTCGGTGATATAAACACACAAGGTTTCCTACAATCGATGTACTAAATTATGACACAATACTTTGTGGCAAAAATGCATTTTTAAAGGTTTTTCAATGGTTTGAATCTCAGAGCTCTGACAGCAAACTGTCTCCAGAGTTCCACTACACACACACTATGCTGAACTGAGGCTGTGCATAACAATATAGAGCCTATGTGACCTTAAATCCCATGAATAACTGCAAAATTCACCTTAAAGAGCAAAACAAAACAAGGCAAAGTAACGCAAAGTCCACAGAGAATATTGGGAACTTCGCATTACTTTAAGATGTGAAGTTATTCACTTCGCTATGCTGAAAATTATGCAAAATTTGGGTTCTATGTGAAATAATATGCATAACAAATTTTAGCCACTTCAACCTCCTCTAGTTATAAGTAAGAGGAACAGCAGGCCCCATAACATGGCAGTAGTGCTACCGCCTGCTATGCTGGCAAGCCAAGTTTGGGAACAGATATGGGTCACTCAGGGGCTGACTGGAAGAGGCAGGATTGAGCGTCCCTTGACAGCAGCTCTTCTCCCTCGGGGAGGGGGGTTTCCAAGTACTACTGGTCAACTCTCTCCAGCAGGTATCAGGATTTATGTGCAGTAGGACAGCTACAGAAGTTGTCCCCACACTGTGATGCCAGGGGCGTCTCTGCAGAGACAGAGAATGCACATCACGTCATTGTATGTACGTCATTGTATGTACAGTATATCACTGTATGTACATGGGCCCCCGGGGAGAAAACGAAGGAAAAAAGTCCTCTGGCCACAGCTGGATGATGACCCGGTGCTTCACAGCCCCTGTACCAATGACTGGGCACTTCAGAATAGTGGTGGGCGAAGTGGGTTCAATCTGCTCTGCGAAGCAATTCGCGAACAAAGCGATTCGCAGAGTGCTCCATAATCTTGAAGCTGAGTATGTTGCTTTATAATGAGGAACACAAAGTCCATTGGAAGCAATGACTTCACATTACTCCGCCTCCCCAGACCACTACTCTTCAAAATTTAAGGCGAAGTGCATTGCAGGCAGTGCACTTCGCCTCACTTCTCCTTGTTTTTGAGCTCCAAAGGTGAATTTAGCAGTGATTCATGGGATTTCAAGTCACGTGGGCTCTATATTGATCTATACAGCCTCAGTTCAGGGTAGTATGAGTAGGAAGGAGTAGGAGACAGTGTGCTCTGATAGCTGTCTGTGATAGGAATCTTGTAAAAGCTGTTGAAACAGCATTTTTGCATTTTTGGGGGGATCCAACTTTAGTTCATTGATTGTAGGAAACTTTCCTGTGCTCATATCATCAAGTGTTTTTGTGTTTGTGTGGATTTTGAATGTTAATTTACAACCTTGAGTGTGTGTGGTGAAAGACAGTGAAAGTGTGCTTTGGGGGAGGGGCGTATCTGTGATGTAGTTAGATTTAAGTTGAAGAAATAGTGATTTGTTTGTTTCTTGGTTATATTTTTGTTTTATAACTGACTGTGTTAATGTACACACAGTAATATTGTCAGTAATAGTAGAAATTTTCTTGCTGTTTGTTGTGTGGATGTGGTGCAGCAGTTCATAAGTTCAGGTTGTTTACATTACAAATTTACAATACGTAACGTGGCATAGTACTGAACTTTTGCATTTGCTATGCATTCCTTGTTCAGCATTGTACACAAACTGTTCTGTGTGTGAGTGTGTGTGCAGTGCTGCGTGCCTCAAATAATACACCTTTTATTGTGCCACAGACTAGTGTAATTGCAGGTGCAGCAGTGTGAACCTGCTATCCACTGCAGCTGCCTGATTTTGTACTGCGATCGTGGTATCTGTTCTTAGTTTTGCTGCTAGTGCCATAAAAATCAGCACTGTCTGCATTCAGTGCTCCCACCCCACCCCCACATTCAAAAGGTATTTTGTACCAGATTGGATTGTTTTTGTGACCTCATCAGCACCACTGGTTACTGAAGTTGTTTGTTTTTTTTTTTAATTTAAAGTTTATTCATACATTTTCCATCACAAAAGGCAGCATACAGAAAAACTGATAGAGTCTCATTGATACATAGTAAAAAGATGCTGCTCCCCTCCCTCACCTCCCCTTACTGCAGTAACCCATCTTAGTACCCGTAGATGCTGAGCCTCTAATCAAAAAAACATATAGAAGCAACAACCCTAGTATAGGTTTAGTTTGGAGCCAGAGAAATTAGTGAATGAAGGGGATCCCAAATTCTAGCATAAGCTGGCAGTCTATTATGTAGGCTGGCTATAGCTTTTTCCATGTGCAAATTGGATAATACTTGTCTTACCCATTCCTGGAAAGAAGGGGAAGACCTGTCTTTCCAATGACGGAGAATTATTTTCTTAGCCAACAAGGCGACTATGGATATGTGAAATTTACATGCCTTGACTCTAATAGAGGACAGGTCCCCTAACACACATACCTCAGGAATAAAATATTCTTGAAGGCCCAACAAGGGGTCTAAGGAAGTTTGGATTGAAACCCAAAAGGTGGAGATTCTTGGACAAGACCAAAACGTGTGAAAAAGTGTGCCCTTATCCTGCAAACATTTATTGCACTTGTTAGAGTCTAAGTAGCCCCACTTATGAAGTTTAGCCGGGGAGTAATATAAGTTGTGCAATACGTGATATTGCATGAGACGCAGTCTATCTTGAGAAATAAATTTATGACATGACTTCCAGAGAGAATGCCAATCCAGCTGAAGGTGGGGGAGAAAGTTACTCCAAAATCTTGATGGCCCAAATGGACCCCATTTTTTATGAAACAAAACCTGACATAGTTTAGAGATTACACCAGAAGATCCAGAAAGTGGGGATACCTCGGGTATCAGAGAGGAGATACTCTGAGAGGGAGGAGTACTCCCCAGGGTGATTACCAGTAAATGTCTAAATTGCAGGACTTTGAAGTAAGAAGAGGTCGGGATGAGAAATTTCCTAACCATCTCCTCCACTGATAACCAATGCCCCCCACCACCAGTAAAGATCAAGAGCTTCCCCTCTCCCAATTGAGGCAACCAAAGATGGGAGATTTGATTCTTGTTAATAGTAAATGATGGAGAGTTCCAGATAGACTGGGCCAGGTCCAGATGGGGGGAGTACTGCAAAAAGAAACATATCTGTGAGTAGCCCTTTAAGGAGGTCCTTATTGTGGGACAGTCTACGGCCATACTTACTTGGGATAACTTAAGGAAAAATAACGCGAGAGGGTCCAGATTTTTGGCATTGATTGCATCCAATTCAATTTTGAGCCAGATGGGTTGTGTTTCCTCTGGGCTGGGAGATACCCACCGCGAACATTTCGCGAGGTGACTAGCCCAGTGATATATAGCCAGATGGGGGATTCGCAGACCCCCCTCCAACTTTGGGGCTGCCAGCTTATGATAAGCCAAACGGGGATACCTGTCGGCCCAGATGAATCTAGTAAAAATACCATGAACCTTTTTGAACCAGAGTAAAGGAATAAAGGCATTGAGAAGGGACAACGGGTAGAAAATCCTAGGAAATGTATTCATTTTAATTATATTAATTCGGACCCACAGAGAGATAGGGAGTTTAGACCACCTCTCAAGGTCATGTGTAATCCCCTGCAATAAGGAATCTAGGCTTTTCTTGAACCATACTAAGGGGTTACGTGAAAGTTTGATACCCAGATAACTGAAGTTGTTTTAATTCCGTGACAGTCTCAGAGTAGTCTCTTATCTGTTGCTGAAGTCATAATTGTTTATTTGGCTTCACATCCAGCGTCCCTCCAATCAGAGAGTGAACGTATCAAAATCTGAATTTCATTATAATATTTGTGGTTGATCCCCCAAAATGCCTGCAAAGAGACGTGCAAGCAAAGCTGTTTCTCACCATGGCAATGTTGGCAGTAAGATGGTCTGTGGGCGTGGTAGTAGTACGCAGACACAGAAGTGCATTGCTGATGTTAGGAAAGGTATTTCTCCTGCAATGTTTTTTACAGCCCAATCAGTAGCATCACTCATAGTTGGAGGAGATGATGTTTTCCAAGCCGGTGGTGTTAGTGTTACTGGAATTAGTGGTGGTGGAGGTAGTATTAGTATTGTTGCATCAAGTTCTAATTCCGACCAGTGTACCGTATCTAAAAATATTGAGTGTGAAGCAGTACAAGTGAGTGGCAACGTAGATGATGTCATACTTCCCAGTAACATCCCAGTAACTGAACCTGAGGATTCTGATAATCATGTCAACGATAGCATACAACGTGATATTCCATCCACCATGGCACTTAACGTCATGCATTTTCAATGCAGTGATTCACAGTGTGGTGAAAAAATATCAGGTGATGGTGGTGTAGATGCTGATGATGAATGTGATGATGATGATGATGATGTTGCTGTTGTTGCAACATGCAGTCCACATGCTAGCATCCAAGCAGAAGATGTGGATGTGTATGACGTTGATGAATATGATGATGATGTAATTGACCCCAGTTGGGAACCGGAGAAAAAGAAATTAAAAGTGGCTGTGTCTGAGTCTGTTTGCAGGAATCCCCGTAAAAACTTGTGATCTACCAGTTTTAGCTGCTGATGATGATGAGCAGTAATCAATATGATAGTAGTCGTGGTGGTCAGCTGCAGTCCAGGTGTGCAGTGCCCGAAACATCACATGCTCCCCCCCACTTCAGTGCTTAAAATAACAGACTTAAATAAGCCACATCATGGACATGTTAAAAGCAGAGCATCACAGTCCCTTGTTTGGGATTTTTTTGTTCAAGATGCAAATGATGAGTCAGTTGCAATCTGCCAAGTTTGCCATGTGCGTGTGAGCTGAGGTAAAAAGGGGAGCCATCTAGGCACAGGAGGACAGCATACATATCTTAAGAATAGGCACTTGGCACTGTGGACCCAGCACAAGCTGGCAGCTAATACCACAGTGAGGCGTTCACCCGCGTCACCAGCAACCATAGTCAGCATGTTATCCCCTTCCATGACTGTTAAGCCCAGTAGAAAATTAAACGTGTGCAGTAGTGCGGTAATAAGAGCAGAGGATTACTACAGGCATGATGAGATGGAGGACCATAATGACTTTCAAATGTTGTCCAGTGCTGGTGAGAGTAGCAATTGTTGTGGTGGTGGTGGTGGTGAATGCAGTATGTCTAGTGCAAGTGGTATATCAACCCCGGTTGGCAAATCTGGCAAAATAACAGCATTTCTGGGTTTGTCATCATCACCTGTGCAATTGACCATCAAATGTCCACAATCCACCCCCTGCCAATGCAATCATCACAGAGCACAACCATTTGTGATCAACACACCCCATGTAAAATGTTTAAGTCAGCCCACATTACAGAGTGTTTTTGCGCATAAACTGAAGTACCCCCCCCGAATCATACAGTGTTACATGAACTTATTGCTGCTGTAGCAGAAATGCTGGCAATTGATCTTTTGCCCTTCTACTTTGTGGAGAATTCTGGGTTCCGGTGGTTTGCTGCACGTGCCTGTCCAAAATGGAAAGTCCCATCCAGGACATACTTTTCTACCCGTGCTGTCCCCGAGTTGTTCCGCACTGTGTCTGACTCAGTAAGACATTCCCTTCAACATTCCTCCTCTCCATTCATCCATTTAAGTATGGATATGTGGACAAGTGGCTAAACAGCAAGGAGTTCATATTTGTGTATAACTGCACACTGGGCGCAGGTGCCGGGGGGTTGTTTGTGATGTTGGTAGTGTGAATAATCAGTGCAGTAAGGTGGATTGTCACGGTAGCAATCTTCCAGGAATTCAACAGCATGCAATGATTGCTGTGCACAATGTGACCTGTTCACACACTGGTGAGAACATGTTGGACATGGTACTGACTGAAATTGACAGATGGCTAAACTCTCTGTCCCTGAGAGCTGGGTTCATAGCAAGTGACAATGGGTCAAATGTGGTGAAATGCATCACGAATGGTGTGTTTTTTTGTGTTCCATGCATGGCTCACTGTTTAAATTTTGTGGTTCAGGAGTTTCTGCAGCATCCTGATATAAAGGAAATGCTGACCGTTGCACAACATATCTGCTGTCACTTTTCAAGATCTGGAAAGGCCCGTGACCAACTGCGGCAGTTGCAGATACAAAACAGCCTGCCTCAACGCTGGAAGCTGGAAGTTGTCACCAATGGAACCCCACTTTATACACGGCAGAGAGGTTGTATGAACAATACAAAGCCATCTCAGAATATCTTGTTATGCACACTAGCCATGACAGTTCCGGGTACTCCATGTCTATGATGACTGAACAGTGGCACCTCATGGACTCAGTAATAACAATTGTGCAGCCTTTTGAACATGCCACACAGGTAGTGAGTGGCGAGTCTGCCTCCATTAGCCAATCAATTCCACTGCTGTGGGTGCTGAGGCAGACATTGGTGAATGTACAGTATAGCCTTGATGTTGCCGGAGACGGTGGTAGCAGTATGTTGCTGCAACACATGTTGACAGTATTCGACAAGAATTGTCACGTTGTAAGCATTCAGCGTAGTGACAACTTTGCCATAGCAACAATGCTGGACCCACGATACAAACGTGGAATTGCATCAGTACTGGAGGGAGGGCCTGAACAGGTAAAAAATATCAGTGGTCAACTGGTCCGCTTGGTTCATGGGGCACAGAAGTCATGTGCCAAGGTCAGCAAATCTCAACAGCATAATCCGGCTGAAGGTATACCTGGAGGACCATTAAGCATATCCTGCAAGGGGAATGGGACTGCAGTTCCAGGTGGTCTGTCATCCAAAGTGGCTGGTGTCAACCTGCTTTGGGAGGTTTTGTCTCAAGTAGGTATTTGTAAAATAAATGATCCGGGAGAACAGGATTATGCATCAACAATTGGACTTAGTACGGCACAGAGAATGGTTGAGTCATATTTGTCTGAAAACAGGCATCTGACAACAACTGAAGATCCTCTTTTGTACTGGAGTGGAAAGGTCAGTGAATGGTCAGAGCTGACTGCAGTGGCACTGAGGTACCTCACATGCCCACCCTCCAGTGTAAGTGTTGAGAGGGTATTCAGCTAAGCAGGTGCAATAGTCTGGGATCGTTGGGAAAACCTGTCTCCTGCAAATGTTAGTTTGCTAACATTTATTAAAATGAATGAGAAGCACATCCCAGTACAGACTGCAACCTCGGTATTCGTATCCCGGCCTAGTCAGGGTGGTCTTGCTGATATGGAAATGGAGCATCCTGGTGTCACTGGCAGCCCACCACTGACATAGATGACAACACAATGGAGAAAGAATTTCCCAGTGGACAGACTTCAGACATTGATGACTGTGAGGGCAGTTTTCTTTATGAGGATGATGATGTGGTAAATGTTGGCAGGTTTTAACTGAAATTTTTAAAAGGCAGTGTGCCCCCCCGGACCACCATCACCGGGACTGATGTTAGCCACTGCCACTGTGAGTCTGTCTGCCCCCCCTGGACTACCACCACTGGGACTGATGTTAGCCACTGCCACCATTAGTCTGTCTGCCTCCCAAACCACCACCACCACCGGGACTGATGTTAGCCACTGCCGCCATGAGTCTGTCTGCCTCCCGAACCACCACCACCACCACTGGGACTGATGTTAGCCACTATCACCATGAGTCTGTCTGCCCCCTGGACCACCACCATCACCACCGGGACTGATGTTAGCCACTGTCACCATGAGTCTGTCTGCCCCCCGGACCATCACCACCAGGACTGATGTTAGCCACTACCACCATTAGTCTGTCTGCCCCCGGACCACCACCACTGGGACTGATGTTAGCCACTACCACCATTAGTCTGTCTGCCCCCCAAACCACCACCCCCACTGGGACTGATGTTAGCCACTGCCACCAATGAGTCTGAGTCTGTCCGGACCACCACATCCATCAGCCACAGGCACAAAGCTTCTTAATATTTAAACCATAAAGTGAGTATGTGTACTCATGTTTGTTATGCTGCTTCACTTCCTTTAGTTGTATGTTTTGTTTTCTGTAGCTTTTCAGAGCCACAATGGTAAAACACATACGGTACACTTATTTTGTTTCTTTTACAGGGTAACAAAAAAGGCTCCATCGCTAAAACTCGTTAGGAATGGTACTGTAGCTGTACCACACAGAGGAAGTGATGTAATATCCACGTGAAATCCATTCTGGTAAGTATGAAGATTTTATTTCATCCATTTCATTGTTTTGTAAAGACTGCAGCAAATATTGCACCCAGGTTGAGTTAGTTGACAAGATGTGGGTTTGAAAGGTAACTTGACTTTAGATTGAGATTTGAGAACCAGGGAGGGACACATAACAATTAAGTTGTAAGAAGTCATTCATTTCTTTTTTTAGGAAACTTACAGATGCTTTGTTGTTCTGTCAAAGTGGCCTTATCCAAAAAAGTTCTTCAACATCAGGCACCCCCCTTCCCCGAGCTTGGGCACACATGCAACACGAAGAAGTCGTTTCATTAGATGATCATGACCATCCTAACACAACTGGAATCCAGAATGTTACAGATGAAATCTGTGAAGAAGTAACAACATAAGAAACCATTAGAGACAAACCTGCAAATATGATTCCCCCCACAAAAAAATATACTTACCTTCATGTGCTTGAGAGTTATCCGTTTCCAATTTCACTGCAAAAAATTCTCATTGAGCACTGGAATGTGCACACCAACAGTTTGTCTGTGACCTGTGATGCAGAACAATACCATGAGGACATGTCCATGTCAACCCGCCTCCTGACCTACAAAATACACAACACAACCATATATCTATATATCTACTCACCAAGGCTATTATTAGTGTACAGCCAAAGGGCACCCTTCAATACAGTTGAGATGATCACATTGCATTTGCTGGCTGGAATTGTCTTGGAGAACACATTGGACCAGCAACACGACGCTCACAATCATCGTTTTATACTGGGGTATGTGCTAAAACACTCTCATTCCACTGTGTTAACATTTGTCAATTTTCTACACACAAGCAGGAGGCATTTTGGGCAGGCAGAAAAATTCTGGGGACTCTGTGCCACCACTGTGTGCATGACTGAGTGCGCCATTAATTCTGGGGGACTTTGTATGTGCTGAAACACTCTCATTCCAATGTGTTAACACTTGTCAATTTTCTGCACACAAGCAGGATGCATTTTGGGCCTGCAGAAAAAAATCTGGGATTCTGTGCCACTTTTGTGTGTTCTGTGATTGTTGCTGTGAGCTCATGATGTCATACTGACATTTTTACAATTAAAGCAGCATTGCAAGAAGGTCCTCACAGTTTTGAACTGTACTTTTTTATGTTACTTTAATGGCCACAGCCACCACTAGTTACCTCCGAGTC
This sequence comes from Neoceratodus forsteri, assembly GCA_016271365.2. Taxonomy (NCBI): domain Eukaryota; kingdom Metazoa; phylum Chordata; order Ceratodontiformes; family Ceratodontidae; genus Neoceratodus; species Neoceratodus forsteri. The sequence continues at coordinate 1,702,565,392 of CM057455.1, forward strand.
GTGACTTCAATGATACGATTGTTTTCAAAATTTATGTCTGCTTTACTTACTTGACTACTTTTTTTATGCATGAAAAAAAAAATGAGCACACCTTCCAATATTATTCGGACCAGGTTTGTATTTATTTGCAGCTGCTTTTCAATAACTATTGTTCCGTGGTCTCATAAAACACTGCCTGCTGCATAACTGTTAATTAACAACAGAAGTGATATATAACAACTAACTGATGTGATGGAGAAAAGCAGAGGGAAACAATGACAAAGACCTGGTCAGCACCAATTTAAAAGGAATGCTCCTTTCATTATTTCATACATGAAAAAAGGTAGTACAGCAGACTCAACTACTGCAAATTCTCATATCATTCCAGTCAGTCAGGATGTAAGTAAAGGAAGTTGTGACATAGCATTAAAAAATATAGGTTAGAGTTCTCAACAGATTGATTCACTACTGCTTTACAGAGATTCACCACGTTACATAGTTATGGTGATGCACATAAACTAATATGTGGGGGCATTACTCCCACTGGAATATTTCTTGCTCCACAGAGTGCAATATATTTCTGTGAAAACCACCCATAATTTCATTACAGTGAGTCATGTGATGGAGGAATTACCGATCAGAAAAGCCAGCCACATTCTGCCCCCCTTTCTCAGCAACATTAGGACGTGATGCCAGGGGGAGCGCAGGTGCATGCTCCAGTATAGTGAATGTCCGGCAGCTATCCCAATGTTTCCTTATGTTATAAGGTTGACCTTGTGGTGAAATGTGGGAATGTTTCCACTAACAAGGCTCTTCTTACTGGAAACATGCCCATACGTTTCACCACAAACTGAACATTATAACATAAAGAAGCATTCGGAAACCTGCCGGACAATTGGATAGTCACTGTAAGGAGCATGCACACATGCTCTCCCTGCCATCACATCCTAACGTTGCTGAGAAGGGAGGCAGAATGTGGTCAGATTTTCAGAATGAGAATTCCTCCATCATGTGACACACTGTAATGAGGTTATGGGCGGTTTTCACACAAATGTATTGCACTATGTGGTGTAAGAATGATTCCTGTGGAAGGGAAAATGTGTATGATTAAACAATGACAAAGAAAAAACATGCAAAAACAGTACAACACAGTAGTGGGGTGGGGTCAGGAGTGGGGTCGGGGGCAGAAAACAATCCCCTCACTTACTGTGGCTGTGGAATGCCATGGTGGTCCAGCAGCAGGTGCAGCATTGAAACTATTTGCTACTGCTGTGCTTCTGCTCTGTTCACCTGTTGCTGCAAAACACTGAACCATACATTATTTTCTTCAAGCATTGCCCACACCAGGCTGATGTCAGACTGTGTTGCAGGGACTGTGGAGGGGTCCACTGCAGCAGGGAATCCAGGTAGTGGGGGTTGTGGTGGACAGGGTGGTGCTGGTGGCAGTGGTGGTGGTGGTGGAGCAGCTGCTGTACTAGCTGTCCTCCTGCCATGGTGGTGACTGCAATGCACAACTCCCACCCCAGCAGCACCCTCAGCAACTGCCATGGAAGGGCCAGCAGGTTGACGCCTGACCCCTTCCGTGGCAACCTCCCACTCTGCCCTGTGGTAGTTCAGCATGTGGGTGCACTGGCCACCGGTCCCCAAATGTGTCCCACAGGGGCCACAGCACACCACCACACCACCACACCACACACATGGCACACCACCACTGTGCTGTATCCCCCCACACAGTAAAAAAACTCCCACACTGGGGAGCTTTGCGGGGCACCAGACACAGTCCTCACATGAGTCCTACCACCACCTACATTTTCTGGGGCCACCTCCAGTGGCTGTGGAGGTGGTGGAAGGGGTGCTGCTGGAGCCCCAACAGCTGCTGCTACCGGTGGTGGTGATAGTGGTGGAGAAGGTGGATGCGTAGCAGCTACAGGTGGCACTGGTGCTGGTGCTGCTGCTGCTGTTCCTGTTGCTTCAATGAGGGAAGCAACACTGGCCAGGAGTCAGGAGTGGTTCAACATGACACGACCACCCCACCCCCCCCACGGGTCCGCACTCCCCTCCTACTGCGCCCAAGGGTCAGCGACTCGCCTTTTCCTAGGTCCGTCCTCCTGAAGTCCTTGGGCCGACACACACACAGACAGTGGACACACACACACACACACACACACACACACACACACGTACACACACACACACACACACACACACAGTCAGTCACACACACAAAACAAAACAAAACTTTTACAAAAAAATTCACTAACAAAAAAACACAAATACAATACAAAAATGAAATAAAGATATAGCTTTTAAAAAAGCTGTTGACTTTCTTCTGGAAAGGAAACACAACAAAGTGGCAACAAGGCAATCAAGCAGTAACTCCTCTCCTCTCACAAATGCTTTCTCCCTCTACAAATGCAAAGGAGAAAGTGAAACTGCTTCTGTGACTCACTTCCTTCCTGCCTGGCTAAAGCATGTGACTTACAGTACTACAAGCCATGTGATGTGCCTATTTTCTTCTCCCTTTGCCTTACTTCATGTTAAGGCATAATGGCAATGTGAAGTGGTAATAATAATAATAATACGAAGTGAACACTTTGCAGTGCCCACTTTGCGTTGTGCTCCGCTAACGCGAAATGGCCACTTCGCGACCACTTCGCAGGCGGATTAAAAATCCACTGCATCCTTACTTCAGAAGCAATCCCTCTGGCAGAGGATAGTGGAATGGATAAGTCCTAGAGAAGCTGGGTGGTGGAGCTGGAGGGACTGGTCCTGATAGAGGTCAGCCTGGGGCAAACAGAGAGGATAAATTCAAGATTGAAAAAACAATTGAAAAAAGAAATAAGAGGAACTCAGATGAAAAACTAAATTTCACAAGGCAGCATAAATAAAATCTTGGTTGTTAGGCACATACACTAGATAAGAGTGGAACTATTTAAAACTAAACAACATAATTTTGAGAATATAAAAAGCATTATCAAGAAACCACCAAGGGATTAAGGATCTGTGCTGCACTTAAAGCTTGTATACTACAACATGTGTGAACCATATTGTTGCTGTTCGTCCAACAGAAGGTGCTACACTGTTTTACTAGTCTTGCTTTTAACGTACTGTATCATTACGGTTAAAGGGAGTTTCTGGTTTTCTGCAGAACTCTAGCATTTGGCATCAGCAGGAGGCAAATCTCGTACCATTCCAAATTGTATATCAGCATATTCCATGTTCCATTACTAAAGACATTTGCAGAAAATCAGACTTTCTGCTGGTTAGACATCCATCTGTTCCTGTAGCTTTTCTTGCCATGACATCACTACCTGTTGCCATGGAAAGGATTCTGTTATCACAAGCAGAGGACTGTGACTTCAAGGCAGGAAAAGCAACAGGAGGAAGCCTATTTATGCAAAATGACTTCATTAATAAAAAGATAGTAGATTGTTAGAAATTCAAATTTGAAAGACATTTTATGTAATAGCATTTTGCTGAAGACATCTGCAATTTTTTTCCCCAAGAATGTAGATAACTTTCATCATATCCATTCACGCACTGGCTTAATAAAGTGGTAAATATCTGGTAGAGGCTGTTATACTTATCATTGTAATGGATTTGGGATAACATAGATGGAGTACACTCAATAACTAATAAGTGGTTATGCTTCTTACATTGGCAATACAACCAGCAAATGGAATTTGGCTGTTCATTGATTCATGCATGTTGCTGATGTCTTATTACCCTAGGACCTGGATGTTCTTATAATTAATCTGCAATGCATTTTGAGGCTGCTGTATGGGAAATCTGATGCGTAGATATTAGCAAACTGGTGATGTCCTTTTTTCATGCATTCTGCATTTGGCAAGTATCTTTTTTTATTCTTTAAAATATGATCTGTGACTTGAGCTGGGTGAACCTTGGAGGGGTCACATAGCAAGCATTGCAGTTTAAACCAGACATTCAAAGTTTTTCAGGGTTTGCCCTAGTTTGACTTTGGCTTTTACTTAGTACCATAGTATTGGTGATGACAGAAGAGATTTAGGGGCCATCTTGTTTACACTTCCTGCTGCATGGCAGTGACTATACCCAATCTGAGTATGGACACACATTCAAGCTTGACAATGGGAATGTTAACCTTCTCATTCTGTGCAACCCTGAATGTCATTATGTCACAAGAACCCTAGTCTCACTTTGAAAGCCTGAAGAGTGCTAACTCTACAACCTCACAATGTTCGCTATTGCAAATGTTAGCCACCCACTGTGTGAAATAATGATTTCTAATATTTCCCCTTGTCATGTCCTCCCAGTTTGAGCTTATGTCTTCTAGTGCATGTCAATTCTCATCTTACTCTTCTTTTCTCCATTGATAACAATCTGTCTTCAATGTTTAAATCAGCCATATGACTTAATTTTGAAGTTATTAGTATGTGTAGAGGCTTTCTGTCATTGTGACAAGAAGGAAAGGTCACATAATGCTAATGCAAGTTGCAGTACAGTGATTTCCACAAAGCGGTGGTTTCAAAACGAATAACCATGCTTGATTTGGATGAACAGAAACAGCAACAAAGCAGTCAGTAACAAGCAGCAGTTTTCCAATCCATGATCTTTTATTTTTCGCTTGTATTTTTCTCTATCCCTGGATGGCCCCTATCCCTCATAGCCCTCCATGCCATTACCTGACATCTCTAGGACTAACCAGACCCATCCCCCTGTTTAACTCCCCACTGTGGGGTGATGGAGATCCATGCTCTACCTGTCCCTTAAGGATCCTGTGGAATCACCCTAATGTTGCTGGTGCTGGGCCTGCAAGAGGTCCAGGAATCATTCTGTTAGCCAGTGCCATTTTCTCCCAGTTTTCTCCCTTACAGTGGAACGGCTTGCAGTGCCATCAGTGGTAGGCCCGCACATGCTCCCGTACATAGTGTACTAGATGGCTGCTGCTCCTCTGCCCCCGAGTTGTGATTCTGGCATTCTGCCCCCAGCCATCATTAGGGTCAAGGCTAATACTGGGCACCATTCTACCCCCCCATCACGGAGCAGGAGAGCAGTTCCTCAGATGCTCAATCCCCTTTCCCTGGGTGACTGTCCAATGACCCAGGCATGGGGCACAAACCTGGGTCATTGGTGTCATGGGAAATAGCTCTACCACTGCATCAATGGGCTGGCCCTATCCATGATTACTAGTACTGCTGAAACCCCCTCCCTACACATGGCAGTCCACTGTGAAGAACATCTGTTGTCTATGTCCAAGCTGGACCTCCAACTAGTGCTGCAGGTGATAGTCCCAATAGTGAGCAGGCCACAAAGAAATACATTTGCTCTTTGAAGATGTAATGGTCCTACAAAAAGTACAGATGTAGTCATTTTACATGTAATGTATTGTTGATATCTCACTATCCTGATGTGGATGCCTATACTTATGAGCTTTGTTTATTTTTAAAAAAGCTGAGTTAAAAAAATAAAAGAAATATGTTTGTTCAGGTAAGACCTGGAACTAGTGCTAGTGGTTGCACATAAGAACATATGGTACGAAAATAAGAAAGTAAGAAGACCAACACATTTCTTGTGATTCCCTGCCCTTTAATTTTAAGAAATAACTTCTTCAAGCATTGAATCAAAACCTTTACTACAGTTCAGATATACAACATCTACAGATCTTCATTTATCAAGTAAGTCATTTCTTTAAAAAAGAAATGTAATTAGTTTGGCACCATTTTCTTTTATTGAATCCACACTGACTCAAAGTTGGTTTCTTTAGGTGGTCAGTCTCTGATAATTGTCTCCATCAGTTTTTCAGGCCAAAGTACACTCAGTAAAATTGGCATAAGCTGGACCAGGATAAGGATAACTAGTACTCTCCACATCCTTTTGGGCTAGATAGACACCAAGAAGAGAGCTGTATCAGTATCCTGGTGGCATAAGATTCTCTTACCATAGAAAAACCCTATGAATGTACCCTTCATTCATAAATTTGAGAATGTAAATCCAAAACATGTGCACAAGGCATGGGGTGCTATAGGTACTCAATAAGTAACAAAATCAGAAAAAAACCCAACACTCACCACCTCAAAAAACTGTAGCAGATACAACTTAATACATCCCTGTATAATATTTAGAACCGTGAGGTTTGTGTTCCCCGCATTCCTTTTGCCTGCTTCCTGGATTCCTGGATTCGCTGAGACTGGATTTGCTGAGACTTGGATGCCGGATTATAGAATCGGGGCTTATCTGGTGAGGCTGTATTGTTCACATTATTCTTGGGTCGTGGGGTTTTTGCCTTCGTACTGCTTCTCCCCCCCCACCTAGTGAGCCTGGTGACTGCTTTGTCTACATTCTAGGTCATGGTGTGATAGACTGAGAAGCCCCTGCATCATTTTGGGTGATTTTGCTACTTGGAATCACGGTCTGTGAACTGAATTAATTCTGGAGTATCCAACCGTGCTCAGGGATCTGTTATATTCCTGAGGATCAAGCTTTCTAAGGACCTTGCAATTTTCATCTAATATATGGTGGTACAGGGTTTTTCTGTTATCACAGGAGTTGGTTTTAATTTGTAGGGTGTGTTGTCTACCTGGCAGTCTCCAGCCAGGCAGGAGTAGCCTTGGGTGCCTCCCAGGGAGCTGGGAGACCAAGGGCCCTCTTCTAGGTTGCCTTGGGGTCAGCTGTAGTGCTGACCTGCGTAGACAACTTTAGCTGTTGGTTGCTGTCAGTGGGGCAATACTCCTGCAGAAACATATCTCCTGACTGTATTTTATTGGTTTTGATAATTAATTACTGGCATCTGAGGAGCAGCTGCTGGAAGATTTCTGGATTTCTTTGCTTATTTGAATTTCGAACTTTTATAAAGACTTTTCTGATTCGTTTGGATGTTATTGATGGAACACCAGAATACTGTTTTAGTCTTTGGACTATAGGTAGTGAGAGTGATGGTTATTTATTATTACAAATTTGAATTTGACTCCCTGCCATGTGAGAGGTGGTGTTGGGAGATTATTTAATATTTTTAGCATTTGCCGCATGTGAGAGGTGCTGCATTATTTTAAGATATAAAATTGTTTAAAATTCAAATTTGTTTAATATTTAATAAGTTATTTTACTGCGTTTTAAATTATTGTATTTTATTTTAATTCTATTGTTTGGTTATTTTTGAGTTGTCTTTGGTTTATGTTTATTTACTTGGTTTGCTCTCCCTTCCTCTGTGAGAGAGAGTTGGGAGAGGGCGTTTATAAGTGTGGTATTTTTAGGTTTATTGTTAGGTTTATTTTAGTGATTTGTTTAATAATGACGGTTGGGCATTACTCCCCCACCAGGCTCAGGAACCAGCCCTTTTGAGTGCCCACCATTATCATCCGACACCTATTTTAGGTGTCGGGCATTAGGCATTCTAAAGGCGAGGGCAAGGTGAAAGCTGGGCCTTGTGGGGGACAGAGAGGGAGAGGCGGATTGGGGTTTAGGGTCCAGAAGAAGGCGTCCTGGGGTGAAATGGGGTCAAGATAGAGGTTGCTCCTATCTTGTCCCCATACAAGTCGAAAATATCGGACAGGTACCGAGGTCTTCCCTGACATCTCATCCTGCCTTGGCGGTGTTGTGCAATGCCAGATCTATAAAAACAAGACAGCTATTGTAGCTGATCTTGTTGGGTCAACTGATCTGACTTGCATTACGAGACATGGCTGGATGAAAATGCTAACCCTATATTGGCCTTGGCAACTCCAGCTGGGTTCTCAGTAATACACCGTCCAAAACGGGATCGTAGGGGCGGAGGTGTGGCCATTGTAACTTGCATCTGAACTGGGCCTTGTGGATGTTCCATTGGGGAACACCAGATCTTTTGAATATATCCTGGGCGAGGGTGCAGGTTGTGGGATTCTCCTTGTCTACCGTCCACCAGGTGACGGTGGCGAATTCCTACAGGAGAGTGCAGACTTCGTTGTCGACCTTATGTTGAGGTTTCCCAGATTAATACTTCTGGGCGACTTCAACGCTTGGGTCGACAATGAACTCTCTCATTTTGGTCAAAGTCTCCTCCAGTTGATGAATACACTGGGCCTGACACAGGTTGTTACCACCTCTACCCATATTGGAGGTCATTCACTAGATCTGGTCTTTCTCTTGGGTATGGAGATCACTGACTTGGGGGTGGAACCAGTTAGTTGGTCAGACCATTACACCATAAGGTTCAGTTTCAGGGCCCCCTCTAATAGGTCTGCCTCTACGGAGATGGTCCAATACCGCCCTTTAAGGGGTGTTGGCCCCAGTGACCTTACGGCGGTGCTGGACCTATCGAGTTTGTCGGGTGAATGCATGAGTCCAGATGATCTTGTACTCGCCTATAATAAGGCTGTGGGAGATGCACTGGACAAAATTGCTCCTGTTCGCATTCGGCCTCTCACTATCCGTCCAAGGAGTCCATGGTTTGATAGCTCCTTGAAGGAATTAAGGCGAAGTAGGCGAAGGCTGGAGAGACCTGGCGGAAGTCGGGCCTTGATGTCGACAGGCTTAGATTGTTAGCCCATTATGATGGCTACCAATCAGAAATCACTCATAAGAAGGCAGAATTCCTGTCCAGAGATTTCTGCTGCAAAGAATCGACCGCTCAGCTTTTCCGGACTGTGGACAGGCTGTGCAATCCAGTCTGTCTTCAGCCTAGAGAAGCTTTTTCTCAACTTAGATGTGAGGAGTTCGCTCGCTTCTTTGCAGATAAGGTTGCCGACATCAGGTCCGGCATCGGTCCGAACTCTCCTTCAGGGGGTCACGGTGGGCAACCGGTTGTACTTAATCCTCTGCCTATCTGGTTGGAGTTTCACCACTCGGAATTCGTTGACATTGTGAAGATCATCCAATCAATGCATCCAACTAGTTGTAGTTTGGATCCGGGTCCTACACCTCTGTTAGTAGGTTGTGTAGAAGTCATCTACCCAATCCTTGCTGACATTGTCTGGAAATCCTTGGAGAGGGGGGTTTTTCCTAATCCCCTCAAGGAGGCAGTAGTCCATCCACTCCTTAAAAATCCTCCTGGACCCAGACTGTCTAGCTAACTACTGGCCTATCTCTAACCTGCCATTTGTTGGTAAGGTTATTGAAAAGGCAGTTGCACTGCAATTGGATGAATATCTCACCTCTCATAATGTCTATGATACTCTCAATCTGGCTTCAGGAAAAGGCATAGTACTGAGACTGCCCTTGTTCGGGTATTGAGTGACCTCCTAATGGCCAGAGATCGAAAGGCATATACCATTCTGGTCCTTCTTGATCTTTCTGCTGCATTTGACACTGTAGACCATGAGGTGCTATTGGAGCGGCTGCGGGTTTTTTGTGGACTGTCTGGTACAGTCCACGAATGGTTCCATTCTTACCTCACTGGTAGGTCTCAGAGAGTCGTCACTGGAATTTATTCCTCTGACGCCTTCTCCCTACCATGTGGGGTACCTCAGGGTTCCATTTTAGCTCCCATGTTGTTTGCAGTGTATATGCTGCCATTAGGAAAAATCATCAGGAGATACAGCTTGAGTTTTCACTGCAGATGATACTCAGTTGTATTTATCCTTTCTCCCCGATCAGAGTGATGCACTCTCCGTACTTAACAACTGTCTGGATGAAATCAGAATTTGGATGAGTTCGAGTTGGTTGAAGCTTAATCCGGATAAGACCGAGGTATTGGTTGTGGGCCCAGGTCATCCTGGGAGGGGTTTTGGTGTGGCACATCCATCAGGCTTATCACTTGGTGGGGTACCGCTCTCTAGCTCTCAACAGGTGCGAAATCTGGGCGTTATTTTTGACGATGGTCTGACCCTGAAATCTCAGGTGTCAGCTGTTGTCAAATCCTCTTTTTATCATCTGAGGAATATCGCCGGGTGAAACATCTGATTCCCCAGGAGGACCTTCGACCTTGGTTCCCTCTTTGTTACTACGTTTGGACTACTGTAATTCCCTATACCTAGGGCTTCCAGGGATTGATATCCGCCGCCTGCAGCTGATGCAGAACGCTGCAGCCAGGCTTTTGACTGGGACTCCAGAACCAGTCATATGCGCCACAATGCTTCACGAACTGCACTGGCTGCCTGTGCAATGGCGAATCACCTTTAAGGTTGGTTTACTAACCTTTAAAGCCCTACACGATCAGGGACCCGGTTACCTGAAAGATCTTCTGATTCCCTATTGCCCCCTTCGCCCCCTCCGCTCCGCCAATGAGGGATTGCTAGAGATTCCCAGGGTTCGTTTGAAGTTATCAGGATCTCGTGCTTTTGCCTTTTCAGCTCCTACCCTGTGGAATTCTCTACCTCATTGGTTGAGAGAATGCCCGACCATTGACAGTTTTAAAATTGCTTTAAAAACATATCTTTTTAACTTGGCTCTTTCTTTATAGTTTGATTGTTTAATGTTGATTTCTGTTTTATTACTATGTACAGCGCCTTGATTTTGAAAGGCGCTTCATAAATAAACACGAATTGAATTGAATTGAATAGAACGTATGGTATGGTTCTGAGCACTTTATGAATAATATTTGTACTAGTATGTTGGCAAATGTATTAAGGGGATTCACCTTTTAAATGTTTTATCAGGTTTCTTGCATCTTATCTTGGTCTTTTAATATATGGAGTAGTTATCTGGATTTATGCCTTTAAGATTATATCATTTCAGGTTAATTAAGTAACAACCAATGAATCTGAAATCATTCTATGACATCATAGTTTTTTTTGCCTATATATGTTTGTCTTGTTCAGTGTGAACCCAGCCGTTGATAAAGGATCCTGTCTGAAATGCATCGGGGGGCACACAAGTGTCTCTTAAAGCTGCTTTTTATGTGACTATAGTGGTGTCTGCTAAAATTTTTTGAGGTGGTGGGTGCTGTATTTTTTTCTGATTTTGTTGATAAATTTGAGAACACAGTTTCTTAAATCTTGGCAAGTTACTTGATCAGAAATGTATGCCAAAAAGTAAGTGTTGAGAGACACGGGTCAGGATTTTCAGACAATTGGACACAGCCCGTGTGGCCATTGCACTGCCATGGCTGCATTCCTGTAAATGTCCATGAATGTTCGTGGGCAAGTTTCACACATTCTGATGTATTTACAACACTCTGTTTGATTTATGGCTGGAAAATGATGCATGCATTACTTTTTTGATGCATGTGTAGTTTCTGGTGCGCAACTGACAACACCTGTGACAGATAGAGATGTTGCGAAGTCAAACTTCGCCCATGAATCTTGCATAAAGCATCACACATTTGTGCTTTGTGAAATTCGTAAAATTCTGGTCGACCCCTCAGAAATTTGCTACACATGAATTGCATTAATTTTGCATCAAAATTCGTGCATTATTTTCATGAAGCATTCAATTCATGGGTGATATTTTGCACTCCATGATGAAATTCACACAATTCACAGGCCACAAATTGCACTGATTTTGAGAAATGCATGCTGCAAAATCTGCAAATTCATGAATTCATTTGCAGTGTGAATTTTATGGTCTTAGCACATCTCTAGACATAGAGTTAGACCACAGTTTCTGTGATCTAACATCCATGTTGCAAGTAGAAGAGTCGTGCAAGAATCCTGATGTGAATCCCTGCAAACTTAGCCCCTTTTCTCTTGTTTTAAACAGCTCCCAATCAAAGGGAATAGGAACCACCCCTCAGAAAGGTTAACAGCACACTAGTGACTGTTACATTAGTCCTTAGTAGCCATTGCTTTCTTTATTATTACCTTCCAATGACAGTAGAATAGAGGTTGCTACAAGGGAGGGTGAAATGATCGAAATGCAGTTAAGGACATAAGATAAATAAAAATTAAGCTAACTACACACTTTGTAATTAAATAATGTGTAGTATTATGAAACTTAAGAAAAAGTAAAAAAAAATGTGCAGTGTATAACATTTTTTAAAAGGTATTGTAATTTTATGCATTAAAGGGAATACGTACGCTTCCTTAAAAAATGACTGTAAAGGTTACTATTAGGATCCAGTACGTAAATTTATTGGGTTATATTTAGAAAATGTTTTCAGTAAGACAGAAAACGCTTTTTAAAAAGGGATGTGGCAGAATCCATTTTGTGGACCGGAAGGGTGTTGTGATGATGTCACTGCCTCACCAGTGTTAACACTGTGCAGTGCAGTGCAGCAGATGAGAACAATTTGACTGCACTGTCAGGGATTCTATTATATTCTGAGAAACACCCAGGATTTTATGTTTGGCAGAGTGCAAGAAAAGAATCCAGCACTACATTTCATGATAGAACAGGATCCCTGTTTGTAGGAGTAGTTTGTTTTAATCTGCTTAATTACATACTGTCAGAGCTGGTGAGGCAGTGACATCATCACAACGCCCTTTCTGTCCACAGAATGGATGCTTCCACATCACAATTTTAAATGTATTTTTCTGTCTTACAGAAAAAATTGTCTAAATATATCCTAGCAATTTACATGCTGGATCTTTATAGTAACATTCAACATAATTTCATAAGGAAATGGATGGATTCCCTTTAATATAAAAAAAAATGTATCAATACAGTTTGTTAATACAATAAAATATTTAGACTATGTGTTTGCCTTTTTTATTTGTTCTGTGGCAACTAAAAAACATGTATCAATAATTTACTTAAAAAGTGGTTTCTAATAGTAGCGATACTTATAAAGCAGTATCGTTGCATAAAAACTGCATTGCTAGGACTGATTCTTAACTGAATCAAAGCTTTCATTTAAAAAAAGAAGGTTTCTTGTCCCATCAGTTCCAAAGTAAAAGCTTTCCAAAGTTAACTTCATTTAAATGGGATGGCTTTGAAACTGTTAAGGTTAAATGAAAGCTTGGAGTCAGCTAAACTGATATATTACTACATGATGTTGTGACTTCTTCAGTATATGGATATATATAAAAAACAAGAAATGGCTCTGAACATTTTTAAAATTGTTTTAACAACATATTATATCAACATGTATAGACATGTCTCAACACATGAGAAATGTACTGTTGTGATCTAGTCATGCTGATCAGACAACAAGCTTTCATCTAAATGAAAATCTAGTTTTCTAAGCCTAACAGTTCCAGTATTACAGCTGTTGAAATATAATTTCAAGAATAATAAAGTATCATAAACATATTCTTTGGAAACAGTCTGAAGATATTAGTGGCTGTTTTGTTAAAGAATAAACACATTCTTTTCAAGCTGTATATCATTGTAACACCTGTCCACAAGGCTTTGCTAAGCCCTGATTCATTGTTAGGGGCTTCAAGGCTCTGTCCTTTGGGAAGATGGCTCTGGACTTGGCGAGGCAAGTTCATTTTCAAATGGTGCAGTGCCTCCACCCAAAGTGGTTTCCATCATATAGGGGCCTATTCACGAAGGGGTGGGAATTATGTGCCAAAGGCAGGTATCCCACCTGTGTAGCTCTGCACCCCCGGGAGAGTTGCAAGGTGGCCGTATTCACGAAGGGGTGGGAATTATGTGCCAAAGGCAGGTATCCCACCTGTGTAGCTCTGCACCCCCGGGAGAATTGCAAGGTGGCCGTATTCACGAAGGGGTGGGAATTATGTGCCAAAGGCAGGTATCCCACCTGTGTAGCTCTGCACCTTTGGGAGAGTTGCAAGGTGGCCGTATTCACGAAGACTGGCCGCCATGCGGCTCCCCTCCATGACCCTGCTTCCCGGCATGCAGGATCACAGGGGGTGGATGGGTGTGGAGCGGTGGTCCCAGGCAGGCAGCCAATCAGCTGCCTGACCCAGGTCCCAGCAGTGGATCCCTTGTGCCTGCAGGGCACCATATTTGCAGCTGGTGCACGGTGCACTGACAGCAATGTGGAGGATGAGTGCACCACCCCCAGCCCTCAATGTGTGCCCTGATGGCTGTTACAGCCTATTGGAGGGGTTCACTGAGCCCCACAGTCACCACTGCAGCTGGTGACGGTAACTCGAGGGGGAGCACATAACTGGCCCAAAAGATTTACAGCTGCCCTGAAAGGGCATAGCAGGCCACTCCCCCATGCACAGCACTCCACACCTTCATACATGCTGCAGAGCACTGTCATGCCCGCTGCACCGCCCCCTGGCTCGGCCCTGTGTGGATCTCCATGGTTGGTTGGGGGATCAAGTGCATAGGGGTTGCATATCAGTTTTATAAATACTGCACGGGGGACACAATGGGCATGGGGAGGTGCGGGGTGGTTATGTACCACTTTTACGTGGCTAGTAGCCACTGCGCATCACAGTGCATAGGCCCCATTGTGGGCCTAAAGGGGATTCACCTTAGGACAATATACAGATGGTACAGTAGCACTTCACTTTAGATGTCATCTGTTGTGGGAAAGTTTGAGTAACTCAACCATAGGCAGCTGGTTGCTGTCTGGTTGGGCACATCACATGCATATGGTGACTGTCTCAAAATATTTTTTTCTTTTTTTACAATAGTGCTTTATACTCCCTGGACTGTCACCTCCACCTTTTGTCTGTCCCTTGCACAGGTGACCTCCCGGCCCTAACAGCCACTCCCTTTACTGTTGGAGCCATTGAGGATACACACACTGTGAGGTCCAAGAGTACCAGCAGCTATCAGGCAGTGAGACATTGATTTTCTTGGGTTTTTCCCTTGTCCCCAGACCTCCCACCTCCCCGATGGTGGGTGTTGCCCTGTCAGGCCTCATAACACATGCAGCAAGTGCCACACCCCACCACAGTTGTTGCTTCATCAGTGAAACCACAGTGCAATCCCTGGGAGCCTGACTGAGTGGCAGTGCCACTCCAGCCACCTTAACCACCCTGCCTAGTTCTGGAGTTCACTCCTGAACCCACGTCACCATCATGAGAGTATGATGAGCTGCACACTGGATCATTGGGTGACCAATCAAAACTTTATTTAACAATAATTAGTCAATTCACCTTTTAACCTTTAAGGCATTCCTCAGCAGCATTGCTTCACTGTTGCCCACATCAGGCAGATATAATTAGGGCACACGGACTTTAAGTTGCAATAAACCAGAAAATATTTATTTGTGGCTTCTTTGCACGGGCCTTAGATATAATCACAAATTGGATGTTAAAGAGTCAAGTCATGGATGATCTTTAGAGAATCTCCTTAGAAATATAGATTTTCATGGAATTCTGAGATCTCCACTACCTGTTAGGGGCTACAACCTACAGCTCCATGGTTGGATTTGGGGAAAAGACAATTGTGGCGGGTGTTTCTCCACCTCTGATGTGAGGTTCATGCTCTAGCATTTCCCTTTCTGTATGGGAGTGGGAGAATATAGGAAGTCTGGCCTTTTGGGGTTCAGGAAAGTGATGATACTACAAGCCCAGCACATTACTTATACTTTTACACAACTTCACACACAGGTGATGTGAATTTATCTTAGACTGGGGATACCTTTTCATTCACACAGCTAGCACCTGTTACCTCTTCCCTTCCCACTTCATGGCTTCCTTACTCCCTGGGTGTCAGGGTCCTAACCTGTGGTCTTGCCCCTGTATTTTTCAAGAGTCAAATGTTTGATTCTGGTACTCAAAGATTCCAGTAGACACCAAGTCATAGTCTAAAAACAGCAATCTAGGCACAGCTCATTTATATCAAGGTAGATACCGGACTCACATACTAGGAGAGAGCATGTACCTTAATTCCTACCAGGTCCCATGACTAACTGAAGCATCTGACTTTTGGTGCAGTGGGTTTCTGGGTCAGGGCTGACAGTATTGTCCTAGAGATGAACCCCTTAAGCAGCAGTGCGATGAAAAAAGTTATTCCAAAAAGCTCATTTTCTGCTATGGTTATGAAAAATATTGGCAGAACTGTTGATTAGGGTTTCCTGGATGCTTCCTATGCTGTGTACTACTCAGCTGCATATTTCTCCAGATTCTCACCCTTTTCAGGTCCTCAATAGTATTTCTGTGTAAAAATGAGGTGGCCATCTTTTTTTCTTGCAAAATAATCACTTTAAAACTTTCATAAAATTCTTAAATGATAACAGCAACTGAAAATGTTACCACCAAAATAAACTGGAAGACATCTAGCATCAATTAGGAAGAAAAGAAAGGTAGGGTCAAATTGTAATCCATTTTAGTTGCACTGCTGCTTTAATAGGGAACATCTACTACAGGCCATTCTCCTGCACCTCTGGTGTTCTCTTTCTCTCTCTCTCTTCAGTGTTATGCCACCTGATTGCTGCGTACATGGAATGCATTGCATATTTATTCTGCATTGTTGTTCTTGTTTACATCTCTAGGTCCCCCTAGAAAATGGACATCTAATACTCTTGGGTGCTGCCCTGTTAACAAATTACAAATAAAAACTAAATATCACAGTGCACTATGGCTTAGGCCCAATTGCCCATAATTGATCCTCATTCCCTTCTTTAGGCTGGCTCTCCCTGTATCCAAGGAAACTGGTGCTACTGACCTCCCTGTGCTTCTGTCCAGCCAACAATAACACTGGAAGGAAGCAGGACCCCACTGTAAATGAGATGCTACACCTCAGTTGTGTTATCCTAGGTAAATAAGTAGTAATGGTTAGAAAAATCTTATCTCCTGCCATACAAACCCTGGTGGAGGTTCCAGAAAGCACAAGTGTCCTCTCACCCACGCATCCTTTGACAATGGTACTGCTGTTGATTATAGTTTATTACAGTTTTTTCTTTTCTTTTTTAAATCTGCAGTTTATAAATTTTTAATAAACATTACAACCATGTGTAACAACACTTCTATCTTTACGTCCTGGTCGGTAAGACAATCTGGTTTCATGACTGTCGGTCAGTACCTTTTCAGTGTATAATCTGCTGTCTAAAAGCTACTAATTCCTGAGGTATTAAACAGTCCATAACATAAAGATTATCCCCCCACCTCATGTTAAGTTGAGCAGTAGTCTTTACTTTATTAATGCACTGTTGATCACTGTTCAGTCTGTAATGTCTAATCATGTTGAGTGGCTTAAAATAACTTGCATGAAATATGCTTTAGAGGGTTTAGAATGTGGTTTGGACATTGGTATGCAAGGTAATGACATTCTTCAATCTAAGGTGATGAAGTGATATGGCTTGTCCCTTACAGCAGCTGTTACATCACTGGTCCATGTCATAAGTGAAAGGGAGAAGATGAGACAGTGATGGGGAGAAATAATAAACATGAAATAATGCAGCAAGGGGCATCTGAGGAAGGACTTGGAGAAAGTGGACTGAGTGGCACAGCCTTTGGGGAAAAAAAGCCCAAGTATTCCACCTGTGAAGCCCATGGAGGCCTGAAAGCTCTACACGTCTGGCAGAGGACGATTTTCTTTCCTGGAGCTGTGTAAAAAGAGGAAACCCGCTGCTTAATCAATATCACATGGCAAATCTATCATCAGGTCAATGCCAGCCATTTACACACTGCTATGTTGTGCAGCAATGAGGAATACACAGCGTGCCTTTCAGTAACAGCAGTGTGCCACCTGTCATGCTAAGGCATCTAAAGTACATTCTGAGCATACTGAACACATGTTCAGTCATTCATCTGATGTGTATATTGACTTGTATCTAGCCTGTGCAGCAGTGTTATTTAGAGCAGCTATATTCTGCTCATCCTCCTCCTATAGTACCCTTCCCCCACCTCCCTTCACCAGCCTTACACTTGCCACTCTTATATTCTTTTTTCCCTGATATATCTAAAGAACTCTTTTCCCACTGCTATGACCACCTCTGCAATATGCAGCTCTGTGTCTGCTTTTGCGTCCCTCACCGTCTTCGTGGCCTCCTTCATCTTTACCTGGTTCTCACGCCTTGTCTTGTTCCCCTGTTTTTTCTTGTAGGTAATGATGGCCTTTTTTGGCCTCATGGCCTCCCTGACCTTCTTGGAGAACCAGATCAGTCTCTTGTGTTTGTTACATGTGGTAACTGTTCTCAAGCATGATTTAGTTGGTCCAAGAATGGCTCCTTTAATCTCTCCCCACCTGTCTTCCAGCCCCATGCTATTGTCCACTCCAACCAGCTTTCTCTTGCCTAATTCCCTAATCTGGCCAAAATCTGCTCATCTGAAATCTAGAACCACATTCTTTGACACGGATATATTGGCAAAACCGCACATCCCAAATTTAATTCTTTACTCTGAACACATCATTTAGCCCTCATTTCCCTCCTCCCACCACAGCAACCAAATATTTATCAAAGAGTCGGATCAGGTGGGTGAGAATACAAAGATCAGTCCCGCAGTGAAGCTGCTCATGCTCATCTTCTGACCAGGAGACATATGTGTGAAGGAAACTGGGCTTTTGAATATAGGAAATTCGTGCAAAGCCCATTTTGCATGCACAAACCAGGATTTGAGTCCGGGCATTATTTGAATATTGGGCCCCAGCAGTCTTATTTCAACCTCCCCTCCTGCTTCACAGTGGATTCCAACTGTCTCTTGCTCATCACATCATTTCAGATGTCCTTTAGCTTACCCCAAAATGGTGCTCCTTCCCATCCCTGCTGCACATACAACAACTGCTGAAAAACGGATTTGAACAGTAAAATAAGCCTCAAATAGCATGAGTCTATCATGGTTGGTCACTCCTAACCCTTACTTCCTCACTGCCTCTGTGCCATGCCAGCTCCATGACTGCTCCAGGATATAGGCATCATGGGTTGACCTCAAATATTTGATACATGTGAGAGATGATTCTTGTGGCATCACAAACCACCTGCATATTCATGCCAGGATTTATCTGGCACCATTGCTTTTCAATCTCTATAAGTATTAACTACTTTACAGTATACAATGATAAATTCTACCCTCTATATAGTTGGGACAATTGTATATGTAGATGATCCTAAATGCTGTGGAATGTCTTGCTCTTATGGTAGACCTTTCATCCAGTGAGAGTGCTGCTACAATCACATGCAAATTATAGTGCCCTTGTAGTTAGGGGGGCTGATGAGTTCTACGTTAAACTTGCTTTTTGTTTGCTGCTTTCAGAAAGATAGTTTTACAGATTTACATGAAGATTTCAGGAGTTGTTGTCCATGGCAGAATCTACAGTCCCTGAAAGTATTATGTAAATCAGTTCAGTATTTTTACAGATATTAAAGTGTGGGGGAAAAAAGTAATTTTCCATTGATTTCAATGGTGTTTTTTGTCTGATTTTTTGCTGACATCTAGAAAAAAAACTATAAATCTGTAAACATTGAAATTATGCATTGTTGTGTAGGTTGGTGGGGAAGGATTTCCTAGGTTTGGGGGGTTGATGTTTGGGAGTTTTCTATTTTTTAAGATGTTTACATTTGAAAAATCAGGCTTTCGCTTTACAGTCGGACAGGAGTTAATGTTCAGCACATTTAACATATCACACGCACAGAAGAGTTTCAGTGCTGTTGAATGGGAATCAGGAGAGTAAAAGACACAATTGGCAGCTCAGCAGTTACACACACATATGCACGTACGCACACATGCACACACCCTCTACACACACACATGCACTCTCTCTCTAAATAATACAAACTGCAAAACATTTTTCAGAAGAGCTGCTAGAGGCCTAGAGTAAGACATTTGTACTTTATCTTATTTTGGCTACAACATGGAAAAGAAGAGGCATCATTGCTGTCTGTACTACATTATTCTAATGTCTCTTCCACTATTTTTCTTCCCTAGATATCCCACTTCTCCACTCATCTCTCCCTGCTCTCTTGAGATCAGTGACTACTGGCTGTTTGGAGGAACTGCTGCCTGAGAAAACTTCAGTGCACCAAATCAATAAGGAGCTGCTTAAGTAGTGTTGGACTGGGGTACAGGGGCCCACCTGGAAAATCAATAGGGAAGGGCCCCAGGTGACCCACTCGTAGCAGTATTCCACTTAACTGTGATACATTAGCTCTGTGTTTTCATTTTACATTTACTTGCATGCCCAAACTACCCCATTTAGTTAGGAAATAGATGATGAAGGTAAAGAATTTCAGAGTTTTAAAGGTGACCATTGATCAAACGGGGGGGGGGTGCACCTTGAAATTTCCAGGTATCCTGGTGGGCAGTGGTGCAAGTGGTAGACAAGAAGTACAGGAACTCAGGAACTGGCAAATATGAAATGCAGAATGAAGATCTTCAATCTGAAGGATAGCTGTGTGAAGACACGTCTGTCTGTTTCGACACTAGCAGATTCAGTTAGTGATATTGAAGTATTTCTAGCAAAATAGCACTGTTGTACAAGTCAAATGTTGTTATGAAAACCCTAATTTCAGGTCACAGGGCCAGAAACTTTCTCCCTCCTCTTTCTCCTGCTCCTTGCCTACTGCTGCTGGCTGGACTGCAGTGCAAGTCACCACAGAGGAGCTCTTGCTCAGCTAAAGACTTTTTGGAGAGGGAAGGGAGTATGCTGTTTCTACTGTTAAAAAACTGTGTCTATTATTTGAGGGATCGATGAGAAGACACTGACATAAAGGAGGGGTCCCTTTTAGCCCACAAAGGAAACTGGAGTTGGAAATGGACAAGGATGTAGCAACTGGCTGTCTCAGGATGAAGGACTGAATTTAGGAGCGATCTGCTAGCTGCAAGAAAAGTGGTTTAAGCTTCAGCAGCACCTTCAGAAAGAAAAGAGGGAAAGGGACAATGGTGGCAGCAGGGTGCCAACCCCCTGTGCTGCTGAACAGTATCTTGACACTGGGGTGCCCAACCCCCAGTGTTGGAATATGTCCCCTGGAATAAAGAAAACCATCCCTCAATGATTTTTTTTTACACTGTAAAAAATAAAATTGTCCCTTGCCCATCTGACCCTCCACATGTCCCCCACCCCACCCCTGATCCCCCACTCAGCACCCACCCACCCTGACACTCCCACATCATCACTCACTTGAACGTGTCATAGGGTATAGATCCACTCTATAATCAAAAACATCTTGCTGCTGGAATTGGTGACTGAGATATGAAAAAATCAGGTAAGCATGGTTTAGTAAATTTCAATGGGTTTTGAACTTTTATTCATAACTTTGTCATTTTTTAATATTTTTACACCAAACTTTCAACATGGCCTTTTTGGGACTCCACCTCATGATCAGTCATGGAAGAATTATGCAAATCTGACCTGAGAAGTCACTTTTTGAAATCATCTTTTGGGTGGGATTTGGAAATTTGCACCACCCTTGCTCATGAAGTGGGGTCATATAACAGCTTTGTTGAAAATTTGGGGTTAAAATATGTAAAAATGACAATGTTATAAGTGTATGTTGAAATGTTTCTACGCTTGCTCATAACTTTTGCTAATTTTCAATATTTTGACCCCAAATTTTCAATATAGCCATTTTTTCACACCACCTCATGAATGTGACAGTTGTCATTTTCACGTCCTGGCCAAAATATGTTTTTTTGTACCTGTGTCACAGAATGAAGTGTCAGTGGGGATTAGAACATTTTCACCTACCGGATTCATGAGGTGGGGTAATAAGATGGCTATGCTGAAAACCTGGTCTACAAATATGGTAAAATGACCAAGTTATTAATGAATGTTGCAATATTACACCATTCACTCATAACGTCACTAATTTTCAATAATTAACTCCAAACTTTCAACATAGCCATTTTTTCGTACCGCCTCATTAACATGACAGCTGTAATTTTTAAATCCTGGGTGAAATGTGCTTTTGCACTTGTGGAGTGAAATGACATTTCTGACAATATACTATAAATGCCACATGTCATGTTTATAAGGGGAGTCACAAAATGACTATCTTAAAAATCTGGTGTCAAAATAAAAAAAAAATATTCAGAAACTTTGTGTGTAGTGCCAGTCTTCACTCAGCAGGTATGCTTTGTGATCCCATGGCAGTGAGCTGAAACATAGTAACTTAGAAACCAATGGTAGATAAGGGCCTCTGGGCCCACCCAGTCTGCCCATTTTTATTATCTTCATTTTTGCTGCAGACCCTATTTGATCTATAGTGCTGACTCTTCCCCTTCCCTTACCCCATTGATTCCCTTGTTTCTATCTCAGGCATTTTTGGACCCCACCACTGTTTTTGCCCCCACTACCTATGCTGGAAGGCTGTTCAAGGAATCCACCACTCTTTTTGGGAATGAAAGCTGCAGGGTTGCCCGCACCATATAGTGAAGACAGCACTTCTCTTGGCATAGGATCCTGCAACTCTACACCTGTGGGTGGCAGAGGGCCTGTACACTGGCTGACAGATGGACTGTTTGCCCTGTGCATCTGTGTCTCTGGCCACATGGAAGCAGAGGGATCAGAGGGCCCTGTGCTTCTGCAGCCCACCAGACAGCCCTATGAATTATTCACATCTGTCACTGCATAGAAATGCTGGGCTTGCAATGGCCCTGCACTTCCATAGGCAGGTGGAGTCTTCCCATTGCTCAGGGCTCAAAGGACCCTGCATGTCTGCATCTGTTCATGCTGATCCTAAAGAGACCTGCCTGAACGAGAATATGATTCTACTATCTCAATGAGAAAGTAAATTCTTTGCAAAAAAAACTATGTTAATGCATCGGTTAGGGTTCAAGTTACTGACCCGAGAGTAGGAAAATGTGGTGTTAGTGTTTTCAACCCTAGCTCCCCACCCCACCCCCCAAGTAGCAAAAGGAAAAAAAAAATTAGAGTTTTGGGACTTCAGAGTCTTAATGAATCAGTGGTGGGGTTTTCCTTGGGATTGTCAGCCCTGATGCACACCCTGTTCTGTGAACAAAACAGTGTGAGATGTGATGTCCTTTCTTCATGTAAGAAAGACTCCATCATGGATTCACTAAGACTCTGGAGACCCAAAACCCTAATTTGTTTCCTTTTGCTGCTTGGTGGGCGGGGGTGGGGGAGTTAGGGTTGGAAAACCAGACACTACATTTCCCTACTTTTATGACATTAAATTGATCCCTAACTGGACTGTTGCTCGCATTAAATTGACACTGCATAAATGTCCTCTTGGTGTCCTTGATGTTTGATTCTGTCACAGGGGTGTGCATATATGGTTCCACATATGCTGCAGTATGGCATCCGTGACCTGGGTCAGGCATCTGGATACAGAGGACTGGCTCATTTCTCATTCTGGTGACATCCTGGTGACATTCTCTGATATTCTCAGTGATACATTGAATTGAATCAGTGGTGTGGAATGCCAAAGCAGTCTGCATTCAGGTGTGCACATCCAGGGCATGACAAAGGAACTTGATGAAATTATTTTGATTGGGTGACAAGAGCTGCAGATAAGGGTGAGCAAAGCATGTATCTGCACATCCGTATGTTCTTTGAGTCTATCCACATGAATTAATCAAAAAACTGGATGACTTATGGGTGTGGAACAAAATAATTGTATGTATGAGAAACTAGCTGAGTGGAAGAACCCAGAGAGAGGTCCTGAATGGAGAGGATTCAGAGGAGCTGGAAGTAAGAAGACTGCCTAAGGATCAGTTTTGGTAATGGTCTTCTTTAACATATTTATATGTGGCATAAGGGAGAGGTCAATCTAAAGTTATGCCCCTTTGCAGAGGATACTAAGATCTGTGGAAGGACAGACAGTGAAGAGGGGATGAGGGGCCATAAGAGAGGACCTAGAAAAGCTGGAGAGGTGATCATGGGTGTGGCAGCTGAAATTTAATTACAAAGAATATAGAATCAGAAGACCACTCACCAAAGTGTTTACATTTTTTAAAACATATTTATTCATGTGAACCAGAAACAAAGAAGCACCCTTGAACCCATCAGTGGTGGGTTCAGGGGTGTTTCTTCTTTTCTGGTACACATGGTACACATGAATGAATTATTTTCTGGTACACATGAATAAATACATTTTAAAGAATTTAAACACTTTAGTGAGTGATGTACTGTTCCTATATCCTTTATAGTTTTATTGTGGTCTATACAGGAACTGACTACTCCCTGTTTGAGTTTTTGTTTGTACCTAGGGAAGATCCATGCCATTCCTTTGAGTTGAAATTTAATGCCAAAAAGTGTGAAGTAATGCACATGGGAACCAGAACCATGAAAACAGAATATAGAATGTGGTGCAGAGAAAACTGAAAGAAAGGGACTAAGGGGTGTTAATAATGCTGAACATGAAAGCATCGGCTCAGAGTACAAGGGCTTTGGGCAGAGAAAATGGAATGCTGGGGTGCATAAGGAGGGGAATCAGTAGCAGGAGAAGGGATGTGATACTGACCTTTTTCAGATCTCTGGTTGGACACCTCTTGGAGTACTGCATGTAGTTTTGGAGATCACACTTGAAGAAGGACAGAGAGAGGCTGGAAGTAGAGCAAAGGTGGGTGACAAAAAGGATACAGTGACGACAGGGACAATCATATGGGAATAGGTTGGAAGACCTCAATTTGTACATATTAAAAGATAGAAGAGGGAGGAGGATATGATAGAGATGTTGAAGTACCTTTGAAGGATAAACAAGGTGAACAGCAGGGAGTTAACAAGGAGTGGGAACACGGACACCAGAGGAGACTCCTTGAAGCTGGTGGGGGGGGGGACAAAAAGGACATCCTGAAGTATTACTTCATAGAAAGTGTACTGAAAAAATTAGAACATGCTTCCAGAGGAGGCTGCATGTGCCAAAAACAATTTGGGGTTCAAAAGGGAGTGGGACAGACACATAGGAAGGAAGGAAGCAGTTTGAACAGCTGGAGGGAGGGGGTAATGACCACTGGGAGCATTTTTTCACTAATAAGTTTGTGCCAGACTGGGTGGACTACAAGGCCTTTATCTGCTGACAAGCTATAATAGTGGCACAGTAGTGTCACTATAGTTAGGATTGAGCAGGGCTTTTTATGTCAAAACCTCAAACTTTGCACTTTAATATCTTCAAAACTGTTCAACAGATTTGCACAAACTTTTGCATGCACAGTCTCTGGAGATAGATTGCTTGGTGTGCCAAGATTCATTTCAGTTAAGTGTGTGGACTCAAAGATCTGGATAGCAAAAGAAGTTTAAACATCACTGTTTTTTGCTGTTTTTTTTTTGTCATTGCCTAGTGCCCAGATGGTTTGGAATTTTGGTCTGACACTTTCAGGGTAGAAAGGGCTTGGCCCACAGATGTGCCTTTCATTGGTTTGGTGAAAAAATATTAACCCATTCCAAAGTTATTAAATTTAAAAATGTCAGTTCTGAGCATGCTCAGTACAGTCCTTTGGATAGCTGCTTAGAACGAGAAAAGAATTTGGTCCATATGAAAAAGGATCCTTTTTCATATAAAGGAATCCATTTTTGTGAAGAAAAAATCTTTTTTTGTATGGCTACCATCTTGTTTCCATTTAAAAAAAAAATCATAACCCACAAAAATGACATCCTGCATACACACCAACACATGTGTCTTGCTAATTGGGACCCTGTTAGGTGGATTCTACACTTAGTTTCTGGAAAAGTGACTCAAAAATATATTTTTTTAACATTTAAAACCCCTTTTTTTGTGAGCCGATTTTCTTTTCTTGTATGAGCATATGAAAAAACAGTTGGTCCAGACAAAAAGGGATGGCTTCATATGAAAAAAGG
Organism: Neoceratodus forsteri; assembly: GCA_016271365.2. Classification (NCBI taxonomy): domain Eukaryota; kingdom Metazoa; phylum Chordata; order Ceratodontiformes; family Ceratodontidae; genus Neoceratodus; species Neoceratodus forsteri. Next base: position 1,702,590,766 of record CM057455.1, read on the forward strand.
ATTTGGACTTAGTTTTTTTTCAATTTTTTTTCATATAAAGGCATTTTTTTTGTATGGATGAAAAAAGCATACAAAAAAAGATGCCTTCATATAAAAACCAAATGGGGAAATAAAAAACTAAGTCCAAATTCCTTTTTCATATGAAGGCACCCTTTTTTGTATGATGTTTTCATTTATATGAAAAAACAATGCCTTCATACAAAAAAAGATTTTGGGTGTAATCTTTTTTCCATTCTTTTTTCGTATGAAGGCATCCTTTTTTGTATGCTTCTTTCGTTCGTATAAAAAAAAATACCCTGATACGAAAAGATTTTGGACTCTCCCGCATTTGTGCTTAAACTAGCCATAACTCTCTCAATATCTGGACTAAATGGACAATCTACATATCAAAACAAAGGTCTTTATGAGCACTATAAGAATAATACATAACCCCACTAAAAAATTAGGGCCAACACAAAAAAAAATAAACATTTTAAATTCTCATAGGATAACATCGGAACCTTAACAAGCCATAACTCCCTCAATATTTGAATTTAAGTTGGATTTAAGGGACAATCTATATATCAAAACAGAGGTCATAATGAGTACTACATGAATAACACATATCATCTCCCCAAACATTTAGGGTCAATATAAAAATAAATAATAAAAAATGAAAATTTCCACTGGATACTATTGGAACTTCAACATGCCATAACTCCCTCAATATTTCGACTTAAGGGACTTTCTATATATCAAAACAAAGGTCTTAATGAGTACTACAAGAGTGAAATATGATCCCCCCTCAACATTTAGGGGCAATATGACAAAATTAAAAATGACATTCCCATAGGAGAAGACTGGAACTACAAGAGGAGATAACTACCTCAATTTGTGGACTTAAGGGATAATGTATGTATCAAAAGAAAGCTCTTAATGAACACTACAAGAGTAACACATACTCCCCCAAACATTTAGGGGCAACATAAAAAAGAAAATTCCCATAGCATAACATTGGAATTCCAACAGGCCATAACTCCCTCACTATTTGGACTTAAAGGACAATCTATATATCAAAACAAAGATCATAATGAGTACTACACAATTAACACATATCTCCCCCAAAACATTTAGGGGCAATATAAAAAAAAGAAAAAAAGAAAATTCCCATTGCATAACATTGGAATTCCAACAGGCCATGACTCCCTCAATATTTGGACTTAAGGGACAATCTATATATCAAAACAAAGGTCTTAATGAGTACTACAAAATTAACACATACCTCCCCCAAACATTAGGGGCAATATAAAAAAATGTAAAAAAAAATGCAAATTCCCACAGGATAACACTGGAAATTCAACACGCCAAAACGCCTGCAATATTTGGACTTAAGTGAGAATCTATATATCAAAATAAAGATCTTAATGAATACTACATAATAATACATAGTTTCCTCTAAACATTTAGGGGCAATACAAAAAACAAACAATAAAGGATACAAATTACCATAGCATAACATTGGGACTTCAACAAGCCATATCTCCCTCAATATTTGGACTTAAGGGACTATATATATACACACAGTATATATATATATATATATATATATATATATATATATATAGAGAGAGAAAAGATAGATAGAGAGAGATAGATAGATAGTTAGATAGATAGATAGATAGATACTGTAGATAGATAGATATCAAAAGAAAAGTCTGAAGGAGTACTACAAGAATACCACATATTACCCCCTAAACATTTAGGGTCAATATAAAAAGCATAAAAAAAATGCAAATTCCCATAGGATAACATTGGAACTTTAACAAGCCATGCAGCAAAGGAATTAAATCATTTTTCAGCGGAAATGGAAGTGCAGGGCCCCACAGCAACATACATGAATGCATCTATGAAGAGATGGAAGCACAGGGCCCAGAGAGCTCTGCACTCCCACAGGCAAATGAGAATATGATTATACTATCTCAGAAAGTAAGGAAATTCATTGCAAAAATGTTATTAATGCCATAGTTAGGGTTAAACCAACACAAGTAGGGAAATGTGGTGTTAGGGTTGCCAACCCTAATACCCCACTCCCACCCTTCAGGCTGCAACAAGAAAAAACATTCTGGTTTGACCTCTACTGTGTCTTCATAAATCAGGTGTGGTGTGTGCCTTGGAGTTGTCAACCTTAACGCTCACCTAGTTCTCATATACTGTGCACATCTCAGCTTATTAGGGTGATGGAATGGGGTGAACTACTTTTGTTGGTTTAACCCTAACTAATGCATTAACAAAGTTTTTTGCAATGAAGATAGATATATATTATAGGGGTATGGTAGCATGTATCCTCACAACCATTCAACAGATTTGCATGAAATTTTGCATGCATAGTCTCGTGGTTTCATGGAGATGGTCTCATGATGTAAAACTACACACTGGTTTCTACGGCGCTCGCAACTGTAACAGAGTGCATGGATGAGGTGTGGCACACCTCCCAATCAACCAAAGACACAATACACTCACTATCCAGGACTTCTGGAGGTGCAATAGATCCAAATTGTACAAAACTGAGACAGAAGATAGTTCAGATTAAGAACAGGTTCCAGCTTTTATTGTTCACAGAATTTCAGGTACTGGGAATCATTACCCAGCAGCCTCAGGGTTTCGCTCCAATGAGCTTCACCAGGAGGCTACCCTTTTCAGGTACTGGGAGCCATTACCCAGCAGCCTCATGATGTGTCAAGTTTTGTCCCGGTCTGATGTGCACATTCCAAGATGCCCAGATAATTTGGAATTTTGGCCTGTAATGTTCAGGTTAGAAAGGGCATGGCCCACAGATGTGCCTCTCACTTGTTTGGTGAAAAAATATTAATTTGCTTCAAAGTTATTTAATGTTTAAATTTCAGTTTCTGAGCATGCTCAGTGCAGTCTTTTGGATAGATGTTTGGAACAAAAAAAGAATTTGGTCCATACAAAAAAGGATCCTTCTTTATTTGGGGCTAATCCTTTTTCATAGAGAAAAAAATCCTTTTTCATTTTCCGCCTTCTTGTTTTCCATTTTTGTCTCAAAAAAAAAAATTAAAAACTCACAAAATTGACATTCTGCAGAGAGACACGTATCTTGCTCATCGGGAATCCCTTAGGTGGATTCTGCAGTTAACTGTTGAAAAACTGACCCCAAAATGTTTTTTTTTTACTTTGTAAATCCTTTTTTGTGACTTGCTTCTGCTTTTTCTGTATGGGCTTTTTTGTTCAAATGGAAAAGGATCCCTACATACAGAAAAAGATTTTGGACTTAGGTTTTTTTCAGCTTTTCCCTTATGACCTTCCTCATTCAAATGGAAAAAGATTTTGGACTTCTTTTTTATTTTTATTTTTTTGCTCTTTATTTATTTTTTTGAATGAAAAAGGATCCTTTCATATGGAAGAAGATTTTGGACTTAGTTTTTTTCCCACGCTTTTTCCGTATGACCTTTTTTGTTCAAACAAAAAAGGATCCATTCATATGGAAAAAGAGTTTGGAATTATTTTTTTTTTTGCTATTCTTTTTTCATTTGCAGGAATACTTTTTTATTTCCTTCTTTTGTTTGATATGAAAAAAGGATTCATGCAAATGAAAAAAGGGATTTTGAATGGTATTCCCATAAGTATGCTGTAATGATTTAATTTATCCCTGGCGTCTAGTGGCTCCCCCACCCTCCAACCGCCATCTCCATAATTGTGTTTACTTTTCGCTGGTGTCTAGGAGGCAGTATAGTGCAGTGGTTTAAGGCTGTGAGCTGCAAATCTGGTGACATCCAGCAGAGCAGACCTGGGTTTGAATCCCACAGCTTCCACTTGCATACTGTGTGACCCTGAGCAAGTCACTTAACTTCCCTGTGCTCCCAGGTCACACCTGTAAAAAAGCATTCAGCTTAGTGTGCTACTCCTGGTTAAACAACTAAAAAAACCTCCACCCTCTGATCACTGTTCCCATAATTATTTAACTTATGCCTGTTGCCTAGTGGTGCCCCCACCCTCTGATCACCATCCCCATAATTATTTTCTATTTCCCTGGTATCTAGTGTGGCCCTTCACCCTCCACTCACTGTGCCTGCAATGATTAAATATTTTCCTGGTGTCTAGTGGCATCCACCACCCTCTGATCGCTGTCCCCATAACTACTGTATTTTTTCCATGGTGTCTAGTGGTACCCCAACCCTCTGATCACCAATCCATCTGAAATTAAGAAAACAGTCCCCCAATATCTTTTTTTAAATCTGTAAAAAAAGAAAATGGTCCCTTGCCAATCCGACCCCCACCCTGACTTCCCACTGAGCACTCACCATCATGCACCCCACACATCCTCACTCACCTGAACAGGTCCCAGGGTGAAGATCCACCTTCCAATTGAAGAGACGTCTTGTTGCTGGAACCAGCGACTGCTATATGAGAAAGTTAAGTGTGGTTCAATGTATTTCAATGGGGTTTTCAACATTGGTGCATAACTTTGCCATTTTTGCATATTTTTGCACCAAATTTTCAACATGGCCTTTTGAGACCCCACACCATCATTCTTCATGAGGTGGGATTATAAGAAGGGTATGTTGAAAATATGGGGTCAAAATATGGTAAAATGGCAAAGTTATGTGCATGCACTGAAATATAGCTATGCTCGATTGTAACTTTCATACGTTTAAATATTTTCATCACAAATTTTTAACATAGCCATTTCTTTACTCCACCTCATGAACATGACAGCTATCATTTTTCATATCTTGGCCAAAATGTCTTTTTGTGCCTCTGGTGCAGAATGACATTGCAGTGCCATGGAATGACATTTCTGTGGGGATTTGAACATTTTCAGCACAGGGTTCATGAGGTGGTGTAATAAGGAGGCTAAGCTGACAATTTGATTTTTGTTGTCCTATAAATGGAAGTGCAGGACCTAAAGGGCCCTACACTTCCACATCAACATACACATATGCCTCTATGGAGGGATGGGAGTGGAAGGCTCAGAGGGCCCTGCACTCCCACAGGCAAATAAGGATACAATTTCACTATCTGAAAAAGTATGGATGGATGGGCATGCAGGGCCTCGAAAAGTAAAGAAATTTGTTGCAAAAAACTGCATTAATGCAACATTTAGGGTCCAGGCTAAAGCAAGAAAAGTAGGAAAATATCGTTTTAGGGTTTCCAACCCTAAAACTCCATCTCACTCCTAAAACAAAAGAGGGGTGCAGTCTTCCTTGGGGTTGTTAACCCAAAAGCTCTCTCATTAGGTGTGTATGTGTCTGGAGTGTATAGGATGGGGTGAGCTTTAGGGTTGACAACCCCAAGGAAGACTGCAACCCTGATTTGTTTTAGGTTTGGGGCGGGGTTTTAGGGTTGGAAACCCTAAAACCACAATTTCCTACTTTTTTCACTTTAGCCTGAACCCTAAATGTTGCATCAATGCAGTTTTTTCAAATAATCTATCTCTCTATCTAGCTGTCCATTTCTGTGACACCTTTGCTGGTGCCCCTCTAATGCCATCTCAGCCATGAAGGCATTCATCAGGGACCCTGGACACAGTCAAGTGCCACATAGCCAGTATTCCATAATGTTGTAGTTTGTTATGGATAGCCATCCAAAGGCACACAGTCTACAGTGGCTAGCCCATATTATTCAGTCACAAATGCCTGTATTGTTGCTGGTCCTTTAAACAACAACTCTCTATTATAATAAAAAGTGTAAAAACACTTGATTTACACCAGTTATGCTTTTATTGCTTTCTAGTTATTTTTCATTTCATTTTGTTTTACTTCCCACTGCTGTTGGTCTGCTAAATATTGCAGATAATGCAGTAATTATTTCACTGAGTCTTTCAAACTGTATCTAACGCTCTCCTACTAACCACGCAATTGATATTTGTGACATCACAGTCTGTAGTCATGGTGAGCACTATGATGTCATAAACAAAGGCACTGTTAGGTAAATAGGGTACAGGTAAATATTCTCAAATGTTTTCTATACAGAGTTTTTAGTTGGACTATCAAGCTGTGCTGAAAATCTTTGAAACAAACATTAAAAATGAAAAAAAATGCATTCTCTAGTAAATTGAAACAGCTGAAACATCTTATTTACGAAGGCACATGCTAAAGTGCAGAGTTGCTCTTTAAGTGCTGGCCATTCTGAAATAATGGACCCCATATGTGTATGTTGGGGGAAGGGAGAATCATGATGGCATACTGAGGATGCACCACATATTGTACTGTGCCACAGATCATCATTGATGGGGCACATCAAGTTCACACACTGCTTCACTGATGGCCACTCCCCATGCCATTGCAAGGAAGCATCAATATGTGGGGCCCTGATGCTTTACAGGGGATTAACCAAGAGACTACCAGAAGTGGAGGATGTTGAGAAGAAGACTGAGAGAGATAGGGAGGAGGAAGTTCTGGGATCCCTTAGTTTATGAAGATGTTAGTGTTCACTAATGATGGCCTGCCAGGAGAGAAAGTAGTGGGTCCTGAGTGCAGCCCACTGGTTAGGGGGCCCGGTGCTGGGGGCATGTCACTGAGGAGCACACAATGAAACCAGTGTATGTGGGGGGACTGTGATGCATCCCGGGGGAAGATTGCCTCAGGGGCAAACAGCATGCTTGTACCAGCTGGGGCACAGGCAGCAGGTGCCATGCAGTTAATGGTGCATGGCAGAATAAAATCATTGCATGCATTTTATTCCTGTGTCATTGTTGGTTTGTTATGTCCCTCTGTATGCATCTATGTGTTGTGTGCCATGGTGTGATCTAAGTGTACTGCACAGACAAGGGGAGGGGGAAGGGAAGGGGTTCCATATGATAACAGTGAAGGGAAATAGATGAGGATGAAAAAGGCAAAGGGAATACAGAGCGGCCACATAGGGCAAGGGGCAAAAAACAGTGATTGCCAAAATGGTGACAACAGTGCCGAAGTGACCTTCTGTGAGGAGCCTCACCCCCACACCCCCATTTGTTGAGGACTTTGCCCCATACCTAGCTTGCTAAATATAACCAGCTCTGGAGGGATGCAACTCGAGGAGGGGGAAAACCTGTAGGTTGCCATTTCAGCGATTGCTGATATTTCCTGGTTGCTCTTTGTGTTCATGCTGTTTTCCATCGCTGTTTATGTCCTCACCCTTTTTGTGATCGCCATCTTCATGGAATACAAGGGGAAGATGTTATGTGACTGTGTGGTAGGTGGTGTACTGGTCTCATTTGCAAAGTGTCTGTGCACCCGTATCTGTCATGGTCTGACTGGTGGGCTCTGGACATTACTATGACGGGTGGAGGCTGTGTGTTCATTGGTTACTGTACTTAAAAGTTTATGTAAGTTTTGTACAGTTACAGAGTATTATTATTCACCCTAAAGCAACCCCCCAAAAAAAAAAGCTTTTAGAGAGAAAGGCTGTGTATAGTGGCAGTCATCTCCTTAAAATATACTAGTGGTGCACCATGAAACGGGTGGATGATAAGTAGGCCCCCCTTTCTACCACTTTTCATCTCTAGTGTCATCTAATTTTTTTTATTTGTATTTTATTTTGTAAGTAATACTCACAAAACAGTGGAGGTAGATATAGTATGTACATTATTACATTACAATTGGAACTTATTGGAATAAACTTCAAGCTCACCTTAAACTGAACCCCCTTGTGAGTTTATGTACCTTCAAGCACCAAACTGACCCTTACTGCTCTGACAAATGTATTTGCCCCATATATATAACATTTTTTGGTATCTGCATATTATGCTACAAATTGCATCCACCCTACTCTTTTACCATTTGTATGCCTTAAGTCATATGTTTTTCTTGCCTCTAATCTGTATCTGTTGCCTGTTATATGACTTAGCAGACCATATGCTGTGGTATGTTTACATTAATTCCACATTCTGTTTACTTATCATTGCTTTGTTTTTTTACTTAACTGTACTGTCATACCTAGAACCACCTTGCAAATGAGCTTTGCTCAGCGGAGCTGTTCCTGGTAAAACAAATTAAATGAAATGAATATTTACACACCTGCCCAGGGCGTTATCGAGGTTATACCATAAACACTTAGAACCACATGTGAACTATAAAATTAGCCTGACATTTAAAATATGGCAAAGGACCAGTTAAGAAGAAATAACAAAAATGTTCAGGGCCATCACTTGTGGCAGAAAAGGCTCGTATCACCAACAAATTGACAAGATTTGGCTGGTACCAAAAAGGCAGGTCTTGCTTTTATTGTTGTCATCTTTCTTTAATTTTGGAGCAGTTCTTACTGTATCATCAGTCTCTCTGCTATAATTGCAGTTACAGTATATGAAGACCACACCCAACTTGAGTTTTACAGATTTTTTTTGTCTACAGGGGGAGCTGTGATGCAGCAGAGCTGCTTTCCAGTCTTCTCCTTGCACTGCACACTCTGGTTCAAGTCCACCCAACACAAGACCATTAGTTTCATCCCCTCAGCAGCAAGCTTACTTATAGCCCCCCTTCATATCACCATTTTTTAAAATCTCTAATGGTCCGGGTTGGACACTGGACCTGTCAGGCAGTTGTGGGGAGAGGGTCAGAGTTTTGTATTCCCTGAGGGGAAAGGTTGGGCACTAGACCTGCCAGGTAGTTGGGGGAGAGGGCCAGGTGCTTTTTTATTCCCTGATGGGCCAGGTAGAGCATCAGACCCGTTAGGTAGTTTGTGGGAGGGAGAAATATTTTTTTGGTTTTCTGTTTCCTGACAGGCCTGGTTGGGCTTGGAATTTGTCAGGTTGTTGAGGGGAGGAGGACAATTTTTTTAATTCCCTGGTGGTCCAGGTTTGGCCCTAGCCTCGTCAGGTAGTTGAGTGGAGGAGGAGAGACAGGTTTTCTTATTCTCTTTCAGGGCATGTTGGGCACTAGACCTGTTAGGTAGTTGGGGTAGGCCAGATTATTTTTTTATTCTCTGCTAGGTTGGGCACTGGACCCATCAGGTAGTTTGTGGGAGGGGAACAGATTTTGTTTAATTCTATGAGGGGTCAGGTTTAGCACTGGACCATTCTGCTGCACAGCAGGCTTGGTCAGAGCGTCCATAGCAGTGTGATTCCTATGCACATATTGGGAAGGGTGCAGAGCTGAGACTGAGTTCATAAAGAAGGAAAGAGCAAGAGAGAGAGAGAGAGAGAGTCTGGCAGTGGAGTTGGGATCACTGGCACTTGGGGTTATAGTCATTGAAGTGTGCGCCATCAGTCCCCCTCAGTCCAGACGCTCATGCTAGTGTGCTGCAGGCTGAAGGAGGTGGAGATGCCTAAACAGATTGATAGCAGCAGTAGTGCAGCAGCAGTCCCAAGCCTCCCATGCAGTGTTTGAGCCCCTCTCTGTTACCTGACTGGATGGGCATGAGGAAGCAGTGTTTTTCTACCATGCCTATTCTACCTTCCACTCATGGCTTTGTTGCTGCCTCTGCATTTCTGTTTTGCTTAATACATAGGCCAGGTTGAGCAGGGTACCCATCAGGTACTTGAAAGAATGGGGACAGATTTTTCTTGCTCCCTGATGAACCAATTTGGGCACTAGACTAGTAAGATGTAGGAGGAAGATGGCTAGAGTTTTTTAATCCCTGCTAGGCATGGTTAGGTACTAGACCTGTCAGGTTATTGGGGTAAAGGTTGGATTTTTTTTTATTCCCTAACTGGCCTGGTTGAACACTGGACCTGCCAGATAGTTTGGGGGAGGGGGAACAGGTGTTTTTATTCCACCACGGCCACATAAGGCATTGGATCTGTCAGATTGTTGGTGGGAGGGTAACATATTTTATTTATCCCCTGACAGGCCGGGTTGCATACCAGACTCCTCAGGTAGTTTGGGAGAGAGGGACATATTTTTTATTCCTTGATGGTCTGGATTGGGTATTGGACCAGTAAGGTACCTGAAGGGGGAGAGGGCTAGATTTGTTTTTATTTCCTGATGGGCCAGGGTGGGCACTGGATCTGCAAGGTTGTTGCGGGGGGCAGATTTGTTTTATTCCCTGAATGGTTGAGTTCGGCACTGAACCTGTCAGGTTATTGAGGAGGGTAACAGGTCTTTTTATTTCCTGTCAGGCCACTTTCGGTACCAAAAATTCTATCCTATACTACATTCCCTGCACTACCAGTATGGAACTCCTAAACACTTTAGGATACAGTGTGTATGAAAGTCACATTGGTTAAGTGTTGTTTTGCAAATTACCTCACCCTGGCCTATCTTGCTCCAGCAACTGATGTGCCCCCCACCCCAGTTTTTGCAGTCCATGTCCAGGCTATGTAGGCTGACTGCAAACTCAGCTGATTTTTCATTATACAGAGCAGCTGGGTGAGATACTTTATTTTTCTTACAAGCATCAAATGGTGCTACAGCTATGCTATTCTTTATTCTTTTGCATCACTATAATTTAGTAGTATGAAAACTCACAGTTTTATAAAGGCAATTTCATTTTTTTAAGAAAAAATAAAGGTTAGCTTTCCATTTGCAAAGTTGTACAGACAAAGAGTTTATTATTGCTTCATCTCTGTGCTCATTCATTGTCATTCTTATCATCACGGGGGAAGGGAGGGCTAGGCTAAGCAACCAGAGGACTTCTCCAGTCTATCTCTAAGGTCAGTTGCGTGCTTATGACAGTAGCACCACTTGCTCAACAGGTTCTCATACACTTTCCTCCTTGCAGCCAACAGAGAGTTAACAAAACATTACAGACAGCTGCAAGGAGCAATAGCAAAGCACAACACTCACTCATTTACAGTCATAAAAAGGCATATCCCAGTCCCACAATGAATTTCAATGGGACAGCTGCAGAACACTTTCTGACTTTAATCCCAGTAGAAACTGGTCTGCTGTGTATAGAAACAGTAACATACACACTCATGGCAGAAAAAGGTCAAACAGACCATCCAGTCTTTCCAGACCTACCTACTGTTAGATGTGATGACCTTAGTGGTCACTCATTCCTTCATCCCCCTTTCCATCACCTTCTACCCTTACATATCCCATATATTCATCCTATCCATGTTTGACTGCTTCTACTGACTTAGCACAAACAACTTCCCTTGGCATCTTGTATCACCCATCCACCACTCTCTCCATGAAAATGTATTTCATGACATTCTTCCTGAATGCCCCCCCCACCCTCCGCTAGCTTCATTGAGTTCCCTGTTGGGCCCATGTTCCATGTATTCCATGGAGGTACTTGTACTGTATGTTTCTATCACAACTACCTCCCATGACGGTGTGTATGTCCGTCATGTCCCTTTCACCCATAAACTGCTTCACAATCTTGTGACACAGACAAAGCAGGTTTTCATTGGGGCTGTGGTGGAATTTGTACCAAACCCCTTTTTCTTTAAAGTTGGTCCTTTAAAACCTCTCTGCCCTGGCTCTTCAACTTGTTGGATAGCTCTGAAAGGGAAGGGTAGTGTTAACCAGTAACACCTGGGCCCCATAAAGGGTGAAGGGTGAACAACCCAGTTTCTGTTTCAGATAGATGGAGACCGAGACTGATCTGCAAGAGTTTTCTGTTAAGCTGAATATAAGCTGTTTGTTTCTTTTTCTCTTCCTGGAAAGTAAAGCAGATATCATTTGATTTAAACTGGAGTCCAGTGTGTTTTTTGAGAGTGCTCCCTGAGAAGCCATCCAGTCTGATTCTCTGTCACATGTGACTGGCTTTAGTGGTGGAATCAAACTCCCCCTTGTCTAAATAGGGGTAAGAGGGACTCAGACAAAGTACTGAAATGGCTGGCAGAACAGCAAGTGCAACAAACCCAGATGCAAAGGGCCTGAATGGCTCAGCAAGCACAACAGCAAACCTAGAGAGACCAACAACTGGTACAACAGGTCCAGATGTAAAGGGACTGGATAGGCCATCAACTGTAATTGCAGGTGCAGAAAGACCAGCAACAGGCATAACAGCAGTCACAGAGAGACCAGCAGCAGGCACAACAGCAGGCACAGAGAGACCAGCAGCAGGCACAACAGCAGGCACAGAGAGACCAGCATCAGGCACAACAGCAGGCACAGAGAGACCAGCAGCAGGCACAACAGCAGGTGCAGAGACACCAGCAGCAGCAGGTACAGAGACACCAGCAGCAGGCACAGCAGCAGCAGGCCCAGAGAGACCAGCAGTAGGCACAGAGACACCAGCAGCAGGCACAGAGAGACCATCATCATGCACAGCAGCAGGCACAGAGAGACCAGCAGCAGACACAGCAGCAGGCACAGAGAGACCAGCAGCAAGCACAACAGCAGGTGTAGAGAGACCAGCAGCAGCAGGTACAGAGAGACCAGCAGCAGGCACAACAGCAGATGCAGAGAGACCAACGGCAGGCACAATAGTAGGCGCAGAGAGGCCAGCAGCAGGCACAGCAGTAGGCGCAGATAGACAAGCAGCAGGCACAGCGAGACCAGCAGCAGGCACAACAGCACATGCAGATAGATCAGCAGCAGGCATGATAGACCAGTAGCAGGCCCAGAGAGACCAGCAGCAGGCACAGCAGCAGGAGGCCCAGAGAGACCAGCAGCAGGCACAGCAGCAGCAGGCCCAGAGAAGCCAGCAGCAGGTACAGCAGCAGGCACAGAGAGACCAGCAGCAGGCACAGAGACACCAGCAGCAGGCACAGAGAGACCATCACCATGCACAGCAGCAGGCACAGAGAGACCAGCAGCAGGCACAGCAGCAGGCACAGAGACACCAGCAGCAGGCACAGAGACACCAGCAACAGGCACAGAGAGACCATCATCATGCACAGCAGCAGGCAAAGAGAGACCAGCAGCAGGCACAGAGACACCAGCAGCAGGCGCAGAGAGACCATCATCATGCACAGCAGCAGGCACAGAGAGACCAGCAGCAGGCACAGAGACACCAGCAGCAGGCACAGAGAGACCATCATCATGCACAGCAGCAGGCACAGAGAGACCAGCAGCAGGCACAGCAGCAGGCACAGAGAGACCAGCAGCAAGCACAACAGCAGGTGTAGAGAGACCAACAGCAGGCACAATAGTAGGCGCAGAGAGGCCAGCAGCAGGCACAGTAGTAGGCGCAGATAGACAAGCAGCAGACACAGCGAGACCAGCAGCAGGCACAACAGCAGGTGCAGATAGACCAGCAGCAGGCACGATAGACCAGTACCAGGCACAAAGAGACCAGCAGCAGGCACAACAGCAGGTGCAGAGAGCCCAGTGGCAGGCACAGCAGCAGATGCAAAGAGACCAGCAACAGGCACAACAGCAGCTGCAGATAGGCAAGCAGCAGGAACAGATAGACCAGCAGCAGGCACAGAGAGAGACCAGCAGCAGGCACAACAGCAGGTGCAGAGAGACCGGTAGCAGGCACAACAGCAGGTGCAGAGAGACCAGTAACAGGCACAGAGAGACCAGCAGCAGCAGGAGGAGTTTAAGATGCAGGTGCTGGAAGTACAGAAAGAAACTGTGCCCCAGCTCAAGGTCACAGAGAATCCAGTCACTGTAGGACCCCATACCATGCTGACAAAAATGAGACTGTAGGATGGCCCAGAAGCCTACCTTATGACTTTTGAGAGAGTGGCCAGTACCACTGCCTGGCCACGAGAAAGCTGGGCTACTCGCATTGCACTGCAGCTGACTGAAGATGGCCGAGCTGCATATAAAAACCTAACTGCCACTGCTGCCAGTGACTATGATCAGGTAAAGATGGCTATTTTACATTGGGTCAGACTAACTGAAGAGAGTTACTGACAGAACTTTCCCATCTTAGGTTTCAAGGCTGGAGCACAACATAGAGTGCTAGCACAAAATTTATAAGACTTGGCTACTCGGTAGTTAAAACCAGAGGTACACACTCTAAATAGGAGATTATGGATTTTATTGTATTGGAGCAATACTGAAACATTTTAGATTAAGTCTGCAAATGGGTAAGCTGCCATGAACAGACCACTTTGGCTGCATCAGTGAAAACCAAAGAACTTAATCTGGAAGCTGGAAGACCAGATGTTGCTGAAAAGAGTGGATCTATGACAAACTTCGAGTGTTAACCTGAGGAGAAGCTCTCTGCAGAAGAGGGGAGGAAGGACTTTGGGGGATGGGAAAAAATGTGTTGGTATGGGTAAGTGGTTAAGTGGTGAAATATTACTTGCCCTGGTATCCAGTGATGATAGCGACTGTAAATGAGCGACTGTCAAAAGAGCGTCTCATTTACAGAGCTACCCTGTTGAGCTACACAGTAAGGGTAGCGAAGGAATATGAAGGCTAAGGTAGGGATGAGCGAGGGAGGGTTATGAAGGTGATTGGAAGGGCAGGTATAGGGAGGAGGGTTTGTATGGGGTAGTGTGGCCTGCTGCTGCTGACCTAGCCATGTGGTGCGGTGGTGAGGGTGGCTAGTTTCGGTGCAGCAGATGCTGGATTTGGAGCTGGGGGAAGTATTTTGTTGCTTGAGCTGTGATTTTTTTTTTCTGACTGTCACCCTCTCCCTGACAAACACCACCCTGGAGTTGGTTATATTAAATCAGAGGGGTGCAGGGAAGGCTGCCCCCCCACATACATCCTATTTTCAGTTTCTGGATGTGGTGTCGCCAAGAAGTGTACATCGCCGTTGTGCTTGTTGGTGATGTACACTCGCTCTAATGGCGATCGTCCTTTTGCGATCACCATTATGACGTGGATCGCTTGCCTCATCACTTCAAAAGGTATAATCTCAGGGCCTGGTGTCATTACCCCAGTCCCAGGTTCCCACTCTCTGGTGACCCAAATGGGAGGGGCGGGGGGCACACAGGTCATAGACCTGATAGTAATATTTTATGTTTTGTTGTGGAAAAATGGGATATATCAATAAGTTTTGTTACCAAATGGGTTGTGATTTTGCAGAATGGATAGCTACCACCCACAAACGAGTCCCAGGCCAGAAACCCATATATAATACCAGTGCAAGTGGGGTACAAAACAGTTACAGCTGTGGGGATTGAGGCTGTGGATAGATATTGGTTAAAGACTCTGTGGTTGGACCCAACCTGGATCAGTGGGGGAAATCCCATAAATATTGCCTGCATGCATGGAAAAACCCATAAACACCATACAGCCCCAATATGGTTAGATGTAGGCAACTGGGCAAAAATAATAATGGTGGGAATTTCCAAAACCTTACCCTGGTCAGCAGTCTTGGGCTGAGACTGGGAAGGGTTTCATTTCTTTTAAACATATTTTTTCGGTGTCCAGTGTGATATGTGGTGGTGAGTGCCTAAACCATGGTGTTTTGTATCTTATGATTTGTTTGAGAGCACCACATTACCTTGTGCACACCCTCTATGCTTTGTGTTTCATACCATCTGGCAGAGCAATACTGAAAGTTCATGCCCACTGGAAGCCACACAGAAAGAGGGACTAGAAAATGTATTCCATTTACTGTCTCTGAATTATTTGGCCCAGAAGGGAAGCCTAAGAATTCCCAGAGTCAGAAATGAGGGAGAAAAAGGAATGGCCACTTTTATCCAAGGTTACAGTGGTTGAGGACTGCAAGGACCTGGGTTCAAGGGAGATCACAGGTGACTCAGATGAGGACACGACATCCACACCTACAGGAGATCACCAGAGCCTTCCGGAGGTCAGATCAGTCATTTTTCCAAACCCTGCCAACATAATTTCTGAACAAAGGATGGATGAGGTGCCCAGGAAGGCCTACTAGGACTTTGCTGTGGTAAATGGTAACGTGGTAGATTAAAAAAAAACACAATGCTTTCCAAGGTTTGAAGTGAAAGATGATACTTTTTAATGGATAGAACGTGAGAAACAAACTGGGACTTTACGTTACCAGTTGGTGGTTCACAGGTCTGCAAAAAGAGAGGTACTGAGGCTGGCCCATACTATATATGATAGCAGGTCATTTGGACTGGGGGAAAACCGAGACATGCATACTGGCCCCTTTCTTCTGACCCCATATATTTATTTATTATTTATTTATTTTAAAAGTTTCACCAGGAAGGACATACTGAGCTGGTAACTGCTCGTTTCCAGATGCATCCTCGGGGAAGGAGAGTCATGAATAACATATAGAACAGTATTTACATAGCAGGTAAAACCATAGCTAGGCATCACATAAGCATCATAAACAAGTAATATGGAAGGAAGTAGCAGACGACTTTGTGCTTCCTGCCCTAAGTACCAGTTGATAGTACCCAGAAGTATAAAAAGGTCCACTTTGATCCCTATGCCCATAATAGAAACTCCATTTGGAAGAACTGGAGTTGGTATGGTGGGACCCTTGATATGGTGGGACACTCTGCAAGACAGGCACTCGAGGTACCACATAACTACTCTTAAAACTGTTCATATATACTGCGAAAACCAGCTAGGGACAGGTAGCTACAACTTGTAGACATACTACAAGTGTATATAGGGTAGTAAACACCCCGCGAAAAAGGTAGCGAACAGATAGTACGATTAACAAAAAAAAAAAAGGCAAGCAGTTGACACGCTATCTAAGTTAGGGTAACAAAACCAGCTTCAGGGAAGGGTAACAAACCAGTTGCAGGGAAGCAAAAAGGAGAGGCATGAGTAAGAAGGGACTTGGAAGGTGTTAGAAGGGTACAACAGAGCTTGGATACACACTAGGTGAATGAAGGAGAGATCATGGGAGTGGTGCACTGTAATGGTTGTGGGGCTGCAGTCTTTCGGGACACCTTCTGGAGACTGAGGTACTGCCCCATATGTATTCACTTCTGGGTTGCAGACAGAGGTTGCTGAACTCTAGACCGAACTGGCGAGGGTACAGCAGACCTTCTGCCCCGCCTAGGGGCCACCGAGTCTGCCACCACTCCCCCAGAGGATGCTTGAGTAGAGGCAGAGCTGATGGACCTTGGTGGACTCTGGGAAGGTGAGGGTAGGAGGAAGGGTGTACACTTCTCCGCCTATACCACTGCAGAATCCCTTCACTGTATTGGCGGGATGAGGCAGCCAAGTAGAGGCATCCATCACAGTATGAATAGGCCTCAGAGGTGGAGGCTCCAAGGAGAGAGGAAGAGGCCCCCAGCACAGGAGGAAGCAGCTGCAAGTGGTGAACTCTGTTGTCATGGGGATTGATTTAGGAAAGGGGTGAGGGAGGGACAGGGAGGAGGTGTGCCTGAGTGGTGGTTTGGCTTGGAGGGAAGGAGGGTATTAAGAGGATCGCTAAGGCAACAGGAGCTAGGAGGAAGCTAGACATCATTGTCCAGCTGGGGAAGAATGACCTGGCAAGGGATAAGGTAGAGGTAGTACAGGATTACTTCAGGGAGTTGGGGAGGGGCCTTAAGCAGGTGGCAAACATTGTGACTTTTTCCAATGTTTTGCCTGTGTATGGCCAGGGAGATGCAGGGGTACGCTACACTAAGGCATTTAATGACTGGTTGAAGTCCTGATGCATGGAGCAGGACTTTGGCTACATCAGGGACTGGGGTTCAGCCTGGAAGAATATGGGCTTCGCTAAGGGAGATGGCCTGCATCCTTCCAGTAAGGGTAACAGATGGAGGGGTAGGAAGGTGTGGAGAGCCATGTGTGCCAATGTAAGGAGTCTTGGAAACAAAATTCCAAACCTGGAAGCCATCATGATGGAGGCTGACCTGGGTTTAGTAGCCATAATGGAGTTGTAGTGCACTGAGTATCATGGCTGGAACATGGCTGTGCCTGGCTACTCTATGTTCAGGAATCACAGGGCAGGGTGGAGGGGTTATTTTATATGTGAAGGAGGGAATCGAGGTCACACAGGTAAGGGGCACTATGAGGAAAAGGAGGCTGGAGGTGTCGAAGTCACCCTGGAGACAGGTTCTGGGTGTGTTATCCATACTGGCATGGTACACAGACTTCCAGCACAGGGAAAGGAGTTGGATAAGGCACTTGGGGAAATCATCATCAGAATGGTGTGTAAGGGGGAGGTGCTGCTAGTTGGCGACTTCAATCTGCCCAGTGTGGAGTGCAGCCTTCCAGCTGCAGCTTCATCAAGGAATAGTGCCATCCTTGATTCCATGCAAGGGGCTTTTCTCAGGCAGCTAGTCAAAGAATCCTATTACAGATTATGGCTAGGAGACAGAGGGTGTGGGTTAATGGAACTTAACTAGTGCAGCGGTTGCACAAGTAGACTTATGAGGAATCTGCAGGATCTCAACATGTACACTGTGTAAGAGAGGAGGGTGAGAGTTGACATTATAGAAACTTACAAATACCTCATGGGGTAAAGAGAGTGCAGGAGGCGGGTCTCTTTCAAGGCACAAGGGAACATTGTGGGGGGGAGTGATGAAAAGCCATTGATCACTTAGGGTCAGTGACTGCATACAAGTTTAGCTATTATGGGCAGACTAGATGGGCCTAGCAGTCCTTATCTGCCGACAATTTCTATGTATCTATGTAAATGAGAACAAGCACCGGGATCAGGAAACATGCAATAAAGCTGGGGGCGGGGGAGGGCGATTCACGAGAAATGTGCAGAAATATTTCTTCACTGAAAGGGTGGTAGATGCCTGGAATGGGTTGTCAGCAGACGTGGTAGGGTGGTGAAAATTGTGGGGAGCTTCAAGCATGTATGGGATAGACACAGAGGTATATTAGAAAACAAACAGGGAGGAGGGAGGGTCACCACAGAGCAGTTAAGGTCTGCAGAGACAGATTCATCAGGGAACATCTGGGCAGACTGGGTGGGCCAAGTGGTCCTTTTCTGATGGCAAACTCCATGTTCTATGTACAACAAATAAAATGAAACCTTAGACAGCAAGTTAATAATGCACAAGCCATCTCTGTAACTGTTTCCAGCTTTTGTTCTAGAGAGACTGAAGGATCTCAACAAGCACACCCTGGAAGATAGGAGATAGAGAGGTGACATGATTGAGACCTATAAGTACCTCACAGGGGTGAACAGGGTGTGGGTGGGAGTCTCTTTAAATAAGGACCAGAACCAGGAGGCTTATGATGAAGCTGGAGGTGTGGGGGGGTTTAGGAGAGATGTGAGGAAATATTTCTTCACTGAAAGGGTGGTAGACACCTGGCCATAGTACCAGCTGAAGTGGTGGAGGCAAGAACAGTCGGGGGATTCCAGAATGCATGGGATAAGCATGGCGTGTATTAGAACAGAGGTGAGGGGTCTCCATAGACCAGACAGGGTCTGCGGATGTAGAATAGGGAGGAAATACTTGGGCAAACTGGGTGGGCCAAGCGGTCCTTCTCTGCCAGCAAATTCTATTTTTCTACGTTTTCATGGGTCAGTTATTTGAGGGCCATGCTGTCTGGGGAACACTGTTACAAGGTTCTGAACACCATGCAAAGCATGTACAGTGTCCGCTGTTTGTTCATGATTTAAAAAGGGATCCTACCATGAGCAATGGAATCAGCGGATGCTCAGTTGTGAAATAAGATGTTGCAGCTCACATAGCTGGGTCTGAGCCAGCACTGGCAAGGTGCCACTCTGAAAAGTTCACAGTGGCATGGCAGACAACTCTCATCGGGGATATTATTCTGCACTGGTGATAGGCAAGGCACAGGATTTTCCTCCCACAACATAAAAATATAGCCAAGGATTGGCATTTTTAATTCTTTTTGAATAGTCTTTTTCCCCTGACCTTCTGTTCCTCATTAATTCCTCCTTTCCAATAAAAACAAAATATCCTACCCATCTGCTGTTTTTTAATTAAATTCTTCTTGCTGTTCTTCGGCCAGATACACCTGATTCACACATCTCGCCTTTTTTCCAGTGAGCTTTCCACCTTCTTTGTAATACACCAACCAGTGCAAGCCAGACAAATGCAACACTTTGGAGCAGAATACTGCCTGTAACAGATATTGTTTGGGTCCAGATACATTTACGAGGCTATCTTTGGCAGGCAAAACTGCTCTTTTGACATCTTGCTTGTCTTTGATAAAAAGGCGCGAACAGTAGTCAGCTTGGGGTGCATTGTGGAAAATCAGCTTTGTGTATTTTTGGCAAGTATGTACAGGGCTTTGCATGAGCTCTGAAGCTGTGACTTGCAGAACAGTTGTGCACTTAACTGCTTGGCTAGCTCGTTTTTTTTAAATCAGGACTCCACAAATTGAGAGCATTGCATGACTTCAGACTGACAAATGACACATGCTGAGACTGGAAGGGAGATGAGAAGGGAATATGCAGAACTTCAATTTATTTGGACCTGGCCTAAGACAGCTCGACTCTACTTGGCTACAAATTAGAGAGGAAGGCAAACATTGTTAAATTCACAGTTCATATTTTTGTATTGCTTGTTCTCTGCTTGAAAATGGTATGAAGAGGGGGAGGTGCCTAAAACAAACAGTAGAAACACTCTGGATACAGAAGTTGATACCAGCCCATTTACAGAAGAAAGGGTTCTGAAAGAACTCTTAAAACTGAAGGTGGACAAAGCAATGGGGCCTGATGGGATTCATCCCAGAATTCTAAAAGAACTAAGGGTAGAACTAGTGACACCACTGACTACCCTTTTAACAAATCATGGGAGGATGGGGTGGTACCCGAGGACTGGAGGAGGGCAGATGTGATTCCCTTCACAAAAAGTGGGAGCAAGGCAGAAACAGAAACTACAGACCTGTTAGTTTAACCTCAGTGGTAGGAAAATGATGGAATCACTTCTGAAGGAAAGAATTGTCGAGTATCTAGAGGCCAGAGGGCACAGGACCCAAGGCAGCATGGATTCACAGCGGGAAGGTCATGCCAGACAAATCTGATAGATTTCTTTGACTGGGCGACCAAAGTAGTAGATCAGGAGGGGCTGTGGACATAGCCTACCTAGACTTTAGCAAGGCATTTGACACAGTCCCACACAAAAGATTAATATATAGTTAGCCAGCCCAGGAGTGGGTCCCAAGATGATAGCCTGCTAAAGAATTGGCTGGAGAATAGGACAAGAGTAATAGTAAATGGAGTCCACTCTGAAGAAAGGGGCTACTAGTGGGGTACCACAGGGTTCAGTATTAGGACCGGTCCTCTTCAATGTCTTTATAAGCGACATTACAGAGGACTGGAAGGAAAAGTATGTCTCTTTGCAGATGACACAAAGATCTGCAACAGAGTTGATGCACAAGGTGGGGTGGAAAGGATGAGAAGGGACTTGGCAAGGTTAGAGGAATGGTCAAATGTATGGCAGCTTAGATTCAATGCTAAGCAGTGCAGGTAATGCACCTGGGAAACAAAACCCAGGGAAGAGTACACAATGGGGGTGAGATACTAACAACAACAAAAATGGAAAGGGACCTGGGGGTAGTCATATCAGATGACCTAAAGGTGGGCAAGCAATGTGAGAGGGCAGCAAGGAGGGCTGGGGGGATACTGGGATGCGAGGGAGAGGCATCACCAGTAGAAAGCAGGAAGTTATTATCCCTCTGTACAGACAGCTGGTGAGACCCCATCTGGAGTACTGCATGCAGTTCTGGAGACCCAGTCTCCACAAAGACATAGACAGAATGGAAGCTGTCCAGAGGAGGGCAACTAAAATGGTGCAGGGTCTGCACCGGAAGACATATGAAGAGAGACTTAAGGAGCTTAATATGTATAGCCTCAAGGAAAGGAGGGAGGGGGACATGATAGAAACTTTCAAGTACCTCAAGGGAATCAAGAAAGTCCAAGGGGTAGCATCTTTCAAAAAGAGTGTGCAAGAACAAGGGGCACAATTTGAAGATAGGGGCGGCTCAGAGGTAATTTAAGGAAGTATTTTTTCAGAGAGAGGGTTGTGGATGCATGGAACGGCCTTCCGGAGGAGGTTGTGGAGTCAAAAACAGTGGCGGAATTCAAGCATGCATGGGACAGTCATAAGGCAATTCTACGGGGTGGGAGTAGGAAGAAGTAGACTGCTGGTTAACTAGGATCTGCAGCTTATCCATTAGGTAGGGAAATGGGCAGACTGGGTTGGCCAAGCGGTCCTTATCTGCTGTCAAATTCTATGTTTCTATGTCTCATTTTGTTTTCAGTTTCCCCTAGTCTATTTTTTTTTTTAGCTTTCCTTTTATGGTCCTTTCCTGTCTCCAGAATTTGTTTCTTTCAGGAACTTCATGGGACTGCTTTTAATTATCAGTGGTGAGTGCCCAATTATTGTTGTGAAAATCAGGCAGTGGGTTGTATAGCAGATCCCGGCCATGCCCTGTGACCCCACCATATATGGGTATCTCCTTCATGCAGAAACGCGGAAGTGAATAGTGCAATACATAATGTGGAAAATGCCCTGACTGAGGGGGACACAGATGTGCCATGTCTCCCAAGCCACCACCAGTGTCCAATGGGACCAAGTGTGGTTGCCCTGTGATACAAGGACCAGGCCAGACATGCGGTTGAGACCATACCTGGTCCATGAATTTCACAGGTGCACAGTTGGCCACCATGGTCCATGACATTCAGGAGCACTATGCCATCTGGTATGGGGCAGAGTTGCTAAAGGGTGTGGCTGAGACCAAGGCATAGCTGTGGCCAGACATACAGGCAGCCATCAGCATGGCTGGGCCAGAGGCACGCACACTAGTTGCCATCAGACTTAAGTGGCATGAAATGTGATTTGCTATCAAGCAGAAGTTGGCATCTGCCAAGCACCAAGGGAATTGCATGGGTGGAGGACTGCCCACGCATGGGTATAACCTGACACCCATTGACAAGACGGTCGCAGACACCCTTGCCGAGGTGACCCTGCAGGGGGGGAGGAGGGCATGGACACCAGGCATGCACGGCAATGTGTGAGGTCGTAGACACCACAGACATGCTAACCATCCTGTGTTTCAAACTACATACCCAGATACTGGGCAAACTCCCAATGTGGAGGATGCAACTCCTGCTGAGGATGCCATGCAGCAGAAGAGTGGAACAGACTGCCAGCGGCTGGTGGATGTCGCAGGTATGTGACACCCTAGGTGTCCCATTGTACACCCCTAGACATACACAGCAGTGACATGGCACACAGCAAATGTCTTTCCTCTCGTCCCCAGGTACAGCGCTGGTGCACCTGTGCATGCTAGAAGATGGGCTGTCATTGGAGGCCACACCCTACCTGGGCACAGGGGAGCACAGCCAGGTGGATGTGGGTAGGATGAACACCCCCCCCAACAGCCCACATCCAACCACCACCTGTGCTTATGCCCTGACACGGTCCTACTTTGGGCAGCTGGTCAGGGATGTCCCACATGCCACAGCTGACACACACAGCCAGTCACATGCAGTATGGCACACTGACAGCAACACATAGGACACAATGACCCACACAGCATCGGTGGTCAGTGGAGAGGAGGGAATAAGAGAGGGAACACACAAAAATACTCAGACAGTGGGGACAAGGGCCCATCAGGCCACAGACTACACAGGACAGGGAGAGTGGCCTCCAGGAGTATACTGCACACATGGTACCCCGAGGTACAGCAACTGGAGCATGATCACATCCAGTCACAAAGGGAGAACAAGGAGGCATTAAATGGGTTCACAACAGAGGTGTGGTGGATTCTCAGGTGGATAGACAGGATAGGGACTTGCTGGAGAGATTGACAGACCACATGCAGGTACAGATGACAGTCACAGATGCCACCTAATTATCCCCTACGCACCACACACCTGGAACCCCTTGCATCCCTGAGGATAAAGAGGACAGTCAACCACAACTGGAGCCTCCCACACAGGCTGACAGGCACCTCAGTGGTGGTGACAAGGCAAAAGCCAAGACACATCACCTAGAGATATGGTCCTCGATATAGTGCAGACAGCAGCAGTCAAAGAGAAAGTGATGCACTCATCCCACAGCACAGGAATCACTCTGGAACACGAGCACCTACAGAAATATTGACCACACATAACCTCCCCATCACATGTACCACCAACAGTATCCCCCCATTACCACTGCACATAACACATGTCCACATATAGCACTGGTCATTTACCTAATAGCTCATACCCTGCCACCTCCAGGCGGAATGGCACTCAGGGTACACTATGCCATACCATCATTCTACCCTCTAAGGGCTGAATGACCACTGCACGAGTCCATGGTACACTGCTCAGCCACTGAATAGGACACCAAGCCATGAGTTCTTGAATATATAGCTGTCATATCAGGATCTTGAGTATCTGACACACACATTTGTGATGATACTTGATGCATCCGACCCAATATGGCAATTAATATTGTGATATCCCTTGCAGTTCTATTAGGCCTCTTTGTCCGTTGTCAGAGTCAGTTTTAACACATGTGTAACCCCCCCTTCCGCCAATGGGGCTTCCTAAAAAGCCTGCTTGGGCTTACCTGCCACCTTAGCCCTGCCATTCTCTGTCTCCTCCTGCTGTTTCTCCCGGGCTTCTCCCGATCTTCCTGCCAATTTTTTCTGGTCCCCCAGGTCTTGTTCCTGTCTCTGGTGCCCCATCCTGCAGCCCAAATGTAAAATCCAGCCCCTTGGGGCTCCAAACACTGCTCGCGATCTCCCACTGCATTAGTGCTGCCTCCAGGACAGCAGGAATCGCATTGGCGTGAAAAGTGCCTTTGATTTCAAACCGCTTTGTTTTGCGGTCACCTCGGGGACTGTGCCGTCAGTCTCGGGATCCCTCCCACCTATTTGGGACCCGATGACCGTGGACAGTCTGCTGGGGGGCTGCTCCAGTAAAAATGAAAGGAGTTCTATGAGGCATTAGACTGGGGCTCATTTAAATATTCATGAGCTGAGCCCCGGTCATCTGAATAATTCATTTGTGTGTCTAGCTGCTCCCTGGGTAGCTATTCTCGGCTTCGGCCAGAAAGAGAGAAAAGAAGTGTTTACTTTAAAATTGTAACCTGCTGCTGCATGTGGGAATTTACTGTGAAAAAGGGGGAAAAGCATTGAATTAAAATAAATGCTTTTTCCTGGATTCACCAGAACTTTTGGGACTCTTATGAGTCAGCTTGTCTGCTGCTGTACGGGAGCTTGAATGTCTACAGTAGCGACAGGAAAACCTGTTGAGCCATTCAGTTTTTCTGTGCAGCGACAGCAAGGATACTATCAGGGCTGCAGAACTGTGTAGCAATGGGGCAAATATTTATTTCTTCCTGGCTGCACCAGAACTTTATTCAGGACTGTATCTAGTCTGCTATAAAGGACAGTGGGTTAAGCAGCCATTGCAAGCAGCCACAGCCAATTGGGAAGCTAGGAAAACAAAGCCAGGACTTGTGGGACATTCACAACACCTCACGGGTAAACACCAGGTGCTCATGGGGATTTACAGGGACATCATTTTAGGCGCCAATTCACCAGACCAACTGTGCCTCGAGTGTTATGCGTAACAGGTCCTCCAGCCATTCAGAGGCCGATCACCCTATCATCTCAGCCGATCAGGAATTGCAAAAGAGCCCTATAAGAGACAGTGACTGCAAGCATTTCTTCAGATTGAGACAGTGGAGAGCAGATTCCAGTCTGCTGGGAGCCCCCCACAGGGGTGAGGGCTCAGACCCCTGCCATGCTTCTGGGCCTGGGCAATCTAGTTAAGCCCCTCCATCCTGGAGGGGGTAGTTGTTATTTTATTTAAAGTTTAAAGTGAAGTAATTTAGTTTGTTCAACTGCTAGTCTGGAGGTTGCCAGAATTGTCCTCCAGGTTCTAGCCCTCCCTCCCACATTGGGGAAATATGTGGACCGAAGACCAGATGACACCAGTCCTCAGTTATGCCAGATGACTGAAGACACCAGGACACCTTCTATTGCGGATACCACCCGTGGAGGACCTGCGTGAGCACCTTTGCACCCCCCGGTGCAAGGGAGAAGTTCTACCTGTAATCTTTGGGCCTCAAGCCCATTTTACTGAATATGCTAATCTTTTGAATCATTTTATGAGACCATAGAAGCTATCAGTCTGGGCTGCCAAGCACCCAGGAGACTGTGTTGTTTGAAGATTGTTCGGATGCATGTTGCCTGCTGCCCAAATGGCCCAGTGCAGGTGCATTAAGATGTTGTGTAGTTAATCATATAAATGTTTTGATATCCGTCTGTGCCCTATGGTTAGTTCTGCTCTCGTGGAGTTGCCAGCCAAAGTTGTGATGTCGCTTCATGGGACAGGAGGCCCTAGAGTTTATTGTGTCTGATTTATCTTGGAAGTAATCTATTTCTGACTTTGCTGGATTTCATCTGAGAATAAGAATACTTGATAACAGTGTTTAATATCTGAATGTATTGGATGAGACTTTGCTTATAATAAAGATGCCTTCTTTGGTATTTAAATATACTGGATGTGACTTTCTTTGATAAGAAAGGATGCTTGATAATAGTATCACCATCTAACTATACTGGATGTGACTTTAATCTGTATTGTGCTGAATGTTCAGGATGTGAAATCCAAGGTCTAGCCATGTTGCTTATCCTGGAATATTCGTTTTTTGTGATACGCAGGGCAATCCCTGCCTGTCTGTGACTAGCAGGGCCAATCTTGCTATTTCTGCCAAATGCAAGGGCAATCCCTGCCTACTTCTTCTTTAGGATCTATAGACATTGTAGGAGTATAGTGTTCCAAGTTGGCCCCCTTCCTTCTAATCAAAGCCGGGCAACTCGACCAGCTGCAACATCCACCAGGCCTGCAACATCCAGGATTTTGGTATCTGGGTACCCAGTGTATAGTATGAGATTGTGGGGTTTCAGCCATATCTGGGACTGGTACCAGTGTGGCTAAAAAAAAATAATTGTTATGCAACACCTGATTTTAGTCAGCTGCTAGATAGCCAGGGCTCTGGGTATCAATGTCGATTTGAGTATGTGATTGCCTTTTCTATTAGTATAGTAGCCACCCAGTTGGAGTGTTCACCAGCAAAAGCTAATCAAACCTTGTACATATGTAAATAGCAATCAGAATAACCTCTATTCCATTTCCCCATTCCTAACTCCCATGTCCCCTAAATAAATCTGTTGTTACTGTTTTGAAAATCACCATCTTGTGTGTGAGCATATTATTAGAGAGAGTCATTAAATGTGAAATTTTGAATTGTGGGGAAACATCTCTTGGGTCATGTCTGGGGAAGGTAACTGGTGCTTGTGGGTAGTATAACATCTCAAGGGGTTATACCTGGTAACAGCTAGCCCACGTAAAGCACACTCTAAGTGGAGGCACTGTGAATTGTTTAGAATGGTTATCAGTTAGAAAATCCAAACCCCTTAGCCTATTGTCCAGGGTAGTAGGCAGGGGTATAACTCTAGGGATAGCACCACCTAGGGGTTACACATGCATGCAGTATATGGCTCCCAGTACATTAGGCATGTCATGCATGGCACAGAATGCCTCCTCTGAGGTTCATATGTTTGCCTGTACTGTGGGGAATGATATGTTATCCTGTACATGCAGGATTAAGGCACTGGTAACCTGGTGCAATGTTCTGCTTATGGATGACTGGCTGACACCTGTGACATCCCCTGCCACCCTCTGGAATGACACTGTGGCATAGCGCACCAGTGCACATAGCACCTTCATCTCCATGGACATCGCCATGGCTGTTGTGTCAACTGGGCCACATGGGGCTGGACCACGTCACACAGCCCTACAATTGTGGCATGCTGCAGCTGAAAGTGCATGACACAGTGTGTGTTTCACAGGGCATTGATGTTCAGCTGTGGATGAAAGACATGTGGCTGTGGCCTTGCTCTCATTGCCCAGTCAGGCTCCCTGTCCCTATAAATCAGGAGCAGATTCATTAATAATCCTAGGCATATTCTCAGTACCCCTGTATTGCAGCCCTTGCTGATGATGCAGAGTCCGGTTGCCCACACTGGTGTGTGCCGTCCCCCTACCATGCAGCATATACGGCTTCTGCATAGCCATTCCCTTCATACCTGCTCACCCTTACAGGGGCATGTACAAGGCATGCCTGCAGGGTGATATGCCATGCAGGAGCATTGTTGGGCCATACCTTGACAGAACCTGACATAATGGCAACATTGGCGACAGCAGGTACTGATGGGAGGGCAGATGTGTACTCATGGAAGCTGTGACAGGTATCCTGGCTCTGCTACCAAGAATCACTGGAGAGTGGACCACTCTGGGAGGGGAAAGAGCTAGGTGAGGTATGCATGCAACAGGTGTGGGGCATGAGGCATGCATGCCATGTGTTCTGTGTACTGTGTAACTGACCAAGTTACACATGTTGTGTTTCCATAAGACTGCCATGGGAGGCTGTACAGAATAGTCCTCAAGTGCCTGGACCAGTCTGAAGGTGCAATGGCACAGGTAGTGGCACAACAGTCTAAGTGGGAACTGCATGTCCCTTACTGGTTGTCTTGGTGGGTAGGTGCACAAGATGTGTACTACAAAGATGAAATCAGGGGCTACTGGGCTCTTGCTGAGCCACCCAAAGTAGGGCAGGTGGGGGAGACTGGTAGGGGCCTAGGTGCCCATTGAGTGTAGTGGCCACACTGCATGTGCATTCCTCTCATGACTGTCCCCTGCGTTCCTCTCTTTCAAGGGTTATTGTGGTCCACTGTGCCACCTGGTGCTTGTTGAGCAAAGACACATGGACATGATGCCCATGGGGTCAAGTGAGGACTCCCAGGACGAGGACATGACTGACCAGCCATCAGTGCCCCAGTCCATTGATGTGGCCAACATGTTTCCATGTGTAGCTAGTTTCTGCCATATGTATATTTGCATGTGTCCTGTCAGGTGACAGGTGTTTGTACATTGTTCTACAATGCTGCACCTTTGGAAAATGTTTATTTATGCCATGTGTCCCGTGTTTGTGTCATTCTTCTGTTTGGCAGGTGCATGCCGCTGTGCATGACCACAGTGGCCATGAGTCAGGGAGACAGTGTGGCACATACTGTTATAGGGCAGGTGGTGGGGATGTGGGACTTGTCATGTGCATGCTGTGTCTGTGCAGTGCCTGGGGTGGCATGTCCACCTGTGTCCAGGCAGGGGGGCCAGTTCCCATGTCCGGTCCAGGTCACAGGTGTGTCTGTGTGGGTGCTGTTTTCATGGCTGTCCCACACAGTTTGGTCAGAATATGCAATGCCATTTATGGTCATATGTGGTGCTACTGATCATAGAGGGCAGAGGTCCATTATGACTTTTCCATGCCCATTACCATCCCTGTTATTTGTCTTGACCAGTCTTATGTCTTGCACAGTGGACCTGCATGCAGGAAGTTTAAGGCCCCTCCACCTGGCATAGTGCTGTGCCCTTGGTCCCACATGTCTTGGTGATGTAATGGGCTTCATGCATGACGTGTGTAGACGCCATTACATGGCCACACCCCTGGCACATGTGTTCTGCTGCTGCCATGCAGCTATGCAGAGCCTGCATTTGCACACCTCTATGCACCTTGCATGCACGCTGCCTGACCTTGCCCTGCATGTGTCTGTGACGTATGACATATGCGCACCCGTTGCATGCCACACATCGGCAGCAGCATGTTAGTGCACAGGCCCCACTATGCACAGCAGAGTGGAACCCCCTCATGCCCCCTGACCACTGTACCTCCACTGCACTACCCATGGTCACCTTGGTGACAGTGTTGTGACAGAGGCAGCTACCCTCCCTGCCCAAAGGAACAGAGCATCCTCTGGGATTCTCAGTCTTTTTTTTCCCAGCCAGTCCCCTATGACCTAGGCATGTTATAAAACTTGGGTCACCAGTGTCATGAGTGGTAGCGTTACCACTGTGCCTGTGGGCCAGGCTGTCCACCTTGTTTCAAAAAACAGCTCTGCATATAGCTCCTCTATAGCTCCATTGTAGGTGCTCCAACCAGTTACGCAATTGGTTCCAATCAGCCGGTGACTCCTGATGGTGATACCACTACTAGCATGAGCTGCTACATTGATGAAGATGGAGCAGGCCCTCCATGTGTTCAGTTTTATCATAGTAATAACTTATGCAAGAAGCCGTATCAACATCACGGAGCTACTAACTGACTGCAACCAGTGATGTCACTGGTTGGTAAACCCACAATGGCACAACAGAGAGGCTGCATGCAGAGCTGGCTTTAATGACCAGGGAGACAGAAAATAAAACAGGGATATGTGCAGAAAGAGAACAGAGGGCAAGCAAATATAAACTGGGTGTGCAGCAAGGCTTTCCTTCCTCTTTAAAGAGCTGGTATACTGACTGAAATGAATATTAATATAAAAATCAGGGAAATATTGTATCTGAAGTATTATTTTCTTTTCCCTTGGCTTAATTAGAAGGTTTTCTACCTGACAATATAAAGTGTGATGTGTGGAATAGTATTTTACCTGGTGGCTGACATGTCTAGTTGTACTCCTCGTGTTTGAACCCTGTGACCTCACTGTTTGTGACATCACAACTGACCAGGAAGAACCAATCACCTGCTGTAACAGCAGTCATTTACGATGTCACAGGGAGTGATGTCACAATGCAGATGTGGTGTGAAGAGGAACAGAACTAGATTTGTTGGTCGCCAGGTAAAGTATTGCTCTTCACATCGCACCTAATTCTA
Organism: Neoceratodus forsteri; assembly: GCA_016271365.2. NCBI lineage: Eukaryota > Metazoa > Chordata > Ceratodontiformes > Ceratodontidae > Neoceratodus > Neoceratodus forsteri. The sequence continues at coordinate 1,702,621,082 of CM057455.1, forward strand.
TCAGATAGAAAACCTTCTAATAACCACATGGGAAAAAATCCTTCAGAAATAAAAATACCAAAGGACTACTTTTAGAAATTAACAACATTTTCAGCCCGTTATTTTTGATGCTACAAGCTCTTTAAGTCATTGTGTTGTAGTGAATGGATACTGAATGATAGTATGGGGCTTGCAGCGTGCATCTGCTACAGTACGCTGGTAAATGAGACAAAGGTCATGAGGTCACCACATGAGCAGACAAATGTAAAGCATGTCGCCATTGTAGGGCCATTGCTCAATATGGTAAATCCTGTGAAATCATGGAAGAAAAGAGAAACAGTTGCGGCTAGATCTATGAATTAAAGCTGGGGTGAGTGACTTGGAAAAAAAGATTCACATCTACCCAGTGAACCAAACAGCTCCCTGAGCATCAGACAAACGCCCACATTCTGTTCTGAAACAAAATCATTTTACAGCCGCTGTCACTCTTTATTGTTCGATAGCACACTGATTTCTTGTGCCCTGCACATGCGCTGGACACAAGGAACAAGAAGCTTTTGAGAAATAACAAACAGTGGTGGCATGGTAAAACACTGGCTGGGAATATGGAAGGAGATTGCCCAAAAGGATAGGATAGGGAGGTGGAAAGGGTAAATGGCTAGAATGTGAGAAGCGGTGGACCTATGGAAAGACAAGGGAAGAGACGAAAAAATTAAAGGAGTGAATAACTAGTCAATGGGCAAAAATGTACATGTTTTGGACAAAAAGTGCCATGTTAAAAGGCTTCTAAACCTTGCAACTGAACATCCCAAACAGCAAAAGCTATTGAAACCAAAACACTAAAAAACATACATCCCCGATGCCCTAGGTGAAGTTAATATTAATGAGCAGTCATCAATCATTCCAGTGTAAAACATCCTTCCTAACACCAAACTAAAAGACTGTGACTGTGTCTTCATGAAAAATGTCACTGCTAATTTACTAATTAAAGTAATTCAAATGCTCCCATGTTTTACTGTAGCTCTTTTACACTGTTTACCATGATGTCAGCATTGTTTTTTCACTTTTATTTAATTATTTTATCACTTGCTTTACAGCAGATAATACATATGCAGGAGACATCTAGGTGACCTGTTAGTTTAACCTCAGTGATAGGGAAAATGATGGAATCACTTCTGAAGGAAAGAATTGTCGAGTATCTAGAGGCCAGAGGGGCACAGGACCCAAGGCAGCATGGATTCACAGCGGGAAGGTCATGCCAGATGAATCTGATAGATTTCTTTCATTGGGAGACCAAAGTAGTAGGTCAGGGAGGGGCTGTGGACATGGCCTACCTAGACTTTAGCAAGGCATTGGACACAGTCCCACACAAAAGATTAATATACAAGTTAGCCAGCCTGGGAGTGGGTCCCAAGCTGACAGCCTGGGTAAAGTATTGGCTGGAGAATAGGACACAGAGAGTAATTGTAAATGGAGTCCACTCTGAAGAAAGGGGGGTTACTAGTGGGGTACCGCAGGGTTCAGTATTAGGACCGGTCCTTTTCAATGTCTTTATAAGTGACATTGCAGAGGGACTGGAAGGAAAAGTATGTCTCTTTGCAGATGACACAAAGATCTGCAACAGAGTTGATGCACAAGGTGGGGTGGAAGGGATGAGAAGGGACTTGGCAAGGTTAGAGGAATGGTCAAATGTATGGCAGCTTAGATTCAATGCTAAGAAGTACAAGGTAATGCACCTGGGAAACAAAATCCCAGGGGAAGAGTACACAATGGGGGGTGAGATGCTAACAACAATAAAAATGGAAAGGGACCTGGGGGTAGTCATATCAGATGACCTAAAGGTGGGCAAGCAACGTGAGAGGGCAGCAAGGAGGGCTGGGGGGATACTGCGATGCATAGGGAGAGAGGCATCACCAGTAGAAAGCAGGAAGTTATTATCTCTCTGTACAGACAGCTGGTCAGACCCCATCTGCAGTACTGCATGTAGTTCTGGAGACCCAATCTCCGCAAAGACATAGACAGGATGGAAGCTGTCCAGAGGAGGGCAACTAAAATGGTGCAGGGTCTGCACCAGAAGACATATGAAGAGAGGCTAAAGGAGCTTAATATGTAGCCTCGAGGAAAGGAGGGAGGGGGGACATGATAGAAACTTTCAAGTACCTCAAGGAATCAACGAAGTCCAAGAGGGTAGCATCTTTCAAAAAAGAGGTGTGCAAGAACAAGGGGCACAATTTGAAGATGGGGGGTGGCTCAGAGGTAATTTAAGGAAGTATTTTTTCACAGAGAGGTTGTGGATGCATGGAACGGCCTTCCGGAGGAAGTTGTGGAGTCAAAAACAGTGGTGGAATTCAAGCATGCATGGGACAGTCATAAGGCCATTCTAGGGGGTTGGGGTAGGAAGAAGTAGGCTGCTGGTTAACTAGGATCTGCAGCTTATCCAGTAGATAGGGAAATGGGCAGACTGGGTGGGCCAAGCGGTCCTTATCTGCCGTCAAATTCTATGTTTCTATGTTTCTATGACCAATGGATCACTGTGTCTGGGTTTACATCCCTGCTTGGTGACTGTACAAGGCCCACCTGGTTAAAAGTGCAACAAGTAATAAATAGCACTGTGCCTCCACCCAGAGAGAATAAGTGGGCCAGATGTCGAGTTCAGTACCACCCGCTGGGATGCAGTACCTCCCCTCTTTTCTACACTGAACTGGACCACCCCCTGGGGTCCAATAAGAAAGTTATTTTCACCAATAAACATTTCAGTCAGTTAAACAAACAGGGTGCACACACGCAAGTGAAGCTGAACAAATACATAATGCTATTTTTTAAGAACCTAGGCCTGGAAGCTAGAAGGACAGAAGGAGTCAGACAGTTGCAAGTCACCTTAAGCAATCCTGACATATAACAGTGCCCCCTTGGGAGCCACTGTACAGTGGGTCACTACCACCCTTTCAGATCCCACACAGTTATGAAGCACCTGTTCAATCAAGGGGCACAAAAGATGACTTATACTACACAGGGTGTGGTAAACGCTTCAACTGGTACTAGTAGTAAAACTACAATTTTAAGTATGTCACAATAACCAATGATTCTGGGAACCCAGGAATTAAACTAGAGTCCTGGTGCAGGTCCAGTAGCTATGTTGTCTGGGTTCTTTTGGTGGATGCACGTGATGAAAATTAGTAAGCTTGCAGTTTTACCCTGCAACAGGTCATAGTGTGCTAGTACAGTTTAAAGAACTTGCAATCCCATGGGAACATGCTTGAAACACTGTTGTAATCCAGATACATTATACTACCTTTCTATGTCCTTTAACATGAATGGAAAAGATAGAAATGGTTTGACTTTGCAAGACTGCATTTGGAGGGGATCTGCTTGCACTGCTCAGTTACCCACTAGACATCACACTAGAGAAGGCACCAAAAAAGGTGAGGAACAAGTCTGGAAAGACATGTTAACTAACACTAGGCGTTTAACTAATAAAATAGCCGACCTCTCTGCTGCAATCGCTGAAGCGGATCTAGACTGGGTTGCCACCACCGACACATGGTGAAACAATAACAATGACTGGGAAATGACTATCCCAGGATACCGTCTTTTTCAAAAGGACAGAACTGGTCAAAAACAGGGCGGGGGTGGAGTGGCTATGTTAATAAAGGAGGGCATAAAAGCAATTATAACACAAAACAACAACACAGAAACTGAGTCACTCAGAGTGAAGGCCAGAAATGGAGCTGTAACTCGGGTAGGTGTGTTTTATCGACCTCCAGTGATAGGATTGGAGGGAGACATGGAAATATTGGAGAACATACTCAAAATGAGTGACAAAAAGAGAAGTAATAGCGGTGGGGGACTTCAATTTACCCAACAGAAATTGGAACACCCATACAGCAAGCTCAGCCAAAAGCAAAGACTTTCTGGAGGCACTGTGCTTATCAGGCCTGAAACAGCTTGTAAAGGAACTAACGAGGGTGGATGTTATCCTTAACCTGTTGCTAACAAACGGAAACAATATCTCAGAAGCAGAGGTAGGAAACCACCTGGGATCCAGTGACGACTGCATGGTGAATTTTAAAGTCAGGACAAAAATGGAAACCAAGCACACAAAAACTAAAGTCATGGACTTCAAATGAGCAGACTTCTCAAAAATGAAGGAAATCCTTAAAGAGAAGCTTGAAAACACTGTAAGGGAGAGGGATGTGGAAGGGTACTGGCCTCGACTGAAAATCACATAATACAAATGGCAAATCATTGCATAAAAAGGATGAGCAAAGCAAAAAAGAAAAGAAAGCCACTCTGGTTTTCTAAGGAGGTAGTCAACAAATTGAGGTAAAAAAGGAATGCTTTCAGGAAATACAAAAAAACTGGATCTGACAAGGACAAGGAAGGATACACTGAGAAACAAAAGGGAAGCAAACAAAGAAATCATAGGTTCATAGGTATATACGAGTTTGAGGGACTAGCCCATAATGAGCTCACCATCCTTAACCTGGATGGAATTCATATTTTCTATTTCCCATAACAAGGTCAAGATTTTTTTTAAATAACTGGAAGGTACTACTGTATACTACTTCATGTGGCAGCGAATTCCAAATCTGCACTATTTTCTGGGTAAAATAATGATATCTACTAGTAGACCTATTGGTGACTGATTTTAATTGTAGTTTATGGGATCTGGTGTTATTCCTTTTCTTATACCATTCTAAGCATATTGTTTCAGCCAGAGAATTATCCCTAGAAGCCTTATAGATTAGACATAGGTCCCCCCTTAGAGAACGATATTCCAAGGAATATAGTTTTAATTTTTGTAATCTACTACTATATGATAAAGTTATACAATTATCCACTTGTCTCGTAAATCTTCTCTGTAATTTTTCAACTAGTACCTTGTCCTTAACCAAGGTTGGAGCGAAAAAGAGATGCTCAATAGTCTAAATTTGCTCTTACTACACTGCAATAAATAGGAAGTAAGACTTCCGGTTCTCTAGATTTAATATTTTTAAGTAGGCATGTTATTAATCTGTGACATTTTTGGGAGGTTTTTTGAATATGTTCAGAAAATTTTAAGTTATTAGTGATAAAAATGCCCAGGTCTTTTTCAGTAGTTACTTTGTTCAATAAAAGGTTGTTCAAATAATAATTAGCAGATCTGTTATTAAATCCAAAATGCATAACTTTACATTTGGCAATATTAAAATTAAGTTTATGTTCCATAGCCCAGTTAAATAAATCATTTAGGTTTTCTTGTAGCATAGAAATCGATGTGCAATCATTAACAATACACCCCAGCTTAGTGTCATCAGCGTATTTATTAACCCAAACCCCGTTCGTGGTTTTCATACCTGAGATGAGAATATTGAACAAAGTAGGGCCAAGGACCGACCCCTGAGGCACACCACTAGTCACTTTACTCCAGGTCGAAGTGTAACCCCTAACATTTACCTGTTGTCTTCTATCAGTCAACCACGCAGAGATCCAACCGACAATGTTTTTATGCAAACCGATATTGACCAGGCTTTCAATTAAGATCTTATGAGAAACAGAGTCAAACGCCTTTTCATAATCGAGAAAAACAACATCCACAGGGAACCCTGCATCCAGAGCAAATCAGAGCTGCAAAGGCATTAACAGGAGAGAGGATTGTCAAGGAAGTCAAAAATGAGGACAAAACTTTCTACAGGTATATAAGGGAAAAGAGAAAGAAAACAAGTGGCATTGTCAGACTCACAAATGAAGGGGGAGGGGACACTGAGGATGACATGGATAAAGCAGAAATCCTCAACAGATATTTCTGCTTGGTATTCATCAAAGAACAGGATGGTCCACGGACCTAACAGTACAGAACAGAGTCAGAGAGACACCGGTGTAGACTCAGGTCCCTTTACAAAGGAAAGAGTCTGAGAGGAACTGGAGAAAATGAATATGAACAAGGCAATGGGACCAGATGAAATACACCCCTGATTATTGAGAGAACTAAGGGAGGAATGGCGGCTCCACTGGCTGATCTTTTTAACTTAACACTTGAATTGGGTTAGGTCCCACAAGACTGGAAACAGGCCACAATTATTTCACTACATAAAAGCAGAAGCAAGGAGAGCGCAAGCAACTACAGACTGATGAGCCTCACCTCTATAGTGGGAAAAACAATGGAAACCCTCCTCAAGAAGAGGATTATATCCTTTCTCAAGGACAACAACAAACTAGACACAAAACAGCATGGGTTTACTAAGAGAAGGTCATGCCAGACCAAGCTAACTGACTTTTTTAATTGGGTAACAAAAATAGTGGACCTGGGAGGTGCGGTAGACATAGTATACCTGGATTTCAGTAAGGCCTTCTACTCGGTCCCACATCGAAGGCTAATAAACAAGTTAGACAGTATGGGAATAGGGGAGCAGGTAGTTATCTGGGTATGGAGCTGGGTTACTGGACGCACCCAGAAGGTTCTAGTGAACTGCTCACTCTCAGAGGAAAGGGACGTAACTAGTGGAGTGCCACAGGATCATGCTGGGACCATTACTATTTAATAGTTTTATTAGCTCCTCTGCTATGTCACTAATAAAGACATTAAAGAGGATGGGTCCCAGCACCAAACCCTGAGGTACCCTGCTGGTCACCTTCCCTTCTTCTGAGTGAACTCCGTTTGCCACTACCCGCTGTCTCCTATCCCCTAACCAGTTTCTTACTTAGGTTACCACCTTGTTGCCCACCTCCAAGCTAATCAGCTTGCTTCCAGTCTCCTATGTGAAATGGAGTAGAAAACCTTGTTGAAATCCAGGTTAGTAACATCTACTGCTCTACTTTCATGTAACTCCTTGGTCACCCAGGCAAAGAAATCTATCACATTTGTTTGGCATGACCTACCTCCATGAATCCATGCTGCTTCAGATCCTGAAACCAGCTGTATTCAAGATATTCCACAATCCTTTACTTGAACAGTGTTTCCATCACCATACAATGCAAAGTAATCAACTTATAATATAGCTGACATCAGTTCAGCCTGTCATACCTAGCTGTTCCTCCCATAATGATCTCCACTCTCCACCCACTGTACATAGTTACTGTGTTCAGTTCCTCCTCTTCCTAGCATTACCACTGCAATACCACCCCAGTACTCAAGGCATGTGCACTGTGGCTACTTGGTCCCTGATATCCCAGTAGTAGGTAACTGCTAGCAGGCCCCTTATCTGACTAGAGAATAACATGGGTAGGATGCAGGTCTCTGTCTCTGCTCAGTACAACTCAGCAGCTTTGGTATGCAACAGTGGCCAACAGGCTCAAACTCTCAGTGATTTCTTCCAGCAGTTACTCATCTGGCACAGTCTCTGAATAGTATAAGCCCAGGATAAGGCTCACAGTGAGCTGGCAGAATGAAGCCTGGTGAGGGCTTGCAGGATTGTTGACCTGGCTAGGCCTCTCCCTTGTCTCACAAGCAGCAGGTCTGTTGACCTTAATGTCTCTTTCAGACTGCCATGAGCTCCACAAGAGCCCAGAAACTTCTTCCCCCAATTCAGTGTCCCTTTGAACAAGCAGGGCTGTCCATTACTCCTTCTGCTCTGTCCTACCCTCTGATTGGATCTTTTAGCTCCCCAGTACAGTTGGGGATGGATCTTTGGTGTCTTTTCCCCACAACTCTTTGCTGGCACTGGTGGGCTTTCTAGCCCTCTGATTTGCTGAGCTGCAATGGTCACAGTGCATTAAGATGGCCACAGTCATAACTTGAAAGAAATTTTTGCTCCAAAGTCTTTATTTTAATATTGATTAGCCTCCCTTATGGTGTGTTGACCCCTCAAGTAACCCAAGCCCTCCTGAGCTATTGTCCAGCTGGTCTGCATGTGGCTAATGGTGCAGCAGGTCACTCATTTGGTGGCTGGCAAGGTGAGGAGAGTAGGGACCACTGGGGAGAAGTCCCTGACACATGCACTTCCACTTGTTTAATGGTGAAACACTCATGGCATAGGAGGTGCTGAAACAAAGAGTGTTCTGAAGTCTCGGGTCCCCCCATCAGAATCGGGGGACTGGAGCAGAGAAACACAAACAGAGAGAAAAAGGTGCAGGAGGCATCACATGATTGTCTGCACTGTGGCTGTGTTTCACCATGCCACACATGCGGGCAAGCAGGAGAGCCACAGCAGATCTCAGTCAGCACTTGGGAGGATGGCAAGAAAGCATCCAGGTAAGCCCTCTCCTGAGTGGGGGTTACACTCTTCCCCAGGGTCACAAATTGTCATCCTGGCAATTCTGTGAGTTCTATCCAGTGCATATGTGAAAGATACAAATAGGCAGCAACAACTAATGGATCTACCTATACAAATACTTCCTAGCCAGGATATTCACATAGTACATAGACACATACCTGTAACAATATGAACAGGTTCAGAATTAACAACAGTTTCTCAGACATTTCTGTGTTGACAATTGGTTCCTATCTAACCAGCATTTCCAGTGCAGCAGTGAGTAGGGAAATGGGCAGACTAGGTCAGCCGTATGGTCCTTATCTGCCGGCAGATTCTATGTTTCTATGTTTCTAATAAACTGCATTCCCACATTGTAACTTAGGACTGCTGAACACAATACAGGGTATGGATCAGGGTGTGATATGGATTCCACAATGTGCCTCAAAAAGGGGCAAGTACAATATTTGGCTCTTGGTCAGATTCTACATTATTATCCATGGACTAGCACCCCTGATTGGCTCCCTATCTCTCAGACAGTACTACTTATAGGTACACGTACTAACCTTAGGGCACAGGCACTTATCATATAAGCATAAGTGTCAGGATCTAAGTTCTACTATATTTTTATTGAGAATCATAATGTTTTTGCTATTATTCTGATTGTAACATTTGGGAGATACTTCTATTTACACCATTGTATAATGATTAGTTAGGCAATACTGCCATCTTTAGTGATAGTGCAGAACTGTAATTGCTTATGTAACCGTGTGTCCTTCATGATATACAAGACCCATTGTCTTAGCTATCTGTTACTTTCTGCTATCTCAGCATGCTTTCCCAGGCTAGTGAGAAGTTAGGTTATTTGCCACTGGCCAATTATAATGTTTTAATATATCTTTTTAGCTGTTGCTATGACAATTATCAGAGGTATAAGACCCTTTGCACTTCACCCTCTCTCTGAGAAGAGACGTACTGCTGCCTATAGGTAAGAAAAATTGGAAGTATTCTCCCGGTGATCACGCTGTTTGGTTGCAAGCCTGCTTTATATACCAGAAATAAATCACTTATTATGCTGGACACCACTTGTCTTTTGTTTCTTCACTTTAGTGCAGTTTCAACAAGAACCTGAGAAGGTGATGGTTTTACCATCCCATTACAACATGATCTTCCATAGTAGTTCAGGGGTAGCTGGTCTCACTGGGGGTTCAAAAGGCTCTGCAGTTTGATTTAACTGTGTGGGTGGAGTGTTGGCATCCACCAATCATGAGAAGCTTTTAACAGATGGGGAATGTCCACAGTGGAATGATAATGAACAAGGTCATCCTCTTCATCAGATGAATCTGTTGCACTGGGTGTCAGTTCAGACAAAGACCTTTCTGGAGGCCTGAGTGGACAATTATCTAGGTTTGCTGCAGGCTGACTAGGTTTGCATATCTATTTGCAAGAACTTCTGGTTGCCACTCTCTGGGGGAGCACTGGGCCATTGTCCAAATCTGGCAAGTCCAAGTGTCCAATGGTGAGTAAATGGTTGTGATACAAAGTTTTACTCATGTGGTGTTCCCCCTCTGGGCAAACTCAGTACACTGCCAAGTCTAACAGTTTTTCTGTGACCACATAAGAGATGTTGTCCAACTGATCTACAATTTTATGGTTTATGAGTAACCTCAAGTTCCAAACTAAGATTCTGTCTCCAGGGAGTAACTTGTGGGATCAGACACATTTGTCATATCTGGTTTTGTTTCTCAAGCTTCTTTTGGTAGGCAAATCTGCAGACAGCCTGCAGGCATCATCTAATTAGTGTTTTAGTCTTTGAACATATTTGGTGTAAGTCTCTAGATTTTCTATATCGGATGAAACTCCAAATGCAAGGACCACTAGGAGCCTGGCCTCCCTTCTGAACATGAACAGATGTGGGGATTACCCCATGGCATCATTGTGATTGTGGTACCCTTATACTATGCAGAGGCTTACTATCCTGACACTGACCTGCCAGGGCAGTATCACATGACAGGTTCAGTATCCAGAGAGTAAGCATCCCAGCATAAGGAATCCTGAGGGACGTTGATGGGGTAAGGTAGCGGATGTGACAGCTTGCTACCTTACCCCTGTCCCTGGGATTCAAGGTGATGGAGAATCAGAGGGTTAGCCGAACTGCCCCACTGGTGTTGTGGACCACACCATGGCAGCTTAGCTGGCATGCTGTGTGGGTGCGAGTTCAATCCATGCTGTGCGTGGGATGTCTTTTTACTGGTCCTACTCCTGTAACTGTTTCATTTCTAACTCCAAGGTCCACTCCCCCTTGGAGTTAGATATTTTAGTTACGGGGGGCGTGGGGGTGGAGCCCCCCACATCGGAGGTTTGGGGGTCGAAGTGCCCCCGATATGCCAAATGATTTTACAATCAGATGCCCGAAATCATATTTTCAGGCATCTGATTGATTCAGCAGGCTGCATTTCGGGCCAGTGGGGTGGATATCCCGAGACTCAGGTTACTGAGTTTAGGGATACCATAGTTTATCTGCGAGTGCAGTTGTATGCATGGATGCGCATGCTCCATTTTTTTATGAAGGTCCAACCTGCCCAACATATTTAATGAGTTTCTATTGAATCTTTCTGGTTGTAGATTGCCTTGAGGGTGGAGGAGGTCCGTGACTTCCTAATCTCCCAGATAGACAACAGTTCCTTGATCAATTGACTTTTAAAACCCAGACCCTGGTCAGAATGAATTCTCTTTGGCAGTCAATAAATGAACAAAGTACTTTTCAGTTAATAATGAACAAAGTACTTTTCAATCAGAACATTGGCTATGGTTGTGGCCTTTTGACGTTTTGCTGGGAAATCTTGGTCATACCTGGAATAATGGTCTGTCACCACCAGGATGCTGGCAATGTTCTTTTTGTCTGGTTACAAGCCCAAAAAGTCAATGCAAACCAAGTCCATGGGAGCAATTGTGGTAATGTTTACCAAAAGGACTACTCGGGTGGGCCGCGCTTTTCACTGGATGCTTCTCATACACTGTTTACAACAGTTTTCCACCTCTGTTCTCACCCAGTGCCAATGGAACCTTCTTTTAACTTGATCCAATGTTCTGTCAACACCCAATTGTCACAACTCAACATTCAGAGCTTTGAGAGCCAGTTTTCTGAATTTGATTGGCAGTAACAACTGTTCTAGGCTTGCCCCTTCATTGCTCTATGGCTCTCTGTAAATCACACTTTCATGCACTTTAAGTGTGTTCCACTCTCTCAGTAACTGGGAGGTGACAGGATGATTCACTCTAACAAAGTCTGTGTGTCCCTCTCCTTAGAGATTTTTTAACAATGTCTTGGATTGCATGGTCCTTCATTTGCTCTTTTCTCCAGTCTTTAAGGCTTGTTTGTGGCAAAGTGGGTTTAACTTTACAGAGGGACACAAACTTGAAATAAGCCACAGGTATGCAGTCTAATGAATTGCCCAAGCTGTCCACTAGGCAATGTGGGTCACTGTAGTTTGTCTGTTTTTCTGGGTCATATCTTTTGCACAAAGCTTGAACAACAGTCTGGGATTTGGATCCATTCTGGCACCCCTGGGTGGGGTATTATGGATAGCACATAAGCTTCAATGTTGTTTTTTCTTGGGTGATACTCCACACAGTAATAGTAGGTCAAGAGGGCTGACAACCAATGATGGCCTGCAGTGTCTAATTTTTCTGTTGTTTGAACATATGTGAGGGGGTTGTTATCATTGTGGACTGTGGTGTGGGCCCCATACAAATACTTGTGGAACTGATTGACAATTGCCCATTTGAGTGCTAAAAACTCCAATTTCTGGACTGGACAATTTCTTTCTGTAACCCCCCTCTGTGGGCTTTCCTTATTGGCCCAGGTTTCTCCTGTTTTCCTTCTGCTGTTTCAGGTGCCCCCCGACCCGAATATCCGTATTGTCCACCACCACAGCCCAATTGCATTTGGTGCCCCTGGAGCTTTGCATAGCCCCTGCACTTGTTTTCAGCCCATGTTGGGCTAACAATTTAAAACCATGATCGCCCGCACTTCTTTTGCTCCTCAGAGCTTGTGGGCGATCACGCATGCACTGTGGGGTGCTTTTGTTGTTTTTTGACCACCATTGCGGTCAAACCAGAGAGAGTTCTGTGGTCCTGGTGCCCATGTGTGCCTGAGTAGGGACTGAGGACCCAAGCAAGGCCACTGAGAGGCCTTTTTAAATATAAATAAGCAAGCACTGAGAAGTGCTAAGATCGGGGCTAATGAATAACCAATGAGCAGCCCTTATGAATAGTAATGAGGTTGCTGCCAGCCGCCATGGGGAAGTGAGTTTCGGTGGCAGCGACCATAAAACTATTGGGATCCATTGACTGAGAGTGGGCTTGTTTGACAGGGGACATTTGGGGCTATGTTCCGGTGGGGTGCCTAGCTAGATCAAGGATTGTGTTTGGCTGCACCAGACTCTTGAAGGGGAGAGAGGGCATTAAACTGTATGGGACTCCATGTAACAAATGGGAACTGACATGTTTTTGACACTTGACCCCTAATATTGCAGCCAATCAGTGTTCTAGGCACCCAAAACCTGGACAGAGGGACTCCTGGGAAAAGGAGGGGACTAATTCAGGTGCCTAGATTATGCCCCAATAAATGAGCAGGAAATATTGATCTCTATGGATATCCATTATCGATGGGCTCCATCAGCCAATCAGAATGCTGGGTTTCGGCTGAAACAGTATGGACTTTCTGGGATTTCTACAGTCTGTTCTCAGGCTCTGTATGAGTCAGGAGTACCTGTGAGAGTGGACTTTGGACATCAGGGGCTTACCCAGGCCCTATGTGGAGATTTCTGTGTTGCAGAATTGGAGATTGCTGGAATTGGAGATTGCTGTGTTGCAGAATTGGAGATTGCTGGAATTGGAGATTGCTGTATTGCAGAATTGAGATTGTTGGAATTGGAGATTGCTGTGTTGCAGAATTGGAGATTGCTGTATTGCAGAATTGTAGATTGTTGGAATTGGAGATTGCTGTGTTGCAGAATTGGAGATTGCTGTATTGCAGAATTGGAGAGCGCTGGAATTGGAGATTGCTATGTTGCAGAATCAGAGTGAGAAGGGGAAAGAGAGAAAGAGACTGAACTGTGATGCTGATTCCCCACGTATTGAGAAGTTGCTTTATTATTGATGGAAGGAACTGAATGCTGCAGAAACCCTGCACTAGGAAGTTGAATTACCTGAGAAGACTTTGCAGATTATCTGAGTGCCACCGTCGCTGCTGAGAGATTGTGTGTTTGTGTGGGACTGCAATTTAAATTCTGAAGAGGCAAAAGCATCTCTGGTCATCAGGGTGCTAACCTAGTGCTATGTGTGTGCCCTGAGTAAACTGGTCAAGGTGGCTGAGAGCTGAGTCCCAGCTGCAGTTGAAGAAAAGAAAAACTGCTAATCTGGAAAGTGTGAACTGGGTGCAGGGGTTTGATGTTCTAGGATTCCCCTGTTGGATTGCATCTGTGCTTCTTGAAACTAAGGCTAGCACCCATTCATATTAGCTCTGGACATTGCTTGAACTAACTGCTGTGGACTTTTCCTTGTTGCGAACTCAGTGCAGGGACTGCAGGAGGACCCCCACCATTCGGGAGTTCTCACCCAGAGCCAGGGAGGGAACTTGCTAACCACTTCCGAGTGGGATTTACTGTCTCAGAAGGTCACCAGATCTTGCTGGGGTGTTAGGGCACCTGTGACCCATTGGGGGAGCCAGGCTGTGGAGCCACTCCCAGGTCTGGGCCTTCTGGGGCTGGTGCTGTACTGCCACAGAGCTCTGCAATGGGCCAGAAGTGGCTGAAGGTGACAAGTGGCCAGAACTACAATAAAGGTGACCAGCCGCAAGATCTTCAAGCAAGGTCATCCTGCCCGAGGGACCAAGGCCAGCCTTGCTTTTGCCCTGTGCTGCACTGACCAAGGAGCTCCATCCTCCTGTGTTTGAGGTCGACAAACCTTGAGTACCCAAGTCCTGGCTCCTGGAAAGAAAACCAAAGGGAATTTGTGTTGATTTTCTTAAAGTCCTTTTTGAATATTTTCAGGGCCCCAACAGCTGGCCAGCCCATGGCACCATACCAGACCTGCACCTAGTGGGTACCCCTAAGAACATTCAGGGATACACTGGTACCAGTGGGGGTTGGTTTGGCCTGGGGGCTTAATGTTTGTTGTTGTTGCCTATTTCAATAAGCAGTTTTCTATCCACAGCCATCATTTGTCCTAGTACCCCTTCCCTAGTCCTTACCCCATATAAAGCTATGGTTTACTGTTTGAAATTGTGTGCGTATGCAGAAATTCTCTGATTCAGTCAAAGCATAACTGTCCATGGTTTATGGTGGTACTGAATTGTTGGACATCCAGTGTGTGTGGGGTGGTTGGTAGGGGAGGTGGGTAGGTGCAGCATTCCAGGGGGCTGTGCCAGCCAGTCACCTGACCCACTTCTAATTATCTCTGGGTGGAGGCACCACGCTATTTTTATTATCTTTGGGATAGAACCCCCGAACACCACTGTAGCAGGACCCAGGCCCCTTAACCTGTTAGAGAGCCAACAGGCAGGGGTAGTAGCCCACTGGCACACGGTGTCTGGACTACATTTCTAATGGTAACAAACTACAACTGGCATAAGCTACTGGCTGTGGTCCATGTGAATGTTCTTGATGCAACACTGCTCCCAAACCTACTGAGACAAGCATCTGTGTATAACACATAAAGCTTTTTGTTATCTGCATATGCCAACACAGGGGTGCTGGTCAACTGTCCAATTATGTCTTCAAATGCTTGCATCATAAGCTCAGGTCCACCTGGGCCAAACAGTTTATGCACTATGCAGTAAACTTTTTCCCAGAGGGGACTGTGGCACCCACTTGTTTTTTTCTGGTTGGCAGGAGGATACCCTTGGGTTAGGTCCTGTAGAAGCTTGACAATTTTGATGAAGTCTTTCATGAATCTGCAGCAGTACCTGAAGAATCACAAGAAACTCTGCCATTCTCTCAGTTTGGTCCTCCATGGCATGGACCGGTGCTAATGGTCTGGACACAGTCAGGATTGATATGGATGCCATCTTGGGACATGATGTAACCCACATACTTGACTGAGCTCCTGAAGAACTGGCACTTGTGAACAGATAGCTTGAGGCCATACTCTTCCAGTCTGTCAAGTAATTTAAAGAGCTGTGCTTTGTACCCTTATAGGGTTCTCCCAAATATGATAATGTTGTCAAAGTACATAATGCATCCTAACAGGTTCATGTCACCTAGTGCTCTTTCCATCAGATGTTGGAATGTGGCTAGCACCCCTGAGATCCTATGCTGCATTTGGAGGAACTCAAAGAACCCTGGGGGCAGAGAAACATCATCTTTTCTCAATCTTGCTTGGCCATGGGTATTTATTTATTTATTAAATTTTGGTGACCGGGTAGGCCCACTGTACCCCGAAGGTTCCTTTTTCAGGGGCGACACCATTGAGCAGGGCTCATTTAAAGATGGACCTGGTAGTTTAAACAAGTCACAATATAACATGAAAGACTTCATCAAAATTGTCAAGCTTCTACAGGACCTGACCCAAGGGTATCCTCCTGCCAAAGGGATGGGGGATTTGATATTGGTTTGATCTCAAATCCATCACATTGAACCACTTACCACTTCTTGGACTTGTGGCATAGTGTTTTGGTCAGGTGCAGTTCTGTTGTTTAGAATCTGGCAGTCCACACACATTCCGACAGCCCCACTCTTTTTCCTGACAACTTCAGTTGGTGATGCATAGAGGCTTCTAGAGTCCTGAATGATGCCTGTGTTCAACATCTCATACAAGTGCTTCTGGACCTCATCTATGTCAGCAGGAGCCAGTTGTCTTGACCTCCCCCAAAAAGGTCTCTCATCAGTGACCTGATGTGGCACTGTACAGTTTTGGCACACCTAGCATTCCACTCTGTCAGGGAGAAGACTTTGGTCTGCTGTGCCAACCTCTTTTGAATTATGTTCCACCACTCTTTGGGCAAAAGGGGGTCTCTGAACTTAAGCAGTGAAGGATCCAGCTGCCCTGCAGCTGAACTTTCTCTCTCTCTCTTGAGGCTGCTTGGCTAGATCAGCAAAATAGACCCTGGTGAGGGTTCGTGCCCTTTAGATGGATACCGGTCATATTTTGCATTTGGCAAATGAACTGCTCCTTGTTTGTCAATCAATCAATCAATCAATCAATATCTTTATTTAGCCAGGCGGAACACCATTGAGCAGGGCTCATTTAAAGATGGACCTGGTAGTTTAAACAACATGTCACAATACAACAATTTGGCATAGGCGTAGGGACATTAACAGCCTATGTACAGTCAATACAAGTAAGAATGGTGTGGCTTGGCATGGTGGTGTACAATAATTTACAAATAGCAACATAAGGCTTGATATTGAGAACAGAACAAGGCAGCATCATTTACAGGCATAGTACCAAAGGCAGTCAACAAATCTCTATGTGCGAGTTTTGTGCAAGGCAGGTCTCTGATAGACAGTAGAGTACAGTATTATATTGGATGAGGTCTAGACCAGCAAAGCATTACATGGCCTAGGAGAAGACTATAAAGCAAGGGCACTGAGGGCACAGGATGTGCCAAGGATAGTGGCGGGAGGAGAGGTTAGGAGGGGTGGGAGGGGGCAATTGTAATACCTTCAGGATTGTCATAGCTGCATTAGTCGGCGCGGTATGTCTAAAGGTAAGGGGGAAGGTATGGGGGTGAAAAGGTGCCATGAGTAAGGGGAGGTGACAGACAGGTAGGAGGGAGAGTCAGAGATTCACATGTTTGACATGTGCATGAGCTTTAGGTGGCATTATGCTAGGTTTGAGTACGATCCCCTCTGGAAAACTGGCTTCTTCTGGGCCATCCAACATTAACAGCGGATTGTGGCAGGATCTCTTGAGGTGTACTACTCCTTTAAAGGCACACTCTTCTTTTATTTTGGGGGGGTGACACACTTCAGATCAATCTTGGCACCAAACAGTTCCCACAGATTGATCCTCAGGTAGGACAGGGGTTTTATGAGTGTAAGCTTGTCTGATAAGTCCATGGAAAGACACTGATGCTTTTCCTTGTCAGGCTTCAAACTCTTTGCAAAACTGACCCAGGCAGTTGAACATATGGGTATTAATTCTTACAATGATTGTAATCTTTTCATACATATTTGCATGTGGGCACACCAAGGCACACACCACCACAGCAGTAGGAGTTCCACAAATGTTTACCAGTAAGGAATCCAGAGATCAAGCCCAGATGGGAGTATGAAGCTTCACTGAGACCCCACACATTCAAGCCTCCCAACGGCTCCAACATTTTGTGAGGCAGATACTTATCATAATAGTTTTTGAACACTATAGTAACTTGGGAGCCACTATGCAGGAGCACTCAGGTTGGTCATCTATCCATTCCAGCCTCCACATCTGCAGTAGAACCCACAATCTCATCCCAATTCCTTGACACTTTGGCTTTAGCATCTGCTGAACTGGTTTTGACACAACGGCTTTAGCAAAGGTTGCTGGTAAATGATTTGTTCTGGCACCAGGGTGCTCCTCAATTGGGGGCTCACTGAGGTTCAGAGTCCTAGCAAGGTTCATGGCTACTTCTCCACTGAACAGTTGGTCTGTATGCCAACATACCTGCACCAATAAACACTTCAATCAGGTTAAACAAACTGTGTGCACACACAGGAGAAAATTCAACACATTAATAGTGCTTTTATTTTGGAACCCTGGCCTGGAATCTGGAAGAAAAGAAGGAGCTAGACAGTTGCAAGTCACCTTAAGTAATCCTGCCCTATAACAATGCCCCCGTGGGAGCTACTGTATTGTGGGTCACTAACACCCTTTCAGATTCTACACAGTTATGAAGTACCTGCCCAATCACGGGGCACAAAAAGATAACATACTACACACGGTGCAGTAAACTTTTCAACTGGTACCAGCAGTAAAACTACAATTTTAAGTATGTTGCAATACAATGAATCTGGCTAGCCAGGAATTACACCAGTGTCCTGGTGCAGGCCTGGTAGCTACACTTAGACAAGCTAGAAGCAGTGCACACTTAATTAGAACACCAGAGATAGCAGGCTTTGTGCTTGAAGAGTTTATTGAATATATTACTCAGGCAGGTGTCAGACAGAACAAACCACACACTGCAAGGTGTCATGGCTCTTCTCTCATTAGAGCCTTGTCAGTGGCAGGGTTCAGGCTAAGAGAGCCCTATCTGAGGTCATCAGGCATGATGCCTTGATCACTGTATAGCTCAACTATCTACTGTAATCTACTCTTACTATCCTATTTAATACAGTGTAAATACTCTGTATTTAATGTTTACTTCTTCTCCAGGTATAATGCATTGTATCCTGTGTTTCTTTATGTACTTTGTCACATATATCTGTAATTAATCCCGGGTCGCCCCTGAAAATGGGACCTCTGGTCTCAGTGGACCTACCCGGTTATCAAAATGCAATAAATAAATACAGAGACTACTGGAGGGACAATTATGCACAACCAGTGCATTCTGCCACACAGGTGTTCTGATTACCTTAGACCTCAAGGGTGAAACTTGAGAAGTCCCCAAGGTGGCAGAACACACTGGTTGTGCAAAAAGTTGCTCATCCTGTATTTTTTAAAGTGTATGATATTATGCAAAATGTGCTCACTGTGGTTCTTTCGCTTTCAGAATTAAACTGACTTGTGCAGTCTCTAGAGGTTTTAGAATGCATTTTGAAAGGGATGGAATTCTATATAGAACATATAGAATAGTGGATGGATGAACATCCACGACAAGGCTGTGTTTCCTTCGAGGGAGTTGAGGACATCATAGAGACCTCGAGAGCGAAGCTCGAGAGGTCTCCTTGATAATATTAACTGCCAAGAAGAAACGCTACTATAGTTATGGATCAGCGAATCACTATTTTATATAGTATATGACTACTTAGATTTGGTTTTATTATTTTATTTCTAAGTTACTTGTTGTGGGTGCTGCTCCGTTTCTACTGGTGCTCCTGTTCCTCCCGTTCCGCTGCTGGCACTTCCGCTCAATCTATCCGCTTGCACTTTCACTTCTCACTACCGCTTAGTTTTAAAAGTTAAAAAAAAAAGATTTTTCGAAAGGAACCCGCATATTGGTCTCTTTGTCGATTCTAAATCCAAAATGGTGGCTCCACTGCCCGGCACTCGCTAAATTAAGCCGCCATGTTTGTTTAATTTTACATCGCACGCTTGAGCCAATCAGGGTGGCAGGTTGTTAAAGTTGTTGTACTATCGGTGTGATGTCACATCGATAGTACAACAACATATTTGACCTTTGAACTGTACTACAACAAGTTTTCAGCAGTTGCTGAAATCCATGTAGAAACAAGGTTAACCATATACTATAATGCTCTACTGTACACAATGAATAAATAAAAGATGCCTAACAGACATTTATAAAATGGTTGCCATGATGATCCCACAGCCTGACACTTTGCACCTCAAAGTAGAATATATTTAAAAAGAAAAGATACCTAATATTCAAAACAAAATATTACACTCATACAAATCCAGAATTTACATTAACCCAAATACTGATATAGTAGTGCAAAGATGATAAAAGTTTCCTTAGAGGAAAGGAGCATTTCAGAAAAAAATCATCCGGGTTTTAACATCAAGTAAGACATGACACAAATTAATAATAGTGGCAAAGTAGTAATTTCTTCTTTCAATTTTTAACATTTATAAATACATTATACAACCTTTCTTTGCTCTTTATCATGAACAGAAAAGATAGAGATGGTGGCGCTGAAGGAATTCTTACTGTTGCAATCACCCAATCTGACTTTAAAACACTGTATTTGGAGGGGATCTACTTGCACTACTCAGTTACCCACCAGGCATTGTTCTAGAGTAACAGAGAGAAAGAGAGAGAGAGAGAGAGAGAGAGAGTGATGGAGAGAGCTCGGTGGTGCACTCAATGAAAATTAGCAACCCTACAATTTTACCCCCCAACAAGTCATAGTGTGCTAGCACAAATTAAAGAACTTGCAGTCCAACAGGAAAATGCTTGAAACTCAACTGAACTCAAAACGTAGTAATGGCAATCCAAAATTGGAAAAGTACAAAGGTCCCAACAAGCAATGCCAGCACACACATGACCCACAGAACCAGCACTGCAGCTGAGGCAGGGGACAGCAGGCATCAACAGTGTGAACAGCAGTCAGGAACAGGGCCCAGTGGCCTGGGAATGAAACCCTTCTGATTCCCTCAGATGTTCTGCAGCAGCTCAGCCCTTTTGGTTCACACCACTCAGGACACAGCCCTTGTGGCTCAGTTCTCTGTCACAGAAGCATTATTCAGTGGCTTCCTGGTTCTAAAGAACTCCACATCCCAGGAGTAGCTTCCATAGTCTGTCTCCATTCCAGATCAAAAGTATCCTCATACTCAGGGCACAAGACCTGTGGCTCCCTGTTCCCCACTCCACCCCATTAGAGAAGGGCTTCCTAGCTTGCAGGCCTGGGGATGGAGCTCTACCAATTCCATCAGATGTTCTGCAGCGGCACAGACCATTTTCCGGTTTGTTGGTCAGCTATCCAATTATCTCTTCAAATGCCTCATCACAAGTTGGGTCCTTCTGGGGCCAAATAGTTCATGCACTCTGTAATAAACTTTTCAGGAGTGGACTGTGGTGCCTTCTTGTTTTTCTATGTGGCAGGAGGATACCCTTGGGTCAGGTCCTGCAGAGTCTTGACAGTATTGGTAAAAACTGAAGAATCCCAAGAAACTCTGCCATTCTCTTAGACTCTGGCATGGTGGTAATGGCCTGGACATTGTCAGGATTGGTATGCTTGCCATGTTGGGACATGATGTAACCCACATACTTGACTGAGGTCCTAAAGAACTGGCACTTGTTGACGGACAGCCTGAGGCCATAATCTTCTAGTCTGTCAAGTACTTTAAGCAGCTGGGCTTTGTGATCTTTCAGGGTTCTCCTGAATACTTTAATGTTGTTCAAGTACACAAAACATCCCAACAGATTCATGCCACCCACTGCTCCTTCCATCAGCTGTTGCAATTTATTTTTTTATTTATTTATTCAAGCATTTCACCAGGAAATTATACAGAGCAATAAATTGCTCATTTCCATATACGTCCTGGGGGAGCAGGGAAATTGGAATTACAGGTACAGCAGTGCAAAATTGCAATTGGATTATTTTTAACAATGTGGTAAAACATAATTCAAATAATACAAGATACAACATTGTGAACATAAGTGCAATAGGAACAGTAAAGTGCAAAGAGTACAATTTACAGAGACCAGAAGCAAGAACAAGAGAACATGAGTGGTTACAGAAAAGCAGTGATGCATGGTTACAAAATCAGGAGACAAAGGAATATGTTACAAAAACAAAACAAAAAATAAATAAAAACAGGGTGCAGCCTGGGTACTGAAATATCAGTTAAAATAGGAAACTGGAGGGAAATAGTCTTAGTGAGTATTTAGGAGATAACATTGAGTGCTAAGTTGGGTATAGCTAATTGGGCAGTGGGGGCATAGAGAAGGACCAGAAGCTTTATTTTATATTTTTATTGCTTTATTTTATATGTCAGGGTAATAGGGCTGGCACCCTTGAGATCCCTTGCTACATTTGAAGGAACTCATACAACCCCATGGGGCAGAGCAATGCTATCTTTTCTCGATCTTGCTCAGCCATGGGGATTTGATATTAGCCGGACTTCAAATCCATCACACTGAACCATTGACTTCCATTCAGGCACTCTAGCGCATCTTTTTTGGGCTTGTGGCATAGTGTATTGGTCAGCTACAGATCTGTTATTTAGAGTCTGGCAACCCACACACATTCTGACAGCCCCACTCTTCTTTCTGACAACTACAGTTGGTGATGTACAGAGGCTGCTAGATTTCTGAATGATGCCTGCGGTCAGCATCTCCTGCAAGTGCTTCTGGACCTCATCTATGTCAGTTGGAGCCAGTTGTCTTGACCTCTCCTGAAAAGGTCTCTCATCAGTGACCCAGATGTGGTACCATACACACTTGGCACACTTAGCATCCCACTCCTTCAGGGAGAAAACCTTGATCCACTGTGCCAATCTCTTTCAAATTGGGTTCCATTGCTCTACGAGCAAAGGGGATCTCTGAACCCAAACAGTGAAGGATCCAACTGTCCTGCAGCTGAACTCTCTCTTTTGTGGTTGCATGGCTAGATCAGCAAAATAGAACCTGCCCAGGCAAATTGGTAAATCACAATTCATGATCTGTGATGGTCAGTCATGACAGATTATTGTTAATCATCAAATGTTACCATATGATCATCAAAGCAGATTGTGATCTAAGATCATCATCTAGATCATGATTTAATCATCAAACATGAACTTTCAAATCACCAACTGATGATTATTTTTGTAAACCTAAATCAGCATGATGGTTGTTGATGATCTGTGGATGATCAAGTGAAGATCATTGATGATTATATTAGTTTAATATTATAAGATTGCAAGTCACAGAAGTAATACTTAAAGTTGTATTAGTTAATTATGAAAATATGAATGTCACATATCAGCAAAGATAAATTAATTATGAATTATAATGTAAATCATGTGAAGTCAAGTTTTAATCCCAATAGGAAGAGTACATGCAATGTCTGGTATAGGATACATATTTGCATACCTAATTTGCATATTTCAGCAGCACAATTTATGGAACAAAACAATGGCAATTTCTATTTTTAAATTAATTTTGCATTGACAGTATTAATTTGCAGACTATTAGGAATGGTTCTGAGCACAAACCAAGTACTTTTAGGAACTCACCACAACCATAAAAGGACCCACTTTATGGGAATATAACCAATATGAGTCTTTCTAACTTCAATATGTTATGAGGTATCAGAGTAAGCATAAGTGAAAATGGTGGGTTTCTAAAGAAAAGGAATCATAACTGATCATGTTGGTAAAAGATGTCTGAATACAAGATTGATTCCTAAAGTATTGAGAAAAGATAAATTGAATTTTTAAATTATTTCTGTAATCTTGACTACAGGCAATCATGAAAAATCATGATGATATGAGATCATCATTAATCATAATCACCACCTCCATAACTTCATGGTTTTTGATGGGCAGCCATTTAACATTGATTGTTAATTATTGTTAATGATGATCACAGTGATGGTTTTTGAGGCTTAAACATGATTTCTGAACATAACTGGATAATGATCATTCATGATACCTCATTAAAAAATTATCATCTTTTCCACTAGGTGGTGAGGGTCCATCCCCTTCAGGTGGTTACCAGTTGTCTGTTGCATTTGTCATGTGAACTGCTACTCGTCTGACATACACATGAGCTTTAGCTAGCATTATGCTAGTGTAACCCCTTGGCGGCACTACACCAAGGGCTACTACCCCTGCCTTGTGGGCCCGTACAAGGTTGAGGGGCCCGGGTTTCCAGACTTACTCTAGACTGGTGCTTTCCATAAGGTTTCATAATGCGCAGTGCCTCCACCCAGAGTTTACCTTTTTTAGTGGGCTAGCTGTTATCTGGTACAACCCCTGGGATGTCATACCACCCACTATTACCTTTAACCACTCCAACACCTGACCCAATAGACATTTCCTGACATTTCAGACATTTCTGTAATTAAAGACTCTCTCTACTAATATGCTCACAACAACACATTTTTCAAACAACAATAACAGTATTTATTTAGGGGGCATAGGAATTAGGAATGGGGAAACAGAAGGAATAGAGGTGATGATTAATATTTACATATTTACATTTGGTTAGTTTGACTGGAATTTGGTGCTGGTAAAAATCCTCCAGTTGGGTTGATACCAGTTAAACTAGAAGAAGCAATCTCATTGTACCAGCCTTGATTCCCAGAGCCCTGGCTATCTAAACTGCATTATATCAGATGGAACATATATTATTTGTTACCTACCACTGGTACCAGTTCCCCAGACTCAGTATGAAATCCCGCAATCTCATATACTTTACTCTGGGTACCCAGTTACCAAAGTCCCTTGTAAGTTGCAGGCCTGATGGACGGTGGAGTTGTATGTTGGCTGGCTTGATTTAAAGAACAGAAAGTGTTTAAACTTGAAAGCAAACCAATAAACAACAATTTTAGATCCTTTGAGGGTGCGCAAGGATTGCCCTGCCCATCGCAGTCAAAGCACTTGTTTGGATGTAACCAGTCAGTCACACCGTTTGAGCCTATTCAGAGATTCTGAATATCTAGCATATTTAGTTGTATTAAACATCCAGCACATTTATAGTCTAGTGAACAATTTGCACAATTCAAGAAGGGATAGCGCCTTCCACCAGAGGCCAGGAGGGACGCCCTGGTTAAATTACTTGGTGGAAAACTGTCATTTCTAGATTACAGAAAATCTGATTTTAACTTTGGGGTCTCAGTCCATTGCGTGGCTTGAGGCTGTGGCTTGCAGCTCCACTGGATGTCTTGACCAGATAGTTAGCACAATACTGGACCTCCCAGGCAAAGTCAGGGTGAGCCCCTTACTGAATGCTGCCCTTCCAGTCCTTTAGGCTCCAGCAAACATCACATATCAGCACATTTCTACTCTGTTCTGGGCTCTCTATGGGTACCCTCAGAACAGTCATGGTCAGCAAAAGTTCCAACATACGGGTCCACCCTCCCTGAGCTAAGATTATGTGCAGCGGTTGCAGGGTGCAGACCCAAGAACGATCTTCCATAGCACAGTCACTTGGGCAAGGCTGCCAAAATTCAGCAAGATTTCTTTCTTTCTTGCATTGGGTGGCACAAGAGTACTCACTCAGGCTCCTCATGGTAGTTCTCTGCTATGAAGATTCCTGACTTCTTCAGTCCTCTCACAACTGACGTAGGAATCAGCTCTCTTACAGCTGACTTGATGTCATCAGGTTGCAGGTCCACGTCTTTCCCAAATGTGGAAAGGAGAGCTAGCATCTAGGGGACATTCTGGCAACCTAAGGCTAGCAGGTACTACAGAAAACTAAATAACTTTAACTTTTAACTGCTAAGAAGGCAAACACTCTCTCCTGGATGGAGAGGATTAGCTAGATTTCCAGGCTTGGATGCATGGCTGGGGGCCAAGCCCCTACCCCTGTGGGGGTTCCAGCTTGAATCTGGCAAAAGGCTGAAAAACACAGTCTCTTACAGAGCTCTCCTGATACTCCTGATTGGCTGAAGCTTTTGGGTGAATGGCCATTGATTGGCTGGAGGGCCTGTCAGTCAAGAAAATGAATTATGCATGAACCTCACTCGATGCACAGTTGGTTTACCATGTTGGCACCTGAAATTAGGTCCCTGCAGTTCCCCATGAGTACTTGGAAGTTTCTCTCGAGCTTTGGCTAATGCGCCACAAGTCCTGGCTTTAATATCCTGGCTTTTTGATTGGCTGTGGCTGCTTGAAAATGGCTGCTGAAAACACACAGTCCCTTAAGCAGATCAATATAGTCTCAAACAAAGTCCTGGTGCAGCCAGAATGACGTGACTGTTTCCCCAAATGCCCTGCAGTTCAGTAGCCCTGGAAGAGTACTTGCTGTCGCTGCACAGGTCACGTCAATTGCTCAATCTGTTAGCCTGTCGCTGCTGCCAATATTTTAGCTCCCTGACTTGCAGCAGGCAGGCTGTGTTATCCGAGTCCCAATGTTCACTGGTGCAGCCAGGAGTAAATCAGTTAGCTATTTTAAACACTTAACCCCTCTCAAACATTTGTCCCTTTAACACTTCTCCACAACACACTTAGTAGTTGCATTTAAACACCCCCCCCACTGGCCGCAGCTGAGAACAAAATTCCTCAAGGGCAGAAAACACCCTCATGAATATTCACAAGATCGGGGCTCTGACTCATTAGTATTCATGAGTCCCAGTATGAAGCATTTTGTGGATTTCTTTTATTTTTTCATAAACGCAGGCTCTCTTGGCCCTGCACTTGGTCACCAGGTCCCACCGATCCGGTTGGAATACCTGGACCACCGAACACTTCCTCCATTTGAATGCGAGGTGAGAGGACACTAGATCAAAAGCACCACTCATGCCTGCATGATCTCTGCTGCACTGGAGTGCTTGTCTTGAGCAGGTGATCGTGGTCTGGATTTTTGAGCCCATGAAGTATGCTGGAATACTTTGGGCACTTTCTGGGGCAAACAGGGCTCCAGAAAAAACTTGGGCAGGACCAGGGGACAGAAAAAAAATATGCAGGCTAATAGGAGGCGCTAAGAAGAGTGACTGAAAACGGGAGCTACAGGGCTGCAGGTAAGCCCCCAGTTTGGTAGGGGGGTTAGGACTGGGGGATGGAGTAACAATGGAAGGAGACAGATAGAGGACTACAGTACCCAATGAGGGTGCTGAAGCACAAGCAGACTTGATAGACCAATAGGCCTATTCTGCTGGCGTCTAGTATGTTAGTACGTATGTTACTATGTTACACTAGGTTTGAGTATGAGCCCCTCTGGCCAACTGGCTTCCTCTGTGCCATCCAACTTTAACAGCTAATTGTGGCAGGATCCCTTGAGGTGCACTACTCCTTTGGCAGCATACTCTGCTTTGGGGGGCCGGGTAACACCACTTCTGATTCGTCTTGACACCAAACAGTTCCCACAGATTCATCCTCAGGTAGGACAGAATCTTTGTGAATGTAATCCTGTTTGATAAGTCCATGGAGGGACACTGATGCTTTTCCTTGTCAGGCTTCAAACTCTTTGTAAAACAGACCCAAGTAGCTGAACACATGAGTATTGGTTCTTACAATGATCATAATCTTTTCATGCATATTCATTTGTGGGCACACCAAGGCACACATTTCCACAACAGTAGGAGTTCCACAAATGTTTACCAGTAAGAAATCCAGAGATCAAGCCCAGATTGGAGTATGAAGTTTCACTGAGACCCCACACATCCAAGCCTCCCAAAGGCTCTAACATTTTGTGAGACAGATACTTATCATAATAGTCTTTGAACACTATAGTGACTTGGGAGTCGTTATGCAGGAACACTCAGGTGGGCTGTCCATCCACTCGAACCTCAACATCTGCAGTAGGACTCACAAGCCCATCCCAATTCCTTGACTCGTTGACTTTGGTATTGGATGAACTGGTTTTGACACAATAGCTTTAGCAAAGATTGCTGGTATATGACTTATTTCCCAGGGCACCAGATCACTTCTCTACTGGGTGCTCATTAAAGTTCAGAGTCCCAGCAAGGTGCTTGGCTAATTCCTCACTGAGTAGCTGGTAAGTATGCCAACATACCTTCACCAATAAATACTTCAATTTGGTTAAACAAACTACACGCAGAAGTAAAATTCAACAAATTAACAGTGTTTTTAGTTAGGAACCCAGGCCTGAAATCTGGAAGAAAAGAAGGGGTTAGACAGCTGCAAGTCTCTTTAAGCAATCCCAACATATAACAATGCCCCCCTGGGAGCTACTGTATTGTGGATCACTACCACCCTCTCAGATCCCACACAGTTATGAAGCACCTGCCCAATCAAGGGGCACAAAAAGATGACTTATACTACACAGGGTGCAGTAACCTCTTCACCTGGTACCCATAGTAAAACTATGATTTCAAGTATGTCGCAATACCAACAACTCTGGCTAGCCAGGAATTACACTAGCATTCTGGTGCAGGCCTGTTAGCTACACTTAGACAAGCTAGAAGCAGTAAACACTAAATGAGAACACCAAAGATAGCAGACTTTGTGCTTGAAGAGTTTATTGAATATATTACTCAGGCAGGTGTCAGACAGAACAAACTACACACCGCAATGTACCACGGCACTTCGCTCATTAGAGCTTTGTCAGGGGCAGGGATTCAAGCTGAGAGAGCCCTATTTGAGGTCATCAGGAATGATGTCATAAAGGCTGCCCAATAGACATTTACAAACGGTTGACATGACAATCCTGCAGCCTGACACCATGCACATCAAAGTAGATTAGATTTAAACAGAAGAAAGGTGTATTCAGAGATACCCAATATTCAAAACACACATACAAAACCAGAATTTACACCAATCCAAATACTGATATAGTAGTGCAAAGATGATAAAGACTTCCTTAGAGGAAAGGAGCATTTCAGAAAAAAATTCATCCAGGTTTTAACATCACCAAGTAAGCCATGACACTGTTTAGTAATAGTGGCAAAGTAGTAGTAATTTCTTCATTCAATTTTTAACATTTATAAACAACATTATACTACCTTTCTTTGCCATTTATCTTGAAAAGAAATAATATAAATGGTGCCACAGGAAGAATTCTTAGTGTTGTGGTCATCCAATTTGACTTTACAAGACTGCATTTGGATGAGATCTGCTTTCACTGCTCTGTTACCCACCAGACATTGCAAGAGAGAGAGAGAGAGTGGTGGACTTCATGAAAATTTGCAAGCTTGTAATTTTACCCTGAAGAAGCTTAGTGGTAACTAAGCAAAATGTCAGTAGTCACCGGTGGAGGGTGTGACATCTTCTTTCTGCATCAGGCACAGTCCTGTGTCTGAGTGTGCTTTGGATAATGCTACACTTGTTTCTACAATAAATGGTGAGCTTTTTCTATGTAGCTACTGACTATTGTGTGTGTGTATGTTTGTGGCCACGGGTGCTTTGTTGCTTGCTCTGTTTAATTTTAACCCCCAACAGGCCAATGAAGCCCTTCCAATTCCCTTAGATATTCTGCAGCAGCACAGTCCTTTTGGTTCATAGCTCTCAGGACACAGTCCCTCTGGCTCAGCTCTCAGTCACAGGAGCACTATGCAGTGGCTTCCTGGTTTCCAGTGGTCCCAGACCCCAGGAGCGACCCCCATAGTCCTTCTTCCATCTGGATTGAGAGTACCCCTGTGCTCAGGGCACATGACCTGTGGCTCCCTGTTCTCCAATTCACCCCACTAGATATGGGCTTCCTAGTCTGTGGGTCTGAGGACGAAGCCCTTCTGATTCCCTCATATGTTCTGCAATAGCTCTTTCAGCTCACATCTTACAGGATACAGCCCTTCTGGCTCAGCTCTCAGACACAGGAGTACTATGCAGTGGCTTCCTGGTTCCCAAGGAGCCTAGGCCCCGGAGTGATCCCCCACAGTCTGACTCCCTTCGGATCAAGAGTACCCCCATACTCTGGGCATGTGCCCTGTGGCTCCCTGTTCCCCCATCCACCACACTAGGTAATTACTAGTAGGCCCCTTACCTAGCTCTGGAATAGCCTGGGTAGGATGCAGGTCTCTATTTCTGCTCAGTACTGCTCAGCAGCTTTGGTACGCAGCAGTGGCCAACAGACTCAAACTCTTAGTAATTTTTCCAGCAATTGCTTGTCTGGCACAGTCTCTGAATAGTATGAGCCCAGGATAAGGCTCACAGTGAGTTGGCAGAGTGAAGCCTGGTGAGGGCTTGCAGGATTGCTGGCCTGACTAGGCCTCTCGCTTGCTCTCACCAGCAGCAGGTCTGAACACCTCAGTGTCTCTCTCAGACTGCCATGAGCTCCTCGAGGGCCCAGACACATCTTCTCCCAATTCAGTGTCCCATTGGACAGGCAAGGCTGTCCATTAATCCTTCTGCTCTGTCCTGCCCTCTGATCAGCCCTTTTAGTCCACCTGTACAGTTGGGGAGGGTCCTCTGATGTCATAACCCCACATGTCTTTGCTGTCTCTGATATGTATTTCTAGCCCTCTGATTTGCTGGGCTACAAAGGTCACATGGCACCAAGATGGCTAGAGTCATACCCTGAAGTAGCCTTGTGCTCCAAAGTCTTTATTTTAATATTTGATTAGCCCCCCTTATGGTATGCTGACCCCCTCAAGATGTCCAAGTCCTCCTGGGCTATTAAGGAAAAAACAAAAAAGTGGGGCACACAGTGTATGGGTGATTATTTTATTTTGTTGCCATACTGATGCGGTGTGTAGAAACCTCTTGTATTGCCCTACGTATAGGGCTTCCTCGGGGAGGGGGGGTTCTGTGCAAATGGTAGTCAATTAATACCCCAAGTACATAAATGTTCATATACGTAAAACATCTCTCAAAAAACACCATTACCAGTCAGACAGTGAAATGTCATTACCACATTAGTGCTGCAAAGTGAGAGTGAAAACAAAGTGCTAAAAGCATTAAAAGCATTTGATACAAGATTGTAAAACGTGTTCCACCATTTTCTTTCTACTGCTGGATAAGCATGGATTTAAATTCTTTTAAATAATTACATGTTTTTGTTTTATTGTTCACAGAAAATTACATGAACTAGCAGTTAAAACCAGCAGGAAATACTGAGCTGCTACTTTGGATGACTAACCTGGGAAATCAAACTATAACTCCACCTGGTGCCTAATCTCGAAGTGAGTCTGTTTTGTGTCTCCTTATATACAGCAGTTTCATTAAACATGGGGCTACGAAAAGCAAGAAAAAATAAAAAGAGAAAGCAATATGGGGGAGAGCGAAGCTCAAGGAAGCAGGAGCGGTGGAAGGGGAGAGGAAATGGAACGACTAGAGACTATTGAGAAGGGAAACTACATTCACAATCTGTATAAATAACAAGTTAAATAAGCACCGTCTGATGTTGTGCAAACAGAGTACACACCACTGGGAGAATGGGTAGAAGTATTGGCAGGTAATAATCATTAATTATGTGGTCACTACAGGACACAAAATGAGGTAAAGAGGTACTCAGCCCCAAAAGGTTTAAAATCTTATTCTTCATTTGAGCCTGCTGGTGCCAAGGCGTTTAGTTCCAATATCCAAACATTTCTTTTTTGTTAGAGGATTGATCCTCCCAGAGAAGTTTTGTAATGTGTTGTAGAACTCAGAACTGAAAATCTGCCAGGTTGCATGCATTATTCTTCTTTACAATGGTAACCCAAAGCTTCATTTTCTTTGCCATTGTAGAGTGCCCTGATATGCCCTTGTACTCTATCTTTGAGTGGACGTATTGTCTGACCCTTGTAGAAATAACCACATTGACACCAGCCAACATACACAGTCCAGCAAGCAATATACTGGTTCAGTCAATATCTCTTTTTGGTTATTGGGTGCTCAAAGGTGATGCCTTTTTGGACGTACATGCAGACATTGCTATGTTTACATGGGGAAAAAAAATACCCTGTTTTATCTGTTCACAAAATCATTATGTGTTAGATGGTCACCCAGGTTTGAACCCTATGAAATGTTACTCTTGGGGATTTACCCACTAGGGGACCTATTTCTGGATCTTTCACCAATATTTGCCACCTGTCCTTAATGACTTTCCTTACTATATTGGAACCATTATTAAAATAAAATACTTGATTTCAGTTGTGAATCCAGAACATTTTGCATGGGTAAAAGCATGAGGGACCACCTGATACACACAGTCATGTTTTGAATGGCTGTTTTTTTCCCATGCAGGCATAGCAATATCTGCAATTATGTTCAAAAAGTGATGTTCTTTGAGCACCCTATAACTAAAAAGAGATATCGACTGAATCAGTATATTGATTGCTGGACACAATTCACTGTGTATATTAGCTAGTGTCAATGCGATTATTTGTACATGGGTCAGGCAATATGTCCACTCAAAGATACTGTAGAGTGCAAGAACATATCAGGGCAGTCTACAATAGCAAAGAAAATAAAGCTTTGGGTTACCATTATAAATAAGAACATACATGCAGCCCTAAGCTCTGCAACAAATTGCAGAACTCCCATGGGGGGGGGGGGGATCCAAACCAGATCCTTTTGCAAAAAGAAACATGGAATCACTACTTAAATAAAGGATTGTAGAACATCTTGAGTCCAGCAGAGCATAGGATCCAAGACAGCAGGGATTTACAGTGCGATGGTCTTGTCATACAAATCTAATTGATTTCTTTGAATGGGTGACTAGGGAAGTGAATCAGGAGGGAACGGTGGATGTAGCCTACCTGGATTTCAATAAGGCCTTCAATACCATTCCACATAGAAGACTTGTGAACAAGCTGGGCAGCCTGGGAGTGGGTCACAAGGTGGTAAACTAGGTTAGGAACTGATTGAGTAACAGAAGACAGACGGTGGTGGTAAATGGAGCTCAATCTGAGGAAAGGAGGGTGACCAACTGAGTGCCACAGGGATCAGTTCTGGGGCCAGTCCTGTTTAATGTCTTCATAAGTGACATTGCAGAGGGGCTGGAAGGAAAGGTGTGCCTCTTTGTAGATGACACTAAGATCTGCAACAGGGTACACATTCTGGGAGGGGTGGAAAAAATGAGGAGGGACCTGGGTAAACTGGAAGAATGGTCTAGAGTGTGGCAGCTGAGATTCAATGTGAAAAAGTGCAAAATCATGCATTTAGGGCACAAGAACCCAGGGTAGAATTACATGATGGGGGGAGAGATACTGACAGTCACTGAGCAGGAATGAGATTTGGGGGTAATCATATCTGATGATCTAAAGGTGGCTAAACAATGTGCCAAGGCTGTGGGGAGAGCCAGTGGGATGCTGGGTTGCATAGGGAGTAGCATCACCAGCAGAAGAAAAGATATGGTGATGCCACTGTAAAGATCACTGGTGAGGCCTCATCTGGTGTACTGTGTCCTGTTCTGGAGTCCACATCTCCATAAGAACATAGACAGAGTGGAGGCATTTCAAAGAACAGCAACAAAGATGGTGCAGGGCCTGCACCAAAAGTCATTAGAGGAAAGAGTTGGAGACCTTAACATGTATACCCTGGAGAAGAGGAGAGGCAGGGGAGATATGATAGAATAAATAGGGTGCCAGAGAGAAGCATCTTTCAGAAAGGAGATGTTAAGGAATGAGGGGGCATGACATGAGGTTGGAAGGAGGTAGACTATGGGGTAATGTGAGGAAGTATTTCTTCATGGAAGGGGGCGGTGGATGCATGAAATAGACTACCAGCAGAGGTGGTGGGGGAAAACAGAGTGGGGGAATAAAAAAATGCATGTGACAGGCATAGGGGAACCCTAGTAATAGGAATCAAGAAGATCAAGAAGGGTCTGCAGCTTTTGCAGTAGGTAGGGAAAATGAGCAGACTGGATGGGCCTAGCGGCCCTTATCTTCCGTCAGTTTCTATGTTTCTATTTGGATATCAGATCTGAACACCTTGGCACCAGCAGATTTAAATGAAGAATTAGATTTTAAACCCTTTTTGGGCTGAGTACCTCTTTACCTCTTTTTATGGCTGCGTCGATAGAGCTTCGCAGACGTTATGCCATCATCTCAGAAGAGCATGTGGAAGCACATGACCAGACCACTGTCCAGTGAGCTTCCACAGTGTTCTGGCACAGTGTTCAGTGATTGTGTTTATGCGGCTCTTCCCCTGCACCAGCCGCATATACACACCTACTTTGCGGGGCACTTCTTTTTCTTCTGTAACTGTGGAAGTGACGGCCTCCGTGCACAAGATAGACACCAAGTCAGACTGTGCATGCATGAATATAGCGCATGTGCAATTCTGGCATCGCTGCCATCTTGTGAATGGTGGCCATCACTTCTGCAGTTGCAGAAGAAAAAGAAGTGCTACTTCTTTGTACAGTAATATTAAACAATGGAGTGCCCTTAGCTCACTGTGCATTTCTGGTCACTGCTTTACAATAAGTAAATAAATAGAGTTCTCCTTTATAAGTCTCCTTATGTGGAGGCCAATAGCATATGGCACCGGGTACATACTGTGTCACTCCCTCACTCTCAGCAGTTCCAGGTGGTGCTCTACTCAATTCACCAATAACATGGCAGTTGGGGTGGTAATGGTCTCCATGGTTACAGGACACTTGTAGGACCTGTTTGCTAGCAGTATGTCCAAAAAGCAACAGTGGCTGGTGTGTTCGTAGATACCATAACTTTAAGTAAGACAGTGGGCTCAACATTCAGGACTGGGAAATTGGGTGGCAGTGTTGGGGCCTTTAAGAGGGAAACATGGTCCTTTAACTCTCCTGCACTTTTGTTTTTTAACTTGTCCACAGCTGATCATTAACCTGACATGTAAAAGCTCGGCACAGCCGTATCGGCTCTAACCAAAATTTGTTGTGTCCTGTGGTGGCCACATAATTAATAGATATTGCCTGCCAATACTTCTACCCATTCTCCCAGCTGTGTATACATACACAGCTACAATATAGAGAATAATGGCTAGGCGGGTGTGTGTTATGATATTTTTTTACACAACCAAAGTGAGTGATGAGCCATAAACCTCGAGAGCAAAGCTCTCTTTTTCTAGCCTCTTCCATTCCCACCTATCTTTAACAACTAAGACTCACTTAGAGATTAGGTTTCAGTTATAGTTTGACTCCTCCAAGTTAGTCAACCGAAATAGAAGCTTAATATTTTCTGCTAGTGTTCACTGCTAGTTTATGTATTTTATTGTGAACAATAAAACAAAAACATGCAGTTATATAAATTAATTTAAGTCCATGCTTATCCAGCAGTAGAAAGGAAATGGTGGAACATGTTTTACAACTCTGTATCAAATGCTTTTAATGGTTTTAGCACTTTGTTTGCACTGTCACTTAGCATCACTAATGCAGTAATGACGTTTCACTGTCTGATTGGTAAGGACGAAGGCCTGATGAAGGATATTGGAGTTAATGGTAAGGACGAAGGCCTGATGAAGGATATTGGAGTTAATATAATAATAATAATCTTTATTTGATTTAGCGCCTTTCAAAATTGTCAAAGTGCTTTACAAAAAGATTACTAAAAACAATGACATAAAACAACAGTATAAAATAATCAATAAAATCTGTTACTAAATATACTGAACTAGTAAAGGCTTGGCCCCATAAATATGTTTTAAGTGCCTGTTTAAAACCCCCAGGTCACACACTCCCTCAGCTGATGGGGTAGAGAATTCCAAAGGGTTGGGGCTGCGTACATAAATGCACGGGCCCCTGAAGATTTTAATAATACCATAGGAATCTCTAGCAACCCCTCGTCAGCCGAGCAGAGACGTCGCTCAGGGTAGCAGGAGGTCAGAAGCTCTTTTAGGTAGTCCAGGCCAAGTCTGTGTAGGGCTTTATACATCAGTAATCCAACCTTAAAGGTGATTCACCACCGAATTGGCAGCCAGTGCAGTTCGCGCAGCTCGGCGTAATGTGACATGACTGGGAGTCCACGTTAACAACCAGGCTGCAGCGTTTTGCACTAGCTGGAGGTGGCGAGATTCAATCCCCAGTAGCCCTAAGTAAAGGGAGTTGCAGTAATCAAGGTGCAAGGTCACAAAGGCATGGAGCAGCATGGACAGGTCACCGGACGGAACAAGGTGCTCAATCCTAGCGATGTTCCTCATATAGTAAAAGGATGACTTGACGACTGCCGACAGCTGAGACCCAGAAGTCAGCCCATCATCAAGCATCACCCTAGGTCCTGCACCTGTTCAGAGGCAAGGAGCTGGGAGCTCCTCAGAAAAAGCCCCATGGACTGACCAGCCCCCAGCCCCTATCCGCGACCAGGATCCACAACCATCACCTCTGTCTTCCTGAGTTCAACTTTAGCCAGCTGGAATTTATCCAATCATGGATTTCTGTGAGGCAGTTCTAAACACAGAGAGTGCACTATCCTGGTCAGGTGTGAAAGATAGGTAGAGCTGGGTATCATCAGCATAGCAGTGAAACCTCAGCCCATACCATCTTACAATGTCTCCGAGGGGCAGCACGTACACCGTGAACAACATGGGGGACAACACTGAGCCCTGAGGGACCCCACATGACAGAGAGAGAGGATCGGAGGAATAAATCCCTGACACCACCCTCTGAGTTTTGCCAGTGAGGAATGATTTAAACCACCTGAGGACTGTACCAGTCAGGCCACAGATGAACCTCAGGCACTCAAGCAGCACCCCATGATCCACGGTGTCAAATGCTGAGGAGAGATCCAGGAGTACCAGAATGGAAAGGCTTTTCTGATCTCTCGCCATCAGGAGATCATTGGGCACCTGAACCAGAGCAGTCTCAGTACTGTGCCTCTTTTGAAAACTGGATTGGAGGGGTTCGTAGATGTTATGGATGGTCAAGTGGTTCTCCAGTTGTACAGCCACTACTTTCTCAATAACCTTCCCCAGAAAGGGGAGGTTCGAGATCGGTCTGTAGTTAGCAAGAGAGTCTGGGTCAAGTGAAACTTTCTTTAGGAGGAGTGTCACCACTGCCTCCTTCAGGGAGCTAGGAAACTCACCCGAGTCAAGGGAGCACCAGACTATCTGTGCCAGGATCAGGCCAGTGATGTCACAACAACCTATAATCAGGGAATTTGGGCCCAGATCCAAATTACAGCACATAGAGTGCATACCCTGGACAATCCACATGACATCCATGAACTTTGGCGGTAAAAGGTACTCCACGAAGGTGAGGACACTGACTGAGCACTGATCAACAGCATCCCCCACAGCGTGTGAGGCTTGGATCTCTGTCCTGATGTCAGCCACCTTATCCATAAAGAGCACTGAGCAAGCTCATCACACTCCAACTGTGAAAAGACTCTTCGATACTGTAGACAGGCTGGGTTGCACAGCCTGTCCACTGTTGAAAAGAGCTGAGCCAGTTGGTTCTGAGCAGTAGCATTCTCCCCGGACGGAACTCTGACTTCTTGGCAATTGTTGATTGGTAGACTTGGTAATGTCTAACAATCTAAGATGGTCAGCCATCAGGCGTATTTCCACCAACACCGCTTAACCTTCATCCTTGTCGTCTCAACTCCCTCAAGGTCCCATCAAACCAAGGATCGACAGGAGTGATAGAATCCAGGGCTGTGATTGCGACCTTATTATAGGCCTGCACCAAAGCCTCTGGATTCCTGCTTACACAGGAAACCCAATAGGTCAAGTACTGCTTTTTAGGCCTCAGGATCACATCCCGGAAAGTGTGGTATTCCGACCATCTCCACAGGGGTCGGCCTGCAAAGGGGGGTGCAAAAATTGAACCCCACGGTGTAGTGATCGGAACATCCGACAGGTTCCACCACCAAATTGGAGGCTTCAACCCCCAGGAGGAAGACTAGGTGCTGGGCTTCTCCCTTATCCTCTTGGTATTTTTTGACTGTTTGGTGTAGTAAACACTTCAACTCTGCAAGCTTAATTGTCTGTGGTAGCGATCCTTGGAGTGCAGGCACTTGCTTTGATCATGAAGTCAGTGTTAAAGGGTGCAAGCATGAGTGGTTAATATGTTAAAGGGCTTGTTTCTTGTTTTAATTTCTCAACTGCTTGAAACAAGGACTACAGCCTCTACCAAAAATAATGTGACTACTTTTCAAAGTCTGCTCCTCAGATTCAACAAGAATGTAGCCCTTCCTTCTAAGGTTATATTGTCTGAGATTTTATTTTTAAAAATCTGAAAAGAAAATGTGGTCTTCATGATTTGGAAAGTATTTTTTTCCACTTCATGCACCCTCAGTTTTTTATATACATTTTAATACTTAAGTTTTCA
Organism: Neoceratodus forsteri; assembly: GCA_016271365.2. Taxonomy (NCBI): domain Eukaryota; kingdom Metazoa; phylum Chordata; order Ceratodontiformes; family Ceratodontidae; genus Neoceratodus; species Neoceratodus forsteri. The sequence goes on from CM057455.1 coordinate 1,702,658,603, forward strand.
TTACAATCTGGTACAGATCTGATGGGATGAAAACAGGCAAGACTTGTCTTCTTGCTCAAAACTGTCGATAACGTGTTGGTTTGTAGCAAATGGTGTTTTTACTGTCTGTACTGTCTTAAGTCCTGGAAACAATTGTATTTAAACAGCTGAGTAATTATTACAATGGCACAAAACTCTTCAGTGCATTCCAGTCTGGGCTGTGAACAAACCGTTTCACTGTTACTTCTTTAATATGAGTTACCAACAGAGTTAGACTGGACTTCCTGGTTGGATACCCAAAAGTTTCCAGGTGAGCTCCTCCACAATGCATATTTCTTTTCTTTTCTTTTTTTGCAATTTATTTACCCAATAGAGTCTAGTTGAGATGCAACATTTCATTTACACACATTTTAGTGCAATCTCTTAAGCCTGGAGCAAACATTCCATGCAGGCAGCCATTCCCTCCATAGGGATATAATATATATCAAAAAATGTATATTGTTAGAACATGGTATCACACACAAACCCTGATATTTTGGTAGTTACCAAAACATGGGTAAAAGGCTCCACTCTAGACCAACAAATAGCGCTACATCCTTTAATATTTTTGACTGGCTAGACCTACAAGGGGAAGGGGAGTGGCCATATACATTAATATTCATTTCACAGTCTCTGAATTCCTTACAGTTTCCAAATTTAAGGAATTTGAATGCCTAGACATAAGACTCTCCTTGCCATCGTCAGAAGCTAGCAACATCCTTGGCTGCTATAGACCACCATCTGGGGGTGTGGAGTTACTTTCAACACTCTGAAACCTTATCGAATCAAATCCCAATGAATCCACCATACTTGGTGATTTTAATTTGGATTGGCTTAGCCCTAAAGCAAATGCCTTAAAAGAACTTTGTGATGATCTGGGTGTCACAAACTAGCTCAGACAGTCAGCCCTCTACTCCCAAAGTGCCAACCTCTGAGCGTATGATTTGTGTACAGTGACCAGAATAAGGTAACCCTCTTGTCTGTTTTGTGGGTTCAAGTCACCTTAGTCTCAAGCTCTGGAGGGATTCAAACTGATAACCTCTTGTTAGCATACCCAATTATCAGGCTCAGATAATTCTGTCTTCGGGGGGCCAGATATCTTTGCATACGGGCACCCAACCAAGTCTTTCAAATGAACCCTTAGAACTCTATGCAAGACTTTAGAGAACTCTGTCCATTTCCCAGTTTGGTATACAATAAGCCCATACACAGTGTTACTGATAACCTTTAAAAGCTCCACTTAAAATAAAAAGAAATGTCAAGGCACTCCAGACAGTTTCCATTGTAAAAATATCTCTTTACTTTAAAATATCAAAACAGAACAATAAATACAGAACAAATATATATCCCAACACATACAGCCTTAAAACAAACAGGTAAAAGTTCAGTTCCTACAATTAATAACTTCAGACTAATCTTGTCTAAGGTCCTTACTTCAGTGCTTTGATGGTCTCTCTTCTCTCAGTCAGAAATATTGTCTGGTGTATCTCTGTCCAGGTTCTCTCAGCAATTAAACACAGTTCTGAGCCGGCCTTCTCATGAGGTCACTAACTCCACCTTGGTGTAACAACATCTATATTTTATCTCACAGGATGTCCAAATAAAATATTTTAAAAATCATAATATGTAACCTCACTGCCTTTCCTCCCTCAGGTTAACCAGACCAAACTGGTTTGTGCTCTGCTACACATACATCTCAAAAGTTTCTTTGATCTAAGTCACTGTATTCAAGCAAAAGTGTATTTGCCTCTTTAATCCCGTCTGGACCTTGGAATCTACACCTCAAAGGTCTCTCTGATGTAATTCAAGGGTTCCCCAGGAAAGTATATTGGATCTTCCAATTTGTCTGGGTCCTCCCTGGCTCAGACATCAACCTCTTCAATGTCCATTCTGGCTTCTCTGACACCCTCCTCTCAAGTTCTTCCTGACAACTATTGTAAGTCAAAGGATTTTCCCTGAGGAATTATGAATGGCTAATCTTATTTCCTGGGATGAAAGCAAATTGACAAGGTAATTGCACCCCAGATATCTGCAGTTTAGCTATGTTCTGTCCTTTGAACTTATCCCTTGGGGGTCTTGATGTGTCAGTTCCAGTAAGACAGTAGTTTCCTCAAATTGACCTTCCCATCACATATTTTATATGTAATAAAAAAATTGATACAGCAATCAGAGCTGGCTGTCTATGTCACACTGGGTATTTCACAGTTAATCTCTGAGCAAACTAGGGCAATTGTCAAAACCCTACCAAAAGCTCAATATTAGACTTGATCCTTACAAACAGGCCTCATAAAAGTTCGCGAACAGCCATGTTTTTACAATGACCTAAGTGATCACAACATAGTGGTTTGCATACAATTAGCTTAGAAAAATGCACTTCCTGTTCCAAATTTATTACAAAACGCAGCTACCATAAATTTATTTATTTATTGATTTATTCGAGTACACCTTTGAGCCACTAACCTGCTATATAAAGGTTCCACGCCATATGACACAATCAGAGATCTTACAGAAACAGTTTCAATAACAATTACAGAAGTCACAATATTTATTTATTTGTGTATTTAAGAGTTTTATCAGGAAGGAGTACTGAGCAGGGTACCCCTCGATTCCAGATGGATCCTGGGAGAAGGGACATGGAGCATACAAATAGTAGTCACAAGCAAATTGTACATAGTATGCAGATACAGATATATACAAATAGTAGGTAGATATAATATACAGATAGTGACAGGCAATACAAAGTACAGCCAATATATATATATATATATACAGATACAGAAAAAAACAGTCAGGGCATAGAAGGGTGCAACAATACATGAGCAACTATATGGTCATTTGCATGACAATGTATGGTGGATTAATACAATATGTTGTAGAATAGGAATGAAAACACAGAGGCAAAAAATGAGAAGAACCAAAATTACCACAAGTACAGTGTGGAGACTGCATGTGACACCCCTAACTCTGATCTACTTAATTGTAATTACTAGCCTTCGGCAGAGTGCTGTGAGCACTAGACAAGCAGCATAGGGTACTGCACAGTTAGAGGCCATAAATAAGAGAAGGGGACCTGGGGCACCAGCTCCTCCTATGTGCAAATGCATGTTGAGGAGAAATGTGCCTTGAGGAGGTGATTTAGATGGGAAGTGTTGGTAAACTCCTGAATGCCTGCCGGTTGTGCATTCCAAAGCTTTGGCATGAGGTTTTTGAAGGCTGCTTGGCCCTTGGATGTGGACATGCGTGGAACATGGAGAAGCCAGGAGTTTCCACTCCTGAGGGAGTAAGTGGGCTGTGACAGGGCTGAGAGGGCAGATTCAAGGTAGGGGGGAAGAGACTGTGCCCAAAATGTTGCTGTGGTCCTGATGCTGTGGATGTGTCTATGATCCTGGAGCAACATCAGGTCCAGGGACCTGTAGAGGTCGCAGTGATGAGTCACTGGGGAACAGTCAAGGGCAAAGTGACAGAAGGAGTGGAAGAGATGATCAAGGCTGGCTAGGGCAGACTTGGGTGCAGTGTTGTAGACTATATCCCCATAGTCAAGTATAGGGAGGCTCATCTTCTGAACAATTTCCTTATGGGTTGCCAGAGGGATGCTGTCCTTGTTCCGATATAAGGCTCATAGTTTTGGGTGCAGTTTCTTGCGGATTGAGTCAATATGAGTGGAAAAGTCAAGGTGCTGGTCAAGCCAGAGCCTGAGGTATTTGAAGGAGGTGCAAGTCTCTGACAGGAGTCCCCAGTGGTGAGGAAAGCAGGGGTAGAATGGAGCCAGAAGAGCCTTTGCCTCATTTCCAAAGTTAGGAGACTGTTTTCTTGGAGTTAGAAACAGCTGGTTAGAGCAAACCAGTGCTGTACCGCATTGAAATCCTGCTGGAGTATAGAGGCCACTTCTGTGGAGAAGGGGCCTGCTGAATACTGTACAATGTCATCAGCGTACAAGTGAATGGATGTGTGAGGGCAGACCGAGGGAATGTCATTTAAAAAACAGAGAAGAGTAAAGGGCCAAGGACCAAACCTTGGGGGACCCCAGTAGTGATGGGGAGGGGGGTGAAGGTGTGAGGTCCCATTCTTACTGATTGTGATCTACCAACCAGGTATGAGTGAAACCATCTAGTGGTAGCACCCGAGAGTCCGGCACTAGAGAGCTTGGAGAGTAGGAGTGAGTGGGAGACTGTGTCGAAGGCTTTTGCGAGGTCGACAAAAATGGCTGAGGTGGTGTGCCCTTTATCCATGCCAGTGAGGATGGCATTGGTGAGCCTTAGCAGGGAGGCAATGGTGGAGTGTGATTTCTTGAACCCTGACTGGTAGGACATGAAGAAAGAGGAGGAGTCAATGAAGGAGGAGAGTTGTTCTAGGACAAGGTGCTGCTGTAATTTGGCTAGGATGGGGAGTAGAGAGATGGGGCGGTAGTTTCCTGGTGAGGAGGGGTCATCCCCTTTCAGAAGGGGGATGGCAGTGGCTTGCTTCCAGTTGAAAGGTGTGTTGGCAAGTGAAAATGAGAGATTGAACAGAGTGGCCAGTGAGGTGACAATAGCTGGGGCAGATAGGTGTAGCATTTTAGAATCAATTCCTGAGGGGCATTTACCTTTGGAGGGGTTGAGTGACCGCAGGGCTTTCAGCACAATGGGTGGGGTAACCCAGTGAAAAGAGAAGACGGTAGCCTGGGAGGATGTTGGCTTCGAGGGGAGAGCATACTTGGAAGGGTGTGGTAGAGAGGCTAGACAAGATGATGTGCAACTAGTGAAGAAGGTATTGAAAACAGATGCCACTTCCTCTGGTTCAGAGACAATGGAGCCCTCTACATTTAGTGTGGGGGTGGGTGGTTGGGCTGGGGGAGAGAAAAGTGACTTGATTGTTTTCCAGAATTTCGTAGGGTGATTTAGGTTTGTGTGGAAGGAAGCCTTGAAGTAATTGGCTTTGGCCTGATGGATTTGTCTAGTGCAGGAATTACGAAGTGTCTGGTATAATTGGAGTGCCGCCTGGGTGCCAGTTGCCTTGTACATTTTCCCTGTATTGTCCCTTGCGTGAAATTGATCAGTGATATTGGCAGAGACCCAGGGCAGGTGGGCACCCCTTACCTGAGGGGCACGTGGGTGTTCCATACAGTGAGGAAGGTATCCTTAAAGAATTCTAGGGCTGAGTTGAGGGAAGGTGCCTGTGGGATGAAGGACCAATCAACATGTGTCAGGTCACTTAGCAGTGCTTCAAGGTTGAGGGCTTTGTATGACTTAGTGAGCAACGTCCATGGTGGAGGTGCCTTGGGCCTGAATATTTTCCTTACTACATAGATCATATGGTGATCGCTTAGGGAGTCCAGGAGAAGTCCAGTTTCGATGATCTGATGGGGGTGTGAGGTAAGTGCCCAATCAAGATGGTATGGTTCTGTGATTTGTGATTTAGGCAAGTGGATTCCAAAATTTGCTGGGTGAGGTTTAGGGCAGTGACTAGGCCAAGAAGTTTAGAGTTGTTGTTTGTGAGCCAGTTGAAATTGAAATCCCAGAATATGTAGCTTGCCCCTGAAGTGGTTGACTTTAGGTACCCAGATGGTCCAGTTGGGCAGGTATGTGTCGGGGTGCTAGGACCCAGCAATATATAGAGGTATAGAGTATGGAAGTGAGAGTTTGATTAGCAAGGAGCTGATAGACTGAGTGGGCATGGAGAGCTGTACCGGGATGAACTGGAGCATAGAGGAGATATACATGGCAAAGCCTCCCCTTTTTTTTTACCCAGGTGATCTTGTTGAATTAGCGAGTAGCCGGGTATAGAAACTTCTGTGTCCAAATGGTGGGGCTTCAGCCAGGTCTCAGAGATAATCATAACATCTGGGCGAAGTGATAGAACAATAGGTTGAAGGGCTATGATTTTGTTCAGGATACTATAAATGTTAAGGTGCACGATTTGTAGACCCTTGGTAATGTGATAGGTAGGTAGGAGTTGGGGAGCTTGGACCAGGGTTGAGTTCAATGTCCCGGACAGGAGGAGCAGCAACACTAACAATTGTTTAGATTTAAACATGCCCCATAGGGGCATGGGAGTTGGAACTTGTTTGGGTGCTTGTGGAGAGCTATTTAGAGCGGAGGTGATTAGTACTGATAGACCTGCATAAAAGGAGGGTGGCAGGATGGAGGCACTGAGAAGCCAGTTGATCTGGGAGTAACGATGCTGCTGCAGGACTGGGGTGGATGTTATATGATGGGGAAGGGGAGTTGCATCAGTGCCTAATGAGATTGGGTTTGGCTGCATTTGAGGATGGGAGGCAGGTGGAAGGTGAGCTAGGGGTATAAGCAGGCATAATGTGGTGAAAAACACAGGCAGCATGTTGCTTGCATGGGTTAGGCAGTGGGATTGGAGTGCAACGGCCACTAGAGAATCTAGCATATTATCTGCTAGTAGGAAAGTGGGCTGATAGTTTTTTCCCTCACGTGACGAAGACTATATAAGTCCGAGTCTGCCAAGGGTGGTTGTGGGGGTGGTGGGGTAGCTGACGCAGAGCGCTGGTGGGGACTGCTTCACACACACTCACACAGTTCAAATTCGTAGGCACATTTCAGGACTGAGCCATACCTGCTGTGAATCCAATGGCAGAGCTCCGGCTGGGGGGGTGCAGTAGGTCCTCATGACCACTGGCAATGCTGTCTGAGAAGGAAAGAGGAGCAGGTGCGTTATTTATGGGCACAAAGCAGCACAAGATCTCTTTGCCTGTTGTTTGTATGCATACACCAATAATATATTTAAATGGACCTTATTGCACAAAACAGTCTGCAGGGCATTCTTTTCTTTAGTCTGAATGTAGTTTAATGCTCCTAGATTTAAAATGTGCATTAAAGCTACTTTTAAAAACTGAGGTAGCTTCTAGCTCCTTAATTTAAAATATGTTTAGAGCTACTAACACTATGCAGGACATACAAGCTCTTAGAATTTAAACATGTATCTAGCTTCTTCATAAAGGCTGAAGTAGCTTCAGGCACCGGCATTTCATATGTACTTAGAGCTACTAACACTATGCAGGACATTCCTTGGTGCCAAGAAACAATTTATATTCCTAATTAAAAGCGTATTTAAACACCAACAGTATAGCAGAACAAATCCTTAGTACAGGCAGAAGCAATTTAAATCACTTTTTTATATCAAGTTAAAGTTCTTAGCAAAGTGCAAGGAATTGCTTAAAGAACAGGCTGAAATACAGATTAAAGGACCATATTAAACATGCACTAGCACTGCAGAAGTTTTTAGAAGGGCAGGAGCAGAAACTATCAGCAATGCTCTGCTGACTGAAATTGAGCTGGCTCTATTTGAAATTAGGCGCCATTACTTGGAGTCCATTGTTCCTTCACACACACACAGTTCAAATTCATAGGTGCATTTCAGCGCTGAGCCGTACCTGCAGTGAATCCAATCGGGGCTCTCATGGGGGGTGGTTCTCACGGGTCACTGGCAATGCTGTTTGCTGTGAATCCAACGCGGGGCTCCAGCTGGGGGTCCTCATGACCACTGGCAATGCTGTGCAGTTCAAATTATGAAGCGATTTCAAGCACTGAGCCATACCTGCTGTGAATCCAACGCGGGCTCCAGCCGGGGAGCAGTAGTCCTCACAACCACTGGCAATGCTGTCTCAATATGAGTGAGAGTTACATACACTTGTAGTAGGAAGCATGTTGCCAAATATACATAAAAATAAAAGAACTGTATCTAAAATTCAAGCCAGGGCACAACAACTAACAGGAAATGATTGAGGACTCAAATCCATTGTCTAGGTGCTAAGGATGAGTATGTGAGAATACACATTTATACAGAGGCCAGTGCTACAGAGGAGGAAAACTGACAGGGAGGCAGGGGGTAATAGTGGAGCAGGCAGAGGAGAGGAGAGGAGGGGTAGGGAATTAGAGTGAAAATAATAAGAGGTCAAGGTGAAGTAGGATGGAAAGTCTGGCAGTGTAATGTCCGGGGAGGACAGGAGGTAGCAGAGGGCCTGTGGGGGGGTAGTGACTAGGTTGCAGCCAAGGCAGGGGCTAGGGGAAGGATTAGGTCCCACAGTCGCAACCACTGTTGGCAGTAAGTAGAGGCACATAAACCTGAAAACTACTTATCAGACTTAAAAATACAAATCAGCAAAGTTTCTATCTAGCATCCACAGTGAGCAGGCGGTCAACATCCTTAACTAACTCTTACAACCCTTATAGGCAAACACGCACCACTCATAAAATATAGAGTAAAAAAAGCCTCCTACACCTGGTTCACAACCGAGCTGAAAAAAGCCTTAACTCAAATGGATAACCTCTGGGCCATAGCCAGACAGACCAAATCTCCAATTGATTGGACGGCATTTAGAACTTCTAGAAATGCATGCACAAAGCTCATCAGAGCAGCCAAAGCAAATTACTATGTTAACACCCTGGAATGTGCCAAAGGCAATTCAGCAACAATCTGGCAGATGACAAAAACTGTTGAAGGACAAAGAACACCCCCTTCTATCCCAACAAAAATTACCATCCATGGTTCCACAATTTCGGATCAAGGTACCATCCTTGAACCATTATACTCGTGTTTTGCAGCAGTGGGCCTGGCTGTTGAATCCTCCCCTGCTGCTAAGCTTTTAGATTCTACCCTGGAGAGTAATCCCATTGACTCCCAAACTTGTGACTCCTTTTACCTCTCTCCTGTTTCTTATAAAGAAGTGGAAGACCTACTATTGAAATTGGACACGAGAAAAAGTGCCGGAGCTGATGGCTTAGATCCTATGTTCCTAAAATTAGGTTATGTTTTCCTAACTGCCTCTATAACACGTTTGTTTAATTTGTCAATCACCACCTGAAAAATTCCCACTCTTTGGAAAACTGCCTTTATAATACTCCTGTTTAAATCGGAGATTGTGTGACCTAAATAACTACAGGCTCTTCTTCATATTGCCAGTCCTGTCCAAACTCCTGGAGAAGGTAATCAACACCCAGCTAAAGGATTATTTAGAAAGTGCAAACCTGTTCAATCCACTGCAGTCAGGCTTTAGGTATAAACACAGCACAGTATCAGCTCTTGCCAATGTGACAAATGACTGGTTCACCGCGCTGGATAACAAGCAAGCCACAGGAGCCATCTTCCTTGACTTAACTAAAGCGTTCAACATGGTTGACCATGAGCTCCTTATAGCTAAACTCACTCAACATGACATAAACACCCATTCAGTAAATTGGTTCACCAGCTACCTGACAGGAAGACTGCAGTGCATCAAAATGGACTGGCATCTGTCCTCTCCCTTACCACTACCAAGACGTGTACCGTAAGGATCCATTTTAGGACTTCTATTATTCACAATCTATATTAACTCCCTCAGAAATAATTTACTCAACTCTAAACTGCATTTCTTTGCTTACGACACTGTCCTGTATACATCAAAACTGTCATTGGTAAACATTGGCACTGAATTGCAGACTGACTTTGATCAACTACACATAACCTAATAAGTTCTAAATTACTTCTAAATGCTAAAAACCAAGGCCATGTTCTTTCTACCCCCACTTATCAACCTTACCAACTAAACATTTACCCTTCATCTATCTTAACTCTTTTAGGGATTCATTAGAGATCGTTGATAAATTTATATATCTAGGAAGCTGAGTAGATAGCAGACTATCATTCTCAGTACACATAGAAACCTTTACGAATAAACTAAAAGCAAGATTGGGCTTTTTCTTTAGGAATAAATCCTTATTCCCCACACACATTAGAAAAAGGCTAGTGCAAGCAGCCTTCCTACCCCACCTCAATTATGCAGATATCATTTACAGCAGTAGTGCAACCGGTAATCTGCACAAGTTAGACGTGCTCTATCACCTGCTATCTGCTTCATAACAAATGCCCCTTACAGAACCCACCACTGTGCCATCTATACAGCAGTGGGATGGATGTCACTTACCACTAGAAGGTTGTCTCATAGTTGTACATAGGCATACAAAGCACTGTTGAACAACCCCCCCATCTACATTATGTCCCTGTACCATCGCTCACACAGCCACTATTCCCTCAGGAAAAATACCTACCTTTACGTTAGATGTACCTAAATCGTACTGATATGTGGTACAGCAGCAATTAAATACACCATTCTAGCTGCCTGGAACAAGTTGCAATCCACCCTAAGCTCATAAAAATTAGTCATCACCATGTTTTCAAATCCTTGGCTATTAAGGCCCTTAAGGAAGTCTATCATAGTTTTACACAGTATTTTCCCAGCTCCTTATGTGTAACTGTTGTGTACCTCCTCAGTTGTCAGCAGTCCAAATCTAGATTATAAATAAAATATACAGCCCCAGAAGTTATCAATGTGTTTGTCCTCCATTTTACCATCAATGTTGCTGGAGGATGATGTCATCAGATCAACAGAGAATAGTGCGGCACTAAATGCAGTTCTACCAGTATACCAAACCCCACAATGTTTGGTTCCCCACTTGAGTAATGGAGAACCCTTTAGTGTTGTGCACATCCTGAAGTGCAGGTCTAATAGGGACTAGCACCATGTGAGTGTGATGCAGAACTGATTTGAGGTACATACAGTATTCATATAAGGAAATGCCTGTATATGTTGTGTTACTGTTTCTGTTAGCAAAAACAGTTTAGCAATAAATGACTCTGGGTGCAACAATAGTTTTAAGTGGTATAATACAGCTGTTGTATTATCTTGTGTGTGTGTGTGTGTTAGCATTCTCTGTTTTGATTGACACCAGCAGTGAGAAACAATCTTGCAAATATGCCCCTTTCTCTTTGTAACTAGGCAGTCAGTGATTGGATGGCTGCTGTAAGGCAATAAAGAATTCAGCTTTAACAAGGAATAGGTTACCAGGAAAGCATCAGCTGCAGCATATGGAAGAAGGGTAATCTAGTGGTTAAAGCACAGGTACAAGCACTGGGGGACTCTGGTTCAAATCCTACTAGAGTCCCTTAATTTCTAACCCTTAAGAAGTTGCCCTAACCTCCTTGGAAACTGTGATGGCCCCTCAGGTCCATGACTTTAAAAGTGTCCCACTTCCCATTATAAATCATTAGCAGTGATGTGAGAGCTACAGCACTTCACTTTCAATGTACTAAGGATAAGCTGTGGCAGCCCCCCACCCCACTTTGTAATGCCAGCATTTGAAGTAGAGTGTCCCTCACAAATCAGATGCTACACCTCAGCTATTGTAGGCAAAGAAACTAATCAGTCTCAGTGTTTGTAGTGCTCTGTATTTGCTTAGAAAATGGCTAAAGGAAAAGTCCCATCATGACTGGCTGAAATAGTCTGGCACCCGGGCTGTTATTTCTTAACAATGCCCATAGAAAAACAAGTTCCAATTTGGGGTGCCCTATTACTAACAATATCCTTGGACACCCCAAATTTCGAAACTGCCAGACGACATTTTTTCCCAGCTCGCCACCATTACATAAAAGTGAAACTGAGAAGTCATAGCAGCCATCGCTGCCCTGATTTACTCTTTCTCTCATTTTTTCCAAAACCCAGTTTAAACATCTCTCATTCATTTACCTGAATCCTGTACATCACTTGCTATTCATAAATCCCTTGTTTCACTGCATGCTCACTGCTGCTCCACCTGCTAGCCTACTGCTCGCTACCTCACATAGCTGATCACTCCCTCCCTCCCTACTTTTGCAACGTATGTGGTAATTTTCAGCCAAGTCATCTTTTTTTTTCTTTTATAATTTACCTTTCAAGAAGCAACGTTCCCCCATTCCGATAGAATCCTGCTGCAAACAGCTAAAATAAAGGGCTCTTGCATCTATGACTGAGTCGCAGGAAGCACAAAGCAAAGGGACAACATCATCAGACATGCACAAAAATGGCAGCGCCCTTCAGTGGTGAGTCCAGTAGGACAGGGATTACTTTCCTATAAAACTTACCTTTTTCTTTTTTTATTTGCTTAAATATAAATATATTTAGTATCCTATATGTTTTCCAAAAATTATACCTCACCCCATTTTCTAAGTGTAATAATACCCTCCAGGGTGGGCGTTATGGGCTATAACTGACCTTCCAGGGGCTATAAGGCCCTCCACCTGCAGCGTCGAGCCTCATTATGCCCCTGGGAGGTCCATTATAGCCCAATAATGCCCACCCTGTTGGGTATTATTACTTACTTAGCTCACTCCTCCAATGTCATATGCAGTCTGTGTCTTGATATGTCCAGTCAGAAACTCAGATTTAAGGAGCATTTGAAATGTAAAACATTACACTTTATAAAATAAATGATCTAGCTCTCCACTTTCAGGCTGCTGAAAGGGGATGTGCATAATTCAGTCTTTTGTGATCCTTTGGTAAACTGCCCAGGCACACCTTGTAATGAATCTTCTCAAGGGTGTTCACCTGGTTCAATACAGAGTGACTGACTGACTGCTCGATTGATTGATTGAGTCTACTGCTGTCTACAACATATTACAACTGTCTCATAGAGAGAATAGGCAGTACAAAGAAACAGATTTTGTTTCCTGTGAATGAAATACTATTAGATGTATTATTAGCTCTACACATCAGTATTAAGGCTACAAGTACTATTCCCTGTGTGAGTTGTAAGACAGAACTGCCTTAAGCCATTGCAAACTTAAACTAAAATCAGGCTAGACAGCATTGATACCCTTATGTTTTGTTCTGCACTGTTGCTGCAGTGACATCAAGGAATGGGAGGGCTGTTTTACAAGTGACTCATTTGCATGTAAATGGAGGCTTGCTTGACATTTTACTACCTTGTGCCAGAGCCTCAAACTCTAGAAATGTGTTGCAACAGAAGAAATGTCTGATCTCTTATTGACATATGTACAGTTCTTGATGTAATATATAATAGTAAGTAGTAAAATGTTTTATTCATACAATAATGAATATGGATAACTCCACTGAGCCTAAGCTCCATTACAGAGAGGTCAAAGGTACCAGTTCAGTTGCTCTTATAACATTACATATATATAAAAGAACAACAACCACAACACATTTTTACATCAATAAATATGACACATTTCCAAGATATCCACAAATGTCTATATCAGAAACACACTACTTGACTAACAAAATAGACAACACTTAAACATTTAATACACTTCACAAAAACTACCATTCCATTATCCATATTTTTCTAAACTAAACCCCCATCATATTTGGTGTTATCAGTAAACCATTCTTTTATTTGGTACAACTGAAAATCCCTATCTAGGGGTCTAAGCTTCCCAGACAGGTTATTCCATAGGGAAGGTCCCATAATTAGGAAATGATTATCCTCCCACATCGTTCTTCGTCTTGGAACCTGACATTCTAGACTAGTTGCAGAGCATAAACCCTCAACTGGATTTTTATGTTAATACTCTCAACCAGGTATTTAGGAACTTTCCTGAAATACATTTTAACATTAGTATAATTGCACTAAGAGCTCGCCTTTGAGATAAAGTATACCAGTTCAGTTCTTTATACATATCCACTCTATATGTCGTTTTTGATGCGCCTAATACAAATCTGGCTAATTTATTATACATGACATCAAGCTTATATAACTGCTCTTTTGAAGCACCCATATAAATCAAATTCCATACTCCAATATAGGTAATACCACAACAGTTACTACTAATTTTCTAATTTCCAAAGGCATACTGTTTCTTACTCTATATAATAATGAACAGAAGCACTTTCCAACTTTTGTCAAAGTACTTTCTATATGACTATCCCATTTAAGTTTTATGTCTAAATATACCCCCAAATACCTATATTTAACAACTTGTTGCAAAATACCCCCTGAGAATGTTTTAATTTGTAATCCATCTTGTTCTAATTTAGGCCCATGTCCCCTATGGAATACCGTTACCTGAGATTTTTTTTTTCATTTAAAACCAATTTAGATCTAAGAAAAAAGTCCTGCAAATGGTCAAAAGCCTGTTGTAAAACTGATTCGATAAATTTCACTGAAAGATCAGCAAAATATACAATTGTATAATCAGCATAAAGATGATATCGTACCCCCTGTTGTTCAAACCTCAAATCATTCATATATAAATTGTATAATATAGGACCCAAAATGGATCCTTGTGGGACTCCTGAGACAATCAATTTCAAGTCAGATGACCACTCTCTAATGGTCACCTGCTGTTGTCTTGAATCAAGGTAATTTCGAAACCAATTTACCACTGATTCAGACATACCACAGGTTTTTAGTCTGGACAGGAGGATGCCGTGATCTAAAGTATCAAATGCCTTTGAAAGATCAACAAAAATTGCTCCCACTGGCATCCCCCTGTCCAGACCCTCCACGATATCTCCTGTGACCTTTATTAGGGCTGTATTAGTTCCATGCTCTGGTCTAAAGCCTGATTGATAACCATTAAGAATATCTTTATCTTTCAAAAATACCTGTAGTTGTTTTACAACAATTTTTTCCAAGATTTTAGAAACAGTTGGTAACAGGGAAATTGGTCTATAATTTTCCAAAAGCATCCTAGATCCTGTCTTATAAATTGGCACAATCTTAGCTGTTTTCCAAACTAGGGGTAATTCTGCAGAAAAAAGAGACAAATTAAATAAATTTGCTAAAGGTTGAGCGATAATGGGGGCTGCAAACTTTAATAAAACATTATGAATACCATCCATGCCTTCTGCTTTATTAATATTAATTTTAAATAACAAACCCCTAATATCTCCTCTCGTAATAGGGGTAAATTCAAACTCAACTTGTGTGCCAGATTGAACATAAGTCCTATCTGTATCATTTATCTCATAGTTGTTCTGTGAGGCCTGATTTACATTTTCTCCTCCCAATTTTATTGCATCAGTACTCATATTTATAAAAAAAGTATTAAACTCATTAACTACCTTATTTCCTAAATCCAGTTTATTTTCATTAATTAGGAAATAACTGGGATAACCCATATTTGGACCCTTATGTAACTTATTTATTGTGTTCCAAAATACCCTTGGATTTTCCATCATTTCTTTAGACAATTTTTTATTACAATAAGCCTGTCTAGCCTTTCTAATTTCTTTAGTATACAAATGTCTTAATTGCTTGTACTTGACCCACTCCTGATTTCCTTTTGCTAATTTAGCTTGTTTCCACGCCTCATCTCTAGCTCTTTTAATTTTAAACAAGCCAGAATCATACCATGGTGCATTATTTGATTTAATCAACATAGTTTTTATAGGAGCATGTTTATTGCAAATTTGTAATAAATCTTTCATATCCCATGCATCCCCACACTGGGAATTAATTCTAATCTTTCCCAATTATAGCTTTCTAGTTCTTGCATAAATGCAATATAATCAAAATGTTTAAATACCCTGGTATGTATAATATTTTTAGGTGCCTTTCTAATTTTCTGATTTCTAATACAAAAATTATCTGATGATCAGACATTGAGTCGGTAACACCCACTCTTTACATACTTATCTGGATTTGAAGTGAATATAAGGTCCAAAATAGTTGAGTTACCAGGATTTACTGCATTTAGCCTAGCTACATCTTTTATCAGTTGTACCAAATTCAAAGTTGTAACCATATCAATTAAACTATGATGAGCATCTATTTTTCCCAATCAACATTTAATCCCCAATTACCAATAACTCATGTGAATTTTGGTAATTCTTCAATATATTTTACATTTCAGAGAAACTACTAAACTACTTTTAGGTGGGCTGTAAATGCCAACCAACAATATAGGTTTGGAATAAGGTAACTTTATTTCCAATAACAAAATTTCTGTATCGGTCCATTTATACAAATTTTGCAGTTCCTTAATATCAATCCAATTTCTAGCATAAATTATTACTCCACCCCCTCTTTTAGATCTATCTTTTCTCCACATATAAAAGTTTTCCAGGGCTATATCATTATCTTGAATTTTTAATTGCAACCATGACTCAGTGATTATTAAAATATCAGGTTTATAACACACCACCCACTCTCGCAAATACTCAATTTTCTTAAGCAAACTACAAATATTAATATGCACAATTTTTAACCCCTTTTCGTTCAACATTTCTAATGTATAATCATTGTTCAAATCAACTACAGGCCCGGGGTTTAATTGAACATCCCCACTTAACATTAACCCCATAATTACAATCCATTTACCCAGTCTATACAATTTAAGATTTATTTGTTTCCTCCTCCTTAAATTATCTCTTATATTGGAACTCTCAGGAATAACATTATGTCCCCAACCACTTAAAATATTGCTACATATACACACCCACTTAATCAAAATAGTCTCAGTCTGTATATTCAGCAAAGAAGCCTGAATATTCCCCTGCCACCCAATTAAAACATTTCTTTCTCCCATCATGGTACCCTTATATTCCATTACCAAATGTGAGCACTCTACAGTATCTTTTTCCCTGTGAGTAGGGTTTACACATAATAGGAACTGGCACCCTACTAAAACAATGCCCCACCATAACATCGACATTGTTACAAATTTTGACCTCCTTATTAATCTAACAACTTTAAGTCAAATAGAATAATTAACAATTACCTCAATTTATCAGGAGTAATCCTCTAATAGAGGCAATTCCTGTCAATCTAATTATCAAAAATATTATGCTAAAAACTAATAAAACTTGCTCATGTATCTTTCTAAACCAAATTGTCCTTTAAGAGAGGCACATAAGCAATACATAAAATTTCATATAATAAACATCCATATATAAATTTGACTTAAATACATCAGACATATCCAAATCATAAATATACAGGAATCTTCTCCTTTAAGGAAACATATCATTGTCATTCTGGTTTGCACACCTTTAGATATGGAATTCTATCATCCTGTTGCACTTGTGCTCCCTCATTTATTATGTTTTAACTACTTATCATGAACTGCTATAACATGCCTGATTATTAAAATGCTTTGTATGTATCGCAACCTTACCTTGCAACCAATTGTAAATATTTGTAATCCTTTTATTGTCCAAAACTCATGTGAATCTTGTTTTGTATATATATTACTGTACTATTTATTCAGTCGCCCTCGACAGGACCTCCTTGAAAATGAACGTGTTCAGTGGAGCTTTCCTGTAAATAAACTTGAACTAGTTACTCTTGCTGTGCATGGATTTTCATCCTAACTATAAAGCTGTATTACAACAGTTCAGTTCAGAGAATGCTGTTGTACCCTTCTGTGATACAACAGCTTTGTTAATTTGATTGGAAAGTTGACTTCTTGCCATTTTACTTTCATTTTCCCAACACACACACACACACACACACACACACACACACACACTGAACCTAGACCCACTGTCTCCCAAGGCAACATCTTCTGTGGTTTCATTATTTTAAAAAAAAGACACTCATCCTTTACCTGGGTGGGTTTTCAACAGCTGGGTGGGGTGAGGTTCTGTTTAAAAAAAATGTAAACAATGAAAGCAAAGATCTCTGGGGAAGAATAGCAAGGCAGCATTTTTATGTTCACTGTACTTGCATGCACAGTGAACATTTAGCTGCGAGACTAGGTTTTGAAATGTGTAACACTGTCAGTCCAATGCACCGTGGTTTGCAGGGGCTCATCAATGTCACACCAGTCATCAGCCAAGCTGGTCATGGCAGTGTTCTGGCTTGCTGAGTGGAAACCTTGTGTAGTTCAAAGGAGAGAGACGACCTAATCATAGGGCGACTCTTTCCTTGGATCTAAATAACACTGCTCAGCAAGCACAGCTGATCTTTCATGATCAGCCACCTCAAAACCAGCCCTCATAGTTTTTTTTTTAATTATACCTGTAAAAGGGAAATCTGTCCTTTCATGTCTGTTACTGCCACCACTGTAACTCCCCTTCCCACAGCCCAGCACATGTTAATATTCCGGCACAGAAATGCCCAATCCCCCATACCAGTTGCTACCCTCCACCCTGCCCATTTTACTTCTGCAACACCGGGGAGCCCACCCCTGGTGCTGCCAAACATAACACTGACACTGGAGGTGCCCAATCCCCCAGTGTCACCACCTGAAATAAAGAGAACCATCCCTCATAGTGTTTTTTAAATACACCCTGTAAAAACCAAAACTATTTATCAATGTCTGTTGCTGCCACCACCGTAACTGTCCCCCACCCAAGCCCAACCCATGTTAATATTCTGGCATGGGGTGCCCAGTCCCCGGTGCTTATAGTTTAAGTACCAGGGCTCCCTCTCCCCAATTTGCTGCATCAAAGCCTGCAGTTTTTTAAAGTAACTCCAATGTTCTTACTTGTCATACATTTCAGAGAGGTTCTTGGTCTTGTTATCCATAGTTTTTTTAAATACACCCTGTAAAAACCAAAACTATCCATCAATGTCTGTTGCTACCACCACCGTAACTGTCCTCCACCCAAGCCCAACCCATGTTAATATTCTGGCATGGGGTGCCCAGTCCCCCATGCTGGCTGCTACTCCCCACCCTGCCTGTTTTACTTCTGCAACACCAGGTAGCCCACCCCCAGTGCTGCCAAACATAACACCAACACTGGGGGTACCCAGCCCCCTAGTGTTGCCATCTGAAATAAAGAAAAACATCCCTAATATATATATTTTTAAATCCTGTAAAAAAAAGCTGTCCATTGATGTCTGGTGCTGCTACCGTGGTTACTGTCCCCCCACCTGACCCTCCCCTTCAGCACCTACCACCACACACCCCCAAGATCTTACTTACTTACCGGGTTGTCCAGGGGTGTAATCCTCAGAACTGCAGACAAAGCTTCACTCTTCAACACTGGATCAGAACAGAAGAAATCAGGTATGCTGTTCAATGTATTTCAATGGGGTGTTGAACTTACTGGCATAACTTGTTCATTTTTGAATATTTCTACCCCAAATTTTCAGCATGCCATTTTTGGGACACCACCTCATGAACAACAACAACAATGAAATTAGGGAAATTAGGTAAATCTTCTGATAAGAAGGCTATGTTGAAAATTTGATGAAAATATTAAAACAACAAAGCTATGAACCTACGCTTGAAATTTATGAACACAGGCTCGTAACTTTAGTAATTTTCAATATTTTGACCCAAATTTCCAACATAGCCATTTCTTCACAGCACCTCATGAATGTGACTGCTGTCATATTTCCAATCCTGGCCAATATGTATTTTCACACTTGTGGTTCGAAATCATCTTTTGGGCAAGACTTGAACATTTTCTCCACCCTTATTCATGAATTGGGCTCATAAGAAGACTATGTAGGGTTATACGAAGGCTATGTTGAAAATCTGGGGTACAAATCTGAGAAAACAACAAAGTTATGACCCTACATTGCAATTTGTCAATGTACACTCGTAACTGTTGTAATTTTCTACATTTTGACCTCAACCTTTCAACATAACCATTTTGTCACATCACATTAGGAATGTAACAGTTGTCCTTTCTTAAGACACTACCCAAAAATGTGTTTTAACGCTTTTTGGTGTAAAATGACGCTTCAGCCATTGTTTTATAAAGGACACCTGTCATGCTCAGAAGGAGTGGTCAAAAATGATTATGTTGAAAATGTGAGGTATAAATGTGAAAAACTAAGTTATGAGAAAGTGAATTGTTCCAACAGTTACTTATAACTTTATTTTATTTTTTCAGATTTTGGCCCTAATGTTCAACTATATCCCTTGTCTTACCCTCACCTCCTGAACATGGCAGGTGTCATTTCTCAAATCCCCTCTGAAACTTGTTACCACAATTGCACAGCAAAATCAGCTTTCAAGATTGAATTTAAAAAATGTCACCTGTCTTGATCATAATGTCAAGTCATAAAAAGACTGTTGGACATTTCAGGTCAAAATGTGGGAGCCGACTTAAAAGTAGGTGTTATCTCTCAACTGCCCTATCCTGGGTAATTATAATCTAACAAGTAAGCAATAAGGCACTCAGGGGTGTGTGTAAACCATATTTTACAGCATGACCAGAGGCATAGTAAGGCACAAGGCTGAAGGCCAAGTGACTTCAGCTGCTGGCCATGCTGTAAAATACGGTTTACACACACCCCTGAGTGCCTTAGTTTATATGTAGAAAAAATAGATTTACTTGTGTGCATTTGTGAAAAAACAGTCCTTCTGCCCACTGCAAGTGATATCACTGATGATGTCATTGTATTATTGTCTACTTTCTTCCTGTTTTTTTTTTCTCTGTTGTTCTCCACATTCAAGATATGGAATGTTTACCATGGAATACATGGATTCAAAAAGCTGCTCAGTTCCACTGGCAGAATGTTTCTCTCCCAACACACTGTACACACAGACAACAAAGGCCTTTGTTACAGCCAGAGACTCAGTTATCTCACTGTCAGGGCAAGAAGAGGAGAGTTCCCTAATAAGCAGGTAAAGACAGAGGGGGATTTTCACTGTCAGAAACAGTTGTAGTGAAAACTATAACAATACTTATTGTTTCTAATTTATGTATGCAAGGAGAGTGTGATAATCAGGGAAACAGCATTTAATTCATTTGTTTTGTCTTTTATTCAAGGTAGTTTTATTTTTAGGGCCCAGTTGAAGTTTTTTTACAGTGTAAAGGTAGCAGCCATGTTTGTGGTAGAAGATCAGTTCTGGCAGTAGGGGGCTAACTGAAATGCCTGTGTTTCAAATGTCCATTGATCTGTGTTGCAAACTCTTCACTGCTGAGCAGTCCTTTTTTTAACCATGTGTAAACCATATTTTACACATAAATAAGAGCCAATCAGATTACATGATTTACCCTGCCATTTTACAAGAATAAATTTACTCACTACTACTACTACTACTATTATCTGGGATCTCTCGAGCCTTACTCTGAAGGTCCCAATGATGACACCAGAACCAACTGATGAAAATACATACTTGCTGTGCATGGCTACCCATGCGATATTCTGTATGTAGCTGGCATACTACTTGTGTGCAGCTTATTATGGCAACAAACTGTGTTGCACCCCTTGCTGACAAATGCACTGAGCCATACTGCTGGGACCAGTCAGGACAGGGATACATTTTATGGTAGACTCTTTAAAGGATGGTGCACTGGGACTCACAGTTATTTGGGGAGAGACTGCATCATCATCATCATAGCACCAGTGAGTAGTGAGCAGCAATCTTCACTCAAACACCATGGAAATCATTGATTGCTTATGTAACCCCTGTAATCAGGGCTTATCTGTGGGTCACAGGAACAGCTTTTTCTCAGTGCCACCTCTATCTGCCTTCCAACCCAAAGGACCTGAACTGCACTGATGGAGGGGTCAGTCAGAACATGCAGAACTTTTCAAGAGTTTAAGCTGTCTGCATATGTTGCACCATACATCAAAGCGGGGTGGCTGCTACCAATGAAGGACTACTCTGAACACTACCGTACCACAACCAGAGACCTTTTCCCACCCCTACCACCTGGAACAAAGCATGGGCCTGCTAAATAAGGACAGAAGCCTTCTAAAAGTGTGATTTTGAGACGAATGCCCCTGGATAGCACAGCCAGTGCAATCCTGGAAAACCCTGACCCTCGGCACAGCCAATTAGGTGATTGTAAGGAGAAACTTAATTCTAGTGCCTTTTGTCAGAACTATAGAGCATTTGGGATTTGAAGTTAAAGCAGTATGTACCAATGAGAGCTGGTCTTGAAGTGTGCTGATAAGAAGTGGGACTGTGCTAGGGGGTTGCTGGTCTGACAGACAGATCTCTCTAGGACAGGTCTTGCTGCCTGCACCAGACATCGAGCTATGCAACATTGTGGCTTGTGCCTAGAGAAAGTACTGTGAAGAAATCTGCTCAGTTCCTGAGGAGGAAGAGAGCAGCAACTGTATGCAAGCCAGTATGACTGACGATGTTGAATAGACAAATGACTAAAATCCAGCACTGCTGAGCCAGGTTCCATAACAGGCACTACAGATTGGTATCTGGCTGACACCGACCAGAGGGTTTTGAAGCCGAGATATGTGGGTGTGCCTTGGGGTTCTCAACCCTAACACTCACCCCATTTAATCATTAAAGAAGCTGAGATGTGTAGAGTATATCAGTGTGGTGAGTGTTAGGGTTGACAACCCCAAGGCACACCCCACACCTGATTTGCAAAGACATAGGAGAAGTGAAACTATAACGGTTTTTCCTGTTGTTGCCTGGAGGGTGGGGCAGGGCGTTAGGATTGGAAACCCTAATGCCACATTTCCCTACTTTTGTCAGTTTAAAGAGAGACTGCAGTCAACATTTCTGGCATCAATAAATTTCAAAATTTGGATCAGCATAGCCCTAGTCAGCCTCATGCCAAAAATTAGCTCTCTAAGTTACTTTGCTTAAAAGTTACAAATCTTTTTACAACCCTAAATTCACTGCCTGTTCAAAAAATGCCAGTTTTAGTGGAGCTGCTACTGATGTCATCTCCAGAACTCATAGTCTAGTCTTCCCTGTCAGCAAGCTTAAAGAATCTGTTTCTTCAAAGGTTGGAGTTCATGTGCAATAGTTTTCACAAGTAAAACAGGCAGCAACATTCAAAAAACATTGCTATAAAAACTGTGTTTCAGGTTTGGTAAAAAGTTGACAAATGTATATTCTTTTTATTTATTTATTTTGGTGTCTTTTTGTTGAGGTCCTTTTCTCCAGAGTTGCTGAATGTTGAATCACACCACACTGCAGTGAGGTTCACTTTTAGTTTCAGTTTATTTTTTATACTGGAAAGGCATGTGAGCAAAATGTCCTGTTTTCACTGGTGAGGTTTGAAGACTTAATAAGTTTCTGATGTGGCAGAAGGCTGTGATCATTTACACCTGTGATTCAATTGAGGTGATTTCTCAGGATGGCACTTTAAAATAATTATTCTACCTCCCTGTAAATGGGGGTGGGAGAGATAATGCTGTTTTGAAACTTTACTATGAGATTTATGCAATAGCTAACCCAGCCAGCCTAGGGCCAGATATTCAAAACTTTGCCCTAGGGCAAAGTTAGCACTGCATGGTGGGCAAAATTATCCTGGAACCATTTGCATGCCATATTCAAAGGAATAGCCCTGGGGCTAAATGAATTGAATATGTGTGCAAATGACAGCGCGTGCAAACAGGGCTGAGAGTCAGTGCAACAATAGCCCAGCAAATAAGATAGCACTGAATATAGCAACTAAGAGCAGTGCAAACTGCAGCATGCCCTGTGCACACAAAGGTACAGTAGAATGAGGTAAGACTGAACAATGTGGGCAACATGTGTGCCAGCAAAGCAGTGGAGCACAACAGCTCTATAATGTCGGGTCAACAACACTTTTGTTGACTGGCATCAGGCGACGGGAATTATGTCGATCGCAAGTTGTGGTTGACATAATTCCCAGATATCTCCTGGTTCTTGTTTCTGGCTGGGGCTATGCCCCAGAACATTCTAAGGGGAACTCTGTCCCCTGCACCCTGTACTTTTTGTAATCAACACTGAGTTGGAGTTGATTCGGGGAAGGGGCACAGAATCAGGAGGCAGTGTGCCCCTGTCTCAGGCACACCAACACAGTGACCTGTCCGTGAGCTGTCAATTTCATCAACAGCGATGTTGGTCTCTGTGTTGGTGTTGCTGTACATGTGGTATACTGAGCACAACAACAGCAAACAACAGAGCAGGCCAAATACTGCAGAACCATGTAATGGAACATTACAGTATTGTGCAGTGCTAACATGTTTGAGCAGCGCTGACATGTTTGCCCGGCGCTAAAGTTTGCTATATTCAAAACTGCAATGCAAATCAATCAATCAATCAATCTTTATTTATTTAAGGTGCCTTTCTTAAATCAAGGCACCTTTACAAATTACATAAAACAATAAATATTTAAAACAAGATTTAAAACAAGATTAAGATTAAATAATTAACAATCATTAAAAGCTTTGCTAAAAAGGTAGGTTTTCAAAGCTCCTTTAAAGCTCTGGACAGTGGGGCAATTTTGTACCTGACGAGGTAGAGAATTCCACAGGGTCAGACCAAAACTAAAAGATCTTGCCCCTGAAGTTTTGCTTAACCCTGAAATCTCCAGCAATCCCTCATCAGTGGATCAGAGGAACGGGGGGACAGTAGGGACACAGGAGATCTTTCAGGTAAGCAGGTCCCTGATCGATAGGGCCTTATAGGTCAGCAAACCGACCTTGAAGGTGATTCGCCAACAAACTGGCAGCCAGTGCAGTCCATGGAGCACAGGCGTTATATGACTGGACCTAGAAGAACCAGTCAAAAGCCTGGCTGCCGCATTCTGCACTAGCTGCAGCGAAAATTCAACCCCCGTAAGCCCTAGGTATAGGGCATTGCAATAGTCCAGGCGGGAGGTAACGAAGGCATGGACCAAAGTTGGAAGATCCTCTGGAGGAAAAAAGTGCTTCACCCTGGCGATGTTCCTCAGATGATAAAAAGAAGTTTTGACAACTGCTGACACCTGAGACTTAAAAGTCAGACAATCATCAAATACAATGCCCAAGTTCCGCACCCGGTCTGAGATAGTCAGCTGGACACCCCCAAGCCATAAGCCCGAGGGTGATCCAGCTAACAAACCCACCTCACAGTGACCCTGGTCCACAACCAACATCTCAGTTTTTTCAGGGTTCAACCGCAGCTAACTCACATTCATCCAGTCTTGGATTTCGGCAAGACAGTTGTTAAAGACCGAAAAGGCAGTATCCTGGCCGGGCACAAAGGACATGTACAGCTGGGTATCATCTAAATAGCAATGAAAACCCAAGCCGTACCACCTAATAATCACCCCTAATGGCAGCATATACACTGCAAACAACATGGGTGCCAAAATGGAACCCTGCGGTACCCCGCAGGATAGGGAGACTGATGTCGAGGAATAAATTCCAGACACCACCATCTGAGTCCTACCCTCGAGGTATGATCGAAACCACCCTAGGACTGTACCAGACAGTCCACAGATAGATTGCAAATGTTCCAATAGCACACCATGGTCCACAGTGTCAAACGCTGCAGAGAGATCAAGAAGAACCAAGATGGAACAGGTCCTTCGATCTCTCACTATTAGGAGGTCATTTAGTACCCGTACAAGTGCTGTCTCGATACTATGCCTTTTCCTAAATCCAGACTGGAGAGAATCATAGACATTGTTGTTGGTCAGATGATCATCCAACTGTGATGTGACCACCTTCTCAATAACTTTACTCACAAAGGGTAAGTTAGAGACAGGCCTGTAATTAGCCAGACAGTCCGGGTCCAAGGAGGACTTCTTAAGAAGGGGCTTAACCACAGCCTCCTTAAGAGGATCTGGAAAATCCCTTCTCAAGGACCTCCAGACTATCTCAGCAAGAACTGGGCTGATTTTATCCACACAATCCACTAAGAGACATGTGGGGCCCGGGTCCAAATCACAATTGGTCGGACGCAGTGATTGGATAACCATCACAATGTCACTGATTGTGGGGAGGCTGAAGTCAGACCACACAAACTGGGTGTCCGACATCTCCTGCCGACCATCACAACTCCCATTTGAGAGGGTCAAACGGATCTCAGATCTGATTTTGGCAATCTTATCTGCAAAGAACAGAGCAAACTCCTCACATCGTTCTTGAGAAAAGGCTCTTCTGGGCTGAAGACAGACTGGATTGCACAGTCTGTCCACAGTCCAGAAGAGCTGAGCTGGTCTATTCTGTGCAGCCGCAATCTCTCTGGACAGGAATTCTGCCTTCTTATGAGAGATTGTGGATTGATAGACCAAATAATGTCCATCAAAATAAGTTTGTCACTATCCAGACCCGACCTCCGCCAACACCTCTCCAACCTTCGTCCAACTCTCCTCAACTCCCTCGGGTCTCATCAGACCAAGGAGATCTGGGGCGTAAGAGTGAGAGGATGAACATGAACAGGAGCAATAGTATCCAGGGCCCCTGCCACTGCTCATTATAGGCACGCACTCAGCTCTCCTGGCTCCATGCACCCCTCAGAAAGCCCGATAGATCCAGTACCGCCATCGGGTCATCTGGGGAAACACCCCTTAATGGGCAGTACCAGACCATTTCCATAGGGGCTGACCTACTAGGGGTGGCCTCAAAACTGAACCCAATGGAGTGATGGTCCGACCATCCAACTGGTTCCACCACCAGGTCGGATATCTCCATCCCCAGAAGGAACACCAAATCCAGTGAATGACCACCAACATGGGTCAAGGAGGAAATTACCTGTGTGAAGCCCAGCAAAGTCATTAACTGGAGGAAGTCTTGACCAAAGTGCGAGAGTTCATCATCGACCTAAGCATTGAAGTCCCCCAGAACCAACCATCTGGGGGATCCCAATGTTAGGTCGACAATGAAGTCTGCGACTTCCCACAGGAAAACATTCCATCACCTGGTGGATGGTATATGAGAAGTATCCTGCCTCACACCTCGCCTAAAATACATTCAAAGGATTTGGTAACTCACACTGGCACCTCCACTGGTCCCATTTCTGTTTTAAAATAGCAACACCCCGCCCTCACAGTCCACCCCTCGGGTGTATCGCCTGATGCCGGAGAATTGCTGCCGCCAAAACTGGTCCAGCATTTTCATCAAGCCAGGTCTCGGTGATGCACGCCAGGTCAGATGACTCAACAAAATCAGCTATGATAGCCGTCTTGTTTTTAATAGACCTGGCATTACATAACACCGCCTGAGTAGGATGAGCCTCCAAGGATGACCGTGCTACCTGCTGACTATAATCAGAACCCTTGGGTATGGGCACTAGACAGGGAGGTCCCCTTTCCTGGGCCCATTTTGCCCCAGGGCGTCTTCTTGTCCTCACTGTTCCAATCCGCTCCACCTTTCCATTCCCCTCCAGACCCCGCTCCATCCTCCTGCCTACTCAGGAAATCCATAGGTAAACAGCCACATTAGCATCTCATTGCAGCCTGCTTTACATGTGGATTGCCCGGCACTATACCATGGTAATACAGCTCCACCTATAGGTCCAACTGGAATTACAGGTAGGTAGCCACATTTCATTCTGTGCTCACAGCTCCACCTGTATGTCTGACTGGTATTACAGGTTGGTTGCCACATTCATTGTGTACTCACAGTTCACAGAACATTAGCTGCAGTCTTGGTTTGGACACAGATGCAAAGACTAATGTGGCCCAGGGGAGTAGCACTACAGGAACGGGTGGTCGTACTGCATGCCAGAGGCAAATTGTTGTTCCTGCCACAGTGTTTATCAGATGGTACAGTATCATAATAGGCAATACTGTGAGGTACAGAGCAATGCCTACAGTGTGTCAGGCAACAGTGACTGGTGCTATCCACACAGTGACAAGCACAGCTGGAAGGTGTGGTCTGACAGTGGACACCACAGTCATACTGTTCTGTGACCCTCATGTGCTGCACCAGTGGCATGGGATCCCCACACTACCAAACACATGGCTGTCCATGTGTGCAGGGGAACCTGGAAAGGTGTAGGGTATATGCCCTGGGGCACACATACACCATCATACTGGCACACTGCTGTCAGAAGCAGTCCTGTCAGTGGAACATGTGCTCCGTGTAGATGGCCCTCCATGTGGCAGCACCTACTATGTGGTACAGCCTGGCAACCTGTACACCCTCCCTCAACACCCTCCATTCCCCAGTGCAGCATGTGTCTGCTGAACTGTGCTGGGGTATCCCAATGGGGGAATTGGAGGTGTGTGTGCCTGGACGGACTGCCATGGTGTACACTGGGCGATGGGGCACCCACTAATGCCTGGCAGGGTTAGGACTTGTGCCAGATGAGTGACATGGGTGGCGCTGTCTGTGTGCAGCATGTCACTGCCATGTATGTGTTCTATTCATTATTTTTTATCACCTTGTTTCACCAGGTAAGCACACTGGACAAGGCACAGTGTCAGGAATGACCCGGAGACACTAACTGTGTGGCTGAGATGCAATGGTGTACAAAAAAAACATACAATGCACAACAACACACAACACATAATACACAAATATCACATTAGATACACATTACAATACATTATAATACCATACAAATAGTTTGTTGCTGCAAGTGGTGTTCTAGCTCACTTGTAACATTTACATAAGTGTTCACTTCACAGCACTGTTGGGGCATTGCATTCCACAGTTTGTGTGCCTGTGCACATGGATTGGCCCAGGGTGACTGCCCGCCCGCACTGCCTCCTCATTGGATGCATACAGTCTTGTTCCCTGTTGCTGCTGTGTCCATGCCCCCCCCCCATCCTGGGTTTTCCCAACATTAAGATCACCTTTTCATGGGCGGTAATTTGAGCCGCGCTACATGTTGTGCTAATGCACATTGCACAGTGCTATACTTTTGAATATACCATTGCACCTGTATGCATATCCCTGCCCCTCATTTTGCACCATGTATACATTATCTCATAGCGTTGGTGCTAATCCATTGCGCTGGTGCTATTTGGCCGTTTGAAAATAGCACTCCGGCACAAATGTGGTGCAATTGTGGTGCAATCAATTTGTGCCAGGCACAAAGTTTTGAATATCTGGCTCCTAGTATTTTCTCCTTGACAGGCTGTTACTTAACCTACATTCAGACTCATCTATGATGTATTCCACATTAAACTGATAATTTTACCAGAGCTAACACTTTTACCACTAGCAGGAATTAACACATACTGTATTAGGCCCAAAGAGCACATTTTATGATGGTCCAAAAAGTTATATCTTGTAGTTATTATATGCAGTACTAGACCTGAAAGGGTGTGTGCATTTGTTATTTGTAGCCAAGGTTTACTCTGCCTTCCATAATTTGGATTTGTTTTTGAGCCCTGCTTTAGCCCTGCTGCACTTGACTTTGCTGTTTAGCTGCTGGGCTGCTGACTCCCGATGGCATCACTGTAGGGCAGAGGAGTGACTCACACTGCATAGTACAGTGCTGCAACCAAATTGAAAGAAACATTATGCTGCTGCTAATGTTCTTTGACCACTGTCTCACAAGCAGCATCCCCCTTCCCCTCATTAATCCTCCTGCATACCCATAGTTTCTTTCCCCCTCCTCATCTCGCCATGCTGGCCCATTCACGCCTTGCTATCTGAGCACTGTGTTCTCCTTTTTCTGTGCCTCCATCGACTGTCCTTCTTCTCTCTCCTTCTCACACTTTTTCTCTTTTATCTCATTTCATATGTACTCATTTCCATGTCCTTGAATGTTGCTACCCCGTCTTACTACAATGCAATCAGTATGTTCTATTATCAAGCTGTACATTTGCTGCATTTTTGTGTGTGTTTTTGTATGTATCTTATACTTTATCTTTGGAATTTGACTGGTTGTATATAATTTGTTGTCTGTATATTTAACTGTTACATGTCCTCAGGACCTCCTTTTGAATGAGCTTGCTCAATGGAGTTATTCTTGCAATAAACTTCAAAAACAGTGCAGTCACAGCAATTTTGACGAGAAAACTACCAAGTACTCAATGTACATACAATGTCCCCTTTCCCCAATACACCCTGTTAGCAATGCATTATGCCAAAATCAAATGCCTTGTCAGTATGTTTTTCTTTGTAAAACTGACTTTCTTCTGCCTCGGTACACAAAGCATGGGGATTGAGAGAAGATAGAGTTGCTGTTAGCATCTTTCCCAGTCCTTTTGACTTTCAAGCAAAAATTACCCCATTTTAGAAGAAAGACATGAGACTTACAAGAACAGGAGGCTGAGTTTCAACTGCTAGGAAAAGACATCTTATAAAACAGAACAATAATTGAGAGATAGAGAGAGATTGAGATTTAGAGCACCTTTCTCAGTCCTTTTGACTTTCATGCATATATTACCCCTTCTTGCACAGATTCTGGAATTGCATTTCATTCATTTGCAGAATGCAAAACTAACTACTGAGGACAGTAATGAAATACAATTCAGAATCAACTCTGAAAGGTGAACTTCATGAAAGCCAAAAGGACAGGGAAAGGTGCTTTGAAAACTCTAATCATGAAAGACACGACAAACAGCAGTGAAGTTACCAACATTATGCAATACTAGTAGCAATGCAACTTCTAATAGGCACAGTAGAGTAGCACCCCTAAATGGTATCAGCAGCCTGGAGGCATGCTGACTCAGCATTCAACAACCCTGGAGAAATGGACAGCATAAAAATATGAATTTGTCAACTTTGTTCCAAATCTTGAAACACACATAGGTTTTAGAAATGTTTTTGAATGTTGCTGCCTCTTTACTTGTAAAACCATTGCACATGATTTTTAAACTTTGGAGAAACAGGTGCTGTAAGCTTGCTGATAGGGAAGACTAGACTGTGTGTTCTGGAGATAACATCATCATCAGCTCTTCATTGAAACTGGCTTTTTTGAACAGGTAGTGTAATCAGGATTACAAAATAGCTCATACCTTTAAAATGAAGTAACACAGAAACCTAACTTTTGGTATGTGATTTATTGGGAGTATGCTTATTCTAATTCTGCAAAGTAGCACTTGTGGCCAGAGTCCCTCCCTTACTAGTGCAGTAACGTGAAGTTTATATATATATATATGTATTGCAAAAAAATGTCAGTAATACACTAGTTAGGGTTAAAGAGACAAAAGTAGGGAATTGTGGCATTAGGGTTTCCAACCTTAACACCCCAACCCCACCCTACAGGCGGCAACAGGAGTGGGGTGTGCCTTGGGGTTGTCCAGCTAATGCTCACCCCATTCTCATATGCTGTACCCATCTCAGATTACTTACTCATGGAAGTGGGTGATTGTTAGGGCTGATAACCCAAGGCACACCCCATGCCTGTTACTGCCTGCAGGGTGGCGGTGGGGTGATAACCCTAAGGCCACATTTCCCATCTCTTGTCGCTTTAACCTTAACTAGTGCATTAACAAAGTTTTTGCAATGAGTTTCCTTACTTTTGGGACAGTACTTTTTCTGTAATTAGTTTTTTATAAACGCATGAGTGTTTTTCTATAATTAGTTTTAGAAACGCATGAGTTACTATAAAAAAAACAAAAAACCTTTGACCATATTCAGTAGGAGCTGTGCGATTCAAATCCAGGTCTCCAGATTCGTAGCCCAGAGACTTAGCCACTACACTATATTGCCTCCTTTGATATGACTGTGTCAATGTTCACTTATCCAAAGTCAAGACAGTTCCAAACTAAAACAGCCAATAATACTTTCCTGTTTCTCTGCATTACCAAAGACCTTTTTTTAACTTTGCGTATTTTCAAGCCGTTGAATTGTCTGAAACTTTTTCAATTCACATGTACACAAACTCTACAATGTCGATTTTAACATAAGTTAAACAAACATTTGTCAATGCTGAATATTGCTTGCTTGTATGTGCTGTTTAGGTATTTGAAGTGACAGTTTCATGCCTTCCTCCCAAGACATCCACTGTGTCTTTCCATTCAAGTATTCACAGAAGAGTGGGAGGGGCAAGGGCCACAGCAGTACAGCAGTTGCCAAGGGGTGAAGAGGTGGACAAAGAGTCCTGCAGGAGCTCACTAAATTGAAGGTAGACAAAGCGATGGAACCAGATGGCATACGGCCAAGGATATTAACAGAACTGCGAAGGAGATAGCAGTACCTGTGGCAGCCATGTTCACTGAGTCATTCAACATGAGTGAATTGGAGGAGGGCATGTGGTCCCTCTACACAAGTCCAGCAGCAGGGAGGAGGCAGGGAACAATAGGCCATTCAGCCTCACCTCAGTAGTGGGGAAGATCATGGAGACATTGCTTAAAGAAAGGATAGTGGGGCATCTAGATGCCATCGGAACCCAGGACCATAGACAACATAGATTCACAGTGGGGACATCATGTCAGATAAATCTGGTTGATTTATTTGACTGGGTAACAAAGGAAGTGAATCAGGATGGGGCAGCGGACAATGCTTACCTTGATTTCAGCAGCCTTTGACACCATCCCATATAGGAGGCTGATAAACTAGCTGGGTAGGCTGGACATGGGAGAAAGGGTGGTAAACTGGGTTAGAAACTGGCTAACAGACAGGAGGCAGAGAGTGGTGGTAAATGGTATGCAGTCTAGGGAGAGGGGGCGACCAGTGGGGTGCTGCAGGGATCGCTCCTGGGGCCAGTTCTGTTTAATGTCTCCATTAGTAATATTGCAGAACATCTGAAGGGAATTTTTTCACCAAATTTTCAACATAGCCATTTTAAGACCTCTGCTCATGAACAGTGTCACTGTGATTTTCTTAATTTATCCCTTACATTGATTTCGCACCGACTGCCATTATGCGCTACATGGGTGAAACACTTTTGGGTGAGATGTGAAAATGACAGCTGTACTACCTATAAGAAGGTGTGGTAAAATGGCAATGTTGAAAATCTGGAGTGAAAATATTGAAAATTCACGAACTTACAAGTGTGCATAGGAACTGTACAGCCTGCAGCTCGTAAAACAGTCATTTTTGGAATTTTTCACCAAATTTTCAACATAGTCATTTTAAGACCTTTGCTCATGAACAGTGTCACTGT
Organism: Neoceratodus forsteri; assembly: GCA_016271365.2. Lineage (NCBI taxonomy): Eukaryota > Metazoa > Chordata > Ceratodontiformes > Ceratodontidae > Neoceratodus > Neoceratodus forsteri. The sequence goes on from CM057455.1 coordinate 1,702,690,952, forward strand.
GATTTCTTAATTTATCCCTTTCATTGATTTACACTACTTCATTGTGTTCTACATGGTAGGCACGTTTTGGGTGAGATGTGAAAAATGACAGCTATACTATTTATAAGAAGGTGTGGCAAAATGGCAATGTTGGAAATCTGGAGTGAAAATATTGAAAATTTGCGAACTTATTTAGTGTTAGGAACCGTACAATGATGCTCGTGAAACAGTCATTTTTGAATTTTTCACCAAATTTTCAACATAGCCATTTAACACCTGAGCTCATGAACAGCATCACTGTGATTTTCTTAATTTGTCCCATACATTGATCTCGCACACCGACTGCGCCATTGTGTGCTACATGGGCAGAAACACGTTTTGGGTGAGATGTGAAAAATGGCAGCTGTACTACTCATAAGAAGGTGTGATAAAATGGCAATGTTGGAAATCTGGAGTGAAAATATTGAAAATTCACGACCTTACGACGTCTGCATAGGAACTGCATGCTATTCAGAAACAGTCATTTTAGGAATTTTTCACCAAATTTTAACATAGCCATTTTAAGACCTCTGCTCATGAACAGTGTCACTGTGATTTTCTGAATTTGTCCCTATACATTGATTTCACACACAGAAGCTAAGCCATTCTAAGCTACATGAAACTTACTGGGTGAGATGTGAAAAAATGACAGCTATACTACTCATAAGAAGGTGTGGTAAAATGGCAATGTTGAAAATCTGGGTGAAAATATTGAAATTTCACGAACTTACGAGCCTGCGTAGGAACTGCATAGCATGCGCTAAATAAAACAGTCATTTTGGAATTTTGGCACCAAATTTTCAACGTGGGTTTTGGCGCCTTTCATTAATGATGTCACTGTCATGGTGGTATTTGAGCCCAAGGGTGATTTCACAGTCACTGCGCGAAATCACCTTTTCGGCCCCGAATAATGCCATGACAGTGACATCATTCATGAGAAGGCTCCAAAACCCTATGTTGAAAATTTGTGCAAAAATTCCCAAAATGCCTGAGATATGCAACAAAGTTGAAACCCCTATCTAGCCCATTATACAGCTTACCGGCATTTCCTCAGTTCGCAGTTGGCTTTGAAGAGTGCAGGCGTGTTCCCGTCCACGAAGATCGTCGCGCCGAATCCAGAAGGTAAGTATGGGGTGAGGGTGTGGGAGGCTGGGTGCACAGTGGGTGGGTGCGGGTTGTAGGAGGGTTGGGAGATGCCGCGGGACCGCTTTCGCTTTAGCAGGTTTAAAAAAAAAATGACTACGCGGGACGCTTGCCATGCTGGGGTGGGCCCCAGTGTGGCACAAGGATGGGGGTATTCAGCCGACGGGGATTGGGCACCCCATTGGCCAAAGGACAGCTTGCCATGCTGGGGTGGGCTCTCAGCGTGGCACCTACTACTGGGGAACGCGGCTCAGCCGGCAGGGATTGGGCACCCGGTCGGCTATACAGTGCGGCGGGGTGCGCACGCCCGTGCGTGTCTGTGGGGGAGCTGCGTGAGCAGCCGATATCTTATTGGTGCTCACTTCAGCGAGCTCCCCTTCAATCAGAGGTTACTGCATTTTGGAGCGTGTCAGACAGCTCCAAAATGCATTGGCTTGGGGCACGCGCCTACCAGCACACTGACTGAATTGGAGGAGGAGGTGACACACCTTCAAATCTCCGATGATGGCACTATGTTTCTTGCACATGCGTGCAAGCAACATAAAATGACTACTTTCCTTCTATGCCCTACTGCCAGATATTCAGAAATGCACCACAGGAGCTGCATCGTTGGCACACAGCGCAACCCGGCGCGCCCATGGTGCAATGAATGAGATATGCAAAGACTACGCATGGTGAATTGCGCCAGTGCAACACAGCTGAATATCACATGGATGTGCCATGGCGCACCCAGATGTGCACGGGGGCGCTACCAGACTTGTGCCAAGGTGCAACCAGACCAGCCCCATAGTGCAACCAGAGATGCGCCAGGGCACAAGCAGACATGTGCCATGGTGCCCAAAGACAGGCCCTAGGCAATAGTGGGAGCACAGCAGCAGTGGGAAGGCGTGGGCCACGGCAGAGGACAACACCCCGGGACAGTGCCAGGGATGCACAGTGGCAGGCCACAGGTGGCCACCACCAGCAGGGCACACACAGGCAACCAGACACCCCCACCCCAGAACACACCTGTGGCACACAAAGCAGGCAACAGGTGGCACCAATGGCCAATAGAGGGCCATCAGAAGAGCCCCCCCACATGCTGTGCTCCCAGCCACCCAGACCCCAGCAAGCCACACCCAGGACCATGCTGGCAAGCACACACAAGCCACACATGCCGGACAGCTGCCTCCAGGCCACCCCAAGACACAGCCACTGACCAAGGGATAGGACACCACAATGCATGACCCACACACTGACACTGACACAGGCACAGCACACAGACACACACCACGCCACTGCAGCATGGCTCCTCAAGCCAGCTGCAAAGCAGACACAGACACAGGCAGGTAAGACAAAATAGACTTGTAATGGAATAAACTATGTACAGTAACAAGGGGGTGTGAAAGGGTAGGATAGCTAGGGAAGAGGACAGGGAACAGGGACTGTACAATGGGATGGGGGACTGGAGGGGGAGGAATGGCAGTGGATACAGGGGAACAAGGAAGAGGGCTAGTGGTGCCCATGCCCAGCTGCCCTAAGCTGATGCAGTTGCCTCTGAATTGCCAGGACCTGTCTCTGGACCTGGAAGACAGACTCCATGGTTGTTGAGGTCACCAGGATGATCTGCTGAAGGAGTCTGCAGTAGAGTGACAGCCATGATCCTCTACGGACACCTAGGACAAGGGACATAACAGGTGATCAGTGCAATGTCCCAAGGAACATGGCCCAACCAGAACACCGACCGAGTAGGGGGAACACAACCCCCTGGAGGGCCCATACAGGCCACCCACAGGGTTGCAGGCCAATGCCTGCTGGCAAGGCGGCACACCACATCAGTACTCAGTGGTGGTCCGTGCCGCACAGTGGCCATCAGACTGCAACATGGCAGTCACATGGCATAGTGCCCTACCTGCACCAGAGCACTATCAGTGGCGGATGTGTGCACACCCACCCCACCAGCAGCAGGCACACGTGACCGATGGATGCGCCACAGTGGCAGGCACAACCCACAGTGTCACACAGACAGCTGCCAGGCACAGACTGCCACGCCGCACCCACACCCTGTCAGCCTCTACTGATGGTGAGCAGAACTATGAAGTGCCTACCTGCCTCTGTGGCCCCACAGGTGGTGGTGCTACCTCCCTCCTACCTCCTCCACTCTCCTCATCCACCTTCCTCCATGGCCACCTCCTCTGCCCTGGGCTGCAGGCCTGCGACCTGCCAGAACTGCCCGACACCTGTCCTCAGGCCCTGGGAATGAAAACAGAAACAGTACACATTAGTAACCAAGCATAGCAGCTGCTTCCCACCTCCATCCCTATGCACAAGGTGAGCACCTGCCTGACAGCCACAGGGTGGCAGTGTAGTGCAAGTGGAGAGATGACGCCCAGCGCACTGCGCCACGATGGTAGCATGCCACCCTGCAGGACACACCAAGCAGCGAGCCAACACCACAGTACAGCACCAGGGCACACAAGCATGTTGGGCCTACTCACCTGGCTGTGGCACAGCCGCCCGACCGGGCGCATGCCTCCATCCCTGGAGGTGCTCAGGATCCTTCCGCTGCAGGTCCCTGTATCAGTGGTGACACTGTTCACCACTTCTAGCCCACCCCTGAGCACTGTGACAGTGTGGCAGCAATCGCCTGCCACACAGCCACCCTGGGCTGCTGCAGGGGCACCTGTCTAAAGAGCTGGGGTGCATGTGGCAGGACACAGGCCATGAGATTTGCCAGCTCAACCTGGCTCCAGTTACCTGCCCATGCACGGCATCGCTGTGGCTGCACCATCATCGGTCACTGTGAACCACAGATCAAAATGGCAGCATGTAGCACATGTGGAAAGTGCATGCGCCTGATGCACAGGCCAAGAGGCAATGCGCTGTAATATGCTATTGTGCAGACACAGAAGTGCGCAGAATGGGTGTGGCCTGACAGGGTCGTGGGTACGGGGTCACCCGGGGCAGAGGTCACAGCAGGAGTCAGGGACCAACCGCAGCGTGGTGTGCATGTGCGAAATAGCAGCCATGGCGCACTGTGTGCCACGGATCCTATTGCGCACAGTGCACACAGTGTGCAATAGGTGGCAGCACACTATCCTGTGCATGCGCACTGCGGACCCATGCAGTGCGCATGTGTGCGCACTGCACCACGTGTTGCTCCGGGAGCAATCTCATTGCGCAAGACGCTACACCGCGATATTCAGCCGCCACATGCTAATGAGCTCATCAGCCAATGCATGGCACACTGTGGACATTAGCATGTCATTAGCATTGCACAGCTGCTCATTTGCATGTGTTGCATTATAAAAGCGCCACGGATCGGCACAGGCCATGGACCGATATTGCAACCTTCTGAGGTAAATTGTGCATGCTGCTGAGCCCAGCCAGCACAGCAGGGGGACAGTGTAAGCTGCTGCTGACACTGACACACATGTCCATGTCCACAGGTGGCACAATGTCGGAGTGCGATGAGGCAGAGAAGCGTGAGCCTGCACGCAAATGCAGGCCCAACTTCACCAAGGCAGAGGCTGACACCCTGTTTGAGGCCTTCCTGGACAGGGAGCCGCTGCTGAGTGGTGCCACAGGCACACCACAGGCCAGGGATGTGGCCTGGGTGGAGGTGGCGTGTGTGGAACCAGCAGGGCAGCCACCAGCGTGGTGCAGGTGTGCCGAAGAAGGTGGGCACTGATAAATGCCACATTAAGGAAAAGGTGGCAGCCATCACGTGTGGCCTGGACAACCACGGCGGGGGCCTGCTGATGTGGCACAGCTCATGCCCCAGGAGGAGCTGGTGGCAGCCATACAAAGTAGCACGGCTGGCGATGTGCTGGGTGGCGGGTTCCAGACTGCGGAAGCCCACTGCATGGTGCGTATGATGGGCACACACCGCATGCAATGGGGGTTGGTTGGGCCTGAGACATGCATCACTGACACATCTGTTTTCTCTTTCAGCACCAGCAAGCCAACATGCAGTGGAAGGGGCACCAGCGGGCATCCGGAGGCCTGATTGGCTGCAGCACACCACCACTGTCCAGCTGGATGTCCTGGGCATGGGTTCGGACGAGGCCCTGACTGTGTTCCAGCAGAATGCCAGCCATGGCGTCCCCTGCGCAGAGACACAGATCGGGGCCGGGTCTGACACCGATGATAACATGACCATGAGCTTGCACAGCAGTGGTGGTGTCGTGGGGGAGACACCTATACCAAGTACCACCTCGGGCAGCGTGCCCTGTGGCCTGCCAGTGGTGGGAAAGCTGCCTGCTGCCACTGCAGATGCTGCCATGTGCACCACCACGGCAGTGCCTTGTGGTGGTGGTAGTGTGGACACGCAGCCGCTGGGCAGCATACAGGGGCTGGAGGGGCAGCAGGGGCAGGCAGCAGGGGACAGGGGGCAGCTGGACACAGTTTCCACCGCTGGGGTGCCAGACAGAGACCAACCACAAGCTGACCCCACTGTGCAGTGTCCTCCTGAGCGGGGGGGCTATGCAGCGTGGTCGTACCCCACCAGTGGGTCGGCGGTCCGCCCAGGTTCCCTGGGTGCTGACCCATTGTCAGAGCAGACCCGATTGCTGCAGGCCTCCGTGGAGCAACAGGTGCTGCTGGTAGCTGGGGTGCATGCACTGTGCACGGAAGTGTGCCAGGCAGCTGAGCAGTGCGAGAGAGACACTGTGCAGCTCCTGAAGGCTATTCAGCGCATGCATGAGGACACGACAGCATCCCAAGATCACATTGCCAATGAGATCAGGGATGGTCTTGCACCGCTGGCCACCACTGGGCATGGCTGGCCACCTCACACTCCGCGTAGTCCACTGTCCACCCCATGGACCCAGCATCGTGTGACACTCTCCCTGTCGATGCCGGGCTCTGCTGTCGGCATCCCAGGCAAGCCTGGGGCGGGCCTGTTTGGGTGCCTACACACACCTGCACAGACCCGTCGTGGTCCCGCTGGTCAACCCCTGGGGGTTGTTGCAGACACCACCTGTGGCCGTGATGTGCAGCCTGTGGCTGCTGATCAGCCCCAGCATGGCTGCCCTGTGGCCGTGTGGTGGCCACGGTTCCATGTCGGACCTGCGGTGCATGTGGCCCTGCCTGCAGTCTGCTGCCGCTGCCCTGTGCACGATGGGCAGTGTGTGTGGGTGCATATCACAGGTATGGCTCCTGTGTGTTGCAATCGCGACACTACCTGTGTCAGTGCCGCCGCGCCACTGGCCCATGTGGTGGGGCGTGCTGAGGGTGGATCAGTGCTGGTTGCACCTGTGGCCCAGTGCACTGCATCTGATCCCCGCCACTTGCCAGTGCCTAGGCACGTGTGTGTGTGTGTCTGTGTGTGTGTATGTTGCTGGTCCATGCCGTTTGCTGCTGTGTGTGGCTGTGTGGAACTGTTACCCCCATCCCTGATCCATGCACTTGTGTGTGCATGCCCATTGCCATGCATGCCCTTGCCTGTGTGCTGTCCCTGTGTGTGTGTGGCCAGTGCGTGGGTGTGGCGCAACCTATCTGCCTGCACCAAAGTGCTCCTATGCGATGACGTCTCTGTGCTGGCATGCCATGCACTGGAGCTGGGGGTCCCTCCGCTCGGGGGGGGCTGCCCACTTCCCTCCAGTCCATTGCCCTCATTGTCCCCACTACTGTCCCCCTCCTCAGCCTTGACTACTATCCCACGGTCAATGGCCATATTGTGTAGTATGCAACAGGCCAGGAATAGGCCACAGGCTTTTGAGGGGCTGTACTGTAGGGCACTGCCAGATCAATCTGGGAAAGGAAAAGTGCCTTCAGCATCCCAAACACACGCTCAATGATCAAAACACACAAAAGGCACTGCTCTTCACAGGAGAGAATTTTTAGCTTTTGCTTATTTCCAGCCAGTAATAAAGCTGTTAGGAGGGTGCACATTGCTCAGACTTGAAATTCATAGCACACATCAGGATTCAAAAATCCAAAATGAAAGTCAGCCCTCCTCAGTAGCTTGCCACAGTAAAAGATTTTAATACATAACGTTACCACATTGTTGTACATGAATCCAGCAGCAGCAGTATTTATGAGTGGTTCCTTCAGGCTAAATCCTTTGCTAAAAGTCCAACAGCGGTTTAAAACACTTTTAAATTACCCACAGACATGCAAAATGTCGAGACCTACATGCCATCCCCAAATTTGTTTACATTTCAGAGCCACAACTAGCTCCTTCCTCAGAACATGTGATTACTGACATGCAGGTACAATTTAAAGTGCTTTAATCAAAAGGAATTACACCTTCTATGTGCAAAGCAATTAAACAATTAATACGCCAGAACCCTTATAAATAACCCTCTATCTTAAAACAGTGTAAATACCATTATAAATATGGCTCCATTATAAATATAAAATAACTCTTTCAAACTAACAACATATATATAACTACAGAAAGCATAGCAGGAAAACCCGAACGTAAGGAAAGGGGGGGACAATAACAAAGGAAGAAAGAGACAATCAATGGATACTATGCAAAGAGACAAAATCATTAAGTCCATTATGTTTAACAGTGTTCAGTGTGACAATCCAAAAGGCTTCACAACGTAATAATTTGTCCTTCAAACTTCCTCCTCTTTGATCTAGTTTAACTTTTTCTATTCCATAAAATTGAAGGACTGCAGGAGAAGTATGTCGGGCTTCTTTAAAATGTCTAGCTATTGCACAAGTTTCATTCTGTGTTCTAATTGCTGTTTTGTGTTCGGCAATTCACAGTTTTAATGATCTCTTTGTTTGCCCAATATAACATAGACCACTAGGACAAGTTAAAGCATAAACAACTACCTCAGTACTGCAATTAGTAAATCTCTTATTGTATATTGCTTTCCAGTACGAGGATGTGAAAAGCTTTTCAAATTCTTTATATTGCCACAGTGTACACAGTGCCCACAATTATAATTCCCTGTAGGGGGACACATTCAATGATGTTCCGTGTGCTGGCATGTGCCTCATTGTACCGTTCTTCTGCCGAGGACAATGGGCGCCAGTAGTGGGTGAGCAGCCATGGCCTGAGTGGATATCCACTGTCACCTGTGTGGAGAATGACATGGTTAGCCCTGTGTCCTGTGTTGCTGTGCCCCTTGCCCATCCCTGGTGCCCTCACCATCACATCCACCCTGCTTTCCACCATCCCATGCACTGCCTGGACCCCTTGTCCTGCCCATACTCACCCACTAGGTGGCCCGTGGGGATATCCCCATGCTTGAACCTGCGGCACAGCGCACTGCTTTGCCAGATAAATGCATCATGTGCACTCCCAGGGTGTGTGGCACAGGCATTGGTGATGCACCCCTTGGCATCGCACACCACCTGGCAGTTGACACTGGGTACCCCCTTCCTGTTGATATATGCCACTCCCTCAGGGCCAGGTAACATGCAGATGCCCACATGGGTGCAGTCAATGGCCCCAAGCACACCAGACATGTGCTACCCTGTGCAAGTCCTGGCATGGCGTTGTAATGCTCTGCCTGTGTGCTAGGAAATGGATATATTCTGAAGCATGTGGCAGCAGGGTGTTGAGGAACTGTGTGAGAAGTCAGGATGTGGCCGACTGAGTTATGCCTGTTGTGTCCCCTGCTGGTCTCTGGAAGGTGCCTGTGGTGAGCAGGCACATGACAACTGTTACTTTATCTCCACTGACATGGCATGGCTCCATCTAGTGGATGCCTGCATCTCCTCACACAGCTCACAGAGCTGCCTCAGAATAGCCCAGTTCAGATGATACCTGCCCAAAATCTCCGTGACCGCTGAAGTTCTCGGCTGGCAGGCACGGTACCATCTGTTCCAGGCATACGCCGACGGGCCCTTCCATGGCCATGTCACTGTTCCTCCCACCTCCTCACACCCCTCAAGACAGCCTCCATCTGAAAGGGTGCACTGGCCATGGCCCCTGCTGTCCTGTCATCCCCTGGGCAGTCAGTTGCTGTGTGCTTTCTGCCTCCCTGGTGCTGTGTGTGGCACCCTGACTGCCTCTCCCTCTCACTCGCTCTGACCCTGGCACACTCTCCACTGCCACCTCACTGCCACGCCCCTGTGGCTGCCTGTGCTGGTCACCCTGTCCTCTCAGGCTCTGTCTCCCTTGCTCATGTTGGTAATTTCCCTCCACTGCCCTGTTCCACTGTTTCTCTCTCTCTACCTCACCTCAGCACATTTGCTGTCGGTGTGCTTGCACCCTGTATTTATAGGGTCAAGTCTGCTCGGCGCATCTGGGACTTGCTCCACTCTTGCGCTATGGTTCAGCGGTTGAATTTCACAGTGCGCCGCATATTCATGGGCACGCCCCCTGCTCTTGCACCTGCATTCATTATGGTTGGGCATTGGCACACCGGGACTTGCGCTGCACAATGGCTCCCGCTGAATATCGCTCCTTGGCGCATTTCCATCCTTGCGCCAGCGCAACACAGTTGCACCATGCACAACTGTTTTGAATATCCCAGCCCTAATGTTTAACATGCTGATTTGTAGCCCATGTTTCAAAACAATTTACGTCTTCAATCTGTCAGTATCCAAAAATTCAAGCAAAAAGAAATTGATGCAAACAGTGATTTTGAACAGACAAGCTTCCCAAAGAGGGATAACTGTAGTTTTCACCTGATTTTTCTGATTCCCTCAGTTTTAAAAATGGGTATCCAAATAGGCTTCATGATTATTCATGAGCTATGAGGTGCCTCTAGACCTCCAAGCCATGACCCTTCATACAGCTATTTTAAAGTGCTTACTGAACATGCTCAGAACCCACATTTTAAAATGTAATAACTTTGGAATGGATTAATATTTTTTGCCAAACCAGCAAAGGAAATCCTTCTGAGGCAAGCCTTTGTACCCTGAAAATATCAGACCAAAATTCCAAACCGGTGCTACGTGATGACAAGAAAACAGCAAAAAATGAGATTTTTTACATTATTTCACTATCCATGTTTCAGAATCCACACATTCAACCAGAACAAAACTAGGCATGTCATGAGGTCTACACCATGAGACCACACATACAAAGTTTCATGCACATCTGTTCAACAGTTACAAAGATATTAAAGTGCAAAAATTGTAGTTTAACATTAAAGTGCCTACTCAGCCCTAACTAGAGTGGTGCTACCTCACCACTATAAAGATATATATGGAAAAACATGGAATGGGGTGAGCATTAAGTTGACAACCCCAAGGCACACCCCACGCATGTTGTGTCTGCAGGTGGGTGGGTTGGAAACCCTAGTGCCACATTTCCCTACTTTTGTCACTTTTAACCCTAACTAGTCCATTTACAAAGTATTTTGCAATGAATGTCCTTACTTTTTAAGACAGTACTTTTTCTGTAATTAGTTTTTATAAATGCATGAGTGTCTTTCTATAATTAGATTTTATAAATGTATGAGTTACCATAAAAACATGTTTTTTTTATAGTAACTGTGGACATGGCGTACCTAGACTTTAGCAAGGCATTTGACACAGTTCCGCACAAAAGATTAATAAACAAATTAGTCAGCTTGGGAGCGGATCCCAGGATGGTAGCCTGAGTAAAACTGGCTGGGCAACAGGTCACAGAGGGTAATAGTAAATGGAGTCCATAGTGAAGACAGGGGTTACTAGTGGGTACCGCAGGGTTCAGTACTGGGCCAGTCCTTTAATGTCTTTATAAGTCACATTGCAGAGGGACTGGAAGGAAAAGTAGGTCTCTTTGCAGATGACACTAAGATCTGCAACAGGGCTGATACACAAGGTGGGGTAGAAAGGATGAAAAGGGACTTGGCAAGGTTGGAAGGTCAAATGTATGGCAGCTTAGATTCAATGCAAAGAAGTGCAAAGTAATGCACCTGGGAAACAAAAACCCAGGGGAAAAATACACAATGGGGGTGAGATACTGACAACAACAAAAATGGAAAGGGACCTGGGGGTAGTCATATCAGACAACCTAAAGGTGGGCCAGCAATGTGAGAAGGCAGTAAGGAGGGCTGGGGGGATACCGGGATGCATAGGGAGAGGTATCACCAGTAGAAAACAGGAAGTTGTTGGCCCTCTGTACAGACTGTTGGTAAAACCCCCATCTGGAGTACTGTGTACAGTTCTGAGACCCCATCTCTGTAAAGACATAGACAGAGTGGAGGCTGTCCAGAGGAGGGCAACCAAAATGCTGCAGGGTCTGCACCAGAAGACATATGAAGAAAGACTAAAGGAGCTTAAGATGTATAGCCTCGAGGAAAGGAGGGAGAGAGGGGACATGCTAGAAACTTTAAAATACCTCAAGGAATCAACAAAGTCCAAGAAGGTAGCATCTTTCAGAAAAAGAGATGTGCAAGAACAAGGGGGCACAATTTGAAGATAGAGGAGGGACGGCTCAGAGGTAATGTGAGGAAGTATTTCTTCACAGAGAGGGTTGTAGATGCATGGAACAGCTTTCCTGAGGAGGTCATAGAGTCAAAAACAATGGGGGGATTCAAGAATGCATGGGACAGACATAAGGCAATTCTAGTGGGGGTAGGAAGAAGTAGGCTGTTGGTTAACTAGGATCTGCAGCTTATCCTTTAGGTAGAAATGGGCAGACTAGGTGGGCCAAGCGGTCCTTATCTGCCATCAAATTCTATGTTTCTTAATATTCAGTGAGGCTGTGGATTCAAACCAGGTCTCCACATTCATAACCCAGAACCTTAGCCACTACACTACATTGCCTCCTTGGCATCACTTTGTCAATGTTCTCTTATCCAAAGTTAAGACAGTTCCAAACTAAAACAGCCAATAATACCTTCCTTTTTCTCTGTATTGCCGAAAGTATTTTTTTTTAAACTTTGCATATTTCTAAGCCATTGAATTGTCTGAAGTTTTTTTCAATTTAATGAACACAACATCTGTACTCTACTGTCTATTTTAACATAAGTTAAAAAATGTCTACTTTCCTTCTATAACTCTAATGTTTAGCATACAGATTTGTAGCCCATGTTTCAAAACAATTTGCATCTTCTATCTGTCAGTAACCAAAAAGTAAACCAAAAAGAAATTGTTGTAAACAGTGATTTTGAACAGACCAAGCTTCCCAAAGAGGAATAGCTTGTAGTTTTCACCCCATTTTTCTAATTCCGTCAATTTAAAAAAAAGGGTATGCAAATAAGCTCACTATTATTCAAAAGCTATGGTTACACTGATATTTTTGAAAAGGTGGGTTATAAGGTACTGTTCTTTCTTGCATTGTGAACAGCTGAACTGCTAATCATTTGTCTGTTAAGCAAACAGATGTTCAATCTGCCACTGAGCTGAGGGTGAGTTAGCTGCAGTCCCTGTGGTGTAGAGGTATGTCACAACCAGCGCAACAGGCGACTGGGGATCATACCCCAGCAGGTGCTATACCTTCACAAATTTTGCCCCTAGCTAAATGTACGCCCATATAATTTACTATTACAACTCCACACTGCCATGGATTGCCACTCAAGTGAGTTTCCAACTTACAAAAATAAAAATTGAAACAAATATTTAAGTCTCTGATAGTATTTGAACCTTGACATTGCTGCTACGTGAATACACATGTGGTGTGCTACTGAGCTGCAGGTAAGTGAGGTACAGTTCCTATGGTGTAGAGGTTATGTCACAATCTACAAATCAGTCAATTAGGATCTAATCCCAGAAGGTGATTTACTTCACCAATTGTTGTTCTTAGCTAAATTTACTTCTCATATAATTTACTAGTCCAACACCAGCCCACCATAAATCACCACTCAGGTGAGTTTCTATCTTAGGAGAAAATTGAAAACAAAATGTAAGTCCCTGCTGGGATTCAGACTGTGTCTATCTGTATTTGAACCCTGACTTTTTTTTGTTTGCCAAGGAAACACACATTCAGTGTGTTTCTGAGATATAGGTAAGTGAGTTGCAGTTCCTATGATGTAGAAGTTATGTCACACCCTGCAAAACAGGGGACTAGAAATCTAATCCCAGAAGGAAATTTACCTTCACAAATTGTTGTTCTTAGATAGGTTTGCTTTTATATAATTTAGAATTCCAACTCCATGCCACTATGAATCACCACTCAAGTATGTTTCCATCTTACAAAAAAGAATTTGAAAGAAAAAACTACAGAAGTCCCTGTTAGGATTTGAAATGCAGATCTTCTGCCTGCTAAGCAAAGACACATTTAGTGTGCCACTGAGCTGACGATTAATGATCTGCTGTTCTTATGATGAAGTTATTTCACACTTGCAAAACAGGTGACTGGGGTCTAATCCCAGCAAGTGATTTACCTTCACAAATTGTTGTTCTTATCAGCTAAATTTACTTCTCATATAATTTACTATTCCACTCCCTACCACCATAAATTGCTACTCAAATGAGTTTCCATTTTACAAAAAAAGGTTGCAAGAAAAGGTTTAAGTCCCTGCTACAATTCAAACTATGTCTATACTAAGGTTTATAGTAAGGTTATAAGGAGCAGATAAAGGCAAAGCCTTGTGTGAGATGCTCCCTACTTTTTCAGTGGTAGTACAGCAAAATTGCTTTGAAGGCCACATAAGAATCCAGGTTATTTTTAAATATTGCTTTATTTTTTCTTAGAACCACACTCAGCAGGAGACTATTCCGCAACCCCATTATTCTCTGCATAATAAAAATTGTTTTTCACTCCTGAATATTTTCTTCTGAATTTGCAGTGAATGGCCCCTTGCGGTTTTATTATCCTGCTTGAAACTGATGTCTAGTGAACAGATTAGTTCGGGATCATTAATAATCTTATACATGAACAGTATGTCCCTCTTATGCACCTCGATTCCAGTGACATTAACTTTGTTCTCTTTAACCTTTCCTCATATGTAATGGCACTCTCTAAAGTGTGGATATCTTTTTTCTTATAGGATGCCCTGCATTGCATTCCATAGTCAAGCAGAGATTGTATGTAGGCTCTGTAGAGTGGTGCAATGACTTCCTCATCCATACTTTTAATAAAGTGCTAATGTTCCACCATATCCTGTCTAGAGATGCAGTGAAGTTTAAATTTGCCGGGTGAATTACCAGCACAGGTGCAAAGTTTGCATCCACAGATCGTTTCATGAAATTGCGGCTTTTGCTGGAAATTTGCAAATTGTTACTTTGCCTTGCTTTTGGTTTTTTTTAAGTGCCGCAAATCCCTGGTGTCTAGTGGTCCCACCCCATGTTGATCACCAGCCATCTCCCATTGCTGGCCAGTTGGCCACAATGTAAAAAAAAATATATATATATTGTTTTTTCATTAAGTCCCTGGTGGTGCCCCCATGCCAATCATGGGCCACAGTTCAAATAAAGAAGCTCACCCTAGACCCCCACACACACCTGCTGATTGGTGGCCAGTCCACCCCAATGTAAAAATATAAAATACATTTTGGTAAATTCAATCCCTGGTGTGTAGTAGGGGGCCCCCCACCCCTATCCCATCAAGGAGTACCCCACCACATCACCCCACTCCCTCATCCTGATCCCACCCCAGTCAGATCACCAGCATAGCCCTCCACTCACCTCCATGGCCAGCAGCCTGACTGAGCTCTTAATGAATGAGCACATGCTTGTACAAGCAAACACTCATTTATTGACAGCTTGTGGTCATTTTAAGGAGCTTTTCAAGGGGCTAGAGAACTCTTCTGGGTCCACAATGACATTTCTTTCATCCTGCCCCCCAATGGTGACCAGAGCAGCCCCCTACCATTCTCTAGTCCCCTGAAAAGCTCCTTAAAATGACTGTGAGCTGTCAATGAATGAGCACATGCTTGTACAAGCACACACTCATTCATTAAGAGCTCAGCCAGGCTGCGGACATGGAGGTGAGTGGAGGGCTGTGTCAGTGGCCCAGACGGGGTGTGATCAGCATGGTGTGGAGTGGGGTGTGACTGATGTGGTCATGGGCACTCTCTGATGAGGTGGAGGGTCCACTAGACACTAGGGATTGAATTTACCAAAATGTATTTGATATTTTTACATTGGGGCTGACTGGTCTCTGGTCGGTGTGTGTGGGGGGCCTGGGGTGTGTTTCTTTATTTGAACTGTGGCCCATGATCGGTGGGGGCACCAGGATTTAATAAAAAATGTTTTTGTTTACATTGTGGCTGACTGGACGTTGGGGGTGGCGGTTGGTGATTAGCGGTATGGGGACCAGTAGACACCAGGGATTTATATTTGTTGGGCTAGTTTGTGCACAAGGTGTGTGGAATTTTTTCCCATGAAATTACACACTTCAAGATTTGATCCCACGCTCACGTTATCTGCAATTTTGTGGATCATGTTTTACTGAGCTCAATCTGCAAAATTTTCTGTGGAGTGAAATTTGTGCACTTCGCACATCTCATTCCTGTTTGCTTTTGCTATCACTTTGTTACACTTGCTCCCTGAATTAAAATTTTTTTTTATTACAATTCCTGGGTCTTTTTTACAATCCGCTGTTTGTAGTGTGGTACCACAAAATGTGTATTTGTGGGTGGGGTTTCTTTTTCCTACTGTATGTGCATTGCTGCACACATTTTTCATTAAAACTTATGCCCCAAGTATTGCCCCATACACTTATTTCATTCAGGCTGGACTGAATGGGTGCAGTCTGATCTTCTGTTTCATATACTCCTCCTAGCTTTGTGTCATCATGTATTTTTCACACCAATTAATAACATTATTATCTAAATCTGAGTTGACTATGTCAAACAATATTGGTCCCAGAACTGACCTCTGTGGCACCTCCTTTGTAACCAGCCCACTTGAAGACAGATGCCCATTTATCTTGACCTCTGGGTTCT
Source organism: Neoceratodus forsteri (assembly GCA_016271365.2). Taxonomy (NCBI): domain Eukaryota; kingdom Metazoa; phylum Chordata; order Ceratodontiformes; family Ceratodontidae; genus Neoceratodus; species Neoceratodus forsteri. Next base: position 1,702,706,824 of record CM057455.1, read on the forward strand.
ATTGTCAGCTATGATTCTATCCAGTTAATTATTACTAAGTCAGAACTTTATGTTTTTAATTAGGCTGTTATGGCCCAGAGTGGAACCAGGTCGAATGATTTCTGAAAATCCAAATGTGTAACGTCCACTGGGTTATTATTGTCTGTTTCCCTGCTCATGTTCCCAAAGAAACATAATAGGTTTGTTATGCAAAACCTTCCCTTTCAGAATCCACGCTGTTGACTGTCTATTTTGTAACATATCCCTATTACCTAATATTGCATCCCTGATTAATGATGTTAAATGTTTGCCAGGCATAGAAAAGAGACTCATAGGTCTATAGCTCACAGTCTCTGCCTTGACTCTTTCTTATATATCAGTAACGTGTTATCTCTTCAGTCTGAAGGCACATTTCTTCCTTTACTGGTGTATGAAATATTTGCGTTAGGGGTTCAATCATTTGATCTTCCATCAATTTTAACATTTTGTTGGTTATGCTATCTGGTCCAGGTGCACAATAATTTTAGCTTATTGATTTTATCCATAATTTTCTCCTTGTATATCAATGATGAATTAAGGGACTAGCTGCCATTTTTTCCTTTGTTCCAGTGTGTACATTGCCTTTGTACAGAAAGCTGATATAAAATATTTGTTTAACTCTTCAGCCTTTTTCTTTAGAGTTCTCACAGGATGATTTGCAAGTTGTGACAGGCCTACCATGGTGGTCCCGTTTTTAAGTGAATTTATGTACCCATAAAAGTTTTTACTATCACTTTCAAGGCTGATTTGGCTAGTTATAGTTCAGTTCTACATTTTTCTATTTTTGACTGAACTCTTATATTTTCTTAACATGGTTTTATATTTTTTTTTCCCAGTTATTAGTTCTGATGTTGTTCATATAATTTCTGAACATCCTGTTTTTCTTTTTAAATGCTCATTTGATTTTTCCATTAAAACACATTGGCTTGCTTCCTTTTGAGTTATATTCTTCAACCATAGGTATATATATTTTTTATAGATTGCTAGAAATATACAGTAGTTTAGAAGGTGTTCCATGCATCCTCATTTTTTAATTTCCCAATTATGTTTTGCCAAAGTTTCCCTTATTTTAACTATATTTGCTTTTTTATATAGGTAGATTTCTGTTTTCCCAGCAGTCCTGATTTTTGGTAACATTATTCTCAAGTCGACCATGGCATGGTCGCTGGTTGTTAGTGGTTCTTTCACTTTACAGGAGTTTATATAAATTACTTCTGATACTAGTACAATGTCAAGGATATTATCCCTTCTGGTGGGATCTGAGACACATTGTGTCAGTGTGCATTGTTTTATTGTTTCAATAAAAAGTTTTGAAAACCTGATTTACCTTCTAGTTTTTTTTTCCAACTAATTTCAGGAAGGTTAAGATCCTCTGCCAGCACTACATCACCTGTATTACAGGTGGTTTGTATTTCCTCTAGTATTGCCATGTTTGAGGTCTCAAGTGAATTTGGGGGTCTGTAACATAAACTGAGTATTAGGTTTTTGCCAGTGTGTGATGTTGCCTTTATCCAGATTGACTCAACTCAAGGACTTGCTTTCTTTATTTTATTGGAGATGTCCAGCACCTCCGTATTTTTAAGTACTGTTTCTCTCATTTATCCACCAACCTTGGTACATCCAGAGATCTGAGGATAAAAGAAGGTGGCAGATAATGGAGGCGGCCATGACTGTATTTATTATCTGGTATACCTTACTACCTGTGAGTTAAATACCCTTTATAACTTCTTTATTGTTTTGTGAGGTATCTGCACTTGGAATCTGTTTGTTTTATATCTTAAGGTTGTGGAGTCTCTGGAATCTGAACTGCAGAGTGGCACTGGAGCAGCTGAAGTGGACTGCAAGGACCAGGAGCAACTGCAGTGGCTATGGTGGAACTGAGGAGGACCTATGGAGGATTGAGCAAGTATCTGGAGTTTCTGATGTTCAGGCAGTGACTGGACCTTGGAATAAATGGCAGTAGCTATGCCAGAACAATTGCCCACTTGAGTTTAACAATATTGCAAATGGATGGCATCCCCCCTCCACTACTGTGAACAGATACTGTAGATAGGAGACTACAAGTTCTCTGAACTATAACCTGAGCCAATAGGGGTTCCCCTAATAGAGTTGGAAAGTGCCAGACTCTACACTAGCCACTAAATGACTACCAGGGAGCAAGGCATTAGATGGCCAATGGCTGAACAGAGGAGGACCCAAAGAGGCTTGATCAAGTGAGGGAGCGAGGCTGGGTTGGCACACTCTATCTGATAACAAAATAAAACAAAAAATGTACCAGAAGAACAATCAGGGCAAAACATATTTATACGTATATATATATGGGACCGGTCCTATTCAACATCTTCATCAGTGACATTGCACAGGATCTAGAAGGCAGAATTTCACTGTTCGCTGATGACACAAAGCTCTGTAACAGAGTAGACACACCAGAGGGTGTAGACAGAATGAGAAGGGACCTGCAGAAACTTGAAGAATGGTCAAGGGTTTGGCAGTTGAAATTCAATGCAAAGAAGTGCAAGATAATGCATATGGGGTACAAAAACCCTGGCACAATATATCAGTTGGGGGTGAGGATATAGCATGCACCAAGCAGGAAAGGGATCTTGGGGTTGTCATCTCTGATGACCTCAAGGTAGGGAAACAGTGTGACAAGGCATCAGGTAAAGCAAATAGGATGCTGGGATGTATAGGCAGGGGCATCACCAGCAGGAAAAGGAGGTCATAATTCCGCTATACAAGACACTAGTGAGGCCCCACCTGGAGTACAGTGTACAGTTCTGGAGACCATACCTACGTAAGGACATAGACAGGGTAGAGAAGGTTCAGAGGAGGCAACAAAGATTGTGCATGGGTTGCATCACAAGTCCTATGAAGACAGGTTGAAGGAACTGAACATGTACTCCCTGGAGGAGAGGAGGGAGAGGGATATGATAGAGACATACAAGTATCTTACAGGGAGGAACAGGGTGCAGGAAAACACTATTTTAAGTGAAAAAGATGTTTCAGGACTAGAGGGCATGGGATGAAGTTGGAGGGAGGACGATTCAGAGGAAACATGAGAAAGAATTTCTTCACAGAACGGGTGGTGGACAAGTGGAACACCCTGCCAGAGGAAGTGGTGGAGCTGAAACAATCACGGATTTAAGAATGCATGGGATAGACATAAAGGAATTCTAGAGGTCAGGGTAAGGGAAATAGACTTCTAGGAAAACAAACTGAACTTACAAGCTCAAATGGGCAGACTAGGTGGGCCATAGGCCCTTATCTGCCGACACTGTCTATGTATATATTATGGTAGCACGGTAGTGCTACCATAGTTAGGGTTGAGTAGCACTTTTAAGGTTAAAGGGTCAAATTTTGCACCTTAATAACTTTGCCACCGTTTAATGGATTTGCCTGAAATTTGTTATGCACAATTGGGCATCATAGATCTTGTGATCTGCCAAGCTTTGTACCAGTTGGGTATACAGCTGCGGAGTTATTAAGCGACAACCAATTGCGCAATTATGCTTTTTTGCGATTTCTTTGCTCTCACCTACAGGTCACACAGTTTGGGTGACTGGTCCGAAAACTTCAGGGAACATGCAGCCGGGGTCCCTGATATGCCTTTTGAAGATTTCGTGAAAGAATATTGAACAGTTCAAAAGTTTTTCAAAAAACAAGTTCCCATTATAAGTCAATGGGAAAAGTTAAAATATTCAACACTTTCGCAAATGCACTTTTCAGTGTCGCAAATGGCCCTAGTAGTGTCGCAAATCCACCATTTTGTTTTCAGTTGGTGATCAGAAAAATGCTTGGCATTTAAATTTGGGACCTTCTAGGGACACAATTCTTTTTGTGTTCACCTAGTCGGACCCTGGAGATGCTAGCCATGTCTTTATTTTGGGGTAAAACACCCCAGAAATATGATTTTCAAATTTCTGGAACCAGTAGTGTCACAAAAGTAATGCTCATGGCGCAACACTTACATAAAATTTTAAAAGTACCTAAATTAAACACTACTTTTTCAGACTTTGCCCAAATGACAGGAATTCTTTGTTACCCTGCTGCAAAAGAACGGTTTGGTCTTTTGAGCTGAAATTTGGAGGGAAGGCAGCCAACATCTCCAGATGTGCCTTTTGGTGGTTTGGTGAAAAAATATTGCACAGCTGCCAAGTTACGGTACTCTGAAGTTGATGTTTTTTCCATAGACTAACATGGTGGCGTCCACCGCCTTTTTGGGCTCGATCTCAAAATGGTGCAAGATACAGAATTTTTGTTGCGAGTTACATAGCCAGGAAAATCAAGATTTTTGTGAAATTTTAATTTTTTTTGTATGTTGTGCGGTTGCTGAGATATTAGCAATTAAGTACTTCCAATGCTTGTTTTAAGCTTCGATCCCCATTACAATCCATACATTCTTTGCACACACTGTGTTTCTGTATGCACCTGTTTGGCAAAAACAGGTGATGCACTTCCGTTACTGTTACAGTTACTGTTTCCACTTGCATTTATGTCCCTGTTTTCCTTACTGTTCCCATGTAAGCCACCGTGTGTGTTACCCTTTGCGTTGTCATTCTCGCTTGCATTTTTGTTACTGTTACCATTTGCGTTTCCACTAATGTTTCTGTTTGCGCCACCATGTGCATTGCCATTTGCATTTATGCCAGCCCTTTCATTTGCGTTTGTGTTTCTCTTTCGTTTTGCCTTCTGTGCTGTTACTGTTACCATTTGCATTTGCAATTGCGTTACTGTGCCCATGCGCATTACGGTTTATGTTTCCATATGCGCTCCATTTCCTTTTCCGCTTCTGTTTACTTTGCTGTTATTGTTGCTGTTACCATTACCATTTGCATTTACAATTGCGGTACTGTGCCCGCGTCGCATTTCGGTTTGCATTTCCATACGTGCTTCTGTTCGTTTCCATTTCTCTTTCCTTTGGCATTATTCTTCATGTTAACTTTACCATTTGCATTTACAATTGCGGTACCATGCCTGTGCACGCTACGGTTTGCATATACCTGTGCGCTTATGCTCGCGTGTCCGTTACATTGTTCTCTTTTGCATTCTTTTGCTGTGACACTTAACATTTCCTTTTAAAATACCACTGTCATCACTGTTCGTGTTACCAGTTGCATTTTGTCACGTGTTTCAATGTCCGCTTGTGTCATTGTTCTCTTGAGCATCACTTTGCGCTATGCGTTCTATTAATGTTTCCTTTACCATTTATGTTTATGCTTATCATATGCACACTGATTGCACTTCTGTTTGTGTTGCTGTTCCTGTTACTATGTCACAAGACATCACGTGGTGGTCAGGTCCGCTCCGCTGCGCGTACACTATCACTATTTCTCATCATCATTCTCAAGAAGGAAATTAGAGGCAAAAACTCCATTTAATGCATTAGTTAGGGTTGTTCCACAGTGACAAAGACTGGTTGATGGTTGACACTTTGAACTCGCCACCCCCCAGCCAGCATCGGCAGTAAGCGTTGGGGTCGTCCGTTCTTAACTCTCACCACATTCTCCTATGCCTCTGCTTCTTCACATGTGATGGGGTGAGAGTTAGGGCCGGCTGACCCCAGCGCACCCGATGCCGGTTAGGGGGTGGGCAGGGGGTCCGGGGCTTTCAACCTAACACCGAATTTCTTTGCTTTTGTCGCTGTGGAACAACCCTAACTAATGCATTAAACAGAGTTTTTGCCTCTAATATATATATATATATATACGGTAGCACGTAGTGCTGCCATAGTTAGGTTGAGTAGCACTTTTAAGGTTAAAGGGGTCAAATTTTGCACCTTAATAATGTTGCCACCATTCAACAGATTTGCCTGAAATTTGGTATACATGATTGGGCATGGTAGATCTTGGGATCTGACAGTTTCGTACCAGTCGGATATACAGCGCTGGAGTTATAAAGCTACAACTAATTGTCAATTATGCTTTTTGCGATTTCTTTGTTCTCACCTACAGGTTGCACGGTTTGTGCGATGGTCCAAAAACTTCAGGAATGTGCAGCCAGGATCCCTGATGTGTCTTTTGAAGATTTCGTGAAAAATATTGAACGGTTCAAAAGTTGTTCAAAAACAATTTCCCATTATAAGTCAATGGAAAAGTTAAAATATTCAACACTTTCACAAATGCACTTTTAGTGTTGCAAATGGCCCTAGTAGTGCCGTAAATCCACCATTTTGTTTTCAGTTGGTGATCAGAAAATGCTTAGCATTTAAATTTAGGACCCTCTAGGGACACAATTCTTTTGTGTTCACCTAGTCGGACCCTGAGAATGCTAGCCATGTCTTTATTTTGGTAAAACACCCCAGAAATATGTTTTTCAAATTTCTGAAACAGTAGTAAGGTAAAGTAGTGTCGCAAGCATGACACTTTTGGAAATTTTTGTGAAAAGTGTTGCAAATTGCGACACTACTTTTTAGTCTATGGCCAAAATGACAGGAATTCTTTGCCACCCTGCTGCAAACAAATGGTTTGGTCTTTTGAGCTGAAATTTGGAGGGAAGGCAGTCAACATCTCCCAGATGTGCCTTTTTGTAGTTTGATGAAAAAATATTGCACGGCTGCAAAGTTACGGTACTCGAAGTTGGCATTTTTTCCCATAGACTAACATGGTGGCGTACGCCGAGCCTTTTGGGGCTCATATCTCGAAAATGATACGAGATACAGATTTTTTGTTGCGAGTTGCATACCCAGTGGGCTATGCAAAAACAAAAACCTAGCCAGGGAAATCAAGAATTTTGTAAAATTTAAATGTTTTTTCTACATTGTGCTGTTGCTGAGATAAGCTTCGATCCCCATTACAATGCATACGTTCTTTGTACACACTGTGTTTCTGTATGCATCTGTTTGGCAAAAACAGGATATGCGCTTCTGTTACTGTTACAATCATTGTTTCCACTTGCGTTTATGTCCCTGTTTGCATTACCATTCCCGTGTACGTCACCGTGTGCGTTACCCTTTGCGTTGTCATTCGCGCTTGCGTTTTTGTTACTGTTACCATTTGCGTTTCCACTACTGTTTCTGTTTGCATTTTTGTTTGTGTCACTGTGCACATTGCCATTTGCGTTTCTGTTAGCCCTTTCATTTGTGTTTCCGTTTCTCTTTTTTTTGCGTCTTCCGTGCTGTTACTGTTACCATTTGTGTTTGCAATTGCGTTACTGTGCCTGTGCGCATTACGGTTTGCATTTCCATATGCGCTTGCTTTTCCATTTGTGCTTCTGTTTCCTTTGCTGTTATTGCTCCTGTTACCGTTACCATTTGCATTTATAATTGTGGTACTGTGCCCGTGCGCGTTTCAGTTTGCGTTTCTGTACGCGCTTCTGTTCCCATTTCCGTTTCTCTTTCCTTTGACATTATTCTTCATGTTAACTTTACCATTTGCATTTGCAATTGTGGTACCGTGCCTGTGCGCGTTACGATTTGCGTTTACGTGTGTGCTTGCGTTCGTGTTTCTGTTCCCTTTCGCGTTCTTTTTGCTGTGACACTTAACATTTCCATTTAAAATACCACTGCCATCACTGTTCACGTTACCAGTTGTGTTTTCATACGCACTTCAATGTCCATTTGCATCACTGTTCACTTTGGCGTCACTTTGCGCTTGCGTTTTTATTAACGATTCCTTTACCATTTATGTTTGCGTTACCATGTGAGCCACTGTTCACACTTCTGTTTGCATCGCTGTTCCTGATACTATGTCACAAGACATCATTACATTCACTATTTCTCATCATCATTCTTAAAAAGAAGGGGACTCAGAGGCAAAAAACTCTGTTTAATGCATTAGTTAGGGTTGTTCCACAGCGACAAAAGTGAGGAAATTCAGTGTTAGGGTTGAAAGCCCCCATTGGACCCCCCAACCGGCATCGGGGTGCATGTTGGGGTCGTCGGTCCTAACTCTCACCCCATTCTCCTGTGCCTCTGCTTCTTCACACATGTGATGGGGTGAGAGTTAGGGCTGACGACTCAATGTGCACCCCGATGCCGGTTGGGGGGATGGGGTCCGGGGCTTTCAACCCTAACACTGAATTTCTCACTTTTGTCGCCAGGAACAACCCTAACTAATGCATTAAACAGAGTTTTTTGCTTTATATATATATATATATATATATATAAGAGGTTTACTGGAGGATAGTAGGTTCAGCTGCTCATCTCGGGATTCCATGGTGTGTTTTTCAGCAGGTCTACCAGTACTCAGGACTCCATGGGGCAGCATTTGTATGGCCATTTATCCACTTTTCCAGTGGATCAGCATCCACTAACAGCACGGTATGTGAGCTTAGTTATATGCAGCATATATATATATATATATATATATATATATATATATATATGTATAAAATGCATTGGTGTCTCCATTTGTCAGCAATATTAATTCCTCCACAACAGTGCCATTGATAGCTGATAGTAAGCAATACCTATCAGCAGCTGTTACATCTGCCACTGCCCGGCTGGTGAATAAATGAGTTACAATAACATGCCTCCCAATACAAGCAGTGCAGACTCAATTCCTGGCAGATGGCAGATAGCGAGGGTGGTGTCAAAATTGGGGAATCAGCATTGCTGACAGTTGGAACATAGATGATAATTGGCAGTAAGTGAGGATAGCAGATAAACAAGGGAGCATTGTACACTGTTAGGCCACCTCTATGTTTGTGAGTTCTACCTTTTATGGACAGGTTTCATCCACAGATAGTAATGTCCCATATTAAACCTTCCCATCAAGTTTTAGTTACGAATACTATGTCATTTTTTTTTATTACTGTATTTGGCTCCAATTCCTCCTTCTTGTCTTTTAGACTGTGAGCATTAATGACAATACAGTTCCATCCCACTTTATTATGTCTGTTAATGCACATGCTATTATTTCCTTCTTTTGAATATTGGGATTCATGTCTTCCTTCCATATTTTCACTATCTTTGGGTAAGACCCCTTTTGCTCCCACCCTAATTAATTTAAATTTTCAGTTACTGCATTCAACAATTTTACACCAAGCAGTCCCACCCCTGTTTTGTTCAAATGTAATCCAGCCTTTGCCTAAAGGTTATTTCTTCCATGGAAGCTCCCACAATTTCTAACAAACTTTAAGTCCTCTTTTTTACACCATTCCATTTCTCGTTGATTAGTTCTGACACGTTGCTTTTGTCTGTGCATAGCAGCCCTTGGAACTGGTAAGATTTCTAAGATTATAATTGTACCCCTCCTTCCTTTCAAATGTTTTCCCAAGTCTTTGTAATCTGTCATTATTTCTCTTTCATTAGATCTTCCAATATTATTTCTTTCAATCAAAGTTGCACTGATCTCTCTGCTTACACTGGGACCTTCTCCCATAATTTCTCCCCCTGACTTCCCCAGTCACCCCTCTTTTACCTCAAAGTGTTTACTTGTGGTGAGGTTTGCAGACTCCTTATGCAAATCCCTATATCAAAGTCTGCTGACTCTGTTGAATTACAGCCTAAAATACTGCAGATTGATGCCACAGAACTTGCCCTTCCTGTCACAAGAATCTTTAACCTGTTCCTTGCAACACATACAGTCTCTGATATCTAGAAAATCTCACATGTTGTTCCAGTTTACAATAAAGGTGACTGTACAAATATTGGCAACTATAGATTAATGGCAATACTACCAGTATGCAACAAATTGCTTGAAAAATTGGTTCTTTCTCAAATGACTGAGTACCTCACCAATCATACCCTCCTGTCTCCTGCACAGCATGGCTTTAGGAAAGATCATAGCATTACTGCTGCTCTCCTGTCACTAATCTCCCTACCTCCACTGCCATGGATAGGGTAAGATCACTGATGCAGACCTCACTGAGGCCTTTGATTTGGTCAACCACCCCCTACTCAGTAGGAAACTAAGTGCCTTGGACATCTCCTTACTTGCTCTGTCATAGTTTAAAATCTACCTGGGTAATAGGCATCAGCAAGTTAAATTGGTCATGCTCTGTTTGACCCTGCCACTGCCACAGTTGGGATCCCTCAAGGCTCCATACTGGGCCTCTCCTTTTCTCATTACACAGTAACTTAATCCAGACTAGTTTTAGACACTGCACTCCAACCCTATATGCTGATGACCTTGTCCTCTTCATGAGTTCTCACAACATCCAGGAATTAAATTGTTAGCGATCTTCTGACCTTCAATCAGTACAAGCATGGCTGCACTCAAATAATATCTTAATGAACACTATCAAGACCCAATCCATGCTTTTTGGCTCAGCCCCGAAGGTTAAAAATGTGCCATACCCCATTAGTAGTAGCATGTATCGATGGATCCTGCCTTACCACAGTCTCCTCCTTTAACTATCTGAGAATTACACAGAACACCTCACTGGATTTCTCAGCTCATATCTCTGCTGCTTGTAATGCTGTGAACAACAGTCTGGAACTCTCCTATGAAGTCAGAGACAACCTTACGCCCAAAGCCCATATTGCCATTGCCTGGGGCATTTTGCTCCCCAAACGACCTATGGGATGGCAGTCAACTACTCAGCCTCCAAACTGCTTCTACAAAAATGGAACGTGGCCTATAACAACATTTGCATGTTTGCCTTGGTCACAGATAGATGCACACACCATTGCAGTCTTTACAACAAATTAAGATGGCATCCTCCACTAGCCTTGTGCAAATTTAGAAACACAGAAACATAGAAACATAGAGTGTGATGGCACCAGTTTGCCTATTTTTTTAACCTTCATTATTTTGCTGCAGACTCTACTTGATCTACAGTGCAATCTCTTCCCTCCCCCTTCTTACCCTATGACTCCATTTAATCTTTATTTTTTGGCTCCAGTCCCTATTTGATCTATGCTTTTCCCTCCCTCATTACCCCTATGATTCCCTGTGCCTGTCCCAGGCATTTTTGAACCCCACCACTGTTCCCCCCAATACCTCCACTGGAAGGCTGTTCCAGGTATCCACCACCCTTTCTGTGAAGAAGTACTTCTCATCTCCTCCTGAATTTACCCCCCAGCTTTATATCATGCCCCCTTACTCTAGAATATCTTTTTCTCTTAAAAATACCAACTTCCTGTACCTCAATTATCCCCATGAGGTATTTAAAGGTCTCTATCATATCCCCCTCTCCCTCTTCTCCTACAGGGTGTACATATTTAGCTCCTTTAGCCTCTCTTCATAGGGCTGCTGATGCAGACTCTGCACCATTTTGGTAGCCCTCTTCTGAACTGTGTCCACTCTATTTATATCCCTCCTGAGATGTGGTCTCCAGAACTGGATACCATATTCAAGGTGGAGTCTTATCAGTGATCTATATAGAGGACCTCCCTCTTCCTGCTGGTGATACCCCTTCCCATGCACTCCAGCATCCCAGTAGCCCTTCCTACTGCCTTGTTCACTGCCTGGCCACTTTCAGGTCATCTGATATGATTACCCCTAGGTCTCTTTTCTGCTTGGTGATTGTCAGTATCACTCCACCCATTTTGTACTCCGCCCTGGTTTCTATGGCCCAGTTGCATTATTTTGCACTCTTTTGCATTAAACCCAGCTGCCATACCCTTGACCACTCTTCCGGTCTTCAGATCCCTGCTCACCCTTTCCACCCCCAGTGTCCATTCTGTTGCAGATCATGGTGTCATCCACAAAGATGCATACCTTCCCTTCCCTTCCCTTCCAGTTCCCCCATTATGTCACTTATAAAGACATTGAAAAGGAACAGTCACAGCACTAATCCATGAGGTAACCCACTGTTCACCCTCCCTTCTTTGGAGTGAACTTTATTTACAGTACACTCTGTGTCCTATCCACTGGCCAGTTTCTTACCCAGATTACCTGCTTAATACCCATCCCCAAGCTTCCCAATTTGCTTACCAGTCTCCTATGTGGAATGGTGTAGAAAACCTTGTTGAAATTCATGTAGGCCAGATCCACCACTCCTCCCTGACCCAACTCCTTTGTCACCCAGGCAAAGAAATCTATCAGATTTGTTTGGCATTGCCTTCCTCCTGTGAAGCCTTGCTGCCTTGGGTTCTGTAATCCACTGGATACAAGACATTCCACAGTCCTTTACTTTATTAGGGGAAGCTAGGAATCTCTGCACCAAGGACTTCAACACATGGTTGAGGAACTGGTGAACAGAGAAGTGTTTTGGCTTCATTCAGGACTGGGGATCCACCTGGAGGGGTATGGGCCTGTACAAGGGCGTTGGCCTGCATCTGTCCAGGGAGGGGACTGATGTCCTTAGTGACTGGTTTAAATCTTTCATTGGCAAACATTTAAACTATTCAAGAGAATGGCAGAAGGAAGCAGGGAGAATCAAATTGCCCACCCCACTGGTTAATGTAGTCAGCAGGGAGGACCCTAATGTTGGGAAATCACTGATGATAAACTAGAAAAAAGTAAAATGGCAGACAAAAGAAGAGGAGGGACTAAAGGCGGGAGGGTTATGAGGGTAGGCATGAGGATAATAGGGGGGATGACAGGAGGGGAAGCAACAAAATATGGAAGGCCATGTGTGCGAATGCTTGCAGCCTGGGAAACAAAATTCTGGACCTGGTGGCCTTAACGGCAGAGGCTGACCTGGATATTGTTGCTATTACTGAGACATGGTATAATGGGAAAAATGACTGGGATGTAGCAATGCCAGGTTATATTCTATTCAGGAAGGAAAGGGAGGGTAAAAAGGGAGGAGGGTAGCTTTTTATGTCAGGGAGGGTGTAAAAGGAACTGAGGTACAGGGATTGAAGTGGGGGTGGAGGCCCTGTGGGTCACCCTAGAGACGGACAATGGCACCGCTATTCACACGGGAGTATCTACAGACCTCTAGCACAAGGGGTTTAGATGGACAAGCTTCTGGTGGAAGCCATCCATAAGATGGTGACTAAAGGGGAGGTTCTGCTATTAGGTGACTTTAATCTGCCAGATGACGATTGAAGCACTCCAGCTGCAGCCACTGCCTGGAGCAGGGACTGGCTGGACACCCTGCAAGGGGCGTGCCTCAGGCAGCTGATGCTGGAGTCCACCCATGAGGATGTGATTTTGGACCTGGTACTCACCAACGGGGACAGAATTGCAGATGTCATGGAGGGGGGGCACATGGGGTCCAATGATCATTGCATGGTGCAGTTCAAAATAGGTGCAGTGGCCACTGGTGCCAGAATGGTTTGAAAAGTGGTAGGGCCAAGGATGTAAGGAGTAAATTCTCCCCTATTAAATACATTAACATGAATGCAAAATCTGCTAGGACCACTTATGAAAGTAGTAGGGCTATGGGCCCTAGTGGTCCTCCTGTTCTGGTACCTATGGCAGTGGCAGAGTCAAACCACATGAAAGCGAGATTCCTGGACTTTAGGAAGGCAGACTTTGGGGATATGTCTCAGGAAGGCCTTAGCAGGGAGGGAGGGAGGACCGGGGGTTGAGGAACAGTGGGCCCATCTGAAAGGAGCCATAGTGGAGGCAACAAGCCTTGCATTAGGCAAATAAACAGAGGTAAGAGAAAAAGAAAACCACTGTAGTTCTCAAGGGAAGTGGTTGGAAGGTAGAGCAAAAAAGTTGGCTTTCAGGAAGTACAAGGAAACACAGAAGGAGGAGGACAGGGTAGTGTATCTGGACAAGCAGAGGGAGGCAGGGAAGGCAGTCAGGAGTGAAAAGGTGCAAATAGAGAAAAAATAGCCCAGACAGTAAAGAAAGGCAACAAGACATTTTATAGGTACGTTAGTGAAAGGAGGAAGACAAGGAGTGGGATTGTAAGGCTTAAGGGGGAAGATGGGTAGTGTGTGGAACGGGACTTGGAAAAAGCATCAATCCTGAACAAATATTTTTATTCAGTGTTCACAGAAGAGGGGGGAAGGTGAAGGACCAAAATTAAGTGGCAGGAGCAATGAGGGCAAGAAGGTGGACACCAGTCCATTTACGGAGTAGCGAGTTCTAATGGAACTTGCAAAACTTAAAGTGGACCAAGCTATAGGACCAGATGGGATACATCCTAGAATATTAAAGGAGCTTAGGGAGGTGCTGGCAGCGACACTGACAGCCCTGTTCAATAAATTGCTGGAAACAGGAGTGGTTCCAGAGGACTGGAAGAGAGCTGATGTAGACCCTCTACACAAAAGTGGGAGCAGGGAGGAGGCTGGAAACCATAGACCAGTCAGCCTGACCTTGGTGGTGGGGAAAATAATGAAATCACTGCTAAAAGAAAGGATTGTGGAACATCTTGAATCCTGCAGACCACAGGATCCGAGGCAGCATGGATCACAATGGGAAGGTCATGTCAAACAAATCTGACTGATTTCTTTGACTGGGTGACCAGGGAAATGGATCGGGGGGAGCGGTGGATGGGGCCTACTTGGATTTCAGTCAGGCCTTCGACACTGTTCCACATAAAAGGCTTGCAAGCAAGTTAGGCAGCCTGGGAAGTGCTCCCAAGGTGGTAAACTGAGTTAGAAACTGGTTGAGGGATAAAACACAGAGGGAGGTGATAAATGGAGCTCGTTCTGAGGAAAGAAGGGAAACCAGTAAGGTGCCACAGGGGCCAGTTGTGGGGCCAGTCCTATTCAATGTCTTCATAAGTGACATTGCAGAGGGTCTGGAAGGAAAGGTATGCCTATTTGTAGATGACACTAAGATCTGCACTACAGTAGACACTTTGGGAGGGGAAGAAAATATGAGGAGGGACCTAGATAAATGTGAGGAATGGTCAAGAGTGTGGCAGCTAAGATTCAATGCAAAAGGCAGTTTTACCTATACAATCTATCAAAGATCTATGCCTTCCAGCCTATCAAACAAAGTTTTGTGTCCCAAAGGTTCACAAGTAACTAGACAGAATATAGATATGCTTTTTATCCTGTAGTGCCCAAACTGGTTTCAACCAGGTGATCCTTTACTGATTTGCACCAACACTCTTAAACAACCTATCAGTTTTGGTTAAGAAAGCTAACAACGCTAGCACAAAAAAATTATTGAAAGTTTTCACTATGACAATAATTTATGCAATTGTAATGTATAACGTGATTGTGGTTTGTATTATGTCTGATTGTTTTTGTGACTGTATTGTACTTTTATGTCAGGCATGACTGAAAAGGGCTGTGCCCAGTCTGTATCACCCCTTGTGGTCAACACTCCGATGGTGAAATACAGAAAAAGACCATTATGGTGACATTCGCGGTAATGGTCCTTTTTCTGTGTTTCACCTTGCTCTAGTGTTCCGCCCCCTCCCCGGACCAACTCCGACCTGGAGTTGGAATCCTAGAGTCCGGGGGGTGTGGGTGGCAGAGCCCCCGCATGGGGGGTGTGGGGGGTGCTGTCCCCACAGAAAACAGCGAAGCAAGAGGTGGCGCAATACCTGCATCGGTATTGTGCTGTCGCTGTGGGGGAGGTCGGCATTCTTGCCGATGAGATATCTTGGTGCTTCCTGCTCAGTCATTTCCTGATAAAATACAAAGAAAACAAAAAGTGCAAAATCATGTATTTGGGGCACAGGAACCCAGGGGATGCTTACATGATTGTGGGAGAGATACTGACAGCAGTTACCAAACAGGAGAGCGATCTGGGGATTATCATATCAGATGATCTAAAGGTGGCCAGGCAATGTGCTAAGGCTGTGGGGAAAGCCAGTGGGGTACTAGGGTGCATAGGGAGAGGTATCACCAGCCGAAGTAAGGAATTAGTGATGCCTCTATATAAATCATTAGTGAGAACTCATCTAGAGTATTGTCTTCAGTTCTGGAGGCTACCTCTATGTAAAGACATAGACAGGGTGGAGGCAGTTCATAAAGAGGCAACAAAAATGGTGCAGGGCCTGCACCAAAAGTCATATGAGGAGAGATTGGAGGACCTCAGTTTGTACACTCTGGAGGAGAGGAGAGAGAGGTGGGATATGACGGAGAGCTTCAAATGTCTCAAAAGCATAAATAAGGTACAGGAGGGTAGCATCTTTCAAAAAAAGAGATGTTCTAGAACAAGGGGTCATGACATCAGGCTAAAAGGGGATAGACCAAGGGGTAACATGAGGAAGTATTTCTTCACTGAAAGGGCGGTGGATGCATGGAATAGACTACCAGCAGAGGTGGTGGGGGAAAATTTGGTAGGGGAATTCAAAAATGCATGGGATTTGCATAGGAGTACCCTAGCAATAGGTAGGAGAACAAAACTGAGTTCAAGTAGGGTTCTGGGTTTTGCAGCAGGTAGGGAAAATGGGCAGACTAGGTGGCCCTGGCAGTCCTTATCTGCCATCAGATTCTATGGCCCCATTGTCAAAGGTCTGCAAGATCGAACATGCACCATAGCAGTCGCTGCATCAGCGCAAGCAACGCCAGCTGCCGTGTGCCACATTCTGCTACAAGCACCAAAATGTATAGCAGTGGCAGTGCAAGGCTTACGGTGCATGCAATGGCCAAAGGTCAATGCATGCTGTAAAAGTGTCGCAAGCTGCACTGCAAACCATAACGGTGCAGTGGTGGAACCCAGAGCGATGCAAGGTGAAAGGGCAACGCAAGTGGCCGGCAACAAACACAAGCGAAAGCACAACTACACTGATGAAGAGATGGACATACTGGTGGAAGAGGTGGGAAAGCAGGTGAGCACACATGACCAAAACGTGTACAGGGAACTAAGTGGAACAACAGTCCACCCACACCGAAGTAGCAATTACCCTGCAGCACCATGGAAATGTACCTCTGAACACCTGAGTACATTGTAACCCATGGAAGCTGAATTGCCCCAGTGCCCTGTGTAACCAATACAAGGTTCGACGTGCTTATGCAACTGGATGAGATATGAGATGTTTGTGTAACTTGATTTACTTTGTGGCTTTTCACCCTTCATCCATGGGATATACCACCCTGTAGGGGTACGATGCAAGGAATGCTAGAGGAGGATCCCCCCACAGGTGCCGTGGGAATGATTGTGTCGGCTAAAGGTAGGTTAGGAAGAAGCCCATGGGGAAGAGAGATGAGCCACGGGAGGAGAAGGGGTGATGGTGGGCACTAAAATGAATCCTGGAGGAGCCAGGATGAGTGACTTTAAGCCCGATGGGGAGTGACGTTGTTGCTCCACCCATCGAACCTCAGACTTAAAGCCCTCCCATTCAATATGCTTACACAACCGGATGAGATATGAGATGCTTGTGTAACTTGATTTATTTTGTGGCTTTCTGCCTCTTTATCCATGGGATATACCACCCTGTAGGGGTATGACACAAGGAACCCTAGAGAAGGGTCCACCCCCACAGGTGCCGAGGGAATTATTGAGTTGACTAAAGGTAGGTTAGGATGAAGCCCAAAAAGAATACCCAAAGATGTCGAGTGTTGAAGATACGAGGATGATGAATGATTTCTGAGAAGATTAAGGGCTGACTTCCTAAGGAGAGAGGGGAAAGCCGGGGCCACCATCTGCCTCCATCCAACAGCGGAACCTAACTAACTAACCTGAAGAAAGCACTAAGTAACTAATATTATGACCACTGGCATGGATGAGAGGAAAAACCCCCTTTAAGGAGGAAACCTCTGGGGATCCAAGGCCTAGGTCGCCTTCCCTCGCGGCTGATGACGTTTGATTTTGAGAACATATGTCGGTAAAGAGAATGATTCATTAAAGAGAAGGATATGAGTAGGGAAATGACTGAATAGGAAACACCCCAAAAAGAAAGCACAGATCAAGAAGGAACGTGATGCAGCAGGGACCCTAGATGGGTATGCTCGAGTAGTCGATGGGAAGGAGTTGATCCATGCGAGGTCAGATGAGCGAGGAATATCCAGATGAGCTTGTGAGAAGACTGAAGCTGAAGAAGACTGATGATGAGTGCTGTGACTTGAGCGATGTGAGGAAGTATACCTTGAGGCCAAGAAGGCATGCCTGGAACCAGAGAGTATGCATGGATCGAGAGGTCAATAGGAGCAAAATGGACAATGGATGATGATGGAGTGAAGCCATGATTGAGTGAATCTTGGATGGTTGGTGCGGTGGTGAATGATGACCAGAGCCTTGAACCTGATACAGGCTACCAGAGAGCCAACATGGTCAATGAAGAGGCATATGAGTAATGGTAGGTATGCCCAAAATAAATATTGAATACATACCAGATGGAGGCAGCAGAGACATACGAGGCAGCTGAGGTGTACCATTGAGCGAAAGTGAAATAAATGAGTTGGAGTCATGGTATTGTGGACCTGAGAGGCAGGAAGGTTGTGGATGCTGGATTAAGCGATGGGAGAAAGGAGACCCGGAGGCCAAGTGAAACCATAACTGAGGGAATCGATGGCTGATGATGGAATGAAGCCATGAACGGAGGTTTGTTGATATAAGAAATGGTTAATGAGAACCAGAGCAGGTCGAGTCAGATATCTATAAAAGTTGAGGTAGCAGAGATGAGGTAAGTAGAGTCATGATAGGTAAAATAAAGAATGAATGCAGGCCATGAAATGCCTGAAGCAGATCAGATATGGCTTATAGAGCCACCCACTGGGCAGGAAGAGAATGACACCCGAGATAGAGTATGAATCCCAAAAGAAATAGAGAAGGAATCGTGCAGACCAGGAGACCGAGGAGCCAGGTAGGCACAAGGGTGCTCAGGAGAATGCAAATAAAATACAAAATGAAGCAGCAGAGCACCAGGCGCATTCGACAATAGCCAGTGCACACATCGACTCATAAACGGCAGGTGCAGCACAGACCAACACACAAAGAAACATACCTCAAGTGCTAAGAATTTTGCATAGTGCTAGAAGTTGCATAATCAGAGGTCCGTGCTCTACATAGATTTACTGATGACCTGAAGAATGGTAGAGCTGGTTCTGGACACACAAACTGAAGAAGCAATGAACAAAGTAGATAGAAACAGACCCAATCACGAACAATATGGGGCCCATCATTCCTAGACAAGGTATTCCGAAAAGTTACAATGCTGAGAGGTTGAGAGGTATGCACAGAAGTAGGAGAGTCCCCCACACTCATCTAGTTTCTAGACTTGGTAGGAGAAAAGCAATGAGAAAGCGGTAGACAAAGGGTCAAGAGGGAGGTGATGACAGCACAAAACTGAGCACATTAAAACCAGTAAATCCTGCTCCACCCCAGAATCTGCACTGCACCCGGAAACAAGCCAGTATCGGGATGAGCAGGGCAAAACAGTGGCATCCCAGGAGGAACAGACAAGGTGAAAGGCAAGCTGCCGAAATCCAGAAGGAGATTCTGAATGCAGCATCAGGAAATGGGTAAAGAGAAAGAAAACAACGATGAGATGGGAAAAGCAGCATGCCAAAACAGAGGGTCCATGTGGAACAGGTGCTTCAGGTAGCAGCTCACAGAAAAATATAGAATGTCACCAGTACAGCTACAAGGTAGCAGCTCCACAGAGAACCTGAGGTGCACCAGGAAGTGAGCGACGGCTAGAACAGTGAAGAGGAAACAACGGAGACTGGCAGGGGAGCAAGGAAAAAACTCCTAACGCAGGCAGGAGACAAGAGAGAGAGAGAGAGAGAGAGAAAGAGAGACCCCACAGAATGCGATTAAGCAGAACCGAGCCACAGCACAACGGAGAGAGGAGGAGGGAGGGGCTCTGGAAACCATGGCCAAACTGCAGGAGGGATGATGCAGGCACAAGCTAGCTGAGGGCAAAGGTTGAGGTGGGCCAACAACCCAGCAGTATGGGAAGGGAAAGCAGTGAAACCAGGCAGGCAATGGAGCACCCAGGAGGGTAGGCAGTGGAGCCGCAGCGCAGCTGAAAAGGAAGCTGCAGAAACTAAGCGGGGGGGGGGAGGATAAGCACAGCAGCCAGAATGGTACGGAAGGGGAACGAGCAGCACAAAATGACCACCGCACAAGCAGCAGGCAGGGAAGGAAGGAAAAGGAGAATGAGACTAGAGAGAGAGATATGCAGAGTCAGCAGCTGCAGGATGGAGTGAGCTGAATGCAGATGGCAAGAAAACCAAGTGGAGAGAGAGCGAGCAGAGGCACAGCCAAAACAGGAAAAAGTGAACAAGATACGGGCAAACAAGGGATAGAAATGAAAGCGGCACTGCAGCAACGAAAAATGAACTTGAGGGCCCAGGATGAGTGACCTTTAAGCCCGATGGGGAGGACGATGTTTGCTCCGCCCATCGAACCTCAGGCTTAAAGCCTCCCAATATGAAATTACTACCCAGATAATGGCACACAACCCTGTAAAACAGAGGAAGCCCTGTGGATCTGGGAGCACTGAGCAACTACACAGGGCAGCAAAGCTTACAGGCATTTACTGTGGAGGCCTGCCCCCTTCCCAGTGGGGGATGCCCAGCATGGCATGCGTGCCCCACACAGCCACCATCAGTGCAGTAAGTGATGCCTGCAACTGCACACAGACATGTGAATGACAGCACCTCAATGGGGAGAGCTAAGGGACAAGTGAATAGACAGTTGGACACAGCAGTGCGTGCACAAAGTAAGGACTAAGCAAAGGACATGGTGCAAAGGCAAACCCACTGGCCACACAACAGAGAGGTGTGCAGCGAGCATGACGCCAACATGTCCCAATATGAGTAATTGTCACTGGAGCCAAAACACATGGCCACACAAAGAGTGCACATCACACCCCTGACCAGCCCCAGGCACAGCCAGCAGACACATATCTAACACTGGCACTGTCTGCAATGGAAATGGCTGTGTGCCCTGCAACAGGTGCACGTGCAGCTCTATGGACCTGGTTGGTGTGCACGGCAGTGCCAGGACATGGGACCAATGCACATGTCACCTGCTGGGATGCCGTTCAGAAAAGGACCATGGCAAGAGACAGCATAGGCCAGCACAACACTATAGGACACCAGTGAGCTCAGATAGATGTGTGACACAGAACCATCACTGACAGTGGGTGGCATGTGTGTAGAGCATACGTACCACTCCATGTACGCTGTGCATGACACAACACCCTGCACTCATGGCAGTGAACACCCACATGGGAAGGCACATGTGTCTGCCTGCAAAGGGTGAGGAAACACACACAATGCCATGCACAATGTCAGGAACCACATACACAGCTACATGGAAACACACATAGTGGAACTCCCGGATAGGGAATGTAATATGTAACACACCCACAGGCATGCAATGGAGCCCGTACTGCAACAGCAATGCCACAGGATGGCAACACATGCATTGTGTGAATGTGCACTGTACACAATGTCCGTGGTGGCCCATGGTACATGCCCAATGTGCACCACGCTGCTATGCGGGCACAGGCACACACCGAGAACAGGATACTGAGCTGTGTAGTACATACAGTGGACAGACAGATCACAACTGTACACAACATACATAGTGGATGAGACACCCAGAGGAGATGCCAAGCAGTGCAACAGGCACAGTCCACGCCATGAAACCGACATGGACACATTTTTTTTACCAGGAAAAGACACACTAAGTTGAAATCTTGTTTACAGGTGTGACCTGGGAGCACAAGGAAGTTAAGTGATTTGCTCAGGGTCACACAGTATGCAAGTGGGGCTGTGGAATTCAAACCCAGGTCTCCAGGTTTGCAGCTCAGAGCCTTAAACCACTACTCTGTACTGCCTCCACATACACATGCCACACACAAAGGCAAATAACCAACAGCAAGAGACCCGGATGCATGGGCCATGGCAGACACCCTGACCATGTGGCACACAGGCAGCACAACATGCAATGTGGATGCATGACATCGGGCAATGCAGTGTGTGACAGCATGGTGGTTGGATGTTCCCTGTGGCAGACCGCACAGTGTCTGGGAGAATGATGAGGTCCCATCACAAAGCCACCATTGCATGCAACAGCCACCAACCCACTGTAGTGTCCAGTCCACAAAGGGACACAGAAATGCATGACATGCAACCACATGGACAGGACACATTTACCATGCACAGCCACAGCAAATGGCAACACCGCACAGCAAGGCTTGTTGAATGGGCATAGAGGTGTGGAATGCCACATACACTGCCAAGCACCACCCATGATGGTATGTAAATGCCAGCTGTACAGCACTGTAGACACACAACCACAGGTGAACAGACATTTGTTGAACACACGCATGGGTACACCGACAGACGTGCGAAGGAAGACAGGCCATTAGGGCCATGAAAGAGATACCCAGGTACATACACACCTGCTAGGACAAGTAGGCCATGACAGGCCCAGAACCACACCACCATGGTGTGGGGCAGTGGTGTGGGCCTCCGAATGACAGCAAGGTGACAACATTGACAGGGCATGCCCATGCTGGGTGAGTTTGTGATGGAATGCGCACAGAGGTGCAAAGGGTGCACCAACGAAGCAGCGAGGGGGTAATGGACCTGTACAATGGGGTGGAGGTGTGCAACAGAATGACAGATGTGGTGGGACACAGGAGAAAGCACTGTAAGTGCACAGAGGCCACAGAGCAGGGTGGGGCATGGTGTCCCATGGCAGATAGAGGTGTGCAATAAACTAAGGCCACAGACAACACACATGCTGGGCAATGACATACCTGTCCTTTGTGCCCATGGTCACAAGTGAACAACAAGCCACACAGGCTGCTGTGTAACATGTATACTGAACACAACGCACTACAATGTCCCCAATCCATTCACAGATCGACATACTACTATCCTGAGGTGGAGACAAGCAGCTATGCGACAGCAGCAGGATGCATGGGATGCCATAGCAACAAAGATTAATGCCATAGCACTATGCAGGTGCACAGTAAGGGAGCTGCAGAAACGCTACCATGACCTGAGATGCAGGGCAAAGGAGAAGCTTGCTCACAACCACCAAGGTAGGACGGGGACTGGTGGTGGTCCAAGCCAACTGCAACAACTTAGAAAGGCCGCGAGGCTAGTGGCAGCAGACCTGAGTGCAGGCATTGTGGAGGGCATTGGAGACCTTGATATGTTCAACCTCAGTGGTGGCTCAGGTAGGTACTGCACCCCGACATGCACCACAGCAAACCATGCATCAGCCACACACATACCCACACTCATACACACCTACACACACACACACACACACACACACACACACACCACACACACAGGCATGTGACAAAGACACGGTACAGTCTAACCCACTTCCATTTCCACACAGGTGAACAGGCTGTGGAGGCCACAGACATAAGTACACCAGTGGATGCTGAATCAGAGGTCCAGGTGATGGATGATGATGATGATGATGACCGTGACAGTGACGATACAGTAACAGAGGGGAATGGGGCCACAGTGGAGCAACACGAGTTGCAGTCCAATGGCACAGCCCACAGCACAGCAGAAGAAGACCAGCAGCAATCCCCAGCCAATGACATCAACAGAACACTGACAGTGATTAGAGAACTGTTGCAGACACCAGAGCATGTAGAGGCTACAGACAATGAGCAGGAAGGTATGGATGGGATGGTGGTCACACAGAGAATACATTCTGGGTCACTTGAACACCTCACAGATGTCATGGCAGGAAACCAGCCATTTGAGGAGGACCTAAGCCAGTATTTCACTGAGGTGGCGGACACACAGGACACAGTACACCGTGAGGTGGCAGCCATATGCGTAGCCATTGATGGACTAACAAGCACCACAGAAACACAACAGGGCTATATTGTGGATGCCATACGTGCACTGCAGGACACATTGCAGACAATGAGGGGTGCCACAGTAGCGCAGCATGTAGACACCATGGCGATGTTGCGCATGATGAACAACACCAATGAAAGGATGGCTGCCGCCATGGAGTGTGTTGCAATGGCACTGGAGCACAGATGCCAGGCACAGGTCACACAGAGCAGTGCACTGATGGCAGTGGCAGAGGCACTGCATGGCATGAACCAGGCGAGCATGCAGAACACAGGCCACATGATACTGAATTGTATCAATCACTGGAAACACATACATGCGGGACAGTGGCCAATGCAGAATGATGGGTGCACACACACATGGCAGCCCACAATGTCTGCAGGTACACAGCACAATGCTACATACAGTGCCACATACAGTGTTCCTGGCAACATGGTACACACTGCGCAGCAGCAGTGGACACATGGCTGGGACAGGGATGTAGTGCTACCATGGAACGCACAGGGTACTGCCGGCACAGAGACACAGGTACTCCCTGGGGACAGTGACAGTGCAATAGGTATGGAATCACTGCGGAATACCGGTGTACTGAACCAACAGTTGGAGATGCCCCTGAGTATGAACCACAGTCAACAATGGGTGGTGAACGGGCAGTGGCAGCACACTGCAGACAGCCACAGCCATGGCCACACAGAGGTGACAATGCCAGTAGAGGCTGTATGTGAATCGAGCAGCATGGGCGACATGACGACACACCCATTGATGCCTGAAGCACCACGCAATCAGCAACAGAATGTGATGCCACTTGATATGAACACCGCGGCACATGTCAACAGGTCCAGAGATGGCATGGAGGACACTGTGCGTGTTGAGGATGCAAACACGCATCCCAGACGCCTGTGGTATGGTGTGCAGGAGCTCAGCCACACAACATGTAATGATGCCACTGTACAGGGGAACATACACACTGAGGCAACACAGGGAATGAACATGTTGTATGGTATGGGTCATGAATGCCCAGTGGCACATGTTGGTGATCTGGAAGTGGTCAGCCTGAACGACAACCAGAACGACGCACATGAATGCCAGCACAACAATGTGTCTGTGCCTGACAACACAACACCACAACCAGGTAGGAAACACAAGTACATGGAGGACAGCAGTGATGTAGGTAACAGCACTGTAGTGTGGCCATGGCAACAGGAGCAAACAGGTGTAGCTACAGGTCAGGGCGCAACACAGATACATGCAAAGGGAAGGCCATCCAAGGCTACTGCTGTACCCACAGACATGACACACGACACGCAGCAACAGAATGCCCCAGCAGTGGTCAGATGGTCCACAAGGGTCAGGAAGACAACACCGACAGTGGCAGTGGATCCAGGCACCAATGGTAGCACATCATCTGGAACAAAGGCCTCAGGGTGTGCACCGGTGACTGCCCATCCCAAAGGCACTGGAGGACGGAAGGACATGGGTTTGAAGTCATAGCAGTGTACCACAGACACCCCATGAGTCCTTCTATGGTGCATCCTGGGTACATGAGCACACACTGAATGGGTGATGGTTGTGACAATACATCGGCGGACGGGATGATCGACGAACGCCGACAACACAGTCGTGTCACACAGTACAGAACAGCACACATGCATGCCATTCACCAGTGACATTGGACAACACCACGTGCTGGCAGTGACAGCATGCTGCATGTGCACCCAAACTGAGGGGTTCCACCTTGGTGGCTGGTGGTTTGGCTTATGCACAGTGCACATGGCATGTGTAACCAAGAGAATCCCATGATACCGCAGACATGCATGTGTGGTGCACAGCTCTAGGCGGAATGGATGCTGTCAACTGTGCCAGTGCAGAGTGTGCAATGGGTGCACTGTCGTTCATGAGGACACTGCCACTTTGCAAGGCATGTCATCTTGGCACACTGCTACATGCATGTGTACATCACACACCATGCACTGGGGGCCAATGGTACGAGGTGACGTGTGTCCATGCACAAACTGTATGCATGCTGACCTATGCTGCATGGATAAGCAATGCAACACAGTGGCATGAAACATATAAACATAGAAACTGAGAGCAGCTGATGGCAGATAAGGACCACAAGGCCCATCCAGCCTGCCTGTTGATTGCTACCCTGTGAATGTGCCATAGGCCTTAACTCTGTCACTGGCCTATTCATTCATACTCATCTGTATTGCTCCCTTACGCCTATCCCATGCCTTTATGAAGCTCTGCACTGTATTCATATCCACTACCTCCTGAGGCAGGCCGTTCCATGCATCCACCACCCTTTCTGTGAAAATGAACTTCCTCACAATACCCCTTAATTATACACCCTCTGTTCTCATGCTGTGCTCCCATGTCCTGCTATTTACTGACATTGAAACATGTT
The DNA here is from genome assembly GCA_016271365.2 of Neoceratodus forsteri. Lineage (NCBI taxonomy): Eukaryota > Metazoa > Chordata > Ceratodontiformes > Ceratodontidae > Neoceratodus > Neoceratodus forsteri. The sequence goes on from CM057455.1 coordinate 1,702,732,734, forward strand.
AGACTCTGTCACCTTGTTTGTGCACTTAAGATATTTGAATGTTATGATCATTTCACCTCTCTGCCTCCTTTGCTGTAGGGTATACATACAGAACTCTGTTAATCTGTCCTCATACAGTATGTGTTCTGATGCAGGCCCTGCACCACTTTGGTTGCCCATCTCTGGACTGACTCCACTATGTTTTTGTCCTCATACAGGTGCGGCCTCCAGTTCTGCACACAGTACTCAAGATGGGGTCTAACCAGTGTCCTGTGAAGAGAGATATATAGCTCCCTCATACAACTCGTGAAACCCCTTCTAATACACCCCAACATCCCTCTAGCTTTACCTACTGCTGTAGTGGTCTGCATGGATGATTACAGGTCATCTGTGATGATGATGCCCAAGTCCCTTTCCTCCCTTGTGATTGCCAGCAAATCCCCTCCCAACCTATAGGTGGCTTCAGGGTTTCCCTTCCCTATGTGCATGATCATGCACTTCCTTGCGTAAAACCCAAGGTGCCACTCCTCAGACCATTTATACCAGCATGGCCACGTGAAAACCATGCCTAGGGACCACCTGGTGACACAACATCCAGTGTCATGCCCATGACACATGACGGCTGTCACCCAGGGCACAGGAGTGATTAGCAGGTGCCTGCACACAACAATTGTGTCGCAGATGTGCCATGCTGTGTGCCCATGCACATTATACACTGCTATAAGTGCATGTAGATGCACAGCCCATCTATTGCTATGCAGGTGTAGACATGTGTGGGCACACGGCCGTGTAGCACTGCACTGGGAATGGCCATTGTCAATGACAGTATCTGACCATGCATAGGTGGCACTGTTATGGGCTGTATGGATGAAGCATTGTGCCCAGCCCATGTTCCCATCCTGTTCACAGGTGTTGGCACCATCGCACTACACAACCACACAGTGCCCCACTGCATGCACACACACCATCCCCCACCATGCCCCTGTACACAGGCCCCCTGGACATCACACCAGCACATGAATGGTGCATGTACAATGATGGTGGTCATTGTCCATTGCACCTACACGCCATTGTACACCCACAGTAACCTCAGGTGGTCTCAGTGCCACCCCCTGCACAGGTGTACGGCCAACCTGTGCACCCCTCCCAACCAGCCCCACGTGCCCCACAGGAATGGTTGCTGGACTGTGATTGTGCCCACCTGGTATCCTGTGTGCAACCACACAGTCCTATGTACAGTACTTGTTCCATGCTGTGCATGTCCCACCTCCAGGCATACAATGTCATGGCACAACCACATCCACTGCAAACACACACATGCAACACCCAAACAGGCCCTGGGTGGATGAGTGACATCCCTACATGAGTGCACCCATTGTAGATGGTGTGCCACATGTTGGCACGTGGTACAGAACACCAGGATGTGTGTTGCCATATGACATACTTATGCCTGAGCACTCACCCATGATGCAACAATCATTGGGGTTACGCAGAGAGGTGTTCTGTGTAGTATCATGGCTGCCCACACTGGGCACATTACACATTGTACACCTTTGCTATACACAAAACTGACACAATGACATGTGTAACTGCAAAAGTGTTTATTAATGCAACAGCGATACAACGGTACTCTGAACAACACTCAAGGCTGACTATACTGTGGCTTCACATGTACTGCAACAAACAATTGAACAACTACTATGGCAGTACCCATGTCATAATGGAAACATCATACACATGTACAGGCATAAGCTTGGGACTACACACATAACAACGGTATATATGATATGCAATATGGAGGCAACTAAACCCGTGTAGGCCTCATGCACAGTAAATAGACTAACTATTGACCTACTATCTAAGAATCAAACAACATTGCTAACTATAGATGTGCACCTATACTGCTATACACAGCTGTAAACCTGTAACACACCTACTATGCAATACGTGTATGACAGGGCTCATATGTGGTGGCGTTGATGGTGGTGCAGGGAGCGGTGACCCATAGTACAGGGTTACAAGAGTTCTAAGCATATCCATTAACACAGTCCACAGCTAAATACGTCCATTGGGTAAGCGCATTGTTGATAACGATGTGGCAGGCACAGCTGTCATGGAGGCATGCAGTACAGTTCGCAATCATACGTTATATGTGATGTGTCACCTGGGAACGGGTACAACTATGCCTCATGTACGCATGTGCTGTGTGAACATCACTAGCCTGTATACCCATCAAGGTAGTCAAGCAGCCTGCTGAAGTCAGCATGTATCAGTGCTACATGATATGCTAGGGACCTTATGTGGGCCGCAAGTCCACGCGCAAATGCCTGCATGGCCTGGCATTGCTGCACACCGCCAGCAAAGTCTGCTGCATCAGGCATCTCATCCTCCCCACCAAATGATGTCCCATGCTGCTCCTCTGGGGCCTTGTCCCTGTTAGCCTCACCCTGCCTGCCTCAAGGACATCCTGCCCAGCCACATCGTTGCTATTTGTGTCCCTGTAGCTATCCATGCCATTGCCCCCAGTGTCCAAACTGTTGCTGGGTTGTGTATCCAGATGGCCATCTTGCCTCTGTTCCATGTTCTTCTATTGCTGCACCGCGTTCTGGATCCTGTGTCCATTGTTGACCTGCACATGCTCTCCCTGAGCATGTTGGCATGTCCATTCCCTGTACGCCCCTGCCTCTTCTCCCATCAGTCTGCGCATTGCATGTTCAAGGGTATGTCGATGTGCACTGCATGCTGTACTTTGCCTCTGTCAGGATGGGCCACTATCTGCAACAGTGCATGAAAGAATGTGTTAATCTGCTGTTCATGGCATGTGAATGTTGGACTGCATCCATGTTGTGCACACATATGCAATGGTGTGCTGCTACTACATGCATCCCTGGCCCGGTTACGCATGTCACATGTAAGCGATGACTGTGACTGTGTGCTGTACTCAGTCATGGTTGCTACAGTGCATTAGACAGTGTGTGGTTGCATGTCTCCCTGTGCACCTTTGCATGTACACTTACAGGGGTATTGGTACACTGTCACATGAGTGGTGTGTAGGGATGTAATTAGTCTGATGACCACGTGGCTGTGTGTGGCATGGTGTGTTTCGCATGCCGTGACTATGTGGAACACATGCAGGGGACATGTGTAGCACAGGTATGTGTGCGGATATCATTGTTTGTGCACCACTTCTACGGTTGTGACACTGTAAGCCTACCTATCATCATAGACATACACAGCACACACCGGCATATCCTGACTGTGCTACCCTGCCACATTGCATGCAGCATCAGTTTGTACACAGTTCAGATCAACACATGCATATCACAGTTACACATGTCCCATTGTACTACACAGCAGTAGACATGCAGTGCACATGTGTGTGTGGTCTGCCTCCCCTGTTCAACAGTACAGTTTTACAGCATGTAACTGTGCAATGGTACCTGCATGCTATGTCCCATGCTGACTTACCTGTTGCTGTAGCGGAGGATTCACCACTCTCCGATGTATGTGAGGATCCCGGAGCATCTGGCATGCATTCTCTGACTGGGCGGTACTGTGCCAGTGGCTATCTGTAGGTGCATGAGGGGAATGTAGTTGTCAGTGGTAATGCAAGTAGTGCTACACTTCAACATGCATACGAGTGTATCAACAGTGGCATGCATGGTACAGTACATAGTCCAGTGGCATTACTTACCTGACATCCATGGATGTCCACCATGCGTGGCCACATGTGCTGCCCTTGCCATCATTTGTAGGTTGTCTATGAGGTCCAGCTCCCTCCTGGCAAGGTCATTCCACCGGTGGCGGACTTGTTGGACACTATGCTGGACACCGGACTGGCGGTTGAGACGGTCACGAATGATCCACCACACATGCATCTGCTCATCCTTAGTGGTGTTGTCACTGCCTGGTGGTAGTATCTTTTTGGACCATTTCTCCACCGTACAGATGAGCAGGACTGTGTCATTATCAGTGAAGTTCAGTGACCTCTTTTCGTTGGCCATGTTATTGTTGCATGAATTTGTCTTGCTGCCAGTGGCCACATGTTTGGTTATACCTGTGAGGCCCATGAACCACTGTCTGTACTGTGAATTTGTTCCTGTGGCCCACCACACTTGTCTGCCACTTACACGATGCAATGTTTGATGCACACCACACCACCTGAGCTGCACACGATGCTGCTTGCATGGTTTAGGATGTCTGAACAACCACTGTAAATGACGCAACTGCAGTGGCCGACCTGTAACAGGCCAGTGCCTCTAAGTACTCCTACATGCTCATTTGTATCACACACAATGAAGGACTGGTTTGCAATGATGGCCTGCTTCATGGAGCTTATGCAGACACGACGCAACACCTCTCAGCACTGGTGCATATGATGTACCACCACCTACACCACCACTTGTTTTACTGCGTTTGTGGTACTGTGCTGTGGCAGACTGCACTAGTCGCTATGCGCTGCAGTATACGTTGTGGCACCGGTGGTACACACTGGTGATGCACCTTGCGTTGCAATGGCAGAGTGCGTTGCGAGACTCACATTGCACTGCAGGCACACTAGGGCATCTGTGTCACTGCTTGCGATGTGTTGCTGCCCGGTCATGGAGTACCAGTTTGCTGTGGTCACGGCATGCACCTGTGTGGTCAGCCTGCTAATGCACATGTCCTTTGTGCTGGGGAACAGGTGCCCATCCCATGTGTTGGGACATGTGGCCGTTGCAGCCTATGGACAGTGTGTGTGCACATGGGCATGCATGTGCTGTACATGTCGACCAGCACATATGAGGTCACATGTATGAACACTGCAAGCAGCTGACCATCTTGCTAGCATGGGTGTGCCAGTCCACTTTGGACTGTATACTGACATTAAGCTGACACCATGGTGGACATCTGCATGCCTGTGGATGGGCATGTCCTGTTGCCTGCACATCATGTGCACTGTTGTACACATGACACTGTGTTGATGTCATGGTGGTGTGCGGGCACTGTGTAGGGCATTTATGCAGTCACAATATACTGGGCCACATGACTGATGGTGCTGCATTGGTGATGAGTGGTTTGGCACATGCATTTGCATGTGTGTCAGGCCCATGCCAGTATGAATGATGCCTTGTTGGCAGTGTCATGTGCTGCTGCTGTTGTTCAATGCATGCATGCTTCCTTTGGGGACCACCTGCATCCAGCATGCGGGTTCGTCATGTTGGTCATGCATATGTAACCAGTGCTGGCAGTGGTGTGTACTGTGACTGGCTGAGCCACAGTGTCATGCACACTGCAGATATCTCTGTCCACTGCCATGCTCCAGGTGTGTGGTGGATTGTGCAGTGTGTGTTGTGCAGCCTGGGCCATGGTGGGACACCTGCCACATCTGTCCTGTCACTGTGGCATGGGATGCTGTGTTGTGTGGTGTTGTCTGCATCTGTTCGCTGGCTGTTGTTGGGGTGGGTGAGTGGGTGTGCAGCATCCATGGCATGGCGTGGTTGTTGTCCCCCTACATGTTAGAGTTGCACCATTACTGTTCTGTGTATGTGCACAGCTGTTTGGCATCGCCAGCACCATGCCCCACCCGCACATCTGGCTGTATGTGTCATGTGTTTTCATGTGCTTCATACATTGGGCCATGATGGTGTGGATGTGTGTCCTGTGTATGTTGCTTACTGAGCACTGTTAAGAGCTGTTGAGGGCTTCACACAGACATCGGGCACATTCACATTCACAGTGCTACCAATGTATGCGTATTGCCCCGGTCCACATCACATCAACAAGGGCCGACGGCGTGCATGATGTTTGTCTGCATTGCATGCCCCATGTATTTGTCTGCACTGTGTTGCCACCTACTGTGGGGTGCCAACATGCCCAGTTGGCTGCTGTTTGCACATCCTTCAAAATCCATGCTGAGCTGTGGTGGACATGGGCATTCAACACCTTGTACACCAGTGACTACTGTGTTGAGCATACATTGTCCATGCATGTGTCGCACACAGTGATCACTGTGGCTCACTGTGTCGTGACATTTCCATTATGTGAAATGGTTGTGCATGAGGGTGTCCCTGATGCAGTACCCTGCTAGCGTTGCCTGCGCATGTGGGTAGAGTCTGGCGTCTCCATCTGCCTGTTGATCTTCATCATCCCTGGAGCCATCATCATTGTCATCTTGCATCTCCTGTGGGTCTGACATGTCTAGGCATTGGTCTATGGTGATGTGCAGTATGCAGCATGCTGTGATCATTTTACATGTCATTTCCAGGGTGTACTGCAGTGCACCACCAGACTGGTCAAGGCACTGGAATCGCATCTTTAGAACACCAATCATTCATTCCACCACAGATCTTGTCTTCTTGTGTGACTCATTGTATCACTTCTGTGCTTGTGTCACTGGGTTCCATACTGGTGTCATTAGCCATGGCTGTTGTGCGTATCTGCTGTCACCTGCAAGGAGAGGGACATGTGTGTAATTGCTGACAGTATGTCACACACATGTCAGGGATGTCGTACTCTGCCTGCAGCATGGCTTTGGTGTTGCACGGCACTGCAATGCTGGCACATTGTGTCGGCACAGTCCATTGCAGTGTGGCACACTGTTGTGTTTAGGCATGTATGGTGTTACTAGCCACCTACGGTTGTCTATGTTGTGTGCCAGTATGTTCTGGTGCAGGGTTGCTCCACTGCACACTCATGACATAATGTGTGCCATTGTCCTGTGTGCATGGTCACTGTGTCACATGACCCTCCATGCATATCACATCCCTGGCATTGTGCTTGCTGTGTCAGGTGTGCCTGGTGCCATACCATGGTGTGCAATAGCCATTACTGCACTGCAGGGTGACAACATCACTGTGTGTGTGTGTACACTATGTACCAATAAGCCATCCATCCCGTAGTGTGCCATTCTGGAATGCATGGCACAGGCCTGTGTTCCTGAAGATGTAGGATTCATTGTTCGATCCTGGGTACCATGCCACTACATCAAAGATACAGCATTGACTATCACACACCAGCTGGAGATTGATTGAGTGAAAGCCCTTCCTATTCACGTAGCCCTCAGCATCAACTGTTGCTACCCTTATTGCGATGTGTGTGCAGTTGTCTGCACCGAGCACTCATGGAAACCCAGCTATGGCATAGAAGCCCTGTTTCACAGCCTGCTGTTACTGTGCAATCCCTGGGGAACCTGATGTATTGGTGTACCCTGCATGTAAGGGCATCTACAAATTGGCCCAGACACCTGGACACTGATGGTTGGGATATTCTGACTGTGTTCCCACCCGATGTCTGGAAGCCCCCAGTGGCCAGGACTCAGATCACAGCACATACCTTTACATCAACGGTGAGTGCATGCCCTCTCCATGTTCAACTCTGCATGTCAGCACTGAGTTCCTGGCACAGGTCCTCAATGGCTGCCTTGCACAGCCAGTATTGTGCAATACAGTGGTCCTCCCTGAGGTTCCTGTGTGTGGTGCATGCATTGTACACCCTCCTTGCATTTCTCCTTCTCGGGTTTTGCCCAAGCCCTGGCTGCACCTGTGCAGGGGCTACTTGGTGCTGTGCACCTTGTGCCCTTCTTTGTGCCCTTCTCCACTGGCGGTACAGTAGGGCAAGGCCCATGGCCAGTATTGCTACTGTTCCAGATGTTCCCTTCCTCTGCTGTATTGCTTCCACTGCTGCAGTCTGGCTTCTGTGGAGTTCACACTGGGCTTGCCTCCTACACCACTGCCTCTTATGTCCTGTCCTTACATCATGTATTTCTGGCCTAGCTGCTGTGAGTGTTGCTGTCTTCGGCGTATATTGAGAATTCCATTTCGGGGGTTGTTGCCTCATTTCTGTGGTGCAGGGCCTTTTGCGTCATAGCACCGGTGTTTTCTGGTGATTGTGTGGTGCAGCGGCACTTTAGCACAGGCACCATGCGTTTGGCACATCTAGCATTGGAGAATTGAGTTTGGCGCATCCCCCGGTACATCTGGCTCATACTTTGGTGCACTGTGCCTTGCATCGGCATCGAGTACCCTGCATCAGTTGCTGTGCATTGAGAATAGTGCCCTATGTATCTATGCATCTAGTGTTTCCATTAACTTACCCACCACAGATGTCAGGTTGACAGGCCTATAACTGCCCGGCTCTTCCTAGCTACCACTTTTATGAAATGGGACTACATCTTCCCTTCTCCAGTCCTCCAGGACCATGTCAGTCTCCAGTGATCTGTTAAATAGGTCCATCAAAGGTGCAGCCAGTACCTCCCTGAGCTCTCTCAGCACCCTTGGATGTACCCCACCTGGCCCATAGGTTTTTCCACCTTCAGGTTGGTGAGTGCTTTCTGAACTCTCTCCACAGAACACGGACTAGTGTTCCATTCCCTCCCATCAATGCTCCAAGTGCCTTTTAATGGCCCCTCCTGTCTTTTTTTTTTTCTCTTTATTTATTTAAGCTCAGATCTTTGATAGGTACCTTTCTTCATCTGATGTTGTTCAGATTATATGGTCCATCAGTGTCATCCTTGCCCAGGGGCCCAGGCATATATTATTATTACTTTTTGAAAACATTTTTGAAATAGTAAGAATTTTAAATTAATATTGTTTTTTATATTATAAGATACCATGCTATATTATGTCTTGGAACAAGGCCGAAATTTTTTCTCAGTTTTCTGTTTTTTTTTGTTTGTTTGTTTTTATGTAGTGGATTTTTTCCAAGTTCATAATATCAATCATATATTTTACCCATATTTCAACCTTTGGTGGACAAGTGTCTTTCCACTTAATCAAAATGCATTTACCTGCTATAATCAGTGCTATATTAAGAAACTTTAATTGTTCATCCTTTGGCTGAACAGGAGGCAATATTGATATTGTTGCACATGGGTATATCACTATCCCTGTTTTTATTTCTTTTTGGATAACATTTATTATCTTGAACCAGAAAGTTGATAAATAGGGACAAGAGTGCAACATGTGTATAAGTGTGCCAGAGGTTCTAGCACATCTCGAACTTTTTTCAGACACATTAGAATTAAAGTGATGTAATCTTGAAGGAGTATATGTCCCATATATAGTATTAATTTAAATTTGTTGCATTTTGCTGGCCATTATTTTCGTACTAAATATATTTATTTTATTTATTTATTCATTCTTGGATTACAATACCTTTGAGCACATAACAACTCTTTTACAAAGGTTCCATATCAGTGGGAAGGGTGACAGACATATAATGGATGGTATCACATAACATTTTGACAAGAAAGTGTTTAAAATGACATTAACATTGCAACTAAAATTAAAACTATGAATCAGTAGGAAATCAAAAATAACCTAATAAAAGGAGGCAGCCCAAGTTGCTTTGTCAAATAGGTTTAGGTAGATTTGGGAGAACAAAAGTTCAGATAAGTGAAGATAAACAGTGGAAAAAAAGGTGGAAATTGAGAGGGGTGAGGTGAAAGGAGGATTGGGGAAGGAGGCAGGAAATAGGGCAGAGCAGTTAGGGTGAAAGTGGTCATTTGCAGAGAAAGGGGGAGAAGTAGGTACCCAAGGATGTGTCAATACTGCTGAGGTAGTGCCATAGAGGTAGTGCTATGTCAGTTGAAACAGTCACAGGAACTGTTACCTGTAAGATGCTGATGAAGAGTGCCTTTAAATGGTCCCAATTTTGGTAAGGAAGAGATATCTCTGGGCAGCGCATTAAACCATAGTGGTGCTCTATATGCAAATGATCATTGCCCTTGTGTAATCGAGCATATTGGAACAGAGAAGAGTTGGTTGATTGAGCTATGCATGAGCTGGGAGCTGCAAAAGGGGTTGAGTAAGTTTGTAACACCAGAAGGCAGGGGCTCGAGAAGTGTCTTTTTAGTTAGCAAGCAGGTTTGGTAGTGAATCCTCCCATTTAGCTGAAGCCAACCTGTTTGCACATATAGTTCACGTGTGTGGGTAAGGCGTGCTGCTCCAGCAAGAAGTTGGCATGCTTTATTGAGTGCCACAGGTATTCTGCAGAGGGTAGTGGTGGACGCTGAGCTGTAGATAACCAGACCATAGTCAACAATGGATACTATGGAGCTATAGATAGCTATACTAAGGGCTTCATGCATCAGATTGTGTTTATGTCTATGGAGTAAGCCTATCTTGATACTTGATCAATAATATCTTGCCATACCTTGTTTGTAATATTTATACCAAGTTCATTTTCCCATTTATCGTTTTTTGTTGTTCTTTAGTTTGTGTAGTCTCTAATAGTTTGTATATATTTGATATAAGTTTAGTTTTAGCCAATTTTTCATTCAACATTATAAGTATTGAGGATTCTATGTTATTTTTTTGCTCCTTCAAGTGTTTTAATTATATAGCTACATACTTGCATACATTGAAATTTATGTGTAGATGGTAAATTACATTCATTTTGTGGTTGTATAAATGTTTTTGGTTTTTGACCATTCGTTACATCATTAATCTGTTGTATTCCCTTAATATTCCAAATCTAAAAAACCTTATCAGTTATGGATACCTTAAAGTAATAATTCTTTTGAATAGGTGAATAAAGTGATTTATATGTTCTTTAATTATCTGGTGTGCCTTATGCCATGCATTAATTGTAGTTACAGTTGCTATACTTAATTTTTGTTTCTTATTTGTGTTATGATATGCAGAGTATAGTAGCTGCATTATATTTGGATAAGGGTTTAACGTTTGCTGTATCTTAATTGAATTAGGTATTTCTTCTGTTAAATTAATCCAGTACAAATTGTAACTATTTGGGCAGCCAAGTAATATTTGTACATATCTGGCAGTGCTAGTCCCCCCCTTTTTTTTTGATGTAATGAGTATAGAATACACAATTCTTGAAGGCTTATTTTTCCATATAAATTTAGTGATAATTTTTTTTATATTATTAAAAATAAGTTTGTGGAATCTGAATAGGTATTGATTGAAAAAGAAAAAATAATTTGGGTAAAACCTTCATTTTTATTATATTCACCCATCCTAAAAGAGCTAACAGTAGATTTTTCCAGCTATCTAATTTTGAAAGTTTTCATATAATATGCCATAGTTAGTTGTAATTATTGTTTTAAGGTTTGCAGGAATCTGTACACCTAAATATTGAATTTGTGTAGAAATTTGTTGATGCTAATATCCATTAGGTATATCTATAATTTGTTGATTTTTAAGTTTTAGTATAACAGTTTTACTCCAATTAATTTTGTATCCTGATAATTTGCCATACTGTTCTGTAATATTTATCAGTTCTTTTATCGATCTGTCTGGCTTGGTTAAAAAAAGCAGAATATTGTCTGCATATAGACTTAATTTATTTATTGTATTCTTGATACTGATACCATGAATATTTTGATGGTTTCTAATTTTTTCAGCTAGTACTTCTATAATGACAGTAAATATTAATGGTGATAGTGGGCACCCTTGACAAGCACCTCTTTGCAATTGTATAGGTTGTGATGAATTTTTATTTGTTTTAATTATTGCAATTGGCGTATTGTAAATGAGTTTTAACTATCTGTTGAGCTGTGCACCAAACCCCATCTCCCTAAATACCTTGATTATAAATGGCCATTCTACGCAATCAGATGCCTTCTCTGCATCAATAGCTAGTAAAATTGCATCCTCATTTTCATTTAAAGCTATTGTGCTTATAGTATGTCTTATATTTTCTTTTAAAGATCTTCCTTTTATAAATCCATTCTGATCCTTGTTTATTATTGTCAGCAACATCATTTCAGTTCTTTATGATAATAATTTTAGTGAACATTTTAGTATTTACATTAAATAGGGAGATAGGGCGATATGATTCACAGCGCAACGGATCCTTATCAGCTTTAAGAAAAGCATGTATCACAGCTTCTTGAAAAGAGTTTGGTAATTTGTTGGTTGTTTATAAGAGTTGAATACATTCTGTAATGTAGGTGTGAGTATATGTTTAAATTGTTTATAAAATTCAATTGCTATACCATTGGGTCCTAATGATTTGTTCCCTGGGAGATCATATATTGCTTGTTCTATTTCTTGTATAGTAATATCCAGTTCTAGTTTTTCTTGTTGTTCCATAGATATTTTTTTTTAGTGTCATATCTTGTAAATAGTTATGTAATTCAGTTTCTTTAATTTGTGCCATTTCAGCTTTAAATAAAGTTGTGTAGTATGTTTCAAAACAAGTACTGATTTCTTTAGGATTTTCTGTTATATTTCCATCTGTTTTTTTTAATGGCTAGTTTATTATTTTTTTTGCTGATTCTTCCTAGTTTGCCATGCTAATAATTTTAATGGTTTGTCTGATAGACATAAATAATTAGATCTTGTTTGTATAATTTGTTTTTCTATCTTATCTGTTTGTATTGTGCTATATTGTTCCTTTTTAGTCCTAAGTTTATTAAATGTTTGTATATCTAAAGTTTGACTGTGATTATTTTGGAGTATTTGTATTATTTCTTCTAGTCGTTTCAATATTTGATTTTGTTTTCTGTATCTGAATTGTTCTAGTTTTATCATATATCTACGGAGCCAGCTTTTTAAAGCTTCCCATACTGTATTAATAGATGTATCTTGTGTTGTGTTGTTAATAAAGAACTGTTGGATTTCTTGTATTAACCCATTTTGTTATCTGAGTATTTTTAAGAATGGGGTGATATATTTTCCATATCTTATTTATTTAATTGTTCCTCTGAAATTCTCAATTTTAGTATACATGGGGAATGGTCAGAGATCATTATAGTGGGATATTGAATATCAAGTATCATGCCGGCCCAGTGGCGGTGAGGGTTGAGGTGCTGGATGCCAAACCTCACTCCACGCTGGTGACCCGGGTTCGGGAATGGACTCGGGTCAACGGGGGTTGACAGGGCTAGAGAGGGATTGAGCATCCGTGGGACTGCTCTCCCTCTCCAGGGATGGGGGATCCCAGTTGTCGGCTCACTTGTGACCTCTGGCGGAAGCTGGGGGCAGCGAACTGGCACTGTATTGTAGGGGGTGACATTGGGGCATGACGCTGGAGGGAGCGCATGCAGACACGTGCATGCTCTCTTCCTTGGTGTCCTTGCACATCCTGGTCATGTTGGCCAAGGAGAAAACATGGCACTTCAGTCACGGCAGCTTGATGGCCATCTTGGGGACGCCTGGCCTTGGAGGGCACCACTGCCGGTACTGAATCCTGGTTCGGTGGGGAGTGAAGGGGTCTCCTCTGCTGCCCCACTGTGGGGGGCAAGCCACTGGGGTAATTGGGCAGTGGGGGCTTCCTTGTGGGGCTGAGGCAGAACCAGATGGTGGCCAGAGAAAGGACAGATGCCAGGACATGGATGCAGCCTGGAGGTGCCAGACAAGGTAAAAAGGATTAACTAAAAAAAAAAAAAAAAAAGGATATCAAGTATCATGGGTTTCTGATATTAAGAAGAAATCAATTCTAGAATATGACACTTATGTAACAGAATAATAAGAATTTTTTTGTGGCATTTATATTTTAACATCATGCTCTCAGTAAAGAAAGCGTCTCTATGTAGATATCGCTTGGTTGATTAGGAAGAAAGAGAAGCGCTAGGATTGTTACAGGGACATCTGTAAGATATGATGCTCCTCTCTGTATGATTATGCAGTAGCTCTCAGATGTTTATGAGCAGCATTCTCTTTGTTTAAATGCTTACCGGCCTGGGAAAGTCCGCTGTTGCAGGAGTATGAAAATGCTCTGGTAGTGGGTGTTGTTGGATGCTGGTGAGTCCAGTATCCAGTTGCGGGCCCTTATGCTCTCCGCCCGTATCCTGACCTCCCCCATGCGCCTTGATGATTATAAAACAGACTGCAACACACTGTCCATGTTGCAAATACAGTTTTTAGCATGACTAGCACAGATTGAAGGGACACATCTCTAGGAGATGTATGCACTGTTATTTAAAAGGAAAATAGAGCTATTAAGCTCTAAGGTCATCTGTATCTGGGCTGTGTTTTGTTTTTGAGTAAGTGTCCCATAATATTCCTGTACAGCCCATAATACCTGGGACACCTGGATGAACAGCCAGACCAGCACATTTCAGCTACCTTTGCAATTAACCCTGAAAGAGCTGAAAAACATGCTGAAATGATAGCAAATTGTTCAAGCAAAAGCCACACATGTATTTGGCAGAAAGTTTTAGGCTTGCGAAATAGGTTACAAGGGAGCAATAATAACCTCTTTTATCCTACTTGGGCTAGATGTTAAGAGATACTTGTATCTCTGGTAAACTTGCATTGTAGCCATGTCCATTTCAGGTACAGATATTTTCTCCCCCTGTATAAATACTGCTCCACTCATACCTTAAGAGTTGAAACACTCGTCTGGGCAGCTAACTGTCCACAGTTTCATTGCATCTTTTCAAAGCACCTAAACAAAATGGGGGTTATTGTGTCTTTTGTAAAATGCAAAGAAACCCTTTACGATACATTACAAGAACCAAACATAGACACTTCTATTAAGTATTTTACCTTGTTTTCTTGTTCTCCCACAAATGTAGTACTCCTAAGGGCCAGTCTCCTTCATTTGCAACTTATTTATAGGAAACAGGGGTATGAGGTCAGCACCTTGTGGGAGTGGCTAAGGATATGAATTGCCACTTAACCAGTTTTTACATTTTCAGGATGTCCAAGGAATCTAATAATGATGAATATAACAAGAGTCTTAGAATAAAATATGTTCTGGTCAGGCTGGTCCCCCTACTCAATGTATTAGAGCAGGAATTTAATGTATTAAAATAGGGGGCGGATCAGCTGACTAATTGTGTCAAAGCATCCACCTATATAAGGTGAATGATTTCTATACAGAGTCCCAAATCTTGGACAGGCAAGACGCTAGAATTTTTGCGTACAGTTTCACACCATTGTTGATAAGGAATATAGAATGGTAATGTTCAGGTTTGTTATGGTCTTTGCTGGGTTTGGGCAAAAGAACCAAATGTGCTTCAAATAACCACTTGTCTGTGGGAAGGGACCTGTTCCAGTAGTTGTACAATTGGGAGAGCAGAGGAGCTAACTGCTCCTTAAACTTTTTGTAAAATAAGGCCATATAGCCATCAGGGCCTGGAGATTTGTTGAGTGGAAGTGCTTCTATAGCTGATTGCACTTCTTCTTCTGTGATGTCCCCAAGTGTGGTTTGGGCCTGTACTTCCGTTAGAGCTGGAAGTGCAGCAGAGGAAAGGAATAACTCGATTGAAGTGGAAGAATGCGATTCTGGGAGAGAGGCTGAATATAGAGTTCAGTAGAATTTCGGCCATTCGCTTAGGGTCCGTTGTGCGTAGGCCAGATTCTGGGACAATTAAGGAAGCTATCCATTTGGAGCTAGCTTGTTGTTTAAGATTAAAATTCCTCTGGCTGATGTACATGGCCTTGATTTTAGCTGCTTCCTTGTCCACCTTCCCTAACAAGTGGTCCGAATATTGTGCTCTAAGCTTAGCCAGTTGCTCTGTAACATTTTCTGTACTTGATTTTGACAAGTTTTGTTCTATAGAGCTGAATCTGGGTAAGCCAGCCATCTGCCTGAGCTTGCTTTTTCTTCTTTCTAATTGTGGCCATCCTGATCAGCTCTCCCCACCAAGTGGCTTTAAGGCTCCCCCAAATTATATCCAATGGTAAAGAGCCCTCCCAATTAAATTTAATGGTTTCCTCTAGGTACTGCTTTAATTGGCCTACTAGCTTGTTGTCCTGCAACAATTGGTTGTTTAAAGACCATGTGTGGGGATGGGCAGGGAGGGATGGGGCATCTATAGTCAAGTGTACTGGGGAATGATCTGATATAACCCTAGCCTGGATAGTGGAGCCCACTATGGGGTGGATTAACTGCTTGCTGATTAAAAAGTAATCTAGTCTGGACTGGACACTGTGAGGAGGGGAAAAAGAGGTGTACTCCCTACTAGTGGGGTGCACGAGTCTCCAAGGGTCTACCAGAGCTAGGAAATCTATAAACTCTAATAGTGCCCACTGGCCTGGAGAGAGACCCACCCTGGTGCGGTAAGTATGGTCAGAATCATTGGCCTGAACCAGATTCCAGTCTCCACCCAGAATAAGGGGGAGATGATGAAAGGGAGCTAGTGCAGTGGCTAGCATGGGGAAGAAACCAGGGGAGTCTATGTTGGGCCCATATATTGAACCCAAAACCACCTCAAAACTGTCCAAAAAAACATGTATAAATATGAATCTGCCTTCCAGGTCTTTAATCTCAGACAAGAGGACAAAGGGAACTGCCTTGGCTATAAGAATTGCTACCCCCCTTTTGCGGGAACTATTACCCGCTCCATATGCTTTACCCACATGGGTCTCCTGCAAAAAAACTACCTGAGGGGCAAATTGGTTAAGATGTCTAAGCAAAGTATATTTTTTCCTGTTGTCCCTCCCACCCTTAACATTCATTAGCCATTCCTGTATATGATAGGTTGCATGCTAGCTCTCTTAAGTAACCAATAATTCAAGTGATGCACAGGGCCTCCCTCCCAAACAAAACATACTTTAACTCCAGAACAAGAAAAAACGGTACAAGAAAAAACATTTACCCAGGCCAAAAGCCTTCTCCTACAAATCTCTGATCCTGGGCTAGGCGAGGCTGGCCTCTCAGTCACCTGACACATTATTAGCAAACTTTATATAAACTCAACCTTTATTCAAATCCTGACAGCTGTGTTATTGTTACCATAATCTAATATGGTGCCCCCTAACACTGGTATACAATACTAACTTGATGCCATTTAATCATGCGGTGCAGTTACAAAGTAGGGTGCCCCATTCAAAACTCCTATTAGCCTATGGCCTAAAGAGAAGAAGAAAAACAGAAAGGAAAGGGCTCCCACTGTCCTTCTCAAATGGATGACCCCCATACTGTACTTAAATTTAACATATAATTAATATTTAATATATAATTCATCCTTGAAGTCTTTCCTGCTTAGATTTGTCCTCAAGAAAGAAAAAAAAGGAAACAGAACAAGAGTTTATTCCTTGAATCTTTAGGGCTACCATGAAGGGTAGATGATCACTTAATATCGTCCCCGGTATAGAAATAGTCAACCAGAATTAGAATTATTCTCTTGTGGCAGCAGGCTGCACTCCAGGGTTGTGCTACAGTCTAGAGATCTCCTCTTGCATGTGCAAGCAGGTTCTGTTGCAGGCATCACACTAAAAAACCAAACGTGGGGCAAAAGTCAACACAAGGTTTCTTCCGTGGAACGCTTTAGATCCTCGCAGATTACATCAGTTAAAGGTAAGATCTTTCAAAGAATGTACCCCGACAATCCAATCAAGGTAACAGGGCTCCCATTGGGTCTAGGAACTAGGTCAAGTGTTCTGGCGAAATAGCTCTGGAAAGAGCTTGGCTAGCTCACTGATAGCTTGAGGTGTCAAGTCATAGTGCTTCTTACCCGCTCCAGTGGTGACTTCCAAACACACTGGATATTGCAGCTGATGCTTGATTTTTGCTGCCCAGAGTTTGCTCAGCACTGTGCGGTATGCAGATCTGGCCTGGCGCACCTTCGCTGTGAAAACTTGGACAATCCTTATATGTTTCCCAGCCCATAAAATGGCATCCAACTCTTTAGTTTTCTTTAGCACATAGTTTCTGTCCAGAAAATTCAGCATTTTCAAAATAATGGGCCTAGGAAGATCTTCCGGGGAAGGTTTTGCTCGGAGAGCTCGGTTGGCCTGTTCCACAACAAAACTGGGCCCATTAGGGGAGGGGCCCACTGTTTTCACTAGAAATTTCTGAAAAAGAGCAACATGTTGGGCCCCTCTTCACCTTCTGGCAGGCCCAAGATCACCAGATTGTTGCGGCAATTCCTGCCTTCTAAATCATCTACTTTGCTCTCAAGGGCCACAAGGGATCTCTTGAGGTGGACCATCTCCGGGTTGGTTCTAGCCCTGTGATCTTCCAGAGAAGATATCCTAGCCTCAGCATTAGATACTCTCATGGTTAGTTCCTTCAGAGCAGGTTTAATTTATTTTATCTCATCCACTAAGGTGAATACTGCCTGTTTAATTAGAGTTACATCTGCTTGCATTTGTGCTGATGCAGCATCCTGGGCGGAAGCCTGTACGGGGTAGAGTGGCGATGTGCTCTTCCAAGGATATTTGTCCTCCTTGTCTAGATTTGGTTCTTCCTCCCCGTCAGAAGAAGAGGCTGATTTAGGTATTTCTGTTGCTTCCATGGTCGGGTTTTGGTGATCGCTGGATAGCCCAAGTGCTCTACGATTGTTCCTGATAAGGATTCTCAAGGAAAGGTGATTTAAGTGGGTTTTTTAGATAGTTTTACTGGGCAACGTGGCGAGCTCGGAAAATTCACTGCTTTCACATCGCCGACGTCACGTGATCCCTCCCGTAGTGCCTGGATCAAGCTAATATTGACTTTTCTCTTTTGCATAAATTTAATAGTTTTAAGCATTTTTGATCTTTTCTTTAGGCCTCTTATGTTCCAGAGATTATATTCAGTTGGTTAGCCATTTAAGTCAAAATAATTACATATATATATATATATATATATATTGCAGTTTGCTCTATTAATCTATTGCTTGGATCCCTTTTATTGCCAAATTATGTATTTTTATCTCTTTTATAATATTTGAAAATATTTTTTCGATGAATCCCACTTAAATTTAATTTATAAGTAACAACCCTAATATCCGCCCACCCCCATCCATATACTAATCCACCTTGAGCCAGCTTAGCTCCTTGGTCCCCCCCCCCCCACTTCAGTAATGACGAAAATCGACATCGCTGTTACACTGAAGGTTAGACCTTGGCTTGCTCCTTGTTGCTTTTTCTTACTTCTGATGGCACATAAGGGATGTTTTTTAAAAGGTCATTAAGTTTCTGTATTACACCTTTTTTTTGTCCTTTGTTCCCCTAAATACAGTAGTGAGCTTAAAAGCTTTTCAAATGTCTTTTGGATTAGACTCAGGTGTCAAGGTTGTTTTTTGTTCATGTCTGGCTGCATTTCTCGGTGCCCGTTCCCCATGTTCCTCTTCAAATGCTTCGTTAGCTTCATCTGGATCATCAAAAGTGTGAAGCTTTGATTCAACTACAAACCTCAGCTTTGCTGGATAAAGCATGGAAAATCTTATGACTGTTTGGTACAACTTGGCCTTCACATGGTTTAATAACTTGTGTTTAGCACTTGTTTCCATAGACAAATCAGGAAATACATTAAATTTAGTATATTCATCTGTCAATACCTTTTCATTTCTGGCTTTTTGTAAAATAGCTTCCTTGTCTAGTAATCTATGTGGTTTAATGAACACAGTTCTGGGAATGATGTTATTAGCAAATCAGTTTCCAGCTCTATGGGCCCCATCAAAGATGTATTTTTTCCTCGGGGTACTTTCTATTCATAGCAAGCGTTATAATTTTTCCAAAAGCTGCTAGTTCCATGTTCCTTCCATACCTTCCAGCAGTTTATTAATGCAAAGATTCCCTCTTCTAGCTCTATCTTCTTGCTCTGAGACTTTTTCTTGTAGCTGCTGTAGCTGTCTTTCTAAATGCTGCTGTCTTTGTTTCATGGGGCTTGTAGTGTCATCTAATTTGGATATGTGGTTCTCTGTTTCATCAGTTCTTAACGATAACAGTGTCATTTTAAATGTTAAATCATTCATTGATGTTGTAAGATTTGTAACTGAATTTTTTATTTCCCCCTAAGTTTCAAGTACCTAATTTTTAAAGCTTGACATGGCCTCAAGCATTTCTCTTTTAAATGTGTCAATTTCTATGTCAGAAGAAGGGGTTTCACTATTTTTCCCCACTGCATTTTAATTCTTGAGTTTTATTAGCAGCCCTTTCTTCCCTGTATATTTCCTGCATTTTTCCTTCACTCTTTCATTTGTACTAACAACGCTATCTTCATTAATGTTCTGATTTATGAAGTTTGAATTTACATGTTCTGTTACTCCCTGCCCTGTGACTGAGGAGCGCCTTACCCCTTCTGCCATATTTTCAGTACCTTTTCTTTGTCTCAAATTCACATTTCTTTCATTCAGCGTCCCATCAACCTGTGACAAGGTTTTAGAGAAATAGCTGGAAATGTTACCTGTGCCAGCTCTCCTTCCCCTTTCCTTACCAACAGGAGTTATGGGCAAAGGAGAAACCAGCGGCTCCAGTAGAGTTAGAAGATCCGGTAGACTCGGTGAATGTCCTTGGGGTCCCCACATGTTAGGGGCGGTGCTCACCATTGCTGTGTTGCGCCTGGTGTTGCTTTTTTTGGCAAAGTACGTTTGAGAAAATTTGTGGACTCTAAGGACGTCATTTAACATTTTTTCAAGACATTTACTTTTTCTAGCTCCCACTCTGCACAGCTTCCATCCCTTTTTAATCGTACAATACCCCTTTTGCCTTTCTTTCTTCACTAATATACCTAAAAAATGTCTTGTCCCCTTTTGATACTCCTTTAGTTATTCTTTCCTCAGTTTGCACCTTTGTGCTCCTTACTGTTTTTCCTGCCTTCCTCTATTTCTCCTGATACACTTCCCTATCCTCTTCTCTTTGTGTCTCCTTATACCTTCTGAATGCCACTCTTTTAGCCTTTACCTTCTCTGATACCTCTTTTGAGAACCTAAGTGATCTCCTGTTTCTTTTATTTTTGCTTACCTGCTTGACACACAGGTTTGTTGCCTTCAATATGCAATCCTTTTGCTGGCCCAATGACACAGAAGGCTGAGGCACTGGATGCCTTAACTCGAACCTAGGTTCAGGAACAGACTCGGGTCATCAAGGGTCAGTGGAGAAGGAAAGGATTGAGCATCTGGAGGACAGCTCTCCTTTCCTGGTAGGGAGGGGTAGAAGATCCCACTGTCTGGCGACCCCTGGTGGAGACGGGGGGGGGGTGTAGCAACAGTCAGGATATCCAGCAAGGGGATTGGCTGCAGCAGCACTCATGTGAATGTGCGCGGGAGCATGCACATCTCGCGCTGGTGCGCATCGCACTGATGAGACTATGGGGGGACAAGAAAAGTGGAATACCCCCAGTCTCCTAGTAGGCGAAGATGGGTCCAGTGGGATGGCCCTCACACACATTTCTGGGTCTTGCTGGCTGGCGACTGGTTCTCCCTCCACTCCCTGGTCGCTCTACTAGATTACAGATAGAGTGGCAGTAGGAGTTTGTGGTCCCACCCTGGGGGAGCTCAGAGCCGGGGTTTGGGTGGTCAGAGGAGCTGGAGGGAGGCAGGCCCAAGCCAGGAGTCAGTCAGAGGGCTTCAGGGGTGTGGGAGAAGGGGGTAACCCGAGAGACCACACTGGAGAGAGTCCAGGATTCCAGTGAGTAGGGGGCATAAAGAAAGAAGGACAAAAAAAATATGCCTTCCTTTTTTGCCCACTTTTCCTCCATCCCTCCAGGTCACCTCTCCCTGCCAGGTCATTACAGAGACTTCCCCCCATCTTAGTAAAATCAACCCTTCTAAAGTCCAGGACCCTCACCATTGTGTGATTGGATTCCGCAGCTGTTCTTATGTTGAACCACACTGTACGATGGTCACTGGTCCCCAAATGGCTTTCCACCTTGACATCTGCCACTCTGTCCCTGTTTGTGAGCACAAGGTCCAGTATTGCCCCATTATGAGTGGGTTGCCATGGGAGGTGTAATACATACTGTCATGACTAAGCAATTCCTCATGTCCCTTTCAGCACTACTCATGCCTCATAGTCAGTCCTATCTGCTGAGGTCTAATGTCATTGGTTCCTTAAACATACCCAAAAACCAAACAAAACTTTGATAAATCTTATTCTCCTTCTTTTCTCCCACACTGTAGAACTCCATTCCGATCAATGTCCATCAGTGTCCCTCCATCCTAGCCTTCAAAAGAGAGTATTGCACTCTTCTTAACCAGACTTCTATATGTACTTTTTTTTTTTTAGAATGTTTGTATAGTATTTGGGGTGGGTGTATCTGGTTATAAAGAGTGAGTGGGGATATAGGGATTGGCAGTCAGTAGGTGCTTGAGTTATGAGCCAGTAAAGTGCACCTACTTGGTAGCCCAGCTGCCTGACCTCTGTCCTTTTGAGCTTCCCCCATTGACTGCAGAAATGTATGGGAGATGCAGGGCTTTGGGGATAGTTCATGGGAGGGGGTCAAGGAGGGGGCTACTCGAGTTGCTGCCGGAGAGTCTTGGATTTGGGTAGTGAGGTCAGGGGGAACCCTGTGGTGAAATGGGAATTGGAGAGGGGTCCTCCCTGTCTGATTTCCATACCCAAGTGCTCTGCCTGTGGGGTTGGGCAGGAGGCTGCTCCTGTAGTCTTCCCTCATCCTACTCGGGCTATCCTTTACAATACCAGGTCGATCAGTAACAAGTCTGCAGTAATAGCAGACTTGGTTTCCTCAGTAGATCTGGCTTCCATCACAGAGACTTGGCTGGACAAAAATGCTGTACTCATTTTGGAAGTAGCAGTGCCGGCCAAGTACGCTGTGATACACAGCCCGAAGAAGAATCGCAGAGGCGGGGGGGGGGTGGCCATTTGTTTTTGAGCCAACCTGGGCCTCATGGTGCTACCAGTGGTCTCTACAAGGTCATTTGAGTGTATTGCTGTGCAGAGGGGTACAGGATCCTCCTGGTCTATCGCCCTCCCGGGGGGGGGATTTTTGCTGTGGTTCAGAGACTTCATCACTGGCCTGGTATTGGACTCACCCAGATGGTTAATTCTGGGGGATTTCAACACCTGGGTTGATGACAAGTTCTAATCAGTTGGACGTGACCTCCTGCAGACTACAGAGACCCTGGGCCGGTCAGAAATTGTCACCTCTGTGACTCACTTGCATGGTTGCACTCTTGACCTGGTGTTCATGCTGGGTCTCGGGTTGATGACCTCAGGATTGATCTGGTTGTTTGGTCAGATCATAGCACAGTGGGGTTAACATTTGGGGCCCACCCCAGAAATTTCGATCTCTGTGAAGATGGTCCGGTATCGCCCTTTAAGGGGACTGTCCCCAGTAGGACTACAGGTGATGCTGGACCTATTGGATGTGGAGACTGCATGTGTGATCAGGCTGGAGGAGGCAGTAGCAGCTTATAATGGGGCCATTGTTGTGGCCTTCGACTCGATCACACCAGTCTATGTCCAAACTTTGTCTACTCGCCGAAGGCCCCCTTGGTTTGCTGGGGAGCTTAGGGAGTTAAAGACTAAGGGTCAGAGGTTAGAGCAGCGCTGGAGGAGTTCTGGCCTGATGGTGGACAAATTGGCCCTGGAGACACATTACTCTGTCTATCAGGGGGTAATCTCCTGAAAAAAGGCAGATTTTTTTTTGTACAGGGAGATTGCTGTGGCAGGGAACAGACCAGCTCAGCTCTTTTGCATGCTAGATAGGCTATTACATCTGGTCTATCTCCATGCAGGAGGAGCTGGTTCAAGCACAAGGTGCAATGAGTTTGCTCTATTCTTTGCCAACAAAGTGTCCTCTATCAGGACCAAGATCTCCTCCAGTACCAAAGAAAGGGATTGCAGGGACTGTCCTGAGTCGTGCCGGGGCACCCTTCTTGTCTTGGCAGAGTTTGATCCAGTTGGAATGGAGAAGAGGTAGCTTACATAATAGTGATGTTGCGGCCAACATACTGTGATCTGGACCCAGGTCCAACCCGTCTTTTGGTTGGATGTGTGGACCTGATAGGGTCTGTGGTTGCTGGGATTGTCCAGTGTTCACTTGAGAAAGGGGTCTTTCTTAGGGCTTTGAAAGAAGCATTGGTTAGGCCCTTATTGAAAAAAACCTCGATAGACCCAGAGTGTCTCAGCAACTACGGGTCAGTCTCAAACCTCCCATTTTTAGGGAAGGTTCTAGAGAAAGTGGTGGCCTGTCAGCTCAAGATGCATCTTACCTCTTCTGCCATTTATGAGTGTTTTCAGTCTGGCATAGCACTGAGATTGCCCTGATGAGGGTGCTAAATGATCTCCTGATGGCGAGAGATAGTGAGAGTGTACCATCTTAGTCCTCCTTGATCTCTCAATGGTATTTGAGACCGTCGATCATGAGGTGCTGCTGGGCCACCTGTGGAGCTGGACGGGACTCACCGGAACAGTCATCAACTGGTTTAGGTCCTTCTTCACAGACAGAGTGCAAAGAGTGACGATGGGGTTGGCCTCATCTGATACAATGCAACTGTCCTGTGCTGTTCCACAGGGGTTGGTCCTGTTGCCCTTGTTGTTCACAGTATGTATGCTTCCATTAGGAGACATTATCAGGTGGTACGGGCTGGGTCTTCATTGTTATGTTGATGATACCCAGCTATACCTATCCTGTGCACCCGGAAACCAGGTGGCAGTCTTGGTGATTAACAACTGCCTGGAAGAGATCCAGAACTGTATGACACACAACTGGTTATGACTCAACCCGTAGAAGATGGAGGTATTAGTGGTAAAACCAGGTCATCGTTGTAATGGGGGGGATTTGGGGACCCCCCTTGGCTAGTCCTAGGGGGTGCTCCCCTGGTTTCCTCCACTCTGGAGAAGAATCTGAGCGTGGTCCAGGATGATGGCCTGACACTTTAGGCTCAGGTGTCAGCCGTTGTTAAGTGTTTTTTATCACTTGAGGAACATTGCCCAGATCTGAGCCCTGATACAGTCCGACAACCTGCCCACTCTGGTGCATGCCTTCATCACATCCAGACTGGATTACTGCAATGCCCTGTATCTGGGGCTATCTGGAGGCAAACTTTGCCAGCTGGTGCAGAACATGGCGGTGAGGTTGTTGAGTGGCATTTCAAAATTTTACCATGTCACACATGTCCTTCGCAAACTGCACTGGCTGCCAGTGAGGTGGAGGATTTATAGGTCGGGCTGCTGATCTATAAAGCCCTGCATGGGAGGGGACCAGTCTACCTGCAAGATCTCCCAATTCCTCATAGCCCATCTCAGGCTCTCTGTTCCACCAAGGGTTGCCTCTTGAGAGTTCCCAGGGCTAGGCTGCAGCAGTCTGGGGACCAGGCATTCTCAGTTTCCACGCCAACCCTGTGGAACTCTTTACCTCATTATCTGCGGGAGTCACCCTCGGCGGAAGCCTTTAGAAGAGATCTAAAAATGCTGCTCTTTGAGCAGGCATTTAACTTGAGCTGATAATTACCCCCACTGATTTATTAACTGAGTGATACACTGTTAATCATTTTTGTAATTATGATTTCTTA
Source organism: Neoceratodus forsteri (assembly GCA_016271365.2). Lineage (NCBI taxonomy): Eukaryota > Metazoa > Chordata > Ceratodontiformes > Ceratodontidae > Neoceratodus > Neoceratodus forsteri. Next base: position 1,702,757,788 of record CM057455.1, read on the forward strand.
TTTTTAATCTGTTTTATTAATATATTGTTTGTTGCTGACTGCATTGGTGGGATTATGTAATAATTACTGGAGGCCACCTTTGTCACACTGTTTTCAAGTGTCTCCAAAATGCAGTGATAAACCGAAAACCGGTTATAATGGCATTTTCCAAAACTTTATTTTTCTGTAGCACGTCCTCAGCATCAACCATTGGCTCTTTCTCAGTGCGTGGGTGGGCTGAATGCCTAAAGAAACATGGCAGCTCTATTTCCGTGTTCCCAGTGACACACTAATCTTCACCCCCGGCTCTCCCCTTTCAAGTAACATAACTTTGTTTTCATAATTCAGCTGGTTGATCCTGCCTTTATTAGTAAAACAAAGTATCAGGTTGATCCTGCTGTTGCAGAACTTCGGTCGGTGCTTCAGTAGACAGTGAGTCAGAATGGGAATAGACCATGTTTAACTGACTCCTGTCTTCCTATTGTGCTTCCTGAGCCAGTTCCACAGTACTTCTTTGAAAAAAAAAAACACACACTCAAAAAAGGAAAAAAATGTCTATAGAGTGAGTGAGTGAGTGGGTGTGTGTCTCTCTCTCTTAAGATAACTGCTCATATCTCTGTTTCGTCATAGTGTCGAGAAACCTTGTTTTAGTAATTATAATAGTGGGATCTTTGCAATTAGAAATTATTACACTGGGTGTAGGTTGACCTCATAGTCTCTCGAGCTTCACATTGAGGTTTGTGGGTCATTATACCTTTGGTGTAAAAATCTTAATATACAGTTGCATAGCCATTCTCCATTTAGTCTCTGCTTCAAGGAGCTTTATGTGTGATTTTGTAATGCGTATAATTTTAATATTGTTAAGCCCTCTCAGCCTCTGGGAAGGAGCGCTATAGAAATAAAGTTCCAATTTTGTCCTATCCTACCTGCCTTTAGTGTACTAGGAAGTTAGTCACTTTGCCTGTGTTGGCTAAATACCATACCAAAGAATGTCACCTGTACCTGGCGCAGTGGCACTGAGGACTGAGGGGCTGGATGCCACACCTTGCGCTACACCTGTTACCTGGGTTTGGAAATGGATCTAGGCCGCCGGGGGTTGGCAGGGGAGAGAGAAGATCGAGCATCCGATGACTGCTCTCCTCTCTCTGGGGTACGTAATGGGGTTTGCATCACTCTGTAGCGGTGACTGGCGGAGCCCAGCCGCACTATAAGTAGCTTGTAAAATAGGGGAGGAGAGCATGGCAGGCGTCAGCACTACATGCTCGGACACCATTGCATTGCTGGCTCTCCATAAGGGAGAAAAAGTGGAAAATACAGAGGGCGATTTCTGCGACTGATGGTCATGCCATTGCACCCCCAGTAGTGACCTGAGAGTGGCACATACCCAATGTGGTGCGAAAGCGATAATGGCCGGCCCATTGGGGGTATGGGTCCGTGTGACCCGTGCACACGACCGGGCCTGGGGGTGCTGGGGCCGCTGGCTGGAGATTGTGGGGGCCACTCTGCTAAGGAGATAGGAAAAGATAATAACATAAAAAAAAAGAATGTCACCTGTACCTATATATTGACTGTATGTACACAGTACTGTATTTTGCAATTACAGAGTAGGAGGGGAGGTACAGAGTCCATTTGGGTAGCTTTGCCCATTGGGAAGGGGGAGCTTGTGCATATCAGGGTGATCTACAGGCCACCTTCACAACTGGACTCAGAGGATGAGGTAATGATGAAGGAGACACTGAAAATGGCTAATAAAGGTGAGGCACTGTTGATGGGGGATCTAAGTCTACCCGACATGAGATGGGAAACCTAATCGGCAAAATCAGTGAGAAGCAAGGCTATAGTGGATTGTCTGCAGGAAGCCCTCCTCAGGCAGCTGGTTAGGGAAATCACCAGGGAAGGGAATTGCTGGACTTAGTTCTGACAAATGGTGACAGGGTGGGTGAAGTCGCAGTGGGGGAACACCTTGGTTCGAGTGACCACCGTACTGTGTGGTTCACGTTACAAACATCAGCTGAGGTTATTCAAACCAAGGTAAAAGTACTAGACTTCAGAAGGATAGATTTTAACAAAATGGGGGTCTATGTGCACGAGGCGATAAGGGGGGTGGAAAGCAGAAAGAGGGTGGAGGACATGTGGGATTGCTTGAAATGGGCCATAATTGGAGTGACAGATCTCTGTGTCAGAAGGGTGAATAAGACCAGGAGGAAGAGGAAGCCTCTTTTGTTCAGCAGGAAGGTGGCAGATAGGGTTAGGGAGAAGAGGGTGTTCAGGAAGTGCAAGACAACACAAAGAGGGGAGGACTGGGAAACATACCAGAGGAGGCAAAAGGAGGTGGGCAGAGAGGTGCGGAGGGTGAAGGCCAGGGCAGAAGAAGAAATTGCCAAATCAGTCAGGACCAGGGACAAAGCTTTTTCTAGGTATGTCAGTGAGAGGAGGAAAACTGGAAGGGGGATAACCAGACTTAAAAACAATGAGGGGGTTTTGCTGGAGGAGGATAGAGAAAAGGTACAATTATTAAATTACTATTTTTGCTCAGTATTCTTGGTGGGGGGGGAGTTTAGGGACTTCAGTACTGAGGATGGGGCAGGAATAGGGGTTGATACAAGCCCATTTGTGGAGAGTGCTGTCTTGAGAGAGCTGGAGTAGTTAAGGGTGGATAAGGCCATGGGGCCAGATGGGGTGCACCCTAGGGTGCTGAGGGAACTTAGGGATGTTCTGGCAGTTCCCTTGACAGCCTGACAGATCTATTTAGTAGGTCCCTAGAGACAGGAGAGGTCTCAGAGGATTGGAAAAGGGCAGACATGGTCCCTCTCCAAAAGGGGAGGATAGGGAGGATTAGAAGAGGGTGGATGTGACCCCTTTCCACAAAGGGGAGATAGGGAAAGGTCCCTGGAGGTGGGAGACATCCCAGAGGATTGGAAGAGGGTGGACGTGGTCCCTCTCCACAAAGGGGGGCATAGCAAGGAGGTGGGCAGCTATAGACCTGTGAGCTTAACCTTCATAGTAGGTAAAATTATGGAGAGGTTACTAAAAGGCAGTATTCTGCACTATTTAGAAGAGCACAACCTTCTGGACAAACATAAGCATGGCTTCACCAATGGGAGGTCCTGTCAAACTAACTTAATGGAGTTCTTTGACTGGGTCACTAGGGAAGTGGATCGGGGGGCTCAATGGATATTGTGTATCTTGATTTCTGGAAGGGGTTTCAATCTGTACCACATGGGGGACTACTTTATAAATTGAGTGGTCTGGACCTGGGCGGGTGCAAAACTGGCTAAAGGGTAGAAGCCAGAGGGTAATAGTAAATAGGGTCACCTCGGGGGAGGGAATGGTCACCAGCGGGGTTCCCCAAGGGTCGGCACTGGGACCCCAGATGATGCAAAGGTCTGTAATAGGTGGATAGCCAAGAGGGGGTGGAGAATATGCACAGGGACTTGAGGTGGTTAGAGGGTTGGTCTAGGGAATGGAATTTGGCCTTTAACATTAAAAAGTGCTAAATCATACACTTAGGAAGGAAAAACCGGAGAGAGACTTACTGTCTGGGTGGTCAGACCCTGGAAGTAAATGAGGAGGAGACGGACCTAGGAATTATTGTTTCAGGGGACCTAAAGGTAGCCAAACAGTGTGAGTGGGTGGTGGCCAAGGTTAACAGGATTTTGGGTTGCATCGGGAGGGGATTCGCTAGCAGGAGGAGAGAGGTCATCATCCCTCTATACAAGCAGCTGGTTAGACCACATTTAGAGTATGGGGTGCAGTTCTGGAGGCCATTGCTAAGAAGGGACGTGGAAAAGCTGGAGCGGGTACAGAGGAGAGCAATCAAGATGGTGGCAGGGCTTAGTCACTTGCCATATGAAGATAGATTGAATGACCTGTGCAAGTACTCCCTTGAGTAGAGGAGGGATAGGGGGGATATGATTGAGACCTTTAAGTATGTTAAGAGCATCAACAGAGAGCTAGTAGAGAAACCTTTTAATTTATGGGGGTGGAAGAGGACCAGGAAGCATGCATTACTCATAGAGGGAGGCAGGTTCTGAGGGAACATCAAAAATAACTTTTTCACAGAAAGGGTAGTGGAGAAATGGAATAGACTCCGAGAGGTGGTGGTAGGGGAGGCCACCGTAAAGGGCTTTAAGAGAGCATGGGATAGCCACATGGATCTGGTATCAGGGAGAGAGGGTAGGAAGGGAGCCAGATTAAGCACTAGCCATCAGCTAGGCACCTTGGGCACACTGGGTGGACCAGGCGATCTTTTTCTGCCGTCACATTTCTATGTTTCTATTTTTTCTATATATTGTATCGTGTATTATTTCCCTTGCTCTGTTTCTTTCCCTGTACTACTACCTTGCTATATGTACAGTATTGCACTCTGTATTTATTTTATTAGTATACTGTTGTGATGACCTCTTATGTTGTAATTTCCTGGGTTGTGTCTGAAAATAGGCAACTGTTATGTCTAGTGCACCTACCTGTTAAATAAAAACTATATGAATGAATGAATCAATCAATATTGTCAACTCGTGGTGAGGTCATTTATTTTTGCCCCAGGAAACATGACACCATAATGTTTATTTTGTCATTTCTGCATATAGTGGCACCCGGAAATCTAATGATGGAGTTCCCATTACAACTTTTTGAGTCTGTGATTCCTCTCCATTTAGTGGTGGCGTGCTGTTTTCTATTTTGACAAGATCTGAATTTTATACCCTTGGTATGTTTGTGTTGTACCAAGTATGCCAAATGCATTTTGGTAGGGAGTGTGAAATGTTCCAGTCTTTCTGCCCTCCTGTTTTTTTTTTGTTAGCTTGCAGAGTATTCCAGTTTTGGTTTTCTGTACTCATGTTAAAATTCATATCACCTGACCTTAATTGTTTTTCAGCTCTGGCTTCCATTCCCTCAGTACACATAGCACTATCTTCCTCCCTTGTCCTTTTTTTGCCAGTCTGTTCACCTAAAGGGGGAGGTTCTGAAAATGGGAGATTTCAACATGCTGGATACAGATTGGTCAATACCAGCAGGAACATCCACCAGAACTAGACACAGTAGTGGATTCCCCTGCTGGGGGAGGGCCTCAAACAACTGGTACAACAACCCACAAGAGGCAGGGCTATCCTAGATCTAGTACTGACTAAGAGGGAAAGGATCACAGATCTCCAGGTAGAAGGTCACCTGGGGGCCAATGACCATCACATTGTATGGTTCAATTTGGTCACTACAACTAAATCAGCCCATCCCATTCCAAGGCAAAAATATGGACTTCAGAGGAGCGGACTTTGAGAAGATAGCCAACAGAGTTAAGCTAGCCCTGGCAAAAAGAAACACGGGGTGAGTGGGTACAGGCAAAGTGGGCAAGCATTAAGGATGCAATACTTGAAGCAACATCCCATTGTGTTAGACAGAAAAGGAAGTACAAAAGAAGAAGGAAACCACTTTGGTTCTCAAATACAGTAGCAGAAAAGGTCAGAGCCAAAAGGCTGGCCTTCAGGAAATATAAGAGAACACAGCGGGATGAAGATAGGGAGGCATACCAAACTGCCCTAAGGCAGGCAAAGTCCCAAACTGAGGAAACAGTAGCACAAACAGTAAAAGAAGGTGGCAAGACTTTCTATAGATACATTAGTGAAAGGAGAAAGTCCAGAGGGGGTATTGCTAAGTTCAAAGGAGAAAAGGGGGCATGTGAGGAGGAGGAGGACTCTGTAAAAGCATCTATCCTAAATAGATACTTTTGCTCAGTATTTACTGAAGAGAAGGTAGGGCAGGGCCCACAGCTCAGCACCATGGACACACGGGGGCCGGAGGTGAGCACTACTCCCTTCACAAAAGAAAGAATCCTACATCAGCTCGCTAAGCTCAGGGTGGACAAGACAATGGGACCTGATAGCATACATCCCAGGGTACTAAAGGAGCTAAGGGTGGAACTAGCACAGCCATTAGCAGAACTGTTTAGTGAGTCTCTGAGCACAGAAGCGGTCCCAGAAGACTGGAGAAGGGCTCATGTGATCCCGTTCCACAAGAGTGGTAGCAGGGAGGAGGCAGGGAACTACAGACCAATCAGTCTTACCTCAGTAGTGGGCAAGATTATGAAGGCACTCCTTAAGGAAAGGATAGTGCAACACCTGGAATCCGTAGGGGCACAGGATCCAAGACAGCATGGGTTTACAAAAGGAAGGTCCTGCCAAACTAATCTCATAGATTTCTTTGACTGGTAACCAGAGTAGGGCCAAGGGAGCAGTTGATGTCGCTACCTTGACTTCAGCAAAGCTGACACTGTTCCAGATAGAAGATTGATAAACAAGCTGGGTAGGCTTGGGGTGGGTCAGAGTTGGTCAACTGGGTGGCAAACTGGTTGATCGGCAGAAAACAGAGAGTGGTGGTAAATGGTATGCAGTCAGAAGAGATGCAAGTCACTAGTGGGGTACCTCAGGGATCAGTTCTGGGGCCAGTCCTCTTCAATATCTTCATCAGTGACATTGCAGATGGACTAGAAGGTAAGGCTTGTCTGTTTGCAGATGACACCAAGATCTGCAACAGAGTAGATGATCCAGATGGGGTGCGAGAATGAGAAGAGATCTGGATAAACTAGCAAAATGGTTAAGAGTGGCAATTGGGATTAATGCAAAGAAGTGCAGATCATGTGCCATAGAAAAGAGAGAAACCCTGAAGCCACCATAGGCTGGGAGGGAGTTGCTGGCAGTCTCAAAGGAAGAAAGAGACTTGTCATATTATTATCATGAGCTTGAAATCATCCAAGTAGACCTCTAAAGGTAGGTAAGGGTAGGTAGTAGGTATATTACATGTCGTAAGAGGGAGGTAATAATCCCTCTTTACAAGACACTGGTTAGGCCCTATCTGGAGTACTGTGTGTAGTACTGGAGGCCACACCTTCACAAGGACATTAACCAAATTGAGGCAGTCCAGAGAAGGGCAACCAAAATGGTGCAGGGACTACATCAGAAGACATATGAGAACAGATTAACGGAGCTCAATATGTATACCCTAGAGTGAAGGAGGGAGAGAGAGGTGATATGATTGAAACATTCAAACACTTTAAGGGCATTAACAAGGTGAAAGAGTCTAACATGTTTCAATATAAGAAAAATAGCAGGACAAGAGGACATAGCATGCGATTAGAGGGAGGCCAATTAAGGGGTAATGTGAGGAAGTTCTTTTTCACAGAAAAGGTGGTGGATGCATGGAACGGCCTACCTCAGGAAGTGGTGGCTATGAATACAGTGCAGGGCTTCAAACAGGCATGGGATAGGCATAACGGAGCAATACAGATGAGTATGAATAGATAGGCCACTGACAGCAAAGGATGATGGCACATTTATAAGGTAGAAAAAAAAATGGGCAGACTGGATGGGCCTTGCGGTCCTTATCTGCCATCAACTTCTCTGTTTCTATGTTTCTATTTCATTCCTACATATAACTTAGTTTCTATTTCTCTAAAGATTAAATGAATTCTTCCATCTTCGTAATATTATAGAATTATAGAAGTCGATGGCAGAAAAGAACTGCCCGGCCTATCCCGTCTGCCCCTTTTTCCCTGCCTAATTTAAAGCCGCCTACCCTACATGGTCAACAGCCTCTGATCTCCTGCCTCCTACCCCTTCAATGGTGCCTACAGACCCTGTTCTGGCTTTGTGTTTCCTTTCCTATCAATTGTGATGATACCATGTGCCTATCCCATGCTCTCTCAAATCCAGTAACTGTTTTACCTCCACCACCTCCATGGGGAGGCTGTTCCAGGAGTCCTCCACCCTTCCCGTGAAGAAGTGCTTTCTCCTGTTCCCTCTGATCCTCCCCCCTCCAACTTCATATTGTGCACTTTAGTCTTTGGACATCTTTTTCTTTGAAAGATTCTCCCTTCCTGTACCTTGTTTTTTTCCCTTTAAGCATTTAAATGTTTCAGTCATGTCTCCCCTCTCTCTCTCTCTCCTGATCTCCATGGAGTACAGATATAGATCCCTTAGCCTTTCCTCGTAGGGCTTCTGATGCAAACCCTGCACTATTTTGGTTGCCCTCCTTTGCACCATCTTCATCTTGTCTATATCCTTACAGAGATGAGGCCTCCAGAACTGCACACCATACTCGAGGTGGTGTCTCACCAGCAATTTATATAGGGGCATTAACACCTCCCTCTGCCTACTGGTTATACCCCTCCCTACACAGCCCAACATATGATGGTACTGGGTCAATATGGTGCATGAATTACAGCATAATCAAAACCGCACACCAGACACAGTGCGGGGGAATATAGCAACAGGGTACAAAACACCACAAGGAGGAAAGGTTGAAAGCACGGTTTTGTACCCTGTCGCTCATGGCTGGTGGGCAGTGATGCAGAGGATAAGGCCTCTGCTGGGGGGGGGGTTTGCCGAGCAGCTGCCATGGCTCAGAGGGGTGAGCTGCAGGCAGTGGAGGGAAGTGGTGCATCTGTGGACCGGGGTTCACATTCCAGTCCCAGACCACTGGTGTTGTCTGTGTTTTTGGTTTTTTTAACAGTTTGTGTGACTTGTTTATTTCCCCCCACCCATGTTTCTCCCCATCCCTGTGTTGTACCCCCTGGAGTTGATTATATAAATAAGGGGGTTCGGGGGCACAGCCCCCAGTAACAGGTGGTGCAGCGGGCAGAGCCCTTCCACAAAAAATAGAGATTTGATGTGCCTTTTTCCCTGATGTTTGCATTCGACTTTATCAGTGAGTGCTGGCAATGTACCCGCTGTATTGACAGAGTGGTATATTGCTGTACTGTTTTTGTTTTCAGCATAATGATCCTGTGCCACATTTGATTTGCCTTTCCCACTACCTTATTGCATTGTTTCACCACTTTTAGGTCATCTGATATGTTAACCCCCAGGTCCCTCTCCTGCCCTGCTACCGTGACTACTCCCCCCCCCAATTCATATGTTGCCCATGGGTATTTATACCCTAAGTGCATGATTCTGCACTTCATTTAGTTGAATCTCTATTGTCAAGTTCCTGACCACTTCTTTAAGTTCCCCAGGTCCTTTCTCATCCTTTCCACCCCCTTGGTGTGTCTACCCTATTGCATATTTTTGTATCATCTGAAAATTGGGACACCTTTCCTTCCAATCCATCCACAATGTCACCACTGTAGATGTTAAAGAGGACCGGGCCCAATACTGACCTTTGTAGCACCCCACTGATCACTCTACACTCCCCTGAGCTAACCCCATTTACTACCATCCTCTGGCTTCTACCGCTAAGCCAGCTTTCCACCCATTTGGCTATTTTAGGACCACACAAGGATAATTTGACACTCAAAGATGTTTTCTTATAAACTCTGACCCAGTTCAGGATCACAGTCCTCCTTAGACCCACAGTCCCTTGATTAAAGAAACCTAGAGAGACAGAAGTACTCTCTACCTAACTAAAATACTCCAGAAGAGTTCCCAGTAAACTGGAATTTAAACCACTGATCCTTTGCTTATTAAGCGAACACACATTTAGTGAGCCACAGAGCTGCAGATGAGCTGCAGTTTTTATGGATGAGGGATTGTGTCACAACCTGCAAAACCGGTGACTCAAACTACATTCAAACCTAGACAAGCCTCAGCTGGGACAAATTTAACTGACATAATGAAGAACTAAGATCAGTCATCTGAAAGTCTGCTATTTAGTTTAGCTGAAACACTTCACTGCATCAGCAATGACATCTAAGAATTTCTGTCATGCAACAAAAATTGTAGTGAGCAAGACAAAATTGTGCAATACAGGAGATCAAACCCAGGCTTGTGTAGATCTAAAACCTTATACCAAGGCCTAAAAGCCCTATCACTGACATCATCAATGACATCAGGCAGCCGAATCTTTCACTCTGAATGTAACCTTAAACTTGACTAAATGCACAGAAGAGTAGTAGCTGTTAGCACTTAAAAAGGATACAAGGACTACTAACAGCCATTAGGGAAGCAAAGAATTAAAGAAAAAGCTGTTTATTTTTCCTTAGGCTTTTTCCGTTACTGTCTGGAAGTAACCTTCCTCTTTCTTTGTGTTGGAGGTTTTGCACATTCTCAGTTTCAGAGGACATGACATTTTGGGAAAATATAATGGAGGAAACATCAGAGTCATCCCCTGGATCTGTAGCTCCCCACTGATCCCAAGAACATAAGAGTTTATGCTTCTTGTTGGCTCAGTTTTGACTTTGGTTGACCTCTAAGTCTAATAATCATTGGTATGAACCATGGGTCATGAATAGGAGGGGGCATAGGCTCCACACTTGTTTTAGTCAGATTTAGCATTGTATCAGAAGCATTATCTGACTGAACCATGGCATCTGAAAGTTCCATCTCAGGAGTATTATCTGTACCACAAAGTGAATCTGAAGTTGAGTGTCAGTACCTTGATCCTCCTGTCTAGGGGCATGTCAACCAGAGGAATGTTTGGGTTCTTACTGTATCTTTCCTTGGACCAGCCTTTTGTACATTAACATAGTAATCTTGCTTTATTTTATCAAGGTCTTCATACGTGTTGTGAAAGGCCCAGGGACACGTCCAGAAGTAATGCCTCTGCTCATTACACAGATTACATTTCTTTAAATTCTGGATATGTGTACTGAGAAGGCCAAGTTGAGCTCAAAGGGTGCACCATGCTTGATCAAAGGCATTAATAAGTTGATTCTTTGCTCTGCACTGGTAGCACGCATTTAGCAGTCCCTTGTAAAAGGCAATTCGTTAATCTCTATCTAAATAAAAGAAGCTAGGCAGTTGTTCTATACCATGTTCTCCTTGTATTCAGTTTCATTATGAGTTGCCATCCCCTAGTCAAAATGTTCTCAGAGTTAATACAGAATCTGGGTCCCCCAGCAGCACTTTGCACCTTCATTTGAGCCAATAGATTATATATGAAATATTAACCCACTCATTCAGAAAAGGCATGGTGACTGTTTTATAAGCAGGTTTTGTCAACTGAATGACAAAAACAGAATCAGTTGGGTAGGTAATTGGCTTAGGGACAGAAAACAGAGAGTAGTGGTCAATGGGGTGAGGTCTGATGAAGGCACGGTCACTAGTGGTGTGCCCCAAGGCTTAGTGTTGGGGCCAGTCTTGTTTAATGCCTTTATCAGTGATATCTGCATAGGTATTCAGGGCAAATGTGCCCTATTCACAGACAATACCAAGCTGCTGTAGAAGGAAGGGTTAACAGTGAGAAGGTGGTTAAGGACCTACAAAAAGACCTACAGAAGCTGGAAAGAAGATACGATGTCTGGCAGCTGAAGTTTAACGTAAAAAAATGTAAGGTGATGAATTTGGGTAAAGGAAACCCAAGGACAGAGTACCACCTCAACGGAGTCCAGCTCAGCACCATAAAGGTAGAATGGGACCTAGGTGTCATCATAAACAGACAAGTCAATGCAACAAAGCTTATGGCAAGGTCAACAAAATGCTGGGATGCATAGGGAGGGTATTTGACTGCAGGAAGAAGAAGGTAATACTGCCACTCTACAGGTCCCTGGTAAAGCCCCATCTGGAGTACTGTGTCCAGTTTAGGAGTCCACATCTGAAAATGGATATAAACAGGTTGGAGACTGTTCAGAGCAGAGAAACCAAAATGACCCAGGGCTTTCAAGGGCACTCGTATGAAGAGCATCTGGAAGTATTAAATATGTTCTCACTGGAGACAAGGAGGGTGAAGTGAGATATGATTGAAACATACAAGTTCCTGAAAGGAATAAATATGGTGCCATCCTTGGAACTGTTCAACAGAGTCTCTGACTCTAACACTAGAGGGCATGAGTGGAAGTTGAGGGTGGAGTTTTAAGAGGGAGCTAAGGAAACAGTATTTTAAAGAAAGAGTCATGGAACCATGGAATAAACTGCCAGCTGAGGTAGTGGAAGCAAAGTCCCATGACATCATTCAAGCTGGGGTGGGACAAGGTTAAAGCACGATCAAAAGCAACAGGAGCTGTAGGAGGCATTAGGCAGAAGAGGGGGGTTAGGTCCTGGGATCTGAGATGGTCCAAGGAACACATGGGATGACTAGATGGACCCTTGTTCTCCTTCTGCCATCTTTTTTTCTATGCTTCAATGCTTCTATGAATTTAAACCCTCTCTCGAGGTCTGGAGCTTATATGGAGCCTCAGACTGCAGCCCTGTAGCCAGCATCAATCTTCCCCCATCAGCAGCCTCTTCCCAGCAGAAGAGCTGCTTGTATCTTCTACCTGGCCCACTTCTGAACTCCCAATGGACCAAGGAGCATGCAACAGTTGCTAGCTCCTATAACTCCCACTGTTGTGGCTGGTGATCTGCTTGATTCTTTGCTCCCCCGCCCCCATGAACAGTCTCAACAGAGGGGCAGGGAGCACATAGAGCAGTGGGAAACTTTCTATCGGAGCCTTACACCAAGAAACCAGTGAGCCATTTTAATTACTTGCTCCCCTACCCTCATAAGTATTACAGCAGTGGGAGAAGACAACAGTACAGGCACCAAAGGCACCAAACTTTCTGCTGGTGGCTCAAAGTGATGAAACAAATGCCGCTGGTGAGTCACCTAAGATCTTTGCCCCCCTCACCTCACAGACTGCACAGTGGGGAAGGAAACACAACAAACAAACTGTCTTTCTGGCTGTACTGAACACCTGCACACTGCAGCCACCATGCTGCCAGCAGCTCAACCTCCCAGACCCACCAGACTGTACAACATGGGCTGGGATGCATAAACAAAAAAAAACTAATAAAACAACAGCTTTCCCAACCCACACAAGCCACCAAAGGGACAGGGAGCACAGAAGAGACCAGCGTGACTCTGTGGCAGATAAGCCCTACGAGCCTTTGTGGCACCAGAGTTGCCAACAACAGAGACTGTGCCTGCATAAAAGTTTACACACAACCGAGCTTCTGATGGAGCCCCTGACCTCCACAACTGCTTATTGCTCCCCAGTGGTCACTACAGCAAACCAGGAAGACCTAACCCTGTATCTTGATGCTGCAAAAAGTGTACAAAAAAGAAGATAAATACCTAAGTTGCACTGATCTGCATGGGAGCAGCCATCTTATGAGAAGTTTGCAACTAGCACAGCAAGGGACCTGACTGGTTGTGGCAGTACTCCAGTTCGATAAGGACCTAGAGTCTCTTTCTCCACCAATGAAGTGAGGCATCGAGTGCTTTTGGAAAGAGTTCTAGAAGCTCTGACTGTTCATCTGAGGAGAGCGTGAGAGAAACTTCTGAGAGAGGAGAGTGTTTGTGAAAAGCTCCTACATGCTCTTCGTGTCTGACTAAAATGTTTGCCCAAAACTTACTTGAGACCCCTGGAAAAGGGGAGTGATGCAGCTAGAGTGCCAAGCCTTGGCTATAGCACCAAATTAGAGCAGGGTTTTCTTTGAAAGCTGCTCTGTATCTGGGAAGGTGGTGAGCCATCGCCTTCTACTGGTGCTAGGATTTTATCTTGGCAATTGAACTAGCTGAGGTCCCAAGTGACTACCCTCTGGATGGGGTGGGTGAAGACAAGCCCCTTCTGGGGTGAAGAGGACCATTGTCATCTGGAGCATTACAGTCTGCACACTTTTCCACCAGCAGCACATTGGGTCTACTGTACCTGTAACCATCTGACAGAACAGAGCTCTCATCATCCAAAGTCATCATGCCACCTGGAGAGTGTTGGGTCCACTGTACCTATAATCAGCTTACAGAACAGAGCTCCCCTCATCCAGTGTTATCATGGCCTGCATCCTTCACCACCGGGAATGCATTGCATCTGCTGCACCTGTATCCAGCCTACAGAAATGACCACCAGACATCATATGCCTAAGCAGTGGGGATGTACCCATGGAAAATAGCACCAGCCTGTCATCTAAAAGTCATGAGTACTGGGTTTAATCCACAGAACTTTTCATTCCTATTGTTTAGCTAGCTAGTTACTTTCTGTGCATTCCTGTGTGACCTTAGAAATAATCCTACAGCTGCAGCTTCTGACCAGGAGCAACTGTTTTATTGTCCATCCAGCTATGTAATTTGACAGTTGGCAGCTGCAGCCAACAACTGAATTTATACAGTACCGCAAAAAGGTCCAATCATCACAGGCCTGCAATTCTGCATCCGTGTGCATACTTGAACTGTAATAGGGAAGCACCCAGAGGGTTTGTGGGGTTAATTGGTGCACCAGTTGGGGGAGAGGTGCTGAGACATGCCTTACAGTGGGGGTGAATGCAGACAGTGTTTATTTTATGTTTGCTTCCATGCATGCGCAAGAAACATTTTGTGGCAGCTTGCTGGAGTAGCAGATTGTGGAGGTGCAGCGGTTTTGTGGTCAGTGCCGCCACTGCTTTTTTGGGCTTGCCTCTGTGGCACCAATGAATGAGCATGCTGTCTATGATAGCAGTTGAGAAGCATGGCACCAACTTGAAAGAAATCCGCCGCCGCAACGAGGGTGCACTCCTTCATTGCAGGGCGTAGTCACCCATATGTCTGGCATGCCACAGCGTGCAGCAGACCAGCGGGGTGGGTAGCAGGAGCCAAGAGCAAAGCCAGCCTTTCTGCCGAGCAGGACTACAGGGTATAGGCAGGCATATGTGAACACGCTGAGCCTGCCCACTGCTCCTGTCTTCCTTGCGTTCCCATTCGAGCGCCCCACCAGCAAATCACTTCCTCCCACTGCTGCTATCCTCCCCACACCCTAGTTGTGTTCAAAGCCCCCCCACCAGTAAATCAATCCCTTCCTCTCCCTCCCACTGCTGATGTCCTCCCCACACCCTCATTCTATTCAAGCCCACACACACACACACACACACACACAGACTGCAAATCCCTCCCTCTCCCTCCCACTGCTGAGGTCCTCCTTATACCTTTCTTTCCCTGTGCCCCCGGACACTGGGGAGCACACTCCCAGTGTCCAGAAATGTTCATGTCCTTTCCCTATTAAAAAAAAAATCCCCAGTGTCAAAAACAGTCCATCGTTGTCTCCCCGTCCCCTTCCCCATCCGACCCTCCCACTGTGCACCCACTCCCCGCACCCTCCCCCTTACCTATACTTATCTCCGGAGGTAGGGAGCAATGATCTTCTGTGGACCGGGACACGTCTGCACTCTTCAAAGCCAACCGGCAAAGTGAAGATTTCAAGGCAAGCCGAATAATGGGAATCAATGGGGGAGGGGGGTTCAACTTAGGTTGATACCTCAGACATTTTTAGGAATTTTGGCCCCAAATTTTCAACACGGGGTTCTTGGGACCCCACCTCCTGAACACTGTCACTGTAATTTCATTCCTCTGTCCTGAAAGGTGATTTTGCAGTTGCTGTGTGGAATAACCTTTGGGGCGATTAAGAAATGACAGTGCCACTGGTCATGAGGTGGGGTCCCAAAAAACCCATTTTGCAAATTTGGTGAAAAAATTCCAAAAAAATGACTGCATTATGAGCGTGCATTGTGCAGTTTCTATGCATGCTCCTAACTTCACCAGTTTTTAATATTTTCATTCCAGATTTTAAACATTGCCATTATTTCACACCTCCTTATGAACAGTATAGCTGTCATTTTCATATCCTGCCTGAAACATATTTTCGCACCTGTGGCACAGAATGGTGTGGTGGCTCTGCAAAATCATCTTTTGGGATGAGTGAACGAAATGGCACTGGCATTTTTCATGAGGTGGGGTCATAAGAATGCTACACTGAAAATGTGGTGTGAAAATATTAACAAAGTACGAGCATGCACTTAAATTAACAAATGCAGCTCATAACTTTGGTACTTTTCAATATTTTGACCCCAGATTTTCATCATAGCCATCTCTTCACTGCACCTCATGAATACGACAGCTATCATTTTCCAGATCCTGGGCAAAATATTTTTTTGCATCCCGAAAAGTGATTTTGCAGCCACTGAGAGAAAGTACCTTTCGGACATGAGTTGAAATTGTACTCTTCCTTTCTTCATGAGATGGCATAATAAGATGGCTAGGTTGTAAATGTGGTGTAAAAATACAAATTAAAAAACAATGAAGTTATGAATCCGTGTTGAAATTTGCCAACACCGGCTCGTAAGCCCGCCCCACAAAATGGCACCAGTACACACGACAAACTTTCGGCATTGACAGATGCTTGTTTTTTAATTCCTCAGCTGGTTGGATTCGCTTATCCATTTCATGAAAGAAGATACTGTGTGTGTGTGTGTAAGTGGGGGGGGGGGTATTATCTGCATGATCTGATAATGCAAATCATAACCAAAGGGGAACACATGCTGCTGTGAATGAATGAACCACAGCTGTGTAGCTGGGAACTACGTTGAGTGTCGCTGAATGAAGAAATTATTGATATCAAGTGGTTAATTCATCGTGGGCCACTTTTCACCCTGTCCCACATGTAGTATCTGTCATATCAGAAGCAGAGAGGGAAATATAACTTAATAATATTAATAATGAGATGGAGGCTAATATTTCAGTAACACTTAATATGGATGTGTGTGGATGGGGAGGGGGGTGCAGCATGCTTGACCTTGGTGAATTTACAAGTAATGGAGAACAGTGTAATTGAATTGCAGTTAAAAGGATTAAAGAGGAAGGATGCAGTGCAGCATTACTAACTATCTGCTTGCACCCGGTTCACTTTTTGTACAGTACTGTCTAGTTTTTTGGTTTTCTGTGTCTTTGGTCTTTAAAGCAGCAGTATTTGTGAGTGGAAAAAAAATGTCATACGGTTTTTCAATAATACTGTTTTGTATTTCTGGCAAACACATCAATATATTCATTTATTGTTTTCATTGTATTTCATTCCTGAACTGAGATACAGTATGGGGTTTCTTTTGAAGTCTTGTAAAACATAACCTCTCTCTGGTCACACCTACTACTACTACTAGATGAAACATTTTGGTGTGGTGCTGTGCTGTGCTGTTTAGCATCAGAAATGTGTGCCAGCACCCTCGTAATATATCCATGGTATGAATACACTCTGTACAATAAAAAGTAACCTTGAGGGAGGAGATATTTTTTTTAAATTGCTAGTGGCAGCCATCATTAATGACGAGTCATTAATTATAAAATTAGTAATAAAAGTTGTTTTTATAACATCAGAGAGAAATTAAAATTTACTGATGATAAATTGATAATATAGTGTATAATAGAGCATTGTTCCACATAGAAAGCCATCCTTTTCAAAATGCTGTTGTACCACAGTTCAAAGGTCATGGAATGTGACTGTACCCTTCTGGGGTTGAACAGCATACTAGAACCTCTAGAGACTGCTCAAGTCAGTTTCATTAAGAAAGAGAAAAAAACACAATGCACACATTTCCCATAATACTATACACTATAAAAAAATACAGGATGAGTAACTAATGCATAACCAGTGTGTTCTGTCACTTCAGGGGTTCTGATTCCCACAAACTTCTCGAACTTTCCTCTCAAGGTCAGAGGAAATCAGAACCCTCTGTGGCAGAACACACTGGTTGTGCACAGTTGCCCATCCAGTATTCTCTATATTTATAAAGAGATAGAGGCTAATATTTCAGTAATACTTAATATGGATGTGTGTGCGGGGGTCCTCAAAAGGGGAGGCCCCAGGAAGGGAGTAAGAGGCACCAGCTGGGGAGAAAGCAGCTTCTGGTGGGGGACTCTATTGGGGACAGATGAGGGAGTGGGAAGAGGAAAAGAGAATGAGATGAAGTGCCTCCCTGATGCTTTGGGTTGGAGGAATGGAGAACAGATCCAGAGGATTGCTAGGGTAGCAGGAGATGGGAGGGAGCTAGATGTCATTGCTCACCTAGGAACAAATGACCTGGTAAGGGATAGGGTAGCGGTAGTGCAGGGTAATTTCATAGAGCTAGGTAGAGGCCTGAAGCAAGTAGCACACATAGTGGCATTTGCCGAGGTGTTATGTGTGTATGACCAAGGAGAGGAAAAGGCAGTCCACATTACAGCTGTTAACAAAGTGTTGAAGGCATGGTGCATGGAGGAGGGCTTTGGCTACGTTAGGGACTGGGAACTGGCCTGGGAACATGTGGACCTCTATAGAGAAGACGGTCTACATCTTTCCAGGAAGGGGACACTGTCCTTACTTGTAGGCTTAAATGCCACTTGGATGAGCATTTAAACTAGCCGGGGGGGGGGGGACAGGCTGTAATACCAAAGGAGGAAAAGATTTTCTCACCCCAGATGACTAGAAAACAAGGAGGGAGGGCCCAAGGTGAGGAAGATTCCCCAGGGCAGGAGCACAGGAAGACAGGGTTGGGACAAGGTGGAGGACAAGATGAGTATACATCAGGATGGCAAGAAGAGAGGAGTAAAGGAAACAGGTAACGGAGAGAGTAACAAGGGAATTAAGGGGTCTGGGGAACTCCAGGAAACAGCACAGGCAGGAAGGGGAAGAGAGAGAGAGAGAGAAAGCAAGGAGGGAGGCAGGCTAGTGGGAAGTAAGGCATGAAGACCAGTCTATATCTCAGCTATGTATCTGCTACCTGGAGGCCATCATGGAGAAGGATAGCCTTGATTTGGTGGCCATAATGAAGTCATGGTGTACTGACAGGTATGACTGGGATAGGGCCATACCGGTCTACTCTCTGTTCAAGAGAGACATGGAAGGGAGGAGGGGAGATGGGGTTGGACTATATGTGAGGGAAGGAATCAAGGCTACAGAAGTGTAGGAGAAGCTGAGGAAAAGGAAGGACTGGAGATGCAGTGTGTCATCCTGGAGACAAGCACTGGGACCACGATTCATATAAGGGTGGCATACAGACCTCCAGCACAGGGAAATGTCACAGGGTGCTCCCTGTGATGAGTAGAGGCCCAGTTATTCTAATAAATACCCCCCAAGAAATAAAGTGCCTAGGTATAAAGGGATGATATTGACAGTAACTTGACTGTTAACAGTGCTGAAACATCTCTTCCTGTACTACCCTGCACAAAATAGCAATCTTTCATGGTAGGAGGACACCCTTGCATCCTGCCACAAACACTTGTAAGGACAAGAGTAGCAACCCCTTTATTATCTGTGCCCTTTCTGTTCTGTTCCTTGTCCAATAGCCAGTATACAAAAAGGAAAGCCTCTAAAAAGTCTTTAGCAGCTCCTATTGCGCTGCTAGCATTAAAGTATGCCCTGATTCTGTATGAAGCACATGTTGCACGGTCTTGGTGGCCTCTGGTAATGGTCTGGTGGATCTCCAGAGAAATCTGCAGGCTGACTTCACTAGGGTCAGGAGTGGTTCACCAAGTCACAATTAATAATGAATGTAAATAAGACAAAATTAATGTGTTTCAGTACTAGAAAACAGGGTGTCTCGGATGTACAGATCACATCATTGAATCAAACCTTAATAGAACAAGTCACAAATTATTGTTATTTGGGAGTTAATATTGACTCCTCATTGACCTTTAAGAGTCATGTAGAGTCTGTTATTACAAAAACACATAAAAAATTGGGAGCTTTAAAGAGAACATCTAAGTCCTTAAAACTGCAGGATAGGAAACTGACTGCTGAACAGCTTCTTCCAGTAATAAAATATGGAGAGGTTATCTATAGGACTGCATCTAAACAACTCTTGATTAAGCTGGACAAATTGCAGTATAGGGTGGCAAGATATGTCTTACGTTGTAGTTTTAGGACTCATCACTGTGAATTGTTGACCAAGTTAAATTGGTTACCTCTCAATTTAGAATATAAGTATAGTTGGTCCTCATTTATATACAAATATAGGACAATTTATTTGAATCATAATATATCAAAAATATTGGCAGATAAAGATTCTGCTCTTAGAAAACATTCAGTTAGGGTTCTGTATCAAAATAGAATAGATCCAGATAAGCGTAAAAATAAATTTGGGGATAGAACATTGGCATCACAAGCATCAATGTGTTGGAATATACTCCCTCCTTCATTACGATTAGAGAAAATTGAAAAAACATTTCTTAAAGGGTTAAATATGCATCTTGTAGATTTATGTGAATGTTTTTGATTTAATCTGGTTTTATTGTTTAATTGTGTGTGTTTCTGTGATTTTGTGTTTACAATTTGTATTGATTGTCTGAATCTGATGTGTTTATGTGAAACTTGGAAAACTTGCACAGGACTGTCTTGAAAACTGGATTATTTTATCCAAATGACATGTATTATTCCTGTATAAAAATAAAATGTTTTACTACTTTTACTACTACTACTATAGGTTCAAATTCCCCGAGAGGGAGTAAGTAAAGAAAGCAGGACGTGCGTCTTTATAATATGCCAGTGCCCTAAAAATGTGGGAAAGGCATTAGAAGTCAAAATAGTTGCTTGGCAGGGTTAATGCAAAACCCCTAAACTCCTAGCTCTAATGTGCAATGCGCCTGTGATAGTAAGCAGCTGGCAGCTTGCCAGAATGCAGCTCATTAAACAAAGTCAAAATGGGGCGAATTGAAATGTTTACCATTGGGCTGATATTTCAGCCACCGACTTGTGAAACATATAAAGTTGCAAGTTACTAGGGAGTTGGTGAAGTATCCTGAGCTTACCAAAACACCCCTTGTGAATTAAAAAATTAGAATAAGCAAAGTGAGAGCTAAAGAAATAAAGCCCCCACAGAAAGAAAAGTACAAGAGAACATTGTTCCTTTTGAAGCAGTATGGCACAGTGGTTAAGGCTCTGAGCTGCAAACTTGGAGACCTAGGTTTGAATATCACAGCCCCCCCATACTGTGTGACTCTGAGCAAGTCACTTAACTTCCTTGTGCAAACAGGTTGCACCTGGAAACAAGCTTCAGCTTAGTGTGCCTCTCCTGGTTAAACAATTTTCCCTTCCTTTTGTTTTGGTTTATTTTCAGTTACTGCCTGGTATTCTGAAGTTGACAAAGGGAAAGAAAATAAGGAGCGCGCCCTTATTCTTCTATTCACTTGTCCAACTCAGAATACTTATAGTCTATACATAAAGAATAGTAGTAGTCATTACCTGGTTCTGCAGTCAGGACTGTCTATAGGGCTGGCAGCCCCAGAAATGGCTGCTTTTATAGACGTACGGAAGTGAGGTCACTCCAGAATGGGAGGGACTTAATCCCTTAATGAACCTAATGATGATACAATTAGGTATATTTGGACTATTCTAGCTCAGTGTTGCATACAAAGAGAGGGGTGTTGCTATAAAACTATGTGGGGTAGTATTTTAGACAGGTGTGGTGGGTTACCAGGTGATCTAGACTAACCCAGATAGTTTTATTTCTGTAAATTAGATAATAGCTAGGTCACGTGACCTCACCTACATGTATAAAAGTCTGCCACTAGGGTGTTAAAAAAGAGATAGAGACCAGACCAGGGAGTCAGTCTGGAACTGTGAGTCTTAGGGATAAGATCTCAGAGTACTGCTGGGAGGAATAGTTGATCCTTTGAAGCTGAACTAATGACAATTTTTCTCTTCTGTAAGAACTTGAATCATTTCATGAAGTATAAAAATAAAATGATAAATGCCATCCTGGCATTTTTTATGCACTGATTTTTGTTGTGTGCCTGCAATTTGTCTCCTGAACCAATGACCCTACTACAGGAAAGGACTTTTAAAAGGCACGTGGAAGGGACATCATCAGGATGGCAAGAAAGGGGGAGGTGCTGCTAGTTGGTGACTTCAATATGCCAGATATGGATTAGAGCCTTCCATCTGCAGCTTCAGCAGGGAGCAGAGCCATCCTTGACCGCCTACAAAGGGCCTTTCTCAGATAGCTAGTCAACAAACTGACTAAGAACATGGCAGTGCCGAACCTGATATCTACTTTTCATTTGTAAATTATACTGCAAAGCCACTAGAGGCAACAATCATGTGTAGGTTGCAATCCTCTTCCCACTGTTCTCCCCTAACACTTCTAGTCCTGGATCCTTCCTACCTAAAGCAAATTACCTACATCCTAACATTCAGTGGTGTTCTGAATCTGTGACCCTGTCACTGCAACAAGGAGGCTGCCACATTTCAGTAAGATACTTGCAACCTCTTTTATCTCAGACCATGATCAATATGATTATACATCGAGTGCCTACCAGACTGGTGCTACTCATGCTGCTGTCTTTTAGCATTGACACATCCCCCTCTGCGGGTCCCTCTCCCCTGCCAACCCACCCTCACACACTCCCCACCCTACCACTCCCCAGTCCACCTATGGTGTCAGGCACTTCCCCTTTGCACCCCCCCACCAGCTCATCTGTTCGCACCCCCCTCCTCCCCAGACTCCCCTTGGCCCACCTTCTATCTGGCCATCCCAGCTCTTCATTCTCTCCCCATTCCTATCTTTCTCCAGAGCTGGGCCATGCACGGTACCCAGCCCATCCGAATCAGAAAGCTCATGGCTCTTTTCAAACTTGTCTCCCTTCTACTTCTACTGTCAGACAACTTCCACCCCAACCCAGGCCCCATAGCAGACAGCCCTAACTGCCTTTCCACATCCACTGGTTTATGTATGGCATCGATGAATATTTGCGGTCTCCTTAAAAAATGTGCCGACCTACTGGGCTGGGTTGCCCAACCCTACCCAGATATCCTAGCACTAGTGGAAACATGACTATCCAAAAAAAACCTCTGATCACTTTATTACCATACCAGGTTACACACTCTTTCAGGAAGACAGAGTTGGGAAATGTGGAGGTGGCTGTGTGATATACCTCTGAGACACATTGCAAGGGCTTGCCCTCCCCCCACCTCAACTGGCGCATGGTGCCCAGGCGATCTCCCTCAAAATTTCTACTGGTGCCTTGTACACGGGTGTGGGATTCAAGAGGCAGACACCAAGGTTTCAGAAACAAAAATATAGCTTTTATTCAGCAGGTAAATCAAAATAATGAAGAAATGAACTGGAAACGACAAAAGAAATAAAAGAAGGCAAAATTCCAAAACAATTCTTTCTTTCCAAAATTTACCACTAGAAGAAACTAGGGTCATGGTTGGGTCAGCTCCCTGCTGAGTCCTTCAGATCACTGAATGACATACAGATAGAAGCTCTTTATAAACTGAGAAAACAGTCAGGATGAGGCTAAACTAGGCCCACTCTTGGATAAAACAAAGAAAATGCTTAATTCTGGATTTAAAATAATTTTTCAAAACATCATTCTAATCTTAATAAAAGTAAACAGCATATGGTGTATAACATAATTTTCCTTAAGCCTTTGCAATACTAAAATGTATTCTGGGTATTATCTCAGTTACAGGCTCCTCCTACAAGTCCTCTGTCCTATATTAAGAGCAAGGATTGGGCTGGCCAGCACTATAGGAATAGGTCAGAGACTTGAGGAGAACTTGCCTGTAGAAGAATGAGCACCAGACTAGTCCTTAGCAACATAAACCTAAAATAAACATTTAAAAGCTTTCCAGGTAAGTCCTAATAAAAATAAACTGCTTCAGAAAAATACAGTTTCCACACTTAAGCTGCATTTATAGTATTTCTTTAGGTTCTGAGGCATTTATACTTGTTTTAACCTAGCAGACTGTTATGCCCGAGCAAGGGAGCTGCTCAGAACTGCAGCACTAAACAGTACTGAAGGAAACAATGCTACCCCAAGGTCTAGTATAATTCTTTCTTTCTTTGGAAGCTTGAAAAAGCTACAAGAGCACCTCGGCAAAATGCAGTATCAAAATTAGGTACCGCATCTGGATGCATAGAATAATCCCCAGACAATGTTATGTTTCTTTTCCCCTGGTTTTTTTTTTCTCTTTACCTTAGCAACTGTTTTGTTTACAATTTACAGGGACCAAACAGTCCAAAAGAAGAAACACTAAAAATAGGGTAAAACAGCTATACCCCAGGCTTTATTTGTGAAAGCGCCAGTGTCTTATTTATTTTAGGTTCAGTTTCCTGTTTTAGTTAAAAAAGACTTGCTAGCAAACACCCGCACGTTCATGAAGGTGAGTGTGTGCACGATCGTGCAGGAATTTGTGTGCATGTTCGTGCAGGATCGCTAATTAGCTCACAGAGCAGTAGCAAAGGGGGGGGGGGGTTGGAGCTCACAGAGACCTGAAAATGGAAATAAAAGAGAATTTTATAGATAAAGGGATAATCAGAACACAAGACAGGTGGCCTACCTGTCCATGGGAAAATAAAATACAGTTTAGGCAGAGAAAGAAAATGAAGTGCTGTTGCAACAGACTTTAGAAAAGTGTCTCTGCAGTCCTGTACCCTTTTACATACTCCTCCCTATTCAAGAGGAAACCCAGGGGGTTTTCTACTGTTACTGGAAGCTACTTAATAATCAGGTAGGTAGCAATCCGATCTCTCACAGAGAGAGATGGAACATCGGCCAGCCCACTCTCCGAAGCTCCACCTTGGGGTCCCTAACAAAAACAAAAATACAAAGAACCAATAATCGGTATCAGAGGCTGTCCTCTGATACTGTTTTATTCATTACCCCAAGGTCTGATTCTACATGATTATTTACATCCTTTGGTTCTGCCCCATAACGAGACATAAAGTCAGCATTTTTGTTGGCAGAACCTGACCTATGTTTAACAATAAACCTATAGGGTTGTAAGGCCAGGTACCATTGCATGATATGGGGGTTCTTCTCTTTCATGGCCTGGATCCAAAATAAAGGATTGTGATCTGTCCAGACTTCAAATTCTACTCCCCAAAGATAAAACTTTAGTGCATCCACAGCCCATCTGAGAGCCAAACAGTCTTTTTCAATAGTGGAGTATTTGGTTTCCCTAGTATGCCATTTCCTACTAATACAGATGATGGGATACTCTTCCCCCTCAATGACCTGAGATAAGACAGCACCTATGCCTGTATTAGAGGTGTCGGTCTGAACAATGAATGGAAGGTTAAAATCAAGGCTTTTCAGGACAGGTGAGGCACAAAGATATCCTTTTATTTTACAAAAAGCCTTTTCACAAGCCGGGGTCCATTTTACCTTGGTAGGATTATTCTTCCTTGTGAGATTCCATTAGGGGGCTGGCTATCATAGCAAAATCAGGTACAAACCTGTGATAGTATCCAGTTAACCCTAAGAAGGATCTTACATGACGTTTGGTGAGGGATCGGGGGCTATTGGTGACTGCATCCACTTTCCCTGTATCAGGCATGATTTTTCCATGCCCAACAAGGAATCCTAGATACCTGGTTTCCCTCATTGCGAGGGTGCATTTGGAGGGGTTCACTGTCAATCCAGCCTGGGAAATAGCTTCAAGAACTTTGGACAAATATTGTATATGATCTTCCCAACTTGGACTGAAGACCACCACGTTGTCCAAGTAAGCAGCACTGTAATCTCTATGGCCTCTAAGGATTTTGTCCATAAATCTTTGGAAAGTGGCTGGTGCCCCCATGTAACCCAAAGGGCATGGTGGTAAATTGGAACAGTCCCAGAGGGGTACTAAAGGCTGTTTTGTCATGAGCTTGGTCATTTAAGGGGATTTGCCAGTACACTTTTGTTAAGTCAAGGGTGCTGATGAATTGGGCATTGCCAAGACAATCAATAATGCTGTTGATCCGGGGCATGGTGTATGCATCAAATTTAGAGATGTTATTAAGGCGGTGAAAATCCAGGCATAATCTGATGCCACCCTCTTTCTTCTCTACCACCACCATAGGGAAGCCCCATTCACTTGTGGATGGTTCTATGACCCCTAAGGCTTGCATCTTTTCCACCTCTTTAATAACCTCATTTCTCATTTTTTCAGGCCACCGATACATTTTTTGCCTGATAGTGGTTTCCTGACGTAAGTGAATGTGGCATTCCATCCCCTTCCCTTTCCCAGGGAGACAAGTAAAAATCTTTTTGAAAGTTTCCAATACCTGGTTTAAATCACCTTTCTGTTTGCTGTCTAGGTCAGGGTTAACAGTTATGTCTTTATATTCCCCTGTACCTTCCAATCTTTTATAGGCTTGTTCCATTTCACCATTAGGCTGCTCTGGGTAGATGTATAAGGCTGGAATGGGGTCTTGTTCAGATCGCTCAAACCATTTTTTTAAAAGGTTGGCGTGATATATCTGTAACTTGTTTCTTCTCTCAGGTATCTATTTCATAGTTAACTGGGCCTACCTGTCTTTGCACCACATATGGTCCTTGCCACTTCATGGTGAGCTTGCTCTCTGTAGAGGGCAGTAAGATTAGAACTTTGTTCCCTGGCGTCAAAGTTTTATTGCCTACTTCCTGGTCATAATAACCCTTTTGATTTTTCTGTTTTTCTTGGTTATGCTAATGGGCATATTGGATATACTGAGCCAACCTTTCCCTCAGCTTGGTTATGTACTCAAACATTGGGGTAATTTCCATTCCCTTGTACCCTTCCCATTGTTCCTTGATTATGTCTAATGGTCCCCTGGGGTTTTTCCTCTACAGAAGCTCAAATTGAGAAAAACCCGTGGAGGCTTGGGGTACCTCCCTATAGGCAAATAGCAAGAAAGGTAGATAAATATCCCAGGTTTCCCTTCTTCCTCCACATATTTCATCATCATCATTTTCTTTAGGGTCTTGTTAAACCTCTTTACCAGCCCATCAGTTTGGGGGTGATAAGGTGAGATGTATACAGCACCTATGTCCAAAGACTGGTAGAGACGAGTTAACAAAGCTGATCAGAAATTGCTGCCTATATCAGTTAGGATTTCATGGGGGACACCAACTCTGCTGAAAATTTTCGGAAGTTCTTCCGCTTTTCTGGGAGCAGTGACTGTTCTTAAAGGCATTGCCTCTGGATATCTTGTGGCGTAGTCACTGACTACTAAAATTAAATGATTCCCTTTACTGCTTTTAGGTAGGGGTCCCATGATATCCATGGCAATCCGTACAAATGGAGTTGTTATTAATGGGAGAGGTTGCATGGGCACTTTCTCTGTCTTGGTAATATTAGCTACCCTTTGGCATTCTGGACAGCTCTTGCAATAGTTGGCCACCTGCTCATGAATTCCCAGCCAAAAATAGTGGTACAATAACTGTTTCAGGGTCTTATCCCTACCAAGGTGACCGGCCATGGGAATGTCATGTGCTAGGGTGATCAACTCTTGCTGATACTGTGTGGGTATTACCAACTGTTCCACAATATTACCCATTGTGGGATTCTTACATTCCCTGTATAACAGGTCCCATGTATCACATTTCTGGGGTATGATGCCCCATTATTAGCTTTTACTACCTGTGAAAAACAAGGTGTTAATGACACATCAGCATGCTGTTCAGTACTGAAATTAACATTCTTTTGACACAATTCTTTAATTTCAGGTATGACCATTTTACAAATCCATTGTTGTTTTGTTTTCCATCTTTCTTGTTTAGGTTTCCTGTTTTTTTCTGGGACTGCCATAAACCTCATACTCAAAAGGATATATTTGGGATAATTATTTCTCTTGTTTACTCTGCGCCCTAGTAGTGATGGCAGTTAACTTTGGTGTGACAGTCATCAGTGAATCAAAGTTCAGATAATCATGCCCTATCACCACAGGCACTGGTAATTTAGGCACTAGTCCCACTTTCATGGTATGTGTTTGTCCCTGGATACTTAAGGTGACACTCTGTACCGGATAGTAATGTGTGTCCCCATGAATACTGGTTACTCCGGAGATGCCTTCCTTATTTTCACTGGGAAGTAATGCTGCTTGCACCAATGTCTGCCTACTCCCCAAATCTAACAGTGCATTGACTTCTTTCCCCACCAACTGAGCCTCAATATATTGTCCCCAGTTTGCCAGTGCTAGATGGGACTGCTCTTTCTTCTGCTTAGGGCAATATCTAGCAATATGGCCTTTTTCCTGACATTCACAGCAAATGATATCAGGGTTATGTACCCTTCCCACTCTAGCAAACCCAGGGGATGTTCCTTCAACATTTCCCCCACCAGAAACAGTTGGGTGGGCCCCCAGGACTAATAGAACTTCCAGAAGAGTTATTAGAAGAAAAAGATCTTACCATGGGTGAGGATCCACACACTCTGGAGGGGTGTCCTTTACTTCTTGAAGGTCTGGCAGTGAGGTAGTCCTCAGCTAAATCAATGGCCTTCTGTGCTGCCTCTGGGCGGTGTTCCCACACCCACATCTGGATGTCCTGGGGCAGGATTTTAATGAACTGTTCCAGTACAATCAACTTCATGACTTGGTCTATGGTCCTGGAGGTTGGTTGCAACCTCTTGTGGCATAAATCTTGCAGTTGGGTGTAGGCTTCTTGTGGGGCGTCAGATGTGTGATATTTAAAAGTCCTGAACCACTGGTGGTAGGTCTCCACACTTATATTATACTGCTTTAAGATGGCCTGGCTTACATGGTCATAATTATTGGTATACCTACTGTCCACATGACTGTATGCCAGTTGGGCTTTGCCTGATAGGTATGGGGCCAGATGGACCATCCATTGATCTCTGAGCCATCTGCAGACTTCAGTCACCCTTTCAAACGTGGTGATATAAGCCTCTATATCATCTGAGTCTGTCAATTTTGAGATTGTTATGTCCTTTGGTCCATCAATATCTCTAGGGGAAGATGGTCTAGTGTTACCCATCGCCTGGATTGCTCTAAGAGTATCAGTCCATTGGGCTTCACTTTGTATATGATCCATCTCCCTTCTGCCTTTCCAGGTCCTTCTGTCACACACACAGCCTGCATAGAAGGTCCTGAATATCCTCAGGGGGACATTCCTCAGGTGATTTCTCCTCCACAGCAGTGGCACCCTCTGCAGTCTCCTTGCCTTCTCTTTTTGTCGTCCTGTGTCTTACATCTGGAAGTTCAGTCAATAGGGGTTCCTGTGACAGCTCCATCATCTTGCGGGTCTGGACTCCACTTGCACCTGGCTGACTGGTTATGGCCTGCTCCATTCTGGCATCCACCTGAATACCAGGCTCGGTATTCCACATCAAGGCACCAGATGTCTTGATGAATCCCACTACTGACACCAGTGTACACCAATGTGGGATTCAAGAGGCAGACACCAAGGTTTCAGGAACAAAAATATAACTTTTATTCAGCAGGCAAATCAAAATAATGAAGAATCGAACTGGAAATGACAAAAGAAATAAAAGAAGGCAAAATTCCAAAACAATGCTTTCTTTCCAAAAAATTACCACTAGAAGAAACTGGGGTCTTAGTTGGGTCAGCGGTGCCCTCCAGCTCACTGAATGACATACAGATAGAAGCTCTTTATATACTGAGAAAACAGTCAGGATGAGGCTAAGCTCCGCCCACCCACTTTTGGGTAAAACAAAGAAAATGCTTAATTCTAGCTTTAGAATAATTTTTCAAAACATCATTCTCATCTTAATAACAAAAGTAAACAACATCAGGTCTATAACATAATTTTTCTTAAGCATTTGCAATACTAAAATGTATTCTGGGTGTTATCTCAGCTACAGGCTCCTCTTGCAAGTCCTCTGTCCTATATTAAGAGCAAGGATTGGGCCTGCCAGCACAATAAGAACAGGTCAGAGACTCAAAGAGAACTTGCCTGTAGAAGAATGAGCACCAGACTAGTCCTTAGCAACATAAGCCCAAAACAAACATTTAAAAGTTTTCCAGGTAAGTCCTAATAAAAGTAAACTGCTTCAAAAAATACAGTTTCCACCCTTAAACTGCATTTATAGTATTCTTTTAGGTTCTGAGGCATTCATACTTGTTCTAACTTAGCTGACTGTTATGCCTGAGCGAGGGAGTGGCTCAGAACTGCAGCGCTAAACAGTACTGAAGAAAACAATGCTACCCCAAGCTCTAGTATAATTCTTTCTTTCTTTGAAAGCTTGAAAAAGCTACAAGAGCACCTCTGCAAAATGCAGCATCAAAATTAGGTATCGCATCTAGATGCATGGAAAAATTCCCAGACAATGTTGTGTTTCTTTTCCCCTGTTTTTTTCTTTTTCTCTTTACCTTAGCAACTGTTTTGTTCATAATTTACAGGGACCAAACAGTCCAAAAGAAGAAACACTAAAAATAGGGTAAAACAGCTATACCCCAGGCTTTATTTGTGAAAACGCCAGTGCCTTATTTATTTTAGGCGCAGTTTCCTGTTTTAGTTAAAGAAGACTCACTAGTGAACACCCGCAAGTTCACGAAGGTGAGTGTGCACACGATCGTGCAGGAATTTGTGTGCATGTTCAAGCAGGATTGCTAATTTGCTCACAGAGCAATAGCAAGGGGGGGTTGGAGCTCACAGAGACCTGAAAATGGAAATAAAAGAGAATTTTATAGATAAAGTGATAGAACATGAGACAGGCGGCCTGCCTGTCCATTGGGAAAATGAAATACAGTTTAGGCAGAGAAAGAAAGTGAAGTGCTCTTGCAACAGAATTTAGAAAAGGGTTTCTGCACTCCTGCACCCTTTTATATACCTCCCCCAATATTCATGGCCACCTATATCCCCCCATAACACCAGTTCCTTGCCTTTCAGTCACTTCTAGAACACCTCTCCAGTCTGCCCAGCAAACTGAAACAGATCACGATGGGTGGTCTCAATATTAACTGGCTCTCCAGCTCTGTCTCCCAAGCCAAGGATGCTATAGCAGCCCTTGACTTTACATAGTTGGTAACTACTCCCACCCAGTTTCACCCTACCAAAGGCACTGCCACACTTCTGGACATTGTCCTTTCGAACAGACCTCATAAAATCACCAGCACTGCCATACTACCCAATGCCCTTAGTGACCACTCTCCTATCACCCTCTCCTGGTCCTGTAAAATGAAAAAAAAAACCGGATCAAAAAGTGTCCTCCAATGGCACATTCACCCTGGCAAGCTAACACAACTTACAGAGTACCTTGCCAGCTGGGACTGGTCCCCGGTTAAACTAGCTCCTGACGCTGACACTGCTTTCAGTTACTTTGTCCGATCATTTAATGCAGCGTGTGACATCTTTGCTCCCCTTACTAAATCATCTGTTAAGGAGCATAACTTCCCGTGGATAACCCCAGCTATAATCAATCGGCTGAAGAGTAGACATAACCTCTGGCTCAGAGCAATCAAATCTGGCAAGCCTGCAGATAGGCAAGCCTATAGTGCTGCATGCAATAAATGTACCTGGGCCACCCACAATGCAAAATCAGACTACTACAGATCCACACTTGTCTCCTCCTGGGGTCCACCCAGAAGTTCTGGGATAATATTAAGGAGCTGAACGGAAAGCCTATAATGCCCCCACCCACCCAGCTTGACGTAAATGGCTCGCTCATCACAGACCCACAGTGTATCGCCGATAAACTCAATGAAGCTTTCTCAGACCTCAGTGCACTCCTCCCCACCAACTTCTTCGACCCTGCCCCTGATTTTTCTCCCCATCTCCACTACCCCCCTTTCCACTTCAGGGCCCTCACACTGTCTGAGGCCAAACCCTACCTACTTAAAGCCCTCAATGGCACTTGCTATAGTAATGACACACTGGATCCAAAACTCCTTCGCCTAGTTCTGGATGCAGTCTTTGCGCCCCTTACCAGCCTTCTCAATTACTCACTCTGTCACGGCCAATCCTCCCTTGCTTGGAAGACTGCAGTGGTCACCCCTATACACAAAGGTGGGGACCGTACCTCCCCCGGGAACTACAGACTGATCTCGATACTGCCTCCCCCAAAAGCCCTAGAAGAAGTTGTGGCTGACCAAATGACCGAATACCTTGACAAACACAATCTCCTCTGTGCAGAACAACATGGTTTCCACAGGGGGCATAGCACCACTACCACCCTCATTGAGTTTTCCAACTATTTACACAATGCCCTGGATAAAGGGCTCCTCATGGGTGCAGTCTACATTGACCTATCGAAAGTCTTCGATACTGTCTGCCACCCACTCCTCATATTCACCCTCTCCAAGTTAGGTTTTTCACATGGCCCTCTGTCCTGGTTCTCTAACTACCTCATCTCCTGGTCACAGTGTATGAAAATCAACAGTACCCTCTCTGGCACTCGGCAGGTCTGCTCAGGGGGTCCCACAAGGCTCGATCCTTGGACTGCTGGTTTTCAGTCTGTACCTAAATACACTCCCCAGCTGCTGCTCAGAAAAAATGCTCCTCTACGCGGACAACACAGTCTTTTTCACATCTCACCAGACCCCCTCCCACCTCCAAAGTGCCCTGCAACACTCTTTTGATCAGGCAGAATCCTGGTTTCTGGACCATCGTCTTGTAATTAACCTAAAAAAGACAAAGCACATGCTATTCTCGCATTCCCAAAACAAATCCAGGGATGCCCCACTCACTGTCCTGTCTAGCACCCACCTTCCCCTCAAGCAGGAAAAAACCTATAAATACCTGGGCATCACCTTCGACTCTGCTCTCTCTATTCATGACCACACACACCCCCTCACTACAGACATAAACACACGTGTTGGCCTACTGTACCGCCACAAGAGCTGTCTACCACCTGCAGCCCTAAGGCTGGCCATCACCTCATTTGTGCAATCCCTAATG
This sequence comes from Neoceratodus forsteri, assembly GCA_016271365.2. Taxonomy (NCBI): domain Eukaryota; kingdom Metazoa; phylum Chordata; order Ceratodontiformes; family Ceratodontidae; genus Neoceratodus; species Neoceratodus forsteri. Next base: position 1,702,790,017 of record CM057455.1, read on the forward strand.
AACTACAGCATCCTACAGTGCAGCAGACAAAACCGCACTCAATAAAATCAAAATGTCCATGAACAAAGTCTGCCGCCTACTTACGGGATCCAGCAGACTCACCCACACATGTACCTTATATGACCTTGCTGATTTTCTCAGCCTTGAAGAAAGGTTGTGCTACCAAACCTGCCTCCTAACCAAGAAAATTGTTGCATGCCTTGCACCTCCAGGCCCAATTTCCATCCTTACCTCTTCCGTTCTTGCCATCTCCACCTGGAGTGCACTCAAGTGTACACTTCAAGTGTCCAGGGTCAGGACATCCCTGACCTAAAGGTCCTTCTGATACTGGGCCCCGACCTGGAGCAATGCCATCCCCACTGATATCACATCTTAACCAAGAATAAGGCCCTTCAAATCTGCCCTTAGACAACACCTAATCACCACCTGCAGCTGTAACTGCACATAGCTGTTTGCTTCCCCACCTCACTGGGCGCCCCCCTCCCCCACTGTCTCATGCCCTGGCAGAACATGTAGCTGTCCAAGTGTCACCATATTTGTTTTAAGTTACTACCTATTTTTATTTATAACAGAAGCCAAATTGCTGTCTCTGGTGTACTAGATGGTTTAGCTATTTCAATGTATAGGACCTGTATAGAGTTTCACTCTGTTATGAATTGTATTCCTTGTATTTATGTACATACATGTATAGTGTTTTCCTGTATAGAGTTTTTGCTCTCGTATAAATTTTATCCCTTGTATTTATGTACATACATGCACAGTGTTCCCTACGTCAATCTGTACTCTATGTATCTATGTCTGTATTTGTATATACTGTCTGTTTCCTGATGAGGAACCTTTGTAAATGAGTCCCTGACTCAAAGGTTTGCAATTCCAATTTCTACTAAATAAATAAATAAAATAAAATGATGCTTACAAACAGGGACAGCACTGCAGACATCACAGTGGGCAGTCCCCTAGGTACCACTGATCACCGTACAATGCAGTTTAACATTAAGATGGGAGCAGAGGCTCCTGCACATTAGGAAGGCAGATATTAAGGAAAGGGGAGCCTGCCTCAGAAACTGCCTAGTGGAGGGGATGCCAGGTATGAGCAGAGGAATCATAGGGAAAAATAAAGGAGGACATAATTGAGGCAACCAGCCCCTGCATGAAGAAACTGCGTAAAAGCAAAAGGAAAAAGAGACCATTATGGCACTCTAGGGAAGTGGCCATGGTGGTGAAGAAAAAAAGGTGGCATTCTGGAGATATAAAGAGCACAGAGGAAAGAAGACAGAGATGTTCCAAGTAAAACAGAGAGAAACAGGTGAAGTAGTGAGGGGAGCAAAGGTGCAGGCAGAGCAAAGGATAACAAAGGGGGCAGCAAATAGGGATAAGACTTAATTCTGGTCCATAAGTGAGAAGAGGAAAGCAAGGGGAGGGACAGTGAGGATAAGGAGGGCAGCAGAGGTATACTGCACTTAAGAGGACCAAGAAAAGAAGACTTCCTGAACAGGTACTTCTGCACAGACTGTACAGTGGAAGGAGAGGGAAGGCAAACTGAAGTCTGCCTTAAGAGGAAATAGTCTTGAAGGGACTTGCAGCTCTAAAAGTGGGCAAGGCTATTGGACCAGACAGGATACACCCAAGGGTACTAAAAAAACTCAGGGAGGTGCTGCCCTGCTTATGGCCTTATTCAACAGCTCTCTGGAACCAGGCATGGTTCCACAGGACTGGAGGAGAGCAGACATGGTCCCTCTACTTAAGGGTGGCAGCGGGGAAGAGGCTAGTAACTATAAGCCAGTAAGCCTCACCTCAGAGGTTGGGAAATTAATGGAAGCACTGTTAAAGGAAATGTTGGTAGAGTATCTTGAATCCAATAGGCTGCAGGACCAAAGGCAGTATAGATTCATGAGGGGGAGGTCATGCCAGATGAATCTGATTGAGTTCTTTCACTGGGTGACCAGGGAAATACAACAGCGGAAGGGCAGTAGACATTGCCTATCTGGACTTTAGCAAGTCCATCGACATGGTACCGTACTGAAGACTAAGAAATTCAGCAGCCCTGGGGTGGGATCCAAAGTGGTGAATGAGGTTAGAACTAGCTAACTGATAGGCAACAGAGAGTGATGGTTAACGACACTCACTTTAATGATGGGAGAGTGACCAGAGGGGTGCCACAGGGCTCAATACTGGGACAGGTTCTCTTTAATGTCTAAGTGACATTGCAGATGCACTGTAAGGGAAGGCATGTCTTTTTGCAGATGATACTAAAATCTGTAATAGGGTGAACAATGAGGAAGGGTGTAAAGAATGCACAGAGATCTTGGGAAACTCGAGCAGTGGTCAAGAGCATAGCAGTTGGGGTTTCATACCAAAAAGTGCAAAAGCATGCACCTAGGGCATGGGAACTCAATAACTGAGTATAGAATTGGGGGCGTTACTGTCAGTTACTAAGCAGAAAAGAGACCTTAGGGTTATACTATCTGATTACTTCAGAATGGCAGAGCAGTGTGACAAAGCAGTGGGTAAGGCTAGTGGGATACTGGGATACATTGGGAGAGTTATTTCCGGCAACAGGAGAGAGGTGGTGCTGACACAGTATCGCTCGCTGGTAAGACCCCACCTGAAGTATTGTATCCAGTTCTGGAGGCTGCACCTCAGAAAGAACATAGACATGGTGGTGGCAGCCCAGAGAAGGGCAAGCAAAATGGTGCAGGGGTTGCACCAAAATCCCAACTAGGAAAGGCTGAGGTATATCAACATGTACGCCCTGGAAGACAGGTGACTGAGGGGGACCAAGATAGAGACTTACAAGTACTTAACGGGTGAACAGGGTGCAGGGCATGTATCTCTTTCAAATGAGGCAGAGTACCAGAACCAGAGAACATGTGATAAAGTTGAAAGGAGGGAAGTTTAGGAGGGATATGAGGAAGGACCACTTCACTGAAAGAGTAGTGGGTGCCTGGAATAGACTGCCAGAGTAAGTGGTGGAGGCAAACACAGTAGGGGGCTTCAAGCATGCATGGGATAGACATAAGGCAATATTAGGAAATGGCAGGGAGGAGGGAGGGTCACCATGGACTTGATAGGGTCTGCAAAGACAGACAAGGCTGGGACTAGATAACCTGGGTAGACTGGGTGGGCCAAACAGACCTATTATGCTGACAATTCTGTTTCTGTGTATCTAAGAATGCCACAAATACATTTTTACTAAAAACTACATGATGAAATGTTTTCCTAACTAACAAATTCTGTTGCTTTAAATCCAACTCTGTAAAGAGCCCACCCTCCTCCCACTGTAGGTGCTCCAGCCATTAACATCATATTAACCTGGTACTTTAAAGAGAAAGTAATCAGCTCGCGGGTGCAGCAGTAGCGTTATTGCTTGCATCGTTGATGACCTGAGTTCAGCCGGTGGGAGGATGCTTGAGCATCCACTGGGCTGTACTCCTCCAGGATGGAGGGGCTGTGGTGCAGAGGCTGATGCTTGCCTGGCCCCAAGTGGTAGCTGGGGGGGCAGCAGGCCAAGATCACCAGTGAAAGGAGTAGGAGGGGCAGATGCCAAAACCAGAGCTTGTGATCCCACTGCCCACAAACCTAGGGCATGTGACCCCAATGCCCCCCCCCAATAACAGGGCACATGGCATCATTTCCCACACAACCAGAGCATGTGATCCCAGTGTCCAGAAAAAGAGCATGTGACCCCGCTGTTCACAGAACCAGAGCATGTGACCTCAGTGCCCTAACAACCAGAGTACATGACCACAGTGCGCACAAAACCAGGACACGCAACCCCAGTGCCCACAAAACTAGAGCACTTGACCCCAAAGCCCATAAAACTAGGACAAGTGACCCCAATGCCCAAAAAAACAAAGCACATGACCCCAGTGCCCACAAAAGGGTGTTTGGCTCCTGGGGTGAGAGGGAGGGTGGGGCCACCAGACTTATGCACATCCCGGTAATGGCATCTTCTCTCAAGGCAGCAACTAGCCTGTGCACCAGGCCACAAAAAGGGTGTAGCCTTATAAAAAGGCTTGGATCAATCTGACTGGTTAAAACTGGTGACATGACCATGTATTCAGATTTTACTTTCTTTTTTCATTACTTTTCAACTTCTAAAACAATTTTTTCAAGTGCAGCAGCACACTCCAGGGTGTACCATAATGCCACAAATTATTGCACTTACCAGGTAATTGTAGGCAACCAACCTGAAGCATGTGGTAATTTAGCATTACCCCACACCCTGTCATGTGTTACTGCATACATGGCATCCTCAATTGTTAGGTGAGGACCAGGGGTGGGGAGTGGGGGTGGAAAGCAAAACAGAGGAAATGTAGGAGGTGGATAAACAAAAAAAATAGAATTCTGTGGACATTTAGACTGTGTTAATGTGCGGACCAGTTGCCTACAAGACGGATCTCCCGTGTATTTGACATCTAGATACATTTATTAGTGTCCACTGAGGAGATGACCCAGGAAAAATCCCTGTTACACCTGGGAAAAAATGAAGTAATGCCCTCATGAGTCACCAGTGACAGAGACACCTGCTGCTATCCCTTTGTTGTGGTGTTTTGTTATTTGTTTTGTGCTTTTACAGTAGGCTTCTTGCAAAAAATGGGGTTTTGTTTCCTGTTGATACTGCTGAGATGGTTGTTTTACCAGGCCTGAGAGAGAAAGAGAGAGAGAGAGTTCAGGAGGGTAACAAGGCAGAGATTCATTTTGCAAAGAAGAGGCGGTGGAATGATTTACTAGTGGTGATTGCACTGGGTCAGAAGTGAGTGGGAGTTTCTTTGAATCTAATCATTCTGAATCTGTCAGTGCAAACTGACTCAGTAGCTTTTTTCCCAGTACAATAATACATAAATATATCAACAGGAAGAAATAATTCAGACAAAAAAAAAAGAATGCCCTCACTGCCTCTGGGGAGGGCTAGGGTCTGTGGATGAGCCCTGGAAGTCCAAGATGGAGGCCAAGCACATTGCAGTGGTGAGACTCTCCGCTCTCGGGGAGGGAGGGAGGATGCAGGCTGCAGAGAGTTTGTGCAGCCCTGCTACCCACCAGTCGTGGAGTGGCCTCAGTACCAGCTATGACGGCAGCCACAGGCCCACCCTCTTGGCCGGAGAAAGGTTGTACATACCCCCATGATCATCTGTGTGTGGGGTAAGGGGGACAAACAGTGAAAAATGGGAAAAAAAATAATTATAATAATGACAAAAATAAAAGAGCTCATCATTTAGCAGTTTGGTAAATGTTTTCACATGGGTATGATGGCCTTCTCAGTCCCAAACTCCCCAGTACCATTAGAGTGGGACAGGCTGGGTGATCAGTGGCTAATATCACATTAAAAGTGTAAAGCAGGCTGGCCCAGTGGCGCTGAGGGCTGAGGCGCTAGATGCCACACCTTGCGCTGTGCCGGCGACCCGGGTTCGGGAACGGACTCGGGTGGCCGGGGGTCGGCAGGGGAGATGGAGGATCGAGCGTCCCAATGGATGCTCTCCTCCCTCAAGGGTGGGAACCAAGAACGCTTCCACGTTCTACATCACCCTTGCAGCCAGTGGAAGCACCGACAATAGAGAGGATGGAGGCGGCTCCGCCTAACGGAGTCAGGAGGGGGACGTTGTCGACGCATGAGTGCTCTGGCGTGCGTCAGCACGCCATCACTCGGGACATATGTCCCAAGCGTTCGACGTCCCAGAGGGTAGGGGACGTAAGGGGAGAAAATGGAAAATCCCCTCCGGCAGCCCTAGATGAAGGCCGCCCTAAGTCTACCCGGACCACCTGCAGGACAGACCCCACTGTGCAAGGAGAGGAGGATGGGCACTCTAGGGGCAGATCCCTAAGGTAGGCAAGGGAGACATGAGCGGACGGAAGGAGGGGGCTCCGGAGGTAGGAAGGAGGATAAAGAAAGAAAGTAAAAAAAAAAAAAAAGTGTAAAGCAGCAATTCCCTTAGCCAAATATGTTCTTAGCCCCCACCCCCGCAGTGCAGTGTCTTGGTGATGGTGTGTTACTACTCTAAAGGAGATTTGTGATGGGGAGGTACTTTGGCACCGTTGCTCACTGTATCAGTAAAAGGAATGGGGGAAGAGATGGGCAACCCCATTTCAAGCAATTTATAAGGGCTTCTTTTTTTATTACAATTTTAATTACCCCATGTAACTCCCCCAACATCTTGTTTACAGTGGAGGGGACACAACTTTTACCTCTATTTTTTTAAACTTATATTTTATTATATTTTGACATGCAAATTAATACAGTTGATGTACTGTATCTTCACAAGGGAAGCAAGGAGGCCGATGTCACATTAAGAGACATTGTCTCATGCCCTGGTCTTTACTGACATGTGAGGGTTCACCACATAGATTATCGGAACAAAAAAAAACAAGGTGTTGCATCAGGGTGGAGGCTGAAAACAAAACAAAAAGTTAATACCAATTGCATGCTTAAAAAAGGGACATAGAGATAGAGTTAGAATCACTGCTTCAACCATATATCTTCTTCAGGAAGTATCTATAAAGAGAAAAAAAAACTTTTTCCTCCAACCTTACTTTTTTCTCTTTATAGATAAATTCCTGAAGAAGACCTATGGTTGAGACATCTATTCTATTTTCAGCATTCATTTACTATTACATTTTTATGTTTGCTTGCACGCATGCGCAAAAAACATTTTGTGGCAGCTTGCTGGAATAGCAGGTTGTGGAGGTGTGGCGGTGTTGTGGCCAATTCCACCACTGCTTTTTTGGGCTTGTCTCTGTGGCACCAATGAATGAGCACACTGTCTATGACAGCAGTTGGGAAGCGTGTCACCAACTTGAAAGAAATTCACCGCCGCAATGAGGGAGCACCCCGTCATTGCAGGGTGTAGCCACCCATGTGCCTGGCACGCCACAGCATGCAGCGGACCAGTGGGGAGAGGGTAGCAGGAGCTGAGAGAGAAGCCAGCCTTTCTGCCGAGCAGGACTACAGGGAGTAGGCAGACATATGCCAGACACACCATGGCATGCTTACCAAGTAGCAGGGGGTAGCAAATAGCCACCTGGTGTATCTGCATATTCCTTTGTTTATTTTTTTTCCCATTTGCTTCCAACATTGGATAGTCATCCTTGTGCTTCCCAGGGGGAAGGGGTGCCAGTTGGTAAATTTAGACGTTTGTGATGTGAATGCCAAGCAGACCTAATACGTGTAGCAGCCTTTCACAGTCAGGTTCGTTGGGTATGTCAGGAGGTGAGGCTATAAGGGTGGCATGTTTAAAAGCCCCTGAAACAAAAGCCCCTGGGTTTGAATCCCACAGCCCCCACTTGCATACTGTGTGACCCTGAGCAGGTCACTTAACTTCCTCGTGCTCCCAGGTTGCACCTGCAAACAAGCTTTCAGCTTAGTGTGTCTCACCTGGTAAAATAATTGCTAAAAAAAAAACAACAAAAAAACTACCAGTTCCACTTTGTTGTTCCTGTTTGGAAGAGTAGGAGCTACTGCACGTGAAGCCCTTGAGTTAGAGAGGAGTATCGACAAGACAGTCAACAGGTCTGACTGGAACTGCAGCCGTAGAGGGAGTGCCGCCACCAAGAAGCACTTCAAGCAGTAGGCAGGGCCCTCACCTGCAACAGTGCCCCACTAAGAAGACTGAGCACTGAGGAGGAGCTGCACAAGTGTTGGTCACCGTCTAAAGTAAGATCTGAACGGAGTACTGTATGGACAGAGCTTTACCAGCAGCGCCCTGGCCCTACATGCCCAGCTGATGGGTGGCAAGAGTCAATAGCTTAGCTGGCCCCAGCTTGTGCCTGACCGATCTGTAGCCGAAGAGCGAGAGAGAGCCAGAGGAGTCATGCTGCTTTGCTGCATGTGATCTACTCTCACTGCAGTACTGAGTCTGGGCTGCCTGACGACCGTCCCCCCCAAGACAAGATAGGACCTCTCACAGCAGAAACTTGTAGTTAAGACTACTAGAGGAGATCTCTGATCAATCTCAACTCACAATTCGCTCCTTAAGTTCCAGTTCTAGTACTGTAGTGAAGTGTAACTGCTGTTATTTAAGTCAGTTAAGTGCTAGTGGACGGTGGTCGGTATGGTACTAGTAGTAGTACTTAGTCCAGAACAGTCCTTCACAGCTTAGCTAGTAGCAGCACAGCACCTGCAGCTGCAGAAGTGTATTTACACTGCTGTAGGTAGCTGTGAGCCTGTGAATTTCAGTGTGAAACAGGTGTCGTGTCTCAGTAGGTGGGGAAAATATATGACGTGAACTTACCTGAAAGGTAAGAGATTATGTGGCAATATACTAAACTAAAGGGTTAGGATGGAAATATGTTTTGCTGAGCCCACTCTGATACAAGGTTAATTAACTTGCTTGCTGCATACTTTTGATCTTCCTGCAGTGCTGCATTAATGCACATAAGTGAAGAAATATGATTCATGTAAGGTTGCAGGAAAGGTTGTCAAACAGAACTGAAGACAGAGTTATTTTCTACAATGCTATATTTAATACATGTTGCTGCTGACCTTTGCAAGTCTTAATTATTTTCTGTTAATGCTAGCTATACCCAGGTTTTATAGAACCATTGTGCATTCTTGTTAGTGGAAACCTTTCCTGCAACCTTACATTAATCTTTACTTATTATTTATGTTAAACCTCCTAACATGCAATACTGCAGAGGGATAAAAAATGTGCAGCAAGTCGAAAATTCACTCTGCTCAATGCTCACCCAGCTGAAGTGCTGTCTATCTTTCCCAATGGTGATGCATATATTGATTTGCCCTGCCATGTTTCAGTTTTTCTTTTGGGGGGGCAAATATACAGTACTAAGTAGGCATTACTATAAATCCTGGACTTGTTGCAGCTGCTACAAGATTTACAGCAGCATGCATGACGCATAGTGAAGTTCTACAAGGCTAGTACAGCATTGGGTGTTGGGCACTTTAGTTAAGTTAGTTTCAGAGTTGTTCAGTAAAGTAACGTTGATAATTGTGCTTCTTAGTTTTGCCGTCCAGCGAATTATACTAAATATTATTGCTCATTTGGGGGGGCTACACCCACCACACCCCCGATGTAGTTTTCTGTAGAAGCAAATGTACAGCACAATAACCAATATTTACTGAACAATACTACATGGGGGGGGTGGAGCCCCCAAATAAGCAATATTTAGTGAACAACTCTGAAACTTATTGCATTACTATAGCAATACTACAGTACAGAAACTACAGTGGGGGTGTGGGGGGCAGAGCCCCCCAAATAAACAATAATATAGACTGAACTCTGACATGCTACAATGATGCGTCCTGTGGCGGGGGGAGGGGGTCACATCAACAAGTACCTAACTAATTACAACAAGTACCTAAGTACCAAATTAGAACTTTTTGGTTTCGGTGCTTGGTTGGTTTTGGTACTTTTGTGCATTTGCTACCTAGCTTGGTGGGTGCTTGATTTGTTCTTGGACTTTTTTAGTGTTTACTATTTAAGCACCACCATTTCAACTTGTCTTTCGTGGGTGACTATCTGTCTATAACTGTGCACTGTTGTTGAAGAATATGCAGGCTGTGTTGTCCAACTGGGAGGGAGCCTGGTAGAAGATAAGATGGGGACAACCCCATATTTCATTGTTAGAAAGGTTCTTTATTACGAAGTTCAGTCAGTAAGATCAATGTATAGGCAACCATTTTCATTAGCCAATAAGTTTGCTATGGTACAAGCAGGTACCTTGTTTTGTCTGGTTCAGACTACAGGCAGACCAGCTGTTTTTTAATGCAAAAGTATGGTGTACTAGTCATTACCTAGCTAACATACTGTGTGTCTGGTGTTTTATGATATGTTCAATAAAGTAAGGAACCTCATTGACAGAGATTCTATTGGCAATGAAAAGAGGTGCCTACACATTTGATATTACTTGCTGTGAGCGATTTCTTAATAAAGAACCTTTCTGTCAAAGAACTATGGTGTTATCCTCAAATATGGGGTTATCCCTTGTGTATCATCTACCGGTACCAACTACACTCCCAGTTGGAAAATGTAGGGATAAAAACATAACTTTGTATTGTTGACAAAGTGGTGTGTGAATGGACCTCTGTGGGACTGGCTACCTTGATGTGGTACAGAGGCTTATCACAATGCAACATTGTAACTAAAAGCCAGGTTGGCAGTGTGGCTAGTGGTGTGGTGGCATGGCTGGTGGTGTGTGAATGTAACTCAGTGGGACTGGCTACCTTGATGTGGTACTGAGGCTTGTCACAATGCAATATTGTGTAACTAAAAGTCAGGTTGATGGTGTGGCTAGAGGTGAGGTGGCATGGCTAGTGGTATGTGAATACTCTGGGACTGGCTACCTTGATGTAGTACAGAGGCTTGTCACAATGCAACACTGTAACTAAGAGCCAAGTTGGTGGTGTGGTGGCATGGCTGGTGGTGTGTGAATGGACCTCTGTGGGACTGGCTACCTGGCTTGATGTTGTACAGAGGCTTGTCACAATGCAACAGTGTAACTAAAAGCCAGTCTGTTAGTCCGACAACTGTGGATGATGATTTGGCTAGTGGTGTGCTGGTATACACCAGAGAAAATGGTGCTTGATGGGTGAGAGGGCATGAACAGGGCATGGACAGGGGGGTAGCCAGCCTGAACAACGGGGGGGGGGTAGCAGTGAGTCCACTTGGTGTGCAGATCTGAAATTCCTGGTTACATCCCTCCACGCCGTATCTTCAGAGTGTACTAGGAGAGAGTGAGAAGAAGCCTGGCGCAGGGTGCCAACAGAAGAAGAGAGCAGCATGGCCATGAATTTGATGCAGCTGGGAATGGGAACAGCTAGTGGACTGACTGAGCCTAAACGGAGGAGGCAGAGAGCTTGCCAGCACCTGTGGTCGGTCGGGAAGCAGCTGAGACTCGCTCTCTGTAAAGAAAAGAAATTGAGCTCTTAGTGTTTGTTTTTTCTTGTACAGCGAGTCCGAGTCTGGGTGTGGAAATCGATTGCACGCTGTACTGCTGTACTCTGCTCCAGTCACTTGGCTCAGCTGGCCCACCACATTTAGTTGTTGTCGCGTTGAGACTCGGAGCGCGAACACTGGAGAGAAAATGTCCTACTGTCTTGCTCAGCCACTGGAAATAAGTGCAGCAGCTTCTGAGTTCTGACTGTTTCCACCACTGAATCCTTCACGGCATCAGGTGCTGTAATTGCACACTGACTGGCTGCAGTAGCTTAGTTGCTTGTTGTTTGTTACCACCACTGGCACTACCTTTAGTAACAAAAATGCTGCCCCTGACCTGCAGTGAGCTTCGGACCATTTAGGTAAAAACAATAAATGTTCTTTCTTTTGACATTTTGACCAGTAGCTTAGCTTTAGTTTTAAATGCTACCCCCCCCATGACCTGTGGTGAACTTAAAGTTTTTTTTGTCACCTCTAAATAAGTTAAAACTTGTATGGCACCTGGGTGGGTGTGGGTCTTGGAGGGACTCTGTGTGGATGTAAAGCAGTAGGGATTACAGTAGTGGAGTGTGTGGGGGTGGGGGTGCGTGTGTGTGTGTGGGTGGTCTGTGTGTGTGTGGGTGTGTGTGTGGGGGGCTGTGTGGGTGGCTGTTGGGTGTTGTGTGGGTGTGTGTCTGGTGGGTGGGTGTTGTGTGTGTGTGGTGGGTAGGTGCTGGGTGTTGTGTGGGTGTGTGTGTTTGGTGGGTTGGTGTTGGGTGTTGTGTGGGGGTGTGTCTGGTGTGTGGGTGGGTGTTGAGTGTTGTGTGGGGGTGTGCCTTGTGTGTGGGTGTGTGTTGGGCATTGGGTGTGTGTGTGTCGGTGTTGGGTGTTGTGTGTGTCAGGTGTGTGTCTGGGGTGGGTGTGTCTCGGTGAATGGACTTCTGTGTGATTGGTTACCTTAATGTGGTACAGAGGCTTTGTCACAGTGCAACCTTGTAACTAAAAGCAAGTCTTAGTCTGACACTTGTGGCTAGCATAGTCTCTGTCTGTTTGAATGGACCTCTGTGGGACTGGCTACCTTGATGTGGTACAGAGGCTTGTCACAATGCAATATTGTAACCAAAAGCCAGTCTGTTAGTCTGACAACTGTTCGTGATGGTGTAGCTACTATTGTGGTGGCATGTCTAGTGGTGTGTCATTGGGTGAAAACATTTCAAAAAATGACTGCGTTACGACTGTGCATTGCACAGTTTCTATGGACACTCGTAACTTCAGCACTTCTTCATATTTTCAGTGCTGTGTGGGGGTGTGTCTGTTGTGTAGGTGGGTGTTGGGCATTGGGTGGGTGTGTGTTGGTGTTGGGTGTTGTGTGTGTCGGGTGTGTGTCTGGGGTTGGTGTGTCTGGGTGAATGGACCTCTGTGTGATTGGTTACCTTGATGTGGTACAGAGGCTTTGTCACAATGCAACATTGTAACTAAAAGCAAGTCTTAGTCTGACACTTGTGGCTAGCATAGTCTGTGTCTGTGTGAATGGACCTCTGTGGGACAGGTTACCTTGATGTGGTACAGAGGCTTGTCACAATGAAACATTGCATCTAAAAACCAGTTTGTTTGTCTGACAGTGGTTATTGAAAGGCCTTCTTGCTGTATAGGAATGAGATCATGCGTGCTACATCTTTATATGTCATATTTATGGTATATGCCCAATTTATAGCATATGCTACAGTGTAAATGATGCTTGTGTCAGGTGGGTGGAGTAGCAGGGCACGGACAACGGTGGGGGGGGTAGCAGTGTGTCAACTTGGTATATACATCTGAAATTGCTGGCTACACCCCGCAATCACTACCAGTTACAGACTGCCTGGAGGAGCAAGTTGAGGAGAAGCCAACAGATGGGTAACTTTGCCGCCAGGCCCACCAGCCCAAGATGGGCATGGGATAGATCATTGGAGTCAACTCAGTTGGGACGGAGGAGAGACTGTAGTGCTTTGCTGAGCTCTGGTGTCACTATCTAGCAAGGGCCAAGGGGAGCCTTGAGCAGAGCACTGGTCACCTGAGAGCTTTGCCACTAACCTGCCAGCACCTTGCTGCCTGCACAACAGTCCAGTTGGTTCATCTGAGTCTGAGCCATTCGTTGCATAGCAGAATTTTGGGGTGATGCCACTGGACCTCTGTGGGACTGGCTACCTTGATGTGTACAGAGGCTTGTCACAATGCAATATTATAACCAAAAGACAGTCTGTTAGTCTGACAACTGTTTGTGATGGTGTAGCTACTATTGTGGTGGCATATCTAGTGGTGTGTGATTGGGTGAAAACATTTCAAAAAATGACTGCGTTATGAGTGTGCATTGCAGTTTCTATGGACACTGGTAACTTCACCACTTCTTCATATATTCACTTCAGATTTTCAACATTGCCATTTCTTCACACCTCCTCATCAGCAGTACAGCTGTCATTTTTCATATCCTGCCCAAAATGTGTTTTTGCACCTGTGGCGCCGAATGGCACACTCGCTGTGTAAAATCACCTTTTGGCATTGAGTAATGAAATCATACTGCCACTGTTCATGAGGTGTGCTCCCAAAAAGCCCATGTTTAAATTTTGGAGGAAGAACTACCAACACACGCCCGGGGCATTAGGGTTTCCAACTGTAACACCAACCCTGTTCACACTGACAGGCATCGGGAGTGAGACTTGTGGTCATCGGCCGTAATGCTCAACCCATTCCACTCCCACCCTGCAGCCACCGACAGCCATCGAGTTGTGCCTTGGGGTCTTCAGCCTTAACATTCACTCCATTCTCTTATACTGCATCCATCTCAGCTTATTTCCTTTTCAAATGGGCTGAGCATAAGGGCTGAAGACCTTAAGGCACACTGCAACACCTCTCGGTGTCTGCAGGGTGGGGTGAGGTGGAATGCTGTGAGTGTTATGGCTGATGACCTAAAGGCACATCCCCAATGCCTGTCAGTCTCTGCAGGGTGGGGGTGGGCATTGGTGTTACTCCAATACTTCACTGCCATTCCTATTATGCATCTCTCAAACTCCTGCTCTACCAATGCCAATACCAGCAAGCAAACATTCAGCATTGACAAATGCTTGTTTTATTTTAACCTTTTCTTTCCTTCTCCCATACCTTGTGTCCAACCCCAAAATAAACCCATTGGTTATTTCAGTGCCCCCCCACACAAGATAATGAATGCATCCAAGAAAGAACTGATGCATCACTTGCTCTCCCAACTGCACTTTGCTCTGTTTATGTTCTTCATACCTGTTTCCTGTACTTTTTCTCATGTGATTCGGTTACGCTATTGTACCATAGTTCCCTGCTTATGGATGTTCATTACTATACCTTATTTACTAATGTATTTTTTTTTTCAAGTGAACTCTGTGTTGTAAAATGACCTACTTTTATATTGCACTCCCCTATTCCCCCCTCCCTCGGGTCAAACCTGCAAATGAGCCTCAGCTCATTGTGCCTTTCCTGGTCACCACAATTCTAAATAAATAAATCAAATTAAAAAATTGCAACTGTTCCCATATTTTGCCATCATTGCCTTCCTGTTAATTTGCATGCTTAGAGTGATAAATGGGGAGGGGATTGTGTTACTGTGGTCCCAGTCACAGAGAATGGGGGTTGTATTTATTTCCTTTGGAGAAACACCCTGGCAGCATTCTGTCATAAGGATCCTAATAGGTGGAAGCACCATGACACTTTCCAAGCCCAATTTTAACCATGAGCACAGGCACCCTTCACCCAAGGCTGAGGGCATAACAGACTTTGCCCTTTACCATCTCCAGGCTTAGTCACCACACCTCACAGGTGAGGAGGGTTACATAAAGTATTCTCTCTATGTCTGCCCCTGTCTTCCCACCCTGGCAGCACCCTTGTCCCACCCCCTCCACCCAGCACCTGATTCTTTTGCCAAAAGGTGGCTAGTACTATTCAGCCTCCATGCCAGACACCTTCTGATGAATGAATGTGCACACTCTCTCTCTGTAATAGTAAAACCAGGAGATCATGTGATCAGCTGATTTTACTATCACAGAGCGAGAGAGAGAGAGAGAGAGAGCATGTTCACTCATCAGAAGGTAGCCAGCCATGGAGGACAGCAGATTGTGCCGGTTGGCTTTCAACAAAAGAATTGGCTGCTGGGGGGACGAGGGTGGCATAAGGGTGCTGCCAGGGTGGTGGGATGGAACAAACTCTATGGAAGCAGCAGCATCTTCTGTTGAAGTTCAAGCTATTCCAGAACCAGCAGCACCCTCACCGCCACCAGTTGTTCTCTCTGTTTTCACAGAAACAATACACAACTGGGATTTCAGGGACTAAGGGGACACACTCAAGACACAACAAATTATGTAATTATAATGACATTACTATGAACATGAAAAAAAGCTAATTTCTATCAATAAACAAAAATGAAATCAGGATACTCAAACTACAGTGACAAAAATAATTCAGTAAAACACATCTAACTGTTTTACAGAACTAAAATAACAAACCACAGAAATCAGGGAAAACATTCACACAAAACACTGATTACAACAGTGCTGCCTGCTAGGACAGAAAAGGTTGCCTAAGCTGCTTTTTTCTTGCTGAAAGTTGCTGCAGTTAAGCTCCCCTCCCCATGTCTCACTACACAGAATACAGAAAATGAAACTACAACTTTAAACTAACTAAATCACAACAAATACAAGAAATCACAACAAATACAAGAGATCTGAAGAGGCTAGACAACTGGTCCAAGTAATGGCAGTTGGGTTTCAATGCAATAAAGTGCAAGATTATGCACCTAGGGAGAGGGAATCCTAGGGTCGAGTATGAACTAGATGGGGTAACACTGGAGGCCACCACAGAGGAAAGGGATCTAGAGGTATTCATAGAAGACAACCTCAAAGTGACTAAACAGTGCAACAAAGACATTGGAAAGGCTAACAGAATACTAGTTTGCATAAGGAGGGGTATAATAAGTAGAAGGAGAGAAGTGGTGGTACCATTGTACAGCTCCCTAATAAGGCCTCGTCTGGAGTACTGTGTTCAGTTCTGGAGGCCCTGTCTCCAAAAAGACATAGACAGGATGGAGACGGTACAGAGGAGGGTGACAAAAATGGTGTCCAGGATGCAGCATAAGTCATATGAGGAGAGACTCAGAGCTCCCAATATGTACTCGCAGGAGGAAAGGAGAGAGAGGGGGGACATGACAGAGATCTTTAAGTATCTAAAAGGGATCAACAGGGTACCAGACGGGAGCATCTTTCACATGAAGGGAAATAGCAGAACAAGGGGGCACAGCATGAGACTAAAAGGGGGAAAACTTGAGGAAATTTTACCTCACTGAAAGGGTGGTGGAGAGATGGAACAGTCTCCCCCAGGAAGTGGTGGGGGTGGCCACAGTTCAGGGATTCAAGAATGTGTGGGAAAGGCACATGGTAATTATCAAGCTATGGCAAAGGGGGGGACTTGTAACATCTAGGGTACCGTAAGCATTAGAAAGAAGGATAGGGCAGACTGGATGGGCCACATGGCCCTTATCTGCTGACAACATCTATGTATCTATGTAAATAATTGGTGATCTAGAAGCACAAAGAACAGTAGGCACTTAATGGAGTGATTTGTTGGGAAAAAAAATATGTTTTAAATGCTTTCCAAAACTTTTTAGGCACAAAGATAAACAGCACCCTTAACACCAGCTCTCTCTTTCTCACACTACAGCTCACTGCAGCACCATGTCACTTCTAATCCCAAGAATCCTTGCAAATTTTGCCTTAGAGCCACAATTCACAGGCAAAGTCTGCATGTTTTGCCATTTGCGAAGTTCTCCTTTAAGGTGAAGTAGAAGTATGTCTTAAAGGAGAACATCATGAATTCAGTAAAATTTGTGAATTTCTCCATGAAGTGAAGTTTTTGGACTCTGTACACCACTAACCTGAATATTTGGCTGCCAAGTACTGAATATTCAACTTAATGTTCAGGAAAAAGTATTTGCACAACCCTAATTCCAGCATTCAGGTGTAGTAGAGGCGTAGGTCAGAAAGCATAGGCAAACCAGGAGAAGTTGTAAAATTAACAAGTAGTGTTTTATTTTTATTAATAACAATAAAATAAACAATAAAGTTGTACAGGATTGCACTTCACAAAAGCAGTACAAACAAACAAACAAACCAAAAAAACACAACAAAAAAGTGCTTCATCTGAGGGTCTGTTTTCAATTTAAATCTCAGTCTCTCTAACACAAACATACATTGCATTTGTTTTATAAGATGTTTTCCCCTGGCAACTAAATCCTGCATCCTTTCTTGTTAAGCTGTATTTCAACAAGACTTGAGGCCTTACGGACAGAGGAGGAGGATTGTGGGTAGAGATGAGATGAGCAGAATGTGAGTCAGATGCTGCAAACTGCTCCCCTGGTACACAAGTGTGTACCATTGCTGCTGCTGCTTGAACGTTTTCCAATTCAATAAGCTTTAAAGTACATGGATATTACAGTTTTTCTACTTATTTCCTCTTGCTAACGCAACTCCAGTACGAGAATAAAAATGGTGGTTTGAACACCAACACGCCACATGCTGACATGCAAACCCCTGACCAGCCCAGCTGAAAACAAACTCTTTTCTTTGAAATTAAATGGAGAACAGCTTTTCAACTGAAGTTAAAACGGTGAAATTAAATGAGAAACCTCCCTGTTCATCTAAGATATGACGCTGAGTAAAAAGGAAAAAAGGGGAATAAACCATCTAAAATGGCGGGGAAATCATTAAAGCAACTTGAAATGCAAACCCACATTTGCTTTGTTTCTGCTGCTTTTAAAAGCCATGCCTCCAACATTAATCAACAGCAATGAATGCTGGAGGGAATGGCTGCAAAGGAACATGTTGTAGTCGGATCTACTATCTCTTCCGCAGTACTTGTACCAATATTTAATAAAGACAAGGACTGTAAATTGAAACAATTGCCCAGTACACACTTACTTTTGGATGTGGTGGGTGAGTCTTCGGTGGCTTTGCAGGAGATGTTGTGAGCTCCGGGTGGGTGCCTGCCTGAGAGCGGTCAACTGTGTGGGACCTCGATGTCTGTGGAAAGCGAGCCTCCCACAGAGATGGAACACACAGGAGCCGTACTGAGGCAGCCAACAGTGTCTGGTTTAGCCATGCTGGAAGAGAGTGGAGGTGAGCCCCCGACTCAGGAAACAGTACTACCAATGGCCCATTTGCAGGAGCAAGCAAAAGCACCAGAAACCTCGGCAGAGCTGACCCCACAACTGGTATGTCCTAACAATACTGTGCTATCAGAGAATAACATATCTGTACAGGAAAATGAACCAAGCCAACTGGATGAAACAAATAAAACTGATCATTTGGGTAAAAAATGTCAGAGCTTGCACACAGGGAAACACAGGTTAACAAACTGCGGGGGGGGTGTGTGTGTGTGTGTGTGTGAGAGGGCCAGTATTTCAATCTACAACCTCAGAACTATTTCACAAGGAACAAACTCAGTCGCTTTCTAATATAAATAGTCCACAATGGAGGGGCACCTCTAAAAATAAAACTTCATCAGAATCAGAGGAGTCTGGAGAGTCCATACATGTTGGTGGTAGTGACTGGGAAGAACTCCTCCAGGTAAGAACTATAATTACCCAATTGACCAAATTAAACTCTGAAGTAGAAAAAGCAAATAAAGAGAACTCAGAGAAGATGGCAAACTTTTCTAATACAGTAACTCTTTTATTAAAAGAGAATCAGCAGCTTAAAAAAAATCTTCCTGAAGTACAAAAGTGTATAGACATACTGGAGGAAGCAAACGTATCACTTCAGAGACAATTAAAGGACATTACTAACCAAAATAATGACTCTAAAAATAAATTAATTGATTTTGAGGTGAGAGCCAGATGAAAGAACATTCGTGTTCTGGGTGTACCAGAGAACTGGGAAAAAGATAAACCACTGAGTATCATTCTCAAAGAAATTATGGCAGAATATATGAATGTTAAAACTGAAGATGTCAAATCTGAATTTTGATAGAGTACACCGAACTTTTAGACCGGGTTCTGGCACTCAAGGTCCTCCCAGACCTATAATTGCTAAATTTTGTAAATCTGAAGATAATGACATTCTAATGACCAGTGTCTATGAAAAAAAGAGACTGACAATAAATGGAGCAACAATATCAATCTTTAATGACCTACCTGCAGACTTGATTACAGAATGGAAAAAATATGACAATTTAAGAAGAATGGTATGGTCAAAAGGAATAAAGGCAACCATGATATACCCAGCTAAATTAAGGGTTATTGTGGATGGTGTATGGCATGTTTTTGAAATGTTGGAACAAGCGAATAAGGAGCTCAAGACCATACTAAAAATTGACTGGGTATAGAAACTTAGAAAAAGAAGAATGGATCTGATATAAC
This sequence comes from Neoceratodus forsteri, assembly GCA_016271365.2. Lineage (NCBI taxonomy): Eukaryota > Metazoa > Chordata > Ceratodontiformes > Ceratodontidae > Neoceratodus > Neoceratodus forsteri. The sequence continues at coordinate 1,702,809,295 of CM057455.1, forward strand.
AAGTTGATAAAAGGGTCAGCTTTAAGGATAGATGAACTAGGCGGTCACCTAGGGCACCATGTATCAGGGGGCACCCGGGGCGCCATGAACAAGTAATTCTTTTTTTTTTCCTTTTTTTTTGTTGTTGTTGCAAGTATAGATGATGGTGATTTTGAAAGGTATCAAATATGATGTGTTTCCCAGGGGGAAGGGGAGTTGTGTTGTGTATCTTCATGCACTACTTGTGATGCCCCGGCATGTGCCACCAAGTCTTCCGCTAGTCCGCTCCACCTCCACCTCCACCTCCACGCTTGCCTCCCTGCCAGTCGCCAATACTGAATGCCATGACATCAAGGAACTGAAGGATGTGAGCAGCAGCCAATTAAGTTGCAAAGCCAGAGGCAATAGTGTGCGTGCCCCATAGTGCCCTGCCCACCGCACCTGTCCCATCTGTTGACGACCTGGGGTCACCCCTCCCTTTAGCGGCATGCCAGCCACTCACCAGAAACCTGACTGTTGTGTGTGCTGCATACACAGCACATTGTTGCCTTGCACCATGTTGTGTGTGTGTTGAGAGTGTGAGAGAAAATAGTCTCTTGTCGTCGTCGATGGTCCTGATTCTTGAAATCGATCAGATCTTATCCACATCATTGACATGTCAGTGTGACAGAGAGAGAAAATAGTCTCTCATCATCAATGGTCTGTGGGTTGAGACTCTCTAACTTGAAGAATCGGATACTCATCCACATCATCGATGATGTGTGTCATTGTCGAGTGTTATCAGGACCAGATGGTGACCAGTCCCGCATAATGACTTGAGCGGTTAGTTGTTTTTTTTTTTATGTGAAAAAATGTATAATGTTTCTTCACAATTGTTGGATGGACAGGACAAGACCTTTAATGTGTGGGACAGTCTGGACAGAGGGATAGCAGTGGTGGGGCATGGGGCTTACTCTAAATACTATACAACAGGGCACTTTTTTAAGTAGTTAACCGAGTACCCTAGAAGACGAGAAATTGTTTTTGGACACAACTTTGTAGGTTAACTTACAGTTTGGCAAACAATAGATGGACAGTTGACAGCTGTATGAAGGAATCACTTGAAAGCAGAACTGCATACACATGTAATCATTGTAAGACACATGTGGTGTAATGGTGAGGTGGGATTGTGGCTTCTGCTGCTGCTTGGGTTGCCCTAGGGAGATGAGTAGGCCAGACTTTTCCTTCATAGGTGCTCTCCAAATCCTGTATTGTGTGCTTGGTATGGGGTTACGTTGGTTGCCTCAGCTGTGCTCCTGTGCACTGATGTCACACACAGGGCCTGCCATGGGATCCACCTCCCTGCCTGCAGCAACTGACGTGCTGTCTCCCTTCAGGGTGGGGGAGTGGAGCCATGAGGCTTTATAGGTAACCAGTTATTTTCCCCTTTTCTTTGCAGGAGAGGTTCATGGCCTAGAATAGGGAAATGTTGGGGGCGGGGGCAGCACTGGGTGAAAAAGGATACAAATAAAACAACAACAAGTAATCACCCCAGCCCCTCTTCCAGAAGCAGTAGGTCCAATACCGTCCCAGCCTGTGACCTACTGTCACAAATGTAAGCATATCTCCTTGCTTTATTCAACAGCTGGGTTTCTCACCAAGTATCTCAATCAACTTGGCTGGCAGATTCATTTGGGCTCAGGACCTCATACTGCCCCCCCAAGTGACATGACATCCACCTTTTAATGGGACCCCTCCTGCACTGCAAGGCTCTCTGCCAGTGACTCCCCTGAAAAGAAAACCCCTCAGGTCTCTACACCCTCCTGGTGTCTACATATTCCCATAATGGCAATGTAAAACGCTTGCCCACAGACCCCTTACCTGGGATCTCCACTGCCATTGGGATTGTCCCTGGAGGTTGCTAGGTGACTGGGTGTCAGGGTGATTTGGTCTTGGACTGTACCCATTAATGGGTGCAGGGTTCTTGCCTTTCAGGTGAAAGTTTTGACAATTTAACTCAAAGGTACTCTGGCATCTTTCTGTTTTTGTTTGCCACTAAGCTCCACCTCCACCCACTGCACTAAGTGAGTCGCCATTACAGAGTAAGCTCTAGGTTTAGCACTTTGACACACCTAGTCCTGTAGACTAGTTGTAGGACAGGGTTACTTGTTACAAGTGCTGTGTGAACTTTAAAGGTGAACAGTCAGTCATCAGTAAGAGTCCCATAACTCAGTTGTGAGACTTGTCCCAATTTGCATTTTGTGTTCAAAAAAAATTTTCAAATAGCATTGGGTTTTCTGTTGACTTCCAGTAGTGATGTTTTCTGTAATCAGAAATCCCAGAATTCCCTGTGGCTGGCATCAGAGTTGGGGATGCAGCAGTGGGGAATTCAATAACCTGCAGTGCATGTTAGAGTACTGTCCCTCCCCCTCTCCCTCTCCCCAGGTAATGTACATTCACAGAGGACTGTACTTAGCACTGGTGAACTGTGGGACCTGCAGACATCTGAGCTTATACAATCTCTAACATGCAGTTCAAGATATTGTATCTCCTACTGCTCCAGCAACAGTCTGTTAGCTGCAGGGGATTGTGGGATTTCTGGCTATGGTAAATGTCAGCTGTGCTATCAGGCCTTGTATTCTGTTGCCTACAGCTGCCTGTTTTTTTTTTTACAAACCCTTTTCCAGGTCTTCTTATTGGCGCACCCCTGCTCCATCATGGACCTTCTCAGGAACTTCGGGGTTCTTGTCAGGGTAGGATGAAGACTGAAAAAGGAAAATGGGAGGGCACCACTGGCAAGTTCACCTTAAGGGCACCATATACCCTAAGGCCAGCCCTGTGTGTGTGTCCCCTCCCCCTTTCTTTTTTTTTTTTTTGCTAAATGTGGTTGGTACTTCTGATGTTGTAATAAGTGAATAATGAACTCAAGACTATATTAAAAATGTACTGGGTATAGAAACTTAGAAAAAGAAGAAGAATGGACTTGATATAACAAGTTGATAAAAGGGTGTTCATTTATGTGTGTTATGTGGTGTGTGTGTGTGTGTGTGTGTGTGTGTGTGTCTTTTTTTTGGGGGGGGCTGGTATGTCTCAAGATGCTAAAACAAGTGAATAAAGAACCCAATGGCCATATTAAAAATACATTGGGTATAAATTAAACTAATAGTTAAATTTATTACTTGAATACTGGATAGGGGAGGGGGAAAGGGAATACTGATACCTAATGATAATACAGTATTTGCAAGCAGTAAGGTAGGGGAGCAGCATATTACAGGGTAAGAGACTAGATGCTACCCTTTTGGTGGCAATGTTTTGAATTACTCCACAATGTTGTTTCAGTAATGGGGGTGGGGGGATTAGGATAAAAAGATAAAGGTTACATTACACTATGGGTTGTGGGACAAATTTAATCATATAGATGGAGAAAATATTGACAAGGAAGAGTGTAGGGAAAACGCATGTATAACTTTCAGTCTTTATGGCTAAGTTTAATATAACAAGATTCACCACTTGGAATATTAATGGAATAAATTCCCCAATTAAAAGGGAGAGAATGTTGACGTATATTAAAAAGAAGGATATTGACATAATTTTTTACAGGAGGTACATCTTGAAAGCAAAGAAATGCTAAAACTAAAAATAAGATGGTTGCCCCATGTCTTATTTTCAGAAGGGAACCAAAAAGGTTGTAGAGTAGTAATACTTATAAAAAACCCTGTTAATTTTCAATTAATCAATACATTCAGAGACACTGGAGGCTGAATTGTTCTTGCAAAAGTTCTAATAAACAATAAACAACTAAAAATAGGTTCAGTATATGCACCATTTACCCAATATCAAAAATTTTTAGCAAAAATAACAGAAGGTATTTTGGGACTAGATTCTTTACCAACAATAATTGGAGGGGATATGAATGCACTACACTGGCCACAGAGAGATAAAACTGGCAAAGTGTATCCCAATAACATAGCTATATCAAAAATATAAAAAAATGTTTTGGATACACATGATTTAATTGATGTTTGGAGGAATTAATACCCCATACTTAAGAAATATACCCATCATGACAAAAAGAATGCACAATTCTCTAGAATTGATTATCTTTTTGCATCTAAAACATTATGTGATAATATTAGCAATAACATGATTAATTCCATTATAATATCCAACCTTGCAATGGTCCAAGTGGAAATAATGATTGAAAATACTGATAGAGCATATACCAGGTCATGGGCTTTCAGTGATGAGTTACTTAAAAGAACAGAATTTGTAACATATATAAAAGAAAAAAAAAATCAATGAATATTGGGAAAATAACTATACAGGACATCAACAAATAGCGGAAATATGGGATGCATTTAAAGTAACCTTATGACGTTATATAATTTTATACCAAAGTAAGATTAATAAGGAAATAGTTTAGACTCTAGAATGAAGCAATTAGATATTTTAATGGTACAAAATTATGAAATATATCATAAGGAATGGGAGGAATTATGGCTACACAAACAAGAGTTAATAAATAGACAATTCAGATTATAAAGAAAATTTAAATGATAAAATATCTAAAAGGTGATAGATATGGCAAGCTATTGGTGAATCAAATTAAAGAAACAAAAGGAAAGGAATAGAACAGCAACAAAAGATATAAATGATGTTTTTGTTACAAATGATATGGAAATAGCTGAAGTATTTCACAAATACTATGAAACTGTTTTCCAACAAAAAAATAACATACAAGAAGATCACATTTTGGACTTCTTAGCTGACATTAATAAAACAAATTATCTATGGGACGATAATCTTTTTCAAATCAAAGAGATAGAAGAAGCCATTGATTCACTCCCTAATTGAAAAACTCCTGGATTACTGTAGATGGAAACACTAATGAATATTACAAAGTATTCAAAAAAGAAATTTCCCCTTGGATCTTAAAAATAATCCTCCAAGTTATAGAAGGGACATCGATACCATCTTCAAAGAAAGAAGCCAAAATAATTTTCATACATAAAGAAGGTAAATCTACTACTAACCCAGAACATTATTGACCAATAGCCCTACTTACCTCTGATTATAAAATAATTGCTAAGGTTGTTGCAAATAGACTGAAAGCAGTAATTCCACATATTATTCATGCTAATCAATTCAGGTGTATTACAATCAGGATTACAACCGATGCAAATAGACAAATCCAATTAATGATTTCATATATTAGAAGTAAAGAATCACAAGAACAAGAAGCCTACTATGCTGTGGCATTAGATACCAGCAAGGCCTTTGATGTCTTGGCTAGACTATGTATGATGCAGACTTTAACGACATGGGGCATGCCACAACAAATATTGAGTTTAATCCAATCTTTATATAATATTACATTTGTAAAATTTCAGATAAATGGACTGTTAACAGCTCCCTTTGTGATGACAAACGGGGTATGACAGGAGTGCCTACTATCCCTGATATTGTTTATACTTAGTTTAGAACCATTCCTGAATAATTGAAACTTGATGTCATATGATCCTGACTTGAATCCTGATTTACCTCTCCTGTATACTGTTTGCTATGCTACGCTTGTGTATGTAATGTAAACACTGTAAATGGCTTGGGCCTGTATTGTATACCTTACCTTAACCCCGTATACTGTCGATAATCTCTATTTGTGTAATATATGTAACTACTGTAAAAAATTCTGTCTTTAAATGTCTATATCTGTAACTAATTCCGGGTCGCCCCTGAAAAAGGGCCCCTCTGGTCTCAGTGGGCTTACCTGGTAACCAAAATCTAAATAAATAAATAAATAAAAATAAGGCGGGATGGGCTTATCGAGGAAGTTCAACTTAATCAAATCAAATCAAATCAAATTTTATTTATAAAGCGCTTTTCAAAATTGTCAAAGCGCGAATACAATACAGATAAAACAGCCAACAAAAAATATACATTTAAAAGCAATTAAAAAACAATACATTGGCCTAATCAAAGGCATTCTCAAATAAATAACTTTTTAAAGAAGCCTTGAATTGCTTTGTGGACTGGCACTCTCAAATCCGATGAGGTAGAGAATTCCACAGGGTTGGGGCCACAAAAGAAAAAGCTCTAGCCCCAGATGATTGCAGACGAACCCTGAGAACCTCTAGCAATCCCTCATCGGCAGAGCGGAGCGAGCGAAGAGTGCGGTAAGGTCATAGGAGATCTTGCAAGTAGTCAGGTCCCTGACAGTGTAGGGTCTTATAGGTCAGCAATGCGACTTTGAAGGTGATTCTCCATCGCACTGGTAGCCAGTGCAGTTCGCGCAGCACAGGTGTGATATGGCAAGTTCTTGGGAGTCCCATCAACAACCTGGCTGCTGCATTTTGCACCAGCTGCAGGTGATGGAGATCCACACCTGGCAACCCTAGATATAGAGCATTGTAGTAATCAAGACGCGAGGAAACAAAGGCGTGGACTATTACAGGAAGTCATCGTGTAGAACTAGGTGTTTTATCCAGGCAATATTCCTCAGATGGTAAAAAGAGGACTTGGCAACGGCCGACACCTATGCCTTCAGTGTCAGCTTGCCGTCAAAAATTACGCCCAGATTTCGCACCTGTTCAGAAAGTCTCAACTGTTTATCCCCCAGCACAAGGCCGGAGGAAAGTCCAGGAGACGACTTCTCTACATGGTGACCTGAGTCCACCACCAGCACCTTGGTCTTATCCGGATTTAGTCTTAACCAGTTAGCACTCATCCAGCCCTGAATTTCAGCGAGGCAGTTGTTAAAGACTGATAAAGTGTAATTTTGTTTGGGTACAAAGGACATATAGAGCTGAGTATCATCTGCGTAGCAGTGAAAACTCAGCCCATAATGCCTTATAATGTCCCCCAACGGCAGCATATATACCGTGAACAACATGGGGGAAAGCACAGAACCCTGCGGCACCCCACAGGACAGAGCAAAGGGAGCCGAGGAAAAAATTCCTGATACTACCCTCTGAGTTCTGCCCGTGAGGAATGATTGAAACCATCTGAGTACTGTCCCCAACAGTCCACAGAACAGCCGAAGGTGTTCTAGCAACATCCCATGGTCCACGGTATCAAATGCTGCAGAGAGATCGAGGAGAACCAAGATCGAATGGCTCCTCTGATCTCTCTCTCTATTAGGAGATCATTAAGTACCTGAACCAACGCCGTCTCAGTACTATGCCTCTTCCTGAAACTGGACTGGAGAGGATCATAGATTTCATGGGTGGTAAGAAAGTCCTTGAGCTGCAACGCGACTACTTTTTCAATAACCTTGCACAAAAAGGGCAGGTTAGAGATCGGTCTGTAGTTAGCAAGACAGTCTGGGTCAAGGGACGCGTTCTTCAAAAGGGTTGTCACAGTAGCCTCTTTTAGAGATTCTGGAAACACCCCTTGGTCCAAAGAGCACCAGACTATCTCAGCAAGGATTGGTCTGATCACATCCATACACCCCACAAGGAGGCGTGTAGGACCAGGATCCATACTACAGTAAGTCGGTCGCAAGCCCTGGACAATCTTCATGATATCCAGGATCGCTGCCCGGTCAAAAACCATCCAGATAGATTGAGGGCCTGTAACCTCACATTGACCACCGCCGTGCTCATTTGAATGCAAACTGCGGATTTCTGACCTGATCGACGACACCTTATCATCAAAGAACTGAGCAAACTCATCACACTTTATTTGTGAAAAAGCTCGCCGAGCCCGCAGACAAGTTGGATTGCACAATCTGTCCATGGCCTGAAAGAGCTGAGCTGGTTGATTCCTTGATGCAGCTATCTCCCTGGACAGGAACTCTGCCTTCTTACGGGAGATTTCTGATTGATAGTCCATATGATGGGCCATCAATCTAAGCCTGTCATCTTCCAGACCAGATTTCTGCCAGCAGCGTTCCAATCTTCACCCAACTCTCCTCAACTCCCTCAATGTCCCATCAAACCAAAGGGACCGAGGGCGGAGGGAGAGGGGGTGAACATGGACAGGAGCTATGGAATCCAGAGCCCTCAACACCATATTATTATAGTGTAATACTAAGACATCAGGATCCATGCACTCCACAGGCCAACTCGATAGGTCCAGCACCGTCATCAAACCCACAGGGGTAACTCCCCTCAAAGGACGGTACTGGACCATCTCCAAAGGGGTTGGTCTCAAAGGGGAGGCAGTGAAATTGAACCTTATGGAGTGATGGTCAGACCACCCAACTGGTTCCACCACCAGTCCAGAGATCTCCATCCCCAGAGTGAACACCAGATCCAAGGAGTGACCCTGAATATGGGTAGCAGCAGTAACAGCCTCTGCAAAGCCCAACTAAATCATCAGTTGGAGGAAGTTTGGGCCAAAAAGCGAGAGTTCGTCGTCGACCCAGGCATTGAAGTCCCCCAGGACCAACCACCTGGAGGGCTCCAACACCAGGTCAACAAAGAAGTCTGCAACTTCCTGCAGAAAAACATTCTCATCATCAGGTGGACGATAAACGAGAATAATTCTGCTGCCCACACCTGCACCCATGATACACTCAAAGGATCTGGGGGTCACCACTGGAACTTCCACAAGGCCCAACTTCGATTTAAAACAAATAGCAACCCCCCTTCGATCCAATCTCGGGCGGTGTATCACCGAGTACCTGGCTGGAATAGCTGACTCCAATATGGGACCAGCATTCCTATCCAGCCAGGTCTCAGTGATGTAAGCCAGGTCAGATGACTCAACAAGATCAGCAATAATTTCAGTCTTGTTTTTTATAGACCTGGCATTGCATAACACTGCCCGGGTTGGTTGAGAGGCTGTGGAGGAATGGACCACTTGCCCATTTTCAATGGAACCCTTGGGTATGGGAACCAGGTATTGTAAACCCCTATCGTGGGCCCATTTCGCCCCAGGGTATCTCCTAGACCTCACCACCCTTATTCGCTAGCTCCACTCCACCCCCCCAGGTGAGGAACTGCCCTCCTTCTCCTCCCCCCATGTGCAATTCCCAAGGCATGACAAAGAGTATATACCTCGGGTTTCAATGTGGGGCAGTCAAAGGGGCACAGGTCCCTCAACCTGGAGGGGGAGTAGCACCTGTCCACAGAGACTCGGTTCCAACACATATTCGCCAAAGTTTAAAAACCAGCAATACTATTTTGAATTAAATTAAACCAAAAAGAAAACAAATTAAACCAAAAAGAAAGAAAAAGATGATAAATAAACCCTAAAAACAACCCCCTTCCACCTCTCACGTGGCAGGGAGAAACAATTAGCAGAATTAAAGAAATATTGAAATAATAAATGACCAAGCTCAAGGTACTAGGCACACTCTCACTGTGCCCAGATCTAGAGATGCACTCTCACTGCCTTACAGATTTTAAAGATAACAAAAAAGAACCAAATAAAAAATCTTCTACAATAAATTAATATATAACCAAATTTAAGGTGCAAAGCACATTCTCTCTGTGCACACCTAATAAAGCACTCTAAGTGCTACAATTTAAATAAAAAATAAATAACATCTGACCAAGGTTGACGGAGAACAATCCAGACAAAAGGAGTCCACCGCAGTAGTCCAGTAGCTCTCAGGGCCAGGAGAAAACCACAATGACTCCCACTAGGTAGACTGATTCAGATCCACGGCTCTTGCTAATGGTCCTCCCCTTGGGAACACTCTACAGCGATCCCCGGGGAGAGACCCTAGGGTAACTGAACTCCACCACCAACTTCTTAGTGGAACAAGATCAGGACCCCCGCATAGCTGCACACCATGAACAGTCCACCCCCGGGATCAAGGCCTCTCCTCCAATCCAAATAAAGAGCTATATCTCCAAATTATAAGTTCGGACAAACACTCAAACTGCCACTCAAAAAGTTCACTCAGTCAAATCCAGCATCCAATGATAAAATCGGATCAGCATAGAGATGGTAAAAAAATCCACTGGCATTCGACCAGGAACAATAACAATCCACTAACAGTCGGCCGAAAATTACTCCAAATCACACAGTTACAGGGGTAATACTAGTCCTCGACATCAACGCTAGCTCGAAACTGTACCTTCCCATTAATGAAAGTTAGTCAGCAGGAAACAGAGAATAATTCCACCCAGTAAACAATAAAATTCAGAACCTGCCCGATGAAGCCGTAAGTTCACAGTTCCAAAGGATCCCTCTGTATGATAGCAGGGCGAGCCAAAGAAAACTCAGCCGGCCCCACTCAATAATTAATGAAGTCTTCCAAATCAAATCCAGACTCAAAGATCCCACTAAAGGAGTTACTAAACAGCAGGCTGCCAAATGATCGATAAGATCATCCGAACAGACAAGGACGGTCCAAAAACAACTCGACTTACAGTTCAATTCACTGGTGGCATGACAATCCGCAGGTTCAAATGGATGAAAGCGGTCCAAGAAACAACTCAGCTCAGCTCTCAGCTCGATCCACCGTCAACTCAGCAATCTCCAGATCCGCTTCACCACAACAGGAAGACAATCCCCTGTAAATCCTCCGTAGGTTCAAAAAATCGAATAAAACAGAATAAAAAACTTAAATGAACTCAGAAAAAACCAAAACAGACACAAAATAAAAATGAATCAAAGAAAAAATGAACAAAATAGATTTTGCTGCTAGAGGCTAGCACAGCGTGGCTGCCATCTTGCCCAGACATCCAATTAATTAACTTAAAGAACTAAATAAAAAAATTAATGTTTTTCTTTTAATAGTCCAAAATATCAACCAGTCGATCCAATGTTTCTTGTAAGTGGTGGAAAAATTTGCCAAGGTATAAGGCTATAAGTTAAATAAAACAAAATCAATAATAATGCAAATTACAGGAAAAAAAGATATCATTGATCCAACAATTACAAGAGAATTTACAAATGGCACAAAAATTAAATATTTAAGAATCACTTTGATGAATAATCAGAGAGACAACATTGATATTAACTTTAACAAAACACTAAATAAAATAAAGGATCAATTAAATAATTGGCAGAATTTAGCATTATTCTTGTGGGGAGAATTGACTTATTAAAGATGGTGATTATGCTGTATTATTTATACAGTATACAGAACATTTTTAGACTCCCTGCAGAAAGCTAGTTCTCCCAGTTGAAAATATGTTTTAGAAAATGTATTTGACAAGGGAGCAAACCTTGTATAGCTTGGGGAAAAATAATTAAATTAAGATCTAAAGGTGGTCTAGGATGTCCCGACCCAAGAAGTTATGCACAAGCACAATATGCAGCATTGTTGTGGTGACAGACATTTTTATCAAAAGAAGAAATAATAGTACTTAAGGCAATATATGAACTACATACAACTAATAATATAGATTGCACATACCCCAATAATGCAAAGCATAATGGGAAGCATATGCAAATGATCATGAATTAATTAGGACTGACTCAACTTTAAGCAGAATTGTATGGTGTCAGAAGGCCTCACAATACAATCAGCAAAGGCTGAGAACAGTATTTACTAAGGTCCCAGCTCCAATATGAGGGGGCATGGATGGAAACTGAGAGGTGAGAATTTCAAAAGGGATCTTAGGAAACATTATTTCTCAGAAAGAATAGTTGAGCCATGGAACAAACTACCTGCTGATGTGGTAGGGATTAGGCCTGTATCTGCAGTCAAAGGCGGTTGGGATAAAGAATATGCTAGAATTAAATTTGTTAAAAAAAGTGTCAGTTAGGCCCCAAGATCTCCTAGGATCTCGGGATTTCATGGGCAGACTTGATAGATCTTTGGTCTCCTTCTGCCATTACCTTTCTATGTTTCTAGGAGATCCCACTTTAATCTACAAATTCATACATATTTTTTAACTAGAGAGAAGCAATGGAAGAAAGAATGAATAGAAAAAGCAAGTGAAGAAAGGGAGAAAATGGGGACAATACAGTACTTTCGGAGTGGTCAATTCCTAGGTGCCACAAGGAAGATTTGACTGCGCAGTCAGACAGGCAAGAGAATGATAAGTGACAGAATAGGAAAGGACAGAATAGATCCTTGTTTTTAACTTTCTCTGCATAACAAATGGGAGAGGATATTGCCCAACCCTATCACATACCCACCTCTTTAAGAGGGAACCTTATTTTTTTCTCTTTTTAAAACAGGTTTCCATAATTCCATAAACTTATATTATTTCTTTTTTAGTAGTAGTAGTAGTAGTAGTAAGTAAAGACCTTTATTTTTCAACAGGATTTGTTGGCACAATACACCACTAGGACTGTAGTCCCATTTTCAAGGTGTTCCTGAATTTATACAATTTATACTATACATAAGTTACTTAAAATGTGTGTTGCTACAGTATATAATGCACACATGTTCCTTCAAGAGTTCAATAAAAATACTAGATCACAATGTAATTTAAAGTAAATTACAATATTTAAACAAAAATAGAATAACTAAATTTTCTATTATGAATATTTTAATAGCATTTCCAGTAGTACACATATTGCATTCATTTCTTTATTTTAATCAAAGCATATACATCTCTTTGTTAATTCCTGTTTAAGAGCTGTATTGAATATCTTTTTACTATCATTTATATTTTTCGTTTGTATTTTACATTCATTCCAAACTTTTACTGCATAGAATGAGAAGGAAATTTCTCCATATTTAGTTTTTGGAGTTTTTATTTGGTAGTCTCTGAGCAATTTCAACATTACCTTAAAACATTTAAAGTTCTTTGCATATACAGTATCTCTTTTTCATGACATTTATTACAGAAAACATATTTCAGTTAAGCACATAAGTTTTTTTTCAACCTTTTGAATTCTCAGTTCCTAAACAGTATCTTGAGAGAAAATCCACATTGGCATTCTTTTTTCCACATTTGTGCAGCACTTTAAATTTAAATGGCTTTAGTGCCAGGAACCATCTTTAGATTCTGGGATTTTTATCCTACATTTTATTAAACCAACAGAGAGGACTGTGATATGTTATAAGTACAAAGTCAGTTGCTAGCAAATAAAACTTAAGGGACCCCATTTTGCATCAATGCATTATTTTTCAGTACTGGAGCTCTTTTTCTTTCTGTCATGCAGTTTCCTACTGGTCTGCACAATGGGGTTTTCCTTCCCATCTATATACTGATTAAGGACTGCACCTAGATCTACCTCTGATGTATCTGTCTGTAACAGAAATTGTTTCCCGAAGTCTGGACTTCTTAAAACTGGGGCTGAATATAACACAGCCATTATGGCCCGGAAAGCTTCATCACACTTTGGAGACCATTTCAAATTATTTGAGTACCATATTTTGTCAGTTCAGTGAGGGGAGCAGCAAACTGGGTAAAGCTGGGAACAAATCTCCTGCAGTAACCAGTCAGACTTGAAAACGATCTGACATGTCACTTTGTTTTAGGAACAAGACTGTCAGCTACAGCTTCTGTCTTGGAAATCTCTGGCTTTACTTATGCAGTTCCCATAATATAACCTAAATACATGGTTTCCTGCATGCCTGCTGCACACTTGGTAGGAGTAATGGTTCTTACCTGCATGTTTGACAGATTGGATAACTGCTTGTGGGTGTTCCAGGTGGCTTTTCCAGTCTGGATTGTACACCATAACATCATCCAGGTAAGCAGCACAATAACCAGTATGAGGGGCAAGAATTAAATCTGTGTACCACTGGAATGTAGTGGGTGCACCATGTAAACCAAATGGCATGGGGTGAACTGATAGAATCCAACTGGAGCAGAAACTGTAGTTTCATCTCTGGATTTTTTAGCTTGGGGAATTTGCTAGTGACCCTTGGTGAAATCAAGGGTACTAATATACTTGGTGCTTCCCAGTCTGTCCACCAAATCCTCTATCCTGGGCTTAGGATAGCTGTCAAATATGGACACCTGATTAAGTTTCCCCAAATCAAGGCAGATTCTTACACCTCATTATTTTTTATTTACAAACATCATTGGTGACCAAGCATTCTTGATTCTTCAATGATACCCAATTCTTTCATTTTTTTGTATTTCCTTAACCACATGTGCTTTTAACAGCTCTGGTAATCTGTATGTCTTTTGTGTGTTAGGGTAAAAGCATTCTATGTCATTGTTACATGCCCAACCCCTTTTGCTCAGTCTGGCAGTGTGGTAAAAGTACTTCTAAATGTCTTTAACAAGTTACACATTTCTGCAGTGTGTTCTGTGGGTAAGGGAAGCATTCACCTTTACAGCATCAGCAGTTACAGTTTGTCACATTCTGTCATAAGTCATATCAATATCGTCTTCAGCAGTTTCTGGTAATACTAACAAAGCAATCTTTGGTGTTTTTTCAACCCATTCCTTTAGGAGGTTAGCATATTTTTCCTATCAGGGATCTCAGTCTCACAGTTAACTGTACTGGTACATCTAACCACTTTATAAGACCCTTGCTACTTCATTAACAGTTTGTTTTCTGTAGTTGGTAACAGTAACAATGCCTTTTTACCTGGATAAAAAACTTTTTCATAATACTCCTGCTGTTTTGGGGCCTCTTCCTGGTTACTGCAGGAAATGTCAATGTATTTTGCCAGTTTCTTTCTCAGTACACACATATAAGATGTAATAGATTATTATTATCAGCAGGGTTACCTTCCCATATTTCTTTTATCACATTTAGTGGCCCTCTAGGTTGTCAACCATACAACATTTCATACAGTGAAAACCCTGTTGATGCTTGTGGCACTCTCTGTAAGCAAAAAGCAGGCAAGGTAAGGTAAATACTGGTTCCAGCCTTTCCCTTCACTTTTCACAAACCTTTTTAACATGAGTTTTAGGGTTTGGTTAAAATGCTCAGCAAGACTGTCTGTCTGTCTGAGGGTGATAAGGGGAAGTTCTTATGGCTGTGATACCTAGTAGTCAGTACAGGTCCTTCAGCAATGCAGCACCAACATTACTATGCTGATCAGTAACAATCTCTTTAGGTATGCCCACCATGCTGAACATTTTGGCAAGTGCTGCTGCCACTTTTGAGGCTGTGACAGTCTGCACTGGAATTGCCTCTGTGTATTGAGTAGCACAGTCACATACTACCAAAATTAACTGATTACCCTTTTTACTTTTGTCTAAGGGGCTAACCATGTCCATTGCTATTTTCTTTAAAGGCACATCTATCAAGGGCAAGAGTACCAGGGGCACCTTGTCTTTTTTAGTCCCTGGGGCTACTTTCTGGCACAAGAACTGCAATAGACAGCAACAACTTCATGAATCCCAGGCTGGTAAAATCTGTACAACAATCTGTCATGGGAGTGGTCCCTCCCTGCATGATCAGCCAAAGCACTATTATGTGCCATCTATAACAACTCATTTCTAAACTTCTTTCGTACAGTATGACTAATTGTTCTACCTGTTCCTACATCTGAGGATTAACCCAAACTCTGTACAGTAACCCATTACATTTTTTAAACGTTGGTTCAACCTGTTTTTGTTTAACCCCCTGCTTCTTAAAATAACCTTGGCAATGCACCTTTTTTCACTCAGAAATAAAATCACGATCAGTTATCAGTTTAGTTTCAGCATTTTCACATATCAACCCCTTATGTCCATCAATCTTTTGTTGCCACTGGTTTTTCAGGCATCTTCTTTCTTTCCTGGACTTTTGGATCTTGGGGCTGGGCTAAAACAAGTCAGAATCAAATAACAAAAAGGAAAAGGGCCCCCAACATCTGAGGTTTTCTTTGCCTGTGCTCTTGTTATTACAGATGCTGACACCACAGGATTTACTAACTCTGTGATTAACTAGCAAGTCCTGGAAAGTCATTTCCAATAATCACACGTACAGGTAACTTAGGAACTACCCCCACTTTCATTTGGTGTGACATCCCATTAATGCTCGCAGACACTTGAATAGTGGAATAGTATTGAGTGTCCCCATGAATGCAGATGATCCCAGTACCTGGTCCTTTTGCAGTCTTTTCCCAGCACTTCAGTATTCATTGGGTTCTGTCTGCTTCCTGAATCTATATGTCCCTTCACAATCTTATTCCCCACCTTGACATCTGTTAAATGCTTGCCCCAATTTGCTAAGGTCAAATCTGCTTGGGTGTTACCTTCCATATTTTACGGCAGCTTCTTGCAATATGGCCTGGCTTATTACAGTTATAACAAATAAAGTCTTTGGGTGCAGATTTGTTACCCCCATCAGAGTTCTTACCTGATCAGGAGTTAAATGAAGAAAAAGAGAGTCTTACCAGTCCCTGGCTGTTACTTCCCTGCTGAGGTGTCTGTCTGGTCATCTGATTGTCCTCAGCCAAAGAAAAGTAATTTTCCCCACTTTCTGGTCAGAGTTCTTTTATCCAAAGCTGCACATCTGGGGGATGTTGATAAAGTTCTCCATTCAAATATGTCAGTGATCTGTGGGACTGTATTGCCTTCTTGTTGGAGCGATTTAATGAGGAGTTCTCTGAGTCAGGTGAAGGCTTCCTGAGGACTGTTGTCTGAGTTGTACTTCATGGATCAGAATCTCTGCCTGTAGGTCTCTCCTGAGATGTCATATATTAAGGATTTCTCTTTTCACAATGTCATGCTTTTCTGACTGCACAGTAGGCAAGTTGGGGTTTACCTGTCAGATAAGGTACCAACCTGATTGCCCCTTGCTGTTTTGGCCATTGGAAGGCTCCAGTTACCCTTTCAAAAGTTGTCAAGTGTGCTTCAATATCATCTGAGGGACACAGTTTTGTAAGTTTAATGTCTTTTAAGCTGTTTGTGTTTTGTTTATCTGCTAGAACTGTACCAGATCCTCCAGCTGTGTTAGCTTGCAAGGGATCTAGCCATCATTGCTCCTGTCACTGCATCTCTTCTTTTCTATGTTTCTCCAGATGCTGCATCTCATCTCATCTCATCTCATCTCATCTCATCTCATCTCATCTCATCTCATCTCATCTCATCTTCCTTCTTCTTCTCTTCTCTTCTCTTCTCTTCTCTTTCTCTTCTCTTCTCTTTGCCTCTAGGTGCTGCATCTCTTTTTTTCCCTCTGTTTCTCAGTCTCTCTTTGTTTTATTGTCCACCATTTGAAGAAGGCAGACATGCTTTCAAGTACTGTCCCTACCTGTTCTTCCTCTTCCATCACTGGTGCTGGCTGTACAGTCTCAGTTTGGACTTTCAGTTTTGCCTCTAGTTTTGTTGCCATTCTTCTGGTAATCACTCTGGGGCTTGCTGTTTCAGGATCCATACATTTCTTCTACGCTTTTCTGGTAGTAGGTCTCATACCCATGCACAAAACTCCTTGCTTAGAATATGTGTGGCATAAATCCCACTTCTAAAACTAACTGTTTAAGAGGCATAGGTCACGAAGCATACGCAAACCAGGAGAAGTTAAAATTTGCAAGTAACATTTTATTATTAATAACAATAAAATACAAAAAATTAAAATGTACAGGATAGAACTTCACAAAGGCAGTACAAACAAAAAAAGTTCTTCTTACAGACAACATATAGACTTATAATTATTTGTTAGGTTGCTTTGTAATGAGATTGCCACTACTTTCAGATGCCATAATAGACAGCTTTTGCCATACAATACACGGCTGGTTGTTATGGCACAGCAGTCACTCAGACACATTCTGATAAAAAACACTATTTCCCCCTCCTTTCTACCTCCCCCATTATTCTTCTCCATAAACTCTACCACTGTCTCACTCCTCCTGAATAGTTCCTGGAATACTTATCCAGCATCTCTAGCCACAACTCTCCTAAGCTCCCATTGCTGTCCGCCTATTACTACACATATCACAGTGTTGGCTTATTGCTTACACTATAACCATTACGTAGAAACTGTTCTGTATATGCTCTGTTACTGTGCATACTGTAGTTACCTAGAATGTTCTGTTATTGTCTCCTTATGGACTGTTTATTGTACATACTGTCCTGTAATGCTCTATTATTGTCTCCCATTGCCCTTCTCCCCAGGACGGATCTGGAAATGAGCTATCATTCAGTTCAGTATGTCTTTCCCTGTGAAACCTTTTAAATAAATAAATAAAATTTCCTTGTGCACTTCCAAGATACATAAATAAAATGCTGTTTTCTTCCTTGTGCAACATAGGCACCCATTCTGCAAAGAAAACGGTTGCAAATGTACAGTCATCACAAACTTTGTCAACTACCACATAAGAAAGATAATTTAGCAATAAGAGGACTTCCATTTCTTTCTGTTGCCTGTTTCTCAGTAGTCACTTTTGTCAGTGGTGCTATTTTTGTATCCCCCAGCAATCACAAGACCAGCAATTATTTAGAATAAACTATGGGGTGTTAACATTGTTCAGTTTTTGCACACCCTTGGTGTGTGATACCATTAACAACCACTTGTGCTTCACATTTGTGGTTTATCTGGTATCAGTATCAAACACCTCAGTTGTGTAAAAAAAACTCACAGTGTAGAATTCCCATTGCATTATTCTCTATTTAATATGTACAGATTTTCTCTCTTAAATGTCAAGTGTTTGCCCACAGACCACAGTGTGTCTCAAGACCTGACACTGGGACCCCTTCTATTCTCTTTTGTTTTTCAAATAAAGGATTTATCTTCAGTTTGCACATTTTTCAAACTTTAGTTTTATATGTTGAAAGCTCACCTATACTATAATGCATGAAAATTTCAAGTACACTTTCATTGTCTAAAATCCTGGCTACTTGTCAGTAGGCTTCATTTAAGTTAAGGTGAAGTTGTCTGTATGGTACCAAGCAAATATTTGAGAAGACACTTTACATTTCTTGGGGGACATATTCAGGGCTGGCCAGTTGTGCACGCAAAGATGTGTCACGCAGAATAGAAGAGCCAGATGGCTCTGAGGGTATATTCAACCAGTATGCATGATTGTAACTGATCGCACATACTGTCTGAATATCTGACCCTGTAAGCACAGCCTAGAGTGGGTGGCTGCCATGTCCCATGCAACGCAACTAGGGTCGGTGCTGTATACTGCCATTTGGAATGCATGGTGCATACCTGTATGCGCCATTCCCCCAATGGCGATATTCAGCCAAGAAATGCTGATGAACACATTAGGCATGCAGGGTGCATACGGGCCCCAAGCATGGTCACTATGTGCTCATTAGCATGGCTGTGCTGAACGATATGTGCCGGGCCAGCCCCGACCACAAACATTGCCAGTACAGGCATCTCTCGATTCCTGGCAGTCCAGTGCCCCCCTCCCAGTTCCCCAATCGCACAGGTATCCGTGCCATCCCATGCCTCAAAACAGTGTAAACCCCCTTCCCTTCCTCGATCACACCTGAACCCGAACCCTGTGCCATTTCCATAGTGTATTGGCCTCCCCTGCCCCACCCACTCAGGCACTCACAGCCCACCCCACTCCCCCATCCCAGCAAGTCACCACTGCCAGTGGGAAGCACAGACCTCCTCACACCTCCACGGCTGCCCACCAACAGCACTGTCACTGACAGTGTACAGTATGAACCACATGCCCATCAGTCGACCAATGGGCATGTAGTGTATAATGTATTTTTGGGGGGTGCACAGGAGGTGACTGACAGAGGCATAGCTGTGCTCTGTAGCAGGTGGCAGTACATATACATCTGAATCTGCATATGGAATGCCCCTCTACTGTTCCACCAGACCAGCCCCAACCAACTCCTGCTACAGGTGAAGTGAACGTATACAGTCCCAGAATGACAGCCTGCTATGGAGCAACATCTGAACAAAGAACTGCAGGTACATAATGCATACATCTGTATTTAGCAGTACGTACCCCATCCCCCTGAATCATATCCCACGTCCCAATCAGTCGGTAGCTCTCATCTGCAGCCCAATCTGCGGAGCAGGCAGGTGGAACTATGGCAGGGCGCTGTATGATGTGTTCATATTGCACTTTGCTGTAGGGTGCCAAATAGATTGTTTGTGAAGACTGATGCCCTCCATTTCACTGCATGATCGATATCATCAGGCAACAAGCAATGGGTGGTACATCAAAAGGGCAACAGGATTCACTGTTTCTATTTGTTATGTTTTGACTGCATCAGGGTATGGGAATGGGGGGGGGCTGCTGCCCATGTACAGGACAGGGACACACAGTGCTTCTGCTGTCATCGGGAATTGGGGCAGGGGCCATGGGTGTCAGTGGACCGCTGGGGCTGGCAGACTGCAGTGCACCTGTGTACACTTCCAGAGCCTGCCTGTGGGTGGCTGGCTGACTTAGGTCAGCATTTCATGGCCTGTCTTTGGGCCACACATGTCTTGCCAGTGAGGGGCGCATTCCCTCTGAATATGCCGATGCGTGGCATATTGGTTCTACAATGCCGGTTCAATCACACTTTTGTCCACTGGCATCTCAGCAACAGGATTTATGTCAACCATAAGTTGTGGTAGGCATAAATCCCGTATGTCTCCAGGTCCTGTTTTTCTATCGGAGGGCTTCACTCCAGAACCCACCATGTGGGGTGCT
Source organism: Neoceratodus forsteri (assembly GCA_016271365.2). Taxonomy (NCBI): domain Eukaryota; kingdom Metazoa; phylum Chordata; order Ceratodontiformes; family Ceratodontidae; genus Neoceratodus; species Neoceratodus forsteri. Next base: position 1,702,829,606 of record CM057455.1, read on the forward strand.
CTGCCCACCACACCCCCTGTACTTTGGATTATCAACTCCAGTCAGATTTGATTTGGGGAGGGGGTGCAGGACCAGCAGACAGTGTGCCCCTGTCTCAGGCTCACCAACATTGCGACCTGTCAGTAAAGTGTCAAGTTTGCTGACAGCGTGGTATATCGCTGTGTTGGTGTGGCTGTCGGGTCAGCATACCGGAATATTCATGAGAATGCCCCTTCCACTTGAACAGCATATATTTGTGTGTGTCCAGGCCTATTCCCTTGTGGCCAACACATCCCGCATGTTTGAATAATGTGATGCGGCGCATTGTTGGGGTTGTGCGGCACATCTCCCTTTCCCAACGGGATGTGCCGCGCATATCCTTTGAATATGGAGGCCCTAAAGTTAATTTTTGGCTTGATTCTGTCTTTTGTGTCACATATGTGTGTATCTGTCTGAACCTACTATATGATTAGATTATGGCTGCCATATTCCCAAACTGATTTACTCATTTACTAACTTCGTAGAACAGTAAGTAGGAAATGGTTTTAAAACCAAGCATGGTTCTGTAGTAACTTTCTAAGATGCAGATTTAAAATATAATGTTTCTTCCCATTATCGATTATGGGGATGTTGTCTAGGATTTTACCCCTTTTGCTCAAATTAAAATTGCAACTTACTCTGGTATTCTGCCATTCAGTGCAGATAAGCAGTCTTCATGACCTAGTGAGTGCTCAGTTGAAGTGATTCACTCTCAACCGGAATGTTTATTGCATTTTGCACATCCTGTTTCTTGATACATTTTAGGCAATTTGCCACAATATTTCAGTAGTTCGCTGACCACTATTAGTAATGCGACATGTGATCTAAGATGCAATAGCAGCATTAGTTTACATATTCCTAAATTTGTAAAGTCATCCAGTCCAGCTGCTTTTGCTTCTAACCAGGATGGACTTGTAAACAGGATTGTATACATCTCAGTGTACCTCTCCTGGGAAGAAGTATTTTAATAACGAAATAAATAGCTCAACTGAGAAATCCTAAAAGTGCATCCCAGTTTGCATAATATCGTGGAAAACATTTTAATGCAATTCTTGTCCAAAAAATTAGAACGTCACTGGTAGTCACAGCCACTTATAAAACATTATGCTGTGGAGCTTGTTCTGACAAATGTGATCAAATTCTCACATTCAAGACTGAGCTGCTCTCGCTGGCCCGGTGGCACTGAGGGTTGAGGCGCTGGATGCCACACCTCATGCCATGCCGGCGACCCAAGTTTGGGAACTAACTCGGGCATTGGGAGTCAGCAGGGGAGAGAGGGAGAGGATTGAGCGTCCAGAGGACTGCTCTCCTCTCCCCTCCCTTGGGAGGGTTCTGGGGCTTCTCCAGTGCAGTAGAGAACCCCGGTGGAGACTGGGGGTACTACTAGTGCAAGGAGCACATCGTGGGAGGAGTGCGACGGATATCTATGGGCAGCCTTGCTGACATCATTACATGGCTGCGCTCCTGGGGGAAAAGAAGAGAAAAAACCTTGGCCCTGAGGATAGATGAAGGCACCTCCTATGCCTTGACCACAATCCCACCATTGGGCTCACCATCCAGGGGGGCCCCCCAACTCCATCCCAGTACATTGGATTTCAGATAGAGCGGCAGGGCATAAGGTGGTCCCACCTTGCGGGGCTCAGATCCACTGGGCTGGAGCGGCCTGGATGTGTGGGCTTCAGACAGGGTGGTAGAAGGAGGCAGCTGGAGAAAGTTCCTCAGGTGTCCAGAGAATAAAGAAAGTTGACCATAAAAAGACTGAGCTGCTCTGCTCAAAATGAAGCCACAACCCAATAAAACAGGAATCAGATTTTGAAGTTTATTAGAAACCCAAACCTTTTGCCAATCCAGGCTTCCTCAGGGGACACTAGAAATTATTTGAAAACATATATATTTTTAATTTGCTGCTGCTTATAGCACCCCAGAGGTCAAACTCCCTGTTGTCTGCCTCTAAAGTAATAAATATTATATATGTTTTATGCCTCAGTCATTCTCTGTACATATTACAGCACCACTGCCGTGTCATCTTAACTCCCAGTAGTTACCCAACTGAGTCTCTACTTTATTCAGAATGTGCAAAAAACTTGGCTGCCACATTTCTGACAAACATATTTCTTCTTGTAAACCAACACCGTAGTGCTTTCTAAGTGAATATTTTCAGTTCTGTACTATTGTAATTACAAGAAAACTTTAAAAAAATTACATTTATGGTCCAATTTAATGAAATCTTTTGTGTAACTATCAGAAACTTCATATACAGTAAAAAGGAAAATAGTTATTTGTAATACCGTGAACCAGTACATCATATTCATCTCTGATGGTGATGTTACAGGGCTTCTATACACATCTATAAAAACAAGTTTATCCTTTCAGAAAAAAAATCCATCTTAATCAGTTCGCAAATGTCAACTCAGTATTCTATCTGACGCAATTGATTGCTATACTCTGTTGCATTTCGATTGCTCATTTTAAAGAGAGCACTGCTGATTGTAATTAATACTGGGCATAGATACTTACTAAGTGCTTTTCTGTAACTGTTTTTAACTCGCTGTTCTTGTAATAATAAAATATGTGTTGATGTTGTGTCAGCAAAACCCTTTCTAAAAATAAAATAAAAATGAAAAATTGTTTTGTTTTGTAATCATTTCTTGCTTAAACTTTATTAAATGTCCCCTTACTTATTAGAACCTTTTCAAATGGCAGAATTAGCATGCAAGGGTTTTTATATAACCCCTGCATTTATGAATTATAAATAATATGCTGTTTCTATACATGGAATTGTACTTTTTCATATGTTCTCTGTTTTTTAATGTTTTCATCTATATTAATATTATTAAAATGAATGTGCTTCCCTGCATTTTTTACCCTCTTCATGCTCTGAATGTTACACTCCCTCTATCTTGGTTTTGTCTCATTTTTAGAGCCATCTCCAACTTTATCTGGCAAAGTAAACCCCCTGAGATGGGTGTACATTCATTTATCAGCACACAAAGCTTTGGGAGAGCTTTGATTGCCCAGTTTCCTACTTTATTCCCTCGCCAGCAATGCCAGTAAGTATCTCCGTTGGCCTATTTGGGTCCTGGAGACAACTACTTATACTCCAATTTGGCTGAAATTGGAAAGAGCCTTGATCACTGATGCTGGGCTCTCCCCCTTGCTTTATTTCATACACCCCTCAAATCTTTGCCTGTGATCTTTTGAGACCCAGTGATAGGCACTTCTTTGCGCGCAAATGCCCAGGTATGTAAACATATGCATTACAATCCCCTCCTAGATGTCACCCAGCCAATACTCTGTCACCCCTATTTTAAATAGGGGAATCGGTTCTACCAGACACTTGGCTACCCCAGTTGGAGGGGAAAAGGGTGTGCGATTTGCTCTGAGATTGTCATCTTATGTCCTGTCAGGATATACTTACTCTGTTACAGTTGCAAACTAAATTTCTTTTAAGGTATTCCAACTTTGCCATGTGCTCATTCTACATGTCGCTGCTAGGCCTTGGCTTAATGATTGTAGCGATTTCATGCAGTCACTCATGGATTTGGCAGCACAGCTGCACTCAGTGTGTCCTGTATTTTGACTCTTCTTTTCCCTTTGTTGTTCCCCACTGTTACCGGACAGTCTTTATATTGGTCCTCAGCTTTTCCACAATATACCATTAATTGGACAAAGCTATGGGGAGAGCTCTACCAATTCATCTCCAATGCTAAACTCCGCCTTATTCAATTCTATATCCTGCACAATGTCTAGTATATACCTGTGAAGTTGAATAAGAAGGGTAAATTGGGCTCTCCCCTTGACAAACTGAAGGCTCTTTGCTCCATATTTTTTGGGAATGCGCTAAAGTGGCCCCATTATGGGCTCAAATTAAACCTAGGGTCGACCCTCTCCTAGGTTTATAAGGATCTTTCATGCTCGAAGTTTGCATTGTTGGAGACTACACAGGGATATTGATACGGGAAAGTAAATATCAAATGGCTATGCTTTTCTTTTCAGTTAAACAAATTGTCCTTCACCATTGGACTGATCAAGTGTCGCTTTCATACCATAAGTGGCTGCAAGAACTTCTGTTAAACTTAAGGGTAGAGAAAATGATAGCAAGTCTCTGCAATAGGCTTGACTTGTATGAAAATAAATGGGGTAGACTATACACCTTATATTCTCTACCCTCCTCTGGACGGGCACGTGATGGATAATATCTGATTCTTTCCTTTTCTGTTCTATTTTATCTGCTTGGTTGGGTCCTGTATGTGTTTAATTTATAGTTCAATGTTATGTCAGTATCCTGCTTTATGCCATTCACTCTGCTTAGGATGGGACGGAGGGTTATGGGGGGTTTGTTTGTCTTGATGTTTGTGGTTTGTTGTATTGTACTTGTTTGTAAAACTTAATAAAGTTTCTTAAATTTCAAAAAAGAAAGCATAGTTTATTTATACACGGTATCTTCATAATTTAGCTGAATCATACTCCTTTAAATTCTTTGTTTTTGATAGCTATGCAAACGATTTGGTTGAATCTGAATATAAATATATATTTTTTTGAGTTTTCTTGTAACTACACTAATTAAAAACTAAAATTTTCACTTAGAAAACACTACAGTGGTTGGTTTGCACTAAGGACTGGGTGGATCAAAATGTGGCAGAAAAGATTTTGCATGTTCTGAATAAAGTGTTAGAAAATGGACTAGAGCCCAGCAAAAAACAAGTGCCAATTTGGGATGTCCCATTACTTAGGGTATCATTGGGCACACCAAATTTTTATACTGACCAGCTGCCATTTTTGTCTCTTGTTTCTCAGGCTAGTTGGTGGCTGGCCAAACACCCTACCCCCTCCTGAGTCTGTCTTATTTTTAGTAAAATAAATGAATTAAAGAGAAGCCACACATATAAAAAAATAAAAGATGGAAAGGGAAATGAAGCCATCAGTCTGAATGGCTTCATGTACCTCACACTGGGCAATGTGGTTTTCAAAAGGGCAGTGAACACCTACCAAGCATTCCATCATTCATTGCGCTCTGCCTGACCACAAATGTGTCCCTTTCTCTCTGATACCTGAGCAAAGTTAATTAAAAAAAGATAACAAAAAATAAACAATCCACACATTAGTGGTATGCAGTCCTATGAAGAAAGAGACAGCAACTGAGCATTATCAGTGTCAATGGCTCAGCAGGTAGCACACTTGCCTCTGTGGCTGGGAGATCAGAAGGCTGTGGGTTCTACTCCCACACCAGGCACTTGGGTTAATAACCCAATAATGACACTGCAGTGCAGCATGAGGGGGGTGCTACACTCCTGAGGTGCAGTCTTTCAGATGAGACATTAAACAGAGGTCCCATCTGCATGTTCTGGTGGTAGTTCAGGAGGGTGTTAAAGATCCCATGGCACTTCTCGAAAAGAGTAGGTGAATATTTTATTCAAAAATCAACAGAAAACAAAGATAAACATTGTATTACTTCATACAATAAGGAACATAAAACCAGGATAAACCATGATGCAGAAACAAAATTAGTGAAGAATAGCTTCATAGAAGGAACATTACCTATAACCAGTTGGTGTAGTAAATCAAACAAAAAACATAACCAAAACCTAGAAGAACATAACCAAAAAAAAAAAGAAAAAAACCAAATGAAACAAAAAAGAGACATCCACATTAAAGAAACATTAGACCTCTAGAGAAATACAGAACTACAGTAATATTTAAATAATACAGGCTGAAAATATTACTGCCTAAGGAGAAACATGTCTTCAAACAAATTTCTGCCCAAAAATGCAGGGGGAAATGAGGTGTCAAAAAGGGGGAAAAAAAACCCAGAGCTAAAATTAATATATCGTCCGAACATCAATTTATAAGGAAAAAAAACAAACAAAAATTAACTAAAAATCTCAGGCATAAAGGAGGCTCCCCCTTTCCTCTGCAAAAAGCCATAGTAAAAATTGTAGAAAACACAGAAAAAATATGTAAACCTTTAAAGCCGGTGAACTATCAAACTTCCTTATACAAAAAAGACCCTGAAACCACCATCATCCCATATCAAGCCAGGACATACTTCTCCACCATTGTTTATATAATTCTAAACATACTTTGTGCTGCTCTAGGGCTTGCCATCTCATTACATCTTTAGAAAGCAATAAAATAATCTGATCTCATGTCTTCAATTGCTTCTGAAGAGTTAAACCACAGCAAGCCTGCCACAGCTGAAAATGAATAAAACTCATCAGAAGCCGAATGGTACAATTATCATATTTGGTCCAAAACCCAGGTAAAATCCCCTCCACCCATATATAAGTCGTTGGAGCCTGAAAAGGATTTAAGGGCCAGGTATCATGAAAAAGTTCCCAAAAAGAAATAGCAAAAGGACATTCAATAAACAAATGGGTCATGGTTTCAACTACTCCTCCACATACCCCACCCCTTGGACATTCTTTCTCTGCAAGCTCTTTATGCTTCAAATTCCCACAAACCACCATCTTTTTATGTGTACATAGCCACAAGAAATCCCACATATAATGAGGAACCCTCTTGCTATTTAATAATAAAATAATTGCATTTTGGTCTCCACAAGGCAAATCCACAAACCCAGTGTATTGAAAAAAGTGAGACTCCATGATCCAACCATATAAAGCCTTCCAAGTAGAAGAACACACAAAACTCTTAACAATTTTCCAACTTTCAGTTTCCCTATTGCATCCATAAAATAAAAATGCAGTAAAGTCATCCTAGTTTGTTTTGAAATATTTTGCGATGGTTCCCAACTCTCCAGCAAAGGCCCTACAGTATACACCATCCAAGGAGTCCATATGTTCTGAACCCTTCTCAAGGGAGGTACAATATTATAATAAAAAGATGTAACAAAAAGGAAAACCACTGAGTTGATCATACCCAAACCACCCATACATCTTGGAAGGTAAGTAACCCCACGTTTCACTGGGTTTAATCGACTACTCCACAAACACTGGAAAAACACACTATACAATGAAGTTTCCAGTGTCTGTTGGGGGGGGGGGCTGCAGATAAAAACAGGAAAAAAGGCAACAGATATGTTTTGATCAGATATAAACTTTTAGCTTTTGTCATACGCCATCTATTCCAACCCCGCACCCGTTCTCGTGCCTCTGTCAATTTCCTCTCCCAATTATACGTTTGTGGATCTGAACCCCCAAAATAAATACCCAAAATTTTATGATAACCTGGAGTAATTGATACTCCCCACACTGAGGTCACATCTTATGCATCATAACCTATGGACAATATACAGCTCTTGGTGTGATTAATAACAGACCCAGTCAGATTGGAAAATGTTTGTAAAATACGTTTCACTTCCCAAGCAGATCTCTGATCAGCTAAAAAAATACTCAGATCATCTGCATATGTCATCGTGACAATCGGGGCATCCTCACATCCCAGCGAGAGCCCAATGATTGAGTCCGTACCATGCAGAGCGTGTAGAAGTGGATCCAAAGATAAAATATACAATAAAAGGCTAAGAGGGCAACCCTGTCTCACCCCTCATTTTACAGCTACTCTCTGACCCACCCAACCATTAATGCTGGGCAGAATACTAATCCCAGAATAGCAAGTCTGCAACCAAGTGATGAATGGTTCCAGGAAACCATAACAGCGAAGGGTTTCCCAAAGATACTCATACTCTACTCTATCAAAAGCTTTAGATTGGTCTAAACATACTAAATGACCCATCAGTTCCTGTGTTTCTCCTTTATGCAGGATTTCAAGGAGAAGGAAAGAGCATCCTGTAATCATCTCGACGGAACACCACTAAACTGTGAGGGATGAATAACTGAGTCTAAAATCCCTAAAAGTTGTTTGCTCAGAATTTTCATCAGTATCTTGACGTCAGTATTTAGAAGGGAAAGTGGTCT